>CM035811.1:44386082-45833582 GCA_020458035.1 Magallana ariakensis
TATACGCTCTACTCCACACACTTTAAACATAAATCGGTGCAACTGGTGCATGTTTCAGCACTGGAAGATCGTGAGAAACAACCGTTTGTGCAAGAATCTGGTTTAACTTAATCAGTACAACTTCAAGTTTCGGCGTGAGGTTCGCTGTTATGCCCCTTATGTCTAAGAGTTGAAGTTATTCGATAAGAGTTAAATCGGTTTCCTTCGCATAAGTTCGACAGAATTTGGTGCAACTGGTACATGTTTCAGCATTGGAAGATCGTGAGAAACAACCGTTTGTACTAGAATCTGGCTTAACCTACTCAACACACCTTCCAGTTTCGGCGAGAGGTGCGCTGTTATACACCTAAGTATGTATTAGAGTTGAATTTTTGCAAATAATCCTTTAAGGGTTGATTAGTTCAATTGGCATACTTTCTACAAGAACCTTTGCTACAAGTGCCTTTTTTAACCCTGTAAAATCGTGAGAATCATCTGTTTATACCAGAAATTAGTCACAACTAATCAGCACAAGTCCTAGTTTAGTCTACAGTTGCGATATTATAACCCCTGTAATTTGGTAAACAACTGTATTTGTAAGGGTTTATTCAACCTACTTCAAACACTAACAAATTGGTAAAAATGCTGCATTTCTTTGCCTGAGAATATGCAAAACAGACATTTGCATCGACAATTAAACTAGTTTAACCAATAGATGTCCTAGGTTATTATAAATGTGAGGTATTATTACCCCTATATTTGAATACTCAATTATTTCTGTAAGTGTTCATTTGGTCTTCTTTACAAGCTTTCGACAGATTTTAGGAACAATGTTGCCTGTTTCAGCTGCATAAAATTGTGGGAAACAATTGTCTACAACAGAAATTAGACTCTAATAACGTTTGCAAGTCTAAGTTATTGCTACGTTTGCGCTTTTATATCCACTAAGTTTCAGTTTGATAAATCAGATAAGTGATTATACGCTCTACTCCACACACTTTAAACATAAATCGGTGCAAATGGTGCATGTTTCAGCACTGGAAGATCGTGAGAAACAACCGTTTGTGCAAGAATCTGGTTTAACTTAATCAGTACAACTTCAAGTTTCGGCGTGAGGTTCGCTGTTATGCCCCTTATGTCTAAGAGTTGAAGTTATTCGATAAGAGTTAAATCGGTTTCCTTCGCATAAGTTCGACAGAATTTGGTGCAACTGATGCATGTTTCAGCATTGGAAGATCGTGAGAAACAACCGTTTGTACTAGAATCTGGCTTAACCTACTCAACACACCTTCCAGTTTCGGCGAGAGGTGCGCTGTTATACACCTAAGTATGTATTAGAGTTGAATTTTTGCAAATAATCCTTTAAGGGTTGATTAGTTCAATTGACATACTTTCTACAAGAACCTTTGCTACAAGTGCCTTTTTTAACCCTGTAAAATCGTGAGAATCATCTGTTTATACCAGAAATTAGTCACAACTAATCAGCACAAGTCCTAGTTTAGTCTACAGTTGCGTTATTATAACCCCTGTAATTTGGTAAACAACTGTTCTTGTAAGGGTTTATTCAACCTACTTCAAACACTAACAAATTGGTAAAAATGCTGCATTTCTTTGCCTGAGAATATGCAAAACAGACATTTGCATCGACAATTCAACTAATTTAACCAATAGATGTCCTAGATTATTAGAAATGTGAGGTATTATTACCCCTATATTTGAACACTCAATTATTTCTGTAAGTGTTTATTTGGTCTTCTTTACAAGATTTCGACAGATTTTGGGAACAATGTTGCCTGTTTCAGCTGCATAAAATTGTGGGAAGCAATTGTCTACAACAGAAATTAGACTCTAATAACGTTTGCAAGTCTAAGTTATTGCTACGTTTGCGTTTTTATATCCACTAAGTTTCAGTTGGATAAATCAGATAAGTGATTATACGCTCTACTCCACACACTTTAAACATAAATCGGTGCAACTGGTGCATGTTTCAGCATTGGAAGATCGTGAGAAACAACCGTTTGTGCAAGAATCTGGTTTAACTTAATCAGTACAACTTCAAGTTTCGGCGTGAGGTTCGCTGTTATGCCCCTTATGTCTAAGAGTTGAAGTTATTCGATAAGAGTTAAATCGGTTTCCTTCGCATAAGTTCGACAGAATTTGGTGCAACTGGTGCATGTTTCAGCATTGGAAGATCGTGAGAAACAACCGTTTGTGCAAGAATCTGGTTTAACTTAATCAGTACAACTTCAAGTTTCGGCGTGAGGTTCGCTGTTATGCCCCTTATGTCTAAGAGTTGAAGTTATTCGATAAGAGTTAAATCGGTTTCCTTCGCATAAGTTCGACAGAATTTGGTGCAACTGATGCATGTTTCAGCATTGGAAGATCGTGAGAAACAACCGTTTGTACTAGAATCTGGCTTAACCTACTCAACACAACTTCCAGTTTCGGCGAGAGGTGCGCTGGTATACACCTAAGTATGTATTAGAGTTGAATTTTTGCAAATAATCCTTTAAGGGTTGATTAGTTCAATTGACATACTTTCTACAAGAACCTTTGCTACAAGTGCCTTTTTTAACCCTGTAAAATCGTGAGAATCATCTGTTTATACCAGAAATTAGTCACAACTAATCAGCACAAGTCCTAGTTTAGTCTACAGTTGCGTTATTATAACCCCTGTAATTTGGTAAACAACTGTTCTTGTAAGGGTTTATTCAACCTACTTCAAACACTAACAAATTGGTAAAAATGCTGCATTTCTTTGCCTGAGAATATGCAAAACAGACATTTGCATGGACAATTCAACTAATTTAACCAATAGATGTCCTAGATTATTAGAAATGTGAGGTATTACTACCCCTATATTTGAATACTCAATTATTTCTGTAAGTGTTCATTTGGTCTTCTTTACAAGCTTTCGACAGATTTTGGGAACAACGTTGCCTGTTTCAGCTGCATAAAATTGTGGAAAGCAATTGTCTACAACAGAAATTAGACTCTAATAACGTTTGCAAGTCTTAGTTATTGCTACGTTTGCGTTTTAATATCCACTAAGTTTCAGTTGGATAAATCAGATAAGTGAATATACGCTTTACTCCACACGTTTTGAACATAAATCAATGCAACTGGTGCATGTTTCAGCACTGGAAGATCGTGAGAAAGAACCGTTTGTGCAAGAATCTGGTTTAACTTAATCAGTACAACTTCAAGTTTCGGCGTGAGGTTCGCTGTTATGCCCCTTATGTCTAAGAGTTGAAGTTATTCGATAAGAGTTAAATCGGTTTCCTTCGCATAAGTTCGACAGAATTTGGTGCAACTGATGCATGTTTCAGCATTGGAAGATCGTGAGAAACAACCGTTTGTACTAGAATCTGGCTTAACCTACTCAACACACCTTCCAGTTTCGGCGAGAGGTGCGCTGTTATACACCTAAGTATGTATTAGAGTTGAATTTTTGCAAATAATCCTTTAAGGGTTGATTAGTTCAATTGACATACTTTCTACAAGAACCTTTGCTCGAGTGCCTTTTTTAACCCTGTAAAATCGTGAGAATCATCTGTTTATACCAGAAATTAGTCACAACTAATCAGCACAAGTCCTAGTTTAGTCTACAGTTGCGTTATTATAACCCCTGTAATTTGGTAAACAACTGTTCTTGTAAGGGTTTATTCAACCTACTTCAAACACTAACAAATTGGTAAAAATGCTGCATTTCTTTGCCTGAGAATATGCAAAACAGACATTTGCATCGACAATTCAACTAATTTAACCAATAGATGTCCTAGATTATTAGAAATGTGAGGTATTATTACCCCTATATTTGAATACTCAATTATTTCTGTAAGTGTTCATTTGGTCTTCTTTACAAGCTTTCGACAGATTTTAGGAACAATGTTGCCTGTTTCAGCTGCATAAAATTGTGGGAAACAATTGTCTACAACAGAAATTAGACTCTAATAACGTTTGCAAGTCTAAGTCATTGCTACGTTTGCGTTTGTATATCCACTAAGTTTCAGTTCAATAAATCAGATAACTGATTATGCGCTCTGCTCCATACACTTTAAACATAAATTAGTGCAACTGGTGCCTATTTCAGCTTTGGAAGATCGTGAGGAACAACCGTTTATACTAGAATCTGTTTTAACATAATCAGTACGACTTCGAGTTTCAGAGTGATGTCCGCTGTTATACCTTGTATGTTTTAGACTATTGTATAAGGGTTAAATCGGTCTCCTTCGCATTAGTTCGACAGAATTCGGTGCAACTGGTGCATGTTTCAGCGTTGGAAGATCGTAAGGAACAACCGTTTGTACTCGAATCTGGTTTAACCTACTGAACACAACTTCTAGTTTCGGCGAAATGTACTCTATTATACCGCTGATGATTTAGAATTAAAGTTATGCAAATAATCCTATAAATGTTGTTTTTTTCATTTGACATACTTTCTACAAGAACCTTTTCTACCAGTGTCTTCTTTTACAAGGTGAAATCGTGAGAATCATCTCGTTTTGTCAGAAATTAGTCACAGTTAATCAGCACATGTCCTAGTTTAGTTAAGAGTTGCGTTATTATAACCCCAATAATTTGGTAAACAACTGTTCTTATATGGGTTTGTTCAATTCACTTCACACACTAACACATTCGTAAAAATGCTGCATTTCTTTGCACGAGAATATGCAAAACAGACATTTGCATCGACAATTAAACTAATTTAACCGTACATGTCCTACATTATTAGAAATGTGAGGTATTATAACCCCTATATTTGAATATTCAATTAATACTGTAAGTGTTTATTGGGTCTTCTTTACAAGATTTCTACAGATTATGGGAACAATGTTGCCTGTTTCAGCTCCATAAAATTATGGGAAGCACTTGTGTACAACAGAAATTAGACTCTAATAACGTTTACAAGTCCAAGTTTATGCTACGTTTGCGTTTGTATATCCACTAAGTTTCAGTTCAATAAATCAGATAACTGATTATGCGCTCTGCTCCATACACTTTAAACATAAATTAGTGCAACTGGTGCCTATTTCAGCTTTGGGAGATCGTGAGGAACAACCGTTTATACTAGAATCTGTTTTAACATAATCAGTACGACTTCGAGTTTCAGAGTGATGTCCGCTGTTATACCTTGTATGTTTTAGACTATTGTATAAGGGTTAAATCGGTCTCCTTCGCATTAGTTCGACAGAATTCGGTGCAACTGGTGCATGTTTCAGCATGGAAACATCTTGAGGAACAACCGTTTGTACTAGAAACATACTTAACTTACTCAACACAATTTCCAGTTTCGGATTGTGGTGCCCGATCATACCCATTTTGTTTTAGAATTGAAATTATCATATTAAGGTTAAATCGGTCTACTTCGCATAAGTTCGATTGATTTCGGTGCAACTGGTGCATCTTTCAGCGTTGGAAGATCGTAAGGAACAGCCGTTTGTACTAGAATCTGGCTTAACCTACTGAACACAACTTCCAATTTCGGCGAAATGTACTCTATTATACCGCTTATAATTTAAAATTGAAGTTATGCAAATAATCCTATTAGGGTTGTTTAGTTCATTTGACATACTTTCTATAAGAACCTTTGCTACCAGTGCCTTCTTTTACAAGGTGAAATCGTGAGAATCATCTGGTTTTGTAAGAAATTAGTCACAGTTAATCAGCACAAGTCCTACTTTAGTCTAGAGTTGCGTTTATTATAACCCCTATAATTTGGCAAACAACTGTTCTTATATAGGTTTATTTAATCCACTTCACACACTAACACATTCGTAAAATTGCTACATTTCTTTGCACGAGAATATGCAAATCAGACATTTGCATCGACAATTAAACTAATTTAACCGTACATGTCCTACATTATTAGAAATGTGAGGTATATTTGAATATTCAATTATTACTGTAAGTGTTTATTGGGTCTTCTTTACAAGCTTTCTACAGATTAAGGGAACAATGTTGCCTATTTCAGCTCCATAAAATTGTGGGAAGCACTTGTGTACAACAGAAATTAGACTCTTATAACGTTTACAAGTCCAAGTTTATGCTACGTGTGTTTTTGTATATCCAATAAGTTTCAGTTCAATAAATCAGATAACTGATTATGCGCTCTGCTCCATACACTTTAAACATACATTGGTGCAACTGGTGCCTATTTCAGCTTTGGGAGATCGTGAGGAACAACCGTTTATACTAGAATCTGTTTTAACATAATCAGTACCACTTTGAGTTTCAGAGTGAGGTGCGCTCTTATACCCCATATGGTTAGAATTGAAACTATTGTATAAGGGTTAAATCGGTCTCCTTCTCATTAGTTCGACAGAATTCGGTGCAACTGGTGCATGTTTTAGCATTGGAAGATCTTGAGAAACAACCGTTTGTACTAGAAACTTACTTAACTTACTCAACACAACTTCCAGTTCCGTCTTGATGTGCCCGATTATACCCATTTTGTTTTAGAATTGAAATTATCATATTAAGGTTAAATCGGTCTCCTTCGCATAAGTTCCATTAATTTCGGTGCAACTGGTGCATGTTTCAGCGTTGGAAGATCGTAAGGAACAACCGTTTGTACTCAAATCTGGCTTAACCTCCTGAACACAACTTCCAGTTTCGGCGAAATGTATTCTATTATACCGCTGATGATTTAGAATTGAAGTTATGCAAATAATCCTATAAATGTTGTTTTTTTTCATTTGACATACTTTCTACAAGAACCTTTGCAACCAGTGCATTCTTTTACAAGGTGAAATCGTGAGAATCATTTGGTTTTGTCAGAAATTAGTCACAGTTAATCAGCACAAGTCCTACTTTAGTCTAGAGTTGCGTTATTATAACCCCAATAATTTGGTAAGCAACTGTTCTTATATGGGTTTGTTGAATTCACTTCACACACTAACACATTCGTAAAAATGCTGCAGTTATTAGCACGAAAATATGCAAAAAAGACATTTGCATCGACAATTAAAGTAATATAACCGTACATGGCCTACATAATTAGAAATGTGAGGTATTATAACCCTATAATATTTGAATATTCAATTAATACTGTAAGTGTTTATTGGGTCTTCTTTACAAGCTTTCTACAGATTATGGGAACAATGTTCCCTGTTTCAGCTCCATAAAATTGTAGAAAGCACTTGTGTACAACAGAAATTAGACTCTAATAACGTTTACAAGTCCAAGTTTATACTACGTGTGCGCTTGTATATCCAGTAAGTTTCAGATGAAGAAATCAGATAAGCGATTATGCGCTCTGCTCCATACACTTGAGAAAAAACCGTTTGTACTAGAATCTGGCTTAACCTACTCAACACAACTCCCAGTTTCGGCGAGAGGTGCGCTGTTATACACCTAAGTATGTATTGGTGTTGAATTTTTGCAAATAATCCTTTAAGGGTTGATTAGTTCAATTGACATACTTTCTACAAGAACCTTTGCTACAAGTGCCTTTTTTAAACCTGTAAAATCGTGAGATTCATATGTTTATACCAGAAATTAGTCACAACTAATCAGCACAAGTCCTAGTTAATCTAGAGTTGCGTTATTATAACCCCTGTAATTTGGTAAACAACTGTTCTTGTAAGGGTTTATTCAACCTACTTCAAACACTAACAAATTGGTAAAAATGCTGCATTTCTTTGCCTGAGAATATGCAAAACAGACATTTGCATCGACAATTAAACTAATTTAACCGTACATGTCCTACATTATTAGAAATGTGAGGTATTATTATCCCTATATTTGAATACTCAATTATTTCTGCAAGTGTTTATTTGATCTTTTTACAAGCTTTCGACAGATTTTGGGAACAATGTTGCCTGTTTCAGCTGCATAAAATTGTGGGAAGCAATTGTCTACAACAGAAATTAGACTCTAATAACGTTTGCAAGTCTAAGTTATTGCTACGTTTCCGTTAATATATCCACTAAGTTTCAGTTGGATAAATCAGATAAGTGATTAAACGCTCTTCTCCACACACTTTAAACATAAATCGGTGCAGCTGGTGCATGTTTCAGCATTGGAAGATCGTGAGAAACAACCGTTTGTACTAGAATCTGGCTTAACCTACTCAACACAACTCCCAGTTTCGGCGAGAGGTGCGCTGTTATACACCTAAGTATGTATTAGAGTTGAATTTTTGCAAATAATCCTTTAAGGGTTGATTAGTTCAATTGACATACTTTCTACAAGAACCTTTGCTACAAGTGCCTTTTTTAACCCTGTAAAATCGTGAGAATCAGCTGTTTATACCAGAAATTAGTCACAACTAATCAGCACAAGTCCTACTTTAGTCTACAGTTGCGTTATTATAACACCTGTAATTTGGTAAACAACTGTTCTTGTAAGGGTTTATTCAACCTACTTCAAACACTAACAAATTGGTAAAAATGCTGCATTTCTTTGCCTGAGAATATGCAAAACAGACATTTGCATCGACAATTAAACTAATATAACCGTACATGTCCTACATTATTAGAAATGTGAGGTATTATAACCCCTATTTATGAATATTCAATTATTACTGTAAGTGTTTATTGGGTCTTCTTTACAAGCTTTCTACAGATTATGGGAACAATGTTGCCTGTTTCAGCTCCATAAAATTGTGGGAAGCACTTGTGTACAACAGAAATTAGACTCTAATAACGTTTGCAAGTCCAAGTTTATGCTACGTGTACTTTTGTATATCCAATAAGTTTCAGTTCAATAAATCAGATAAGGGATTATGCGCTCTGCTCCATACACTTTAAACATAAATTGCTGCAACTAGTGCCTATTTCAGCTTTGGGAGATCGTGAAAAAGAACCGTGTATACTAGAATCAGTACGACCTCGAGTTTCGGCGAGAGGTGCGCTGTTATACCCCTTATGTTTTAGAATTGTAACTATTGTATAAGGGTTTTAAATCGGTCTCCTTCGCATTAGTTCGACAGAATTCGGTGCAACTGGTGCATGTTTCAGCATGGAAAGATCTTAAGGAACAACCGTGTGTACTAGAAACTTACTTAACTTACTCAACACAACTTCCAGTTTCGGATTGTGGTGCCCGATTATACCCCTTATGTTTTAGAATTGAAATAATCATATTTAGGTTAAATCGGTCTCCTTCGCATATGTTCGATTGATATCGGTGCAACTGGTGCATCTTTCAGCGCTGGAAGATCGTAAGGAACAGCCGTTTGTACTAGAGTCGGGCTTAACCTACTGAACACAACTTCCAGTTTCGGCGAAATGTACTCTATTATACCCCTAATGATTTAGAATTGAAGTTATGCAAATAATCCTATTAGGGTTGTTTAGTTCATTTGACATACTTTCTACAAGAACCTTTGCTACCAGTGCCTTTTTTTACAAGGTGAAATCATGAGAATCATCTGGTTTTGTCAGAAATTAGTCACAGTTAATCAGCACAAGTCCTACTTTAGTCTAGAGTTGCTTTATTATAACCCCTATAATTTGGTAAACAACTGTTCTTATATGGGTTTATTCAATCCACTTCACACACTAACACATTCGTAAAAATGTTGCATTTCTTTGCACGAGAATATGCAAAACAGACATTTGCATCGACAATTAAACTAATTTAACCGTACATGTCCTACATTATAAAAAATGTGAGGTATTATAACTCCTATATTTGAATATTCAATTATTACTGTAAATGTTTATTGGGTCTTCTTTACAAGCTTTCTACAGATTATGGGAACAATGTTGCCTGTTTCAGCTCCATAAAATTGTGGGAAGCACTTGTGTACAGCAGAAAGTAGATTCTAATAACGTTTGCAAGTCCAAGTTTATGCTACGTGTGCGTTTTTATATCCAATAAGTTTCAGTTGAATAAATCAGATAAGCGATTATGCGCTCTGCTCCATACACTTTAAACATAAATTGCTGCATCTGGTGCCTATTTCAGCTTTGGGAGATCGTGAGGTGAGGAACAACCGTTTATACTAGAATCTGGTTTAACCTAATCAGTACGACTTCGAGTTTCAGAGTGAGGTGCGCTGTTATACCCGGTATGTTTTAGAATTGTAACTATTGTATAAGGGTTAAATCGGTCTCCTTCGCATTAGTTCGACAGAATCCGGTGCAACTAGTGCATGTTTCAGCATGGAAACATCTTGAGGAACAACCGTTTGTACTAGAAACATACTTAACTTACTCAACACAACTTCCAGTTTCGGATTGTGGTGCCCGATCATACCCATTTTGTTTTAGAATTGAAATTATCATATTAAGGTTAAATGGGTCTACTTCGCATAAGTTTGATTGATTTCGGTGCAACTGGTGCATCTTTCAGCGTTGAATGATCGTAAGGAACCGCCGTTTGTACTAGAATCTGGCTTAACCTACTGAACACAACTTCCAGTTTCGGCGAAATGTACTCTATTATACCGCTGATGATTTAGAATTGAAGTTATGCAAATAATCCTATTAGGGTTGTTTAGTTCATTTGACATACTTTCTATAAGAACCTTTGCTACCAGTGCCTTCTTTAACAAGGTGAAATCGTGAGATTCACCTGGTTTTGTAAGAAATTAGTCACAGTTAATCAGCACAAGTCCTACTTTAGTCTAGAGTTGCCTTTATTATAAACCCTATAATTTGGTACACAACTGTTCTTATATAGGTTTATTTAATCCACTTCAAACACTAACACATTCGTAAAATTGCTACATTTCTTTGCACGAGAATATGCAAATCAGACATTTGCATCGACAATTAAACTAATTTAACCGTACATGTCCTACATTATTAGAAATGTGAGGTATATTTGAATATTCAATTATTACTGTAAGTGTTTATTGGGTCTTCTTTACAAGCTTTCTACAGATTATGGGAACAATGTTGCCTGTTTCAGCTCCATAAAATTGTGGGAAGCACTTTTGTATAACAGAAATTAGACTCTAATAACGTTTACAAGTCCAAGTTTATGCTACGTGTGTTTTTGTATATCCAATAAGTTTCAGTTCAATAAATCAGATAACTGATTATGCGCTCTGCTCCATACACTTTAAACATAAATTGGTGCAACTGGTGCCTATTTCAGCTTTGGGAGATCGTGAGGAACAACCGTTTATACTAGAATCTGATTTAACATAATCGGTACAAATTCGAGTTTCAGAGTGAGGTGCGCTGTTATACCCCATATGGTTAGAATTGAAACTATTGTATAAGGGTTAAATCGGTCTCCTTCTCATTAGTTCGACAGAATTCGGTGCAACTGGTGCATGTTTCAGCATTGGAAGATCTTGAGGAACAACCGTTTGTACTAGAAACATACTTAACTTACTCAACACAACTTCCAGTTTCGGATTGTGGTGCCCGATCATACCCATTTTGTTTTAGAATTGAAATTATCATATTAAGGTTAAATGGGTCTCCTTCGCATAAGTTCCATTAATTTCGGTGCAACTGGTGCATGTTTCAGCGTTGGTAGATCGTAAGGAACAACCGTTTGTACTCGAATCTGGCTAAACCTCCTGAACACAACTTCCAGTTTCGGCGAAATGTACTTTATTATACCGCTGATGATTTAGAATTGAAGTTATGCAAATAATCCTATTAAGGTTGTTTAGTTCGTTTGACATACTTTCTACAAGAACCTTTGCTACCAGTGCCTTTTTTTACAAGGTGAAATCGTGAGAATCATCTGGTTTTGTCAGAAATTAGTCACAGTTAATCAGCACAAGTCCTACTTTAGTCCAGAGTTGCGTTATTATAACCTCTATAATTTGGTAAACAACTGTTCTTATATGGGTTTATTCAATCCACTTCACACTTACACGTTCGTTAAAATGCTGCATTTCTTTGCACGAAAATATACAAAAAAGAGATTTGCATCGACAATTAAACTAATTTAACCGTACATGGCCTACATTATTAGAAATGTGAGGTATTATAACCCCTATATTTGAATATTCAATTATTACTGTAAGTGTTTATTGGGTCTTCTTTACAAGCTTTCTACAGATTATGGGAACAATTTTGCCTGTTTCAGCTCCATAAAATTGTAGAAAGCACTTGTGTACAACAGAAATTAGACTCTAATAACGTTTACAAGTCCAAGTTTATGCTACGTGTGCGCTTGTATACCGAATAAGTTTCAGTTGAATAAATCAGATAAGCGATTATGCGCTCTGCTCCATACACTTTAAACATAAATTGGTGCAACTGGTGCCTATTTCAGCTTTGGGAGATCGTGAGGAACAACTGTTTATACTAGAATCTGGTTTAACCTAATCAGTACGACTTCGAGTTTCAGAGTGAGGTCCGCTGTTATACCCCGTATGTTTTAGAATTGTAACTATTGTATAAGGGTTAAATCGGTTTCCTTCGCATTAGTTCGACAGAATTCGGTGCAACTGGTGCATGTTTCAGCATGGAAAGATCTTAAGGAACAACCGTTTGTACTAGAAACTTACTTAACTTACTCAACACAACTTCCAGTTCCGTCTTGATGTGCCCGATTATACCCATTTTGTTTTAGAATTGAAATTATCATATTAAGGTTAAATCGGTCTCCTTCGCATAAGTTCCATTAATTTCGGTGCAACTGGTGCATGTTTCAGCGTTGGAAGATCGTAAGGAACAACCGTTTGTACTCGAATCTGGCTAAACCTCCTGAACACAACTTCCAGTTTCGGCGAAATGTACTCTATTATACCCCTAATGATTTAGAATTGAAGTTATGCAAATAATCCTATTAAGGTTGTTTTGTTCGTTTGACATATTTTCTACAAGAACCTTTGCTACCAGTGCCCTTTTTTACAAGGTGAAATCGTGAGAATCATCTGGTTTTGTCAGAAATTAGTCACAGTTAATCAGCACAAGTCCTACTTTAGTCTAGAGTTGCGTTATTATAACCTCTATAATTTGGTAAACAACTGTTCTTATATGGGTTTATTCAATCCACTTCACACACTTACACGTTCGTTAAAATGCTGCATTTCTTTGCACAAAAATATACAAAAAAGAGATTTGCATCGACAATCAAACTAATTTAACCGTACATGTCCTACATTATTAGAAATGTGAGGTATATTTGAATATTCAATTATTACTGTAAGTGTTTATTGGGTCTTCTTTACAAGCTTTCTACAGATTATGGGAACAATGTTGCCTGTTTCAGCTCCATAAAATTGTGGGAAGCACTTTTGTACAACAGAAATTAGACTCTAATAACGTTTACAAGTCCAAGTTTATGCTACGTGTGTTTTTGTATATCCAATAAGTTTCAGTTCAATAAATCAGATAACTGATTATGCGCTCTGCTCCATACACTTTAAATATAAATTGGTGCAACTGGTGCCTATTTCAGCTTTGGGAGATCGTGAGGAACAACCGTTTATACTAGAATCTGTTTTAACATAATCAGTACAACTTCGAGTTTCAGAGTGAGGTGCACTGTTATACCCCATATGGTTAGAATTGAAACTATTGTATAAGGGTTAAATCGGTCTCCTTCGCATTAGTTCGATAGAATTCGGTGCAACTGTTGCATGTTTCAGCATTGGAAGATCTTGAGGAACAACCGTTTGTACTAGAAACTTACTTAACTTACTCAACACAACTACCAGTTTCGTCTTGATGTGCCCGATTATACCCCTTTTGTTTTAGAATTGAAATTATCATATTAAGGTTAAATCGGTCTCCTTCGCATAAGTTCCATTAATTTCGGTGCAACTGGTGCATGTTTCAGCGTTGGAAGATCGTAAGGAACAACCGTTTGTACTCGAATCTGGCTTAACCTACTGAACACAACTTCCAGTTTCGGCGAAATGTACTCTATTATACCGCTAATGATTTAGAGTTGAAGTTATGCAAATAATCCTATAAATGTTGTTTTTTTCATTTGACATACTTTCTACAAGAACCTTTGCTACCAGTGCATTCTTTTACAAGGTGAAATCGTGACAATCATTTGGTTTTGTCAGAAATTAGTCACAGTTAATCAGCACAAGTCCTACTTTAGTCTAGAGTTGCGTTATTATAACCCCTATAATTTGGTAAGCAACTGTTCTTATATGGGTTTGTTCAATTCACTTCAAACACTAACACATTCGTAAAAATGCTGCAGTTATTAGCACGAAAATATGCAAAACAGACATTTGCATCGACAATTAAAGTAATAAAACCGTACATGGCCTACATTATTAGAAATGTGAGGTATTATAACCCCTATATTTGAATATTCAATTATTACTGTAAGTGTTTATTGGTCTTCTTTACAAGCTTTCTACAGATTATGGGAATAATGTTGCCTGTTTCAGCTCCATAAAATTGTAGAAAGCACTTGTGTACAACAGAAATTAGACTCTAATAACGTTTACAAGTCCAAGTTTATCCTACGTGTGCGTTTGTATATCCAATAAGTTTCAGTTGAATAAATCAGATAAGCGATTATGCGCTCTGCTCCATACACTTTAAACACAAATTGGTGCAACTGGTGCCTATTTCAGCTTTGGGAGATCGTGAGGAACAACCGTTTATACTAGAATCTGGTTTAACCTAATCAGTACGACCTCGAGTTTCAGAGTGAGGTGCGCTGTTATACCCCTTATGTTTTAGAATTGAAACCATTGTATAAGGGTTAAATCGGTCTCCTTTGCATCAGTTCGACAGAATTCGGTGCAACTAGTGAATGTTTCAGCATTGGAAGATCTTGAGGAACAACCGTTTGTACTAGAAACTTATTTAACTTACTCAACACAACTTCCAGTCTCGGCTTGAGGTGCCCGATTATACCCCTTATGTTTCAGAATTGAAATTATCATATTAAGGTTAAATCGGTCTCCTTCGAATTAGTTCGACAGAATTCGGTGCAACTGGTGCATGTTTCAGCGATGGAAGATCGTAAGGAACAACTGTTTGTACTAGAATCTGGCTTAACCTACTAAACACAACTTCCAGTATAGGCGAAATGTACTCTATTATACCCTTTATGATTTAGAAATGAAGTTATGCAAATAATCCTATAAAGCTTGTTTAGTTCATTTGACATACTTTCTACAAGAACCTTTGCTACCAGTGCCTTTTTTACAAGGTGAAATCGTGAGAATCATCTGGTTTTGTCAGAAATTAGTCACTGTTAATCAGCACAAGTCCTTCTTTAGTCTAGAGTTGCGTTATTATAACCCCTATAATTTGGTAAACAACTGTTCTTATATGGGTTTATTCAATCCACTTCACACACTTACACGTTCGTAAAAATGATGCATTTCTTTGCACGAAAATATGCAAAACAGACATTTGCATCGACAATTAAACTAATTTAACCGTACATGGCCTACATTATTAGAAATGTGAGGTGTTATAACTCCTATATTTGAATATTCAATTGTTACTGTAAGTGTTTATTTGGTCTTCTTTACAAGCTTTCTACAGATTATGGGAACAATGTTGCCTGGTTCAGCTCCATAAAATTGTAGAAAGCACTTGTGTAGAACAGAAATTTTACTCTAATAACGTTTGCAAGTCCAAGTTTATACTACGTGTGCGTTTGTATATCCAATAAGTTTCAGTTGAATAAATCAGATAAGCGATTATGCGCTCTGCTCCATACACTTTAAACATAAATTGGTGCAACTGGTGCTTATTTCAGCTTTGGGAGATCGTGAGGAACAACCGTTTATACTAGGATCTGGTTTAACCTAATCAGTTCATCTTCGAGTTTCAGAGTGAGGTGCGCTGTTATACCCCTTATGTTTTAGAATTGAAACTATTGTATAAGGGTTTTAAATCGGTCTCCTTCGCATTAGTTCGACAGAATTCGGTGCAACTGGTGCATGTTTCAGCATTGGAAGATCGTGAGGAACAACCGTTTGTACGAAATAGATTTAAATTCAAAATTAGATTTGAAGGTATGCAAATAATCCTATAAGGGTTGTTTTGTTCATTTGACATTCTTTGTACAAGAACCTTTGCTACCAGTGCCTTTTTTAACAAGGTGAAATCGTGAGAATCATCTGGTTTTGTCAGAAATTAGTCACAGTTAATAGGCACAAGTCATACTTTAGTCTAGAGATGCGTTATTATAACCCCAATAATTTGGTTAACAACTGTTCTTATATGGGTTTATTCAATCCACTTCACACACTAACACATTCGTAAAAATGCTGCATTTCTTTGCACGAGAATATGCAAAACAGACATTTGCATCGACAATTAAACTAATTTAACCGTACATGTCCTACATTATTAGAAATGTGAGTTATTATAACCCCGATATTTGAATATTCAATTATTACTGTAAGTGTTTATTGGGTCTTCTTAACATGCTTTCTACAGATTATGGGAACAATGTTGCCTGTTTCAACTGCATAAAATTGTGGGAAGGACTTGTGTACAACAGAAATTAGACTCTAATAACGTTTGCAAGTCCAAGTTTATGCTACGTGTGCGTTTGTATATCCAATATGTTTCCGTTGAATAAATCAGATAAGCGATTATGCGCTCTGCTCCATACACTTTAAACACAAATTGGTGCAGCTGGTGCCTATTTCAGCTTTGGGAGATCGTGAGGAACAAACGTTTTTACTTGAATCTGGTTTAACCTAATCAGTACAACTTCAAGTTTTGGTGTGATGTGCGCTGTAATACTCCTTATGTCTTCGAATTGAATTTAAGGGTTAAATCAGTTTCCTTCGCATATGTTCAACAGAATTCGGTGCAACTGGTGCATGTGTCAGCATTGAAAGATCGTGAGGAACAATCGTTTGTACTAGAATTTGGTCTAACCTACTCAACACAACTTCCAGTTCCGACAAGAGGTGCGCTGTTATACCTGTTTTAAAATTGAATTTTTGCAAATAATTCTATAAGGGTTGATTACTTCATTTGACATACTTTCTACAAGAACCTTATCTTTCCAGTTTTGGCGAAATGTGCGCTGTTATACTAATATTAATATTCAATGAAAGTTGATGAGAAGTATTGTTTCAATTAAAACAAATCGCATTTTTGCAGCCATGGCAACATCTTCCTCCTCAATTCCAGTGCTCAAGTCTGGTCTAATCTTGTTGCAGATTGCACTAACTATGCGGACGTAATCTTCAATATATCTGTGTTTTGGGGATGGTCCTGCTTAAAGAACTCCATGTCTTAAACCTGTCATTCACTGACTCGACAACCCATCTAAGCTGCAACACATACTATGAATATGTATATACTGTGGTTTCATTAATATTCAAGGGTATCAATTTTCGTGGAAAAAGTGAAAATCACAGTTTCAAGGATACGAAAATTCGTGGCCAATGACCCTATGAATACAAAATGTTAATAGAAATTGCACTTTAATGAACATTTAATTTCACGGATCAACTAAATAACGAAATCCACGAAAATTGGTATTCAACGAATATTGATGAAACCACAGTACATGTATATTATAAATTCTTGCATTAACAGTTGACAAGTCCAACTGTTAATGATAAATCGCCGCTTAATGTTAGAATTGTATCAATAAGCGTCACAAATGCATAGAAGTATTAATGAAACAGTCAAATATCGAACCCCTCAACCATTAATGATAAAAACGTTTAATCATTAAGAGTTGCAGTTGCACCTTTAAATGATACAAAATTGTAAAAATAAATAAAATAACTGTGTTAATAAAGAAATAATATGAATATTTCTGAGCAAATAAAGAATAGTAATAAATGACTTAGTTGCGTATCGATACTGTAATCATACTAGTATAAGAAAATTATTTGATACTATGTAGACATAGTAAAATCTTATCATTTTACGTAATATGTTTAAACAATGTAAGTGTTGACTGTTGTGCGAGATCTATGTTTTGGTTTTTCAGCCACAGGCTGCTGTTTGATGGAGGGAGGGGTGGGGTTGTACCCGTTATGCTACACAGACATATTATGAATTTCTATATCATTAAAATAACCATATATTTTTGAATCAGGTTGTAAATTTTGAAATTACTATTGGCGAGTTTAAATTGAAAATTTAAAATATGCTAACTGGATACAAATTTACTTCAAACAAAGAATAAAAAGAATAAGGTATTTTGATGGGGTGGGGTAACTTCGCCGCCTTTTGGGTATGGATTTGAGAGTTCTTTTACTTTTACTTTGTGTGCGATGTAGACAATGTTCGGAAATTTCGTAAGAATAGTTCTGTACACATGCCGTCAAGAGTTTAAAAAAAAGACAAAATTGATTTATTCGGATTTTTGTCATGCATATTAGACATTATACGTTTGACCACCATGATAGAAAAAGTGCAATAATTATATTATACAAAACAAAAATATTAAGACTGCGCAATCAAATCATTGAGCTTTTGTCCCCTCCCCCCCCCCCCCCCCCCCCCCCCCACAAACACACACAGAGCGCAATGAAGAATCGGTCTTCTTTGAACGCTGTTCGAAATTTCAAATTAAAAGTGAACTAAATTTTTAATATTGTTTCGTGTAATGATGATCATCCACGGATATATACTGTACATGCAATGGACATATATTATAAGAAATACATGTAGGTATTAGAGAGGAGATATACTTCAACACATTTATTTTGAATAAATATTTAATTATAACATATGAATATATTTTCTTTGGCGTTCACTATGGCTTGAGAATTAATGATCATTGCAACAGGTATTTTATAAAATACTACACTAATGCGGGCCATTACCATTTGTGTATTGAAGGTTTCTTAAGTAGATATTTTATTTGTTGTTTCAGCTACCACAAAATGATAGTCATCTTGAAGAAAATTCAACAGACTTATCATTACGAATTCGTTATACGAATATAACGAAGTAAATCCACTGGTCCCTGGGACTTTTGCAATAACCGAGTTTTTCTGTTTTATTATAATGCAGGTATTTTGTGGCATGCATATTTTCATTTTAAAATCATATATTTTAAAGACGATGTCATTTAATGACACAATAAACAAAAATTTCTTTTCTCTCGAAATACGTTTTTATTCATACTACTGATCCTGTTTATTCTTTTCCTTAAATATGTCGTTTTGTTTCCCAGCTGCGGATCAAAATTCGGTAAATGTATTTTATAAGGTCTATAAATAAATAACTATATTAGATTAAAAGGAAATTTTGAAATTTTGTTTAAAAAATGTAAAACACACATTTTTCACTGGTACAGCTTTAAATGCGCTCATTAGATTGTTCAATTATAGGTAGCACTGTGACTAAGCATTCAATTGCATAATAAAGTCCCCGCGTCTATGATCATGTGGAATCGCAAAACCTGAATCATCATATCAAACGAGACCCGAAGCTAATGAAGCTAATGACGTAGTACAACATGAATATTTTTACTTGCGTTTTTAGTTTATTTAGACTAATTTGTGTTCAATAAATATAATGGTTTTGTTTGTTGTTTGTGGAAAGAAAAAGAATTTATTTTATTGAGGATCAGATCATGATCTAAAGAAGTAGATGACGTCTCGTTGCAAGACGAAGATCACCAGATCAAACTCGATGCTATGCATATACAAAAAATCTCTGCTTACAAAATGATACTTTGAAATATGCGAAGAAATTTAGATCTAATGATAAAATGTTTACTAACTTAGGAAATTTTTTTTGAATAATATATTATTTTGAACATATGATGTACATGTTTCTTTTATATACTTGTTTTAATAATAGAAAAAAATGCTGTCATGGTCAATTTACAAAATCTATCATAAATTTTCATGTTTTTATTATATAAAGTGATATCATTATTACAGAACTTGTGCAGAAACATTACAAGTACATGTTATAATTAAAGGGTCATGCATGGTCACTATTTTGGTCAAATATTTTTTCGCGGTTGTTAATATTAACAATTCTTTTGGAATGAAAAAAAGACAATAACAAACCGTCAACCATCTCAAAAATCCATAAAACGAAATGCAAATTCAAAGCAGAGCAACACGGACCTCCAAGATAGAGGTAGGATCAGGTGCCTAGGAGGAGTGAGCATCCTCTGCTGACCGGTCACACCCGCCGTGTGCTCTTTGTCGTAATCGGGAAAATAAAAACCGCAAAAGTCCGCTGACAATTAGGTAATTAATTATGGTCTAACAATTAGTATGAAAAACGTCAGTCAGCATGCGACTCAGTGGAAGATTGTATTTGCTGACAAGGTCGTCGTATCGACCATAGAACTTACAAAAAGATGACTTTAAACGAGACTCTTGATAGTCCTGTTTTATCAACTTGTTTGTCAGTAGCTTGCCTCGTCTTAGAAACTGTTCATACGAAGAACATGCCCTTGCGTATCGAATTAACTGAGAGACAAAAACATCATATGCAGGTGATGAAGGTATGTTGCTACATAAGTAAGGAAAGCTGACTATAGAAAAATTGAAGTCATCGCGTTTATCATAAAGTTTGGTTGTTAGGTTACCATCAATGTCCATTTCCAGTAAAATATCCAAATATGAAACAGATGACGCTGACTCTGTGGTATCTTTTATTTCAAGTTCACTGGGATATATCGAGTCGACGTAAGTATGGAAATAACAATTGTTAATTGACAATACGTCGTCGATATACCTAAATGTTGAGTTGAAGGCCACAGCGAGTGATTTATTTTTTTCACGTACAAGTTTTTGAATAAATTCTGCTTCATAAGAATACAAAAATAGGTCTGCTAACAATGGGGCACAATTGGTACCCATGGGAATTCCAACAGATTGTTGGAAGACTTGATTTCCAAAAACTACATAGATGTTGTCTATCAGAAATTCAAGCATCTTTTTAATGTCAACTTCAGAGTACTTGTGTGTGCAATCAGAATGGTTTTTAACAAAATAGTTTGTTTAGATTTCCAATGACAAGGTAAGCATTTTTACAACTTCCATTTTTATTGAAGAAACAACTGTCGATGATATCAAAAAGTCTGGATTTTAATTTGTCGTGTGGAATGGTTGTATAAAGCGTTGAAAAATCGTACGTTTTGATGCTATTGATTTTGGTAAGATTTTGTGACCTCAAAGTTTCTAATAATTCTTTAGAGTTTTTTAGTATCCACATTTGATTCACACCACTTCTGGAGTAGATTGTTGTACAGTACTCTTGAAGCTTCTCCTTAACTTCTGTAAGAATTTTAGTAAGGAGTAAAGAGAGAGGTTTGGTAGAACATTTACTGGAACCTGCTATATATCTATGTTTGTAAGGACTTTTGTGAAGCTTTGGAATCCAGTACAAATAAGGTAAATCAAATTCATTTTGTTTATTGGGGATATTAAAGGTATTCATAACCGATTTATGATTTTGAAGTATTTCCTGCTTGGAAAGGCTGCTATGGGTGTAAGTAGGATTACCATGTGTAGAATCGAAACCTAGTTCTTTGATGTGCCTTACAAACAAAGACAATGTTGTTACTTGCCTTATCAGCAGGGACCAGTACATACTGATCATGCAATCTACCTAGTTCTTTTCTCACTTCTGCATTATTAAAAACAGAATGATATATGGTTTTCATTTGACCTCTCAGTCGTTTAATACGAGATTTTAATATACATCTGATGCTTTTAACCCACTCTGACAAGGTATCAAGGTCTTCTTTTTCAGATTTTGCCCATCGCTTGGCGTAATCTTCAACAGCATTTAATATCAAATGAAATTTGAGAGTCAGTCGCTAAGTTTTAAGCAAGATACAGTGCTCCTAATTCTGCCCTTTTTTGTTTACAAATGTTCAATTTACCCGTAATAAATCTTTTTTTAGGCTGATTTGTATATTTTGTTTACTTCAAGCATAAATAAATAGTTTCTTTTCTTTAACATATTCATTTTAGGTCTAAAATTGGAGTTTTCACTGCAACATTCGAAATGTAGGCTCTGTAACTTGCTTATAATTGAACGAATGACATTCAAATTATAGTGACCTATTCAAAATGCATTAAAATTGGAAAAATATTTTTTGCCCCAATTCGTTACAATGCCCCTTTAAGATCTATTCTCTGTAAATATCAAAATTCGGTGGTCACGCATATTCACCGATTTTTTTTCATTTTTCGTATTTTGATATCTTAGTGTTGGTATAAAAGAACACCTTGAACTGTTGCTATGTATACCAGTTGTCATGGTAACAGAGGCAAAAGATTGAAAAATGGCCGTTTTATGCTATTTTTTGAGACATATAGCATTAATGTTTGGAATGACCAATGTGGCAACGCACTTTGAAAAAATTATGCACTTTGAAAAAAATTTTCAAAGTGCGTTCAATTTCGGACCAAATCAACGCACTTTGAAAATTTTTTTCAAAGTGCGTTATGAAGGTACATCAAAATTTTTTAGCATCGAGACACTTAACGCACTTTGAAAAAATATGTATAAATCACAAATTCTGGAATAGAATTTCTTATTTGTTGATAGTATGATGATAGTATGATGATTTTTTAATACTAGTGAATCTTATTTACCGTCTTTGAGAACGAGGGTTGGGGTAGGAGTGGGGGTTAACTAAAGATGCATGTCAATTACGTGTACCATTTAACTGATTACAGGTCCCCTGCCCCTCATTTTTCCTTCTAAACATATGATATTCAGCAATTTGGAGTAAACATTTAAGATCGGAAAAAGTAATATGCTTTGTTGTAAATTAACTACAGTTGTATTGAAAAAAAACGAGCTGACCGAATCTCTCCATTGGTATGTTGAAGACCCCTTTTTAAATTCAAATTCAAATAATCAAAGAAATCACTTCATTATAAAAAAAATATACATTGACAAACATTATATTATTATAAATTTAAAAATAAGCATTAGGGTGTGAGGTTTTTTTTCTCGCATTGATCTTCTAAAAGATCATATTGTTTTTGATAAATATAACTAACGTATCATTTTTTCTCATCATGTTTGTTTATTAGCACATGCAATTAAAGCCAGTTGAAATATGTTATACAATGATCTCCATTATCAATATATATAAATCAGTTTTGTTTCTGGCAAAGCCCAATGGTCCAGATACGAAGTATATTTGCTGCATACACAACAAAAGAAAATTGCAGTTGCTAGACGATGCAATTTTTGTCATACATGTATAATTCAAATCTCTCGAGTTGTTCTTTATGTGTAGATTGTCAAAATACGTAAGCTTATGAGAAAAGAAAAATAATTCTAATCGAGAAACTTTTTATCAATTTAGCTGAGCATGCATTGAGTTCTTTTTTTAAATATATCCCACCGAGCTAAAAAAAAAAAAAGTTAAAACAATCATTTATTGCATATAAAAGTATCAATCATTTCGACCAAACCCTAAGCAATTTTTTTCAATATTTTTTTTTCAAAGTGCGTTAATATCGACGATATCAACGCACTTTGAAAAAAGATTTTTTTTTCAAAGTGCGTTGACTTGGTCCCGAACTTTGAAATTTTTTTTCAAAGTGCGTAATTTTTCAAAGTGCGTTGTAACAGACCAAGCATGTTCTCCACTTTCAAATGTAATATCAGTTGAAGCTTTTTTGGCAAAATAAATGGCGTTTCTATGACGTTTTGTACAAATAAGTATTTCTGAATTATTTTCTTAACTTTACATATTTCCTTAGCAATGATATGATCAACGATGCTCAATAATGCTTGAATATAGTTGATATATAAGTTAACATGTTTCTCACAAATAGCAACAAAGAAGGGCTCTAAACTGTATTTCAAACAATTATTTTCGCTCTACAGAATCATTATGTTTTTCTTCATTTTTTAAATTTTAAACCTTGTAACCATAGAAACGTGTATCAATTGCACATCAGTGCGTATTTTAAATACAGGTTTACATCTATGTTTGGTTCAATAATAAATTCTATGGTAATTAAAAATACAGAAACATGTTTTCAAAATAATTTTCGTTTTCCATGGAAACATTCATTAAATGTTGATTTCCATTTTTGTATCTTTGGTCTCCCTTACCATGGCAACGGTAGCAAACAACAAATTTATATTTTCTAGCTTCTTATTGCATTAATATGTATCATTGAATGCAATATAAAGATAATTGGTGACCATGCATACCGGAATTCATACATATATACATTTTTCTTTTTTTTTTCTTTTTTATTTCACACATTCTGCAGACATAATTATGATGCTTCGAATATAACAATTCAGAGAGAGAGAAAGAGAGAGAGAGAGAGAGAGAGAGAGAGAGAGAGAGAGAGAGAGGTGTAAGAAAAGGTCAAGTAAAGATTGGATTCCAGATGTTCCAATGAGTATCAAAAATCTCATTTTCACCAGTTTTATAATAAATAAATTTCTGTTTTTCATAGAAGAGCTTTAAAGACGACAAAGGAAACACTCAACTGTTTCTCAGTACACCGTGCTGTGTAAATGTTATATTAAAAGTTTAAAATCAAAGACTTCTAAACTTATCTATAACAATCTGGTTATAGATTTTTTGAAAAAAAGATACCAGCTGTCATGAGAACATAAGTTTGGTATTCTTTTCTCAGATAAACGTACGTAATAGTCTGTATTTAAAAAAACCCTCGAGATTTTTTCATGTGACAAAAATGTTAATCCCATTTGTCTTTGATATCTACTTTACTTAATCTAAATAATTGCTGGACAATAAAAGTGCGAAATTATCTTAACAGCTATATCTGTGATTGTTTATTACTCTGGCATGCCATTACCATCTCTTTGTCATCAAAGAAAAAAAGGAAGTCCTGTCAAAAATAATTGTAAGGGAGAATGGTTTAAGATCTGGAAGAGTACGGTTGGGCTAACTGTGCTGGAACCCCGCACGTTAGTATAGAATGTGTAATGTTGGGCAAACTGTGCTGGAACCCCGCACGTTAGTGGAGTGAGTGTGTTGTGTCGTACTAGCTGTGCTGGATTTCCGCACGTTAATGTCGATTTTGTGTAAAGAATTATATCGGACTGTCTGTGCTGGAATCTCCACACGTTATTCAGTAACTCCGAGAATCAGTTTTCATTGCAATACCATGTACCGTTTATTTCACCAACTTGAACGTTATGTTTCGTTTTGGAGTTTTTATTCAGCGTAAACTTGAGCGAGTGTAACGAATTAAGCTTTCCCCTGAATCACTATATGGATTTTAAGAACTTATACATTACTATTTTCAGTTTACAATACAAATCAAATACAAGATACGTTCGTGAAAGCTGGGTAACAATTTAGTAGAAAGCCGCAACTTCACGTTAAACTTAAACCTCACGAAAAGAAAACTTTACAATTAAAATTTCATTGATGAAATAAATATAGTACTTTAACCAAAAAAAAAATGAATAATTATTCTGTATTGGAACCATTGAAGTTTACAGCTTTTTGTTATAATGAAAGGTAGTTTATGGATTATTTTCCACTCCATGTCCTTTATATCTAATAACTTCTTTTACCTGTTGTCACAGAGGTATTACTGTTTAAAATATCATAAACGGACTTTGACTTTTTATATTTCATAACTTTATAAATGTTTTCTCTAAGAAACGGTTTGCTAATTTTCTTAAAGTTTAGTTTTCGCCAAACTTTCTGAAGTAGTTCTTTTTAGCATGGATTATGATTGCATATTCTAAAAAGTTGACCTTTACATCTGTGTACACAAAACTTATCAAAACTAAGAAAAGTACCATCTTCTTCAATGATATCATTAATTTATCTAATACAATTGTCGAACAGTTGTTTATTAAAAAAAGATTTCCCTCCAATATGGATCAAATGGTTAAAAAATAAAGGCGAGTCGGCAGTAACATCAGACTCTACACATGTATTATGTACGTCAACCCATGTTTTAAAGACATCTATCCAGAATTTGTTTTTTAATGATTTCAAAAGTATATCAATATATTCAATACCACATGATGTAAATGTATTTTGATAAAAATTAGGTATGAATTGGCTCAACCCCCTGCTTGTAAGGATAAGCTGTCTCACCTAGAATAATTTCATGGAGGATATAAACGCTTTGATATTTATCATCTTCAGACCATCTTCTTCATATTTTTGAACAAGAACATCCCTCTTTGTTCTGTGATTTGAACCATTCCATATAAATGAACAAGGTAGCTTTTCTAATTCTTTGCAATAAAAAACAGAAGGGTTTGGGATAGAAATTAGTATAGGATTTAACAAATGTAGTACTAATGTCTTAATAATTGTAATCTTGCCAATGGAAGTTAAATGTCTTTTCTCCCATTGTTTAAGGATATACTTTAAACTAATTTTGGATCATAGTTAATACTAGGCATATTTAGCAAATCAACATCAAAATTTATTCCAAGCAAGGTGAATTTAGTAGATCCCCAATTCAACTTGTATATCGTAACTATATTTTTTGGAACCTATCCATACACTTTTAATTTTTGACTAATTAATACACAAGCCAGACATTTCCTAGAATCTATGTAATGTAGAATTGGTTTCTAATAAACTTTCTTCACTTCCATCCAGGATAATAGAGGTGTCATCTGCAAGTTGCGAAATCTTGTTTTCTGTGTTACCCACTGCTATACCTTTAATTTTTTCATTTTTTCTAATTTGTATTAACAAAATTTCTGCACAAATTAGGAATATATATGGGGATAATTGATCCCTTTGTCTACACCCTCTCTGAATATCAAAAACTTCAGAGAGATTGCCGCCTTGATTAACCGCAGATGTTATGTTTGTATAAAAAATCTTAACCCACTGTCTAATAGTGGGACCAAACTTAAAAAAATCTAAAGTTTGTTGTATAAAATTCCAAGATAAGTTATCAAAAGCCTTTTCAAAATCGATAAGCAATAAAAAACCAGGAATTTCTTCTTCTTCAGTATATTGCATTATGTCATATATTAACCTTGTGTTTTCTTCAATATACCTATTAGACATAAATCCAGTTTGATCTGGATTTATAAGTTTATGTGAAATTTTTTTAATCTTGCAGCAATACACCCAGATGCAATTTTGTACACTTTATTTAAACAAAGTTATAGAACGCCAGTTCTTAATATAGTGTCTAGCTTTGTCACCTTTAGGTAGCAAAGTAATTACACCATGTCTTTGTGCGACTTATAATATATTCTTTTTATATTCATAATTTATAGATCTAACAACAAAAACACCAATGTATTTCCAAAATCTTCAAAAATTCTGAAGAAAAACCATGTGATTTATTAGCTTCCATAATAGAAAGTGTTTTTGAAGCATCACTTAAAGTAATTTCACCCTCTAAAGAGTCTGATTCCGTTTCGGACAATTTAGGAATGTCATCATATGTTAACTCATTATTTAAACCAAAATTGACATTATCTAAATTGTTTTCATATAATTTTGTATTAAAGTTTTTAGTTTCAGTCAGGATTTCTGACTGGTCATAATTTACCTCCCCTGAATCCAACTCCAATTTTGGTATAATCTTACTGATAAAATTCCTTGACTCCTGTTTACAAAAATAATTTTAATTTTTTGGTAGCAAAGGTTCTTGTAGAAAGTATGTCAAATGAACTAAACAACCCTTATAGGATTATTTGCATAACTTCAATTCTAAATCATTATGGGTATAATAGAGTACATTTCGCCGAAACTGGAAGTTGTGTTCAGTAGGTTAAGCCAGATTCTACTACAAACGGCTGTTCCTTAGTACGATCTTCCAACGCTGAAACATGCACCAACTGCACCGAAATCAATCGAACTTATGCGAAGGAAACCGATTTAACCTTAATATGATAATTTCAATTCTAAAACATTAGGGGTATAATCGGGCACCTCAAGCCGAAACTGGAAGTTGTGTTGAGTAAGTTAAGTAAGTTTCTAGTACAAACGGTTGTTCCTCAAGATCCTCTAATGCTGAAACATACACCAGTTGCACCGAATTCTGTCAAACTAATGCGAAGGAGACCGATTTAACTCTTATACAATAATTTCAATTCTAAAACATAAGGGGTATAACAGCGCACCTCACTCTGAAACTTGAAGTTGTACTGATTAGGTTAAACCAGATTCTATTATTAACAATTGTTCCTCACGATCTAAGTTAAGCTGAAATAGGCACCAGTTGCACCAATTTGTGTTTAAAGTGTATGGAGCAGAGCGCATAATCGTTTATCTGATTTATTCAACTGAAACTTATTGGATATACAAACGCAAACGTAGCATTAACTTGGACTTGCAAACGTTATTAGAGTCTAATTTCTGTTGTACACAAGTGCTTTCCACAATTTTATAGAGCTGAAACAGGCAACATTGATACCATAATCTGTAGAAAGCTTGTAAAGAAGACCCAATAAACACTTACAGAAATAATTGAATATTCAAATATAGAGGTTATATTACCTAACATTTATAATAATGTAGGACATGTACGGTTAAATGAGTTTAATTGTCGATGCAAATGTCTGTTTTGCATATTCTTGTGCAAAGAAATGCAGCATTTTTACGAATGTGTTAGTGTGTGAAGTGGATTGAATAAACCCGTATAAGAACAGTTGTTTACCAAATTAGAGGGGTTATAATAACGCAACTCTAGACTAAACTAGGACTTGTGCCTATTAACTGTGACTAATGTTTGGTTTTTCCCCTTCTTCAATCTATTTTGCTCTTCTTCTAATATAATTGCCCTGTAATTTATGTTTTCTATATACAATTTTAATGTTTGCATACAATTGATATTAAAAACTAAAAATGATTGTTGAGCAAATTGAAGAAAATGAAAAGATTTTATTTCATTCATTTATACAATTTTGTATCATTAAGGGCACTGCAACGCTTAATGATATAAAGTGTGTATTATTAGCGGTTGAGGGTGTCGATATTTGCGTGTTTCACTAATCGTTAAGGCTGCTGTGCTTTTGTGACGCTTAATGATACAATTCTATAATGTTAATGCAATAATCTGTTGATGCAATAATTTATAACAATCTGTTAATGCAATTATTTATATCATTAAGCGGCGTTGTATCATTAATGTTACAAGGCATCACTCTCTTTCTTAATCTTCTTTTCAAAATATCAATTGAGCATGATCTCATAGATGATTATACTGTAGAATTTCAGGCATTAATCTTCAATTTTATCAAGTGTATTAACAACAAAGGGTACATGTAAAGCTGAAAGTATCCGAAATATACTAGTGGAAATAATAAACTGTGCATTATAAAATTTAGTATAATTTTTTTATATCTATTGTTTGTATTTATAAAATCTAAACAATCGTTAATGGTATTGTTTTTGACAATATCGGATGGTAACCGTCCATGTGCACGGACTTTTTCATGGTTAGTGAGCACCTGTTGTTTATTGAAGAATTTGTACGCATTTTACGGGCCAATACTGTTTGTAATAAGAACTGTAAAGGATTTGTTTAAACTTTTTTTGTTAAGGAAATCACTTTAGGTTCAACAAAATTTACCCCTATACCATGCCACGACTCAACGAAAACCAACGTAATCGTGCTGTTGGCAGCATGCAAGCTGGAATGGCACAAAATACTGTAGCAAGACACTTGGAGTTCATCGGATTATTGTTACTTTTCATTCTACGTCAATCATTCTCTAAAGCTATTATTAATTATTATGCCTCCTGTCATTTTGTCGCTATATATTCAATACTCATTTATTTTCGCATAGTATACAAAGGGCTTATATATATATACTATGCCGAAATAGAGCACGGTTAATGTTTTCAACGAAAATCTTACCCTCGGGTTTCAAACTCTCGACCATAAAATCATTACCTCTAAAAGACCACTGCGTTACCGTTACGCTACGTTAGCCGATCATATATACTGTGGTTTTTATAATATATAAAACGTAGATACATACGATTGACATTTAAACAATTTAAAATTATTGATCTTTCCAAAATCACCTCATTATTGACGGTAATTTTAAAGTTAAAGTTTCTAATAAACTTTCGAACAAAAAAACTGAACATTTTTCAGAGAAATTGTACATAAGCATCATGGAAACGCTTTTTTAAATGACGCTTGATTAAGAATGTACAAGAAAAAAATTCAATGAGATTTCGTCTGCTAAACAACTCGAGTTTTCTCGGTAAGATCAATCGTGTCTCATTTCTTGAAAAGAACATAAACGTTTGTTGTGTTTTTTTATTGTACAGCAACTTGTTGATTAAATAATCAATCAAATCAATTGATTAATTTGAAAGAACAAACGCTTGCTTCCCGCGGTGATTATTTTTAGGGACTATAATAGACAATACTCAAACGTCACAGTTACTTATATCAAAGCACGTCCGTATACACAACAGTCGGCATAATAATAACAATAGTGTTGTGTTGTGCATGTACTATGCCTAATTATATAAATTGTAGTCCGGGTTTGATACATAGTGCACTCGCCTCCGGCTCGTGCACTATGTATCAAACCCTTACTACTATTTAGGCATAGTACATGCACAACACAACACTATTATATAATTATGACGTTACGTGGCGTAAGAACAAACAGTGTTATATCAAAACTTTATCCAATGAGTGATATCCACCGAATACTGAGATAAACACCATCTCATTGTTCAATCTATTTCTCTTGTCTATCTATCTACCATTATTTTCCTTCATTTTTTTTAATATATATGAAATTTATATCATTAATACTGAACTTGTGCAAAAACAGTGCAGGTACAGGTAATTAAAAACTAAATTTATAATTGTTGAGCAAATGGAGGAAAATAAAAAAATGTTATTTCCTTCATTTTTACAATTTTGTATCATTAAAGAGTGCGTCTGCAACGCTAAATGATATAACGTTTGTATCATTAGCGGTTGAGGGTGTCGATATCTTATTGATACAATTCTATCATTAAGCGGTGATTTATCATTAACAACTGTTAATGCAAGAATTTCAGGCATTAAGCGTTGCAATTGCAACGCTTAATGCTACTTATATCATTATTATAAGCGGCGTTGTATCATTAACGGTTGTTACATAAATCCAACAACAACCCGAAAGCTCTGGGGGTAACTCAACCAAATGTGTTTATGATATCTACTAATGGTCAAGGTCTCGGATCGCAAAAAGAGGTCAATCGCCACATCGTTCTTAACATCTTGAGAAATCAGCCACCACGACGGCAAGACAAACGATTGTGTCTACTTCATATAATCAATAAATTATATTTGTTGCACTTTCAGAACGTTGGTTCAGTGTATATATGAATAAAAACGTCTTTTAAGTTTTATTTCAAACGTATTTTCAAAGTCTATACATAATTGATTGTATCTCTCTTCCCGACGACTGGAGCTGAGGGTCCGCCATAGTAAGCCAGGACTTGGTTTATCCAGTCTAGATAGGACTGTACGCGCGTGTAAACACCCGGCTGGTAGGCCTCAGCACAGGAGTAACCCCACGAGACGATTCCCACAATGTTCCAGGTACCATCTTTCTTACAAACCATTGGCCCCCCGGAGTCTCCCTGTAAATACCAACGTTAACACAAAATGTTTATACCAAACATGTCTCAATCTCATTAAGCATCTTATTAAAATAGATATATAACAGGATTTTTTTAACAGGAATTCCAAACATGATATTTTGTTTTAAATTCAACCTATACAATTTGTTTTCTGCTTCTCTTATATACCAATTTACAAAAATATCGAGATACTATTACATTAAAAGTCATAATGAAAAATGGAGAGGGGCCCAAAAAAATACAAATCTGTACTCCTCTTGAATAATCAATTTTGTATTTGATTTTGCTACAAATGGTGCTATGGAACATATGTCGATATTAATATGGATTAAGGTAAGGTTTGCGACTTGCAGTTCTTAGAAATTATATTAAAGTTAAATACCATTTTGTTCACTATACTAAATTCTTTTTTCTCATGAAATTCTTATGATTTTGCCGGACCCGTTTTATAACTACAAAAGGTCAAAGTTCATGATTTTAAATTTTCATGTTGATGAAATGTAAGTAATTTCATGAAAATATATACATTTTATATGTGACTATTATGGGGGTTATTTATGCTTAAAATGTTTGAAAATAATGTCACTATTTATATCATGATTTATTTTTTTAAATTTCTGATGAACTATTTAAAAAAAGAATAAAATGCAATAAAAATGAAATAATTTTGGACTACTATTTTTTAAAACGAAAACATCTTATTTGAAACCTTTCCAAGTTCACCGATTTTTTGAAAAACGTATCTTAGTATACGTGTAATCTGGTGTTTCTAAAACACTATTCAAAACTATATGATGCGGACTTCGTTTTTATGGAAATTAATAAAATGCTTGCGTTCGGTTAGTTTTTCAATGAAACTACAAAACCCCGGGAAATAACAAAAACCTTACACCAATTATGACGTCATATAAAGTTTGACGTCATAGCTGAAATAAAGGGTAGGTGGTGCTATGTCACAATGAAAATCTGTGAGTTATCTCCCTGTAACCGCAAACCTTACCTTAACGCACATTATAATTACAATACTTTCACCGATTTAGAATTTTTAAAAAAAAACTTTGTATGGTATTAGTCAAAAAGGTACATTAAATTGTTGTGTTATTTTTTAGAAGAGTTGATATAAACTAAATTTTTGGCCTATTTATTTGATTTGTTGGCACTCACTGGCAGTATATGTCGCTATTTTTATAATTCAATCAAAATCAGTTAAAATTTGACACTTTTCTAATCTTTGAACAAGAACGAACTTTTTGTCACTTTTAAGTACTGGATAAATACATCTTTGGTGAAAATATTTTGGTTGTTCAGGCAATCGCTAACTGTTTTCTTAAAGAAAACTGCTTCATAACAAGCCGTTTTATGCTAAAAATGCGAAAATGGCGGGATCAGGTAAACTTTATGATGTGATATTTTTAAATTGTGGGCACTTAAATAAAAATGAAATTTATGAATAAAATCTCAAATGTATATCTGTACAAAGAAAACAAAGAATAAAAGTAAAATGACGATTTTCTTTCAAGGGCACAATTTTAGACTCAAACCATATATAGTCCTTTCACAATATTTTACCAAAATTTACGTTTTTTCCTCTGTGATTATCTTTTATGTTATTTCTTCAAATTTAAAATTGATAATGATCATTGATAGAAATCGCCAAACAAAAAAATACTTGAAAATGCCAAAATCATCCTTCTTTTATGAAATAATGACCCCCCCCCCCCCCCCATTTTCAGAGGATTTACACGTGTTCAGTAAAATGTACAGAATCTAAAGGACAATGTCATCCTGCAGGGGAACCAAATTAATACTGTACGTAAAAAAAATCAATAAATAAGTAAAACACCTATTAGTCCTATAACATTACTGTACTATTGACAACTGCATCGTTTACTTGAAAGTAAGCTTTTAACATGACATGGCATCGCCCAGTGAATCCTTCATCCTGACAGTAGGCACCGCCCAGTAACTCCTTAACACGACTGTAGGCATCGCACAGTAAATCTTTCAACCTGACTGTAGGCATCGCCCAGTGAATCCTTCAACCTGACAGTAGGCATCGCCCAGTAAATCCTTCGACCTGACTGTAGGCATCGCCCAGTTAATCTTTTAACCTGACTGTAGGCATCGCCCAGTGAATCCTTCAACCTGACTGTAGGCATCGCCCAGTGAATCCTTCAACACGACTGAAGGCATCGCCCAGGGAATCCTTCAACACGACTGTAAGTATCGCCCAGTGAATTCTTCAACACGACTGTAGGCATCGCATAGTGAGTCCTTTATCCTGACTGTAGGCATTGCCCAGTGATTCCTTCAACCTGACTGTAGGCATCGCCCAGTGAATCCTTCAACTCGACAGAAGGCATCGCCTAGTGATTCCTGTAACCTGACTGTAGGCATCGCCCAGTGAATCCTTCAACACGACTGTAGTTATCGCCCAGTGAACCTTCAACACGACTGTAGGCAATGCGCAGTGAATCCTTCAACCTGAAAGTAGGCATCGCCCAGTGAATCCTTCAACCTGACTGTAGGCATCGCCCAGTGAGACCTTCAAACTGACTGTAGGCATCGCCCAGTGATTCCTTCAACCTGACTATAGGCATCCCCTAGTGATTACTTCAACCTGACTGTAGACATCCCACAGTGATTTCTTTACTTGAGAGTTGACATCGCTCAGTTATTCCTTTACCTGAGAGTTGACATCGCACAGTGTTTTAACCTGACAATAGTAACTGCTTAGTAAATTCGGACTGTAGGCATCGTCCAGTGAATCCTTTACCTGACAGTAGGCATTGCCCAGTGATCCCTTTACCTGACAGTAAATATCATCCTGATTCTTTTACTCACAGTAGGCATCGCCCAGTGAATCCTTCATCCTGACTGTAGGCATCGCCCAGTGATTCCTTTACCTAACAGTTCACATCGCCTGGTGATTCCTTGACCTGACATCGCCTGTTGATTCCTTTACCTGACAGTTGACATCCCTTTAACTGACAGTAGGCTTCGCATAGTGATCTTTTTTTACCTGTTTAGGGATCATAGAGTGATCTTACAGTTTGAATGTCACTATGAACTGTTTCCTTGACTGTAGGCATCGGCCAGTAAATCCTTTTCATCAGACAGTCACCCTGTTAATCCATAATAGGATTTTTTATGTCATGCCTTGTTAAATCCTTCTATTTGATAGTCAGCATCTGATTTGCCTTGTGAGTTAAAAATTCCCTATATGATATTAGGTTTCGTAATTCCCGCAAAATCCTCAGTAGGCACCCCTGTCAATCTTTTTACCTGACATGAGTCCACACCCCCGTGCTTTCTCCCCGCGCACACCTCTGTGGCTGGAATTGTTCTGTCCATCAAGTAAGAACACACAGCATTTGAAATCAGAGGCACGTCAGCTTTAAGTAAACTTCTTGTCCCTACGCCACCTACAATAGGATCAGAGTACTAATAGGAAAAGGTCAATAAAAGCACTCAAAATTTGACTCTTTCATTAGCGTCTACTTGACAGTCAAAATCATGTTATAACACAGATTGAGTCCAAATTGATTAAGTTATAATGTAAATAAAACTATCTCTAAAGTGGTAACACATGAAACAACGAACATAAGTTGGCGCGTGAAGAAATTAGTGTTTAATAACTTCGATTTTCATGTTTGACATTTATTTGGTTGCTTTGCTAAATTTGATTATCTATCAGATTGCCGATACTTCATTATTTGATGATAGTTTAACATTACATGCTGATACTTTAGCATTACATGTTGATACTTAAGCATTACATGCTGATACTATAGCATTACATGCTGATACTTCAACATTACATGCTGATACGTCTTCATTACATGCTGATACTTCTTCATTACATGCTGATACTTCAACATTACGAGAACTTGCTGATACTTTAACATTACATGCTGATACTCCTTCATTTTATGATACTTTATTATTACATGCTGATAGTTTAACATTATATGCTGATACTTCATTATATGCTGTTACTTTAACGAAATCTCACTGTGTTAAACGACTCCCGAGTCCCCTGATTATTACTCGTCTTTGTTTAGGCGCTTTCAAATTTGATGTCAATTTTATAAGTACGTTTTATGTCGTAGGTTGATTGTTTTTAATACTGCAGGCGGGCGCCTTCAAATGGCTCTTACTGTAAACGTGGACGATATTTGGCGGAAACTAGTTTTTGAACAAGTTGGCGTGGATTTGAATTAGCGTATTCCTGTATGTGACTATTCTTATACATAAATGCATGGCATTTAGCGATGTACTTGATTTTGCGGAAGCTGCATTCCGCCAAAAGCGCTAAATAGAATACACAGCCAAATGTAGTACGTTTACAGTATTTTACTCAGGCCTATCGGTTTTGGCGCTTCTACGCCATTAAACAGTGACTTTACTTGTTCAAGGAACTTTTAAGGGAATCAGAGTACGAGCAATCATCCAGTAGATCCCAGTGCACGCACGTAGTATCTTTTTTTGAGGGGGGGGGGGAGGAGACCTACCCCTCAATCTCGACAAGTAAATAAAAAATGGGGGAGGGACGGGTCAGTTGCCCCGTATTTTAAAATATTTGATCTATTGATCTACATATGATCGAATTACCATATATACATATGTGTTTTTACCTTGTTTGAAAAAGAATGAAATGGTTATTTCGTTAAAAAAATTTTCATATTTGATGAAGTGAAAAATGTATGTTTCCACAAAAAGTGTGTTAATTACAAAGAGAGTAAGTAAAATAATTTTGGCTTCATGAAGCATTAAGAGAAATATATTGCCTAAATCATGTAAAAAAAACTCTGCTGGCACCGAATAAGTACATAGTACAGCTCAAAAGAGAAGATCTCTACTGAATAAAAAATAATGTCGGAACATACGATTTGTTTGGGTGTAATGTATTAAGGCATATGATAACAACACATGCAGCTTGTAAGATTACGGCCCCATTCATGCAAAGGATAAAGCATTGCATTGCCGTTGAATCTGATTTTAGCAGTAACTGTACTGTTGAAAAAAGCAGTGCTTACATTGCCCACTCTTACACGTGGATCTCCAAGGAAAGCACATCAATCCACATTAATCAAATCTAACCTAAATGACAGAAGTCTTTTTTTATGTGCTATTAATATTTTTAGCGGTTCACTCTGACCAAGCGCCAAAAGAATGCACATTTTTGGACCAAAATTTCCTGAGATACTTTTCGTATCCGCTGATTTTTATGCGCTGAGGGGTCTCACCAAATAGGCATTCTTTTTAAAATACCCTTTAAAGGGGCATGGTAACAATTTGGTCAAAAATTATTTTTTTGATTTTAATGTTAACAATGCTTAAGTATGGCATTTTTAATATTCAACAACAATTTGTGTTATTCGTTGAGTTATAAGCGAGTTACAGAGCTTACAATTCTTTGCTATGTAAGCAAAGCTTTGGTTTACATTTTTAATGTTGAAGTGGAAATTCCAGTTTTAGACCTAAAAATGAATGTGTTAACATTCGATCCCATTGCGACGCTTCCCTATTTTTAGAATCACCGCATAGTGGAGTACCATCATATAATGAAGAAGTATCAGCATGTGATGAAGAAGTATCAGCATATGATGAAGAAGTATCAGCATGTAATGAAGAAGTATCATCATGTAATGAAGAAGTATCATCATGTGATGAAGAAGTATCAGCATGTGATGAAGAAGTATCAGCATGTGATGAAGAAGTATCAGCATGTGATGAAGAAGTATCATCATGTGATGAAGAAGTATCAGCATGTGATGAAGAAGTATCAGAATGTGATGAAAATCACCCACATAAGGCAGTTGAGACGTTCCATAAAGTTAGGTTTTGTTTATGCCGACTGGATTTCACGAGCGGCTTAAAAAAACATAACTGCCTTGAGATGTAAAATGCTTTGGCATTATGAAACAATCTATCTTAACGATCTCCGATCGTCAGCAATGTTCGATAACTCTAAATTATCCGGAATTATTTTACTCGTACCATAAATCTGCCTTTTATATAGACAAATTTAATAAGTCTTGTACTGTTAATATTACGAAAACTGTTCAACAAACTGCTTGGCTCAGTAGGTCCACGGACACCTACTACAATAGGATGAAAGGGTTCGAGTCACCGATGCACCGGTACAACCGTTTTTTTCTTCTTCCTAATTTGATCTCAACTTGTATTTTTATTCCATTATATCCATCGTGGCTAAAATTGCAATAACTTCTTAAAATGCAAGGATACCATCAGTAAGTTACTTTTTATTTCATTTCATTAATAAAGTTTGTAGGATAAAGAACATTTTATGATGTAAAAAAAATAATTTGAGGCTGAGGATCGGAGAACCTTAAACGAAATATCGGTATCATTGTTCAGTGTCTTTGTTCGTAATAAGACTACAAATCAAATTTCTATTTTTCAATTATTTCATCATTGGCATATAGCTTGACATGGGCATGTTGAGCAGCGTGACTCATTTTAGGGACGCCTAAGGTTGTTTTTACTCTGAATGTATGAAGTCATACGAATTGTTAAAATGTTCAATTTTAAGTTCAATAAGGTCAATATAATTAATTTGGGACGGTAAATATTGTTTGTTTTTAATTATCATTCAGTTTTATGTAACAATGAACCAAATTGAATTTTGGGGTTTATTTTTTCAAAAGCCAATAATTTAAAAAGACCTTGTTTTCGAAAAGTTGAAAAAAAAACCAAAAAACAATCAAAGGCCTACTTTATGTGGGTTTTTTTATTACCATCATTATATAAATAGTGCCTGTTTGGGAGGGTACCCGTTGAAATTAACACCCCGAGAAAAGCATTGTCAACCGACGCGAAGCGGAGGCTGACAATGGTTTTCGAGGGGTGTCAATTTCAACGGGTACCCTCCCAAACAGGCATTATTTATTTTATTATACTGAATGTCTTAATTTTATAGCAAATTGTACTGCTTTTATATAGAAAAGACGTGATTTCTACGGCGAACCGTACGCGAACAATTTACGCGCATAAAACAATTAGTTCTATCGGCCCATTGCCATGTGTGTTGCTAACGCTGAGAGTAGTAGAACGGATTGTCAACTGCGCCTAAACCAATCAGATTTCAGTATTTAACATGAAAGTATAATAATAGAATTTGTTGCATTCTAAATATTTACACTTGCAAATATGCTTCCTTATATGAGCCTTTGTTTTCCCTCTGACCAAAATGGTTCACTTTCATTGGTTCAAACATGGCACATGACTGTCTCATATATCTCTATGTAGGTTCGGTGAGAATTAATATTGGACAATAGGGCCGTCATTGGCCGATACTTTGCCTACTCATTTCGACTTTTCATATTATTTAATACAGAAAACGCATGCCGTAGGTTCTTCAACTATTTGGAGTAGTCGGCCTTTGAAATTCTTCAAAATTAGAGTAGTTGCCCTTTGAATATTGACGTCACATATTTAACATACGTTAACAAGAGGCCCAGGGGCCACATCGCTCACCTGAGCAGCAATAGCCTTAACTCTGATCAAATTAGCATTACAGTATCAAAATCAAAATATCTTGACAACTAAGTACAGAAGATCTTGCTCAAAAATTTTAAAATATCTGCTGAGTTTTATCCACATATTTTTATGGTAAATACCAAGCCCCTTTTGTTGTTGTACTTGTAAGAAGATTTTTCTCTATTTCTATATACCCCTCCCTTTGCAGCCCCACTTTTCTCTAGGGAATCATGGTTTCATCAAACTTTAATCTGCACAACCCGTGCTTTCACGCAAGTTACTGCTTTTTGGACTGAAAACTTTCCCAGAATATTTTTAAAGATTTTCTCTATATATTCCTATGTAAAAATTCATCCCCCCATTGTGGCCCCGCCCTTCCTCCGGGACCATGAGTTAAACAAACTTGAATCTACCGTATCTGAGGATGCCTCCACACAAGTTTGAGCTTTTCTGGCCTAATAGTTTTTGAGAAGAAGATTTTTAAAGATTTTCCCTATATATTCTTATGTAATAATTTATCCCCCATTGTGGCCCCACCCTACCCCCGGGGACCATAATTTAAACAAACTTGAATCTACACTACCTGAGGATGCTTCCAAACAAGTCACAGCTCTTCTGGCCTTTGAGTAGTTTTTGAGAAGAAGATTTTTGAAAAATACCTACAAATTTTCAATAATTTTAAATTATCTCCCCTTTAAAGAGGGTGTGGCCCTTCATTTGAACAAACTTGAATCCCCTTCACCCAGTGATGATTTGTGCCAAGATTGGTTGAAATCTGCCAAGTGGTTCTGGCGGGAGAAGAAGATGAAAATGTAAAACGTTTACAACAACGACAACGCCAACGACAACGACAACAGACAACGGTCAAATTTTGATCAGAAAAGCTCACTTGAGCTTTCAGCTCAGGTGAGCAAAAAAACTTAATTGGTCTTCCCTTAAATAATTGTTTACCTGATGTAAACTTGTGTGGCGTTTTATAACCTTACTCACTTGATCGATGAAAACATTCGACTGGAAAATGTTGTCACATGATGTGTTAAAAAGCTATATAATTTAATGTATTGTCAGGCATACAGGTATCAGTTTTGTACTAAGGCCCATCAATTATTTCATCTTCCCTCAAAAACAACAAATGGCTACAAACCAAGATGATTTTCTGCTGCAATATTTTCTTTACAATAATGATAATGCAGATATCCTCATAATCATAATGTGTCAGAGCTGCATGTTTAAAAGAAGTTTTTATTTACTCGTTTGAAAAATACCAAAACTGTTGCAGATTTCAAATAATTTATCAAATGAGAAGGGACCCCAGAAAGTAGTAATGTTTAATTTCATTTTTTAATGTAGTCATACATTATATAGATAAAGTGTTTTGTAATTGAGTTAGTCAGGTGACACAAAATCAGTTTATGCACTTGTGTATTTTGAAGATAACTGTAACAAACGGTTTCCATTAATTTGGTAGAGTAATTAAATAATTAAAAGTTACCTTCTAATTGTAGTATCAACACGAAATCTAATGATTATCGATTGTAATTTTCAATGCACGGTATGTGTTTGCATCACCCGTATTTTTAACCTTTAAAGATATGACAGTCGCGGGTGATTAATCACAACAGGGTTTAACTGAGGCTGTGAAAACGTCTTTTCAATTCAAATTCATAAACATCTTTTTATTGTCTTTGGATTTAATTTGCACGATTATGAACTCCGAATACATGGCTTCTTCAAATTCTCTTTCGGAGGAAATTCTGGCGAAGTTACCGATCAAAAATCGATTATTTCAACCAAAGTCGCCCCTTTGTTTGATCCTTGTTGACTCAATTAGAAATTAATGAACAATAAAAACAGAGGGAAATGCACTTTAGTACGTTGTTAATGCATCAGATTTTTTCATTTTCGCAGGTAAACAATCAACTGCCTATTTACCGAAGTCTATGTTCCAAATACAAGGCGATTGTGCCTCAAGTTAAAAAGCAAAATGAAACGAAAATCAAAACAAGCTAAACCCACCCTCACAAGTGAAAATGACAACACGTTGAAATATTTAACCTCAATTTACTTCACAATAATCGGCACCAATGTTCCATGTTTCATAGATTATATTCGAACGTGAACTATTGCACAACAAACTGCCAGCTTCAAAGAACCTCGTTTTCAAGATGCGGTAGACTGGCGATACCTGTCATAAGGTGGCACGGGACAGTTTTTTTTATACATTTCATTGTAGCCAGGGGATATGTGTCTTCGGAACTCTGTAACTAGAATTTCCTCAGTTCCCATTGAGCACAAATACCTTTAATTCACTTGTTATAGGGTTAATCACTAATTTCTAAAGAAAATTGCTAGTCAAAACCTGTAAAGTTTTCTACATACGGGATTTTATGAGATTTTGACCCTTTCATATTTTGCTAATTTTTCATGATTTTTCAGCTTTTTAGACCTCCCCCAGCTATTTCCCTGCAAAGGGTTGACCTTCCGTACCGTGTGCATGTTGCACCATCATATGTCAGAAACTTACCGGTGTATAGTTTACAATGTCCCATCCACCTACTTTTCGTGTTATTTTACCTCCCGTCTGTCACTTGCAATTTCACTGTGTAAAGTCAACACAACAGTCATAGCCGCGGTTTCGCATTTTGCTTCTGATTCTCCTGTACCTAACATATGGGGCATACATATTGCATGTCAATTTCAACAAGAGACATCCCTCTAACTAATGATAATCATTAAAAATAATTTCATGAATTTTAGCAACACTCATAAGCCTTCAAGTACAGCAACTCTCAATTTTACAAAAATACTAAAAACATTTTACTAAAAAAACTGTCACTTGCTACCTAAGACCAGTCTATCGCAATGAATTGCCAGTCTACGAGATATGGAATAACGAGCCCGCTTTATTAGTATTTTCGCAATAAGCTCAAATTTGGAACATAATTAGCCCTTAATTTTTGCAATTTATATTTTCCTTTCCATAAGTATGATTTATGCTAAATTACGTTAATATTAACTCAGTAGTTCTTGAGAAGAAGATTTTTTAAAATGCACCCCCCTTTTTTACAGTTTCGAGGTTTTTACGGCTTTGAATAAAATCTGGCCTTATATTTTTGCAATTTATATCCATCTTCTTATAAGGATGATTTGTGCCAAATTTGGTTAAATTTGGCCAAGTGGTTTTAGAAAAGAAGATCAAAATGTAAAAAGTTTACAGACGAACAGACAGACGGACGGACAGACGGACGACGGACAACGGGTGATCAGAAAAGCTCACTTGAGCTTTCAGCTCAGGTGAGCTAAAAATTGAATAGCAGTAAACATGGATGAAGCCAAGATTTTTAAAGAGTGTTTGAAAGGTGAGATTGATAATTTTGAGTTTAAATGAGTTAAATTGGACGAGATGTTAGGCAACGTGTACATAGGTTTTCGTAGATCATCGCTTTTTGTGAATAAAAATGTCACTTGATAATCCTCGGGAAAACAAACCACTTATTAGGTTTGTTACTGTTTGTTACTGGCTGACTACAGAAATATTGTGGGTTGATAAAGCTCATAGATGGCGAGGCGAAGCCGACCCGTCTATGAGATTGATCAACCCAATATTTTTCTGAAATCAGTCAGTAACAAACCTAATAATTAAAAATAGGATAGCAAAAACGTTCAATTGTGTCAACTTTTTCATGACGTCACAACGATAATCGCACGCGCTTATCGTTTGACGGTTTCAATATTGTACACGTAAAAACATCGTTATATCAATGATTCTGGACGATTTGTCATTCTCAAACGTAAATATAAGTAATAAACAGCAATGTTAAAAAGTTCACCGGGATATGAAGTTGGTTGGTATGTGATCAATTCTTCTGTGAAGCCTTAAACATATATTCATTATAAAGCAACGAGCATTAAATTCTTATTGAAAGTTTGAAAACTGAAATACATGTTAAGATTTAAGATTCAAGCTAAGTAATTCAACGTAACTCATGAAAACGGTTTCAGTCTTACTTTAAAAGTTGACAACTAACCTCTCCGTTTCATCTTTTAAAAAGGGCTAATTGAAGACAAGGTTTATTACTCACCGCTGTGCGCAGCCCCCCAGCCTGTTACTGTACAGATCATGCCGTCATAGCTGTCATTAGCCGAGGGCAGACACACGGGGCGGATGAACTCCGTGTAGGCGGGCACGGCGTTTCCCAACTTGACTATTGCGATGTCGTTATAGTATCGACTAGGACTGTAGTGAGAATGGACGAAAAGGGTGTCAACTTTTTCTAAGATCTCGTGCCCCTCTAGCACGGCGCGGTCGTGCTCTCCTACCACAACAGTCCAAGCATACGGGTTTTTGTTTCTGTAAAACCCAATGACAATGAATTTATTCTCTTGAACTGACATGAAGAACATTATGTAGATGTAACGATTTTATGTTATGTAATCATGCGATATGGCCTATGATGATTCTTGTTATATGGTCGCTTAGCAACCATGCTTTGACGTCGAAGATTGTCACGTGACCAAAGAAGGGTATATATACGAGCGTATCGCGGCCGCAGCGTTCATTCCCCTAGCAACTTTCAAGAAGAAGCAATTGAGAGAAATTGAATGTTTAACAGAGCGGGTGCTCGTGAGTGCTCGCCAATATTCTCTATACCTGCATCACAAATTTGGCGAGAGCTCGCGAGCACTTGCTCCGCAGAACACGCATCTCTGGTAGGTGGATTGCCTTGAAAGTGAGGCTTGTCATATTACTACTTAAAATTTTAGACCATTCATGTTAGGTCTAGGTGTTAGGCCCAACTAGTTGTTGGGTGTTATAGAGGCTGTCATTTTAGAGATGTCGTCGCTGATACTCTACTAGTAATAGCTTTTCAAAAAGCTTGCCTGACTAAACAATATTATTCCATAGGAAGCATGTATCAGTTATAGTCTGTCCCAAGTTATAGCTTCCATCACTTTTTGATGATTTTTAATAAAAATACACATACCTGTGAAAGAAATGCTGTTGAAATTGATAAAAGGGAAAATATCCAAAATATCTTCATTGAAAAATTATCATTTTTCACTCATAAAAGTTCACAGGAACGAAAACAAATTTCTTACGGAGATTTATAATGGGAAATGTTTACATCTTTTCTCCATTCGGCAGTTCTCGGGACACCTCGCACAATTTTTCAACGTTATCATCCGGGCTTAATAATGGCTGATGCAATGCTAAATCTCCGTAGACTTTCTATTTTGGGATGTGTATTGAAACCTGAAGCGGTAAAGGGGGCGTTTCAAAACAGATAATCTGGACATTTTTCATATTAGTGGATGAACATAGTTTGATCACAAAGGTATTTATGATTATCGAAATATCAAGCAAAAAGTGGTGGAAGCAAAAACTAGGGACAGAGTATAGGCTAACTAAAAAGAAATAATTTTCAATTTTCGCTGCTGTTCATAAATTTATAAACGGAACGTACAGATTCAAGAAGCAATTTTTAATATCTTATCCAGTGCATATACATATTTCTTACCTCCTGCTAAATTCTAAGAAAATTATTGGCTAACAACAGTCACGTGGAGACCATGTATATTCCATATATAGTCAGTACAAAATATTACTCCCTTTGATCATTATGACGTCATTCTTAGAGTATTATGACGTCATGTTTTTAAGCCCAAATTTAACGTGGCCGAGTACACTTCGAGTACGCACGCTTTCGCGCAGCGTTTCACTTGCATTGTGAAGTCATCTTTTTGCTTGGTTGAGGACATGGCGTTGTAGTTTCAACTGCAGATATTCAGCAAAATTTGTTGAAAAATAGCTCGTTCGAGGCGTAAAATTGCTATTACTTTGTAAACATAAATGTCTTGAAGTATAAACTATACTTGGACTCGGGTCGAAAATGTGAAGAAGTTTCAGCAAGCCTAGCCCTCTGTCATCGTTTTCTTACCCCCGCCTTAATATAGATTAATACATGTATTTCAAGACAGTAACTGTGAATTCTTTTATATATGACCCTTAATATGTTACGTTTAATATATATTTTTACTGCTTAAATATGATTGAATGTTTTAATAATACTATAAAGATAACCATTTCCGCCTTTGTCAAATAAACTTATGCCATTATTCGACAAATATGGGAAATTGGGCATACAAAAAAACAACTTCCATAAGATCTCTGGAACAAACCAGGAGGTAAAAGGGTTTTTTTATTTGATAATTTGATGCTTTTTAGCAATTACTTTCATTTGTAGAACAGAAAAAAATCGCTAGGGCAGAAGTTTCAAAATAAATGAAAAAATTTGCAAAAATGATACATTTCAAGCAAAATCCCAATGGGTCCTATATATGTTAAATATTAAGATCAATTCTATGTATTAATCAAAATTCGGTGGCCACACATAGTCACGGATTTTCCTCATACTTTACAATTTGATAGACTTTGATGAGTAAAAATGTCTTACACCATTTATTTGTTGTTATGTGGTCCCGTTGCCATGGTAACAGAGGTTAAAGGTGTAAAAATGACATGTTAATGCTTATTTGAGAACATATTGTGAGTAATGTGCACAATTTGGGGTTTCCAGAGTAGAATATATTATTTAAAATAGTTGTCATATTTCAAAAAAAGAAAAACATTCATGGAGAAACGCATATTTTTAGAGCGTTTCCATGGTTACTAAACAGAAATTTAAAAATATTTTTTCTTCATTTAATTTGGATAAAAAGAGCAAATCTTGGATTTTTTCGTAAATGCTATTATGAATGTGCAATAAAGAATTTAAATATGGAAATTTAGAACCGTTGCTATGGTAACAAGCTTAAAAATAAGGTAAATTATGATATTTTAAGGCATATTTGAATGGATATTATTGACTTAAAATGAATTAATATATGAAATCAAGTGAGAAAAATCAAGTATGTTCTAAACTTTAATGACATTCGAATAAAATCTGACATTTTCTGAAAATAAATGCCGTTGCTATGGACTTTTCAAAAAGTAAGATTTTCTGTGTGAATTTTTACGCAACTTAATTTTCCATAGCAACAACACTTCTCTGTTGCATAACAAAATTTTTGTGGTATATAATAAAATTTTAGAATAATTTTTACAAGTTCAAACTAAAACAATTGCAAAAAATTTCTAAAATCAGGAGTTAAGGAAAGGTTTGCGGTTACAGGGAGATAACTCACATATTTTCATTGTGACGTAACACAAACTACCCTTTATTTCAGCTATGACGTCAAACTATATATGACGTCATAATTGATTTCAGGGTTTTTTTTATTTCGCGGGGTTTTGTAGTTTCATTAAAATAACAGGACACAAGCATTTTATCAATTTCCACAAAAACGAAGTCCGCATCATATGGTCTTGAATAGTGTTTTAGAAACATCAGATTACACATATACTAAGATACATTTTTCCAAAAATCGGTGAACTTAGAAAGGTTTCAAATAAGATGTTTTCGTTCACATAATAGTAGTTCAAAATTAAGACTTTTGTTGCAATTTATTCTGTTCTTGAATAGTTCATTGGAAATTTAAAAAAAAATGAATCGTGATATAAATAGTGACATTATTTTCGAACATTTTAAGCATAAATAACCCCCATAATAGTCACATATAAAATGTACATATTTTCACGAAATTCTTTACATTTCATCAAGATGAAAATTTGAAATCATGAACTTTGACGTTTTGTAGTTTTAAAACGGGACCGGCAAAATCATTTGAATTTCATGAGAAAAAAGACTTTAGTATAGTGAACAAAATGGTATATAACTTTGGTGCAATCTCTAAAAAATGCAAGCCGCAAACCTTACCTTAAAGCATATCAAAATCATCTTTAATTTCTCAGTTTTTCCTATTTTTTGGCCTTGTTGCCATAGCAACGAATGTCAATTTTCATAACAAAATAAATATTGCATGGACATTAATTAGGATGTAAACATTTAATGGTTTTCCATTTCGGCTTTTTAAAAAAACGCAAAAAAAAAACTGATTTCAGAAATTTGTAACGGTTTCCATGGTAACATTTTATAATTATTGGTTTCTCCCTCAATTTTTCCGATATAATTAAAGAATTAAAAATAGGAGAAAGGCTGTTATATGTCTTTGATAGTTTATATTAGTGGGCAAATCCTTCTTTCATGGCTTCAATGTAGTTTTAAGTTTTGCTATTTTTCCATCTTTAGCCTCGGTTACCATGACAACGGTTACCCCCAGCAACCAATTTTTAGTGGTTTTTTGCGTTTTACACCTAGGTGTGTCTATGTATGAAATACATGTATAAGGAAAATTGGTGACTATGCGTGGCAAGACCATTTTATAAATCTTTGATTCTTACATAGAATTGATCTTAATAACCCCCTAAACAAACGATGTGGTAAATGTCTGATTTTTTTTTGTTTTAAAATGATAATTATATCAGTAGAAATTCACAGCCTCGTTAAACTTATAAAACCTAACTTTTTATTGTTATAATTCATTATTTGCCATGAATACAAAGGCAGATATAATCGCTACATAGTTTGTAGTTGACCTAATATTGTTTATACGTAGTCAGTAAATTCCATATTTCATTATTTTAAATTATTTAGGAACGTAAATGTACGCAAGAAAAGTAATAGGAATGGTTTTTGTTTTCAAATAAAGCAACAGTTGTTCACACTATGTGCTCTGGAGTATTCTCATGAACCTAACTTGGACTCGTCCACTAATTGGTGCGTAAAAATTATGGCGCGAAGTCATGTTTTACATTTCACCCAAAGAATGACTAATTCGATGCTTTGAATAAACTGACCGGATTCATTCAAAGCATTTTATTTTATTTGCAATAGCATCAGAAGCAAGGTCAGGTTTTTCTCGTACGATATATATCTATCTTTACTTGTTCTCAATTCAGTTGTAATGATTGTATTTTTTACATGATAATGATTTCAATATTGAAGTGTGACCCTGGATATTGGTAATCAAAGTGTTCACTTGAAAATCATATTACAAAAAGAATATATACAACTTTTATACTTTTAATATTGCCAGTTTATTACCGTAACGTATTGAATTGTACCAGAAGCTTTTTAAATCCATTGATCAATTCATTTAAATAAAATTACACTGAAACTGTCTTTGACAGTACGCAGAACTATGTGTTCAATTTGTTTACTCACTTCGACGAACAGCGCTTCCAAAACTGTACACTTCCGTTCCTACACTATGAATATGGGGTGTTTTATCGTTTTAAAGCATTTTTCAATAGTTTTACATTGAGTACCATTCGATTATCTTAATGTATAATTGAGATAAAACAAACTGAAAATATGCAAAATTATATTAACTAACAAATAAAATCTTAACTTTAAATATTATAGTACTGCCAAAAATGTTTTAGCGGAAAACAAAATCTGAAAAATTTAGCCCGAATTTCCTATGTTTTGCTGTAAGTCCATTTTTGTTTTAGCCTAATTCCATGATATAGTAAAAATATCAAATGTTATTTCAATAATTATTCATTTCATCAGTACTTTTTGTGTTTAGAACAAATTTTGCCCATGACATTGAACATCATTCAATATTTATTAGTTCGACTAGATATTGACTCTTCTGATTGGTCGAAAAATGTTTTTGATACCTGCATCAATAAAATTTTCGCCGGATCTACTTTTCTCTACTGTTCTGATTTAACACTATCTATATAAAGTGTCTGATCACAATTTTGTCTGCTTGAGGCGACGATCAACAATTATGGCGAGGTTGGCTGTTCCAATTCCAGGAATAATTATAATGAACATATAGGCCTACACACTTTCACGGTAACACTGATGTTCAAATTTTCTAACGATGAGTTTTAAGGTGTAACATCCCTCTGTTATTAATTTTACCATATATTTTTTAACAAATTTCATATTGCTTTTCATTAAAGTCAGTATCAATAGATTCAAATGAAACAAAGCTGAAGTGATGAAGCGCTGTTCGATTTTTCGAAACTTGATTGTCTTTATGATATGAAGAAAACTAGACATAGTGGTTAGAAAAAGCAAAATTTAACCATCGCATCATACAATTAGATATATTAACTGTGTATGAAAATAATAAATAGTTATATACATTGCCAATTCATATTACAAAACATAATGAAGCGCTGCTTTTAGTTCAGAAATAGCACTTGCTTCAATCAACAAGAGTTATCTTTCTTTATCATAGATTATTGAAGGTTTTACATGTACATACATGTTTAACATACAGTACTTGATAAATTGCCACAGTTTCTAAATTCTCAGATAAGGTTTTCTGTTTTTAAATTTGGATAAGATAATTGTAAATGGATCAATATGTTTTAGAAATGCTTAAAATGTAAACAAAAGCATTTTGTTATATATAACACAAAAAAGGGGATCAAATGAATGATATTCCAGTAATTGGTATGATCTTAATATAGGGATATATTGTCTTGAATAAAATGTGATATTATTTTTTTTTTAATTTGTTGTCTAATATCTGCTCTGTCAGAATAAAAAACCCTTATTCAATTTTAAACATTTGAAATGTTATAAGTTTCAAACGACAATTATAGTTCATTCACCTTTGTGAACGAGCTATAAATAGAGAGAGAATAAAAATCATCCAAAAATGTTCTGTCCTGAAACATCAAACACGTACTGTTCATGTACACACAAAATTTAGTTATATTTTTAACAAAATTAATCCATGTGGGGGAAGAGGGAGGGGAAGGGTATACATGAAGAATATTGCCTCATAAAAATTGGATCAATATGATTAGCTTCTTGCAAATTTTTGTAATAGTTTTCTTTACTTGTTTCCCCCTGCTAAAAGTTCGGGTTCAGTTCGTTTGTTCAATTTTTTTTCTATATTTGAATATAAAAAAAAGACGCCTTCAAACATAAATTGGTGACCACTACCGCCCCCTTGTTGCTACATGTACATGCCTTAACAATTGTGAGTAAACAGAAACAAAGTGAGATTATTTTCTACAGGAAGTTATCTATCTTATCAGAGGGATACTCCACCTTAAATGAACACACGTACATGATCGGTCATCAGAATAAGCATCGTAAAGCATAGCTATGAGTAGTGCATCAACTCCTTTAGCGTATTCCAAGCGGCAGATATAGCATTTAAGTACCTCACTAGTTTCCTAAACATTTACAAAAGTCGCACATACATACTATTCTTTGTCGACATATCAAATTTTTTCGACCACGATCGCGGAATTTACGGGAAATTTACCGGAAAACTTGTTCGTCAATTTGCTACGCTCATTGATAGTTGTTTGTAAAAAAAATTATTGATCGACGTGTCAAAGTAAAAATTGACCGGAAAACGTTTTCAAAAAGTTTTCTGGTCAATTTTTCCTTTGATACGTCGATCAATAGAAAAATCATTAAATCATCTCTAAAAACAATTTTGAATTTGACAACTCAAAAACCCTGAGTAAACAACATCCTTAAGATCAATTCTATGTAAGAATCAAATTTCGGTGGCCACGCATGGTCACAGATTTTCTTCATACTTTACAGTTTGATAGACTTTGATAGGTAAAAATGCCCAAACACCATTTATTTGTTACTATGTGGACTCGTTGCCATGGTAACACATGATAAAGATGTAAAAATGACATTTTAATGCTTATGTGAGAAAAATTGTGAGTAATGGCAACAATTTGGGGTTTCCAGGATAGAATATTTTATGAAAAAAAATTTCTTCCAAGAGATAAAAAAATATTTATGGAGAAACATATTTCAAATGTGTTTCCATGGTAACTAAACAGAAATTTCGAAATATGATTTCATCATTGAATTTGAATTTTTTTGTACACAATATTTTGATTGTGCAATTAAGAATTTAAAAATGAAAATTGAGAACCGTTCCTATGGTAACAAGCCGAATAATAAGGTTATTCTTATATTTTGAGGCATTTTTGAATGGGTATTATTCACATAAAAAGTATAAATATTTGTTATTAATTGGTTATAAAAAATTCAGTATCTCCTGCACCTGAAAGCAACTTTAAAAAATCTGAAATTTTCTAAAAAATAATTGCCGTTGCTATAAACTTTACAAAAAGTAAGAATTTTTATGTGATTATCTATGCAACTTTAATTTCCATAGCAACAACACTTCTGTGCTGTATAATAAAGCTTTTTTGGTATAAAATGAAAATTTAGGCATAATGTTACGAGTTCCAACTAAAAAAATTGCTAAAATTCTTTTAAGTCAGGAATTACATCATACCAAAATCTATGGAGGGTAATCGTGTTAAAAAATCCAGACCTGTAAACTTGTAAATTCAAATATGCAATCGTGTTGGTCTGTAAGTCTGAGTATGAATGTATGTGATTCTGATCGTGTAACCTATAAAAACTCGAGCATAAAAACTTTAAGATTTGACTCAGTTCCTTTGTATGATGCACATTTTGCTGCTTAATTGTTTTTGTTAGTTAATTTAACCTTCAATTTTGCACATTTTAAATTCGTAGTTTCTGCATTTGTATCTTCACCCTCGGATATAGCACAGTTGACATGTTACAAATCGACAAATGTAAAGTCTACAAGTTTGTCGAATTTTGACATGACCTTATATGGCAAATGCTCGCTGCGGGAAAAGGCATGCCGTAATTGCCGGAATGGACTAAATTAAACATAAAATTCAGTTAAACTGTTCTAATGACTTTGGATCAAAAATATTTTTTTTTATTTTTTTATAAAAGAAGATGTTGAGGTATGATTGAAACTGGACCAAACAAGAAGAGGTGAATGTTTGAAAAAATCGGTGCCGGTGTGACGAATGCGCTGGTTTCTGTAATATAATTCCCATGGACACTGGTACATGTAATGTACGATAAGGGTTAACTTTTACTTTAAAAATGGCTAAAATCTATTCCAATATTGCTAAAATAATTTAACATGTAATTTAAACTGAAAAATATAACGTTGAATACGTGCTCTTTTCTAGATATGAGACGGATCAAGAAATTTCCTAGGGGGTGAATATCTTTTGTGCAGCATGGGGTTTGGAGACCGCCGTGAAGCCCATATATAGCTTCATTGCTTACCTAAATGCTAAGAATTTTGAGAGTGAATTTATATTCCTCATTTCTTTAAAATTAAACGACTTAAAAACCAAGTAGCTACTTTATGGTTATCAGTAAATGTTCACAAGTGGCTGTAAAGCTGTAAAGCTTTCCGGAAAATTTTGATTAATCAACTTCACTGAGTGTGTCTGGATTGAATCGAGATTCAGGACGCCATACTTATATCCCGTATTAATTGCTTGATATCAAAACATTTTTGCTATTACAGTTAACCTTATGGTTGGATTTTTTTTTTTATTTAAAGGAGAGGGGGCGCCGCTACTCATGTCTCATCTAAATCAAAATCTTAAAACTACTGTTTTCAGGTAGATAGTTTTTCTTATCGATAATTCAGTTCTTAATTAATCGGCAGGCCGACCCCTCACCCCCTCCACCCCGTGATTTTTTTCTTCTTCGTGGGGGGGGGGGAGGCTGGGGGGCTCTTTTCTCAACATTGTGGTAGCGATAACGATGCTTTGTTGATATTTTCTTTATTCAGCCGAACTCCAAGTATACTTACACGATTTGTTAAATGTACTTTAAGACAATAGAAATGCGTGTATACATTTAAACAGATTTTCCAGATCTAAGACATCTGATCCGACTGAACTCTTCACTCGCATCTTTTTTTTTTTGATTCTCTTGATATAATGGACACCGAGCCTATAATCTATTGTTCGAAAAATCGTACTTCCTAAAAATAATGTTGTTATCCAGAAATATTTACATTTTCCAGTGTCTTCGCCTGTGATAATACTACGTATCGATTTTGTACTATATAACCCATAACTTTAAATGACGCCAAATTGATGCGCCAGCGGGATTTGCTTATTTATATTTAAATATTTAATCGTACGATGGCTTAAAATTATATAAATGAAAAAATGACAATAACAAACCGTCAACCATCTCAAAAATCCATAAAACGATATACAAATTCAAAGCAGAGCAACACGGACCTCCAAAAATAAAGAGGTAGGATCAGGTGCCATGGAGGAGTAAGCATCCTCTGCCGACCGGTCACTCCCGCCGTGCGCCCTATGTCATATCGGTAAAAATGTCATTATAAGTAAAATATAAGTAATAGGGAATCATTCTTTGAATATTATGAGGTGATAATTTCGGTCGGGCGTGATCAAATCTATCATAAAGCCCTTCGGGCTTTTTTGGATTTGATCACGCCGCGACCAAAATTATCACCTCATAATACTCAAAGAACGATTCCTTGTTCCTTAAATAATATGATATGTAATATTTTTTGTTCAATCTGTGCCCATTCCGGCAATTACGGCAGGCCTTTTCCTGCAGCTATATGTGACGTCACTGTTTCCATATATGGTCATATCAAAATTCGACAAACTTGTAGACTTTACTTTTGTCGATTTGTAACATGTCAACTGTGCTATTTCCGGAAAACGGAGATATAAATGCAGAGACTGCTGATGGAAAATGTATAGTATAGTGACACGTTACATGTAAATAACAAACAGCATTTTAAAGTTGCAAATGTACATCTGATGAAAGATTTACATTGAATGTCTGCGGAGTCAACTTTAGAGTGTTTTTATAGATTACACGATCAGAATTACACACATTCATACTCAGGCTCACACACCAACACGATTGCATATTCGAATTTACAAGTTAACATGACTGGATTTTTGAAAACGATTACCCTCCATAAAAATCACCTTCAATTTTTAAGTTTTTCCTTTATTTTAGCCTTTTTACCATAGCAACGGGTGTATATTTTTCATAAATAAAATGAATATTGAATGTGCATTGATAGGGATGTAAAATTTTTATATTTTCCAATTTTTACTTAAAGGAAAACGTAAAAAAAAAATGATTAAAAAAATTGTTAACGGTTTCCATGGCAATATTTTAAAAGTATAGTTGTTTCATCAAGTTTTGTCTTTGAAATAAAAATTGACAATAGAACAAAGGTTGTTTTATGTCTTTGATAGTTTATATTAGTGGGCAAATCTTTCTTAAATGGCTTCAAAGTAGGTAAATTTCGCTATTTTTTCATCTTTAGCCTCGGTTACCTAACAAAGGTAACCCAAAGCAACCAACATTAAGTGTCTTTTTACGTTTACACCTAGGTGTGTCCATGTATGAAATGTAACGAAAATTAGTGACTATGCGTTGCCAGACCCTTAAATAAGTATTGATTCATACATAAAATTGATATTAAAAGCCCTTTGGATTTCATTAGAGAAGTTTTGCCAGGTTTGATGGACACTTACTCATTGAAGCAGTGGGCAGCAGTGAGAACCCACTGGTCAGCGATCAGGATCCCGCCACACACATGATGTCCATTTGATCTCATCGACACCTACAATGTAATTAACTCACTAATTATCAATCAACTAGACTTTGTCCCATGATTTTACCTATCAATCCGATTTAAACAATTTTAATTGCATATTTCTTTATTACAAATTGGCTGAAAACAATACAAATCAAAGTACTGAAGTACTGACGGGAGTTGATTTTATCGATTATTATTTATTCTAGAATTAACGATATGTTATTTAGCATGACAAGTAATTTCTGATCTCTATTTAAATTACGTACATTTTTATAATATGAATTCTCGGACTTTTCCGACAAGAATTTCGAGAAAACTCCATATGTTGTGTAGTATTTAAAGATATAATTAATTACATCAAACTATGTATCAGTAATCGAAATATTTCTAAAAATTGTACACATGTCTGGATTCAAGCAATATTGAACTCTAGTTTCGTTCAACCAGACGCTCGACTGTCTCCGTTAATTTCCGACTACCAAGAGAGACTCTCTGTTTGTCGGAGATTTACGGAGACAGCCGAGCGTCTGGTTGAACGCTCTAGCGTAGGAAAACATACGACTACAAAAAATATCTAAATTGTTCGTACTATTTAAAATCTGACTATTTTCAAGGTATTCATAAATACGTTTTCTTGAAATAAAAATGGTTCAGCATACATTACACCGAACTTATCTATTATTTCAAGAACTAACTCTTGTCAGCGGTGATGATTTGTGCTTAGGTCCAAACACTGTTTCACTTTCGGTTTGCCAGAGTAACTGCATAGGAGAGTTGATTAAAATCAACTCCCAAAAATCACTGGCATATCGAGAAAGGAATATATGCTTTTGTACAATATATAGGGATAAACTGAAAATTATATTTTATTTTATTTTTTCTGATCTTTAAAGTATCATATTATAACACGATTTCGTTTTTTAAAGACAGATATATGCTAGTCCAAGTATCACACTACGTCACAATCCGGATTTTACAATATTGGTTTGACTTTTACATAGCGTTTTATATATCCAGTATTAATTGCTAGCGCTCTCGAGCGCTTGCAACTACGTTCACAGTGTAGGAACTGAAGTGTACAGTTTTGGGTAGCGCTGTTCATCGAAGCGAGAGAACAAGTAGCGCTGCGTACAGTATTTTCATCGTATATTGAAAATACGTAAATAACTAATATCTGGATGGACAGTGTCTCGATTTTTATACAGTAGTAAACTAGGATAAGTTTATACTCATCATTTCCATCCTTAAACCATAAAGTTTCTCTTTGGAAAAAATCTTATTGGATCAAAACAGTACAAAAATTCAATAAGAAATTGAATCACAATATCTAGAGAAGTGTTTCTCAATTTCTTTGACAAAAAATAATGTTTTTGTTGTAAAAAATATTTTCCTAATATGTTAACTTTAAGACAAAAAGTAACATGTATGTAGAAAGCAAGAAGTTCTTCGAAACTGAAATTTTTCTGACCATACCTAGATATTGTTTACTGTACGCGTAGCGCTTACTTGTCTGTACGGGTAGCTCTGATTCCTAATTAAACAACTGTACGCGTAGCGCTTACTTGTCTGTACGGGTAGCTCTGATTTCTAATTAAACAACTGTACGGGTAGCTCTGATTTCTAATTAAACAACTGTACGCGTAGCTCCGAACACTACAATGAGCTATTCTACATCACGGTAGGTTCCCACTGTCGTACGATAACCATATAACACTACGATTGACAAATCGAAACTAATCGTGGAACTTATGTATAATTTTAACTTATGTACGAGGTGATGCGAGTCGATACGTCCACCTTTACGATTTTTTTGAGTTTTAAAAAAGTAAGGTCCAAATAGATATATTTCAGGTTATGCAATATGTCACGATATTATTGTCCGTTTAGATATAATAACATACGTTTCGATAAAATTGCCCACATATAATACCCGACGTGACCTCGATCTGATCCGAACATCACGAGTCCCTGATTTGTGTACGTACATATAAGTTTGAGTATGTTACGATACGCTCATTACGAACCGATATCCTTTGTTGCGATGGGGCTTGATGATAATAGCGATTCTTTTTTCACAATTAAGATGAATGATGGCCAGGATTTGAGTTAAGATTAGACCCCGACGGCCATATCTACATGTATATGCCCCGAATGACCATATTGACAAATCTCAACAGTCCCGATCGCCACGACAAACCTCAAGATCCATTGAGATTTGATATGATTACTACGATTACTCTACGATTAAGACAACGATTGTAATGATGAATAAGGTTTGCATTTTGATTTTTATATGCCAAAGGCGCATAATGCAGATTGAGGAATGATTTTTATTAATGACAGTTGTAATGCGCCGTATTGCTTGAATCGGTTGTAAGCTTAGATGTTGATGGACTGATCGGGAGACGGAGAGGATCGCACAATAATTTTACCGATGAGTGTCAAGTGAAACTTCAAGCTGATGCGACATATTTAAATAAATAAAAATGTCGCCGATGGGTACCTTGTGTATTATTAGGTAGACGGTTATTATTTTTTATTATGAGAAAAATGTAAAACGTCACGTGCGTGTGCTATATGCCTAGATTTTTTTGTCTGGAGCACAATGCTGTACATTTCAGCAGTTTTCTGCAATAAACACTTGTTTGCGTGGACGTTGCAGAGTAGACATTTTGTTGTGTCGCAAAAATATTGAAAGAAAAGTTGCTGTTAATGAAATAATATTTAACTCACAGAAAGCCTGATGTTTTTGGGCGTACTCGAAGGTCATTTACTTACCTTAACAACACTACACACATAAAACGATTCAGAATGTGAAAGTTCTTTCTTGTATTCATCTTTGCAAAAAATATGCCTTCGGAGTTCTTGCAATTCCTCCCCCCCCCTCCCCTTTTGAAAACAATGCAACGTAAAAAAAAAACTAGTTTTACTTGATTTCATGAAGAATCCCTCCCCCTTTCAAAGAATTATTGCATAATGAATATTATTCCATTTATAACTTGCTTTTCGTAACATTGAAAATACATGTAAATTATATTTCTTTATTATCCACTATCTGAAATACCGTATAACAATAATCAACAACGTAAACTCCCATGCTCAGAATATACTATTTACATCAGTATCTTAACCTGCAAGGCGTAAAAATATCAAACATTATTTCTCTAAAGATTCACACCAATACATATACATGTAGCTGAGGAAAATCATTTTCGAATTCATCCTTGAAATGAAGGGTGATTCTGCCTGCCACAGGTGTTGAACATAATAGATAAAAAAACAACATGTAAGTTATATGGCCCCTACGTCACCAACATTTTGAAATTACTCAACTCAGTTCTCAACTCAAATCCTTGAAAGACGAGTGCATAATTCTGAGGTAATCTAATTCTCTCAGTTAGATGAGGAGATCCTGATTTCCCCAACATTCGTAATAATACGAGGCAACATTATATAAATATTGCCTGTTTGGGAGGGTACCAGTTGAAATTGACACCCCGAGAAAACCATTGTCAACCGACGCGAAGCGGAGGTTGACAATGGTTTTCGAGGGGTGTCAATTTCAACTGGTACCCTCCCAAACAGGCACTATTTATTTTATCATACTGAATGTCTTAATTTTATAGCAAATTTTACTGCGTTTATATAGAAAAGACGTGAGTTCTACGGCGAACCGTACGCGCATAATTTACGCACATGTAACAATCTGTTCTCTCGGCCCGTTGCCAAGTATGTTGCTAACGCTGAGGGTATTAGAACGGATTGTCAACTCCGTCTAAACCAATCAGATTTCAGTATTTAACATGAAAGTATAATAAGAATAATTACTGTATGCTTAACCATTTTGTGGGTGGTAATTTTTAAACTGTAAACCAAATGACAACAAGCACCTAAATTAGGGATTCTTTTAACTCCTAACACCCTTAGCGCCATATATTTTTTCTCAAATTATTTGTAGTGATTACATATAATGGGTATATATAATTTACTTAATGGGGGTGCAACAACAATATTTGTTGTTCATCATTGAAAAATTATTTTAAGATAGTCCATTCATACCATTGTCATTCTGCTTAGTTAACTTACCATCCGAAACCAAACTTCTCCAAAACAAACTTCACAATGATTTTAACAGCACTACCCGTACAGTAAAATTACAATGTTTTTGCGCTACGCGTAAATTATGAAATAATGACAGCTCGTGATATTTTCATGATTTTTTCTACTTTTATTTGCAATAGCATCAGAAGCAAGGTCAGGTTTTTCTCTTGAGATATATATCTACCTTTACATGTCCTCAATTCAGTTGTAATGATTGTATTTTGTACATAATAATGATTTCAATCTTGAAGTGTGACCCTGGATACTGATTATCAAAATGTTCACTTGAAAATCGTAATGCATAAATAACATATACATCTTTTTATACTTTTGCCAGATTATTACCGTAACGTATTGAATTATCCCAGAAGCTTTTTTAATATATTGATCAATTCATTGATTAAAATTACACTGAAACTGTCTTCGACTGTACGCAGAGCTACGTGTTCAATTTGTGTACTCGCAATTTTATCACAGACAAAGACAGTTGAAAATGTAAATATTAGTAAGTAAACAAATAATTTTTCTTGTATTAATGTATTGTGAGAACGCGTATCTCTAATTTAAACTAGGATTTCCATGATTGAGCATATTTAGTGCCAAGTATAGGACTACTTTAATTTTTTTTTTCTTGTATTTTTTATGACAAAGTGGAAAATCCGTTTTGGTTGAGAATAAATTATGGCGTGAATAAATGAATGATATTAATACATGTATCTAATAATGAATGTTCAGTAATGTCAATAAGACGTTTTATTTTTTGAAATAAAAAATATTCATGAAAATAAAAAAATATATTTTGTTCATATTTTCCAAAGCTCTTTTAAAAATGATATCTTTAAAAGAGATATGTCTTATAGAAATAAAATATAAGGTAGTCATTTCTTTATTAAAATATTGAATCAAATTGGCCGAACTTTAAGAATACTACTAATTTTAAATTTGAACCACACCCGATCGATATTAAACAGATCAATATAAAAATTTCAACTGTTCATTTATTTTATTTGTGACCCAGGTCACATGCCATTTTTCGGAAATATAGGGTCCCAAACAGAAATGATAATTTTCCTGAAATTTTTGCTAAAATTTGACATAGAAACTGATAATTTGAAGAAATCAAACAAATATTTATAGTTTGAACTATTATATATTTATGATTTCAATACAGTATGAAGTTGAACACATGTAGTGACTATAAAAGTAAAATCTAAGTCAAAGCTAAACAAATCTTGCTTTACTGGTGGCTTCAAAGGCCAGTACATAATGAACACAACAACAGATGTTACACAATTTTGGAGTAATCAAATTATAACGCTAAAAAAATTATAGTAATGTCATCCTTTCAAAACTTTGCATACAAATAGACACACATTTAATGTCCCATTTAAAAATAAAACAAGTAGGGGTCACATCTCAAAATATTAAGATATAGCATGAAATAGGCTAATTTTAGGCCAAAATTGGAGTTATTTTTTCTGAACTTCTATGAAATATAAGCTAAATATGCCGAAATATATCGATAGAAATTTCAAAATATTGTTTAAATATGTATATTAGAACATCATGAATTTATCGTAATACACAAACTATATAGAAATTTGGTCTGCGCTAAAAATTAGGAAGCTAAAGTAACTACCCTAAAACTAGTGAGTTATGAAAATTGTTCAATTCCTTTTTGAAAACCTTCCGCCACAAAATATAGTCCCTTACTAAAGTCTGTAAAAATGTAATTTTTAAAAAACAATTTTATTCAATATAGTTTATATGGCATTGTAAAATTTAAATATACTACTAGAATTGACCCAAAATGGCTACCTAAAACTTAAGGAGCGAACCTCTTTAAGGAGGGATACATGCGCGGATCAAGAAACATTTTCCAGGGGTGGGGGTGGGAACAGTTATGTGAGTTTGGCGGGAGGAGTGGGGTCCGAGGCATATGTTTGGCAATTTAATAATGTTATTTAAAGAAATTTGAATTCTGGAGGGGGATTTGGACCCCCCCCCCGACCCCCCTCTAGATCGGCGCATGGGATAAATGTAAATTCTTTGCTACTATTTTACTACCAGGTTTAAATTTAATTTTTCAAAACCTTATTGCACATCTATAGGACAGTCACTATTATACCGGTATCCCAAGATACGATGTGTCTATTCATTAAATCATAAGAGGATTTCTCAGATCTAGGGGTTTTAGAAGAGATAAACGTCAATTTTCTGCTATTATTTGACTCCCTGGATAAAATTTAAAAAATTAAACCCTTATTGCACATATCCCAAGATATGATGCATCTATTCATTAAATCACAAGAGGAGTTCTGGGATCTAGGGTTTTTTTTAGGAGTGATAAACGTCAATTTTCTGCTACTACAGTATTTGACTCCCTGGATGAAATTTAAATGTTTAAAACCTTATTGCACATCTAAAGGACAGCCCCAATCATATCCCAAGAGATGACGTAGCTACTCCAAAAGTTGTAAGAGTAGTTCTGGGAACCATACTCTTTTTTTTTTTTGGCAAAAAACCGTCATTCTTTATTGCCGCCTGATCCCCGTAATAAATTTTTAAAAAATTCTGAAACCTTATCACACTTTAAATTGACACTATCAATCATATTCTTGAAGATCATTTGCATGGCTCCTTCAAAATTTTTCAATTTCACCTATCAATCTAAAATATCTATAACCAAAAAGCAAAGCTCCTTAGATTTTTTATTCTGTTTTTTTAGAGGGGGTTATGAAAATGACGAACAAAATCATGGCTTTGTCGATAGATGCATACTTAAGCAATAACAGAATCAGTGAAATTTCCTCAACGAAAGTATAAAGGAGCCATTTTGATAGAGCAGGAATTATTCATTTGAACGTTTAGAGTAAGATATACAGACGAAAGTAAATACCTGCCACGGAAACTCTCCTGGCTGAGCCCTCGTCCCGCCCACTATCTTATACTGATGGGTTGTAACAGGAGTGCTGATTCCACACTGACCTCAAGAAGGAAGAGAAATATAATCAACACCACAAACCCGTGCATCATAGCAAGGTTCTCTGATTTACAGTATAGATCATTTAAGAAAGAGATAACTAAATATATTCATGTACATCGTAATATGAGCCGTTCCAAGCAAAATCCGCTTATTGCAGCTGATTGTCTTTAAGTCAACAAAGGATAACGCGACGTCATTATTGTGATCGGCTTCGACCGATCAAAGATGTGTCAATATGTTGCATCCGGCAAATTTTACTATCAGCGAACGCATTGCGCCTTCCACTACTTTATTTACTTTGCAGTGACAGCTCCATGTGAATCAGTTACTGAACCCATGGGCCACATCGCTCACCTGAGCAACATAAGGCATGATAAAAACAGCATTATGAATTTATGCATTGTGGTATAATACATTTAGATCCTGTATAAATAAAAATCCATTTTCACCCATAGATATTCTTATATTTATAATCAAGTCCCTTTTTCTAACAGGGTGATTTTATAGTCATATCACATGTTCAGCATTGCAGTTCTAAAAAGATCCCAAAGAATTGTTTATATATGGGATATAAACCTAGTACATTAAACTCTGAACCGCTTGTGAGGCACAAGAACAGTCCAGGGGCCAAAGTCTAAAAAAGTTTATAGATTTAGCAATATGTTTAAATGCTTGCATATAAGTAACATATATTATATGTAAGACATTTCAGTTTTTGTGAATACTAGTAATTAAAATGTTTTCCTTTCTTAAACTTGATCCCCAGTGTGACCCCACCGTGACCCCACCCTACTCCTCAAGATTTTGATTTGAACGAAAGTGAATCTACATTATCTGAGGCTGGTTTCACCAAAATTAAAGCTTCCCCCCCAACGTTGTGATCCCATCCTACCCCCAAGGATCATAATTTGAAGAAACTTAAATCTACCCTATCTGAGGATGCTTCCACCCAAATTTCAACTTTCCTGGCTGATTAGTTTCTGAGAAGATTTTTAAAGTTTTGCTCTATATATTCCTATGTAAAAATTCGACCTCCCATTGTGGCCCCACCCTACCCCAAGGGGTCAAGATTTTCACAACCGCAGTTGTTTCTTTATTACAATTTTAAGAATAGGTTAAGAAAGCAATAAAAAAAAATTAGGGACACAGTGCATGTATATACAACAAGAGGCCCATGGGCCACATCGCTCACCTGAGCAACAATAGGCATGATAAAATCAGCTTAATTAGAGTCATAATACAAAATATCTGGACAATGTGATATAATACATGTCGATCCTGTATATATAAAAAATCATTTTCTCCTTGGATATTCTTATGTTTATAATAAAGTCCCTTTTCTAACAGGATGATTTTCTTGTCAAATCATATGTTTAGCATTGCAATTCTCAAAAAAATTCTCAACAATTTTTTTATGGGATATAAACCTACATCAAACTCTAAACCCGTGTGAGACCCAAGAATCGTCTAGGTGCCAGAGTCTAAACAATTTTAAAGAATCAGCAATATGTTAAAATGCTTGCATATAAGTTAAACCATATGTGATAACATTTCAGTTTTTGTGAAAAATTAAAATGTTTTCCTTTGTACAATTGGATCCCCAATGTGGCCCCACCCGACTCCTCAAAATTTTGATTTTAACGAATTTGATTCTACACTATCTGAAGTTGCTTCCACTAAAGTTACAGCTTTTCTAAGCAAATGGCATTTTAGAAGATTTTTCTCCATATATTCCTATTTAAAATTTGCCCCTCCCCCTTCCGTTGTGACCCAAACCTACCCCCGGGGATCATGATTTAAACACATTTGAAATTACCCTACCAGAGGATGCTTCCACATAAGTTTCAGCTTTCCTGGCTGAATGGTTTATGAGAAGAAGATTTTTAAAGATTTATTCTATATATTCCTATGTAAAAATCCGACCCCTCCCCATTGTGGCCCCAACCTAACCCCGGGGGTCATTATTTTCAGAACTTTGAATCTACACTACCTGAAGATGCTTCCACATAAGTTTCAGCTTTCCTGTCTGATGGGTTTCTGAGAAGAAGATTTTTAAAGATTTACTCTATATATTCCTATGTAAAAATTCTACCCCCATTGTGGCCCCACCCTACCCCCGGTGGTCATTATTTTCACAACTTTGAATCTACACTATCTGAGGATGCTTCCACATAAGTTTCAGCTTTTCTGATCAAATGGTTCTTGAGAAGAATATTTTTGAAAATTTCACGAAAATTTTCAATCATTTCTAATTATCTACCCTTGTAAAAGGGCGTGGTCCTTAATTTTCACAACTTTGAATTCTCTTTGCCTAAGGATGCTTTGTACCAGGTTTGGTTGAAATTGGCCCGGTGGTTCTGGACAAGATGTCGAAAATGTGAAAAGTTTACAGACAGACAGACGTACAGACAGACGGACGACAGACAAAATGTGATCAGAAAAGCTCACTTGAGCTTTCAGCTCAGGTGAGCTAAAAACTGCTCCTTCTTATTTTCGCTTTCCCTGTTGTAGCCAAGGGTAGATGCATGTTGAATATTATAATTCACCACGTGATTTCTCACCTCAGGTAACTTTGTGAATACAAAATTCTATCACGTGACGTGTACGGTAGCATGTTATGTGCTAACTACGACAATGTTTTCGAACACGTTAAGTTGTCAAGCATTGATTTAAGTTTTCTGGCGTGGTCTAATTGTTGAAACCATAATAGTATACTTGTACCTTGGATATAAAATAGATAAGGTTATATGGTAAGAGTGATCACATAAATTTTTATACATGGCATTGTTATTCATGCTATTCTTATATTAGTACCATTCTGATAATGGCAGCTCCACCTCTCATCCATATTAATATCAATCTTATGTTTGATCAAGGGCAGATAAGCGAACATTCTCCTATTTTCGAAAGTTGTAAGGAGAAAAACATAGAATGAGCTTATTGTATCACAGTCTAAAATCTTATTTCATGTTGGATATTGACTAGAGTCTTAAAAAAAATTAACAAAAGTTATATTAGGTTAAGAAATAAACGCAACAGAAGCGACCGAAAAGGGCCCAAAACCAGGCGCTAAGTGCAGTCATCATTTTCAATAATTTCTAATTATCTCCCTTTGCAAAAAAGGGCGTGGTCCCTAATTTTCACAACTTCGAATCCCCTTTGCCTATGAATGCTTTGTGTCAAGTTTGGTTGTAATTGGCCCAGTGCTTCTGGAGAAGATGTTGAAAATGTGAAAAGTTTACAGACAGACAGACAGACAGACGGACAGACAGACGGACGACAGACAAAATGTGATAAGAAAAGCTCACTTGAGCTATCAACTCAGGTGAGCTAAAATGAACAAAATATATGGTTCAACATATTAAACATTGTACATGAATCATATATTAATGTGTTAAGCGCGGGATATCAGCTAGTTGTTACATAAATATAAAGATGGTGTTGTAATTGCTATAGTATTTTTCCCTAAAGGAGTTGCAGATAAAATTGAAAATTAAAGTTACAGAATTCGATGTAAATCTTTTTGCATGCAACGTTGTACATAAAATAGTGTAGAATTTTATCTGGAAAGTTTAAGACAATGAAATAAATTTGAAAATCATTACACAGACAAATGTGGCAGATTTCAGGCTTATCTCCTTGAAACAAAATTGATTCAATCTAACGTTTAAACGTGTTCAATATTACTGTGTGAAATCCCCGTTATAAACTTGAATTATAAACATTTTCCTCTGAACAAGGGATTTAAAAACAATGTACGCATCAATGTAGAAAGTTGTATTCCCCCCTCCTTTATGAAATAACTAGGTATGCCATTTTTAAAGATACATGTGCATGTTGTTAAAAGCAACAAATTCATAATAGATGACAATGTACAAGAAAAAAAAATTAAATGAGATTTCGTCTGCTAAATAACACGAGATTTCTCAGTAACTTTCTCGTGTCTCATTTCTTGGAAAGAACATAAACGTTTGTTGATTTTTTTGTCAATGCACAGCATCTTGTTGATTAAATAATGATTCAAGTCAATTGATTAATTTAAAAGAACAAGCGCTTGTTTTTCCGAATTATTTTTAGGGACGAGACACACTCAAACGTCACAGCTACTTATAGCAAGGCAACAGTCAGCACAGTAATAACAATTCCGGCTCACGCTCTATGTATCAAATCCTGACTACTATTTAGGCATACTGCATGCACACCACAACACTATTTTATCCTTACTATGTTGAATTATATAATATCACATCATACAATTCCATACATTTATTGCATGATAGTGAGGGAGATATGATGGTTTACACCGACCCCCCCCCCCCCCCCCCAGGAAAATAATATTTCCCGAGGACAACGCCCGAAGGAAATAAATTTTTTCTGTTGGAATAAATCTCCAAATCTCCCGAACGTTGACGGGGAAATACGTATGAAGTTTTATTGGCCTGACACGTGATCGTCTACATGCGCGGATACAGAAAATTTTTCCCGGGGGGGTGGAGGTCCGAAGGATATATGTGTTTGCCGGGGGGGGGGGGGTCCGAGGCATATTTGTGATAATTTTACTATGTACATTAATAAATTTTCATTTTCCAGAGGGGGGGGGTCGGGACCCCTCCGACTCCCCTCTCCTCTAGATCCGCGCACGGTCTAGAACCAATCAGATAACGCGTTATATAGAATTGTTTTCCTTCAGACTGAAATGTCACACTTTCATTGGTTTAAACATGACATGTGACTGCTGGATATATCTCTAAGAGCAAGAATGCAGCGAAGTTTTTAAAAGACATTTTGAAAGGTAAGAATAAGATTTTGACGAGATCGGCAGTGTTAATTTGGACAATATGTAATCCATTTTAATACGTGGATTTTGGGAAATCATCGCTTCTTGTGAAATAAATTTCTCGCATTATCACCGATGTGAGATCGGTTTGTACAGTGTGAGACAGCAGTGTGAGACAGCAAAATGAGGAATTGGGATTATCCATTAAGTAGTTGTTTTGCTCAATTAATCACAATTTAACATATTTTTATAGCGAGCAAAGCAAGCTCTAAGAACCAGTGCGCGCGGGAAAAAGAACGAGCTAACCCTACAGATTCATCAAGAAAAAATTGGTGTCTACGTCCCATAGTGCTCTCTAATGTTTTTTCCCGTGGTTCTATGCCAAAAATGGCTATCATTTAACTCGTAATCAACGGTGCCTTGAGGTTTGAAGACATGTTTTGAGTAGCACACAAGCTTTGGTGATTTCTTGCATGCTTCCATTTCTTCGTATTGAGTCGAGATACGTAATCTCGCGCTAGTTTTCCCGGGATAAATTTAGAGGTGGATCAAGCATCTGTAATGCGTGTTCTTTAGCTATTTCAGTATAAACTTCGATACCTGCCTAAGATGATTTGTTTTGATAGAGAGATTACATAATTATATATACAAGAAATAGTTAAGCTAATTTTTTCGTGCATGAACAATAAGTATAAGTAGAGAGGAAATTAAAAAAATTAAAAAAGTCATTTTTAATTAATTATATATAAATAATGAAGAATGCAGAGAAAAAAATAAACAGTTAAAAAAATATATGCAGATATTGCATATTTTCTAACCATTAATTTGGAAAATGGGAAATTACACACATACAAACAGGGACCGGGGCACGGATACAACGTATGCCAAATAAACAAATTTCAGTAAAAAAAATGAATCAGGAATTAAAAAAAAAAAAAAAGTCAGATGACAACAAGGTACAAAAAAAATACATATGTACTGTATTTACACTTTTGACCAAAGGATGACTGCACTTAGCGCCAGGTTTTGGGCCCTTTTCGGTCGCTTCTGTTGCGTTTATTTCTTAACCTAATATCACTTTTGTTAATTTTTAAAGAGTCTAGTCTATTTCCAACATGAATTAAGATTTTAGACTGTGATACAATAAGCTCATTCTATGTTTTTCTCCTTACAACTTTCGAAAAAAGGAGAATTTTTGCTTGTCTGCCCTTGACCAAACATTAGATCGATATTAATATGCATGAGAGGTGGAGTTGACATTATCAGAATGGTACTAAAATTAGACTAGCATGAATAACAATGCTATGTATAAAAGTTTATGTGATCACTCTTTCATCATAACCCTATCTATTCCATATGGTACAAGTATATTATTTACTATGGTTTCAACAAATTCACAGAGCTCAATGAATAACAATACTGATTTGGTGCTGCAGCAATCAGATATAGAAAATTTAGATTCCAGTCTGGAAAATTTGCCAAGAGATATGTATATTTCTAAACTTTTAGATATGTGTGCAAACAGCGAAAGTACCGTATGCTGGTACCGTAATGTACTGTGTTCTCGAGCTAAACGCATCAACGAATGTCCACAAGGTAATCTTGTAAACAGAAAGTCTACAAAATGTGGTACAAGCGCCGAAAAATATGCAAAAGATTGCTTTACATTGTACATGTTCACCCAAGGGGAGAGATCTGGAATCGAATACGTTTTTGACAAAAACAAAAACACAAATCAATCTAAAATCAACCTGGTTGAAGTAAGAGTTATGATACAATCACTGACTCAGCGTGTCACTGAACTAGAGGAAGCCCTCGACTCGAAAAACAAAACAATCGCATCTCTTAATAAGCAAGTGCAAGATCTTCGATCAGAGCACGATCAGCTAAAAATAAATCATGAGAGCTTCAGGGATGAGGCCACATCCAGGTTCTCGAGATACGACGCCAATCACAAACTAACATCTGATATGTTTAAACGCGTCGAATCCGATTTCACAGAATTCCGAAATGTTCAGTCCAAAACTAATGACGAGATCAAAAGACTAGCAAGAGTCAGTTCTACATGTCAGAAACAAATATCAGCTATAAGCCCTAACAAAACATACGCAAACGCCGTATCCGAACAAACTAAAGCGTCACCTACATCGCCAGATCGAAATGTGAAAAAAAATGCGGATGAATGTCGCAATGCCCCAAAAACGTCCTCATTCAAAACTATTAATGAGACTATCGCCGAAAAAATCCACAGCATTCGTGTCGACAATCCAAATAGTCAGGATTCTGGCGTAGGGAACATATCATCTGTTCCCAAATCGAGTACCCCAGACCGTACCCCAACCTCAAGCTTGAGTGGAGACGACCCCCATGTCCACAAGTCTAACGGTACCGTTCCTAAGCAGGTAATTCCTTCACGCTCGGATGAACATAATTGTGTGGTCGAACCCTGTGCAGATAAAAGAGACTCTGCGGGCGGATCCACAACTAATAGGACCGCAAGAGCAGTGCAATATAACGGTGACTCGTGTATAGTAACGATTGATCGGCACTCGCGGAAAGGGAACCCGAGACATGAAGATGACGTCTTCACAGGCGTGACGTACAAAAAGTCATCTAGATATTATATATCTGGTATATCTAAGGAATCCACAAGATACGGCATTGAAAACTATATAGAACGCAAGGGCGTTAAAGTCAGTCATTTAGTTCTCTTCAAACCAAAATACGGCGGCCCATTTCTGTCAGCAAAAGTGAACGTCTCGCCACAATTTGCTGACACCGTTGAATCTTCTCATTTCTGGCCCGATGGTGTTAAATGCAGACGCTGGCTAAGTAATCGCGAATGGGAACTCAAGTACTTTTCACATGAAGCCGAGGAACCGGCAACGAGAGTGCCCCGCATCCAACACAATGATGACTAAAAGCAGATTAATAGAGTTCTGCAACTCAGCAATCTTAATGTTAAGTCTTATCAAATTTATTCAAGTTATGGTTGTCATAATGGCCTGGAATGTTCGTGGAATTATTTCCTCTACACTCTGTTTGTCATCTCTTCTTGATAGAGCAAACTGTGACATTGCAATACTTACTGAACATAAGCTCAAAAGTGAGACTAAAACGTACTTAGATTCTATTCATAGCGATTTCTACAGCTTCGTTAAAACCGACGACAGCGACCTAGTACAAGGCATTGGTACTACATATAACACTGGAAAAGGGGGTGTAGCTGTTATGTGTAGGAAATCCCTATCATTCACAATCAAAGAAATTCCATGTCCTGAATCAAACCGAATCATAGGCGCTGAACTGTCCGATAAAAAGGGTGGCAAATGGTACATCTTTGGCGTTTACCTACCATCCGACAATAACTTAGATATATATGCACAGGAATTAAGTATCGTCGAAAATATGTATCACTACTATTCTGCTTATGGCAAAGTCATTCTAGGTGGCGATTTCAATGGTAGTCTACTGGATCAGCAACATACAAACCAACACAAATCAAAATTACTGACCAAGTTTGTTATGAATTGTGGCTTATCCAGACAAAACTCTGATTTTATTGCAAATGGTGATAGTTATACCTTTATACAGAAGCAAACTACACTTGATTACATCCTATTTGATAAATTTGTTCTCAAAAACTTACAACATTATGCCATCATCAAAGAGGGCACTATTTCCCTAACTTCTGATCACTTGCCGGTTGTAGCAATATTTGACCTTCACATATCCAGACACCAACTCCATTTCTCGGAAACAAAATTACCGGCTTGGCATAAAGCTACTCCCGAGAGTTTGGCAGAATATAAAGCCAAAGTCACGAATGCTCTTGCGTGTAAAACAGCGCAAAATCTTCAAAACGAATTTTTTTCACGAGATTAACGATATTTTGCGCGAATGTGCAGGAAACACTGTGATACACACTTCCTACAACCCTTTTACGCGACCAGACTGGACCAAAGCAGTCAAAGAACTTCATGACATAGAAAGAGCTAAACGCCGAATATGGTTGTCCGAAGGTCGACCACGAGGTATGAACTACTCATCATATCGCGAATACAAGAGAGCAAAGCGTTTGTTCCGAAATGCTCTGGACAGAGAACATGCCGCGTACATGGGCAAAGTATACGCAGACATTGATAAGGCAGCCGAAGTAGATTTGCGTCTTTTCTGGAAACTCACAAAGCGCATTAAACCAAAAACATCCAGATTATACCCCGAAATAATCGACTCCACAGGTAAAAAGAATACTGACCCAGAAGGAGTTGCTGAAGCGTTCGCTAGTCACTATGAAGCCTTATACAGCTGTCTCATGGACCAAAATTTTGACGATGTCACAAAGAAATATATTGATACAAAAATTACAAAAAATACAAAAAAAATAACAGAGCTATTCAAATATGACCTTCGTACGTTACCAGGCGGATTGATCACTTCAAATGAAATAATATGTGTCGTTCAATCGTTGAAATTTCGTAAAGTCCCGGGCTATGACCTAATAACAAACGAACATATTAAATATGGAGGTGAAACTCTAACACTCTGTATTGCGATGTTATTTAATGCAATCATTGACAGTGGCAAAATTCCCACTGAATGGAAACAAGGTCTCATTATTCCAATTTATAAAGGTGCAGGAAAACCAAAAGACTCCTGTAAGAGTTATAGGCCAGTAGCTCTATTGCCGTGCATTTTCAAAATATTCGAAAAAATAATCCTATCACGCATAAATAGTGAGATCCTACAACATTCGAAATTTCCCAATCCACAGCAACAAGGCTTTCAAAAACATCTTGGCTGTTTAACAGCTTCTTTTGATCTACAGGAAACAGTTTTCCATAACCTTGAACAAAATAATAATGTCTATGTCAGCTTTCTAGATACAAGTAACGCTTTCGATACTGTCTGGAGGAATGGACTTCTATATAAACTTTTCAATCTTGGAATCACTGGCAAAACCTGGTCATTGATACAGAACTGCCATTCCAACACGGTCAGCTCAGTGGTTGTCAATCAAACACGATCGAGATGGTTTCCCGTATACCAAGGCGTGCGACAAGGTGGGGTATTATCTACATTCTTGTATTTGGTATTTATCAACGATCTTATAAATGAATTGGAACTCAACAGTCCAAATTCTGGTGTTCTTGGCGTAAGGAGCAGCTGTCCTTCGCTAGCAGATGACCTATCGTTCATCTCCACTTCGCCAGTGCAGCTTCAGAGATTATTGGATGTTGCGTACTCATACTCGTGCAAGTGGCGTTTTAAATTCAACGCGTCAAAATCATGTGTATTAACATTCTTTGCTAAATGCAACAATCGAAAAAGTGAATTCACATGGCATCTTGGACAAACTGAAGTACCGCAGAAAGAGTCGTACAACCACCTAGGTATTACCGTGCACTCGAAGTGCAAACTATCGGTCGCGATATCTGATGCGTGCAAAAAGGGCAAGAAATCTTACTTTGCATTATCTGACATTGGATCCAAGTACTTAAACCCTGCGACAGTGTCTCACCTTTACAAATGTGTAGTTCTTCCATCGGTTTTGTATGGCTGTCAGCTGTGGAGTAATATGAGCTCTTCAGATCTACAACAACTTAATACATTTCAACACTTTGTATGCAAAAATGCCCTGGAACCCCCCAAACTATGCAGATCTGATATATCCGAGTCACTTTTTAACGTTCAACCTATATCAGCAGAAATTGACACCAGAAAACTACTTTTCTTAGGAAGACTCTGCCGCTTGGATTACGATGCCCTGCCGAAAAAAATCTTTCTCACTCGGCTGATGTCCTTCATGCTATATTTGTCAGACAAGCAAAAAGGATTTATCCCCGACATCGTAACCATCCTTCACCTATACGACCTAGCAGAATATTTACAAGACTGGCTGTACAATGGAACTTTCCCAACCAAAGACTCCTGGAAAAAGATTGTCAGACGGGCTGTGAAATCGTCTCAAGATAGAGATCGAGAGAGACGCATGGCCTATGATTCGGACTTTTCCTTCTTCAGAGAAATATTTTCAAAATGTATACCTTCATCTATATGGAAATTACCATCAACTCCCGACGAAATCAACTTATGTAAATTTATTGTCAAATTGTGTACAAAAATGCATTGCAATTATAATGAAAATATGTATATCTGTGTGTTGTGTAATCGCACATTCAGGGATGTCTTCTGTCACTGCTCATGTACGTGTCCAGTTACTTTTGACCTTCGAAATAGATGGTGGGGCGCGATTATAAATTCTTCTGACATTCCACTAGTTGCAGAGTTAAGCGGTCTCTCTGAAGATGACCTATATAAGACTCTTATTGGTCGCCACACAGCCACTCCGCTGGACAAGTCTTTCCATGCACCCTTTTACCTGGCCAATTTTCGTTTAGTGCGCTCATGTGCCGCTCAATACTTCAGAGCCCTCCGTTTAAGCGTTATTGGAGATTTAAAGTTCTGACGAAATTTTTGAGAACAATAGTACATAGCTAGTGTAATATGCAATCATGTATATTTTATGTATATATATATATATATATATATATATATATATTTATATAGCTTCTGAAGATTTTAAAATGAAAGCGCTTAGGCTATATTGAGCGTTTTTCGTGTTTTCTTTTTTTAATTTTTGTCTATATATATATATATATATATATATATATATATATATATATATATATATATATATATATATATTTTTTTTTTTTTTTTCTAAGTCATTCTTTTCTTTTCTTTTCACCTTTTTCCTTATTATTTGATGTTTTCTGAGAATTCATAACTTGTATATATCTTCATTATCTCCTTAAGGAGGAAATAAAGTATGAATGAATTGTCCTAGTTAGCACATAACACGCTACTTTACACGCCACGTGATCGAATTTTGTATTCACAAAGTTACCTGAGGTGAGAAATCACGTGGTGAATTATAATATTCAACATGCATCAACCCTTGGTTACAACATGGAAAGCGAAAGTAAGAAGAAACAGTTTTTTCTCATTTTAACCATGAGCGCATGTTTGTCTATTAATCTCTTTTTGACATAACTTTGATAATGCAAATATACAACTACTGTTAAACGGAAAACAATAGACAAACATGCGCTGACTATGAACGAAGTCAGTTTTAAAGTGGGCGTCCTCATTATCGTATGGAGATTCAAGAAATCGTGATGACCCCCGCCTATGAAAACAAATTCGTACTTGGTAACAACATACTTTTATGTAACGCAATTACGTAAAGTTGCAGTTTAGATGTGGACCATTTCTGCAATTGAAAGAAAAATTCTTTTTTTAAAAGTTTATTTTCTCGCAAATATCGCATGTCCTTAAGTGCAGTCATCCTTTAACACAAATTACATTTTACAGACTGATCAATTTTCTCAAAAAGTAAAGAACGGTTTTAGGGGAAGCAAGTCTATGTATTTTGTAGGAATTTTTTAAAACTTAGAAATATGAAATAAGTCTCTCTCTCTCTCTCTCTCTCTCTCTCTCTCTCTCTATAAAAATCCTTTGGTATTAAATGATAACTGTCAAAATATCACTAAGTTGACAATGATGCAAGGTATGTGTGATTCTTGCTGCGCTCGCCACAACGGTAGCACCGTAAATCATATTAAAAAATATAATAATATAATATAATATAATATTATATAATAAAATATGATATAATTTGAACATCATAACAGAAAGTTGTCAGACATCATTTTTTATGTAAAATAATGCGAGAAAAACAATAATTTATTATATGCTCGTGTGGGATAGTGAAATTCCACCTCGGCAGAGCCTCGTCCTAGACTGTGACTCTTTTCCTTTCGGTCGATTTTCACCACCCTACACTCGTAATAATGAATGATTCTATTAGTCTCAATTGATAGTCATCGAGGAAACAAAACACTCCTTAGGTATGTTACAGACAGACTGACTGACTACAGAAATAGATCGGGTTGATCAGTCTCATAGACGGCTCGCGAAACTAATAAGTAATGATATTTTATAATATTAATATGCAATTTTATTCTGGTTTTAACGCGCTTTTGTATAAAGATTGTTGCCTACGTCAAAGTAAGACTAACGTCAAAAACGTATCAATCCGCATGACGTTACGTTTTTTACGATTTAATTAATGTCATTTTAAAGGTCAAATGACTGGAGTTTTTTTTATCTACAATTAATAGCAAAAAATTAAATTATAAGCAATGCCTTCAATATTTATTGGTTTTATACGAGAAAAAAAGGTTTGGAACAGTTTACGTTTTTTTTTATAAGCCGCGGTGCGGTTTATAAAGCGTTAACTGCCCCAAACGATTTAAAATCGTATAAAACTAATAAATATTGAATTCATTCCTTAAATTATTTGAAAATATATATATTAAATGAACCAATATCGTATGATATAATACAATACTGTACCATTTTATGCAATACATTATCATATTATATGCAAAAACCTTACTGAACTGCAAAGAACCTGGGGGAATAAGCCGAGGCATATGCCCACAAGTGGCCACAACCCTATCACTAGTATGTTTCAAAAGACAATCACGCATTTAGTATGATATGTGTATTTAATTCAAATATTTTTATTCCTGTGCTTACATATCTCCAGGGAATTTATTATGTGCGTGTGCATAGAATAAAGAATTCCAATCTTTTGTCTTAAAGTCCATAATCTGTACCCCCTCAACAAAGTATCATGTTAATTTTTAAAAATATTACTAAAGATAACTGATTTAGCAGTTAACTAACAATCCATAAAATCCAAAAAAGTTCATGTGTTTTATTTATAATAACGCAATATTTTTTTTCTTTACATCAAATGAGTTTCTCGAATTTAAACAAAGTAAACAATGGTACAAAAAATATTTACAACAAGATTCATTAGAATCGAACACCTACTTCAACATATTTGTGTTCGAAGAACTCCTCGCTAACCGCTCCACCACGGAATCACATGTTTGAATCCATTTAAATAAGAAACTCATTTTAGTATTGTGCAAACATTATTCGGTCTTGATCATCTTGAAAATTGAAGGAAGAAAACTTGCTTTTACCATAGAGTGGGTCTTGGTACCATTTTTTTGAAAATTGAAAAAGATAGACATTTTATCAGTATACGTTCTTAAAAAAATGGTATGATGACCCACTCTATAAAAAACTATAGTCTGAACATCCGATTTCATTAGCATTTTGTTGCTTATTTAGCATATACATATTTTGATGTCTTAATATCAATTAAGTTTGAAGTCAATTTTTGAAGGTTTTGGCAATACTGAATGTAAATGATTACATATGTTTAATAAATGTAACAAAAGTGATATTTGTAAGAAAAAAAAATTGTGGGGTTTTCAAATGGACTTAAGTGGAGACAGGACATTGCAGTGTAAAATTATTTGTCAATAAAACTTTTTGCTTTTCTTAGCACGTTTAGATTTAGATGTCCACTACAACATGCATCATTTTCATGACTACTTTCTTACCTTGCAAGGGAGATATTTTGATAGGAATTATCCCCCTTGTCTGTCATTATGAATTTTTTTAACAATTTCAATTTTCTGCAATAAATATTTCATTTGATGGAATTTATGTGCAAATTATATTCATTAATTTTGAGAATGGAAACAAATTTCAAAATCAATAACAACATTGGCCTTTTTACATAGCAATATCATAATTTTATCAAAATATTGCTCAAATCAGCGCTTCAAATTTTGTTTGTTTTTGATTCTAAATTTGAACAAAATGTGATGGCACAGAAAAACCTGTCAATTAATTTTTGAACAAAATTTCATATATCAACCTTAGCTTGCGCTTTATTACTTATAAAATTTTCATGGCCACTTTCTTGCCATTCAAGAGAGATACTACAATAGGAATCACTCATACCCCTTATTCTGGAATTATGACCTTTTGTGACAATTTCTGTTTTAAACTATCAAAAAAGTAATGCATTATTTAGATTTATCAATTAACATGAACGGATCATTATCAGAATATATACCTGATTATATTAGCCGCTTATGATTTATACATTTACATTTCTAAAATTAAAATTTTGAATTTCCCCCATCTCATGTTGTGAAAATGACTACTTTAGAGCCGTTGAGTACGGGAAAAAGATCTATCAAATCCTGTATGACGTCATAATGGATAAATGACATCATAGCATCATACAATCAAATCAATTATGACGTCATAATAGAGTTAGAACATCAAAGTATCATTGCAATGAAAGTCACGTGATACGTGTCCTGTCTCCCCTTAAGTGGTTTTATGCCTCGGCTTATTCCCCCACGTTCTTTTGACAATTTCAGTTTTTTATTGATTCCTTTAAAACTTTTTCTTCTAGTTCTAATGATATACAGCATTACATATATTTCTCATTATTAAAGCTGAACACCGCTCGTAAATAGGCACTGTCCGCCATATTTCGTTATCCCTACAACCCCTATATAATCTGCAGACCTTTTAACAGTTTAAAGTATTTCGCTGTAGAGGTCTCACCTGTGTGGACGTACATCTTGCATTGCCATGTTACTCGGTCGCGATGAAATTATCAAGTGTTACGCCCTTTTTTCAAGCCAGAGCAATGCTAACATCAAATAAACTGGTCAAAATATAATTTACAAACAGAATATGCACATTGAAATAAGAATTAAATGCATAAAATCCAAAGACCACGAAAGGAATACGAGTTTCAGGTGTGCAATCGGGTGTAACGAAATTGAAGGGTTTATATATATATATTTACATTTTCCAGTGTCTTAGCCTGTGATAACACTACGTACCGATTTTGTACTATATTACCCATAACTTCAAATGACGCCAAATTGAGGCGCCAGCGGGGTTTGCTTATTTATATTTAAATATTTAATCGTGGATGGCTTAAAATTATATAAATATAAGTAATAAGGAATCATTCTTTGAATATTACGAGGTGATAATTTCGGTCGTGGCGTGATCAAATCTATCATAAAGCCCTTCGGGCTTTATTGGATTTGATCACGCCCCGAACGAAATTATCACCTCATAATACTCAAAGAATGATTCCTTATTCCTTAAATATACCAGGTACCTGTGTGACGGCGCCTATTTACGAGCGGTGTTCAGCTTTAACGTGTTGCAAGAGCGCAATAAATTAAGGGAAGTATATGCAAATATAGACTACAGAATTGTTGCTATAATAATGAATATTTATATAAAAAAAATATTTAGTGGAAACTGATAGGAAACATAATAATTCACACAATCAGACACTATAAACCTAGGATGGTGATACAGGTTTTAATCACGGGCATATTTATCGGTGAGGGAGATATGGGCCCCTTTCAACTTCAAATTTCTTAAATGTAAATAGTGAAATTACAAAGAATAGGCCTCTGACTTCACCCCCTTACAAATATAGATACCCCTCGGACACGACCCCCCCCCCCTCTGTCGAAATTGTCTAGATCGTGCATGTCCTGATGTCATGTTGCAATGTTTTATAATGAGATTTAATTTTCATTGTTCGTTCTAAGCCGGGAAATAAGTACAATAGTAAGTAAACATCTGTCCACAAACTGATTAAATGGTTTCCAATGATGATCGTTAATTAAACCTCAAAACACTCCGTACATTTGTTCATTAACTCTATCTTTAATTATATAGTATTTAAAGTGTATAAAACTTAGTAAAATAACTCACCAAATATAATAGCGATATAGATGATTAACAAATGATCAGTCAGGCCGAGAGGCTGAGAAGCTATATAACAGCCGTCTGTCTTTGACGAATGGCGTCATAAAGTTAATAATCGAAGTTCGTGCTAAAAGTTACGTTTTGTAAGTTAACATGAGCACTTACTTACACAAACCCGAAAAACCGGTCTAACGCGTCCTTTCATTCACCAATTTACCCGCCAAACGTAATCATGTGACCACTCGTACTACGAGCACACTATAAATGAAACACCCCTGCGAATGTTATTGTCATTTAAAAATTTAGACCACGTGGTTTTATTTGACCCTTTCAGTTTCGCAGTAAAAATCGTGCCTCGTGTTTATAGTCTATTTCCTAGAATCTATGTACTCGTAATCAAATATAAAATCTAGACGTTTATTGATTTTAAACTTTATCTTCCTTAATTGGTCGATAAAATGAGTTCTAGAAATAAATGTGACAATAGAGAATATAGTTGTTTTTTTTTTTTTTTGCTGTTGCAACAATTAACATGCTAAGTAGCGATACCCCCTTAGGATTAATTTTCGATTCGCGCCTGACCTAGTAATAGCATCAATATACTATCTTATGTAGAATGTTACTTGAAAATGGCTCGATATACTAAGTTTTTATACAATACAGACACCCATTCTTTTTTTTAAAGCATGGTATTGCACACAAAAAGCATAAAACATGGCTATGATTTTATCAAGCAACCCAATGTTTACATATTCAACCACGTTTAGAGTGGTTGAACACGAACGATAACTCTTTTCTGAATATCGTCGTTTAGTTTAAATAACCGCTAGATGATGAAATAAGACATATATCTTAATATATTTTCGTGTTTTAACATAAATCAAAGTAAGATATGATATCATGAAAAACGACCAGTACTTACGTATTTTGAGAATATTATCCGAACACATACTTCTACTCGAAATTTCACAGAACTGAACAAATCTCGGGGAAGTCTCGTGACTTTCATTCGAGCACCTCTGGATTTATTACATACTTAGCAACGATAAAGAAAGCATTCCGAACACATTCGCAGGGGTGTGAAAGCATGAACGAAAACAAATAAACAACGAAAAATGACATAAACATGAAATGTTGAAATAATTTACGCGAGTATGATAAAAAAAAACCTAATGAACATAATTAAACATGTGACACCTATATTCAATAAACACCCTGGTATGGTCGTTTTAACGAATTTATTACGGAAAGACATTGTGTTCTTTTACTATAAAAATATCCAAGATTTATCTCTCCTAAAAGAGAGTGTCATTAAGTGCTGATTTTGTAAATGTATCGATAAGCCATCTACCATGACAATTGAACACTTGATAAGGGGTGACAAGTTACCAACAAAACGTGTGAGAAGAAGTTAAATACATGTATGCTGAAAGTCAGATATGCAAAGACCTTTCTATAAATATCCATAGGTGACACCTGACTATTTAGCTGGCTTAACGAAAACAAAGAGCGATCTTATATATTCGAGTCTTCTTTTGGTGATGCCAGCGATGAGAGCATACAACTGATCGAATATACAACTGATTGATATTATTAATAAATGATATCAACCACAGATGGCGGCATTCAGCCAAAAACGTTCGAGTTTCACTGTTTCGAGATTTTTTTTCAAATCGGACACAAACGGAAATGGGCGATCTTCTGTAAATCAATAAATAAGTTTTGTAATTTTCCCTTTACCAGTATTCCCTTATGAGACAGCAATACGCATTTTATTTTTCATATTTTCATTGAGTTTTGTGGGTGAATAAAAGTTTCGATATCTATCACCAACAGACTACAAGTGTTGGTCAATCACTACAATGTAAATTACATGTAAGTGTCACTACAAACATTTTGTATTATTACCTGTTTTTAAATATAAAAATGTTTAATTATTTCATGCTCATTTCCATACATCAACTTTTTTTTTATTATCCTGTTCCTGTCCATTGACATTTCCTCAATTAATCAACACATTATTGTAACATTACTATCTCGCAGTCCTGTAACTATTTATAGTCTGTATTGATTGTACAAATCATTTCATGCAATATAAACGTTAAACTTAAGTACAATACGTTTCTTGGTAATAAACAAAATAATACTCACCGGCGTGGATTGGCGGAGTCAACTGGAATTTGGGAGGAATACAGCACATCTCTTGGAATCCACATCCGGTTCGTGCATACGACGATCCAGACAGGCACGAGTTGAAGTAGTAGTTAACGCACGTCCCGCCATAGCTTGTGTGACAAACTGCATGTGGACAGAGCGAAATAGTAGAGGGTGTAGTAAGGTAATAAGAAATTAATGGCAGAGTGATGCAAAAATTATTCCAGCAAGGATATACATTACTGTAAGTAAATAAGTGAGTGAGTCATGTTAGTTAGAAGAGAAATTTTAGGACGGATAAATTGACTTGAAGTTAATAAGAATTTATTTTTATATTACTTTAATTGAGAAATATCAACTATGATTGTCCTTATGTATATAATCCATTGACTGAGTAATGTAGAGTTAGGATAAAAAGCAGTAATGTCAGTAAGAACTGGTTAAAGTTAGGAATTTAAGTTATGTCATTTGCACAAATAAAAGTTCCGAAGATATACATGTAATATATTGAGGGAGCCATGTCCGTCGAATAAAATATAGAAGGGATAGGTGTTAGTCAAAGATAGATTGAAGGATAGACCGGAGTATGAGAGTAATGTCTGGAAGTAATTTTTAACAAAAAGAAAATGTCATTTAAAATAACAACCAAATGTCAATAAGGATTAATTACAATATACAGTTAGTAAAGATAAATTGCCCCAAGTCAATAAGGACAGGTTCAAATGAGCTGTCTGTAAGGATAGTTGTTGGTGAAAGGACAATGCCCTCAATGTCAAAGAGAAGTACGGGACTAAATCAAGGATAGGATTCCATAAAAGAAAAAGTACATGGACGTTATGAGTCTTTTTGCGGCAATAAAAATCGCTGTGTTAATTGTTGCTGTGGTACTCACCATCCTGTAAAGCCACGCCCTGTACCAGCAGCAGTAGGCCTGCTATCAGTGAGGTCCCGAACATTGCTGTCGGAGTGACACAAATCGGTAAGTTCACAGACGCACCCTTTGTCTTACACCTTTACATGTAGCTCTAACGTGACATTACACAGGGCTTGCAGTTCAAAACGATAAGAAGGACTGTATTATTATTGGTCAACATATTTCCCGCGCAACGTGTTATCTATAAAATCAAATCTTTGTTGATACTTTATGATGTGATTCGAAAAAGATCACGTTTAATGTAGTTAACTAAATACTTTCATCTAATGCCAATAACATGTGAATTAAAGGTAGTTTTTCGTGTGATTACAGACGTGAAATAAATGAACATTTGAGTGAAAATGTTAGAAATCATCAGTTCGCGTTCTTGAATGAATTGCGTTCTTAAGTTCCCAATTCAAAATGTTCATGGCCATCTACTAGTGGTATACCACTACCACCGTGAAAATAGGGTGATGTGGTCTTCTCTAGTTTTTGAGGTTTGGGCCCCCACTTATCAAACACTATTCATTATAATGGGTTTTTAAACATCGGGCTCGGAAACATCGAAGGCCCCTTCCCTGGGCGCTGAAATTTTCAGGGTCATCCATTAGTTGTATATCACTACCACTCTGAAAATATGGAAATGTGATCATCTGTAATTATTTTTAGATTCGGGCCTAAAACCCCATTATAATGAATAGTGTTTGGTAAGATTTTACATGTTTTGCATGCACATTGCACACACAGAATAATGCATTTTTTAAGACTTAGAACAGCTGTAAACCAGCGCAGCTGCCAACTTATTTATCTTAAAGATTTAAAAATCTGAAAACATGAAAGGGGCTCATTGATGTCAACTCTTTAACTATTTGTTGAGAAAATTGTTGAATCTGGTACATTAATGCTGTAGCTTTGTCTTAAAACAGTGAACTCTATTTTTATCAGTCAGTACGAAAGAGTATTAGTGCCACGTATGCACGTCACAATTTTTGATTTTCTACACTTTAATCTGTAAATTTCACAATTTAATCTATACAATTCACACTTTAAAGTGTAAAGTTTACACTTTGATCTGTAAAATTTACACTTTAATCTTTAAATTTTACATTTTAATCTGTAATATTCACACTAACGCTACCCTATTTTTACCAGTTGGCATGGGATCGATTTTTAGAAGAAAAAAAATCCAGGCTATACTTAGATCTTCTGTGTTTATAGAGGCACATTAACATTATATTTGCATAGAAAAAAATAATGTCAATTCAAACAATCTGTGTTGAAAGCGACAGACATCTTTAATATAGCAGCCCCAAGGGTTTTTTTCCGATCTATATGCATACTAATATATTATTGTAAATTCTTTTTAAAAGTAGGGTAGGGATAAAAAAAATAATTGTCTCAAAATATTTTTATTTGTTTTTCATTGAAAATATAGCTTTAATGTAACTCCATAAATACAAACAAATATATCTCTTGCCGACCGATAGTTTCTGAGACCCATTTAAAGGGGCATGGTCACGATTTTGGTAAAATTCTACGAATGACACTCAAATTTTGGTTACATATTAAAAATGCCTTACTGAAGCATTGTAAACATTAAAATCGGAAAAATAATTTTTGACCATGCCCCTTTAATAATAAATACGCCTTGTTTCCTTTTTATCTCCGACTACCGCCATATTACTTGTCGAGTTCTATTGTTCTGCTCATCGCTACACACCACCTACATGTATTTAAGGCCAGGAACACTATTAATGCTTTTTAATTCACCCGAACACGTTACATTGGACAGAAAGATTTGTAGAAACGCGTTTAGACCAAAAACAATATGACAACCACTACAATGGTAAGGAATACTAAATGAAAGACGGAATAAAACAGACTGAAATCCAGGTAAACATTTAAATCCAGGTATACATTTAAAAAATCCTGGATCTTTACAGAACGTTTTTCTGTGTCGAAGTGTTATAGCATCGCACATGTGCAAACCACACACTGTGATAGATCACATCATGGACTTTAGGAAATGGAGTGTTTTGTAGAAACTTATTAAACACGATGACGTTGAACATTACTTTTTTAGCTTACCTGAACTGAAAGCTCAAGTGAGCTTTTCAAATCACTTTTTGTCCGGCGTCCATTTGTCTGTCCATCTGTCTGTCTGTATGTCCGTAAACTTTATACATTTTCGACTTCTTCTTCCAGAACCACCGGGCCGATTTATACCAATCTTGACACAAAGCATTCTCAGGTAAAGAGGATTCAGGTTTGTTCAAATGAAGGGCCACACCCTCTTTCAAGGGGAGATAATTAAAAAATCATTGAAAATTTCTTGGTATATCAAAAACCATTCTTCTTCTCAAAAACCATTTGGCTAGAAAAGCTGAAACGTGTGTGGAAGCATCCTCAGGTAGTGTAGATTCAAGTTTGTTCAAATCATGATCTCCAGTGGTAGGGTGGGGCCACAATGGGGGGGGGGTCAAATATTTACATTGGAATATATAGCCAAACTTTAAAAATCTTCTTTTCTGAAACTGATCAGCCATAAAAGCTGTAACTTATGTGGAAGCAAGCATCATCAGGTAGTGTAGATTCAAGTTTGTTCAAATCATGATCCCCGGGGGTAGGGTGGGGCCAGAAAGGGGGGTCAATTTTTATATAAGAATATATAAAGAAAAATCTTTAAAAATCTTCTTCTCAGAAACCAATCAGCCAGAAAAGCTATTACTGTGTGGAATTATCCTCAGGTAGGGTAGATTGAAGTTTGTTCAAATCATGATGCCTAGTGGTAGGATAGGGCCACAATGGGGGTCTAGGAATATATAGAGAAAAATCTTTAAAAATCTTCTCAGAAACCGATCGGCCAGAAAAACTAAAACTTGTGTGAAAGCATCCTCGGTTAGGGAAGATTCTAGTTTGATAAAATCATGATCCCCAGGGGTAGGATGGGGCCACAGTGGGGGGCATCTTTTCACATCGGAATATATAGAAAAAATCTTTAAAAATCTTCTTCTCAGAAACCGATCGGTCAGAAAATACTGTAACCAGCATGGAAGCGTCCTCAGGTACGGAAGATTTAAATTTGTTCAAATCATGATACTGGGGGTACGGTGGGACAACAATGGGTGGGGGGGGTTCAAACTTTTACATAGGAATATATAGGGAGAAATCTTAAAATCATCGTCTTAAACACAATTTGCCTAGAAAAGCTGTAACTTTAGTCATTTCAGATAGTGTAGATTAAAATTAATTTGTCAAAATCATAATCTTCAGGAGTAGGGTTGGGCAATAGGAGGGGGGAGGGGTCAAATTTTACAAAGGAAAACATTTAAATTATCCACAAAAACTCAAATGTTATTATATATGGTTTTACTTGTATGCAAGCATTTTGAATTATTGTTGATTCTTTAAAATTGTTTAGACTCTGGTCCCTGGACCTTACAAGGGGTTTAAAGTTTGATGTAGGTTTATAGTCCATATATAAACAGTTGATTAAGTCTGATTATTTTCTCGAGAACTGCAATGCTCAATATGTAATATGACTTTAAAATCATCCTATTACAAAGGGGGACAATGATAAACATAAGAATATGCAGGGATTTTTTTTTTATACAGGATCTATTATACGACATTGTTCAGATATTTTATATATGACTCCATAAGATTATCATTGCTAATGTGAGCGATGTGGCCCATGGGCCTCTTGTTATTTATTTATTTATTTTTTTTTTTTGATTTACTATTACTTATATACTCTGTTGGATGTAGTGCGGCCGGGGTCTGCAATAGATGTAATCGATGCAAACGTCATGCTCTCTGTATGAACGACACACGTGTTCGATGTGCACGCGAAGTAAGGCAGCACTATCTGTGCAAGATATTGCGGATACCTTGGAAAATCTTTTAAAGAATATACCATAGATTATGTTTTATTGATTGTAGTTTCCTTTATTCTTTTTTACAAACATATAACTACAATATGTCGTTCTATCATTTAGAATTAAGTCCGTTCAACCTGAATGCCTCGATCGGAAAGCAACCAAACGTAACTTTTTCGGCAGGGATATACCCAGTGGCAGTTGCGAAGCGATCGAAACTAATACTTTTATGAATTCATTTTAGCATTAAGAATATGTTTCTCTATTTTGAGACAACGTTAACGTTCTTATTGAAATTGGCAAGCTTCGACATTTTTCTCAACAAAAGGTTATATAGTGAACATTTATGATCTATCAGATTGTTTAGATTTCTTAATCTTCAAGATATGTCTATAGCTGTACACTTTCAAGTAATTAAAAAGGTAGTGTTTGTTCTTGTATGCTTAATTTTTATACAAAACAACATGTAAAACCTCATATTTATTGGGTTTTTTTTTTTACAACAGTCAGTTTAGTGAAGAAACAAGCTATTTCAAGAAATATTTACATTTTGGTCCTCAAATGTACAAGATGACCTGATATTCCCCTAAAAGGAAGTGGGTGCACAAGATTGAATCATCAACACGAATCAAGAAGTCCACAAACATAAAAAGGCGAAGGCGAAAGTGCGAAGGCGAGAGTGCGAAGTTGCGAAGGCGAGGGAGCGATAGTAGTATCGCTCCTTCGCCTTCGCAACTTCGCCTTCACAACTTCTCGCATCTTCGCACTCTCGCATCTTCGCCCTAAAGGCGAAAGTGCGAAGGTCGAAGTGGCCCCATCGGAACACCATAGAGATGCACACTTGCAGCTGTAAAATGCTGTTTGTTATTTACATTTAACTTGTCGCTATAATACGCATTTTCCATCTGTAGTCTCTGCATTTGTATCTCCGTTTTCTGAAATAGCAAGGCTGACATGGTACAAATCGACAAATGTAAAGTCTTCAAGTTTGTCGAATTTTGGCATGACCATATATGGAAACAGTGACGTCACCGATAGAAAAGGCTAGCTGCAGAAAAAGGCATGCCGTAATCGTCGGAATGGGGACGGAATATATAAAAATATTTAATAATCATATTATCTCTGGATAACAACATTTCTTAGGAAGTCTGATTTTTCAGAAAAATAAATTATGAGCTTGGTGTATATTTTACCAAGAGAATGTATAAAAGATGCGAGTGAAGAAATCGATCGGCTTCATATATCTTAGACCTGAAAAATATATATAATGACTGTTTGAATATATCTACATATATACACACTTCTATCAGAGTACATGAAACAAATTGTTGAAGTATAGAGCTCGGTTGAATAAAGAAAATATCTCCAAAAACATCCTTATCGCTACCACAAAGTTGGGACAAGAACCCCCACCCCACCCCCTCCGAAAAAGAAAAAAATCACGGAGTCGGTCGGCTGGTCAATTAAATAACCGAGTTACAAAGTTATCAATAAGTAAAACAAACTATCTAAAAACATTGGTTTTAAGATTTTGATTTATATGAGACATAAGTAGCGACACCCCCCCCCCCCTTAAAAAAATGAAAATTCCAAAGATGAGGTTGACGTTCGTGAAGATAAAAAAAGTATAAATTGTTTTTAAATATGTTTCATTTTGTCGGTAATATATAGAAAAAAGAAGTCTATAACATGAAAATTGGCAAAGGATGACTGCACTTAGCGCCAGGTTTTGGGCCCTTTTCGGTCGCTTCTGTTGCGTTTATTTCTTAACCTAATATCACTTTTGTTAATTTTTTAAAGAGTCTAGTCTATTTCCAACATGAATTAAGATTTTAGACTGTGATACAATAAGCTCATTCTATGTTTTTCTCCTTACAACTTTCGAAAAAAGGAGAATTTTTGCTTGTCTGCCCTTGACCAAACATTAGATCGATATTAATATGCATGAGAGGTGGAGCTGACATTATCAGAATGGTACTAAAATTAGACTAGCATGAATAACAATGCTATGTATAAAAGTTTATGTGATCACTCTTTCATCATAACCCTATCTATTCCATATGGTACAAGTATATTATTTACTATGGTTTCAACAATTTGACCACGCCCAGGAAAGTACAGAAGTCTTTAAATCAATGCTTGACAACTTAACGTGTTCGAAAACATTGTCCTAGTTAGCACACAACACGCTACCTTACACGCCACGTGATAAAATTTTGCATTCACAAAGTTACCTGAGGTGAGAAATCACGTGGTGAATTATAATATTCAACATGCATCAACCCTTGGTTACAACATGGAAAGCGAAAGTAAGAAGAAACAGTTTTTTCTCATTTTAACCATGAGCGCATGTTTGTCTATTAATCTCCTTTTGACATAACTTTGATAATGCAAATATACAACTACTGTTAAACGGAGAACAATAGACAAACATGCGCTGACTATGAACGAAGTCAGTTTAAAAGTGGGCGTCCTCATTATCGTATGGAGATTCAAGAAATCGTGATGACTCCCGCCTATGAAAACAAATTCGTACTTGGTAACAACATACTTTTATGTAACGCAATTACGTAAAGTTGCAGTTTAGATGTGGACCATTTCTGCAATTGAAAGAAAATTTCTTTTTTTTAAAGTTTATTTTCTCGCAAATATCTCATGTCCTTAAGTGCAGTCATCCTTTCTGATTTCATGCATTTATTACGGGATATAAGTGTGGCGTCCTGAATGTCGGTTCAATACAGACTCACTTAGTGAAGTCGGTTAATCAAAATTTTCCGGAGAGCTTTTATAATACAGCTTTACAACCACTTGTGAACATGTACTGTTAACCATAAAGCAACTTCTCGATTTGTAAAATTACCGTCAATACAGTATATATCTGCAATTGTAAAACAAAGGTTACAAGACCAATATATCCAAAAATGGTCTAGTGAAATTCATAACTCGTCAAAAGCGTAAATATACAAGATTTTTAAGAAAAATTTTAGCTATGAAAATTACATTAATTTATTGCCACATAAGCTCAGAAAGATTTTTATGAAATTTAGAACAGCAAACCACCATCTCCCAGTGGAGACTGGGAGATGGTCCAATATTCCTTTAAACCAAAGAGTGTGTAAACTGTGTATTACTGGTCAAATTGCTGACGAATTCCATTATATTCTTGAATGTAAAGAGTTGTTGACGTTTAGACATAAATATCTTGAGGATAAATACTGTTCAGCACCAAATACTATAAAGTTCTGTGAGCTTATGTCTTGTAATAATGTTACAAAACTGAAAAAAATATGTTATTTCATTAGCAAAATTTACAGTCTAATATAATAGTCTGTCCTCCACATTTCTACCTTTTCCTATTTTCATTGTATATATTATATATTTATGCTTATTTACTATTTATTTACTACCTATCTATTCACTTATAAAATGTACCTCTGACTTTTGAAATGTATAATTATACTGAATGACCTCATGTACCATTTCATGGTTTGAGTGAATAAACTGAACTGAACTGATATATTTTTAAAAAATAGTTTATAATTAAAACTCTACCAGTTCATATACGATCAAATTTGTCTGACCCACCCCGTTCCTTAATTTGAGAAATTCAATTTTCGAAGAAAAAAAAATTAATTACAAAAACATGAACATTTTACTTTTTTTCTATTTTTAACAATAATTAATGAATAATTATACAACTTCTTTTTTATAAGAGTTTCAGGTTTTATTATTTATCTCGCATTTGCACAACTAAATCTGTTGATATAAGTAAAGCATACATGTATATAAATAGCAACATATATTTTCCGCAAAAAATTACCAAATCTTTGCAATTCGTTTAATTTTAACTAATTCAGAAAAATAAAAGTGTTCGCTAATGATACGAAGAATTCAGAAGCAATGGGGCTACATGGGGCCTCATGTCGGTATCAAACCCCCATATGCATGCCGCTCAAAATATATTCACCCCCCAAAGGAAATCTCTTGATTCGTTTCATTTCTAGAAAAGAGTATTCATTAACTTATATTCCAGCTTAAATAACATGTCATATTATTATAGAGAAATAGGCATTAATTTTCTTTTAAGCCCTTGTCGTAAAATACCATGAGAATTATATTACAGAAAATAGCGCATTCGTAACATCAGCAACGAGTTTTACATTCATGCACCTCTTCCTGTTTGGTCCAGTTTCAATCATACCTCAATAATTTTTCTTAAAATAATATTTTCGATCCGATAAAATGGAGTCGTTCATTAAGAGCTTATAACAACAGTTCAACTGAATATTGTTTATATTCGTCCATTCCGGCGATTACGCGCGACATGCCTTTTCTCACAGCAAGGCAGTTGTCATATAAGGTCATGTCAAAATTCGACAAACTTGTAGACTTTACATTTGTCAATTTGTATCATGTCAGATGTGCTATTTCCGAGGATACAAATGCATAAATTACGGATTGAAAGTGTGCAAAGTTGAAGGTTAAGTTAACTAATAAATAGCTTAAAGATTATGTGATATGTCTCTACAAATGCACCAAGCACCTATTATGTCATATATGTACATATGTTGAGAAATGGAAAACTCAATTTAAAAAAAGTTAACTAATAAAAACAATTAAGCTGCAACATATGCATCATACGAAGAAACTGAGTCAAATCTTAAAGTGTAATGCCCGAGTTTAATAGTTTACCAGATCAGAATTACACACATTCATATTCAAGCTCACACATCAACACGATTACTTAACATGTCTGCATTTTTGAATACGATTACCCTCCATATAAACTAGATCGTCCAATGAAATATCGCGTTTCTCAATTTGTTCGACTATGGCTTCAAACTAAAATCTTCGTTTGTTACACTCAATAAGATATGGCGTATCAATTTGTCGCTAAATCATATAATAAAACAATTATTGCTGGGGGGGGGGGGTTCGATCAATACGATGATTTAGCTACCCTAAAGGTACTATTTTCACATCGCCTTCGGCTCGCTGAATATTGTACTTCTCGGGTAACTAAATCATCGCATTGGCCTCAAAAACAGCAACAATTGTGTAATATTACATGAATGATTAAGTCCTAGCTCTCTGATTAGCTCATATCCAACTATCAAGAAAAAAATCAAACGGTATAAATACATGTATTCACCTGCACGTGACCTAGGAGGTCAATATAACATTTGATTTTCTCTACATTTGACTAAAACTAGATCGTCCAATGAAATATCGCGTTTCTCAATTTGTTTGGCTATGGCTTCAAACTAAAATCTTCGCTTAATAACACTCAATTTGATATGTATTCGACGCTGAATTACATAATAAAATAATTAATGCTGTCTCTGGACTTTGTTCATCCTTCCCAAAAACTTTTGGAAAGTACGCAATATGTCATCTCTGGGATATCTCTCCATTTTTTGTTTAAAAAGCAGTATATTTAATGTTAAATTATGTCATCTTTCACATTTAAATACATAAAATTAAATCATTTAATGGGATAAAACATTTCTTGAACTGGCTTGTTTCTGCCCGAAACTGACAGAAACTGTTGCCAAAGGATGCTTCCACACAAGATTCATCTTTTATGGTCCAATGGTTTTTTGGGAAGATTTTTGAAAAATACCAACAAAATTTTAATATTTTTTAATTATCTCCCCTTTCAAGAGTGTATGGTCCTTCATATGAACAAATCTGAATCCCCTTCACGTAATGATGCCTATTGCCAAGTTTGGTTGAAATTGGCCAGGTGGTTCTTTAGAAGAATTCGAAAATGTAAAAAATTTACAGACAGACAGACAGACGGACGCCGGACAAAAGCTCAGATCGGATCAGAAAAGCTCACTTGAGCTTTAAGTTCAATAAAAATACATTATATTTCATAACCATTTATTTTCCATTTTCTAGTACCGATATTTACGTCAACTTCTTTAAAATACAATTCCATGTTCACGAACCTAAAGTTGTGCAAATTGAATGCTTCTTTTTAAACAATTGAAATTAGTTTTAAATGATTATGGTAGTAGTTACTTTTTTAAAAATTCTATTTGATGACCTGTTTAAAAAATATACGTTTTTTTTAAATTGCTGAAAAATAACCATGTACATATATGTATTGAATTTAAAAATCAATCAATAAGCCAAAAAAAGTATTCTTTGAGAAATCTATGCCTCGAAACTGTAAATGATAAATGTCAAATCCGATTGGCTACCGCTATTCACTCTGTCAACAAAACAAGTTTATTACTAGTATTTAAATGCGTTCTCATTACGTGATTGAAAAGTGATTGATTTTCTATTAAAAAAAGCGAAAACAAAACACAACCACAAATGTTTTAAACTTTAGTAATATAGTTATATTCTCTTTATTCAATGACATACCTTGCGCATTTTTATAATGAAGCTGAAACGTAGCTAAAGATTTAGCAATTTGTAGTCTGCCCTATGGAAAAATTCGAGTTACATGTCGTAATTTCAACCCCGAATTTTTAAATAGAAGAACGTATCTATAGCGATTAACATGAAATGAATTCACGGTTATTATTGATGACAATACTCGTCTAAGTCTATAAACCTGTTCTTCTCTTGGTAATTCGGGAAAATTAGCCCGAAATTCGTCTCAGACGGCTGCTTGTTTTGATTAAATTTGGATGAGCTTAATCTCCTGATCGCTTCAAGTTTACGCTTTGGACATCCTTTCAACTACCCATTTCTAAAAAAAAATCGTTTGTTTCTTACCTTTACAAGGCCTAAATCCAACAAAAAATCAAGTTGTTGATTTGAAATATGTACTTACGCGAACAGGAAATGTGTATTGTCAAGTCGTACGTAAAATTTCTATTTATAGTGTTGTAATTAACGATATTTCAATTATTTTTTAACATAATTACTTGAAAATGAATAGGGTTTGTCCTTTAACAAAGCTTATAAAGTATACAAGTTTGATAAACATGCATGCGGCTTTCTTTTAATTTCGCTTAAAAGGCTGAAATGGACACACATACATACACAAGTTGCGCGAGGAGATAACAAACAAATACATGTAATAATAAAGTCTGGTTCTACAGTATCTTTAAATTGGATAGCCTGCACTTGATTCCAAACGCTACCACTGTAGAAATGGCGCTTTGTGAATCAATGACAGCGAACCAGTCTTGCTCAACTCTGGCGTAGGAATACATACATGTAAGACTACAAAACATGTCTAAATTGTTCGTACCATTTCAAATCCCACTATTTTTTAAGGTATTAATAAGTTTCCTTGAAAAAAAACCAATCCTTATGAGTACATAATATAGAATTTATCGATTATTTTCAAGTACTAAGTCTCGTCAGCGGTAATGGTTTTCTTTTCATGACTGTGCTTTGGTCTAAACACCGTTTCACTACCGTAACTGCATATGAGAGTTGATTAAAATCAACTCCTAAAAAGTATGGGTTATATACAGATAACCAACAGTTTAAACAAAAGAAAACACGCCAAGCTATGGTACAAGCTACAAATGCGCAATACTGTACCGATCATGTGCATCCTATACAAACATCTATATAGTCTATAATTTACATGTAAGCTACGATATTAAAATCTGAAAACGGATTTAAACGTACATGTAGTATTGCTTCACTGAGGCTTGTGTAAATATAAAGAGTAAACCACCTGTTTCACTCGTAAAATAAATTCACAGTTAGTGGAGGCAAGATGGTAAACAAATGCACAAACATAAGATCTATATAAATTTTTGGGATATGATTTGTTTATGTGTATTACTAAACCGTTACTACTGTAGTCTAAAGTAAAGAACAAATCCATATATTTTACCTTTTATAGTTGGGTATCTTGATATTAAAGAGCTCTTTTTCTACCAGAGAACAATACAGCCTAAAAATAGCCCTGTCCATCAAACCCTCTTAACTAATACCTCTGTTTGCCACGGGGTGGGAGGGGAGTCCGAAACCTATTTTCGGTAATTTTACTATGTTAATTTAAATAAATTCTCATTTCAAGCCCCTGTCCAAACCATGAAAGCTCTATCTGCTTATAATATAGCATGATTGTTCAACTGTATTACTATGTCTTTATCACCATAATCATGGCAAAATTCAAGACCAAGCAAGGTAATTATTAAGTTTATATCAAAATAAAACAGGACGTACACCACGTAAATTTGATAGAGCAGGACAAGGCGAGTATCTTTAGCGGCAGGATCATGGGTGGGCGGCCTTCTGTTGGTTGATCCAGGAGAGGAAGGAAGTGACGCGTGTGTACACCCCGGGGGCGTTCCTGTCCCCACAGCCGTACCCCCAGGACACAATTCCTGCCAGCTTCCACACTCCGTTCATCTTACAGACCATGGGTCCGCCACTGTCTCCCTGTGATACAGAAAATAAAATCAAAACAAGTTCGGAATCGTCTTACTAGGGTTTAAAAAAAGGTGGCGATTTTGGGACTTAAATATTTTTTGTGAAAAAAAGTAAAGATATCGATGTGCCTTGTATTTCCAGTTATATTTCCCTCGGCAGGTTTGAATGATGTATTAGTATAATACCCCCTTTGCTCTGAGAATCTGGATCCATTCACTTGATGTAGTAATGCGAAATAAACATTAAAAAGTTAAATTATTTGATAGATTTTACAATACCCATTTTCACCGTACATAACCTTTTACAGTTTAATAGCACAAAAATAACGATACATACAAGCGTGTCGGGTATAGCATCTTTAGTCTGACCCGACAAACTGCAAAGCAGACTACACCTAAATTAATCATACACCGCTATTAACAGGGATACAAGGAAGACCACACAGCGAAATAAAACACACTTTTTAAAGCATCAGAAAATACAGTGATCCACACAGCAGAAGCAGATACAACCTGAGAGTATTCGAGTCCAACAGAGCAAAGCCAGGGGGCGCTACTACCGACCTGACACAGCAAAGCCAGGGGGCGCTTCTACCGACCTGACAGAGCAAAGCCAGGGGCGCTACTACCGACCTGACAGGCGTCCTTCCCGCCCGCTCTGAGCCCGGCACAGATGTTACTTGTGTGAACGTTATTTCTACCCAGGAAGTACTGACACTGGTAGTTGGACATGGTGGGAACGTCCACCTTTCTTAGAAACTGAGCACCAGGGGCGTTACCATTTTCATCTAAATAACAAACATAATCTTTTAACATAAAGAGAACTACATACAGTACGGCCTTGACAATGCTATCTCCGTATGTTAGCAAACACCAACCAACATTGTATTCATCGGGACTGGTAGCATTCGATTGGAATGTAAACTGGTGCCCCGGACCCTGTAATCTAATGATTAGCTCGATGGAAACAAGAAGTGAAACTTATATCACCTCTGTTCATTGCATGTCTAGATATCTTGGCTAAATATTGGCCATATTATAAACAAAATGAGTCACAGCGAATATCTACTGTAAAAATCGGCACGTAAAACAACACTGGCAAGTAGAGTGTAAGAATCCTTTTCTTTGGTCAATCTACAAGGATTAATCTTCACTTCTCCAATTATTCCAAGGGATGCTGGAAAACGTAACTCAACGTTGACAAGCGCATATTCAACTCCGACAAAAACACTCTACGTGATATGAATCTGTATGGGACAAGCGACTTGCTGATCTGACGTATTAAATTTATTTAGTACAGTTTGGTACTAAAGCTGAAACCCAGACATACAGTGGGGGAGATATTTTGTTTAAAAAGTCTCTTGGATAATTCCTAACCTACAACAGAAGAAGGGAGGGAGAGTTACAATTTAACCAGTCTTTACCTGACAAGCGTCTTTACCACCTTGACGTAAACCAGCGCAAATATTGCTATTGTGAACCGCGTTGCCGAGGAAATATCGGCAGTTCGAGTTGGTCATTGTAGGGACATCCACTTTCTTCAAATATCTGGTTCCTGGAGCCCCGTTCTCATCTAGAGAGTGATAGGTAAAGAAATCCAGACAGGCATGTTGGTAATGAACCAAGTTAACGATCAGTGTAAATAGCTATACATAATAGATATATATAAGTGACTATACAGGATGAACCAGTAAGGTTTCATATTACATACGACAACATTATATTTTCTAAAAATCAATAAACAATATTTCACTCTCTTCAAGCAGGTGCTGGTCACATGTCAATTCTGTTTAGATAAGTATTACCAAGCAAGAATATTAGAAGCAAACATTGAATGCTTTTCCATTGTGTAAAATATAGGATCAATCTTTTAAACAAGTTAATATTTAATTAACAATGACTAACTTTCAAAAATTTACCTTCATGGTAATTCATAAAATTACGTCTTCTACACATATATTTTTTTTAATAATGAGAAGAGCTCAACAGCCCAGTGTATCCCTCTGACAGAGAATACACGGCAAGTCGCCGACTCACCGAAGTAGGTGGCGCCCCAGCCGGTCACGGTACACGTCATCTGGTCGAAGCTGTCACTGGCGTCAGGAAGGCAGGCTGCTCGCACGTATTGCGTGTTAATGTCCACGGGTTTGTCCAGTTTCATCAGGGCGATGTCGTTCAGGTTTGTATGTGAGTTGTATCCGGTGTGGACGATCAGGTTACGTATGTGATGAACCTGACTCGTGTACACGTGATGGCGATCGTGCAAACCTACACCCACCGTCCAGTAACGTGCATTGTGGTAGCTATATAAATCATAGGGTGCTTCATAAAATCTATACCAACAAGAGATGTTTGTGAAACACTTATGCCCCCTCCCTTGGAAACATCAACGAAAAAACTGAACGTAAACTGCAAATAATTGGAATTTTTTAAGTCCAAGGGACATAACTCTGTCGAAAAGTGCACGATCGTACCAAAAATCGTACTTGACTTAGATATTTTTATGTTAAATCTGTATTCCAAATTTCATTTTAATACGTGAAACTTCTGCGAAGAAATTGAACGGAAACTGCAAATAATTGGAATTTTTCTTTGTCCAAGGGGCATAACTCTGTTGAAAATTGCACGATTGTACCCAAAATCGAACTTGACCTACAAATGTAGATATTATTATGATAAATCTGTATATTAAACTTCATTCTAATACGTGCAACCTCTGTGAAGAAAATGAACGGAAACTATGATGGACCGACCGACAGACAGACGGACGGACGGACAGACAGACAGAAAGACGGGACAGCAGCAAAGCAATATGCCCTCCCTTCTTCGAAGAGGTGCATAACAATATGGAGAAATCCTATTCTTTAGCCAGGATTCTATGGTGGGATTGGGGTTTTTTAATTCAATTTGAGAAAATCTATCACATTGCACCGGTCCGAAGTCGTCTGTTGCTTAAATCAAAGAAAGTGGGCGCTTAAGATGTAGATTCGGCAGGAATCTGGGCACACAAGGAGAGTGTAAATTTCATCAATTAATTTTGCAAATTTTCCGAATTATAACCGTTATTTGGTTTCTGCTGGACGTGGAATAGGTAGAAAAATGTTTGTAATGCAAAAGGTTTTATCATAATATGGGTCTAAATATAGCAACACGATGCAATTCATGCAAAATCATACTTATTTACAGTTGTATTTAAATGATTTTATTGTGTCTGGGTCTTCTCTCCACAAATTTGAAACGTGCAAAGATGACATATTTCAACATTAAAGATGTCGCTTTTTTTAAAAAGATGGAGAGATGACCCAGAGATGACTAATTGTGTACTTTTTCAAAATATTTTTGGGAGGATAAAAAACAAAGTCCATGGATATGACAATGTTGTTTCAAACACTACTTTATACCGCATATTGTGAAGTCACGCATGGCTCAATGGTTTCGTCCTGGATTAGTGAATATATACATGCGGTGTTTGGGGTTCAAATCCTACCGGTGACTCCTTTTTCATTTTATTTTTTTTTAACTTTTTTGTTTTTAAATGTATGTTGATATAACATTATGTTGAATTATACAATACCGGTATATTTTAATTTGCCGTTATTGATTTCTGCCGTATGAACACTATTTTCTGTTCTTATTACTTGTTTATTAAGGTATACGATATAAATGAATTAAAATATGTATGCATTACCATTTCCAATATAACTAGTTATCGGTTTACTCTCTCAGTGCCATTTTTAGAAAGCTTGTGAGTTTTTCTTAATAGCCGAAATAGACATGTACTTCAACTCTCAACATGATATAGTTTGAGTAATTAATTTTTGTTCAAACCTGTACATAGCCTTTCGAGGTTATAGACATTTAAATCACAATTGATTCGTGTCGATGATTCCTGCAAACTTATAATCTTGTGAGCCCACTTTCTTTTGAGGCACACAACCGTTAAAATACTCAGGAGATGATTTCAATTAACAATATTTAGATCATAGAGTTTCTTTTTTTATCCATTTTTTTCTTCATTTTACGTAAAAAATACAAAATGTACAAAAGACGAATTTCTTTTCTAAATGTGTATTATAGGTTTTTGTGTTCAGTCTAAAAATTATTTGAATACTTTTATGGTGAAATCTAATCCATACATAATCTGCTGTAAAACTATGCCTCAAGAATGCTCATAAAATAGGTCTGAATTGACCTATGGGAGTGTCCCAACAAAATCATGTACACACAACATATTGTGCAATAATGAATGCACAGTAAGTAGTACTCACTCTTCGAAGCAGTGGGCGGCTGTGGCGACCCATTGGGAATCAATCAGTGTACCGCCACACACGTGACTACCACCATACATTAGAGACACCTGTATAAAGGATACATTTACGTCAACCAAATCAACTCTATGATTATAATGTATATCTATAATGTAACTAATTTTGTTTATAATGTAAAGATGCCTTTATTGGATACCTGCCATGGGAATTCCCCGTGAGATGCAGTGGTTCCTCCCACTATCTTAGTATGGGTTGATCCGACCAATGATGTTCCGCAAGAAGCTGTCAATCAATCATGTTACAATTATTAGATAAATGAAAATACATCAAACATAATATAAGATACAAATATTTGTATATTTTACAAGACGTTTGATATTCTTAAGTCACAATCAACTTAAAATCCTAACAAAATCATACATTCACAACATACTAGTAATAACCATACTATTCTTCTACCTATATAAATCTTTAAGTATCACGAGCAAACCAATCAAAAGTCATATTGATGAGTATTTTAGCCAATTAATATTTTATACCTAAATAGAGTCCCCTCTCCTCGATAAAAAGAGATTGATACATTCCACTCCTTTTCCACTTGATTTGGTACATGTAGTGTTGGTTACTATAGTATTCTGGTCTTATTGAATTATTTCATTATGCTATTATTTCCTGGAAATTAATTGATACATATTGCATATTGTATGATATAATTATTTGCACTTAGCGCACCCCCCCCCCCAATTAAAATTGCCAAAATAAAGTTAAATCCCTCTGGCAAAAAATGAACGAGTGTGAGTCCTATTCATCAACTTTTCGAAAACTCATGGGATTTCTTTGCATTTGACTGATTTCAACGGTGTAATATGAAGAAAACCCGTGAGTTCAACCACCTTTGAGTAATTGGTTTACTATATAGCTTTTGGGTTTTTTTAACACTCTTCTCTGTTTATTAGAACACAAGCTAGTATTGTTATCTTTTTAAAACTTCATTTAATCGTCCCACGTGCACTGAACTTGATTTTTTTAAACTGATTAATTTAAGCCATTCTTATCAAAGAAAACCTTTGTTCCTGTTGCAAAACAGAAGCTTTTGATGGGTTTAAAATCTTAAATATGTTAAATATACAAAACTTTAAAAATTTGTAATTCCATTATTTCTTAATTAAAGTCTAACTCTGTAGACTTTATTTTTACTCTACAAGATCTATATAGAATCCAGGAGCTTCCGGGGTTTTCACTCCATGGGTTTTGCCCTGGACCCACTTTGGGCTCAAGGCGGCCCCAAGACGTCCTGCCTACGACTGGCAACAACTCTAACTTCAAATTCTGGATCCGCCCTATATATATAAATATATCATAATCCTAGTCTTAGATATTTCACTTTAGTCTAGTTATGGCGGTGTTAGTTCAGTGCCTGCCTTTAGGACTTCTGGAATCGTGACAGATAAGATCCTCTCAGTGTGTCAGCTGTACTATAAACCGCTATCCTTGACCAAGAACGAGTCCCTATACTTTCAACTTTCGTTTGGTTTAATTCATATTCAAATGATCTTTGTTACGCAGAATTTAAAGAAATACTTACATGAATAGAATTACTATTTTCTATTTGTTAGCATTTGCAATAACATGTTATCACTTTTTATTGAATCATCATTAAACTAAAATAAATTCTATGCGTGTGTCATGTTACGCACGCTGGAACAGGATTTGAACAAATTCTGACTTTGTCTGTGACCGTGATCCGTGTCCAGCACCTACCGACATTAGTTGAAACACTTCCGCTTCCGTGACTGGGAGCGGCTGTTGTGACGTGGTTGTGAATTATGGTGGGTGGGATACAACACTTCTGCAGAAAGCCACAGAAGTTATAAGTGTAGCTGTCCCCGACATGACAGCTGTCATAGAGAGTGACGCAACGTCCGTGAAGAGAGGTGGAGCAAGCTATAAACAAAGAGTACCCTGTAAATTAAGTTATAAACAAAGAGTACCCTGTTAACATCCAGTCAGTACAAAAAATACTGAGTATCTTATTTAAATCCTTTGCTACAGTACCCTACATTTGGTCTGTATACCTCTTGTATTTGAACTATTAACAGTATGTCAGGTATCACCTGGATATTTCCTACGTCTTGGGAAAACTATGAGTGTCATGCTTAGTTAAAAAAAATACTACAGTGTATAACCAATTATGTTTACATCGTGCATTGGTGTCTTTATACTTTGGACATTGACAATACGTGGATTATTTCGCAATCGAGTGAAACTTATGCTAAACGGAGAGCACGAACTCCATGGACTTGCACGGGCTGTCCTTATTATATTTCTAACAATAAGATTCATAACGCCGGGTTTGTATATTTTGGTTTGGATTGCTCTTCACTGTACATTCATGCCCCCCATGAAACAACAAAGGAATCATTTAAATGTTTAATCAGATAAAAAAAATTTTTATAATGGTTACGTATGCATGTAGTATAGTAAGCTGTGAAACTGTGTAAATATATTATATTTATGTTTTGATACTTTTTTGATATTTCGTTGATTATTCTTTGACTTCGATACATGTAAGATTATCTAATTTTAAAAAAAAAATAACGTTTAAAGTAACTTTGTATAACAAAATGTGCCAAGTTTTTCTTGCAATTTAGGATCTATCCCCGCTTGTGTAGACATGATAAACTTTACTCTAGTAAAACACTACTAGATACACCATAATAAACATCCTTACTTGACGCTGACGCTTGGTTAATTATAAACAGCCTTACTTGACGCAGATGCTGAGTTAACTCCCAGGAAGAGAAGGCACGCGGCGAGGGACCACATCTTGAGTGGAGCTGTAGTGGACTGGATAGCGGGGACAGGGGACGTGAGAATCGATAGGCTACAATCAGATGGCGCCAGATTACACGCTCATGATTTCTATTGCCAGTTATATACAGTTATCCAAACATAGAACACATTACAAAAGTCCTCATCTTATCAACAGAGTTCCTGTAGATTTGTTATCTAAAAGAAAACGTCCCTAGCCCATGTCACAGGTGATTTTATGTCATAATATGACACCGGTTCATGGAGACTTTGGTCAGCATCCCAGGTGTATACTATATAACGATGATTGTTGTTGTACAGCATTAGTCAGCGATTGGTGTTGTACAGCATTAGTCGGTGATTGGTGTTGTACAGCATAAGTCAGTGATTGGTGTTGTACAGCATTAGTCGGTGATTGGTGTTGTACAGCATTAGTCAGTGATTGGTATTGTACAGCATTAGTCGGTGATTGGTGTTGTACAGCATTAGTCAGTGATTGGTGTTGTACAGCATTAGTCAGTGATTGTTGTTGTACAGCATTAATCGGTGATTGTTGTTGTACAGCATTAATCGGTGATTGGTGGTTTACAGCATTAATCGGTGATTGGTGTTGTACAGTATTAGTGAGTGATTGTTGTTGTACAGCATTAATCGGTAATTGGTGTTGTACAGCATTAGTCGGTGATTGTTGTTGTACAGCATTAATCGGTGATTGGTGTTGTACAGCATTAATCGGTGATTGTTGTTGTACAGCATTAGTCGGTGATTGGTTTTGTACAGCATTAGTCAGTGATTGTTGTTGCACAGCATTAGTCGATGATTGGTGTTGTACAGTATTAGTCAGTGATTGTTGTTGCACATCATTAGTCGGTGATTGGTGTTGTACAGCATTAATCGGTGATTTTTGTTGCACAGCATTAGTCGATTATTGGTGTTGTACAGCATTAGTCAGTGATTGGTGTTGTACAGCATTAATCAGTGATTGGTGTTGTACAGCATTAGGTGGTGATTGGTGGTTTACAGCGTTAGTCGGTGATTGTTGTTGTACAGCATTAGTAGGTGATTGGTGTTGTACGGCATTAGTCGGTGATTGGTGTTGTACAGCATAAGTCGGTGATTGGTGTGGTACAGCATTAGACGGTGATTGTTGTTGTACAGCATTAGGTGGTGATTGGTGTTGTACAGCATTAGTAGGTGATTGGTGTTGTACGGCATTAGTCGGTGATTGGTGTTGTACAGCATTAGTCAGTGATTTGTGTTGTACAGCATTAGTCGGTGATTGGTGTTGCACAGCATTAGTCGGTGATTGGTGTTGTACAGCATTAGTCAGTGATTGGTGTTGTACAGCATTAGTCAGTGATTGTTGTTGTACTGCATTAATCGGTGATTGGTGTTGTACAGCATTAGTAGGTGATTGTTGTTGTACAGCATTAGTCGGTGATTGGTTTTGTACAGCATAAGTCAGTGATTGGTGTTGTACAGCATTAGTCGGTGATTGGTGTTGTACAGCATTAGTCAGTGATTGGTATTGTACAGCATTAGTCGGTGATTGGTGTTGTACAGCATTAGTCAGTGATTGGTATTGTACAGCATTAGTCGGTGATTGTTGTTGTACAGCATTAATCGGTGATTGTTGTTGCACAGCATTAGTCGGTGATTGTTGTTGCACAGCATTAGTAGGTGATTGGTGTTGTACAGCATTAATCGGTGAATGGTGTTGTACAGCATTAGTAGGCGATTGGTGGTTTACAGCATTAGTCGGTAATTGGTGTTGTACAGCATTAGTCGGTGATTGGTGTTGTACAGCATTAATCAGTGATTGGTGTTGTACAGCATTAATTGGTGAGTGGTGTTGTACAGCATTAGTAGGCGATTGGTGATTTACAGCATTAGCCGGTGATTGGTGTTGTACAGCATTAGTCGGTGATTGGTGTTGTACAGCATTAATCGGTGATTGGTGTTGTACAGCATTAATCGGTAAATGGTGTTGTACAGCATTAGTCAGTGAATGGTGTTGTACATCATTAGTCAGTGATTGGTGTTGTACAGCATAAGTCGGTGATTGGTCGTTGATTGTTGTTAAACAGCATTTTTCTGGGATTGTTGTTATACAACATTGATCGGGGATTGATGTTGTAAAATATTATCAATGATTATTTATGTACAGAATTGATTTATACAACATTGACCGGTGATTGTTGCTCTGTATAGCATCAACTGGTTGTTGTTGTTAAGCATTGGTCAGTGATTGCTGTACAGCATCAATCGATATTGTTGTACTACAGCATTGATTGGTGATACATGTAGTTGTTTTACATCATGTCTGTGTGATTGTTGTACAACAATAATCAAGGATTATTGTTTCAAAACATTGGCCGGTGATTGTTCTATATATGGAATTGTTGTACAGCATCGATGTGGGGCTCGTAACATAAAGCATGCTAAGATTTTGACTTATGTAGGATCATAAATAGGACTTAGGCAAAATCTTAGGACCTGCCTAAGTCCTACTTTTCTTATACCGTACCATAAAGTAAACTAAGTATGGTCTTAGCCTTTTAGTCATGCTTATGTAAAAACGTAAAGACAAATTGCTCATTTATTTAAAAAAAAAATGAGGGTATTGATAATAAATCAGTATTCATATGTTAATATCTTGTTTATATATGTCGCAGGGTCTTGTGAATAAAACAACGCTGAATCCCTGGTATGATTGATTTTAGCTAAACTGGTTCTTTATTTCGAGGATTATATTATTAAATAAAACCTATAAGTACAAACACACTCACACTCACAGTTACACAATTCATACGCAACATCGCACGGTAATTTAGAATATTTGAATAAAATGAATTAAAAGTTATTTACAATTAATATAAATAGATATTCCAATTACAAGGTAAACGGAAGCTTACCAGGTATCCAGAACTATGATTTACAAAATATATGAAATATCTTGTACAGGTATGGTAAAGGTACAATTCACTGTTTCTACCATGAAGATAAATTGGCGGGATTTACGCTACTTATAGTGAGTTAGTAAAGTCATGCATATTAATGAACTCAGTGGTCAGCTTTAATATAGTAGTAAAGAACAAACACGTGGTCAACATACACCCGTAAACAAATTCCTCACGTGACTAACCAAAAACTCATTCATACATTCACTCATTCACCTCTCATACACGCTCGATTGACAATGCGCGCCAAATATAAATATGCAAAATATCTAACTTTTAAATAACAACTGCGACATATATTTAGATACAAGTGTTAAGAATCCTTGTTTTTAGATAAGGGTAGAAGTTTATGAACGGACACAACATTCAAGGTGACATGAGTTTATTGTAGATGCACTGAACATTTTTTTGTAAATTTTTTGTAAGCGATGAATCTAAGGCGATGTATTCAGTCAATTGTTACTTCTTTGTTTTGATAAATATTCACTAGTTTCGTCGTTTTCGAAAACTTCCTGTGGCCTTATATCGAAATGGCTAAACTTAAAGAATACACAGACTGTGTGATTTAGTGTTCGTCCTACATGCATCTTACCTCACCGATTCAGATACTGAGTAAAATGTCTTCATCAAGTCGATATCTTGAAATGAGGCAATCTTCGTCTTTAAATTCACTGAGGAAATTTCTATCTTTAAACGTGCTTTCCTTTTCTCAAGTTTCGCGAGTTGTATAAAGTTACTTTTTGTAAACTGACCAGTACGTGTTCATAATCTATAAAGGAGTCCACTTGCATTCTATATGGAAAATGTTACCGGTCATTACGACCACTGTTAATATTCATACCATTTTAATCAATATTTCTATATTTGTAAATTTTTAGATATTAATTTTGTTTGAATAAATTGCATTCAAATGCTGAACTGCAATAATTAGCCATCTAACTTCTAAATGTTTGATACAAACAATTCATTACTTAGACACACCTAAGTCACCTCTACCGGCCGCCTAATTATAAGTTTGGGGTAAATTGTCCTAGCTAAGCACTCTTCTATACTCTGTCCCAAGTCATTGCTTTCATTACTTTTTGATGGTTTTTAATAAAAATACACATACCTGTGAACGAAGTACGGTTGAAATCGATGAAATGTAAAATATCCAAGATGTCTTCATTAACAAATTATCCTTTTTCACTCATAAAAGTTTACAGGAACGAAAACAAATTTCTTACTGAGATTTATAATGGGAAATGTTTACATCTTTTCTCCATTCGGAAGTTCTCGGGACACCTCGCGCAATTTGTCAACGTTATCATCCGGGCATATTAATGGCTGATGCAATGCAAAATCATCGTAGACTTTCTATTTTGGGATGTGTATTGAAACCTGAAGCGGTAGAGAGGGCGTTTCAAAACAAATAATCTGGACATTTTTCATATTAGTGGATGAACGTAGTTTGAGCACAAAGGTATTTATTATTATCGAAATATCAAGCGAAAAGTGATGGAAGCAAAAACCCGGGACAGACTATAGTTACGGAGTTTAAGTCATACTTGAGCACTGTCTTAGACTCAAGAACCATTTATATTAAGAGCCTCAGAACAGCATTGGGTGATGATTTGTTTTGTACCGCTTAGGTTGGGATTTATATGGTGTTCCGATGGGGCTTCTTCGACCTTCGCACTTAGGACAAAGAAACGAGAGTGCGAAGTTGCGTAGGCGCGAAAGTGCGAAGATGCGACGGCGAAGGAGCGATACTTCGCCTTAGCCTCTTCGCACTCTCGCCTTCGCACGTACTACGCACTTTCGCCTTAATTTGTTTGTGGAGCTCTCTATTGTTTAAAGATAATTTTAGCTGTTTACAATGATATCTGAGGCAGAAGACGATCTTTTGAGAATTTATTTTTAACAGCCTGCGCAGATTAATTTTTTTTTCGGGGGAGGGGGGGGGGTGGATTATTGTATTTGTTGGGGGGGGGGGGGGTCTGAGGCATATTCTTGGTAATTTTACTATATGAAATTAATAATATGAAATGTTCCAGGAGGGGTGGGGTACGGACCCCCTCTTCTCTCCTTCTTTACTGTCTGAAATTAATAATTTTGAATTTTCAAAGGGGGGGGGGGTCCGGACCCCTCTCCCCCTCTAGATCTATGCATGAGCAAGGAATGTCGCGTATTGAAATTAGTATGTTAGTGTGTTTAAACCTGGTAGGTGACAGGAGTCTGGAAGTGCATGTGTAGACTTAATATGGCCGATATTACATTTTTTGTGGAGTAATATGATTAGGCATAGCCAGCACTGGTAAACATAAAATGTAATTATAATTTCATGTTAAATTCTGAAATCTGATTGGTTTAGACGCAGTTGAAAATCCGTTCTATTACCCTCAGCGTTAGCAACACACTTGGCAACGGGTAACACTATATAAATAGTGCCTGTTTGGGAGGGTACCAGTCGAAATTGACACCCCGAGAAAACCATTGTCAACCGACGCGAAGCGGAGGTTGACAATGGTTTTCGAGGGGTGTCAATTTCAACTGGTACCCTCCCAAACAGGCACTATTTATTTTATTATACTGAATGTCTTAATTTTTATAGCAAATTTTACTGCTTTTATATAGAAAAGACGTGAATTCTACGGCGAACCGTACGCGCATAATTAACGCGCATGTAACAATTCGTTCTATCGGCCCGTTGCTAAGCGTGCGAGGGAGAGAGAACGGATTGTCAACTGCGTCTAAACCAATCAGATTGCAGTATTTAACATGAAAGTATAATAAAACGAATTGTTACTTGCGCGTAAAGAAGATTTTTAAACATTTTCCTATATATGATAAACTTTGAACCCCGCCTGAAGCCCAGTTTTGGTCAGGGGTCACGATTTATACAATTTAATTTCATTATATATACATGTACAAGCTTTTATGTAAATATTGTCATTTCTGGTACAGTGGTTCTTGAGAAGAATATTTTAAAACATTTTCCCTATGTATTTCTATGTTAAACTTTGAACCCCGCCTGGGGCCCCAGTTTTGGTCCGGGGGTCACGAATTTTACAATTTAGAATCTTCACTATATATACAAGCTTTTATATATATTAATACAGGCATTTCTGGTGCAGTGGTTCTTCAGGAGAAGATTTAAACATTTCTTCTATGTATTTCTACGTTAAACTTTGAACATCGCCTGGGGCCCCAGTTTTGGTCCGGGGGTCACGGATTTTACAATTTAAAATCTTCATTATATATACGCTTCGCGTCGGTTGACAATGGTTTTCGAGGGGTGTCAATTTCAACTGGTACCCTCCCAAACAGGCACTATTTATTTTATTATACTGAATGTCTTAATTTTTATAGCAAATTTTACTGCTTTTATATAGAAAAGACGTGAATTCTACGGCGAACCGTACGCGCATAATTAACGCGCATGTAACAATTCGTTCTATCGGCCCGTTGCTAAGCGTGCGAGGGAGAGAGAACGGATTGTCAACTGCGTCTAAACCAATCAGATTGCAGTATTTAACATGAAAGTATAATAAAACGAATTGTTACTTGCGCGTAAAGAAGATTTTTAAACATTTTCCTATATATGATAAACTTTGAACCCCGCCTGAAGCCCAGTTTTGGTCAGGGGTCACGATTTATACAATTTAATTTCATTATATATACATGTACAAGCTTTTATGTAAATATTGTCATTTCTGGTACAGTGGTTCTTGAGAAGAATATTTTAAAACATTTTCCCTATGTATTTCTATGTTAAACTTTGAACCCCGCCTGGGGCCCCAGTTTTGGTCCGGGGGTCACGAATTTTACAATTTAGAATCTTCACTATATATACAAGCTTTTATATATATTAATACAGGCATTTCTGGTGCAGTGGTTCTTCAGGAGAAGATTTAAACATTTCTTCTATGTATTTCTACGTTAAACTTTGAACATCGCCTGGGGCCCCAGTTTTGGTCCGGGGGTCACGGATTTTACAATTTAAAATCTTCATTATATATACGTCAAGTTTTTATGTAAATATTGGCATTTCTCGTGCAGTGGTTCCTTAGAAGTAGATTTTTAAAGACACACACCCTGTTATCAATGTTTTGCAATTATCTCCCTTTGGCCCAGTGGTTTTAGAAAAGAAGTCAAAAATGTGAAAAGTTTACAGACAGACGCCGGACAACAGGTAATCAGAAAAGCTCACTTGTACCTTCGGTTCAGGTGAGCTAAAAAAGCGAAGGCAAAAGTACGAAGGTGAGAGTGCGAAGGCGCGGTAGCGATAGTAGTATTGCTCCTTCGCCTTCGCATATGAGCTCCTTCGCCTTCGCACTTTCGCAACTTTGCAACAAAATCAAGGCGAAAGTGCAAAGGTCAAAGTAGCCCTATCGGAACATCATAGAATTATGGTGTTCCGTTGCAGCTACTCGCACCCTCGCCTCTTAGGTGAAGATGCAAGAATGGGACGTTGCGAAAGCGAAATGCGAAGATGTGACGGCGAAGCGCGAAGATGCGAAGGCGAAAGTGCGAAGGCGAAGGAGCGAAAATTCTATCGCTCCTTCACAACTTACACAAACATACACCAAGTTTATCAATCTCGCCCTCATATATATTTATTGCAAAAAAAAACCTTGAAATCCTTAATGTTACAAAGTGAATTTAATATGAATTCGGAAAATCTTCAAATATTCTCTACATCTGAAATAGTATAATTTTTCTCGCAAATTATGGGCGTCGTACATCACTTTCTTCACATAAATAAATTGAAAATGATAACCTTGTCACAAGTATTGTCTTCAAAGTAAAACAAATGCATAATGATCCAATATTAAACATAATCTTAAACATTTATTTGACACAAAGATTCTTAAAATCAATAAGTATACATGTATAATATAGTATTGTAAATCAAAATAAAACTTGTTACCAAATATTGAATCCAGTAAATACTTACTGGATTATATAAATATACATATAATTTGTGTACAGACTTTTTTTAACATGGAATTTTATTTTAAAATATTGCTGGACATTTAACTACAAAACATTATATTCTTTATGTCTAAACAATTCTCAATTTCATTTCACAAAAAAAAACCCCACAAAGCATCATCCATAATTTTTCTTATTACAACAATTAATATTTACATTCCACATATTTTTTGCTTGTAAAGTGTGTTGAAGAAGTTTAAAAAAATGTTAATATGAGCATTAAATCATTTTTTGAATGATATAGTCTCAAAACTGCAGCGGTGTGTGCATACAAATTTGCATAACGCGCTAAAGCAATTGTATTGAATAAATGAGTACAAAAGTAAATAATGATATCATCCATGACATAAATAGCTGATAAACATTCTACTGCTTGTTTGATGGTGCTAGGTTGGCGACTGTGACCTTTTGACGACCTTTGCCTCCAACATTTTTTCCCTCTCCTGCTCTCTCATTCTCTGCTGGACTCGCTGGAGGTCTTCCTTCTGTTTCTGCTGCTGAATCTTCAACGCTCGGCGCTAAAAACAAATTTAAGACAATTTACTGTGTCTGTATTGATACACTATGCAAAGACTGTTCAGTAATTGTTTTATTCAGAGAGTGACAGCGTCATTAGAGTCTTTATTATAATATCGTATTTTTCCCAAACACATGATTGGTCGATTGCTGTCACGTGACCGTGCTATAAATTCTGTTATAGACCTTACTATACTAAAAATAGAAAATTTATTGACCTCACTATACTAAAAATGGATTTTCATGACAAAATACTGGTTTTGGCACGTGCGACATTGTGCCGTCATAATAGCGAAATCAACACCTATACATTATGAACAAAAATTTTTATTATTATACGCTTGAAGAGAATGAAGAGAATTGGTTTTTGATTTATTATAATAAAACAGTTAAAGCCTTTTGATATCGGTCAATACATTATTTTATAGAACTGATGAGAGTATATCAACCTCGGACTTCGTCCTCGGTCGATATACTCTCATCAGGTCTATAAAACCATGTATTGACCTCATCAAAAGGCTATAATTGTATAATATTGAACTAAAAACTTAAAGTCATGTCTATATTTCTCAGGGATAAATGAAAACAAGAGGCCCATGGGCCACATCACTCACCATAGGAACAATAGGTATGATAAAATAAGCTTAACGAGTTATAATACAAACTATTTGGACAATGTACAATTATACATGTAGATCCTGTATAAATAAAATCAATCCCCCTCCCCTGAATATTCTTATGTTTATAATCAGTGTTCCCTTTTCTAACAGGATGATTTTATAGTCATATCACATGTTGAGTATTGCAGTTCTCAAAAAGATCCTAAACAGTTGTTTATATATGGAATATAAACCTACATCAAACTCTGAATCCCTTTTGAGGCTGAAGAATCGTCCAGAGGCCAAAGTCTAAACAAAAAAGAATTGCCTGGCTGATTAGTTTCTTTGAAGAAGATTTTTAAAGATTTACTCTAAATATTCCTATGTAAAACTTAGACCCCCCCCCTCTCATTGTGATTTTCACAACTTTGAATCTACACAACCTGAGGATGCTTCTACACAAGTTTCAGCTTTCCTGGCTGATAAGTTTCTGAGAAGAAGATTTTTAAAGATTTACTCTATATATTCCTATGTAAAACTTCGACCCCATTATTTTGCCCCCTATCCCTTGGTGTCATGATTTTCACAACCTTGAAATCTAACACTACCTGAGGATGCTTCCACACACGTTTCAGCTTTCCTGGCTGATTAGTTTCTGAGAAGATTTTTGAAAATTTCTCAAAATTATTCCTAATTATCTCCCTTTGAAAAAGGGCAGGGTCCTTAATTTTCATAACTTTGAATCCCCTTTGCCTAAAGGTGCTCTATGCCAAGTTTGGTTGAAATTGGCCCAGTAGTTCTTGAGAAGCTGTTGAAAATGTGAAAAGTTTACGGACATACTGATGGACAGACGGACGGACGGACGACAGACAAAATGTGACCAGAATAGCTCACTTGAGCTTTAGCTCAGGTGAGCGATAAAACTATAATAAAACAGGAAAAATAATCTTTCAGGGTAAAAATACATGGATCTAAATTAGTGAAAAATATGAATTTGTTTTCGAATAAACATTACAAATTGTATCTGTCTAAGTCTATGTTGAGAACTTCAGCAGAGGCTTCATTTTTGGGTCTGTTATCAGTAGAAGGGAGGCAATATTTGTGAAAATAGTATGCAAGTAATAAGCTTGACAGCAAAGCTTTCGTTTAACTTCTCCTCCAACTAATGTTATACTATTATATTTATTGCATGATGTAAAGGGAGTTTCGTAAAGAAGATAGCGCAAGGTATTTGTTTTATTTCATATTTAATATTGTCCATTAAAATCTATTTGATAATTTTATAATACCAAGTTTGCATAATTTAAAGAACAATTTATAAAATTTACTATATCCGTAATTTATATAACATACTGTAAACGTATTACATTTGGCGTGTACTCTATATTTGGCGGAAATTGGTTTTTGAACAAGTTGGCGCGGAATTGAATTAGCGTATTCCTGAATGTGACTATTCTTACACATATACTAGCATGCATGACATTTAGCGATGTACTTGATTTAGTTTAGAATACACAGCAAAATGTAGTATGTTTAAAGTAATAGATAGAGCAAATTTGTTATATAATTCCTTCCCTTTGTGTTTTTGTATCAGATTAAATTTAGTCATGGACATCCCAGTTCTTCATAAAAAGAAGTTAAAAATATACACAACTTTACAACCTAATATTTACATTTTTCAGTGACTCTGCCTGTGATAACACTACTATCGATTTTGTACTATACAGTCCTATAAATTCAAATGACGTACATGTGGGGCGCAAGCGGGGTTTGTTTATTTATATTCAAATATTTAACCGTACAATTGCTAAAAGTTATATAAATATACATGCAAGAAATAAGGGATCATTCTTTAAATATTATGGTGATAGTTTCGGTCGGGGCGTGATAAAATCTATCATAAAGCCCTTCGGGCTTTATTGGATTTGAAAAATGTTCATTCCAGAGTTGTCCGTCCCACTGTTTAAAACAAAATTGACCATGGACAAAAAATGGATAATGATAGGTCAGTTGAGTGACTCAGATGACATAAAAACAGTAATGACTAGCAAGAACATTTCTATTATCTAGGATGTAGTGTTGAGATACCACAGCATGTAGTATTCTACTGTACACTCAGTATACTACTGCCACTCAGTGACATGGACACATGATTACACACAGTCTTTATCTGCCTTACCTTTAGTTTAACACCCTTGTCTGACAAAGAGTTCATCTCTTTTTTAAGGTTGATTAATTTCATGTGATATTTCCTGGCTTGGTTCATCTACAATGAAAATTGTCAATATGCTGCACATCAAATCACCATAGTTAACAACAAGAGGCCGATGGGCTACATCGCTCACCTGAACAACAGATCCTTGTACATGTGTCATTCTATTTCGAAATTTTTAATATAAAACTCTTTAAAATCATTGTCATATACATGTAATTGTATTCTAAAAATTTTCAATACATTAAATACATTAAGAGACATGATCACGATTTTGGTCATTTTCCCCCTTTTTTTCTATGTTGGGCATCTTAGGGCCCCAGTATTGGTTCAGGAGTCAAAGTTTTAACAATTTAAAATCTACACTATCTTAAGATTCTTGCATAGTACATGTAATCTCACACATTGTAGCATTGTAGTTTTTAAGTAGAAGATTTTATAAAAAAAATTTCCTTATACATGAATATTTGAATTTTGATCTTTGAACCACTCCAGGGGCACCAGATTTGTCTGGAGGTCACGGTTTTAACAATTTGGAATCTTGCATAGTAATCTCACAAATTGTAGCATTGTACATGTAATTCTTGAGAAGATTTCCATGTTAAACTTTGAACCCCTCCTGGATGCTTGCCACGTAGTTTTACAAATTGTAGCACTGTAGTTCTTGAGAAGAATATTTTTTAAACATGTTCCCTATACCGGTATATTTATATACTTAACTTTGAACACCTCTTGGGGCCCCAGTATTGTTCCGAGAGACTCAATTTTAACAATTTAGAATATACCCTATCTCAGGGTGCTTGCATAGTAATCTTACAATTTGTAGCTTTGTAGTTCTTGAGATATTTAAACTTTTAAATTTTCCCTACATATTTCTATGTTAAACTTCGAACCCCTCATGGGGCCCCTGTTTGGTCCTGGGGGGTCATGATTAAATCAATTTACATGTAGAATCTTCACTATATATACAAACTTTGGTGAAATTATGGGCATTTCTGGTGCAGTGGTTCTTGCGAAGATTTTTTAATCCACATACCCTGTTTTCACAATTATCCCCTTTTTAAAAAGAACTAAATCATATCCCGTGCAAGCGCGGGAATTAACACTTTACACATGATACAATGCTTAATATGTAGAACCATATCTTTTTTTTTTTTTTTTTTTGTATATACGGTGTCAATTTTTATCTTAACCTATTATTTAAAATTGAAATAAAAACACCAACTGCATCGTTGGATATTTAGAGGAGCTGGCAGGGATAAAAAAAAATCTAAACTGCATGAAAAGGATGATATATACATGTACGTGGCCTTAATTCTTTTTGTTGCAGCTGACTGGAAAAAATAGAGAACTTTTTTATTTAATTTAAAAACAGTGAATCTGTATTTAGTGCGTCGTATTTTGTTCTTTGGGTCAAATTTCACTATAATTTTTGTCACTGTTCCAAATAAGAATATCAGATAAAAGATCGTTTTGAAAAAAAAATTTGCCCCACCCCCATTCAACTTCCCTGTTTTTTTGCATACATCAGTTATTAATATAGACGTTTAACACAATATGTTCATTGTTTACAAATTAATGTATAAGATTAACTACCAATCCGTTGTGTTTAAAAAATGTATGAAATAAAAACAAGAGGCCCATGGGCCACATCGCTCACCTGAGGAACAATAGGTATGATAAAATCAGCTTAATAAAGTCATAATAAAAACTATATGGACAATGTAGTATAATACATGTAGATCCTGTATAAATAAAAATCAATTTTTTCCACTGGATATTCTTATGTTTATTATCATTAGTCCCTTTTCTAACAGGATGATTTTATAGTAATATCACATGTTGAGCATTGCAGCTCTCAAAAAGATCCTAAACAATTGTTTATCAATGGGATCAATAAACCTACATCAAACTCTGAACCCTTTGTGAGACCCAATCGTCCAGGAATCATCCAGAAGCCAAAATCTAAACAATATTAAATAATCACCTGGCTGATTAGTTTCTGTCGTGAGATGAAGATTTTTAAAGATTTACTCTTAATATTCCTGTGTAAAAATTCCACCCCCATTGTGGCCCCACTCTACCTCCCAGGAATCATGATTTTTACAACTTTGAATCTACACTACCTGAGGATGCTTCCAAACAAGTTTCAGCTTTCCTAGCTTATTAGTTTCTGAGAAGACGATTTTTAAAGATTTACTCTATACATTCCTATGTAGAAATTCGATCCCCAATTGTGGCCCCACTCTACCCTACAGGTGAGCTAAAAACCGCTAGTGTATGCATATCTATTTGAATATTTTAAACCAAAGTTGTCAGATATAAAGTATCTGCCCAATGGTTAACTTGCCCTTAACTTTCCGCCATGACGTTGATCAGTGTGACGAATCAGGTTATACCAATAACAGAAAATAGGATGATGCAGGGATTTGCCATGGTGATAACCTGTTTCCCACTGGACTTAAAGATGGACTGGCACAGATGCTATATAAACAGCTGCAGTCGGCATATTCAGTAGATGTGATCTCTGCAGCCGTGCTGGGAAGTCTCTAGAATAGCTGGATAAGCCGATCTTCTGAGAGTTTGCTAATAGAAGGCTGAATAAGCCTTATAGTGATAGAAGGCTGAATAAGCCTTATAGTGCAGAAAAGGAAGGCTACATATTAAAGGCTGAATAACCCTATAGTATATGTTGCGCCAGTTGATAAATCACCGTAGCTTTGACAGTTGGCAATAAAGGCTGACAAGCCTGTACACAGTGAAAAGTGAGCTGAGAAAATCAACTGGTTAGAGACCTCGGGTCAGTAGCCTGGACCCTTTGTAAAGCCAAGAGTCCGGAGGCAATGCGGTAAGAGGGTAGCTCGGTTGGGACCAGTGGTTAGTGACATCGGTTTCCGAAAAATAAGGGGGACTTGCGGTTGATCATGATCACTGATCAGATTTGGGCTAAGATAAAGTCCTGTAAAATTAATATTTGAATTAAATACCAATCGTCGTAAATACCCTGATTAAGTAAATTTATTAAAGTAATCAGCGTAAATATATTGATTCCGTTTATTTCTTGCCTGAAAGAAAACAGGTCATTTAAGAAAATAAAGTGTTCTGCAGAATCCCGAGTGTAACCGGGTACGTGTCCACTTACAAATAGCAACCGCTCGGCTGGACACACATTACATAGTATAACCGCGTTCCTTGGCACCCTTTCTGGAAAGTTCTTTCCATGAAAACTAATATGGCATCAAATTAATCCATGTTCTGGAAAGTTCTATCTTCGCAAGCGTCTATCCATCAAAACTAAAATCGCGCATTCAAGAAACGAATTTTATTTATTCAACATTTGTCAAATCTTAATTCCTATGTATGCCCTAAATAAGTTCCCAGTAAATATATCCATTCTTTACATAATCATTTAATATTATTTCATTGCAAACATATTTTGATGAAAACTCCCACTGACTTGGATCCGCCAAAGCGTGTCCGCCACCTTAATTTCGGGCTGGTTTATCGTAAATGAAAGTAGGTTTTTCATTTATTTCTAAATACAGTTGAATCTTGATAACTCGAACTTCAGGGGACCATGACTAAACTTCGAGAGATCGAAAGTTTTAAAAAATCAGGAAATTTTTGTTCCAGTCATTTTGGTTCTAAAATTATAGTAGCCGGAAGTTTATATTTATAGCATGGAAAGATAGTCTAACATGGTTTCATTCATATTTTCTGCTACAATACTTCAATTTAAACAGTACAGAACTAAGTTATGTGTTTATTAAGTGTTCTTTTTCACGTAAAATACTTTGAAGTATTTCATGTTTTCTTAATCACATAAAAAAAAAAAGAGAGGTTTAATTTCCCGTAATTTTCACAAGTTGTTGAAATAAATAGATTAGAAACAAATTATCTATCTAACTTTTGATGACAATGACAATGACAATGAACTTTATTCTCAATAAACTGCGTTTACAGTGTAGAGAAAATATATACAGTTTACATTGTGAAGAAGGAAAAGTACATTAACCAAGAGAGCTAACTCTCTCAATAATTGTATTTATAAATTTACAAATCTTGATAAGTTGTTTTTTGTTTGATATATTAAACAATGCTTCAAATTTTAAAACATTTGGGTTTGATATATAATATTTTGGTAAATACATGTTTCTAGCATCAGTTATACAAATATCAGAACAGTTAAACAAATAGTGGAATTCATCTCCAATTTCATTACAAATACATAATTTACAAGTTCTATTCTCTCTTGAAATATTGAACCATCTTCCCGTCTCAATAGGTAGTTTTGCATTACCAGTTCTAAAAATACAATATTTCTTCCATAGTTTTGATGGCAAATTCAGAAAATATTCCTCAAAAGCCAATGATTTTTTAAACAGTCTGTAATTTATACTTTTTGGTGAATTTTGTACATCACTATACCATGATTGATTGAACTGATCTAATAGTATGTTGCGAACCTTCATTTTTAACCAAGGAATATTTATAGAATTTTCTTGCCATATATAGGACAATGGATGCAAGGGGTAGTGTCACTTACGTAATCAACCAATTAACACTACCACGCTAGCCCCAGGCGTTCAGTTGACCATCCAGGTAAGGTAATATGTAGAGCTATAATTACACGCTTGATCGGTCGCGTGTGTATACAGCAACCACTTCGAGTTATGAAAAGTGAAAAACAATTAAATATGTATACCGGGACCCAGGTTTTTTACTTCGAGAGATCAAGAACTTCGAGAGATCGGAGTTCGAGAGATCAAGAGTAAATTTGCTTACTTATATAGAGAAAAAAATCGGGACCATGATTTCACTTCGAGTGATCAAGAACTTCGAGAGATTAAGAACTTCGAGAGATCGAAGTTCGAGCCATCGAGTGTCACCTGTAATTATTTATCAGGAAAAAATCAATTATAGCTTACGGATATCATATCACACGTGTTGAAATACCAAAGGTACAACCAGTCACTCTGGTGCAGGCGTTTCGTAGTTTATTGGAGAAAAGTAAAGATTTTACCCTTCATTTTAACAATTTAGAATTCCCTTACCATATGGATACTTTTTACCAAGTTGGCTTAAATTTGGCCCCGTGCACGTGGTTCTAGAGAATAAGTCAAAATTGTGAAAAGTTTATAGATGGACAGACGGACAGATGGATGGATAGATGGACAACCGACAACAGTTGATCAGAAATGCTTACTTGAACCTTCGGTTCAGATGAGTTAAATACATGTATGTAAATAATGAACACTGAAAATTGTCAAATTCTAGAGACAGTTGTCCTTTCTTTAGGACAAAAGATAAAAGTACATGAAATAAAAATGCACCATCTCAATAAATACAAGTTTTAATTTGGTTTGGGTCAAAGCAACAGAACTGTTTCAAAAAAATTAATTTAAATTCTATTTTAAAAGATTTTTCTCTACATATTCCTATGTAAAAGTTTGACTTCCATTGTGGTCCCACCCTATCCCCGGGGAACATTATTTGAACCTACACTTTAAATCTACACTACCTGAGGATGCTTCCACACTAGTTTCAGTTTTTCTAACTAAATGGTTTTTGTGAAGAAGATTTTTCAAAAATACCAATATGCAATAATTCAAGATTACCTCCCCTTTAAAGAGGATGTGGCCCTTCATTTGAACAAACTTCAATCCCAAATAATGCTTTGTGCCAAATTTAGTTGAAATTGGCCAAATGGTTTTGGAGAAGAAAATGAAAATGTGAGAGTTTACAATGACAAAGACATCCACTAGAGACAATGGACAAATTTTGATCAGAAGGCTCACTTGACCCTTCAGCTCAGGTGAGCTAATTAAAAACCACCACAAATATCATCATTTTTAGCAAACAAGCACATCTATACTTTACTGTAGTCTTTAACTAAAAAATTCTAAATTCAAAAGAGAAATATTTGAATTGGAATTTCTTGGTAACATCTACACATTGTATTCTAAATACCTACAAAGTTTCTTGAAACTCCATGCTGCAGTGAGTTGCGTTGAAAACAGTCCATTTTTATATTAAATATATGGCCAAAATTCTAGTTCAAAAAGGCTGAAACTCCAAGAAAAATAATGGGATCGGAATTTCATGGTAATATGAAAATTTACAAAGTGTCCTTATACCTAAAGAGGTTTACAAAATTCAATACAGCAGCAGTTTAAGAGGAGTTGAGCATACAAACTGTTTTCTATATATTTTCTATATTCAATATAAGGCCAAAATTCTAAGTTCAAAAGGGCTGAAATTACCAGAAAAATAATGGAATCGGAATTTTAGGGTAATATGCACATCTGCACATTGTGTCCTAAATACTAGTACCTACAAAGTTTCACTAAATTCCATGCAGCGGTTACAGAGGCTGTTCAATACTATAGTCAATATATGGCCAAAATTCTAAGTTCAAAAGGGCCGAAATTCCTAGAAAAATAATGGAATTAGAATTTCCTGATAATATGCATATCAACCCATTTGTCTTAAATACCAAGTACAAAGTTTCTTGAAATTCTTTGCAGCTGTGCTTACAAAAAAAAAAAACAGGACTGGAGGACTGACTGACAGAGGGGTCAAAAACATTACATCCCTTGCAACTTGTGTGTGGGTATAATGACTGCTGTCATGCATTTTCAGATGCAATTATTAGCCATGTAAAAGAGGAGCTAGTGCTTAAAGTAACTGCTCCATAATATTTCACGTTCACTCATTCTGAAAATAAATGTCACATATAATTTCTAAAGCATAAATGGTATATTGTACCCTGATATGCTTACATCCTTGTACGTTTGGCTTAGGGTTTTAGATGCTCTAGCTGGATTGACATCACACATTTAGCATTTGAAGCCTGACAAGTATTACAAACAAGAGGCCCATGGGCCACATCGCTCACCTGAGCAACAATAGGCATGATAAAATCAGCTTAATGGAGATCGACATAATACAAAATATCTGGACAATGTAGTAATACATGTAGATATTCTTATGTTTATAATCAAGTCCCATTTTTGACAGGATGATTATATATTCATATCACATGTTGAGCATCGCAGTTCTCAACAAGATCCTAGACAATTGTTTATACATGGGATATAAACCTACATCAAACTCTGAACCCCTTGTGAGGCCCAAGAATCGTCCAGGGGCAAAAGTCTTAACAATTTTAAAGAATCACAAATTGGCAAAATGTTTGCATATAAGTAAAAGCATATATATTATAACATTTCAGTTTTTGTGAATTAAAAATGTTTTCCTTTGTAAAATTGGATCCTGAATGTGGCCCCACCCTACTCCTCAAAATTTTTATTTTAACGAATTTGAATCTACACTACCCAAGGTTGCTTTTACTAAAGTTACAGATTTTCTAGACAAATGGTTTTGTAGAAGATTTTTCTCCATATATTCCTATGTCAAAAATTTGTCTCCCTCCCCCCTCCCCGTTGTGACCCCATCCTACCCCCGGGGATCATGGTTTGAACAAACTTTAATCTACCTAGTCCTTACCTGAGGATACTTCCACATAAGTTTCACCTTTCCTAGCTACTTAGTTTTAGAGATTTTAAAGATTTACTCTATATATTCCTATGTAAAAATTCGATCCCCATTGTGACCCCACCCTACCCCCAGGGGTCATGATTTTCACATCTTGATTCTACACTAGCTGAGGGTGCTTCCACATAAGTTTCAGCTTTCCTGGCTGATTAGTTTCTGAAAGGAAGATTTTTAAAGATTTACTCTATAAATTCCTATGTAAAAATTTGACCCCCCCCCATTGTGGCACAACCCTACACCCGGGTGTCATGCTTTTCAAAACTTTGAATCTACACTAGCTGAGGATGCTTCCACATAAGTTTCAGCTTTCCTGGCTGATTAGTTTCTGAGAAGAAGATTTCTTAAGTTTTACTCTATATATTCCTATGTAAAAATTTGACCCCCCCCCCAATGTGGCACCACCCTACTCCCAGGGGTCATGATTTGAACAAACTTTGATTCTACACTAGCTGAGGGTGCTTCCACATAAGTTTCAGCTTTCCTGGCTGATTAGTTTCTGAGAAGAAGATTTTTAAAGATTTACTCTATATATTCCTATGTAAAAATTCAACCCCCCATTGTGGCACCACCCTACCCCCGGGGATCATGATTTTCACAATTTTGAATCTACACTAGCTGAGGATGCTTCCACATAAGTTTCAGCTTTCCTGGCCAAATGGTTCTTGAGAAGAAGATTTTTGAAAATTTCTCAAAATTTTCCAATAATTGCCAATTATCTCCCCTTTAAAAAGAGCGTGGTCCTTAATTTTCACAACTTTGAATCCCCTTTGCCTAAGGGTGCTTTGTGCCAAGTTTGGTTGAAATCGGCCCAGTGGTTCTGGAGAAGATGTTGAAAATGTGAAAAGTTTACGGACAGACAGACAGATAGACGGACGGACAGACGGACGGACAGACAGACAGACAGACGGACGACAGACAAAATGTGATCAGAAAAGCTCACTTGAGCTTTCAGCTCAGGTGAGCTAAAAACCCTACAACTAGATACAATATCCATCCAAATCTGGTATACTATATAACCATGCTCTAGAACACCATCAATGCTGATGGTTGCGCATATACTTCCCCTAATACTTACTGTTTTACTAAGCTCCTCGATATCCCTGCAATCAGCAAATTTTGAGTTCTCCTGCTGCACTGACTCAGTAAGGAACTGCTGGTTCTGTCTGAATATAAATATAAAAAATTAGCAGGGAAAGCTTGAACATCAATTCAGATAGATTAGAGTAATTCTTCTGTGTATTATTTATTAATGCAACAAACTCATTCCCCAAATGTGGAAAAAACATATTGTAAAACTGGTCCCAATGTGTGCACTCAAAAAATGACAAAATCAGCAGTGATGTGTTGATGAATTCCAAGCACAAATTTGTAATTACATGTATGTTAATAAATCTAATCAAAGCAACTACAAAAGTAATGTCTCTATCAAGAATTAGCCCAGTTATATGACTACATGTAAATTGGAATACTAGACACTTCAGTGGTGTGTTGAATTGAATCAGAGAAAAAACTAGAATCTTGTTGCTATAGCAACAAAAAGGTCTTCCGTTCTCATATAAATGTATTATTGTGTAAAAAAAACAAAACGAAAAAAAACAAAAAACAAAAAAAAACCACCAAACTTCTTTGAAAAATTTATCATCTATGTAAATTTTGTGTTTTCATCACTTACAGTTTCTAAGATCTGCTTAATAAGATAAACTACTTGAGATATTTGATATATCTCGCCGGAAGTAGATCTTTTTTTGTTTATTTCACATCGCATAAATGACTTATTTAAGCATTAATATCTAGATAATTATTCTTTGTTAAAAAAAAAAGTTTAAAAAAATAATTTTAAAGTTCTTCCGGTGCCGACCGGAAGTTACGCCGACCCAAACAAAATTGTGTAAACTTGTCTTCATACACAGGTCTATTAAACCACAAAGTTTGGTTGTTCAAGTTATTACCGTATTTGAGATTTTGAGGAGTCAAGGTATTTTGCCTCGGGACAGGAAACGGACAAACGGAAGTGTATAATGAAAATTAAAGTTACCTTTTCATAAAAAGTAGACAAGGTGACTTTATTGCCTAACATTTTATCTTAGAATATTGAAGAAAAACAGTAAAACTAAAAAAACAACTTGATTTTTTCAACTCTTCCGGTGTGGACCGAAAGTGACGGTTGACAAAATGAAAACTGTTAAACACATATTCTATCTAATGTCTATCATCCATGTTAGTTTCATTTTTTAGTCACTTACAGTTTCTGAGATCTCGTTGTTACAACATTCGTTTAAAAAAGACAACCTGAGATATTTGAGATATCTCACCGGAAGTAATTTTTTTTTGCTTATTTATCATCGTATAGATGACATATGTAATCATTTATACTTATATTTCAATTCTGTGTTGAAAAAATTAAATGCATAAAAAAAATAATTTTTGAAATGCTTCCGGTGACGACCGGAAGTTACGCCGACCAAAACAAAATTGTGTAAACTTGTCTTCAGACACAGGTCTATTATACCACAAAGTTTGGTTGTTCAAGTCATTACTGTATTTGAGATTTTGAGGAGTCAAGGTATTTTGCCTCGGGACAGGAAACGGACAAACGGAAGTGTATAATGAAAATTAAAGTTACCTTTTCATAAAAAGTAGACAAGGTGACTTTATTGCCTAACATTTTATCTTAAAATATTGAAGAGAAACAGTAAAACTAAAAAAAAACTTGATTTTTTCAACTCTTCCGGTGTGGACCGGAAGTGACGGTTGACAAAATGAAAACTGTTAAACACATATTCTATCTAATGTCTATCATCCATGTTAGTTTCATTTTTTAGTCACTTACAGTTTCTGAGATCTCGTTGTTACAACATTTGTTTAAAAAGACAACCTGAGATATTTGAGATATCTCACCGGAAGTAATTATTTTTTGCTTATTTATCATCGGATAGATGACATATGTAATCATTTATACTTATATTTCAATTCTGTGTTTAAAAAATTAAATGCATAAAAAAAATAATTTTTGAAATGCTTCCGGTGACGACCGGAAGTTACGACGAACAAAACAAAATAGTTTAAACACATCTACACATATAGGTCTATCATCCCACAACGTTTGAATTTGAAAGTCTTTATCATTTTTGAGATCTCGAGGTGACAAGCTTCTTTGTCGCGGGACAGGAAACCGACGACCGGAAATGAATTTTGAAAAAATGAAAAAAACGCCTGGAGATATTATCATTATCTATCATTCCTGAAAATTTCAGGAAAATCTATCCACTCATCTCTGAGAAATTCTGCCGACAAAAAAGGGGAAAAAAATAATAATAATAAGAAAGAAAGAAAAAACCTTACAATCACTATAAGGTCTTCCGTTGGAAACGGAAGACCTTAAAAATAAATCTTCCTATCCATAATTTTAAGCCCTATATGGCAAAAAGTCCAAGCACTTATATCTTTTGAATTTTACTGAGCGGTAAATCATTGATACCGGGAATATGTCTTCAAGTGAATCTCTTAATAAAAAATAAAATTTGTTAAAAAAGAAGATTATAAGATAGATAGAAAGAATTTCAGTAAATAACATGTTATGATCTAAGAGTATTATTGTTTGTATAACTATGCATTTGTATGGTACAGTACCCGCAACGTTATTTTTTACAATCCTATCCTATCGTATCGTGTATCAATCCTATCGTATCGTGTGTGTAAACTGTTATATCGCGTTAATGCTATCGTATCGTGCATGCATACTGTTCTATCGTGTGTTAATCCTATCAGGTTTGTCGTTCAATTTTAACAGTTTTCTGTTTATCCTATCGTGTTAATCGTTTCGTGCCTTTTCATAAGCAAGTAAATTTATTTGAAAGTTGCAAGTCCTTCAGTGCACCATATAAGAAAATTTATCGAACAAGAATTGTAAAATCCTATCCAGCATTCTATCATGATACTAATTTCTTAATTTTTTAGATCAAAATTAACCAATATTACATGTAAATCATATCTGAAGGCATTGGAAATAGAAAAAAATAATGTAAACTATCAAAGTTCTTAGGAACAAGGTAACATATTTACCTGTATATCGAATATATTAAATCGTACGCGAAGTGTATACCTGCGTAAACATTAACTTTTATGCAATATAATTCGTTTTTTATGCATCATATTTTACAGATTCTGAAACAAAAGTCTTTATGATATAATTTATATTTATTAATAATTAAAACGAGAGTTGTATTTTAATTGGACCCGTTATTTTCTGTGTGATATTTGATTTTGGGCTGAAATGTTCTCGCCAATTGGCTAGGGTGTGTGGTAATGAAAACAATGTTAACAAATCATACGCGGAATGTATATCTGCGTAAATATTTAACTTGTATGTTATATAATTCGTTTTTAATGCATCATTTTCTTGTACAGAAAGAAATGTTTTTATGATAGATTTTATATTTACTTTAAACAAGAGTTGGATTTTTATAACTGAACCCACTATTTTCGATGTGATTTGATATCGGGCTGCAATATTTGCGGCGATCGGCTAGGGTGTTCAGTAATGAAAGGAATGTTAACAATACAGAAAATTTATTGATCATTTTAGCTCATAATTTTGTTTAAAAAAATTAACTGGTCATTTTTATACATTCTATAAATGATGCACGTTCATTAACAACTCAGCAATTGTTACTAAAAAGAAATTCCATGTAAATCTTTACTCGTTTACGTACGTGTTCTTTCCCAAATTATGCCATTACCAGGTTATTCATGAAGATCGTTTAAAGCGATTATACGTTTATCATGAACATTGTTTATCCTTTCCTATCGTGTATCAATCCTATCCTATCGTGCGTGTATACTATTCTATCGTGCGTTAATGCCATCATATCGTGTGTGTATACAGTTCTATCGTGCGTTAATCCTATTCTATTGTGCTTGAATCCTATCCTATTGTTTATCTTGTAAAAAATAACGTTGCGGGTACTGTACCAGCATAGAACCTGTACAAATGTACATGTAGCAACACTTACAGCAGATCATCCAATGAGCTCTTTGATTTCTGTAAGGATGGCAGACAAATTTCTAGCAGTCCTATGGACAGCTTTTCTACCACTGAGGGATCCACTGCTGTCCAGCTCTCCTCCTCAGGGAGTGGACTCTCCCCTGTCTCTGGGGCGCCCTGTGGATCCTTCTCCTGCATGTCAGTACTCTCTTGGCTGCTGTCAGCTGTTGAAAATAAACATTACCACATTACAAACAAATAGCCACGAGATTATACAAATGGGAGATTGACTTAGTATTTACCATCCATTTCTCTGCTCTGCTGATCACTTTTCTGCTCCCCTACAGCTGGATCCCCAGACATTGTTGGACACAATGACCAGATGATAATGTTGTAATGTTCAGGTCACAAAACTTTTCTATCATATATAATAGCCTGTCACAAAAAAATGATCAGTTTAATACATAACAATTTTATTTAAGAATCGATCACAATTTCCATAATTATCAATGGAAGTTGATAGGCAGCATCATATGCATTAAACAACACAAGTCTACACAATCATGTACCTTATGTACAGGTATAATTATACATTATTTCCTATGTAGATTGTAACACAACATTTGATTGGCTAATGAGCCGGGTGTAAATTTTCGTACACCCGACTTGAGCCGGGGGTAAATAACTAGACGTCATAATGCATGAAATGCGTAAATGATATATCTTGAGAGTGTAATTCACACTTGACTGGACATGGAAAACGGATTTATTTGGTTTACATAAGAAATAAATTTGTTTTCCAGGTCCAATCAAGGGTGTACAGAGATTTACCCCTGGTTGTATTCCATACACCCTTCGGCCTCAGGGTTTATGGAATATAACCGGGGTAAATCCCCGTACACACTTGATTGAACCTGGATAACTAATATTGTAATGGGATGGGAGAAATAATGATGGACCAGACCAGTATTCAACATGTTCAAACCAACTGAGCTATCAGGCGCCAGTATTTGAACCGGTCTGACTGTCACATTTCTCTCTCCTAGAAGATCACCACAGGTTCTTCGCCTGGCAGGATTTAACCTGCCAATTTCAGGTGTTTGCATGGCACATAATAATGGTATGGGAGAAAATAATGACTGACCAAACTGGGATTCGAACCTGGGTCCCCTGAATCTCTAGTCAGGAGCTCTAAAAACTGGTCTGACTGTCACATTCCCCACCCCCCTTTAAATGATCTTCGCCCTCAAGAGATCTAAATGATCGATCATCCCTGGCTCTTTCCCTGGCAGGAGTTAACCTGTCAATTCCTGGAGTTGGTACGGCACGAACTGTAACGGGATGAAAAAAAACAATGACAGACCAGACCAGGATTCCAACCCAGGCCCTCTAAATCTCTAGTCAGGTGCTCTACCAATTAACTAAGCTATCTGGTGCTGGTATACGGGGTGTTGCTAAAACGCGGAACGGAAAAAGGAACTGAAGCGGAACGGAAATTGTTTGTTAATTTGTTCATTTGTTAATATCAAATGAAATGATTAAACATGGTTGTTTAATTGATATCCTTATGAATGTTGATCAACTACAGCATTGCATTCAATTTGCTTTAGTTGTGATGAAATATGTTAAGAGTAATTATACATGTATTAGATATAACTTTTTACTTCTTTTTTCTTCTATGGTATTGCTGGCCTAACAGTGTGCAGTTAGATAAAGCATTTGGTGCGTTTTTATGAATATTATTTTATTGCGGATATGATGTATTAGATATAAACAATATACATGTATAGTATCATTTTCTATTTACTGCCACCCGGTAAATTCAAAATTTACATAACAGATGTCTTGTTATGTCTCATTCCTTTCTTCTAATATTGGCGTTAGTTGTCTAAATATTCTACCGTTTAAGAATACTTGTACACTAGTACTTTTAGCAGTTGTATATTGTACATTATTTGATCCGAATAGAGAGCTCTAGATGTTGTCTGGTTTGATCTTCCGATTATAAATTGGGACTAGTGATCTATGCATGTACTGTTCATTTGGAGTAAATCATACATTTTCTGAATAGGTAAATTCATATTGAGAATCCTTTAAAATACTTAAAAATTACATAAAGTATATATATTTTAAGCATGATAAACACATATATAAAGTAATAATATTACATAAGATTTTCCGTTTTCCATTCCGTTCCGCTTTCTGTTCCGTTTTCCGTTCCGCCTTTTAGCAACACCCCTGGTATACGAACCCTTCTCAGGCTTCTGACCATCCCACATGTATTTTTAAATACTGCTAGTGAAACAGTAAACTTAATATCCAAGGATACCTCTTAGAGCTGAACACCTCACGTAAATAGACATCGTCCGTTTACGACTTATAGCTTAATACATTTGCACACATTTTTAGTAAACTTACATTTCATATTCAAGTTATATAGGTTGTTTTGATTTCATTTCTGCAAAATCAGACGGTACACCCATCACAAAATGTCGAGCCCGATTGTTTTTTTCTTATCTATATTTACTCCAAATAATGAATCTCTATATGTGATATTATATTATTCTATAAAATCAATAAAAGTCAATGTCATCTTTATCTGTGATTCAATATTATTAAATCCAAAAGACATCAGCTGTTATTACATCGGGATCGATAGTCAAAGTAACAAAGTAAAAACATGGAGGCCGCATTTGGATCTACCGAGTTTTGGAGAAATGGCCCTCAGCCGGGTGCATTGTACAAATTTCCAGGACACGTAAACACAACACAGGCATCACAGATCGGAGCAGCAAAAAGAACATTGTAAAGACTTAAACATTGTGGTGGTTTTGTAATTGTATATTAGTACACTACTGTAACCATGAATTTTGCTGATTCATTTTCAGTCATACATGGTCTTACAAAATGTATCACATACATGTAGAAACGACGGCCTTTTTGAGCAAGTAGAATATGTTCTATCATTATTACCACGTAGTCCATCATAGATCATGTGCTATTTTTGAGATAGAGACTTTAAAAGAAATTAAAAAGGGGGGTGGCAATCGTGGTTACCTGTGGGGCAAATACTCTGACATGTTTACTTCGTTTTAAAAAAATTCTTTTTAGAATTTTTAATATTCGGCCCAGGCGTTTTTATAAAAGATTAAAATGTCTTTAATATTCAAAATACGACATGGCCTCATTTCTCAGACTCTTTTCTTACAATATATCATTTGGGCAATTAAAAATCATTTAAAACAATGTTCGTTAAAACCTCGATTTAGAAATAGAGACCTGTTTGTGCATCTTTTCAGTAAAAAAATTGTAGTAAAAGTAAGTCAAATTGTAAAATAAAAGCCTCAACTAAAGTACAAGGTTTTTGTAGTCGTTTACAAATAAATAGACTAAGTGTCAACAAATTTCAATATTTTAATTTTTAAACATGTTTTAGCCAGAACAGGACTCCATATCAGAATTGATCGAACTTTTGACATGATTCTAGATACAATGTATCATTGTATCATAAATGAACAAAAGATGACTCTCCATTTGTTAGGCAGATCAGGTGTATCACACAGGTTTTGACCACCAAATGGGGGTCAAATCACCACTTACATGTATGGTACTGGCCTGTACCCAACCTGTTAATGGGGGGGGGGGAATGGAGTTATTGTTATATTTTATTATATACCTGTCAATTTGCTTGAGCTAAATTATGTATGCACAAATTTTCTCATTTTACAATTTGTAAAAATCATGTCTTGACAACTACACTATAAGATTCAAGATTGATTTTTACAAATTGTAAAATAAGAAAATATGTGCATAGTTTACATAATTTAGCTCAAGCAATACATTTTAGTGCATGTACCCTTAGTTACAATAAAAAAAAATATAAATTTGCTTGCTAGATCCAAAGTTGAGTTGAGATGTAAAATTTACAGTTTGTATGCATTTTTGTTATAGAATACAATCTCATTCCTACAGATTAACAAATACACAACCTTAAAACATTGGTTATGTCTGATATTTACTTTGTATATTTCAGAGCACCTACAGTGACCGGTACGTCTGTACTTGGCTTGTGTTTTGATGGAGGCGTCATTATAGCAGCTGACATGCTGGGATCGTATGGTTCCCTGGCTCGCTACAGGAATCTCTCACGTGTGATGAAAGTCAATGATTCAGCAGCCATTGGTATAAGTGGAGACTATGCAGATTATCAGTTCATGAAATCTGTCATTGAGCAGAGAGTGTAAGTATAAACTAATACAAGTCATTGAGCAGAGAGTGTGAGTATAGACTAATACCAGTGATTGAGCAGAGAGTGTTAGTATAGACCAGTGCAAGTCATTGAGCAGAGAGTGTGAGTATAGCCCAATACCAGTGATTGAGCAGAGAGTGTGATAATGGTACAATACCAGTGATTGAGCAGAGAGTGTGATAATGGTACAATACCAGTGATTGAGCAGAGAGTGTGAGTATAGACCAGTACCAGTGATTGAGCAGAGAGTGTGAGTATAGACCAGTACCAGTGATTGAGCAGAGAGTGTGAGTATAGACCAGTACCAGTGATTGAGCAGAGAGTGTGAGTATAGACCAATACCAGTGATTGAGCAGAGAGTGTGATAATGGTACAATACCAGTGGTTGAGCAGAGAGTGTGAGTATAGACCAGTACCAGTGGTTGAGCAGAGAGTGTGAGTATAGACCAATACCAGTGATTGAGCAGAGAGTGTGAGACTAGACCAATACTAGTGATTGAGCAGAGAGCGTTAGTATAGACCAGTGCAAGTCATTGAGCAGAGAGTGTGAGTATAGCCCAATACCAGTGATTGAGCAGAGAGTGTGATAATGGTACAATACCAGTGGTTGAGCAGAGAGTGTGAGTATAGACCAGTACCAGTGGTTGAGCAGAGAGTGTGAGTATAGACCAGTACCAGTGATTGAGCAGAGAGTGTGAGTATAGACCAATACCAGTGATTGAGCAGAGAGTGTGAGACTAGACCAATACTAGTGATTGAGCAGAGAGTGTGAGTATAGTACAATACCAGTGATTGAGCAGAGAGTGTGAGACTAGACCAATACCAGTGACCCATTGCTATCTCTGTTTGTTACTGGGTAATGGTTCTGTAGTGTCAGCAAGTTGATAACATCGTCAAACACACAAACACATAAATAACATCTCCAACACACAAACACATAAATAACATCTCAAACACACAAACACATAAATAACATCGCAAACACACAAATACATAAATAACATTTTAAACACACAAACACATAAATAACATGTCAAACACACAAACACATAAATTTCATCTCAAACACTTCAGTAATCTGTCTACTCTGCATGTGTAACACCTGTATCAGAAAGGGGGAACATTGAAATGTATACCGTATTATAAATATACCAACTCAATGTTACTTAATGAATTTTGGGTTACAGTTTGTATCTCTAAAGAGAGTCTTTTGGGTTACAGTTTGTATCTCTAAAGAGAGTCTTTTCTACCCCTGTGCATCTAGCAGACAAAATGAGTACATGGTTAGGAAAATAAAAATTTTTAAATGGGGAATCAAAGGCCACAGCTAGAGTAAATACATAATTTTTTGTTGCTAGATAGCATCTAAACTGAAAACATGATGAAAATTAGCAAAAGATCGGCTTAGAAGCCTCTACCAAAATGGGAAATCCATGACCCCAGAGTCAGGGGTTCAGATGATGGGATGGGACTCTACAGTGGAAAAAACATTTCCCCACAAATCCCAGACAAGTTTATGATTGGGTATCTGATGAACATATTGAGTTCATGGTTATATATGTAATGACTAAGTAAGTCTCTACCAAAATTAGGAAATAAATGTACATGCCCTTTGACTTTGTAAGACACTTTGATGATCTTGTAATGTATGTTCTTATATTCAATAGATAGTATTTTAAATATCATATTAAAATGGAAAACAAATAATTTTATGAAATCGACCATGATTTGAACCACACTAGCATATCTAAAAAATGATATGTTTTGAATGCAAGAGCAACTTACGAGAAACTATAAATGACTTTCAAATTACTTATTACACGAAAGACATGTATAAATCTTCTCCAAATGAGGTCAACAATTTAATAGCTATTATTTATTGTTATATTCAGTATAGACGAGGAGTGTTTAAATGATGGTTTCCAATACACACCTAAGAGTCTGTTTTCTTGGATGACAAGGGTTCTGTACAATAGAAGGTCCAACTTTAATCCCTTATGGAACACATTTATTGTGGGAGGAGTACAAAATGGAGAACCGTAAGTACATGTAAACAGCTCCTATTTCATCAAATATTTTAATGAGATGTCACTGAATAGTCAACCAAAAATTGAGATATAAAACTTTTATATTGTGTTAGCTTTTATTTTTTTATAACTTTTATTAGCTAGCCTGACCTGTAAGCACAATTATAGCTTTTTCAGCTGTAAACTTTCTGAGTTGTTAAAATAAAGTATAATATGGTGGGTGTCTTAATAATTATTTTAAAAAAAAACATTGCAACAGAAATGTCAATATTTAAAAAAAGAATTATCTATGAAAAAATCAATTTGTGATGTTTCAGCGCAAGCATCCTCGATAGTGTATACTCTAGATTGTTCAAACTCCACCCTAACCCCCTTATCACTCAAAAGCAGACCCGAAATCTGGAGCTCAATGTATGCTGCAAAATTTAAAAATCTCCAGTATGATATTTAATTCTAGGACAATACATGTGCAAAATGCAGACTTTGAATTGTGCTGCCTCACCATGCACACACTGTAACATGATATGCTTTCTGGTTTAAAGAGACATAGCTAATTTTCTTCATCTTGGTTATTTCCCTTTTCACAGTTCTATAAAAAGAGTAGAAGTTAATTGTGCATGTACTGAAGTTTGAATCTTTGAATCTTTTTACTGCAATAATACATGTAAGCTCGCAATTGTATGTTAAAAAATTTCCGGAATTCAAAATTTATATTATGTACTCAAGCTTTAAAATTTTATTTACACCACATGACTTTGATTGACAGCAGTTGTCAATGAAATTGGAGGTACAGGTATATGAATTGACCAATTTTATTTTATAGAAATAAACAGGTAGTGAAAATAATTCATGCATAGGATCATGCACAAGACAAATAAAGCATCATAACTCTAAATGTTAAGAACTTCTTACACTTGGTGCGACCTCGGAACGTTATGTATATGAGGCACCAGACAAAGAAAGGACATGAAAATACTCAGCAGATCTAGAAGTTAAAAATGATCTTATGAGATTTTTTTGACAACTGTAGATTCGCATTAATTACTCTTTCACACTTATGTTTTGTCTCCATTTTTTTAATCCTTTTCTAACCAAATCTGTTGAAGTAAATGGTCTTTTCACCGTCTTGCTAAAAGCTACCCTTCAAAGTTTACAATCGATGCACATGCACTGTTGAATGAATTAAAGGCTGAGCTAGCAATATTTACTGTATGGACCGTCTAAAATAATTAATTTTAATGATACCGTAAATTGAGAATTTATTTATTAGATTTTTCAAAGAATAATTTTTACAAGTTTATACTTTTAATTCTGCTAGAAAATTCATTGAAGTTATGGGAAAATTGTCATTTCATGATATTTGCACAAAATGAGCTGTAGTGTCTCTGTAAGGGAAATTCAAACATAACTTTGCACTTTTTTTCTTGATGAATTTTTATATCACTCCATTCTTCTATGAGTATTTCTCTATTAATTAGAATTAAATAAAGATTTAATAATGATTTTGTAAGAGATTATTGGGTTTTTTTGTTTTTTTTTTGGTGTAGTAGTATTATTAAATCCCTGTGAAACAGATTTATCTGGAATGTAATTGTTGTGAAATATATCATCAGCCACTTTCCTTTCACCAATTTTGACTTATTGAATCTTATTGAATCTTTCTATTCAAAGTATAAAATATAATAGCTGCAAAATCTTGAAAGCCTCGCCAGTTCTCTAGCCTTTTAGTCTGCAAAATAATAAACAATCCCAACAATCCTTAGTCCTTAGGAGGAGGGGTGAAATATTATGGCCTCCTGTTTTTGATATATTAGAGGATTTAGTCCCTTCTCCCTGAACCCTTTAAAAAGACTGAGATGTATATATTGCTTTGATAATATGTTGTCCAGATGTAAGGTGACAATTATTTAGTGTTTACCTTCATGTTGTTTTCCTTCATCCAGGTTCCTAGGTTACATTGATAAGATTGGAGTGGCCTACAATGACCCCACCATTGCCTCAGGATATGGAGCTTATATTGCAGCAGTAAGTAAATTTTGTGGTTGATCATTCAGGGGTCATGCAAATAATGACAGAAATCAAGACAGTAACAGGGAGTAAGTGACTTAGGTCCAGTATCATGCTCCCATGCAGTATCATTGAGAAGTACAGTTCAGTGTTTTGGCCAGCCATCAACTTTTGATAATTTTTATAAATAGAAAGTTTGATAAAATCAGAATCTTACTTTCAATGATTAATGAGATGTATTTAGATATGTTTTTTAGCCTATCAACACTTAATTTCTTGTTCACTGTAGCCTCTGTTACGTGATGCCTATGAGGCCAATCCAAAAATGTCTCTGGCTGAAGCTGAGAAGAAGATCGATGAATGTATGAAGGTCTTATACTACAGGGATGCCAGGTCTCTAAATAAGGTACTGCATGAGCCCTATCTTAGTTACAGAAGTGTTTTACATGTAAACTCTCTTGGCTGTATACATATCTTGATAAGAAGGCAAGCAGGAACTAATTTTTTTATGCATTTTAGATCACTTGAGTAAACTTTTCCTGGGGGTTTTTGTCAGCAATAATGTGTCATCAGTTTTCTGTTAGTTGATAATTCTGGGAAATAGCTAGACTCTTTATGACTAAATTATTGTGAAATTACTTTTACCTGATGAGGCCTTAATTTTGGGCAAAATGTGAAAATTTATTAGAGATACCAAAACTGAGGGGTCTACCAAAAATTATGAAATGGCTCCTTGATTAGGGTTCTTGTTTTAAAGGGGCATAGTCAAGGGTTGGTTTTTAAATTTTATTTTTCAAATTTTACAATTATAATTTAGTAAGGTATTTCCAATGATAAGCCAAATTTTGAGTGTCAGTAATAAGCGAGATAAAGAGCTCACATTTCTTTGTTACATGTAAGTAAACAAGGCTATTGCCTTGGTTTTGTAAAAAAAAAAAATGCATCAATCCAATTGAAGTTCTGTAATAATTCTATACAATTTGTTTTGCAGCATTTATGAGGAAAATTTGTCTTGATTTCAGAACTTGATGATAGAATGAATTCCATAGCTATAGAATTTACAACCATATAAACTCGATTAGATTGATTGTGGTGCTGTTTTGTTTTGCTGTACACTATAATTCTTATTTAAAACAGTTTGTTCTGAAAATATTTATATTTTCTTTATTGTAGTATGAAGTGGCCATAGTAACAAAAGATGGTACCATGATAAAATCCCCCATTGTATCAGAGACTAACTGGGAGGTAGCACACATGATCAAGTAAGATTTCCAAGTCTGTGGTTGTTATCAGCAAAGACTGTTACTGTACATGTAGGTCATAAGCACTTTTAAGTATCTATATTTTTCTTTCTTTTTAGCTGCTTAGATAACACTTCAAAGACATGCTTTTTCATTGGATTATTTTGTTATAACTTTTTCTTTTTATACCTCTGCTCTTAAGGAGAGGGGGGTATACTGTTTTAACCCTTGTGTTTCTGTCTGTCCATAACAAATTTTATTCAACAATTTCTCAGCAACTATTAATCTCAGCTGCTTGAAATTTTACACAATCTTTGTTTAGGCATGGTATTAGGTGGGATTAATTTTTGTATTAATCAGATGTCAACTTCCTGTTAAATGACAACTTTGTTTATTATGGAACAAATTTTTGTCAAAGTCAGTAAGATTTCTTAGCAACTATTAATCGCAGCTAGCTGCTAGATATTTTAACACACTCTTTGTTTAGGCATGCCATATGGTGGGATTCATTTTTAGCTCACCTGAGCTGAAAGCTCAAGTGAGCTTTTCTGATCACAATTTGTTCGTTGTCTGTCGTTGTCGTCGTTGTCATCGTCGTTGTTGTAAACTTTTCACATTTTCATCTTCTTCTCAAGAACCACTGGGCCGATTTCAACCAAACTTGGCACAAAGCATCCTTAGGTTAAGGGAATTCAAGATTGTTAAAATGAAGGGCCACGCCCTCTTTCAAGGGAAGATAATTAAAAATCATTGAAAATTTGTTGGTATTTTTCAAAAATCTTCTTCTAAAAAACCATTCGGCCAGAAAAGCTGAAACTTATGTGGAAGCATCCTCAGGTAGCCTAGATTAAAGTTTGTTCAAATCATGACCCCTGGGGTAGGGTGGGGCCACAATGGGGGGTCGAATTTTTACAAAGGAATATATAGAGTAAATATTTAAAAATCTTCTTCTCTGAAACTGATCAGCCGGAAAAGCTGTAACTTGTGTGGAAGCATCCTCAGGTAATGTAGATTGAAGTTTGTTCAAATCATGATCCCCAGGGGTAGGGTGGGGCCACAATGGGGGGTCGAATTTTTACATAGGAATATATAGAGTAAATCTTTTAAAATCTTCTAATCTGAAACTGATCAGCAAGAAAAGCTGTAACTTGTTTGGAAGCATCCTCAGGTAGTGTAGATTGAAGTTTGTTCAAATCATGATTCCCAGGGGTAGGGTGGGGCCACAATGGGGGGGGGGGTCGAATTTTAACATAGGAATATATAGAGTAAATCTTTAAAAATCTTCTTCTCTGAAACTGATCAGCAAGAAAAGCTGTAACTTGTGTGGACGCATCCTCAGGTAGTGTAGATTCAAGTTTGTTCAAATGATGATTCCCAGGGGTAGGGTGGGGCCACAATTGGGGGGGGGGGGTCAAATTTTTACATTTGAATATATAGAGAAAAATCTTCTAAAACACAAATTGTCTAGAAGAGCTCTAACTTTAGTCAGTTCATTTGTCAAAATCATATTCTTCAGGAGTAGGGTTGGGCCACATAGGGAGGGGGGGGGTCCCATTTTACAATGGAAAACATTTAAATTGTTCACAAAAACCCAAATGTTTTTACATGTATATATGGTTTTACTTATATGCAACCATTTTGACATATTGTTGATTCTTTAAAATTGTTTAGACTATGGCCCCTGGACAATTCTTAGAACTCACAAGGGGTTCAAAGTTTGATGTAGGTTTATAATCCATATATAAACAGTTGTTTAAGTCTGATCATCTTCTCGAGAACTGCAATGCTCAATATGTGATATGACTGTAAAATCATCCTGTTACAAAGGGACTCAATGATAAACATAAGAATATGCAGGGGAATTTTTTTTTTATACAGGATCTATTAATCGTCATTGTTCAGATATTTTGTATATGACTCCATAAAGCTGATTTTATGATGTCTGTTGTTGCTCAGGTGAGCGATGTGGCCCATGGGCCTCTTGTTGAACCAATCAGATGTCAACTTTGTGTTAAATGACATCTTGCTTATTATGTATATTCACATCAGAGCAGAGGTATCACTAGTGAGCATTGGCTTACAGATATCTTGTATGGTCAGCTGAGTCACTCAGGTGACCTATTGCAATTGGTCTTCGTCTGACATCGTGCATCATCCATCATGTGTCATCTGTTAACAATTTAACATTTTTAACTTCTTCTTGAAAAATACAAGACCAATTATTACTTATTTTTTGTGTGAAGCATCTCTAGGATTAGAGGTATATAGATTTTAAAATGTATGACCTTACCACCCGGGGACTCATGGGCAGGGCCAAAAAAGGCAAAATTTTCAAAAATCTTCTTCTCTACTTCCACACATGTGGGAAAAAACTAAATGCACGGTTTTAATGTCCATGAAGCCCTCTAACAAAATTGTGAAATTATTTGCCCCTGGTTCAGGGGTTCAGACCCTAGGGGTGGGACCAATATGGCCATATAGTGAAGATGTATTAAATCTTAAAAAATTTTCTTCTCTACTTCCATATACATTGTTATGATGTCCATTAAATCCTCTAACTAAATTGTGAAATTAATGGCCATTAAAGGTTTGAAAGTCTCTTTTTTTACCAGTTTACAATTTTTGGCCCCTTGAGCTAGGGTATAGAAAATCTAAAATTCCTTCTACTTTTGACACCCCCCTCCCCCACATTTTCTTGAATAAATATTTTTCAAACATCAAAAAATAAAAGCGGGGGTAACAGTCAGATGAGTCTTAGATTAGGGTTTAGACTTCAAATGAAGCTTAAAATGCAAACGTGAGAGTCTCTGACATGACATTCAATCTAAGGGCTATGGTACTCAGGTGACCATCAAGGCCTGTGAGTCTCTTGTTTTATTTTCAATTCTAAGTTTTTTATGCAGTTTTTGGCTAGCTCTTTTTGTTTAAAATTCTCAATACAGTTCACTACAAGTTAATCCAGTGTAAAGTTACTTTTATACGGCTTGGTTGTAACTGCTTATTTCTCCAAGTTTTTCATTTATTAATACCATATTTTATAAAAAAAAAAAACAAACTATTGATACACTGTACATGTTGTCTGCTATTGTTCTTTGTGATGAAGGGCTGTGATATTTAGACAATTTGAAACTAGGCTGGGATACTGGGCGCCTATTCTTACTTACTTACATATTCCTCTTCATCCATTTCTGCACATAAGATGAAAACAAGGTCTCTCCTTTGCAATACTAATGATTCCAGTCGTATAGGAAGAATATGCTACATATATCATACTTATCTTGAATTGTTTACATAATGATAAGTTGCAGTACTTCTTTTATTAGCCATTTATCACATTTAGAAGGCCTTAGTTCTATTTGTTCTCACTGATGAATGTTGAGCGCTGCTTTTATCAGTTTTATTGCTCTCTCTTTCTCTCTCTCTGTCTCACACACACACACACACACACACACACAAATTCTTCAATTTCGTAGTGAGAGCACTGTTGAGATAAATATTTAGAAAATCTATATGGTTAAGAGCAATTAATATTTTTGATGCATTAATGCTCTATCTATGATATGCTGACTCTATGGTTTGTTTTTTTAGGGGCTATGAATAACACAGAGGAGGCGGGCTGTGACCATGGTGACAGTGAACTGTTGTGTATCAAGTGGTGTACACTTATCATGTACTCATAGACATTGTGATAAATATCATGTATATTATCAATATTCCATCCCAGAAAAGCATCATTTGATCTGAAATAGAATAAACATGAAATCACAGGAAGTCTGAGTGTTCTGTTCCTTTTTTCTCCTGATGATACTGATAGATTCGGTGTATGTTAGTTTAAGGACTTGAAGGAAGGAGGAAGAGTTGTGCGAGTGGCAATAGAAAACGTTATAACATGTAACACTTCATGTATAAATAGCATAGAAGTGGATGAGCTTATCAGTACAAGTATCCTTGTTTTCCTTGAAACAAATCAGATAACTCCGTGAAAACTGTGCTGTACCAGCCAATGACTTATGGTCCTCTATGTGTTACAGATTATATCAGATGTACATGGACAGCTCATCTGTTGATAAGATTATACTCACATTCAAGAGTTTATTTTGCTCTTAAGTTTTATTTTGAGAAATGTCATATTGAAGACGATTTCCTTATATGACCTTGACTTTTATTGTGCATATAAAAGTATATATGATTTCTTTGGTTAGATACAAATCAATTTCTACTTTGAATTATACGTTCGGAAACACAAGGTTTTCATTTAAATCCCTGTCTGTGTCACGTGGTTCTTTAGAACCGGTTTCTTAGCAAGGCTATATAAAGAAATGCATACATAACTACTATTTAAGTGTTAAGTACCAGTTTAGGACGACAAGTACAGCATATCATTTTAAAATTTTGGGAAATGTTTTATTAATTAAGAAATGAATTTAGTAATTTTTCTATTTATCGGCGTGTCAAAGGAAAAATTGACCGGAAAACTTATTCAGTGCGCGTAGCTTTCATTTGGAAAGTAATGAATGTATTAAAAGGAGAAGAAAATTTCAGATTTTCTTGCACATAATTTCTTCGACTACCATAAAAGAAACTAAGTAAGTTTAAACCTTAAATCAAACATATAGCAAATATTATTAAAAATGCTCCCCGAAATTCAGCATATGGAGCATACTATGAAATATAGCTGTGTGTTTCTGATCATATCATTTAGTTCAGAAAACACAGTTTTGTATTATATATTGTTGGATCTTTCCATACATTCGTTTCTACAACTCTTTACACGACCAATATTGTTATGAAGTCTCATTTGTGCTTCACTTGTATTCTGCAATAAATAGCAAATGAAAAATAAATTCTATCTCAAAGCGCGAAAATATTCGATTCTTATGAAAAAGAGTCCTTTGTATACTTTCACAGAGACAGCTTGTATGTTTACAGGTGAATTATAACCTGTTGACTCTGTATATGTATATCATATAACATATCGAAGTTGACATATCAAACACTGAGTGCTTGAGACAATGGACCAACTTGTACTGTTTGATGGCTCTTATCTTGGTTAAGAATGTGCCTTAAGTTTGAAGATTTCCAAATATCATCACATATCAAGGACGAAAGATTAAAAAAGAAAAAAGAAAAAATAATATTTATTTTTGGAAATATACTCTAGTATTTACTTATCAGTTTTCTAAGGAAACGAAAAAATAAATAAAATAATCGATGGGTGTTAATGTCCATTTACAAGTCTGGAGTAGAATATTATGTAGAACGATTTGTGTAAAACAGAATTTAGACTATTGAATATAGTCTTAAATGGCAGGCGCGTGTTATAAGGAACCAGTGTAGATACATCAAAAGTTTTAAGATATGACGCACACTATCCCCACCCCAAGAATGAGGATTTTGAAGATTACCAAAGGTAATGTACATGTATTGTTTTTTTTTTTTTAATTTTGCTTGTCAAGATCTGCGCCCCCCCCCCTACACACACACACACACACACACACACACACACACACACTTTTGCTATACCTGCATGTATGATCATGACATAAATCTGCTTAGTTTGTTTGAAACCACTTTTTAGTGGACTTCAATCGTTTTCGGGTCGAATTTTCCTGTAGTGTTTCTGTTCTTATTGACTTTAGCTAAAAGCAGACAGAGGCCGTATATAACGTTGACAGAAAGAGCCCTCTAGTGTAAGTGGAAGCAGTATACATAGCAAAATGCCAGAATCAGAATCCCATATATCAATCGCCATTTAAATGCCGATATTAAATAGTCTTCTCTCTGTATTTTGAGACATTTCGCTCTCTGCTTTGGACAGGCTCTGTCTATAGAATTGTCCGGTATGGCGACAGTCGCGGCTCCAATACTTTTCTCCGTCCTCCTGATCGGGGCAGTGTACACCAATCCAGAAAACTCACAGGCACGAAAGTCTTTTAAAGGGTACGTCTATGCTGTAACCAAGACACGATTTACACTTGAAAATAAGATGGCATTCTTTTTATTTTTCGTAATTTTGTACATTCTGTGTGCAATACGTGGACATGCAGCGGGTAGTTATGTGGTTTTTGATAACGATAAGATTCGTTTTGTAGTTATCAAGTCATTTCTGTGCGGGCTGAGAATGAAATGCAGATAGAGTACCTGAATTTGCTACAGCAAGGACCGGAGGTAGGTGTGCATTACTCCCAGATACCCCGGCACTTCCGGTTCTAGACGTCTCAGATACACTGCTCGGGAAAAATACAAAATTTCAACTTTACCGGTTACATGGTAGTTAACATGATAGTTAACCATGTTTTCTCTTTTCAGATTGATTTTTTCCAAATCCCCTCCCTGGTACAAAGGACTGATATTTTGGTTCCTCCCACTAAGTTAAAGGAGATCAAAAAATCCCTCAGAAAGATGAGGATGCCCTATGAGGTCATCAATCAGGACATTGAGACGTAATGCAAAAATAAACTTAAACAGTTCCAGGTTTTAAAGTGATTTTTTTAATCTTAAATATAACGATGCAACTTGGAGTGTCCGTTTTAGATAAAAAAATATGTTTAATGATGTAAGAAGTATTTAATGGTTTAACTGTGTACATTTCCATATTAGAACCATTGAAAGAGAGCGCCAACAAATAACAGGAAAAGCCGCAAACGACATTTGGACCAATTATCTCATGTGGGAGAACGTAAGATTGAAGAAACCTGGCTATATTTACCATTAGTTGTGCTATTCATAAAGTATGGTTCGCGAATAGACCTAGATGTTCCTTTATAATGCACCATACTATTTAAAGTACAATATATATTTTTATACTTTTGATATGCAATGATACATCGTAGATAGTAAATGGACGTACTTTTTCTGCAAAGAAGATAGTTTTATGTCCTTATATTAAGCTTATGATATTATATATAATATTATATTATTCTACATTGAATGTTGCGTTAAAAGTAACTGTGAGCCGACATTTTGTCTGATTATCTTGTTTGTGGGTTTGTTTTGCAGTTTGAACTTTGGTTACAAGAAAGAAGTCAAAGCTACTCAAATATGATACAGTTAAAGAGCATTGGGAAATCCCAGGAGGGCAAGGACATTTGGCAGGTCAAGGTCTGTGGTTTTTGTTTTCTATTGTGTTCGCCTTGTACTTAAGGTTCTATCTCGATATTTCAATTTTCACAAAGATCTGATTAAGATTTAATCACAGGTTGCTGCCAACGTGAACGATGCCAAGAAGCCGGCCATGTATGTGGAGTGTCTGGCCCATGCCCGCGAGTGGATCACGGGGTCGGTGTGTCTAGGCTCCATCGACATCGTGAGTATCTAGCAGAATCAAGAGAGTCTGTTAGTTGTGTTAGGAATATAATAATTCACTGCTTGGTTCTTCTACAGTTGACGACTAACTACGGACAGAGTGGATCTCTGGGAGAGCAGGCCACACTGATGCTGAACAAGTTTGACTGGTACTTCATCCCTATGATGAACCCTGACGGATACAACTTCACCAAAGTTAACGTAAGTTTGCATTTGTTGAACAAATCGAGAATCGTATCATAACGAAAACCTCAGGTTTTTTTTTAAATTAACAAGTTTTTTTTTTCACAGAGACTTTGGCGGAAAAACAGAAAGGTGAATGTCGTCTCGAGCTGTCCGGGTGTGGATCTTAACAGAAACTTTGCAGCCGACTGGGGCGGTACGTAGATGTTTTTGATATAACTTTAAGGTGGTATGGGACATATCCATATTGTAACTACTTTCTATAGAAATAAACAATAAAGTCAAGTATAATTTTATAACTTTTTTCTTTCTCAACATTGTTACAAGAATAACAGCGTGGCGCAATGGGTTAGAGCGTTAACTAAGAATCTGTAAGTCATAAGTTCGAATCCTGCTGGGGATTTTATCATTTTTACCTTCAAAAACATGTTGAAACATTTTTTTGGTCAAATATGATTGTTTTAAAAATTTGAAACCGGATAAAGTATCTTGATTATACTGTACTTTAATCTACACTAGTATCGACAAGTGTCCCATATCACCTTAAAACTTTAAAACAAGCAATTTGTTTTAAGTAGCGATCTTTGAAAGAACGTTATGTATGTCAATCATATTATCTGTTGGTTTTTATATTGTCTAGGAGCGGGATCCTCGAGCAACTGGTGCTCTGACACATATCGCGGAGGCAGTGCGAATTCCGAACCCGAGGCGCAAGCTGTGATCGCCGCCGTGGCGGAGGCTGGTGACGTCAGATCCTACCTGTCCATCCACTCCTACTCCCAACTCCTACTGGTGCCGCACGCCTACGCCGCTGTGAAGGCCCCGGATTACAATGAACTGGTTAAACGCTTATTCTTTTGACACCATTATACAGTATAGTATAGAAACTTTTTAATGTAATGATAGGCTCAAGGCTTTATTCAATATATACTTTTGTTGTTTTAGAAAAATGTCGGCGATATGGCAATGCTAGCATTAAGACAGGTCAACGGAGTCAATTTTCAAGTCGGTCACGGTCCAGAAATTCTCTGTAAGTTACATCCACTTTGTCGCACTCAAAAATTAAAACCATATTTTTGAACATATTGCGTGCACAGTTGAAAAAATAAATTTTTGAACCACACCATGACAATGTGAATGTTATTTATTATATAGATGCCGCATCCGGAGGTGCCTTTGACTACTTCAAGTTGAACGGCGTCAAATATTGTTACGTGTACGAGTTGCGTCCCTCCAGCGGTTCCGGAACTGACGGATTCATACTTCCGGCCTCACAGATAGACCCAAGCATCCGCGAGACGTTTGCTTCCTTTTACAGTTTTGCCGACCAAATACCGGCATAATTCATATTGATCTTAAATCGGTTGAAAATTGGCAAAAGGACAACTTAAACTGTTTTAATTAGCAAATCATATCAATTATGCAAAGAAAATAAAGACATAACCTGTTTTTCATTCTATCTACGTCCAAGGTTCTTCTATATTATTATTGGCGTTACATGTAGCAGCATTTTACTTTATTCGATAGTTTAGAAAACAAGAAGAAAACGTCACTTTACTTCATATTGGTTGGAGACAATGCATCTGCTGAAAGCGATATAAATTAAAGTACAGGTTTACAGAAGAAGCACGCAATACACGATAAATTCCTTAGTCCATTTGTGCATATTTTAAATTAGGTATAGGACCAATCATCTTGATTTCCGATCCGCTCCACTCTACGGAAACCCTTGACCGAAAAAACAATACATATGCGGGTTTACGAATACGCCATCTATAGTGAAAATACTCATTTTTGAACTTTTGTGACCTCTTATTCTGAACAATCAGAAAATGCGTTATAAATAGAAACAATATACAAATATGGCTGCTTCCATGAACAAAATCAAATTTGTAGAAAAGATGGATTCACTCGGAACAAAAACCCGATAGCAGTAGGCCGAAGTTAAATACTTACTAGTCCGTCTCAAATTTATTTGACAACGGTTCAACATTGATCAATGCACAATCAACACCATTATTAAAACAACGTTTCTTAGATATTGGATCATGCAAATGTATGATACCAACCAGCGTGCAAGGTTTTTAACCCTATTCGGTCAAGGGTTTTTGTAGAGCGGAACGGATCAGAAACTCTGGACTTGGTAAGATGAGGACCAATATTTATCGAAGTACTGATAGTCCAACACTGATGTGTAAGTGTACCTTTTGGAACAAGTTTTAAATAAGTTCTCTAAAATGATGTAATAACACATTTTAAAATTCAATATCAAGTCAGTTCTCAAAACTATAGAGAGAGAAAAAATAAATATGGACTGACTGAATACTATTGATATTTTCTATAATGAAAACAAAAATATATTCATTTAAAGAAGGTGTTGCAGTAATAAAATACCAACCTTGAAGTTATACCAAAGTAGATATACATTGACCAAAGAAAAAGAAAATTATAATAAGTTTTTATATCTTATTTTATACATGTTAAAACCGTCCAGATCTCTTTAAATTTAGCTGAACGTTAAAAAATAAATTTTCATTTTCTGCAATACTGATAGAGTTATCTCTCCATAACAAAACATGAGTGTCGATAATGTGTAGATTTTCTTTTATATTTCTAAAGATAACTTTGAATAAATCATTTAATGGAATATTATATTTTGCACAAGAAAGAAAGTAATGATATGCATCTTCTACTTTTCCACATGAACATAAAGGACTATCAATAGTTTTGCATCTATATAAATCTTTTTTCAATATACAATTGTGTCGAAGTCTAGTGTGAATTACATTCCAGTAACGTTCTCCATATGAAAAATATGATGGAAGTTGAGATATAGAAGACAGAAAACTTTTCTTAAAAGATTCTACTGTTGGCAAGTTTCTAATTTCTAATTAAAGGTATACCATTCCACAAATCAATGGCTGTTGGAACAAAAGATGATTTATAAATATTTAGTCGAAATTTTGGAATACTATAATTTTGCTCTTGTATTATAAGTAAAAACAAGAGAGCGAGTGCTTGGAAAACTTTTAGTATGATCGAATTAAGGAAGATGACTATAATTTCTGTATTTTGATGTTACCATAAAACAATTTGATTTAATTCTAATTGCCAGCGTGTTTACTGTAAATTATTATTTGCAACAGTATAACTTTTCACTTATTCTCGAAAGTCAATTAAATATATACAACAATAGAATTGTCTACATTTCTGACAATACCCGCCGTCACAAGGAAGTAAATCCCGCGCTGATTCACCACTCAGACATGTAGCGAGGCTCCTCGCCGTGTCATTGTTTGACTGGGACGTCATCCTTAAAATGTTTAAATCTCCGTGTTTACCTTTTGTGGAGGTCACTCGTCAGGCGCTCTGTTTTGGTTCATTTACTTGATAAGCAATGATATTTACTTCCTTCTTCAGACATGGCTGTGGTGATATGGCTTGGATTTGTGTTCTATCTTGAATTCACTTACTGCGTAGGTAGGTAGATTCCTTTTATGTGTCACAGATTGGCCGTGCTGGTTGTCAGAAAGAATAACTAGTTGAACATTTTACTACACAATACATTTGTTTATCTTGTGATTCAGTTTTTACAGAGAAAATATATGTTTTTGTGTCACTTATTGGCTGGTCCGTAATGGCAGCCTCGGTGGGCTCACAAAACCATCCGTCCGTGTATCGATGTAAGACAGGCTAAAGAACCTGGGGGGAATAAGCCGAGTCATATGCCCACGAGTGGCCACAACCCTATCACTAGTATCTTTCAAATGACAAATCACGGATTTAGTATAATATGTGTGTTAACTTCAAATATTTTTATTCCTATGCTTACATATCTCCAGAAAGTTTATTATGTGCGTGTTTATAGAATAAAGAATTGCTATCTTTTGTCTATAAGTCCATAATTTGTTCCCCCTCAACAAAGTAACATGTTTATTTTTAGAAATAATACTAAAAACTGATTTAGCATTAACTAAAAATTTATAAAAGGATTAATTGCATGTATTTAATTCATAATAATGCAATTTTTATTTTCTTTTACATCAAATGAGTTTTTCGAATTTAAACAAAGTAAACAAAGATATAGAAATATTTACAACACGGAATCGAACACCTACTTCAACATACTTATATTCAAAGAACTCCTCGCTAACCGCTACACCACGGAATCACATGTTTGAATCCATTTAAATAACAGACTCAATTTAGTATTGCGCAAACATAATTCGGTCTTGGCCATTTGATGATCATCTTGAAAATTGAATGAAGAAAACTTGCTTTTTACCATAGAGTGGGTCTTGGTACCATTTTTTTGAAAATTGAAAAAGATAGACAATTACATGGTTTATCAATATGCATTCTTTAAAAAATGGTATGATGACCCACTCTATAAAAACTATAGTCTGAACATTCGATTTCATAAGCATTTTGTTGCTCAATTAGCATATACATATTTTGATGTCTTCATATCAATTAAATTTGAAGCCAGTTTATGAAGGTTTTGGCAATACTGAATGCAAATGATTACATATTTTTAATAAAAGTAAAAAAACTTATATTTGTATGAAATTTTTTGGGGGGGCTTTTCAAATGGACTTAAGTGATTTTATGCCTCGGCTTATTTCCCCACGTTCTTTGGTGAATCTTAACTGTTGAATTGTTGAATGTTTAGGGCGGTTCCATTCTCCTTAAGGCTGAGTTCCTTGAATACTGAAGTATTGTAGTTCTGGTATACTGTAATACTGCAAATTGTGGTACTGCAATACTGGGATCTATTAATAGTATAATATCATAACTGTATATACCATACATTGGGGTTATATACTATGCACGTTTTTCCACATACATATATATTACTTTACACAAAAACTTTACATGTATTTACTTATATTATACATGCATACTTTTACCCATGTTTTTACTTATATACTATATATTTACACATACGATATATATTATGCAAATAGCATGTTAACTTATACACTGAATTTACGCAATTACTGTACACACTTTTAACAATGTTTACGCAGCATTGTTACTTTACAGCTATTTTGTATACTTTATAAACATAACCAGTTTTTATGTACTTTAACAATATTTTAAGTTTTAAAAAATATTACTAATATGCACACAAAGAAACACAAATAATTCATAATACACAATTTGCATTTCATTCAAACTATGACACATTAACGAACCTCCAGTATATGGCGGCGGTGCCACATGCAGTCAATAAGTAGTAGACTACGCACTTGCATAAGGTATGACTGTATATAAAAACACCATATATATATTTTACGTTTAAATCAATAAACACTGCAGACAAAGTTATCTAAACAATGATAATACATTTCTCTAAAGTATTCTGTATATTAAACAATTTTATTATTCTCACACAAAGGATATTTGAATAATATGTTTTGAATAAAATACAAATGAATAGTTATTCCAGAACATGAAAATAACTCTCTTACCGTAGATAATGCAAGGTATCACTCACACAAGTTTTACACCTGAACACTCTCAAGGGCGTCAGCGAAGTGGGACGCCATATAAACTTGTTAAACTTGTTTAAATCTCAACTTTTATAATAAATAAATAAATAATTTCACAAATTAGTCTCACTTTGCAGATTATCATAATAAAATAGAAAACAACTAGATAAATGTGCAAAATATATATTTAATAAGTTTTTAGTAACATCTTTAAATAAAAGAATTTGCGCTGAACAGAAACTCTATAATAGAAAAACCACAGGTAAAATATACGGTACGCGATTCGCACAAATAACACATATAATTTTGACCATTACATATCTCCCCCGCGCAATTATGTCGATGCCCTCATCAACAACATATAATACTCGATACTCATTAAAAAAATAATATATGTACAATCATCTGCGTTTGACCTGTTTTTCATTTGTAAGTATTCTGAAAACGTTTGATTTAAGCTTGCGCTTAGACTTGCACCAAATGCTGTCACAGCTTTTCCGAAATCCTGAAACTCAGAACTAGAAGAATCTGCTTTTACTGACATGTTTCTGGATAACACTGATCTAGGCAAATTAAAAGGGTTGGAATGCTTACCCGTCGTTGACCTTGTACAGCGTCTAAGAGGTATTTCTTGCTCAAGTTCAACAATCGTTTTCATCTGAACTCACCTGAGATTCTTGATCAGGATTATCTCTATCATTCTCTATTTCTGTAATTTCGAATGTCTTTATCTCCTCGTCTGAGTCAGGCTCTTCACAAAGGTCAATATCATTTGGACTTTTTCTTAAGTATTTAAAATCTCGTTCCTGTGTAGAACTTTCACATCATCACAACCATCCGCTGACTCAACCTTGTAAACATTTTCTTGCAATTTCTCAGTTATGATATAAGGATATGGTTTCCACACATCTTGTATTTTGTTCCTACCTTGTACATGATTTCTTAAGAGAACTTCTGTTCCTACATCAATAGAACAAGGAGTAGATTTCCTCTAATGAAACTCGCGCCGTTTTTCTGCATGTTTTTCTGTGTTTTTCTCAATAGCAGCCCATGCGTATCGAAGGCGTTCTCTGTGTTTATCCAACCATTCATCTACTTGGAAAGACTTGTTGTCATCGTTGACCCCTAGTAAGAAATCTACGGGTAATTTCGGTTCTCTTCCATAAAGGAGATAATAAGGGGAAAAGCCTATAGAAGAATGAGGAGTAACATTATAAACATAAAATGTTCTGGCAAATACGCTGTCCTCTTTCTTTTTTGGCGTGCTTCGTGAATTCTTACTACCATATAATTTACATACCTTGATCACTGTGCAATCGACAAGGGATAAAAATCTTATGAAACCATTCATTTACCAAGTGTTTAGCAACCATTGAAGCCTTCTGATTTGTTGTAGGGATAGCCATTGTGTATTTTGTAAACACGTCTGTCAGAACCAGAACGTTTTCAAAACCACCTGAAGTTTTCCCTAGCAGAGTAAAATCCATTGCCAAAATCTCTAAAGGTCTTTTTGCTAATAAATTATCTTGTGATGGTCTGATGGTAGGGATCGGTGTCTTAGCGATCATGCATCATTCACATCTTTCAATCCATCTTATAACATCCGCTACCATTCCTGGCCAGTAGCATCTTTTCTTTATAATGGCTATTGTTCTCTCACGACCTTGGTGTCCAGAACAACCATGCAAAGACTCCATTAGCTGTGGTCCAAGACATTCTGGTATAGCGAATTGCAAATACTCACCGTCCAAGCCTTTACTGGTCAACATATCATTTTTCAGTTGTAACAAATGCAACTTTCGAAGAAATTTCCTCAACTCTTTCCTTTCTCTTGAAATTTGAATGGAAGTTGGTTTATGACCAGTTTCTAACCACTGAAAAGCTCTGTTGATGTCTGGATCCTCCGTTTGAAGTTTTCTGAGATCCTCATTTGTATATCCTGGTAAAATGTGTGTTAGTTCCTTTCTTTCAATTTTTTCAAGAACCTTATCCGTTTCAAGTCTCTGATTGTTTGTAATAATCTCTCTCAAAGAAGTGGATTGTGTGAAATTTGCTAAAATCTCGTCTGAATTACTCTCGCGGTACATTCTGCTAAAACTATACGATTTTTGTTTGCGGGTCTATATCTGATATCAAAATTATATTGTGCCAGCTCGGATGACCAACTAAACTCATTGGCGGCTAATTTTGATGTCTTAAAGTAACTAAGAGGGTTGTTGTCTGTTTACACAATACAATTGCTACCCATTAAATAGTCTCGAAACTTTTCGGTTATCGCCCATTTAAGTGCAGGTAACTCTTATTTCATTGAAAATGTAATTAGACATGTTTCTCTCACCTGGTCTGAGACTTCAAGATGCATAAGAGATGACTACTTTTCCGGACTCCTATTACGCTCAATTCATCATAACTCGCATCAGTTTCAACAATAAATGGAGTGCTGAAGTTTGGAATCCCTAAAACTGGAGTGCTAGTTAAACATGATTTAAGTTTTTCAAAAGCGTTGTCACAATCTGCATTCCATTTTTGTTTGAACGGAATTTCTTTTGTTACTATTTTCTTACCTTTGACCTTCTCCTCTTGTTTAGATAGAACAGAATGGAGCGCAGCAGCAATCTGACTAAACCCCTTAATAAATTTCCGATAGTACCCGGCTAATCCAAAAAATGACCGAAGATCTTTTTCTGTCTGAGGTGTTTGCCAGTCTTTAATAACAGCAATTTTATCAGGATTAACTTTGACACCTTCTTCACAGACAACAAGACCTAAATAATTCACCTCTTTGTGAAAAAAATGACACTTCGACGGTTTGATTTTAAGATTGTGAGCTCTTAATCTGTTAAACACAAATTCAAGCCGTTCTTAATGTTCATCGAAAGACTGAGAAAAAATGAGATTATCATCGAGGTACAAAAAAAGAATTTCAAAATTCTTGTCACCCAAACAAGCTTCCATTAACCGATGTAAAGTACTTGGACTATTGCAAAGACCAAAGGGCATGCGAACAAACTCATACAAACCCAAAGGACCAACTCTAAAGGCTGTTTTGTGACTCATGCTCATCCATTTGTACCTGATAGAAATCATGTAGCAGATCTAAAGTAGAAAACAGAACTTTGCTCCATGAAGTGCATCCACTTGGGATAGGAAACGCATCTTTTATCGTCTTAAGACTGAGTCGTCAATAGTCAACGCAAAGTCGTAAACTGCCGTCTTTCTTGCGCACCAGGACAACAGCAGCACCATAGGGACTTGTGCTTGGTCGGATTATGCCTTGCTTCAGGAGAGTCTGAATGTGCGACTTCACTTCCTCGATCTGATTAGGAAGGATGCGTCTATGTGGTAATTTGATAGGAACTTCATCTGATGTAAGAATTTTATGGTTGACAGTATCAGTAAACCCTAATTCATCACTGTTCTTAGAAAAAACATCTTGGTGAGTATTTAGAATTGAAACTAACCTTTCTTTCTCCTCAATAGATACATTTTCTCCAACATCTACTTCTATATCATGAATCTGAATCTCTTTCTTTGTACTGACAACTGCTTTGACATCACGATCTTTTTCCTTTTGAATACTTTCTATAGACACATTAATCTCTTGATTCCTTACCTATATTTCTGCTTGATAGTTCGGCTGGTTAGCAAACTCAACCTCTACTTCATGAAGTATACCAACCCTGGATTTCGGATTCAACCAAACATCTTCGTCTCCTATGTTTACAACTCTCATTGGGATCTTGCCGTTCTCTATATCTGCATAGGTATCAATCACTAACGTGTTTCTAAGAAGAGTACCATAATTATCATCTATTGCTTGTACCAAACCACTAAAGTGTCTAGAAGTCTGACGTGTAGTACCCATTACAACTTTCATTGAATTGGCTGATATTTTTATAGGATTTTGACCTGCAACTTTGACTTAATCTTATTTCATCTTTAGCTTGATCACCTAAGTTACATGTATCCATCAAAAAATCTATCCTAGCATCATTGTCATTGATAACTTTCAAATGTTGCCTAGCATCATCTTACCCTTCTGCTACATCAGGGTCACTCTCTCTCAAAGGTCTCCCACACAACCTTGCATTTTTTTCTCTCTCGCAACAGTTTTATTTGGATTTGAGTTACTTTTCTGTTTCATTTCTTTATCTTTCAAACTTAAATCATGCTCTGCTTTCTTTAACCTTCGATAGAATGATAATACCTCACTTTCTAACTGGTCAGACTTTTCTTTTTCAAGGTCAAGTAGTTCTTTGATTTCGTTTTTAGTAGGCATTTTCGATATGGATTAACACACACAAGAAGCAATGTAAAATGTGATTTTACAGTTGATAACAGGTGCAATTGTTTTTTATCACCTGAATGGGCGTTGTTTGTTGATTGGAACACGCGCACTCTACACTGAGGATGAGATGTCCAAGGTCCTTGTATTGTTGCGTTGAGAACGCGGTGTTGATAGATCTTGGAGTCTATGATGATCATCAGAATTGTCACCACAATAACACTGTTTTCAGCCAAGGTTGCCACGTCTTTTACGTCAAATCACAACGTTGAACGTCTACACGGAGTATGGATCTAAAATCCGTAACTCATTGCCAGTTGAAAAATCCTGTGCACGACCCCATTTTGTAATAGATAAGATTGCTTTCTATTGTTTAAGTTCTTTATTTCAACTACATATTAAATCTATTGGTAATTAGCTACTATATGAACAAAATAACTCAGTTTACAAATAAACACACAAAGAAACACAAATAATTCATAATACACAATTTGCATTTCATTCAAACTATGACATATTAAAGCTGAACACCGCTCGTAAATAGGCATTGTCCGCCATATTTCTCTTTCAATACTGCTGTCCCTAGAACCCCTATGTAAGGCAAAGACCTCTAAACAGTTCAAAGTACTTTGCTGTAGAGGTCTCATCTGTGTGGACGTACATCTTGCCTCGCCGTGTTACTCGGTCGCGATGAAATTCTCAAGTTTTACGCACTTTTTCAAGCCATGAGAATACTAACATCAAATAAAATGGTCAATGCATTATTTACAAACAGAATATGCACATAGAATATGAAATAAATGCAAAAAGTCCAAAGAACACGAAAGGAATACTACACGTCGGCCACGAGTTTCAGGTGTGCAATCGGGTGTAACGAAATCGAAGGGTTTATATACCAGGTATCTGTGTGACGGTGCCTATTTACGAGCGGTGTTCAGCTTTAACTAACCTCCAATATATGGCGGCGGTGCCACAGCAGTCAATAAGTAGTAGACTACACACTTACATAAGGTATGACTGTATATAAAAACACCATATATATTTACGTTTAAATCAATAAACACTGCAGACAAAGTTACCTCAAAAATGCTAATACATTTCTCTTAAGTAATCTGTGTATTAAACAATTTTATTATTCTCACATAAAGGATATTTGAATAATATGTTTTGAATAAAATACAAATGAGTAGTAATTCCAGAACATGAAAATAACTCTCTTACCGTAGATAATGCAAGTAGATAATATCACTCACACAAGTTTCACACCTGAACACTCTCAAGGGCGTCAGCGAAGTGGGACTCCGTATAAACTTGTTAAACTAGTTTAAATCTTAACTATTATAAAAAAAAAATGATAATTTCAAAAATTAGTCTCACTTTGCTGATTATCATAATAAAATAGAAAACAACTAGATAAATGTTCAAAATACACATGTAATTTTAATAAGTTTTTAGTAACATACTCTCTTAAAAAAAGAATTTGCGCTGAACAAAAACTCTGTAGAAGAAAAACAACAGATAAAAAATACGGTACGCCTTTCGCGCAAATAACGCATATCATTTTGGCCATTACACTTATCAAATACCAGGCCGACCTTTGTCTAGATGGATTTGTTTGAGTCTCTTGTCAGTAGACTTTTATTCAAAGTGGCCAGAGATAGCAAAACTGGAACAGCCTAACTCCAGTTGTGTGATTCAACATATGAAGAGCCAGTTCGCACGATACGGTATTCCAGATGAAGCCATGTCTGACAACGGACCTCAGTTTGCTGGTGCTGAATTAGGAAATTTGCCCAAGATTATGAATTTCGCCATTTGACATCTAGTCCGCATTTTCTTCAATCCAATGGACAAGTGGAACGAATGATTCAAACAATTAAACACTTACTCGAAAAAGCAAAAGATCCTTACATGGCAATCTTGGATTATAGGAACACACCTTTAGAAGAACTTGGATTATCGCCAGCTCAGTTATTTTTAGCGAGACGATTAAGGACTAAGTTACCTGTATCAGCAACACTTTTGAAACCACAGAATGCTGAATTTGTCAAAGAAAGCCAGGCCAAGCAGAAAAGGAAATTTGATAAACATGTTCCAAAATCTGACTTAAAACTATTGATTCCAGGAGAAAAAGTTATGATCAAACACAATGAGCAGTGGATATATGAATCAGCTGCAGAGAAACATAAATAGTCTCGTTAATATGTAGTGAGAGAAACAATGGCAGGAAATATCAACAATTGCAAAAATAGACGGGGATTAATGCCAACAAACTCTAATCCTGCGGAATTGAGAGAAGAAGAAAACCTGGAAATTCAGCCATTCCTGCATCATATCACCCAGCATGGATCTATGGATCCTGTTGATAGTAATCCTGAGAGGAAACTAAACCTATTGTTGGTAATGCAGAGGAGATTCAGAGGACGCACCTCAGAAAATTGAGAGTCCAGTGAAAATTAAATTTAAAAAATTAAATCTGGATTCTTCAGTGAACAGAATATTGGCCCAGTCCTGTATTCTGAATCGCAGATGTCGTGTGCACCACGCTAGTCTGGCGATACGATGACGTTGAAGCAGTACTGGGCGCACCGCTGGACGTCTTGGTCTGATGTTTTGCTCGCGCAGACGATTACGCTCAGTTCTTGGACTAATTGTTCGAAGCCCTGGAATGCTACGGGCAGTCAAACTTGCTGTCTGGAAACGATTTCTCAGATGCACAAGTCTAATGTGGTTGTCCTGTTGACGTGACGTCACACGAGGTCGCCCAGAGCGCGGTCGATCCTGGGTGTTGCCAGATTGTTGAAAACGTCTCCATAATGACTGGATGGTGTTCCGATGAACTCCAAAGTGTCTTGCTACAGTATTTTGGGCCATTCCAGCTTGCAGCATCCCAACAGCACGATTACGTTGGTTTTCGTTGAGTCGTGGCATGATATAGGGGTAAATTTTGTTGAAACTAAAGTGATTTCCTTAACAAAAAAAGTTTAAACAAATCCTTTACAGTTCTTATTCCAAACAGTATTGGCCCGTAAAACTCGTGCGTACAAATTCTTCAATAAACAACAGGTGCTCACTAACCATGAATAAGTCTGTGCACCCGGACGGTTACCATCCGATATTTTCAAAAACAATACCATTATCGATAGATATAGAAAAATTATACTAAATTTTATAATGCACAGTTTCTTTTTTTCCGCTAGTATAGTAACACTAGAAATTCTTTTCAGTTAATATATTTAGATTTGCTAAAACTAAATTTTTGAAAGAAGAACAAGTTAATTATAAATCATATGAAAGTAAGAATTATCTAATTATTATGTAATCATTGTCATCCAAATACTTTATTACACTGCCTCATGTATTATTATGTAAAGCATGTAATATAAGCTGAATTATAAACAGTTAGCACACGTGCGATGTAAACATGACAGTGACCTAAAAATCAATCAAAACTGAATTTGGAACCCAAATGTCAGGAAAACCTAGAGATACTAGAAGTTAAAATGCTCTCGTCGAACTGTGATTACAAGTAAGATTCAATTCCACAAAAAAATTTTGATGACATCAACTACTGATATAAAAATGCTATTTTTTCAGAAAATCTTGCTAGAAGAAATACAACGATTATAACGCAGAGTTCAACTTACCAGTCACATTATGCTAGCCGAACCAATGACGGCAATAATCTTACAAAGGAAGCTAATTGCGCTCATACAGATATTATTAATAACGAAAAAGCATGGCTTCAAGTTGATCTTGGGAAAGAGTTTAGCATACAAAACCTTGTGATTTTTTACAGAGACGAAGGTATGATAAAAAATATTTACATTTAGTGTCTTTGTCTATGATTACACTACTTATCGTATTGTTAAGGGACAAGCGTAGTTTTCATAATTAAAAGAAATGAAAATCACATAAATATGTCAATATTCTAATATTTAATCATATGTTTGCTGAAAATTATATGAATATAAGTAATATGGAATCATTCTTTGAATATTTAAATTTAGGTCGGAGCATGATCAAATCTTTCATAAAGCCCTTCGGGCTTTATTGGATTTGACCAGACCCCGACCAAAATTATCACCTAATAATATTCAAAAACTGATTCCTTATTCCTTAATTCTTCACAGTTACAGTAAGTTTTTATCCCCTTTTCCTCAAAAAGCTTTCAATAACTGTTTTTACAATGCAAATATCAATAAGAAATAAGTTACAGGATTAAGATTCATAGTTTAAAACAGATATTTGAATTTTTGTGTATTAAAATGTATATTTGTAAATAAATGCTCATCAGCAAAAGCCAAACTGTTGGCAATAATTGCGTACAAATGAAGTATAGGTTATATGAATCATATAGGTAATTCGTGTCTTCCTTGACCTTTGTGGCAACGCACTTTGAAAAAATTACGCACTTTTGAACCAAATCAACGCGCTTTAAAGATTTTCTCAAAGTGCGTTATGAAGGTACATCAACATTTTTTTTATCAATGATCTTAACGCACTTTGAAAAAATATGTTTAAATCACAAATTCTGGAATTTAATTTCTAATTTGATGAAAGTATGATGATTTATTAATACTAGTGAATCTAATTTACCGTCTTTGAGAACAAAGTATGGGGTGATGATTATCAAATATACAGGTCAATAACCAGTACACCATATAATTGATTACAGGAAGAAGGTCCCCATACCCCTAATCTTTTCTTCAAAAACATGATATTAAGGTGGAATAACACATCATCACAAAATGGCTGACCTCAAATTGAAACGACATTTCGTTTTGTTAAAAGGATTTGATCGACGGCAACATGTAACGTACTCTATAGCCGAGTGGATAAAGGTTCAGACTTATGATTCGTACATCCCGAGTTCAAATTCAGCAGAGGCTTTTGTTGGTACTTATTGAATTTAATTTTTTTTATATTCATTTTTTATCCCCAAACTACAAATTTTTCGCTTAATTGACATATGTACAGTTTATTTATCATGATATCTTTCATTATCAAATAATTTAATATTATTTTGAGTGACTTATTCCAGGTGTGTTATTCCACCTTAAGCAAATTGGAGTAAATGTGTAAGAACGGAAAAAGAAATAAGTTTCGTTGTAAATTAAGTACGGTAATATTAAAAAATCGAGCTGGCCAAACAAAACTTTCTCTCCAATGGTATGTTAAAGAATCTGTAAGTGTTTCAACATTAACCCTTTTTCAAATTTAAATCAAATAAATCACTTCATTATAAAAAAAAATAAGTTACAAACATTAACTAACGTATCCTTGTTTATCTCATACGTGTGGTGTATACTACCCGTGTGATAAACCTTTGCTTTATCAAACGGTTGATGCTTTATCTAATACTTCCGGTCCGAAATATTTTTGACACAGCCCCTCGCTTCAACGCTTCAATGACCTATTTTCGAAGATTTGCTAGTTTTTCAACATGACTATATCTACTACCAAAAATTGATATCAAATGGATTTTGTCAAAGATTTAAAATACAAATATGAAAGAAAACAAATAAATGTGTAGCATAGGCGTCTTTGGCAAAGTTATACATAACCGTAACCAAAGAACTTTTTATTTCTTGTCAAGATTTTTGATAAGTTTAGCCCCCCCCCAACCCCACACTTTCAATTTGCTTCCGATGCCATTGTGTAGTTTAACTGCAAATCACGTTAGCTATCAACTTCATCCTGACGACGCGATGAAAACAGAACGCTTTGGTTGTGTTTATATGCAAGAACTTACCGAAATAATGCTTCTTAAGACTTTTATTTCATCAACAGTAAACATCCTTATTCCCTATTTTTAATTTCGAATCATTCGGCAATGTGATGTTTTATAAAACACCAATTTCCACAAAAACAAAATCCGCATCATATAGTTTTGAATAGTGTTTTAGAAACACCAGATTACAATTGTACTAAGATACGTTTTTCCTGAAATCGGTGGTTTCAAATAAGATGGTTTCGTTTATAAAATAGTAGTCCAAACTAAGACTTTTGTTGCATTTTATTCTTTTTTTAAATAGTTCATGAGATAGAAAAAAATAAATAATGATATATATAGTGACATTATTTTCGAACATTTTAAGCATAAATAACCACCATAATAGTCACATAAAAAATGTGTATACTAGTATTTTCACGAAATTACTTATATTTCATCAAAATAAAAATTTGAATCATGACCTTTGTAGTTATAAAACGGGTCCGGCATTTGAATTTCATGAGAAAAAAGACTTTAGCATAGTGAACAAAATGGTATGTAACTTTGGTACAATTCCTAAAAAATGCAAGCTGCAAACCTTACTCAAAGGCACATGCAATTGAAGCCAGTTGAAATATGTAATGCACTGATCTCCAGTATCAATATATAAAAATCATTTTAAATATAGCCCAATGTACAAGATAAGAAGTAAATTTGCTGCATACACAAAAAAGAAAGGCAGTTGTTAGGCGATGCAGTTTTGTCATATTTGAATAATTCAAATCTCCCGAGTTGTTCGTAATGCAAATAAAAAACTACATAAGCTTATGATAAAAAGAAAAAAATTCATATCAAGAAACTGTTTATCAAGTTAGCTGAGAAAGAATTGGGTTATTTTTTATTTAAATACATGTATATCCCATTGAGCTAAACAAGATTAAAACAATTATTTATTGCATACAATATTTATTGCATATAATTATTTATTGCATATAAAAATATCAATTATTTCGACCAAACATGGAACATTTTTTTTCAAAGTGCATTAATATCGATGACATCAACGCACTTTGAAAAAAAAAATTCAAAATGCGTTGACTTGGTCTCAAAATTAACACATTTTGAATTTCTTTTCAGAGTGCGTAATTTTTCAAAGTGTGTTGTAACAGTGCTTAGATGTATTGGTTTTGCTCTTTGATTTTTAATTTGTTATTTAAGAACCATTTTAACAAGACCTCGGACCTTAGGTAGCTTTATCTTGCATCAAGACACGTTAAAAACCAGGCTCGTTTAAAGTGAAATATACACAGTCATATCGCGTTGGCTTAGCTCAAAAGCCAGACAAATCTTGTTGATTTCAAAGAGCCATGACTGAGTGGCCAACAATGAATTAGACAGGCCTACGTCACAATGCTGTTTGACACAACTACCCAAAGTTTCAAGCTCCTGTTTAAATGGTTCTAATCACACTGTAAAAGAGTTTGCCGGGCATTTCAAACTTAGTTGTTACAGGTGCAATTTACAATATTGTAGGTCCTGAAGGCTCTTGGAAACCGTATCGGTTCAGAAAGTTTTACCTGGATGTTTCAAATTCATCAGTAACACAAACAATATTGTCACAGAGAACCCGCTGTTACACCGACAATACCAATTCCTTTAACGTACCTTCAACAATAACACGCATTCAGTGTAGGCAAATAGCACAATACGTAATAGTAGAGACTTCGTACGACGCACCTGAAGATTCAAATACAGGGGCGATTTTAGAAATCTGTGAAATAGAAGTTTATGGTGAGTTTTTCTCTATCTAACATAGCCTATAACAAGATATATCGGTATGTATGGTATCCTAACAGGGCCATTTGCAAAAGTGTAACAGCGCGTTAGGAACAGCGCGCGGCGCTAGCGCGTAATGTTAATGCGCTACCGGAAAGTGACAACGTACAACAGCGCGTTATTTACAACACGCCGTCAAGCTAACACACAGCACGCCTTTACGCTAACACACTTATGCAAACATTTATTTATTAGTAGGTGGTGAGAGGAAAAGTCATTCCGCATGTGCTGATTAGGGAAAGTGATATGGAATACACTTCACAGCAACTGAAACAACGCGTAATTTACGAGGCCGAGTACAATTTGAGTACGCACACTTTTGCGCAGCGTTTCATTTGCATAGTGACATCATCTTTTTGTTTAGTTGACGCCATGGCATTATAATGGTTTATAACTGCAGATGTTCAGCAAAATTTTTCGAAAATAGCTCGTTTGAGGCGTAAAATTTATGTTATAGAATAAACATAGGTGTTTTGACGTATTTATAAGTAATATTTGGGCTCGGGTCGAAAACGTGAAGTACGTTCAGCAAGCCTAGCCTTCTGTCTCGTTTTCTTACCCTGCCTAAATTGATACATATCAATCAAAATCTCATAGGGTCCTATGTTAAAAATTAACGAATTTTGAAATGACCCACCTAAACAAACGATGTGTTAAATGTCTGAATTTTTTTATCTTAAAATAATAATTATATCACTTAAAATTCATGTAAAAAAATTATTAAAAAACTACGGCAGATTAAATTAGACCCGGCTGCGCGCTGGCGTGCGAAGCGAGCTCTTACCGGCGAATAGAGAATTCGGACCAGCTGCACATTCATTCAACTGATTTTTTTTGGCGTCAGTTACTCAGACCAGTAATGCCCTGTTTTTATCGGTCCAGCAGTTCCCTGTAAATATAGTTTCCCATTTCACGCTCATACGAGAATAACCAAGATAAGCAAGATAAAAATAATTCATGACTATGTTCATTGTAAATATATACTGCTACATGTAACACAACGTACACGGATATATACATGATCCCCACTGAGAACTGCTGATAACGAGTAGCATCCGATTTGCAGAGAGAGAGCTTCCAGACGTGTCTTTTAACAGCTATATTTGATCACCGATTGAAACTTCGTCAAGGTATGTAAAAATTAAAATGCATCTGCGTTGAGGTAGATGTATAATATAGTGATTTGAAATCGTGATTAAATCCACGTTGAGGTGGATGTATTGTTTAATTTAAGGAAAGCATTGAACAATTTTATGCCACACTAGTCACGTTGAGGTGTGAAATGTTAATTCATATTATCGTAAAAATTGTGATAAGAATCACGTTGAGGCACAGGTGCTTGGGGACGGGACCCCCCCCCCCCCCCCCAATATTAACACCCTCCAAATTCCCGAGTTATTTTTCAGCAGTTATTTATTTTATTATATATTGATGTATGCTACATTAAAAAAATCACAATTACCGCGAAATAAGCTATGTATAAAAAAATATATATACCACTGGTATAAAAAGAGAAGAAGGTTGGCAACTTCAGCAGACGCCATCTTATAAAATTCGACACCTCGCTAGGAAATCCCAACATTATTTAACTGAAAAGAACTGACCGGCTAGAAATGATGGTCGATGTAATTCCACAAGGCATTAATAAATAGGGTGCAATGATATTTTGTGACTTTTAAATAAATCCAGACGTGTTATATTCACATTTTACACCATTGAACTCTCGTTTCAATTGTCAGTGAACGGAAGTCGTCATTATGCATTATTTTTAGTTAAATTTTACTGTTTAAACAATCGTGATCCTCTGACCTTTTCCTGTATCTAACGCCACTCGGATGTTCTCTTCTGGGTTTCACATTTTACTAAAAATAGTTGCCTGCGACTAAACTATGCAGAATGAACGACTTCCGTTCGTTGACAATTGAAACGAGAGTTCGATGGTGTAAAATGTGAAAATAACACGACTGGACTTGTTATATGAGACAAGATTGGGATCTGTATAATGTAGCTAGTTTCAAGTTAAAATTTGAATGACTATATTAACTTCTGTTTCTTTTACAATTGTTTAGTTGCCGCCACCCGCGGTTTTACTTAAAGAGGCATTATTTAACGGGGAAAGACATTTTCCCGTTAATTAAACGTGTTAGAAGAGCAGAAGGCCCAGCGGGACCTTTAGCTAGAGTAAAGATAAACACGGCTACTGAAACAATGACCATCAACGAGATGCAGACGGCATTCAGAGACCTGTCAGGGGAGTGTCTAGATGAATGCCTCCAGATGGTGGGAGGAACTGACAATGCAGAGGAAGGGATGAGGAAATTATTGCATTATGCAATAATTCATACAAACGAGGTGGGCCAACCAGATGGCCAAGACATCAATCAAGATGAGCCGGTAAATACATGATTATATGATATATACATGATTATATAAATTTTAACAAAGTTAATGGCGAATAACTGATAATAAATTTGAAAATTGTGGTACATGTATAAAATAACGAGTAAAAACATGACATAGAGCACTAGATGATCTTTCTATAATGTAATATAGTATAATGGTGATTAGTATAATATGAAGTATCGACTCAATGTTTTGTTCGCATATGTTAACCAGAATTGCATAAATAAATTGTATCAATATTCAAGTTGGTGAGCCGCAGGCTAAGAAACAAAAGAAGGAGCATGTTCTGGAAAAAAGGATCGAAGAATTAGAACAATCGAAGAGGAACGAAGGAGAAGATGAGCTTAAGAGCCTGAAAGCGAAGGTGAGGGGCCTGTGTATGCAGACGGAACCAAGCGTCCGTTGATTCTTGTACTTGTTGAAGAATTAGCAAGTACCGGCCAAAAAATTAACAACGACGACGCGGCATTCTTCGAGGAGTTAGCAAGACAAGCTAACTGTAATAAAGAAAAGCTAGATATCCCGTCATTTTGTTTAAGTGTTCGGGGGGGGGGGGGGGGGGGGGCTACTGATGTCGTAGGAAAAGCGTTGTCAAAAGCTTTGAAAGCAAAGTCGGAGTGTGGTGAAAGTAGCGTAATGGGTAAGGTTCAGGCAATACATCAACAGTCTCCCATTTGAACTTGTATTCACAACCACCTCAAGCTTACTGGGGATTTGGGCAGGGGAATTTATTCCACAAATGTACCCGTATGGGGGTGTATCGGGATATGGTGGATATAGGAAATACCAGCGAGGCTCAGGTAGAGGTCAGTCACCGAGAGGGAATTGTCTGTTTTGCGGTGGGCCTGACCATTATGTCCGTGATTGTATGAAAATGAAAGCAGCGAGAGGAAAGTAAATGACATTGAAAAGGACATTGAAACCATATGCTACGTTGCTTATGCAAGATCTATTAAACATTTTGTATGAAATTATGTCCATTTAAATGATAATTATATTATATGAATTACTGAAAATTGAATTTTGATTGGAATTGTTCAATAAAGGACTTATATTTTTATGAATAAAACACTTGATGAATATTGACTAACATCAATTTGTGTTCCTTTAACCTAATATCCGGGGACTCTGACGCCCTAGTGAGCTTGCTCACATAGATTGCAGGTTGGGAATCCGGCTATCTTCAATGTTATTAGAAGAGATGCTTTCTGTAAAATAAAATTAAATTTTTTGTTCCTTAACAGCTAGGACTTTGAGATTCAAATCCCAGAATGGGAAAAATGTGACTCCTTTGATCCGGAGAAAAGTGTATTGGAAAAGAGAGGGCATCCTACGTGGATAACATTGAAAGAAAGCGATTCCAAACCTGCAGTCCACGTAAATGAACAGATTACTGTATATGATAAGAATGACACGTTTAACGATCTGGTTGTACGAAATCCAAATACATTTGTTTTTGGCGAAATTCACAATTGTTCAAGTGCTTGGTCAGATGTTACTAGAAGAAAATCGGATAGCATGTCTGCTACAGTGCAGGAAATATTGCTAAGATTACAAGTGACAGGAAAGATATAGAATCCTTTTATAAAACACATTGTCACCAGCCTTTGATTAGATGTACATGTTACTGAAATATGTTGTTAATATGTGCATTGCTGAGAAATTGTACATTATATAAATAGTGCCTGTTTGGGAGGGTACCAGTTGAAATTCACACCCCGAGAAAACCAATGTCAACTGGTACCTCCCAAACAGGCACTATCTATTTTATTATACTGAATGTCTTAATTTTATAGCAAATTTTACTGCTGTTTATAGAAAATACGTGAGTTCTACGATGAACCGTACGCGCATAATTTACGCGCATGTAACAATTCGTTCGATCGGCCCGTTGCCAAGTGTGTTGGTAACGCTGAGGGTATGGGAACGGATTGTCAACTGCGTCTAAACCAATCAAATTTCAGTATTTGACATGAAAGTATAATAATATATAAATAGTGCCTGTTTGGGAGGGTACCAGTTGAAATTGACACCCCGAGAAAACCATTGTCAACCGACGCGAAGCGGAGGTTGACAATGGTTTTCGAGGGGTGTCAATTTCAACTGGTACCCTCCCAAACAGGCACTATTTATTTTATTATACTGAATGTCATAATTTTTATAGCAAATTTTACTGCTTTTATATAGAAAAGACGTGAATTCTACGGCGAACCGTACGCGCATAATTAACGCGCATGTAACAATTCGTTCTATCGGCCCGTTGCTAAGCGTGCGAGGGAGAGAGAACGGATTGTCAACTGCGTCTAAACCAATCAGATTGCAGTATTTAACATGAAAGTATAATAATCAATATTGTTTTCTATTGTGATTTGTATGAAATTTGTTTATAATATTTAAGATTGAGTGTTGGGAGAGGTGATAGTATATATATAACGTACAATAACTTAGAACCACATTGTTCTTATATATATATATATATATATAGGGAGAGAGAGAGAGAGAGAGAGAGAGAGAGAAAACGTACAATAAATGATTGACAAGCTAATTTAAACGGTCACTTTCCTGGCGTAAACCGATATCTAATTATGCCTGAGCCAATGGTATATGTAACGGTTCATGATCTATTGATCTATGACTGTTTGCGTCTCTAAAAATCATTATCGGTAATTATATAATAGCAGCCAAATCTTTGGTATCATTTGAAACTTCATTTTAAGCACTTTCAGATATTACCCAAAACAATATATGGTCCCGTGGCGTTTATAGGTCAAATTTGCACATGTTTGCAACTTACAGCGATCCGCAGTAAACGGCACCCTGCATAACAAATTAATCCCCACTCCTACAATCTCCCTTGACATTTCTGTATTTTCTGCAATATTCCCTCATCCCATCATTTCTTCCAAACATTTATATTTTGGCTTTAAAATGAAAATAATAATATACCTGAATTCAGCCAATCGCCAAATGCCTATTCATTAATTATTCAGTGTTACAATGGTCTATAACTTTTCTCTAACTTATCTCTGATGTAAACATCCGGGGATTTGGTACTCTCATTCCAATTACGGGTTAAATGTTAGCCATTTTTGGCATAACATCACGGAAGAAAACATTAGAAAGCATTAAAGGATGTAGACAAAATTTTTTCTTGATGAATCTGTAGGTTTAGCTCGTTCTTTTTCCCGCGCGCACTGGTTCTTAGAGCTCGCTTCGCTCGCCGGCGCTGTGCTATTAATTAACAAGTATTTATTTTTTTACTAATCTCCACTAAAACACTAGACAACGCCCTTGAAAAACATCTGTGCAAACCTACCAAAAAGGTCGATAAGTAGCTTAAGCTATATATAGTAGCATTGACAACGTAACATCCCAGTGATAAAAAATAAATAACGATGATTCGTGTCTTAATTGAGACATTGGACGTCATAAACTTATGACGTCATCAATTTTGCATGTACTTGCATGCATATTGATGCATAATTAAATACAGATTTTGATAATTTTGTACAAAAGAATACATACAGTAGTATTAAATCACAATATTCAATTTTGTCAATATAACTTTTCTGTTAAAATATTCAGGATGTAGTGTGTATTGCAAAGGCGATACATGTGAAAACAATGGCTATTGTACAAACGGATGCATACAAGGATACTGGTCGCAGAATTGTGACTCTCCATGTCCTGAAAATTGTAAAGATCGGGCATGTAACAAATCAACTGGATTTTGTTTTGCATGTTTACCGAATTGGACAGGAAATCTATGTAATAGTAAGTATATTGAGACAATATATCAGTATTATTAAGCTATAAAAAGAAATACATAACATAAAATAAAAAGGGTGGATCAACTGCACAAATCTAAGTTTATGTCGTGAAAAAAAATGTTTAAACGAAACTTATTTTTGTTTTTGGAAGATGGAGTGCATTAAAAACATTTTTATTGATCTTTAAAGTATCAATTTTAAACAAAGCCAAAAAAAAAAGTCATACCTAATATTCATTTTATTTATTCACTTTTTTATTTAGTTTGTGATCCCATATATTACGGTTCTGATTGTTCCAAAGAATGCAGCGATAATTGCATGCAGAAAAAATGCAATGGATTGTATGGTTCATGTACACATGGATGTAAATCGGGTTTCTACGGAGACGCGTGTGATGGAGAATGTCGCAACTGTCCAACAGGATGTGACAGATATTCGGGAAGATGCTTTGGAGACTGTCCAGTCGGAAAATTTGGAAAATTATGTGACAACTCGTGCAATCAGGCATGTGAAAATGTATGTTTTAGAGACAATGGTACCTGCACTAGTTGCCATGATAAAATGTTTGGAGATTTATGCGACAAACACTGTAGTAGCTGTCTTACAAAGTGTGACAAAAATACTGGGAGATGCATTGGAGACTGTCCAGTCGGAAAATTTGGAAAATTATGTGACAACTCGTGCAATCAGGCATGTGAAAATGTATGTTTTAGAGACAATGGTACCTGCACTAGTTGCCATGATAGAATGTTTGGAGATTTATGCGACAAACACTGTAGTAGCTGTCTTACAAAGTGTGACAAAAATACTGGGAGATGCATTGGTGACTGTCCAGTCGGAAAATTCGGAAATTTATGTGACATCACATGCAATCAAGTATGTGCAAATGGATGTTTGAGAGACACTGGCATCTGTAATAGCTGCGTTGATATGAAATTTGGAGAATATTGTAACGAGACTTGTAATGTTGGGTGTGCTTCTACATGTGATCGGAAAAATGGAAGTTGTGTATGTTTATCTGACTGGTACGGGGAGACATGTCATGGTAACTAAAATTGTTAACTCATTTTTAAAGTATTTCAATTTGACTCTTTTTGCTAGATTAGGTTGGTTCGACACACCCATTAATTATTTAATTGAATATTAAGGATCTTTTTCAAAAGAGGAATATTATACTATTTAAACGATGATTTAAGCTTTTAATTATTTTCATAGCAACCTGCTAGCTTGGTGCTCTGTTTGACACATACATGTAGATATACACACTTCTGTATTTAATTGTGAACATGACACATACATATCGCTTACTTTCTAATAGGAATAAATCAAATCAAGTCAAAGAAAAGGCGTTATCGGCCAATTCTTGTTTAAACTGTTTTTTCTATTTTAATGGTATGTCAAATTGAAAATAGGGGAAAATATAGATACATGTGCCACGTAGTTAAATCTCGGTATGTGAAATAAAGTGCGGTCTAATAATTAGGGAATTGACGTGAATTATCACAATAAATGGAAGTTTCATTTGCTTTTGTAAAAAAAAATTGTAACAGCTTCATCCGCCTTGCTATGAAACCTGTGTTTACATTGCACATGTACAAACAGATTCATTGATTTGTATTACAAACTGAATTTCTTTCAAGTTGCACAATATATTTTTAATAACAGTGATACATGTATTTCAATAAGCATAATTATACCTCTACTTATTTGTTTAAATATAATTGAGTAAATCATATTTAAACTGTTCTTATCATAGAACAGTTAATGTACATGTACAATACGCAAGATCGCAAATGTCTGTTCCGTCAAGGTTTTAACGTTTACTTCGTCAGATTGAAATCTCGCGTTACCTAAAAAATGCGAGATTTTGGGCATATTTTGTGTACTAGTTTCTAAGGGCAAGCAGAAGACGTATAAAACTCGATGATACTGTCGTTTTACGATGGTTCACTATCACTGTGTTGCAGTAGGCTGTAAAAATGACTCGCGGAAGAAAGGTAGACTTCACAAATACCCAGATATGATAGACAAAAACGGTAATGCGGTTGAGTTTTTCCCACTGCCGTCAGCTGTAAAGTATCCAAAAGAGAGAAAAGCTTGGATAAACTCAGTCAGGCGTGCTGATTTTAATCCCGGTCCTCAAGAATACTAGCATAGCATTTGTTCATTACACTTTGTTGATCATGAACCCACGAAAGAAAACCCAGTTCCCACTCTCTTTTCCTACAACAACTACAAAATAAAACAACAAAGGACAACTAAAAATAGCAACGTGCCGTTATGTAATCAAGACCAGTCCATTAACAGGTAAAAATATGAAAAATTTATTTTATCACCGAAAACATAGTTTGAAAAGTATATACCGGTAATATATATATATATATAGTTTTGTTAAAAACGAAATTGAAAAAGAAATCTGACAGTATAATTACTGAAATTGGCAATAATGAAAATATTTATTTTGATTCTTCAAAAGTGGGACCCAGCATAATCTGGTTACACCTGCCTATGGAACGCCTGGACTGTCTTATCATGGCAAAACTAAATTCGTTATGTGCTTATATTATTATGTAGCGTGCTTTAATCGTTATGTGATGTCCTTGTATCATTATGTGGTGTGCTTTTATCATTATGTTGTGTACTCCTTTAATTATGTGATGTGCATTCATTATCATGGCATGTGCATTTGGCATTATGTGATGTTCATTTGGCATTTTGTGATGTGTATTCATCATTATGTGATGTGCAGTTATCATTATGGCATGTGCATTCATCATTATGGCATGTGCTTTTCTAATTATGTGATGTGATTCCGTCTTTACATTATGTGTTTTCATCATTACGCGATGTGGTTTTTTTTTTCATTACGTCATGTACAAATATCTTTATGTTATGTACAAACTTCATTATGTGGTGTGCAAACTTCGTTATGATGATGATCAAAGTCACGTGACAATTTTTTAAGTCGTAGACCCAGCGGCAAAATTCAAAACTGATATTTATCTTCCTAATCTGTTTACAAACTAAACGGGCGCAAACGTAAATGATTTAACGATGCAAAAGTCTTACTAACACATACTTTATTTCTTATAAGAAAGTGGCTCTCACCCGCCACGCACCTCAAATCACTTGTATCGACACTATTTTAGTGTTTCGGCGTTGTGATACGCTTTCATGATTTATCCATTTATTTTTTTTTTTTACATTAATTTTTTTTTTAAATCTGCTACATGTATCATCAGGATACTATTTGCACATCTGTTATACATACTTTTTAATTAGTGAGGAAGTGAGCATATCACCCAAATTCTTATCGACACAGTTGGCAATTCAGACAAAACCACACTGCAGTCTTTGTCTTTTTAAATAAGAATGATCCAGTGTTTTACTAATATCTGTTTTTCCGGGTTGTCTTTAGGGCGGACTTCTTTTGTCCCATATCCGAAATGCACCGGTTATATGACGGGTGCTAAACAGCAAATTGACAAATGAAGTAAACCGGTGTAAAACAAAAATGAAGAAACATATTATTGTCACAGCTTTTGGTATAACCATGGTAGCATATTAACAATTCCAAAAACACATTTCTTTGATGGTCCTGCCAGAATTCCTTCATTTAAATAAAAAATAGAGAAGTAAAAGAAATTTTAAATGTGTCGCAACGCAATTTCATCAAAATTACCAGGAAAAAATATTTTTTATTAGTTTCTGTCCAAAATTCTAAAAAAAAAAAACCCTACATGAATAATTGCTAATAATTTATGAATTCTGTAAAAATGGCAGACAGTAGATGCAGATTGAGGGGCGATATTTATTAATGACAGGTGTAATGTACAGTTTTGGTTGAACCGGTTGTAAACTTAGGTGTTGATGGACCGAATCCAGGCACGTAGCATCGCTTTTGAATGGGGGGGGGGGGGGGAGGGGGGCAGGCTAATCCCAAAAAATCTTGACAAGCAAAATTAAAAAACAAAAACAAAACCCCCCGAGAAATTCCCCAAATCGTGAAAATCCCAATCCGGGGGAAGGGGGGGGGGTAGTATTCATATAACTTCAATTTTACTTTACTTTGACTACAATTTTTTAACATGGTCCCAAAAAGTGGTAGGGGGATGCAACTGCATGATAACTAACATTTTTTAATGTAAATTTCAGAAAAATCTTTGCTGCGCCAAAAAATGCCCCCCCCCCGATGCTACATGCCTGCGATCGGTAAACGAAGTTCATTGCTGAATAATAATGTTTTTTACATGTTATTTGATAATTTTCTATTTGGATATATAGTTTCAATTAAAAATATATACCAGTACTATGACTTTATTAATAAGCATTCAATTGCATTTTGCATGCTATTATAAGGAAAATTCAAAATATTCTAACTGCAAAAATAGGCTGGTAATGCACCCTGAATTTTTGGGCTCTAGCATGTTTTAAATGCAAATAAGGAAGAAATATTCTATCAAGAGAAATTAACTGAAACTGGGGAACGTCTTGTGTGTCCTTAAAAGTAAACGGTATATAACATAAATAAATAAATAAATAAATAAATAAATAAATAAATCATAAACATCGTATCACAGCGCCGAAACACTAAAATAGTGTCGATACAAGTGATTTGCGTGGCGGATGAGAGCCGTCCGATTTTATTTATTTATTTTTTTTTTTTTTTTTGCTATTACAGTTTGAGCTTTGAATTTTGCCACTGTATCTAAACCCGCCAACTTTTAACTTTAAAAATTGTCACGTGACTTTGATCATCATCATAACGAAGTTTGCACACCACATAATGAAGTTTGTACATAATATAAAGATGTACATTACGTAATGAACAAAAAACCACATCGCGTAATGATGTTTAAAACACATAATGTAAAGACGGAATCACATCACATAATTAGAAAAGCACATGCCATAATGATGAATGCACATGCCATAATGATAACTGCACATCACATAATGATGAATACACATCACAAAATGCCAAATGTACATCACATAATGCCAAATACACATCACATTATACCAAATGCACATGCCATAATAATGAATGCACATCACATAATTGAAGAAGTACACCACATAATGATAAAAGCACACCACATAATGATACAAGGACATCACATAACGATTAAAGCACGCTACATAATAATATAAGCACATAACGAATTTAGTTTTGCCATGATAAGACAGTCCAGGCGTTCCATACCTGCCCATCTTCAACTGAAACGCCTTGTAATCCCTGCTGAGGAAATTTACAAAGGAGTCAAGTGTGAAGTAACACTCAGTACAGGGAAACCAAAAACAATTGAAGGTTCATTTATAGTTTATATATTTATATATACATGAATATTAATAAATGCCTACTATATTATATACTATCAACTATCTGTGTGATTTATAAACAAACTAAATTTAAAAACAAAGTTGGACTCACAATGAATATAGCATTTGGACAGTTATTTATATATTGTTTTGGAGAAAAAATATTTCAAAATACATGTACTGGTACATGTATACATGTGTAAAGTGAATACAGGGTGTATGTAAGTTAATCGTTTAACCCTTGTTTACAGTACCCTTGCCTGTGCCTGAATACACTCAATGTGTACCCTACAAAGGAACATTCATACTCTCTGTCTGATGATACCAAGAATGATGAAAGCAATGAAGGTCTCTGTGAGACAGATGTAAAGGCAAAGTTAACATTTCTAACTGTAGAAAACCATCAGTTAAAGGTATATTGCTAACACTTTAACTAAATTCACTGACTTCAGCTGAGTACTTTTTTTTTAAAATATATAACTATGTACACTCGATCATGAATATTAAGAAATTAAACATATAAACATGTGGCTATGTACACTCATGAATATTAAGAAAAGTTTTTCATGCATTCAAATATTTAATTGATATTCTAAAATTTTGTCTTTTCAAAAGGAAACATGTAGAAGTTTGGAAGTGCAAGTGAAACATCTTAGAACACAATTAGTCGACCTAGCGGGCAAATTGAGGGAGTCCAAGATGCAGACAGATGCACTTGATGACAAGTTACAAAATAAGGACACGCTTTTTAGAGAAAATCTTATCGAGCGACTGACTAATTCAGATCAAAATGTAAAAATATTTTTGGGGTTGCCTGGTGTTGTTTTTTTAATGGGTCTGTTCAACATTCTGAAGACAAATGCCTCAAAAATGAAGTACTGGACTCGACAGTCATCGAGCCTGGATAAGAGCTGGCAGCAAGGAGGTAAACGAAAACCTGGAAAACCTCGGAAATTAACTCTCTTTCAAGAGTTTACCTTAACACTTCTACGGCTTCGACTCGGATTAAATACATATGTTCTTGGCATGCTATTTGGTATTTCACAGTCACTTGTCTCATCAATCTTCACATCATGGATTTCCTTCATGGAACAAGAATTATCACCTCTTTTAAAATGGCCTTCCAGAGAAAAAATTGATAAACACATGCCTCTCTCTTTCAAGAGAAAGTACCCAAAAACCAGAGTCATCATAGATGCCACAGAGTTCTTTGTACAGCGTCCTCGAAATCCCACAGCTCAAAGTCACACCTGGTCTAACTATAAATCTAAAAACACATTTAAAGCGCTTGTAGGCATTACTCCAAATGGTGCATTTTCTTTTGTGTCAGACCTATGGTCAGGAAACATTTCAGAAAGATGCATTACAGAGAAAAGTGGATTTCTTGACTATATTGAAAGGGGAAACCATGTAATGGCGGACAGGGGTTTTCTAATTAATGATCTGTTGCTGCAGAGAGGTGCATATTTGAATATGCCACCATTTACAAGAGCATGTAATCATGGTAAAGGCAGGTATTTGACCTCAAATGAAGTAAAACAATAAAAAAACATTGCATCTCTAAGGATACATGTGGAACGTGCCATACAAAGACTGAAATCTTTTCAATTTCTTAGTGGAACTATGTACATTAACTCAATTTCAGTTGCAAATCAGGCTGTGAAAGTGTCTGCTATTTTTTGTAATTTTATGAAACCACTTGTTAACAAAGTTAGCAAGTAAATACAATGTAGTTGCATTTTGATGTGTCTTAATTATCAAAAATGAATAACAAGATTATCAATTTCTTTCATCTTCCTTATTTTTATTACCATCACGGACAACTTTCCTCATTAACAATAATGATGACAAAGTCACAGACATAATTTTGAATATACATACTTTTTATAAAAGCCAGCTAATTTATCTGTAATTTTCTCCCATAAACTTGCATCAAAATTAACTCTGTGGGTAAAAATACCAGAATGTGTGTATATTACCAAATCACAACATTCCCTCTTTGTTACAGCAAGTTGACACTGAATTTGGCAAAAATATGGAGAAGACTCTTTTTTGACTAAGGAAGGGACACCTTGAATAATTTCAAAATTTTTTGAATCATGACAAACAGCTTCAAAGGCGGTGTTTTTGGCATATAAAAATGGACATTTAATTTCTATGCAGCCTTTTCCACAACAATCACACTGAACAAAACCATCAGGTGATGCCCCGATGTATGGGATTTCTCTACTGATTACAAAACCACTTAAATCACAATTAAAGTTTCCATGACATGTTTGTTGTTCTTCTATGTACATAGCTCTTGCATTAATTTCATACTTCTTACCATGATTTAAAGAAGCAACATTAATGTTTGAGTTATTATACTGGCCTAGGATTTGTTTAATTAGAAAACCATTTTCATTTCTGCCTGTAAAATGCAAACAGCTATGTACAATAGATGCTGTAATTCTCCCTAAACGTTGATAAAACCATGTATCACAACTACTCTGTGACTTACTGTCCTGAAATATTTGCTCACATACATCTCTGTTATAATACATTTTAAGAACATTGAGAAAATTTTCAAAAGTATTCTTCGCAGTTTTTGCTAAATCAAGAACATTGTCATGAACAGTGTTTTCAAATTCATACTCTGATTCTGAGCTGTATGACAAGGTGTAAGCAGCGAAAGCTTCCAATTCTTCAGTTTTCATCAGTTTGTAAACTTGTTTTTCTATTGACTTGTTTTCTACCTCTTGTTGGGGTGTATAAACTGGTTTGTAAAACTGGCCAGTGTGTCAGCAAGTCTAGCAAGCCTATATCCTAAGGCGAATTTTAATAACAGTAATATATATATGTATTTTAATATGCGTTGTAACACTGTGGTTTCTTATTTAACACAACTCTCTCTCTCTCTCTCTCTCTCTCTCTCTCTCTCTATCACATTGATTTGTACATTCAAACGTAAAAGTCTTATGATAATAGAATTAAAAGCAGTCATTACTGAATATACCATTATTTTGATAGAGGCCCTAAGGACTGGTCCTGACAGGCTCCCGATGACGGAAATAGGAGCGGGAATAGGAACCATTCTGCTTGCACTCGTTGTGACGATTGTTATCGTTGTGCTAATCAGGTGTGCTTTTTAAGGATTACGTATACTGACACGGGGGGGGTGCGAAACTTTTACTATTAGAATTAAAAGCTACTAATTGTACATCGTAACTCTATTATTTTAATGCTATTTTTCACTTTAAAATAGCTAGGTCAATAAACTTTTTTTGGCAGTAAGCTCGGATTGTTTATCGAAAAATCTGTCAAAAATTGTTCACCTTTACCAAGATTTTCTTTAATGGTTACACTATGACATTAACATCAAACATTAAGACAATGATTCTAAAACGATTTTTACAATTGTTATAATGACAGATAATTAATATTTTGATGATTCGGAATGTTATATAAACAAGAGGAAATTTGAATTGCACTGTATCAATTGCTATATATATATATATATATATATATATATATATATATATATATATATATATATATATATATATATATACATTATAAACTGTTTTTCTGTTGTATTGAAAAATTGAGGCAAAAATAAGTGAATCTATATTTTTTTAAATAAAATTTGCGTGTAAAACATACAGTTTACCTGTAACAGATCAAACGTTTGAATATGTATTTTGTTAAGTATATGAAAATGGGTAAGGCGGACATAATAAGGTACAAACTATCTTTCTGAGACACCAAATAAACGATGTGCACATTTTAGGTAATATTATAAAACATCGTAAAAACATATTGACAGCAGTTGCAGTCACTTTGATTACTATCATTTTTTCTACTTCAGCTTGGGTTACTGTGTTTGTTAAATCAATTTGACTGTCATTACAGAAGAAAGAGACAAAAAGAGGAATCAAAAAAGCCAACATCTGCTCTGTATACCAAATCAACCTTCGAGCGAGGTAAAAACACATTAAGAATAAGTGTATATTCAATGGGCTTTAAAAATCTTGACCGAATTGAAACCGTTGAATGACTATATAAAGTTTTGGATTATTTTCTGCACAAACATGATTATTTTATAAAAAGGTCAGTCATCACTCAACAACTAGTTTTACTTATTTGATACAGTATGATGCAATGTAATTAGAGCCGCTTCTCTACGATACACTATACAAGATCTAATAAATATTTTGGGATGATCTCAAAACGACCTTTCAAATAAGGATTGAAATCACTACTGTCGAATCTTGGCTGGTAGTTCGAATGTGTGTTTCTTTATCACCGATGGATCTGGCTGTAGGTATGCAACTGTATGGGCGGCGGAAAGGGTAAAAAAAAACCATTAATGCAAAACGAACAAGTTATTTTAAAAACATGCTGAAATACAAAACAGACCAGCTTTTTAAAAAACAAAACCAACAGCCTCTTTTGCAAAATCAACAGACACCGATCACCGATTGCAAAACCAACAGTCATGCACTGAATAAACGCTAGATGGCGTGCATAGAGGTAACATGAGAAATCGTACCCTGGAGAAATTGTAACCTGGAAATTGGAAATTGCCAGTGTTTCTAAAATAGCACAACTGCAAAGTAAACAAAAAACAGAACAGCGTCAAAAATGCCATTTCTTTGTGTATTTGAGAAAATATTTTAAAAAGAAAAAGATCCATATGCCTTTCATACTTCCTTAAACAACTTGTTTTGTAAAAAAAAAAAATTGCTGCTCTTGCTTCTTTATTTATTCTGTTTCTCTCGATTACTTTTACCACACAATATCGCAATTCTCACAAATGTGAACGGCTAAAAAAATAATGCATAAGAAAATTATCCCTTTATTCTGACATTGAAATAACTCAGTACTCCATTATAATTAACAAATATGTTACATTTTCCACAATTTCTTTATTGGTGATAAACTACATATACATGTATGCATCATTCCAACCCTTCTATCCAAAAGCTAGTGTATTTTTTTCTCATGTTATTTATTTTACAGATGAAGACAAATCATATATAAATCTAGGCAGCGTCACTGTTGCTATTGAAGACCCGGATGAAGAGCCTCAGATAGAGAAGCCTGAGGAGTGTGTATACTACAACAACCTCTCTGTGGCGAAAGACATCCCAGTGTCTGACATCCTCAACATCATCACAACCAAACAAGCCAAGGAGAATGAAGGATTTCTGAAAGAATTCAAGGTTACCTCCCCCTACACACACACACGCGCGCGCGCGCGATCACAAATACACACACAAACATAAGTAATTTACATTTGTTGCATGCACCTACATGATGTATATTTTATGCACTTGCTTTATGTTTGTTTGTAGTTTGATATATTGATTTGCTATACTTACAGTCTCTTCCCTACGGAGAAAGATTCCCTTGCGAAGTCGCTAAGAGCGAGGAAAATATGCCTAAAAATAGATTTAAAACTACTTTTCCTTGTAAGAATGTTTTTCTTTTTATAATTAGACGAAGACAAACACACTTTCTTAAGTAGGGTTTATGCGATAATTAATTAAGTTTGGATATCAGCAATAGGCAATCGATAAGTAACACATAAGATATTAGAACATAATACACTTTATCATACAATCAGCAGTCGCTAAATAGTCTATTAAGTGATGTTTTTAATCATTAAGAATTTCTCTAAGTTCACAGCGACGTCACATTTCGATTGACAGCTTAGAGAGCCGAAAACAAAAGAGAGATGCTATTTTGTTGGCACATAACTTTTGATCAGCCAATGAAAAAGTGTGTTATGTTCTAAGTAAGTTAGATCATATTAAGTAAAATTTACGCGATTAAGAAGGGGCTCGGTCGCTTCGCTCTTTCCGCCCCCTTCTTTATCGCGTATATTTTACTTAATATGATCAAACTTTTACTCAACATAACAATTAAATAAAAAAAAAATTAAGTAATAATAATAAGATGTTATGTGTTTGATATACATGTATAAACATATGCATTGTATATCATACCATTTGATATGGGTTACAGATGACCATTCCCGTGTTGTGTTGGAGTCGTCCAAGGAGTTTAACTCCGATTACATCAACGCTAACTATATAGAGGTATTGTAAGATATACTTAGTTTACAAAATTAAAATTGTTTGTCTAGTTGTTTTGATTACATTGATGTAAGTTTGATAATTCATTGTAGAATATGGATGAAAAACGCGAATTTATTGCCAGCCAAGGTAAGCACTCTCTCTCTCTGTCTCTCTCTGTCTCTCTCTCTCTCTCTCTCTCTCTCTCTGTGTGTGTGTGTGTGTGTTTTACACACTATACACTGACTTTGTAGGACCGCGAGCTAACACAGTGGTCGACCATTGGAGGATGATCTGGCAGGAACACGTCAATTACATCGTCATGTTGACCAACCTCATAGAAGGGCCAAAGGTCAGATCCGTCATCATAAATCATAACATTTTCGCGTCTAAATGGAAAAAAGATGAAAGACCTGTCTTTTGAACTGGATAATTACAAAAAAAAAATTAACAGAGATGAAAAGATTTATCCAAAAGGTTTTAACACATGAGAGAGTTGTTACACTTTATGTAAAAATTGTCCATTATATAATGCATATGTAAAACAAAATATGATGTTGCAAGCACCTGATTTATAATAATTCCTTTTTTCTTAAGTGTTTTATAACTTTTATGTTATAGGTTAAATGTCATCAATACTGGCCAGAGGTCGGCAAAGAGATGGACGTCGATCCTTTCTCTTTAACTTTGCTAGAAGAGAAAGTGTATGCCTATTACGTCATCAGAAAAATAGCGGTACGGAAAAAGAAGGTATGAAAAGCATTTTGTAGCTATACGTTTCTCATTTATGGCACAACTATGATTATGTTTGTATAAACAGAGGTCGTGTTTTCACAATACCAAGGTTACTGGGTCACGGACGGTCATGCAGTTTCACTACACCCGCTGGCCGGACCACGGAACTCCGGATCCCCTGAACCTGGTCGACTTCCTGAGACAGTTCCGACACAAAATTAAACCGTCTCATCACCCCATCCTCGTGCATTGCAGGTATTGCACAAATGTCACAAGAAGGTTATGATTGTGTTTCTGAAAATTACATAAAATTAAAAGGAATACAATGAAACTTTAAAAAACTCAGTATTTTGTTTCAGTGCAGGGATAGGCAGAACCGGCACATTTATTGCTCTAGACGTATTATCCAGATACGGAAAAGTCATGGGTAAAATCAATGTCATTGAGTATGTCAAGGCCATGCGAAAGGACAGGATGACAATGATACAGAACGTCGTAAGTGTGGGGTAGCTCTGTGTTATATATTTATTACAAAACTTTGGAGTAATCAAATTATAACGCAAATAAAAACAATATTAGTAATGTCATCTTTCCATGTGGAACACATGGCTCAGTGGTTATGGGCGTTAGGCCAGTAACCGAAAGGTCGCTGGTTCAAACCCCGAAGTGGTCACGAGGTTGTGTGTTGTGCACTTAGACAAGGCACTTTATCTACATTGTCTCAGTCCACCCAGCTGAAATTGGGTACCGGCTTTCGCTGGGGGTTAACCTGCGATGGACTGGTGTCACATCCAGGGGGAGTCGATGACTCTCATCTGCTTAGCATCACGGAAACCGGGTATAAGCATCGGCCTTATGCGCCTTCATGGCACGGAGAAGGATTTAACTTACTAACATCTTTCCAAAACTTTGCTTACAAATAGACATACATTTAATGTCTCATTTAAAAGTTAAAAAAAGTAGGGGTCACATCTCAAAATTTTGAGATATAGCATGAAATAAGCTATATTTTTTCTTAACTTCTATGAAATATAAGCTGAATATGCCAAAATGTATCGATAGAAATATCAAAATATTGTTCAAATATGTTTTTAGAACATCATGAATATATTGTAATACACAAACTATATAGAAGTTTTGTCTGCGCTGAAAATAAGGAAGCTAAAGTAACTGTACTCTAAAACTACTGTTATGAAAATTGTTCATTTCCTTCTTGAAAACCTTTCGCCACAAAATATAGTCCCTTACTAAACTTTGTAAAAATGTAATTTTTTGAAAACAATTTTATTAAAAAAAACTATTTGGCATTGTAAAATATAAATATACTTAGTCTACTAGAATAAATATGTGATGCATAATTTGCAGACTAGAGGTGACCCAAAATGGCTACCCATACCTAAGGGGGTCATTATCAAAAATTGTCGATATTTTGGTACTAAAAATTTAAAAAATTCGACATTGTGATTTTAAGTCATTTATTACTTGATTATATAAACTAAAGTATGATGTATGTTTGAGTGAATTTTGCAATCTTAATCACATCACGTTAAGCTCTTGTGGCATGTCTAGTAAACTGTGTTGAAGTAAAATGTCAATCCTGTTACCAGATATGAATGTTTTAAGATTTAGTAGATTAAATTAAATTTTCTAAATTTCCAATATCAAATTGACTTATTGCAGTATTATTCAACATATTTGAATAATACTGCGTGTAAATGATTGTTCAGAAGCATGGATTTTGTTGAAAATATGCAATGTGCAGGTACAACAATTGAAGTTGCAATTGGATTCATTTTTCAATTTTTGCAATTTGCGCAAAATGTTTCCAGAAAACTCTAACATATATATAAATGTACCTATCCATATTTTTATCTTAACGTACTGTGAAACTATCATTTAGAATATACAAAGCAAATTGCAATTCATTAAAAAAAGTTTCATTGGTAACAGGATGGACAAAGCAGTAACAGGAATGACATTGGTGTATCAGAAATCACATTTATCAGAATGTAAGATGATTTCACATTCTTATTGCTGGCATGTGATAAGAACAAGTACCTCTAAAACATCTAGGAATTAGAACCATTTTAACAAGACCGTGGACTTTCATTAGGACGTAGCTATTTCTTGCGTCAAAGCAAGTTAAAAATGACGCGGTTTGAAGCGAAATATGCAACGATTGCGTAGTCTTAGCTCAAAAGCCAGACAAATCTTGTTGATTTCAAAGAGTTGGATGAGTGGCCAGCAATGAAATAGACATGCCTACGTCACATTGTTGTTTGACACAACTACCCAAAGTCCAAGCTCTTGTTAAAATGGTTCTAATATAACATTACTTAAATGCAAATGCACACATTTTAGAAAAAAGGACAATGGTAAAAAGAAGGAAAAATAGAAACAACTAGACACGATCTCGTTGCGAGCAACGAGGAGGTCTTCCGTCCGATTTTTAGAAGAAAATATGACATCATCGTCTTTGATTTTCGACAAAAAAAACATTGAAAAAAGAGTTGAGAACTAATGCTTTTTTGTATCGCATTTTATAGGTTCTCTTATATTGCTTTTTCAAATACTTGCATTTCTTCCAATTAAGATAGAAAAGATTAAACTTGTTTCCCTCTGGCTCCTAAAAACCCTAATTAGGTAATGCAAGAGAAAATCATTATATTGTAAGGATATATACACGTATTATACCTAATTCAGCTTAAATAACCTTTCACAAAATAGTTATTAGTAAAACGCTATAGATAAAATACTTTAGAGCCCTTTGATCCCCTAATTTAAGGGGCCAGCCCCTTTTTCTTGATATCAAATGAAAGGACATTTAATTCTGAAAACATTTTGTCAACAAATGTTTAGAAATTCGTTAACGTTTTTGAGATATATGGGAAAGAAGGTTTTAGAGGCCGATCCCTAATCTCCTTATAGGGGCCGTTAAACGAAATTTGGATTGTTGCATATTGTTAACATCATTTCGAACAACTTTTCTTCTGTACTGCATTTCAAAATATGTTTCCTTTCTGAGATATGGGTGATCCAAATTTTGGACTTTTGGCCCCTAAAAACCCCTAATTACATAACACATGATAAAATTATTACATTGCTTGGATACATAACTGTGAGATAAACATATTTGCTTCTATAACATTTCACAAAATATCTCTCAGTAAACGGCTTCAGATAAAAGACTTTAGAGGCCTTTGATCCCCTAATTTAAGGGGCCAGCCCCTTTTTCTTGATATCAAATGAAAGGACATTTAATTCTGAAAACATTTTGTCAACAAATGTTTAGAAATTCGTTACCGTTTTTGAGATATATGGGAAAGAATGTTTTAGGGGCCGATCCCTAATCTCCTTATAGGGGCCGTTAAACGAAATTTTGATGGTTGCATATTGTTAAGAACATCATTTTGAACAACTTTTCTTCTGTACTGCATTTCAAAATATTTTTGCTTTCAGAGATATGGGTGATCCAAATTTTGGACTTTTGGCCCCTAAAAACCCTTAATTACATAACACATGATAAAATTATTACATTGCTTGGATACATAACTGTGAGATAAACATATTTGCTTCTATAACATTTCACAAAATATCCCTCAGTAAAGCGCTATAGATAAAAGAATTTAGAGCCCTTTGGTTCCCTAATTTCAGGGGCCAGCCCCTTTTTCTTGATATCAAATAAAAGGTCACTTAATTCTAAACACATTTTGTTCAACAAGTATTAAAAAATTTGTTACCGTTCTGGAGATATATGAGAAAGAAGGTTTTAGGGGCCGATCCCCTATCTCCTTTTAGGGGCCGTTTAACGAAATTTTGAAGGTTGCATATTGTTAAAAACATCATTTCGAACAACTTTTCTTCTATACTGCATTTCAAAATATTTTTGCTTTCTGAGATATGGGTGATCGAAATTTTGGACTTTCGGCCCCTAAAAACCCTTAATTACGTAACGCATGATAAAATCATTACATTGCTTGGATTTATAACTGTGAAATAAACATATTTGCTTCTATAACATTTCACAAAATATCTCTCAGTAAAGAAATACAGATTAAAGACTTTAGAGCCCTTTGGTCCCCTAATTTAAGGGGCCAGCCCCTTTTTCTTGATATCAAATGAAAGGTCTTGTAAATAAAAACTTTTTTTACATTACATGTTTTAACAAAATATTTTTCAGAAAAGAGATAAACAAAGAAAACCAGAAAAAATTACGACGTTTTTTTAATCTCAATTTTCGGGTCCAGGCGAGCTTCGACGCCTTTTAAACCAGACAACTATAAATGCCTTTAGACACATCTACAATCTTTGGTCTACCATCCCTGAAAATTTGAATTCAATATCTCTGTTCGTTTAGGAGGAGATAACAGGACAATCAGACCCTCTGAAAATCGCTAAAACGTCAATATCTCACGAACGAAAATGACGTCATTAAAATAAAAAAATATATATCAAGCTTTGATCAATATATACAAGATCTGAAAATTTCACGAAAATCGGTTGAGTCGTTTTCAAGAAAACGCTTGTACAAAAAAGCGTGAGAAAAAAAAATAATAATAAAAGGGAACTAGAGCAAAGCTCGTTGCAAAGCAACGAGTGGGTCTTCCGTTAATGTCGAAAGAAAAGCTAGATGTTCCTGTAAGAAGCAGAGCTCTAAAGCCAATACCAGGAGTAATTAAAACAAAAAGATATAAAAAGTCGAATAATTCTTGGTACGACTTAACAAAATCCGAATGACTTTAAGTACGAATTAACAAAAACCTTAAGGATTTCAAGAACGACTTGACAAAAAAAAATCCGAATGTGTTTAAGAACGTCTTAACAAATATCGAATCATTCTAGGTACGAGTTAATTTAACTTTGAACATAACACTATTTTCTTAACCAAGAATGTGGAATCAAAATTTCCGGAAAAATCAATTTTTAAACCCCTATATCTCTGTAATGCATCGTCCGATTTTAAAACGGATTTCAGATTTAAATTAAGCTTAATGAGGTGAACATTTTTGCTTCAATAATATATAACAAATTATTTTTCAGTAAATAGTCATTATTAAAAGACTTTGTAGCCCTCCTGGCCCCTAATTTGAGGGGCCAGCCCCTTTTTCTTGATATCAAATGAACGGTCTCGCAAATATAAACATATTTTGTTCAACAACTATTCACGAATTGTTAACCGTTTTAGAGATATCTGAACAACTGTGTTTTAGGGGCTGACCCTTAAACTCCTTAATGGGGCCAAAGACCAAAAATTTAAAGGTAGCATAAGGTTGACAACCTTATTTTGAGCAACTTTTCTTCTACAATGTTTCACACAAAATATTTCTTCTTTTTCAGATATAAATGATCAAAGTTTTGGACTTCTGGCCCCTTAAAACCCCTAATTACGTAACATATGATTTCAGTATGGTACTATGTAGATAAACAACTGCACAATAAACATTTTTGCTTCTATACTTTATAACAAATTATTTTTCAGTAAAGAGTTATTAAAAAAATTCTTTAGAGCCCTCTTGGCCCCTTATGTGAGGGGCCAGCCCCTTTTTTATGATATCAAATGAAAGAGCGTGTAAATCTGAACAACTTTTGCATTACATGTCTTAACAAATTATTAACACATTCAGAAATAATTTAGAAAATGTGCAAAAATTTTGTGAAAAAATTTGGTGCCAATTTTCGAGCTCGGGCGAGCTTCGGCGCCTTGCGCATTTTCCACAATATCAAACCCAGAGAATCATCTACATACATTCATCTACTATCCCTGAAAGTTTCATGTTTTTATCTTTATTAGTTTTGGAGGAGTTAGGTGGACAAAATGGTCCTTAAAAATTCACTAAATCCTCAAAATCTCAAACCGGAAGTGACGTCATCAACCCAAAATTAAATAATCGCAAGTACTTTTGATGTTCTATCAGTCCTGCAAATTTTATGCAAATCGGTCCAGTAGTTCACGAGTAATAGCGTTCGGAAAAAGTCAGAAAAAAAATAATAATAACTAGAGCAAAGCTCGTTGCAAAGCAACGAGTGGGTCTTCCGTTAATGTCGGGAGTAAATCTAGAAGTTCCTGTAAGAAGCAGCGTTCTTAAACCAATAACTGGAGTAACTTAATCAAAAAGATAAAAAAAAATTGAATACTTATCGGTACGACTTAACAAAATCCGAATGATTCTGAGTACGAATTAACAAAAACCTTAAGGATTTCTAGAACGACCTAGCCCCTAAAATTCCGAATGTGTTAAAATACGACTTAGCAATTACCGAATCAGTTGAGGTACGAGTTACTTTATCTTTGAACTTAACACTACTTTTTGAACCAAGAACACGGAATCAAAATTTCCTGAAAAATCAATTTTTTAACCCCAAAATCTATGTAATGCATCGTCCGATTTTAAAACGGATTTCAGTGTTAGGTTCAGCTAAAATAAGCTCATTTTTTGCTTCTATGATTAATAAAAAATTATCGCTCAGTAAAGAGATATTATAAAAAAGACTTTGAATCCTTCCTGGCCCCTTTTATCATATCAAATAGAAGAACTCTTAAAAATAAACATATTTTGTTAAACAATTGTTCAAGATTTGTTTACCGTTCTAGAGATATCTGAACAACTGTGTTTTAGGACCCGACCCTTAAACCCCTAACCGGGGCTTCAACTAAAAATTCTTTGGTAGGATATCGTTTAGAACATTTTTCTGAGCAACTTTTGTTCTACACTGGTTGTCAAAATATTTCTCCTTTTCTACATATTACTGATCAAAGTTTCGGATTTATGGCCCCTTGAAACTCCTAATTACGTAACATTTGATTTAAGTATGGTACTGTATAGATAAACAGCTGTACAATGAACATTTTTGCTTCTATAATGAATAACAAATTATTGTTCAATAAAAAGTCCCTTTTTCTTGATATCAAATGAAAGGTCTTGCAAATATAAACATATTAACATATTCAACAAGTGTTCATGAATTGTTGATTGTTCTTGAGATATCTGAACAACTGTGTTTTAAGGGCCAACCCTTAAACTCCTTATTGGGGCCAAAAACCAATAGTTTAAAGGTAGCGTGTTGTTGACAACATTATTCTGAGCAACTTTTCTTCTACACTGCTTTTCAAAATATTTCTCCTTTTTCAGATATAAATGATCAAAGTTTTGAACTTCTGGCCCCTTAAAACCCCTAATTACATAACATGTGATTTCAGTATGGTACTGTTTAGGCCTAAACAGCTGTACAATGAGCATTTTTGCTTTTATAATTACCTGGTAATAACAAATTATTGCTCAGTAAAGAGTTATAAAAAGACTTTAGAGCCCTCTTAGCCTCATATTTGAGGGGCCACACCCTTTTGGCTGCTATCAAATAAAAGAGCATGTAAATCTTAACAACTTTTGCGTTCCATGTTTTAAAAAAAAATTTACACATTCTAAACTATTTCAGAAAATGGGCAAAAATTTCGTAAAAAAATTTGCTGCAAAACAAGCTTCGGCGCTTTGCGCATTTTTCAAATTATCAAATAAAAAGGATCATCTACAGACATTTATCTACTATCCCCGAAAGTTTCACGTTTTTTATCTTAATTAGTTTTGGAGGAGTAAAGATAAAGTGGACAAAATAGTCCTTAATAAAAATTCACTAAATCCTCAAGATCTCAAACCGGAAGTGACGTCATCAGTCCAAAACTTTTTAACATCAAGATCTTTTAATGTTCTCTCAGTCCTGGAAATTTCATGAAAATTGGTCTAGTAGCTAGTTCACAAGTAATAGCGATGCACGACACATGACGATGGACGAAGACCAATTGTAATAGGTCACCTGAGTGACTCAGGTGACCTAAAACCTATTATTTAGCATTTTGTTTAAAACATTATTCTGAGCAACTTTTCCTCTACACTGCTTTTCAAAGGGTTTACCTTCCTACTGTGTGCTTGTTGCACCATCACATGTCAGAAACTTACTGATGTATAAATTACTTTATTACACCTCTGTGAATATTTTCTATGTAAAATTACAATGAATAAACATGCTATTCTATCTAACCGTGAAATTGTTTCCGTGCTATCTGCCCATGGTGAATAGTCATCAAAACTATTCACCGGCGACATTTGATTTCCCTCCTTTTTAAACTCGGAACACCTCTGACGTAATCCAATCGCTGCATTAAATTCAAAGTCCGATAACTCTTATTTGTTTATCATCAAGAAATTCTGCATCGCCAACAAATAAAGTTTTCTTTGGTATAATAAAATACCTATTTACTCAAAGCCAGTAAATAGGTATATAATGTCCCATCCACCTACATTTCGAGTTAAATAATGTCCCGTTTGTAACCTGTAATTTCACAGTGTACAGTATACACAACAGTCATAATCGCAAGTTTCACAATTTACTTCTGCTTCTCATGTACTTAACATTAGGGGCCTTCATATTGCATACCAATTCCAACAAGAGACATCCCTCTAACTAATGATAATCATCAAAATTCATTTCATGAATCTTAGCAACACTCATAAGCCTTCAAGTACAGCAACTCTCAATTTTACAAAAATATTAACGGGTACTTTATCCGAAACTGTCCCTTGCTACCTTTAACTTAGTACACTAACATTTTATGAAAAGATGTTTTGTCTTAGAATTAGAAAGCTAATACAATTCTGAGAAAAAGTATACCACATATTGCCAATTCCATTGAGGTTTAATCAAAATATGGCCATTTAAGTGAACCCACCATTTCCACTTTCCTCTATTTAACACAGATTCATAGAGTTCTTCATAGTAAAACATCTTTACCCGACCTTTTAGAGGTCAATTGTTGTTCAACCTCCTTTAATAAGAAACCTTATTCAATATAACATACAACTACATGATATTATCATTATAAAATCATCATATTACTTAGAAATGCCCTTACATGTATACCCTCCCACTATCTTTTGATTTTCATAAACAGTCATGGTTTGAAATCTTTTACCTGAGGTTTTTCACCTAATTTTATGAAACTTGTGGCTATTTCTTTCAGTTATTTCTCACACATATTTGAAAACAATCAGCAATCACTGTATCAATGATAATAAAATTTGATTTTTTTTTTGTTTATTTAATGATTTGTAGCATTTTAATTAATGAATAGACATGCCGTCCTGCATGTGATTTCTTGTTTCCATAAAAAAGAGTAAGCTAAAAATCATATTTAGTGAATATCTTATCTATTCTGGTTTTTCGTCTCCTTTGAACCATGCTAAAACAGTAAGACCTACAAGTTAGACATCTGTCTTAAATTAAATTTTAATTCAAACACACCCAGGTAGCTGGAGACGAAGGGGAATTCCATGAAAAATGTTCAAATTTGACATGTTTTCCTACATTTTTTATGCATATACAAAAAGGTAAAAATATGTTGTTTCTTGTTCATTTCAAAAGTAATTATCATTGATAGCAGATATTATTTTAAGGTCAAATGAACATTTACATATTCTACATGTAATCTTAATGGGAACAATTGAAAAGGGGGGGATTTTTCAATTATGTAAACACATCTAAATATTATCATAAAATACAAAATAAAGGAAACATAATTGCACACTTTTATTGAAAAACAGATTTTCACAACTAACAACTGTAAATTTCTTTAAACAGCCTTAATTTTGTTTGTCATAATTTCTTATCAAACATAAAACACAACAAGGCATGATGCTTTCTTAAAGTTCCATTATTGTTCATGCATTATCCGATTTAATTTGAATTACCGGTAAATAGTCTGTAGAACACAAGGAATATGTATGTGGGTACAGGTGACAGGTTAACCTTAATAGATGAAACCACAAGAATCAACAGGTGCCTTGTGACCGCCATGTTGTAACAAGAGTCCGCTTTGAGCTGAAATAAAAAAAAGTCAATTAGCTGTGATAACATACATGTACTAATAATAGCTGTGTTTACATTAACATATACATAGTATTTCTGGAAAAAATACACTGACCATGCAGTGTAATAAGTATGAGATATCCCAATACATGACATTTACATTTAGGCAGTACAAAAACAAAATTTGCATATCAAGTCATAATATAACATTAAATTTTTTTATCCCTTTTTTCAGGTATAGACACATATCAAATTAAGAGAGAGAGAGAGAGAGAGAGAGAGAGAGAGAGAGAGAGAGTTTTACTCATTGTGCGACAGTCAATATTTCAATTTGTAAACTACAAAGGAATATTATACCCATCCAAACAGCGTCAAAGTATAAGCTTCTGCTATGCCATGTTTTATCAATTCTACTGGGGGTTTTTTTGCGAATAAATTTAGTGAGGTTTTTTTCTTATTAATTGCATGTTTTAAAAACAATACTATGCATAATGCGCATAAAAATCCATGAACAATTTTACAAAGCTTTGGATTTTGGTTGCACACTCAAAAAATAAGGGATTGATACTGTGGTTTCATCAATATTCGTTGAATACCAATTTTCGTGGATTTCGTTGTTAAGTTGATCCATGAAATTAAATGCTCATCGAAGAACAATATCAACTAACATTTTGTATTGATAGGGTCATTGGCCACGAATTTACGTATCCTTGAAACTGTGGTTTTCAGAAAATCCACGAAAATTGATACCCACGAATATTGATGAAACCACAGTAACATGCTCATTTTAATATTCAATGCACTGTTGATTTCTTTTACTAGACAGAGATATTTTTGTTACAAAATTTAGTTGCTCTCTGACGCTTTGCCAAGATTAAAAGCACGAGCGAGAGATCGAGAGATCGAGAGAGAGAGAGAGAGAGAGAGATCTGAGTCACATGCAGTAAAAATTATTACATTTATCTTACTTTAAATATTGTTTACATACAATGTAGATGTGATATGCATTGTATGTAAACAATTTTTAAAGTAAAATAATTATAAATCTTGAGATGAATGTTTTATAGATATCAGGGAACATAAATTTACATTAACCTAAAATCTGAGCTTGATATAATATGAAGGTCCTTTCATCTTGCACTCTGTTTTACATGCTCTTTCCCCAGCTATAACAATATATAACAGAGAGCCAGACGAAAGGTCTAATTTTAATTAGATTGAATATTTACCATGTCAAATATCTTTAATTAAGCACAAGCCTGTCCATCTTCGCTAGCCAAGAGCTTTTGGTCCACTTCGCTCCCCGTTTATGGGGAACGGAGTAGACCAAAAACCCTTGGCTAGCGAAGATGAAGCCTGTCTGAGTTTTTAAATTTATAAATCAAGTGAAAGGCGATATGGTAAAGATCTGCTATATTCAAATATTTAAGGTAAAGTTATCATCATGCAAACATGCATTACAGCATTCTACTCTTGTGTACCTTGGGACCCCCACCCCTTTTAATTGCACTGTTTTACAGTGTATGATGTTTTGTTCAATACACAATAAGACATACATAAACATAGGAAAATAATAAATAGAAATTCGAGAGAGTGATGTACAAAACATACACGTGAAAATACACGGGACAGAAAATATTCCGAGATTTCTCTGACTCTAACATCCGCTTTAATACTGTGACGCACGTCAAAAAAGGAGATAGGGTCAGAGGAATCTCGGGTTAGATGGAAAAGTACAAATACTTTGAAAAGAAAAAGTCAACACGACATATCTTGTATTGAAACATACCTTTATAATCTCTCATACGATAGTTGAGCTGAATGTCCCACTATCGACGTCTTGCAGACCATGCTTCTTTTAAAAATGTTGACACACCGCTATCAGCTGTTGTTCGCAGTCAAAACATGGCGAGTTGACATGGTGAATCGTACGATAATTATTTCGATTAAAACTAATAAGTTTGTGTCTAATATGCAAAACACAGATTGACATGCATTACATTAATGCATTTATTTTTCAGGTAAATAATTACAATAAATATATATTCATTTTTGAAATCTTTACAAACTCTATATTCAGTGATCCAATCTACGTTACATAGTGTTGTTCTATTATTCAACAACTGAAAGATCTGCGACGATTAGGCTAGGCTTAATATTGCGATTTAAATAACACTTTTACCAAATTTTAGAAAAGACTTTCGATCGCTTTTCGCTGTTAGAATCGGGATCTGTGTCTTCAATTCCAGCTGCTTTGTTTTTTGTTGACAAAATTTTCTGTTTTTCCAAACGAAGTTTATACATTCAACGTAATTATCAAACGAAATCGTTTCAATAAACACTAAGATTAACTATTTAAAAAAAAAGAGTTCGGTTTTATGACCTGTACGAATTGTTTTCAGCAGGAGTTACTTTCAGTGTGAATTTTGCACTATTTTCTGAATCTTGACTGCGGAATCAAAATTTCCGGAAAAATCAATATTTAAACCTCGATATCTCTGCAATGCATCATCCGATTTTAAAACGAATTTCAGTTTTTTATTAAGCTTTGCAAACTCTACATTATGCATATAACTTTATGGTTTTATATATAGTTTTATGACCAGTACGAATTGTTTTCAGTAAAAGTTACTTTCAGTGTGAATTTTGCACTATTTTCTTAAACTTGACTGTGGAATCAAAATTTCCGGAAAAATCAATTTTTGAACCCAAATATCTCTGATATGCGTGGTTCGATTTTAAAACGGATTTCAGTGTTAGATTCGGCCTAATGAGCTCTACAAAACACTTATACATTTTTAATCTGATCAAAAAATTCAAATTTTCGAAAAATTTGATTCACTTCCGGTTTCGACCGGAAGTTACGGATTTCCATTTCCAGCCTTATTGCACAGGTAAATTGACAAATTCATAACCACAGAAAATTTCAAGCCACTATCTTGAAGCATTTTTGAGAAATGCCCCGGACAAAATGACTTTTTTAAAATTTTAAAAACGACGTAACGTAAAAACGGAAGTGACGTTCTCATGGAAACTTTGATATCTTTGAGGCATAGTAGTTGCACATAATCTCTGAAAGTTTCATCTAAATCGGTTGAAAACTTTTTGAGTTATGAAGCCGAAAAGGAGTCAGAAAAAAAAGAAAAAGTATAATAATAATAAAAAGAAACCGAAGAATAACAAAAGGGTCTTCCGTTGGAAACGGAAGACCCTAATAAAAATAATCAATAGAATAACAAGAGGGTCTTCCGTTGGAAACGGAAGACCCTAAAAAGAAACAAAGCAATAACAATAAGGTCTTCCGTTGGAAACGGAAGACCTTAAAAAAAGAAGTGCGATATTAATATTGGTACTTGTAATAAGAATTTGAATGTATTTTCTATTCACATTTGTTATATGCCATGCGCGGATCTAGAGGGGGGTCGGGGGGGACCCCCCCCCCCCGGAAAATGAAAATTTATTATTTAAATAGTAAAATTATCGAAAATATGCCTCGGACCCCCCCTGGCAAACACAATTATCCTTCGGACCCCCCTGGAAAATTTTTCTGGATCCGCGCATGTATGCTATAACAATACTTTGGGTTGTTTACGCTTCAAGAAACCCAATCCTATAAATTAGTAATTTTCAATCCTTTTCAATTTTTTATTGTTTTTTTTTTTCAGAGGAAAACCAAATAATTTTGGTAATTTTAAACTTTAAGATGTCTCAATTTTAAATTTTAAACAGGAATGCCGATTCAGTATAAACCTGCATCCTTTAATAGAGTGGCAGACAAATTTCAACTTTTTAATCATGTCTATTGGACTATATTAAACAGTTCATCATTTACTTAACTCATATCAATGAGATGCCATTGAAACAAAAAATAACTGTGGAAAACAGAACTCAATTGTCATTACTGTTACTGTAAATGTCATTTCTGTTACTAAAACTTTTACATAAAAAACACAACTTTCTTTACATAAATCATTTCTTTAAAAAGTTTTTAGTATTTTTATACCAACATTTATATATGATGGCAATTATGATATTTTATTCTAATTATCATAGATTCCTATATTATCCATTTTACATAATCAAATGTCATTGATGTTACTTGTCATTCCTGTTACCAATCGCAGAAGTGTTTATGATAGATTGTTTTTAAATTCAATGTCAATATTTGATGTGTTAAAGCAACAATTTCTAACGTTATCAAGCATAATTGATGTGCTTAAAACAAGTTTTTTGCACACAAATAATGTCAAACTATCCCATCATATCATTACTGTTACCATTTGTGTCCTTCGCGGGGATTTTAAGGAAGCATATGGACAATTTAGCGTCTTATTTAGACTGTTATGTTCAAAATCGTGCGATTAAATAACTGTTTTGAATCAGATCAAACACTAGGTATTATCCTTGGAAATAGATGTCAATGCAATAAAATCGAGTACATCACTGCCACATCGGTGCATTATCACGTGACAGCTATAAATATATCACGTATATTCCTTAACATGACATGAGATAGAGCAAAACAATAAACATATCAAGTGAAGGTGAAACATCTCCGTTTTATCAAAATCGCTGCTAGAATCCTATATTCTCCTTGATTAAATCGCTATTCGTCCGGTACTCAAAAAATCTTCCCAACTTTTATTCAGTTTGCACGGAAAACACATCTAAACAACACGTAACACAGAATTCAAGCAGCACTTTTTAATTTAAGCATTGATCAAACTATCGATACATGTAAAATTTGAAGTTCAATATATACGGGGTAGTGTTGTTCTAGTCGGATTTTTATATATACATATTAATAACGACAGAGGAAAGCTTGGCCTAGATATAAAAGCAAATTTACATACCTTTTAGCGAATAATTGATAAAACTAACATCCCTCTCGGTATTCTTTTGTTTCATTCTCAATAAATGACACAAAAATACTTTATTAGAGTTCTTCGATTACTTATATTTTGAATCTGTTTACAATGATTTCCGATCAAATTTACACGACGTTCAACCTTCAGTCATGACGTCATTAATGTGTTTATCTACGCAATTCAATCTAATTTTTGATAAAAGTTGTCTCCAGTAATTTTTGTTTGTTTTTGCTCTACGTTTCGTTTCTTAGATATTTGAATATGTACATAATAACTAAGATTTGTGATTTCACGAAATTCTCAGATTCTATATGCTTCCTTAACACACCCGCGTTCCTATTAACTTTATTTGAGGTAACAGAAATGACAGTAACAGGAAGGACACAATCACATTATATTGTAAATCATATAGACAACTACTGCTGATATTGATTGTAAATGGATACTAGTGTGGTATACTATTGATAAACTATGCAAGTTAAAAGAAGTAAATTTCTTGTCTATTCATATAAGGAGTTACATTAGTAATGACACTTGCGAAACATAATTGTTACATTAAAAGTTTAAAATCAATTTAAAACAGGTTATAGATTTTAAATGTACCAGCTGCTATGAGAACATAAGTTTGATTTTTTTTTCTCAGTTAAATAAATCAACGTAATAGTTTGTAAAGAAGAAAAAACCGAGATTCTTTCATGTGACAAAAATGTTAATCCCATTGACACTAGTCTTTTAGCAAATTAAATAATTGTTGGACAATAGAAGTGCGAAATTATCTTAACAGCTATATGTGTGAATGTTTATTTTTCTAGCATGTCATTATCATCTCTTTGTCATAAAAAAATGCAATGTCTGTCAAAAAAAAAATGTAAGAGAGTACGGTTGGGCTAACTGTGCTGGAACCCCGCACGTTAGTGGAGTGTGTGTGATATCGGACTATCTGTGCTGTATTTTCGCACGTTAGTGTCGATTTTGTGTACAGAATTATATCGGACTGTCCGTGCTGGAATCTCCGCACGTTATTAAGTTCTTATCTCGGAGCTCCGATAATCGGTTTTCATTGGAATACCATGTACCGTTTATTTCACCAGCTTAAATACAACTTGTTGAACTTTTTGTTTCGTTTTGGAGTTTTTATCCAGCGTAAACTTGAGCGAGCGTAACGAATTGAGCTTTCCCCTGAATCACTATATGGATTTTAAGAACTTTAACATTACAATTTACAGTTTACAATACAAATCAAATACAAGATACGTTCGTGAAAGTTGGGTAGCAATTTAGTAGAAAGCCGAGTGGAATCCTACCGGGCTAACCACAACTTCACGTTGAACTTCACGGCAACTTTATAAAAAAAACTTTACATTTAAAATTTCATTGGTGAAATATAACCATGCAGTGAATCCTCTGAGATAGAATTCTTTTCATTTATTTGATGTAAATGGGTTATACTTAATGAATAAAGTTGGCTGTTTTTTGTGTTAATTCAGAAGAGTTAAAGTATATTATTATCAATTTATTCTTTATTTTACAACATGGTAACCGGAATGACATTAATTAATGGACAAGTACATTGGTTGAAATATACTGCATTATAGCTTATCCTACCTGCAAAATGTGGAAAAAAATATTTTCCAAACATTAATTAAGATTTAATAACAAAACCCAAGTGAAGAAACTAGTGAAAATTTGTTGTTATTAATAAAATTATGAAAGCTAATTAAGCATACCCATAGTATGGACAAAGCTTTTCTTGAAGAATACACCTACATACTTGCTTGTTATTTATAATTTTGCGCATGTTAATCTTCAATGACTATTGTAAAATATTACACAACATTATCAACAATTGCGTCCCAAATATTTATGCTAGCAAATACAGAAATATTTATTTTTGCCTATGGACATGTATTTCGACGATTTTTGAGAAAGACTCAAGGAGCGAACCTCTTTAAGGAATGAATTCAATCTTTATTAGTTTTATCCGATATAAAATGGATTGGGACAGTTTACGCTTTATAAACCGCAAAGCGTTTTATAAAAAAGCGTAAACTGTCCCAAACCATTTTATATCGTATAAAACTAATTAATATTAAATTCATTGCTTATAATTTAATTTTTTGCTATTATTTGTAGATAAAAAAAAGTCATTTGACCTTTAAAATAACCTAAAATTGTACAAAATTCAAACATAACGTCGGCGGATTGATACGTTTTTGACGTTAGTCTTACTATGACGTACGCAACATTCTTTATACGATATAGAATAATTCTTAGCCAATCAGAAAGAGCGTTACGACCAAAATTAAATTATATAAAAGGGGATGCATTTTATCATTCAGTTTAATGATTATGAATGATTCTACTCAGTTATTGCCGAGATCAAAGAGAAGCCGCGGACATTATTCTCCAATATACCACGAACGTCATCAATAAATTATCAGATCTTAATCACCAAACTCGAGTCGATCATGAGTTTATAACTTAAAAACTTACTCTTTATAAAAAAAAACACAGCATTGATAACACGGGTTAGTGTCCTTTAGAGCAATGTTTAATATTTCCTTTAATGTTTATTTCAATGTTCCAAGACCCTCCCCCAACACAATTTCATTGCTTGTTCATCCAAATAAAAATTTTAAAGAAACGAATTAATATGTTAATTTCAAATTCATTAATCTAGATTAATAAAAACAAATTTCATAAATAATTTAAGTGTGTATTTCATTCATCGAAAAATATATCGTCTGCATTCGATTCCGATCGATAGTCTGCGATTGATGTACTAGTAAACAAACAATACTAACAAATCTTATGGGGTTTCGTGGAACAGCCGTCTCAACCAATCAGACTCATCTCGCTTGAAAATATGACCTACTTCCTCTCTATATAGATAAACCGATCAGCTGATCAGTCGGAGCTGTTAGTAGAATAGAAATAAAGTTCTTGTTATCGTGAATGTTGCAGAATAATCTCCTTGTTCTCGAAATGTTGTTTAGAAATATAAAAGCCGAGGCGAAGTCGAGGCTTTTATATTTCTAAACAACATTTCCCGACCTCGGAGGTTATTCTGCAACATTCACGAAAACTCGTACTTTATTTCTTAATTATACTACCAGGTACTTGTGTATTACATGTTACATATGTATGCATGTAATTTTCTGTATAGGACCAGTACGTATTCCTGTACCATGCCCTGTACGAATTCTTTAGAAGATCTGGACACTTTGTCAGAAAGGATGATTTTCTGTCGGAGTTTGCCAACTTGAATAGAGCAGAATCAAAGAAGCAACTTTCAGATGAGTTCAACGTAAGTCAGTAGACTAACACAATTACCGGTATATTGTCATACGTCCAACGCACGGTGGTTACGTTTATCATTATCAGACAAAATAGTAAGTTGACACTAAGACTTTTCTGTATCAAATTTGCTGCCTAATCAAAGTCCGGATAAACGGAAGAATGGGACATGGAAATATCATTTCGTTTAAAATTACATATGAATACTTTATTTCTTTTATTTGAACAGGAACTTACCAGTTTGAAAACAAAATATGAGGCCAAAGATTACAAGTCAGGCAAGAAACACCAGAAACTGAACGCCTCAAAGTCCGTACTACCAGGTAATGGTGCCAAGGGAATGTGGTGTACTGCTAATTTTGTGTAGTTTAAACCCGTTTTACAATTGGCGTACGAGCACTTTACAACACTTTACGATCGGAATTTTTTGGCTTCGCACGAGCTATCGCATACGTTACAAGAGCTCTCGGATTCGTTGCATGCGGTTTTTTTTGGTCGCATTAAGTCTCCTCAAAATAGTGGACATGCACACTATTTAGACGCGACCAAATGCGATCCAAATTGTTGCAATGCAACGCACGAACATTAGTACGAACGTTTTACAACGTTCTGTGTACTCGCAATCCCCTTCACCGCAGTAACGCACCTTAACGCATATACCACGCATTTTGACGCATATACCTTTTCCCCCCAATCACGCACTTTAACGCACTTTTCGTCGTTAACTGTTACGGCTCCTATAACACGTAAATGTTATTGTTTTATTTATCAAAGTGTATTGATGGTATCATAATAAAAAAATTATGTTATAAAGTTTTGTCATTAGATTTCGAAATCTTTCGCAAATAATTTTTTTTTTTCAATTTTTGAAATGTCCTAGTTGCCAGATTATTTCGCAAACTTCGTGCGACAAAAGTTTTGATGGCGGCGAGTGAAGTTGATCATTTTAATGTTACCAATGTTAAAGGAGTATTCATACAGCTCCCTTAAAACAGCTGGTTTCTCAAATGACGTCTGCTTTAGTCACATTGGGCGTTTCTTTAATTCAATTTGACCACTCCCCTCCCTATTCACAACGCAAATGCGAAAAATTTCTTGAGATGCTTCTCGATAAAGATTGCCCTTTAAGAATATAAATAAAGGCACCTGTAAAGTGCGAAAAGAAATTGAATCGAAAGGAAACGAAACGAAACGAAACCAATCGAAACGAAACGAAACCTAACGAAACGAAACCAGAAATCGAAACGAAACGGAACGGAATTTACCAAAACTAAAAATCAATTATGACTACATAAAGGTGAAAATAATTTCATTGAAATAAAAGTTTTAACCATAAATACATGTGTGTCAAATTGCCGTTGTAAATTCTAAAGCCGATTACCCGGAATTTGTTTTAAAAAAAATACATAATAAAGTAAAAAACTGATTTACATTCTAATATTTTTTAAGTTTCTAATTGGTTTCATTAAGAGAGAGAGAGAGAGAGAGAGAGAGAGAGAGAGAGAGAGAGAGAGAGAGAGAGAGAGAAAGAGAGAGAAGATGATTATACTGTAAACGTATTAAAGAACTGGCTTTAGTCCTTTGGCTGTGTATTCTATTTAGCGTTTTTGGCGGAAAATGGCGTCCGCAAAATCAAGTACATTGCAAATGTAATATATTTAAATAGATAATAAGGTATCTTTAGAAATGTGCCAAATCAAATCTATGCTAACTTGTTGAAAAATTTTATTCCGCCAAATATCGTACACGCTAAATATACTTACGTTTACAGTATTTAGGGAGACATTCCAACCAAACAATTTTTTTTATATTGACATGAATTTCAATATTGTAAAAATGAGTCAAATACAATGTGCGTGCGTGTGAAAGGGAGGTAAAGAGGGGGTTATGTTTAATGTAAGGTATTACACAGGTAAAAAACCTCTTAAAAATGCAAGTTAATTTTGTTAAAATACGAAGTCCAAATTCATGCAATAATACATATTAAAACAATTCTTATCATATGTTAAAAACTGGTAACCAACAAGAATGCTCTAAATCACATAGTATTCGATCGTTTCATTTTTACAATATTTCAAATCGATAGAAAGAATATTGTGGTTAGAATGTATGTGTAAGTATCATCTCTCTCTCTCTCTCTCTCTCTCTCTCTCTCTCTCTCTCTCTCTCTCTCTCTCTCTCAAACTTGCGTATATACTTTGCTATGTCGCTGATAAGTTTTAAGGCATATCTCTCTCTCTCTCTCTCTCTCTCTCTCTCTCTCTCTCTCTCTCTCTCTCTCTCTCTCTCTCTTAACGTCTGAATATCCTTTAATGAAACCAATAAGAAACATAAAAAGGTATATTCATCCGTTATTTACATAATTATTATAATTTTTGCAAATACCGGATAATCGGCTTAAAAATTTACAGCGGCAATCTGTAACATACATGTAGTTATATTTATGGTTCAAAATTTTATTTCAATGAATTTATTTTCACTTTTATGTAGTCAAAATTGATATTAGTTTTGTTTAAATTCCGTTTCGTTTCGTTTCGACTTTTGTTTCGTTTCGTTCGGTTTCGTTTCGCACTTTACAGGCGCCCTATAAATAACCATGCTACTGAAATACCACAGAGAAAATGTGTGGTTTAAGAAGGTTTTACATTATATTTTCGATTTAAAATCGGCTCCCGGTAAAGTAATAATGAAGGGAAAGAGATTGTTTTGTTTATTTATAGACGTTACTTTTAAAACTAGCAGGTATAGTTCATACGCAATGCAGGGAAAAGCGGTATGTACATGACTGTACAAGTTAAAAATTGATGTATAGATGTACTTCAAAAAGAACTTAAACTAGTCGATAAAATCAAACAGTGAATAATCAATATTCTTGACAAAATTTGATTTATTTTTATATCATTAAGGCGTCGAGCTAATGCTCGGCAGCCTTCTAGCGTTCGTCTGGATTGGCAATCGTCCAAAAACTCATGCTCTGCACCGCCTTTTAAATGCGCATAAGAAATAAATTTCTTAAAGTATTAAACGTATTACTAGATTTTTATTCCATTTATTCAAATAAATTGTGTACAAAAACCCAACTTTGCCTCCCTGGTTATTGACAACTCATTGCATAAATATAAATTTGCTTAAATAAGAAATGGCGGATGAATACAATAAGGTGTAAAAATTCACTAAACATTATTTAAGTTTATCGCTTATATTTTAATTGGAAACCGCGCCCGATAGAAATAAAATTTGATGTGTAAATTTATTTTGTTATCGGGCACGGTCTCCAAAATAAATGTAAGCGATAAACGTATGGAGGATTTTGTTGCAATTAATAAACACGATAATGCAGTTGGTTTGTTCGAGCATTTTAGATAACACGTGTTGTGGATTTGTTTATAAACAGCTATACCATAGGTAATCTTGTTTCAAACGGGAATTGAAATAAATAAAAGTATGTTTTGTTATTATAATTAGAGACACACTGTTGATGTATTCAAGTTATGAACCTGTGAAAATTGTTCAAAGACTGTTTAAAGCAGAAAGAAAATAATTTATTTTTGAACTTTGAAATGCCTTAGATTTTTGTAACCATGATGAGTTATTGTATTACATGTATGAACGCATCACTACCTATTTCATAAGGAAAATGATTCTTGTTTTTAAAGCAACACAAAACATAATTCATTTACTATTTTATTCTTATATTATTTGATAAACGACTAATAGTACAGAAATTCAAATTATTGATATCATTCTACATAAAAGAAAATGTCAGCTCGACGCCTTTGTGGCCGTTCCATAACGCGCGTTACTCAATTTGTATGCACACACCGCATCAGTTATGAGAGTGTATACTTTAAAAAATCATGATTCAATGCTATAAAAAATATTCAAATACATGGAACATCCTGATAGATAAAGAGCATTTAATATTGTAAACCGACTTTTATTGCCGTGCGAGAAATTTTTGCGAGGTTCGCGAGGGCATCATGGTCGCGAATATTTCTCGCCGCGTACCAATTGTTGTCGTATGGTTGTTATAACAAGATGCGTCTTGATAAGGCTTGGTCGTGAACATTATTCGTTGCGAACCAGTTTATCGGAAGTAAATCACGAAATAAAGTCGTCGCGAATAAAAGTTGGTTTACAGTAATACATAATTTTATGTAGTTTATGATTAATAACCCTTTCTATACAATCCGATGTAAATTAAACAATTTTTGACCCAACTTTTAAACAAAGTACTCTGGTTATTACTGAGTACAATTGATTAAATTAAGATATTAACGTTTGAAATCTTATTTGTATGTATTTTCCAAAACTAAAACAAGCAAAGTCAATTTTTATTCATCAGAACAGTCGTCTCCAATGCCCTGACCTTTTTACAGGGTAAAACATGAACACACATACCCAAAGTTTTAAACTTAACCTTGTAAACCTCATAACACAAGTTCAAAGCGATATTATACTGTTCAATGTATCTGTTTTCCTTTTATGACTACTAATTGATGGGTTTTCTTCTAATATCATGACATAGATCGTTCTTGTATTATTTCTACTTTTTGATAATTAACATCTTTTCTTTACGTCGCTTTTTATGACAAAGTTAAACCTTGTTCTGTGAATAATTACTGATTGGTTTGTCCGTCTATCCCCAGTGGAGAAGTACCTGGTGTATCTGACATCTCACATTGCCGGCAGAGAGACCTACTACAACGCCGTCAACGTGTCGGTGGGTACAAAGCTTAGTCTCAGTGATATCTGTGTATCTGTATGTCTATCGTGATTCAATATGTCTATTTCGGAGTATGTAAGTCTATTGAACACAATATATATATATATATATATATATATATATATATATATATATATATATATATATATATATATATATATATATGTATTTCGGGAAATTCGATGTCTATTTGTAATCTGTATATCTATTGGACACACATTATATGCCTATTGAACACAATCATACGTATATTCTGCAAAAAAATATCTATAAGGTACTATTTGTATGTACAATTTGTATGTAAATTGAATACAATCTGTATGTCTGCTTGGTACATTTTGTATGTCTGTTGGGTTCAATCTGTATGTCTGTTGGGTACAGTCTGTATGTTTTTAGGTACAATCTGTATATCTTCTGGGTACAATCTGTATGTCTGTTGGGTACAATCCATATGCCTGTTGGGTACAGTCTGTATGTCTCTTAGGGACAATCTGTATATCTTCTGGGTACAATCTGTATATCTTCTGGGTACAATCTGTATGTCTGTTGAATACAATCTGTATGCCTTTTGGGTAAAACCTGTATGTCTGTTGGTTACAGTCTGTATGTCTTTTAGGTATAATTTGTATGTATGTTGGGTACAATCTGTATGCATGTTTTGATTAAGTCTATATGTCTTTAAGGAACGATCTTTTTGTTTTTTGAGTACAATCTGTATGCATGTTGGGTACAGTCTGTATGTCTTTTAGGTATAACTTTATGTCTTTTGGGTACAATCTGTATGTCTGTGGGGTACAATCTGTATGTGTGTCAGATACAATCTATATTTCAATTTGGTACAATTTGTATATGTGTCGGGTACAATTTGTATGTCTCTTGAGTACAATCTGTATACCTTTTGGGTACATTCTACATGCCTGTTGGATTCAATTTGTATGTTGTTTTTGGTACAATCTGAATGCCTTTTGGGCACAATCTGTATGCTTTTTTTGGTACAGTATGTATATGTTCGGTTCAATATGTCTTCCTGTTGGGTACAGTCAGTATTTCTGGATACAATAAGTCTTTATGTTAGGTACAATTTGCAAGCATTTATACAACACAATCTATAATTATACTAGATAACAAGTGTTCCTGTGTTAAATTATATACATCACTTTTTATATTGTTCTTCTATATATTATCAATGGTTTTTTAAACAAAATTTATCAACAGTTCTTAAATGATTTACACAGTACCAAATCGTCTGGAATTAAATTTGAATTCTAAAGCACAATATCGATACAACACTTTGTTATATTTAATAAAATTATTCTGACTCATTCTAATGTTCCTCTGTATTCATGGTAGCTGAAATGAAACTTAACCATTAATGTCGATATTTGTTTTAATTTGTATAACATCAATGGGTGGAAATGAATTAATTTCCTGATATTATATTTTTCAGTCATTTACTCAAGCGGAAGAGCTTATATCTGCGCAGTTTCCGGTGGCGGGAACCGCCATTGATCTTGTGCGGCTGCTGATTGATGAAGACTGCTCGTTTTTAGTTTCTCTGAACCCTATGTCAGAAGTAAAGGAGGTAGGTCATAGACTTAGCAATCTATTTATAGATGCTGTATCCCCACAATTTGACCGCTGTAGTTTGATTTAATATTAGATTTTTTGCTTTTTAGATAAAACATATGACGGTTAATTTAGTGGCGCCAATAACAATGATATTTTTAGAATCGCAGTTTTTAGCTCACCTGAGCTGAAAGATCAAGTGAGCTTTACTGATCACATTTAGTCTGTCGTCCGTCTGTCTGTCCGTAAACTTTTCACATTTTCAACATCTTCTCAAGAACCACTCGGCCAATTTTAACCAAACTTGGCCCAAAGCATCCTTAGACAAAGGGAATTCAATGTCGTGAAAATTAGGGATCACGCCCTTTTACAAGGGGAGATAATTAGAAATTATTGAAAATTTTTGTGAAATTTTTAAAAATCTTCTTCTCAAAATCAATCAGCTAGGAAAGCTGAAACTTGTGTAGAAGCATCCTCAGGTAGTGTAGATTCAAAGTTGTGAAAATCATGACCCCCAGGGATAGGGTGGGGCTACAATGGCAGTCGAATTTTTACATTGGAATATATATAGTAAATCTTTAAAAATCTTCTCAGAAACCAATCAATCAGGCAAGGTGAAACTTATGTGGAAGCATCCTCAGGTAGTGTAGATTCAAAGTTGTGAAAATATTGACCCCCGGGGGTAGGGTGGGCCCACAATGGGGAGGGTCGAATTTTTACATGGGAATATATAGATTAAATCTTTAAAAACCTTCTCAAAAACCAATCAACCAGGAAAGCTGAAATTAATGTGGAAGCATCCTCAGGTAGTGTACATTCAAAGTTGTGAAAATATTGACCCCCGGGGTAAGGTGGGGCCACAATTGGGGTCGAATATTTGCATAGAAATATATAGAGTAAATCTTTAAAAATCTTCTCAGAAACCAATAAGCCAGGCAAGCTGAAACTTGTGTGGAAGCATATTTAGGAAGGGAAAATTCAAATATGTTCAAATCATGATCTCCGGGGGTAGCATGGGGTCATAAAAGGGGCTGAGGACACATTTTTATACAAATTTTACAAACTCATTTTATACAGATATACACAATATATAGAGAAAAATCTTTAAAAATCTCCTTCTAAAAAGCCATTTGCTTAGAAAAGCTGTAACTTTAGTGGAAGCAACTTCAGATAATGTAGATTCAAATTCGTTTAAATCAAAATCTTGAGGAGTAGGGTGGGGCCACATTGGGGATCCAATTGTACAAAGGAAAATATTTAAAACTGTTCACAAAAACTGTAATATTATCACATATTGTTTACTTTTTTGCAAGCATTTTGACATATTGCTGATTCTGTAAAATTGTTTAGACTCTGGCCCCTGGACGATTCTTGGGCCTCACAAGGGGTTCAGAGTTTGATGTAGGTTTATATTATATATACTAGCGGAAAAAAGAAACTGTGCATTATTTACTTTATGAAAAAACATTTAAAAATAACAATGAACAAATTTTATTTTTTGTAATACTGTTAACACATGTATTCGTAACAATATCTCATTACACATTAATGTCAACGTCGAATAACGTCAATTTCAGCACACTCGAAAGTCACTGTTATTTGAAATTGAATTAACAAAATTAATAACGCGTGTGACCACCATTTGCGTTCACGTATGCTTGACAGCGACGCCTCATTGATGCCACAAAGGTTTCAGAAATGCTTGAGGGATTTTGTTCCAGATGTTGGTTAAAGCCTGGCCTTAATCAGCCAATGTCACTGGCTGATTTGGTAAACGGCGTAAACGTCTTTCCATTTCATCCCAGACGGGCTCGATCGGCGACAAATCGGGGGAAACAGGTGGCCAAGGCAAGACATCGACATTCTGTTGAACAAACAAGTCCCTGACTACACGTGCAACGTGTGGCATTGCGTTGTCTTGCAGCAGAGTGATGTGATTTTGATGTCTCAGCATGAAGGGTATCACATGACGCTGAATAATTTCATCTCGATAGCGTACGCCGATGAGATTTCCATTGACAATTTGTAGAGGGGTCCTTCCACGTGCTGATATTCCACCCCACACCATAACGCTACCTCCGCCAAATTGTCGACGTTGCACAACACAAGCGTCCTGGTAACGCTCCCCAACGCGACGATACACCCTACAACGGCCGTCACTGCTATCCAAATGAAATCTGGATTCATCAGTGAACAGAATATTGGCCCAGTCCTGTATTCTGAATCGCAGATGTCGTGTGCACCACGCTAGTCTGGCGATACGATGACGTTGAAGTAGTACTTGGTCTGATGTTTTGCTCGCGCAGACGATTACGCACAGTTCTTGGACTAATTGGTCGAAGCCCTGGAATGCTACGGTCAGTCAAACTTGCTGTCTGGAAACGATTTCTCAGATGCACAAGTCTAATGTGGTTGTCCTGTTGACGTGACGTCACACGATGTCGCCCAGAGCGCGGTCGATCCTGGGTGTTCCAGATTGTTGAAAACGTCTCCATAAAGACTGGATGGTGTTCCGATGAACTCCAAAGTGTCTTGCTACAGTATTTTGTGCCATTCCAGCTTGCAGCATCCCAACAGCACGATTACGTTGGTTTTCGTTGAGTCGTGGCATGACATAGGGGTAAATTTTGTTGAAACTAAAGTGATTTCCTTAACAAAAAAAGTTTAAACAAATCCTTTACAGTTCTTATTCCAAACAGTATTGGCCCGTAAAACTCGTGCGTACAAATTCTTCAATAAACAACAGGTGCTCACTAACCATGAAAAAGTCCGTGCACCCGGACTGTTACCATCCGATATTGTCAAAAACAATACCATTATCGATTGTTTAAATTTTATAAATACAAACAATAGATATAGAAAAATTGCACAGTTTCTTTTTTCCGCTAGTATACATGATCGACATGTACATGTATTGTACCACATTGTCCAGATATTTTGTATTATGACTGATCTTATCATGCCTATTGTTGCTCAGGTGAGCGATGTGGTCCATGGGTTTGTTGTTTATCGATGTTGTATTTACGCAATTTGATCGCTGCAAACAGCACAGAATCATTTAATAGTTTATATTATACAAATAGGACATGAAATCACGCACGCTTTGGACATAACAGGTACACAGTTTATAATGCACTGATGTCCACCTGTTAACAGTTTCATTGTCAATTTTTTGTACAACAGCGTTTTGTTTGACATTTGGATTGAGAAAGAATCCTTCAAAATGTCTTTTTTTAGCTGTCGTGTACGCTTTTAATAAAAAGAGTTAGTTTAAAAAGTTATCAAAACTTAGTTAATGATAAAATAGATTTGCCAAGACAGGTTGAATGGTGCATTTCAAGAGGCATGCTTAATCATTGAAACAAGCAGTTGATAGATAACTAAACATTTGTTCTTATTTTAGCTTAAAGACTGGGTGAATGATAAAATTAAAACCATAAAATTGGAGCCCTATGAGATCACCAAGCATGCGCAGACGGGGCTGTCTCCAGATATCAGAAAAACAAGTCTCAAAATAAAGGGAAAGGAGGTGTGTAAGGGGAAAATCTCTCTCTCTTTGTCTCTCTCTGTCTCTCTGTCTCTCTCTCTCTCTCTCTCTCTCATTAATCTACATACATGTTAAAGTGATGATGATCTATAATTCAATGATCATATTCTTGTATCTGAAGGATGACATCCTTGATGTTGAGATATTGGAGTGTTTAAGTTGGAGCTCTTCACAGACCGTGCCCGCGGACAAATCCATACTGATCGATTTCATCAAGCAATTCTGTCTGGACCGTAGGTCTCATCCAGATGGACGTGTGGCTGTCCTGTCAAAGTATGGCGGCCTGTCAATGCTACCGATGTTGTATATGTTGTTGGTGTTTGTATGTATGTTCTAGATGTTGTGTTCTTACTGTTTGAGTTGTTGTAGGGATGGAGCATCGTGTTGCGGAGTGTTCTGTGCCGTGTATAACGCCGTACAACAAATACAACAGGACGGCGAGGTGGACTTGTTTACCATCGTACGACAGCTGCAGGTCCGACGACCGGAAATGATCTCAACCGTGGTGAGTGCGCGTGTACCCTGATACTGATCTGACTGATTTGTATTCTTTAGTTAAATTGTTTTTAATTTTGGAATAATTTGATAAGTGCAGTCCTAGGTTTAAGCAGTTGTATTGCCATACTCTTGATAAAACACATGGCTTGTTATTCCATTCTCTGAATATTTCTTTTGTAGTTCAACTCCTAGTCTTTTCACACTGTATTTAGTCCGTTTCCAATACTAATGTGCACTTGGTGATTTTTAGTGTATACTACAATCGATTCTACTGTGAAATGTGTTTGTAAAATCAATGTTATATTAATAATGCCCATTGTTTACATGAAAAGGTGTTTACTCACCTGATTAGGAATTATTGAAAATTGTTGAGAATTTTTTAAAAATCTTCTTCCAAGAATCATTTGACCAAGAGAGCTATAACTTATGTAGATGCATCTTCAGGTAAGTGTAGATTCAAAGTTGTGAAAATCATGACCCCCAGAGGTAGGGTGGGGCCATAATTGAGGGTCGAATGCTATAGATTATATACTGAGATCATCATTTTGTCTCTTTGCCGGTGATCTCCATCTTTCCTTTGGCTTTATTTAGCTTGGCTTTTGATGTCGTTGTGTTGATTGTTTGTCGTTAATTTCGTCCAGCTTTAGATATACATCTACTTGTGTTGGCTGTCTGTTGTTAATTTCCTCCAGCTTTAGACATGCTTGTGTTTATTGTCGTTAATTTATCCCCGTGTTTTGTTACAGGAGGAGTACGAGTTGTGTTATGACGCCGTGCATCAGTTCCTGGCGTCAGATAGCGTCTACGCCAATACCTAAGTCCGTGCGTCCGTGCGTCTCCACGCATCAAGGACTGTAGATTACCTTCACTGGGTCGGTGTATTATAGAACACGAGAAAAAATTGATGTTTTATTAAAGTTTTAACAATTGTACTGTACCCCGGATAAATCAATGCAATATATTATCAAAGAACGCTCCCTCTTAAAAACGCAATGATATACAATGTATTTAAGGTGGTATGGGACACCTATCTTCCTATCGATATAAACAATAAAACCAAGTATAATTTTATTATTTATTTATTTCCCGATGTTACCTTACAGCGGAGCGCAATGGGTAAGATCGTTACTTACAATGGGTAAGATCGTTACTTACGAAACTGTAAGTCATGAGTTTGAATCCCGCTGGGGATTTGATAATTTTTACCTTTCCAAAACTTTTTAAAGCACATCTTTTTTCCCAAAGGGATTGACAAAATATTGAAAAATTTGAAAATTCTAAAATGTTGGAAGTATTTTAATTGATTATAATGTACTTTTATCCACATTTATTTCGACAAGTGTCCCATACCACCTTGCATCAAATTATTAAATATATATGATTTTTTTAAATATCTCTTATTTTACTCTATTGTTACATAATATTGGAACCAGCAGGGTAGTTAATTTGTAGCCTTTTTTTGTGTATTATACATTTTTTGTTTTTGTTATTATTGTTATCATTTTATGTTTTAAAATAAATACATTGTGATTTCATTTTAATCGTATTGTTGATTTGATGTTTTAAAGTGGCATGGTCACGATTTTGATCAAATTCTATTTTTCTGTTTTCATTAGTTACAATGCTTTATGAATGCATTACTATTGATCAAATGAAATTTGAGAGTCAGTCGTAGAGGTATAAGCAAGATACAGGTCTCACAATTCTTTGTCATGTAAACAAGGTTCGTGCCCTGTTTTTGTTTACATAGGATCAATATACCAGTAAAAATGTTTTTCAAGCTGATTTGTATATCTTATGCTTCGCTTATAACTTAACGAATGACACTCAAATTTTGGTTGCCTTTTAGAAATGCCTTACTGAAGCATTGTAAACATTAAAACTGGAAAAAATAATTTTTGGCCAAAATCGTGATCATGCCCTTTAATCCTTCTGAAGCATATTGGCATCTATACCCAGTGGTAATATTTAAAACTCTAATCTGTTTGTGGTTTTTTGTACTACTCCATTGTTCAATCAGCATAGCAATGTAAAATTCCTATTTGTTGTATAAGTTGTTTTATTTCATTAATGACTTGAATTAAATCAAACAATTACAAAACCAAAGAATACATTCTTTTTTCATATACGTTATTTATTTTAAATTTTAATGCCTAGTATTATATTGTCAGTTAAACTTTGATTGTTTTGTCTCCATTAATTTTGATTATTGTGAAGTTGATATGATCTTTATATATGCATGTATTTGGAAATAAACCTAACGTACAAGGTTTGAGTGTGAGTTTTTTTGGTTTTTTTTTTTTGTTTTTTTTTTTAAGTCTTTGACTCCTGTGTCGTATTGTAGTTTTGGTTTTGACATTCATTACGTATTTACTGCCACTGCCGGAACCTTGGAGTACACATGTACTGACTGGGATCGGCTACATACTCCAGTCCTATTACCATGCTGACTACATTTAAATTCTGAAGCATTTTTATTCTTTACATGTACATGTATTACGTTAAACTTACAGTTTCGAGCACCCGCAAATTCGCAGGTAATTTATATATCACTTCGACATATCCATTGTATTCGACATATCAGTGTTCGAGATATCGAAGTTCAACTGTATATGTCTTACTTCAATGAGCATTCGATAAAAATGACATTAAACGAATATAGATGAAACCACATAATATGAACACGATTCAACTATAGAATCCATGGTACATGTAGCTCAGTAGATATATAATGTCCAAATTAATGAACATCTCTTTATACCGGACAAGAGCGAGATAGATGCACGACCTCTGACAGAGATCTTTGTGACAGTTGGTGTGTGTGTGTGTGTATATATATATATATATATTTATTACATGTAGCTACTGGTAGTATAGGGTGTATTTACGTCACTCTATGGCGGAATGACACCGCACCAAGTCCGACAACACGGTCACTATGTGACACTTGACTATGTCGATTCTCATTAAACATAACACGACACGTTGTCTCTGTTATAACTGTATTCAGTATTTGGCACATAGGTTTAACAATTGGAAGATTACAGGCATATTGTATATAACTTATTAATATAGCACATGACACAATAACTAACATTAGTAACATGTACATGTACCATTGCCAAGACTGCACAACAAGTAACAAATTAAATAAAGATAGATGTACATGATATGACTAAATAACATATTGCATTTGATGAAATTTGTCGAGTTAACAAAAGACAATAAATATGACATGAACATATCAATTCAATAATATAATTACAGGTGCATTTGTCGAACAAATAATAAGAAAGAATAAATACTAAAGTACAAATAAATACTACAAAAAATTAACAATTCATTAAATAACAATTATCTAAATCTGATTGTAATGTTGGATATGAATATAGTGGATCTTGCATACGAATGTAGGATGTATGCATAGATAGGTATAATGTCTAAGGTAAAGGATTTACAGCTGGGGTTATCCCTCTTTGTACATCAATATCGTCGGTCGAGCTATTGGTCTCCATATTTACAGAAAGCATCTATATTTCTCCGAGGAATTATTTATTATGCCATAGATATACATGTATATATATATGGAGGAATGTATCTTGACTTCAAAATGATACAGTACCGCTGGCAAGATAAATATGAACTGTATTGTACAAATACATATGTCCTTAGAGTTTAACTGTCATCCGATTGATCGCCAGAATAACGGCATACTGAGGCTATTTCACCGGTTATAACTAGTCACATTCCGGATACGGAATTGAATTTGTTCCCCTACTCAGCTGACATCGCCCATGGCCGTGACGTAGGTGTCCAGGGCCCCGGTGGCCTGCATGGAGAAGGCGGTGACGATGCCGCCGGCAAACATGGCGGGCACAGCGATAAACGACAGCCATGTTAGAAGTCCCATCCCCGACAATCCGTGGCCGCTGTAACAGAAACGTGTCTACATACAGTGGAATGGAAGCTCTCTCATGGGACCAATGTCACATTCAAGTTATTTTGTAAAAGGAAAAAAAATATAAAGAAACATTTTTAGAAAGTGAACTTTCCTTTTTTTTTAAATTCCAAGGGCATATGCGAAAAGTATTTTAAGAATGGGTCCTATTTGTTTGTTATTGTTAGTCGGGTTTCACCATTTAAATGTTATCTGATGATATTCTATAGGATACGATAATTCTAACCTATCACTGGTGATAATAAGCGGGTTATGAGAGACCCCATATTGTTTACAATGACACGACAAATGTCCTATTTGATCTGATAACACATGTGTGACTAAGCTAAATATTTCACCCAGAGAACCTTCGTTTAGACCCTAAACTAACGCGCTTCGGGATAATATAGTCTAATGAACTGTCAGAACTGTTTCCCATGATCAACAGCTCTGCAGCTACATGTGCGATTCTAGAGAGGTCCTGACTCCCTCCCCTCTCCCACCTTTTTGGAAAAGATTTTTTTTTAATTTCACACAGTAAAATTACCGCGAATAAGCCTTTAATCCACCAAACCCCGGCACACAAAATATCCCTTGTATCCCCCCCCCTCCCCACCCCTGGTAAAATTAACGCATGTAATGTGATAAAGGATTTTTTGTAAAACATACTGCCTCTCTAGTACCACGTACCTTGTACAACCTGCAGCAAAGCGCGCGCCCCACAGCATGACGATTCCCCCCAGCAGCCCCATGTATACCGGAACACCTTTAGCAACACCGAAAGAATTGGAGGATGCTGCAGAACACGCCCCTCCTATTATGGCACAAACGACGTATACAACCTGAAACGCAATTCAGAATAAGTTAAAGGAAGAAATGACATGGTTTTTTGTCTTTAAGTGAAAAGTTGCATCTACTCTCACAATGACACACACCTGCCACCAGTTGGAAATCCCCGACCGTTTGGCGGCAAGATATGGAAACATTTGCTGTAGATTCTTGGTGAAAAACATCTGAGCGACCACTGTGACGTAACTGGAGGATCCTCCAATCGTGTCGTTGACCAGGAGGATGATGGGAACTTGTAGCAGGCCAATCAGAGCGCCTGAAAGTTGACATTACAATAAAACATGAATAAAATGATCTGAAATGAATCAATTTTGCAATAGACAGACATTAAACAGAGAGAGAGAGAGAGAGAGAGAGAGAGAGAGAGAGAGAGAGAACACATATTATCATTGTGGCAATACATTAAAATGTAAGACACCATTTTATACTATCATCGTTGTACAAAGCGACTTTACCTCCTACATAGGCTGGCCACGCGATGGTGGTGATGATGTTACTCTCTAGCTCCGATAGCCGCTGTAAGCAGACATTACATCAAATTAATATCAGTTATGAATCCGTATCCTGTAGGAGATCAAAAGTCATCTTTACGAAATAAACGCCCTTGTCCCTAACTACAAGACTCTTTATAGCCCCCATTCACATGCACGGCCTCGTTATCAAGACTAGGGCTCTTTAGGAATAAGATTACAGTCACTCACAACACAGCAGATCAGGGCCCCATACTTACACCGCATCACACTCTCTAAGGTTTTTCAGGGCCACATAGTAACGATCCATAACCGATTTGAGCCGAACTTATTTTACAACGATTGAAAAACATATGAATATCTCTCGTTGGCACGGATGTTAGCGCGAGGGGGTCATTGATGTCGGAGGAAGCCGGAGTGCCCTGAGCGAACCCACATGTCCAAGCGTGCGACCACCATACCCTTTCACATACAACTACTGTCGATCACGAGGATCGAACTCGGGCTGCGACGACAGTGAGAAGCGAGTGCATTGTCCACTTTGCTACTTGGACTACTATAAACTACTGAACTGCTATTTACATCTCCATCACTTAATATATGTACAGACTCTTTAGGCACCACATTATTACGAGCACCGTCTTATTTCTGATCACTCACCCCTAGGCTCTCCAAGTCCTTACTGTTAGGCCAGAACCACTCCAAACAGAACACAGCAATGCCCAGCGCCACCGCCATAGGGACGGCTATCACTGCGTACTGCACGTCAAACTTCTCGTGGACTCTGATAATGCCATGAATAAACAAGTTAAGATTATAAACAATTTAACATGCTTTAGTTAGACAAACTGAAAGTTTTGAAATTCCATCGGAAGTACCTACTGTTTGTGCTGGAAGCAGATCTTAGGTTTGGTAAGACTAGATAGATGAGAACCAAGTAACCCATATGTAAGAGCACCAATCAGAGCACCGAGTAACGTAAACACTGAAAACAGATCAGACACGTGTAAAACAGTAACAGGACACGTGTAAAACAGTAACAAGACACGTGTAAAACAGTAATAAGACACGTGTAAAACGGTAATAAGACACGTAAAACAGTAACAAGATACGTGTAACACAGTATACATGCACTGTGCGTGAGTACGTGTACGTGAGTACCTGAGTACGTGAGTACTTACGTGAGTTAGGTACCCATGCTCCTACTTGAGGTAGTACCATCCCCGGACACTGAAAGATAAACAACTGCATTCTATAAAACAGAGCATATTCTTTCTTGTTTGACTGTCAACCAGCTTATAATCGAAACAACGCATTTACACCCAAGCGCAAGCTTAATTTGGTGTGCACGTTCGTGCTCTGATCCGTAATATAAGTACACGTTTTCATGCTCTGTTCTTTGAGTATGTAATAAGAATCCATGTTTACAGCGTGACAATATTAATCACCGAAACTTAACTTGATTCAAGTCAACATAACCACTATTACTTTGAAAAGAAAAAAAATCGTTCCAGTGGAGTAATCTGAGTTTTAACATTAAATGTAATAAATGATTTGAATTCCCAATGTAGAAATTTGAATAAGAGTAACCAGTTCTCATGTTTTGTTTTGTTAATTAGATAAATAACCTTGAAATGACATGTTATTTAATAGATATACGTGCTACTAAAAATGCGTTACGTAAACCGAGTCGGTCGGTGATTAGTCTACCCCTGTTCCTAGGACTACTCACCGCTCCTGATAACGACATTCCTACGCCGAGCAGGAAGGCGCCCAGGGCACTGGAGAAGATGCCGCGTTCATTGAAGCATGACACAAACTCCTGGGAGGCCCTGTGGAAGCTGTCCTTGGTGGCGGGGATCAGCGACAGTAGCGCCATACAGACCTGTCCTGTACATACAACAGACACAGTGTTAGTCAGGGTCAAAGCTTTCGATACTTCTTAATCTTGGAATTCATTGCAATTGTTGATATATGAGTATACAGACATTGTCTTCATGTACGTGTGTAGTTAGTTGCTGAAATCAGGTCACTCGAGGCCCCATATTATACCTCCCCGATGTCTTATCTTTTTATTTAAAAAAAACGGTAGCAATTCATGTGTCTCTGCCGTTATAGCCATTCCAATCGATAAGCTGAGGAGTGTTCAAGTATCAACATTTTGAATTTTGTTTTTGCTTGTTTAATAAGACATCTACATAATATGTATGTTTAATCCTATGTAGAACTCTCCATGATAACCGCTCATCAAGCTTCTTTTCTCAGCCTTATAATCACCTACACCTCTCTGAATGTATACAACAACCATATCAAAAGCTAGGGATGGTCACAAAACTTTATGAAAAATAATCTTTATTACACCTATTCATGGGTCTTTCCCTGGCCTCTATAGTCTCAAGTAACTACGATGCGGTATTATATATATCTATCCATCAATAGCCAGTTAAAGGAGGTTATTCACCTGCATTCAAGTCAACACTTTTTAATTTATACAATTTTTTGGTCATGGATTCTCATTCTGCTAACATTCAACTTATTAATAAATACTTTGGAAAGTCCTTAATCCTAGGTTCATCATTGAAAAGTTAGAAGTCATCTCGTTTGAAATAATCCCTGACTTTATATTGTGTAGGTCAGTGTATAGGTCAGTGCTCTCTCTCTACACACCTCAGTATGCAGTGTTGTATCTACAGCCTACCTATTGCTACAGCAGACAGGAACATCTTCAGCATGATGAAGTTGTTAAACACCATCTGGTCTCGAATACTCTTGGGTTCGAAAACTGTAAAAAAAAAAAAAAAATAATAATAAAATCAACCACACATTGCTTTCATAGAAGTACAAAGCTACGTTTTTACAAACATCAGGATTAAATTAATAAAAGCTGAATAAAAAATATGATTATTTGAGCGCTGTTACCTCTTGACTTTTCCATGGCTATTCCAAACACCACCCCTGAGAGCGCGACCCCCGCCATTTTGAGCAGCGTCCGGCCGCAGTGTTGACAGCGCCCGTCCCCCTCGGGCTCCGGGTCCCCGCCCTCCTTCCACCCCTCCCTGACGGACAGGCTGTCAGTACTGTCCACCTCCACGTCAATGTACGAAACCTGGTTACTCTTGGTCGCGTGGAGCAGTGATGACGTCATGGCAGTCTCTGGCTGGCCCCTGTGACGAACATTGCGAACACTCGCCATTATAGAGATTCAAACACTTCCTTGTAAGTATGTGGATGAATGAGGAACTTTACTGTCCCAGTCAGGAAAAATGACAACAGAAACGCGCAAGCCGGGATATCACACATGATCGACTGATCACATGTCATTGAGCAGAGTACTCAGTTAGTCCTGCACACGTCGCTCATAATTTATATTTAAGCCGTAAATTACATAGCGCACTGAACGATTGTAAACAATAATCAGGGCAGGACATTCTCGACCTGAATTCAATCTGATAGAGGGCGGCTTAACATTGTAAAACAATTGTGGCTTTAAATGCCGGAATGTCACGTTTACACATTATAGTTGAGGGAGAGATATCATTGTAAATGAAATGTTAACAATAGATCTCATCTTTCGGTGATTTGGCAAATCTTAATGAAAAAAGAGATGGGTAGAGCTGTTATAGATCGGAGACTTCCCATGACACTCGGCTATTTAAGTCAGTGTAGTTTTTTTAAGTTTCCCAAACTATTTAAATGTTTGAATAATTCTATCTATAATGTATATGCATTTTTGAATTGATAAAGTATAGATTAAGATAACGACTTAGATTTTTTTCGAACAGTATCTAGAAAAAATTTTTGGATCCGCGCATGGAATTATTTACATGTATCTATTTAGTTATTTATCCATTTATTTACTCATAATTTCATTCTCAGAAAGTAGGTAATGGTACAACCCTTGACGTTTACCATTGTAAGATATACATCACTGTATTGTCTTTCTGATAAATTCAAATTTTAGCAATTAAAAAACTTTGCATCATGTCTACTAGTATATATGATACATGTAATAGATAATGCATATTTCTATTGTTGAAATATGTCAATTTCATCTCACAATATACTATAATCCTCAAAAATAACAATTTTTATTTAACCTACACACCATACAAATTCACTTTAAGATTTAACAACACTCATTGTTATTGTAATCCACATGTTTAAGTTTATTTCATTATTTTTTTTTTTTAATTTTGCAAAACACGTGAAACGCATATATATTTCAATAAAAAAAAATTACGTTTTGGTAGATTTTGGTTTTAAAAAAAAATTAATAAAACAACAGGAGAAAATGTTGCTACTGATCGACAGGAAGACAAACAACTTTTGAAAACTAATTAAAAGTTTTAAAAAAAAATTAAACTTTATTTTAAAAATATTGAAATCACATTACATTTTTGTTTCAATTTTTGAAGCTTCATTTGAAGTGTTTTAATTATAATAATTTTTCTCTTTATTAGTGAAGCTATCTAACTCTGGGTTCTTACCTCCGATGCTGATAACTCCAACTAACACCGTGTATTTTTGAAATGTTTACACCTTTTACTTATCAGAGCGTTAGAGGAGGCGCGGACGTGACCCATGCTCCCGGTGTGTACAATCTGCCAGCACCGACTGCGCAGACTCGGGCCGTCGTCCTAGTCTCGTACTGTCCGTCAGCCACTACTTCACGTCAGCGGATTCCTATATGCAAACGGATTTAGGGTTAATTTTAATGGCATTAACCCACTGCTATCAATGCCCAAGTCCAGAGTCCGTCCGCTGGTAGTTCTTATTCAAAACTTTAATCTGCTTAAGATTTGTAAACGTGCGAACCAAGTCAGAGAGATATGCTGCGGACGTGAACGCAGAGAGTTGTAGGTTCAGATTCCGGTATTTACGGGGCTCTATAGAGATTAACTCTATACATAACGAATCACCTGTAATGGTAATCCAATTTAAATTTTATATTTAAATTCCTAATTTGATCGCCTTTTTATTCACTCAAGTTTGAATCAATTTAAAATTTCAAAACAAAATGTGTTTATATAATCCAGGACCCGAGCATTACAATTCATTACAATACAGTCAGGTCGTGCGGCTGTGTGTACAATAAAGGTGCTCTTTTTCTCTGCTTGTTTAGAAACTATGGTCCACAAGACCAATTACTTATTGTTATTGGTAGACTGAGGAATTTAGTGTTAGTTTAACTTTACAGTTGTAACAATGGCGGTCTGTTGCATTGTTAACAAGATTTGTGTCTGTCACGATCTCTCGCTCTTGTCAAAATCAGCGAACGTGCAAGGAAATGCTGATCTTTGTAGTTTTTTTTATTAAAACTAAAAAATCAGAAGAAAATGAATTTTGATTCTTAAAAAAGTATGATATTATGAAATTTCTTCAGTGGTATTCTTGACAAACGTTGCATTATCATACAGTTTGTATACAATGATAAAACATGTTCTATATTGGCAATATGACAGTTTCATTGACAATAGCAATGGTACGATACATCAGTATTACAAAGAAAAGAGTACAAGAGCGCGAACAGTAGATAACCGAAGGAGCGGGACTCCGAGGCTCGGACAGGAGATCAGTGGAAGACAACACCTCACCGTACAAAGGCGACAGATTGTTATCACAGAGGGCCGCAATCACACTGGCCGATCACCGCGGCTCCCCCACATCTGACAGCCCAATCAAAGATCTTCTGTATTGTACTGTTTCATGTATAGAATTGGCCGGTCAGAGATTTAATAAATATTTGAAACATTACTATCGATTAAAAAACACATTGAAATATTAGTTTTCTTCAAAGCGCTCTATAGCAATTATATATTTTCATAAATATTTTTTTAAAAAATGTATAATTGGAAATTATAACCTTATAAATGTTTGTGTTTAGAATATGTTCTACATGAAAACACAGCCAGCTGTGCCTCCCCTGAATTTCACGTAATAAACATCCCCATGCATTTCAAAAGGTGAAATTCACTTCACATATGAATTTTGCGTAAACAGGTGAAATTTATTTTACACGAATTTCTCTTGAAATTGACTTCACGCGAAATAAGAATTTAATAATAATAAGATCTTTATTTACGAATATATAAGCCTATTAATATCATATAACTTCGATCACTTTTAGTGAGCTATCTTCGATGTGTTGTAAAGTTTGTCATTGTTATACCCGACCTTCCCATTCAATGTTTACCACAAGTGGAATAAGATTCTTGACCAAATCCTATTCTTACCAAGCCGCTTACGGTAATTTATTGCGACAAAGTTCTTTGTTGATTTAATTGCCTTTTTTCTCAAGCGTTCTGAATGAGGTAAAAGTAAAACTAAGTGGATTACGGACAGCTTAAGACAGTCCCGGCCTGTACGGTCCCTTCTCTACAAACACTAGCTGTACTTACTGCCCTAACTGTACCCAACTCCAAGACACGGTCAACACTCACGGGGCAGGCTCTACAGATTGCAGGATCAAAATGTTGCATATAGTGGCGGTGATGCCCTACTGGTGTGATTTCGTCCATACGTACTGAATGTGATTAAACTGTACAGGGGTACCACAAGAATGAACCCTATATAATAACATTATCCACCACACCTCTTATAATAACAACACACAAAATTCAAAGGACAACTTAACCTCACTTTTTTCGTAAGAGTTTGTCGTGCAAAAAGCGGCGAAATTGAGATATTTCCTTCTACAACCAATCGCTGTCCTCATTTCACTAATTTTGAGTTAAAATGAAGGCGAGGACAGAACCCTAAAGTATTAAATGTATTAAAACTGGCAGTTTACTTGCTTGTTTCTACATGTAGTGTGTTCAAAGGGTTAATTGTTTAACCACGCAGGCACGAACGGGAAACTACCCAAGAGTTAATGAAGATCTCTTTGACGACACAATTATTATAAAAAAGATGAGCTCAAGTAATGATGTTAAAAAAATTCAAGTAATGATGTTATACATATCATACACTAATGCAAGATACTGTGATAGAGATGGGTGGACAGATAGAATGTCCGAATTGAACATAAGAAGGGAAATGTTCTGCTGCATTTAGTTATAGAAACACACGTATCGATAAAGATATCCGTGAACAAAAAAATCCTCAAAATGAAAGAAAATGTATAACTACTTAATATGCGATAGTTTTGTATGTAAAATAATGTTTCTATTCATTCATTAGATAATTTTTCTTGTTCATTTTTATTCTCTTATTTTTTTATTTCTCTCTTTTTCTTCTTTGTTTCATGCAGAAGGCTCGATTGCTGCGGCCATTTTTAGACAATATAAATCTCATTGAAAAGAAAACCTCTATAAAAAGGTATAGGAAAATTTAAAACCATTTTAAAGTATTTTTGACTAAATGACAGTGTGTGGTTAAAATACCATGTGTAAAGTTTTAAGGTAGATGTGATGAATACTTTGTTGACCACCCAGCCTCTTTAGCGGTCAATGGGAGAGGTCTGCTAGGTCAAACATTGTACAAAAATAGAACTGAACTCGAAAATTCTATACAAAATTCAGGAATTAAAATTAAAATAAAAAAATTAAGCGGAATGTATTATGATTTTTTATCGTTGTAGTTTAAGAAAGAACATAAACAATCAACGTAAATAAATTTTGCTGAAGCGGAGAATATGTTGACCTGTTTCCAAAAATTAATTTATTATTTTAAAAAACAAACTACTACTTTTTCAGTAATGCTCGTCATATTGTACAACATAGATGAGTAGCTACACTTAATTAAAAAATCTCTTTTCCTCAACAGACGATTGACTACTTTTCTTCTAACATATTAACTGTTATTAAATAAGTATGGTTAATTAAATGAGGTTTTTTATTTGCAATTTGTTTGATTATAAAAAAAAAAAAGATATGTTTTCATTAACCATACACAAGGAATTTTGTTTCATATGATTTTCATATTGTGAATCATGAATCAATTTTTAATAAATATTTGAAAAATAATTTTAAATGTGAATCAAATTTATACATACATTTGTTCCTCATATGCATATACTTTGCCTTTTACATGGGAATACTCTGATAACCGAATATATTTCTCCTTAAATGTGTATCATATTAAATTATATTCACGGTTAGTTACATGTAGATACCCAATCGGATATCAGTCCAAATGAATAAACTCACATATATGTGTACTGCATGAAGAAACACAACATTTGAGGCAGATGCATGCTGCAACTGAGAGAGAGAGAGAGAGAGAGAGAGAGAGAGAGAGAGAGAGAGACTTACTTTAATGTGCAGGATGATTGGACACAAAGAAGAAAAGTTATCACATTTTCTTCACACCATCCTAAAATAAGAACGTAACCGAGAATTGGGTCCCGCAGTATATAAAACTGGGCCTTAGGTTTAAGTTTTAACACGCAATCATTGTTAGATACTAAGTGCGGTGTTAAAATCCGATTTGTAGATGTGAGAATTGTTTAAATAGCATTCTCTCTACAGAATACATGGACTGCGTGTAGGCCAGTGATGTCGGGGGACGGAAGCAAGCAGTTGTTTTGTGTCGGTTTGCTTCCCCAACTTCATGGTTATGATTGTTTTAACAAACATTAGCAGGAAGACTCCGCAGATCATTGATTGTTCATTTTGGGTTTTAATTATCATATTTGACGAACGCCATGTAAAATAAAAACGTCAAAATTATCCCTCCACAAACAATCTTGGCAATCACACAAAAAGGAAATTGTATCGGAAAGATAGTTTTGTGCAAAATTTATTTGTTTTGTGCAAAATTTATTTGTTTATCTACTAAGTTTTATATCTTTTTTTTGGGGGGGGGGTTAAACTAACGAACTTGTGTCAGATTCAAAGGTCATGTGCAATTGTAGAGGTGTGTAATCCATACTGCATTCTCTTTATTTAAGCAACCTTTGAATTCAGATCTTTTTTCTAAAATGATTTCCGAATTGAATTAAGGTTGAAAACATTATGAAATGGATACATTACTAATTTTGAAACAAATATAGTAATGATACTTATTGTTCAAATTAAACACGCAATAAGACATATATACATGGAGGTAACGTTTTTTTTTAAATTAATTAACATACTGTAAAATAATCAAAGCAAATATCATGCTAGCAGCAATTTTAACAGTGATCGGTTTATGTATTATAAAGATGCTATTTATAAAGAAAAAAATCCGTAGAGCAAACCAACTGACGGACACTGATCAAATATTAATTTTTGAGGTATGTTATCTACACACACCCATTTTAAGCACGCTGTACAATAAAATAATAAGATTTGTTCAACTTTTGATATACAGATTTGACAATATGAGAGAGAGAGCGAGAGAGAGAGAGAGAGAGAGAGAGAGAGAGAGAGAGAGAGAGAGACTTACTTGACTACGTTCCTCTCTGTTTGGACACTTTCCGGGGGTTTTCCGTCGCTCTCAGCTGGTAAGTCCCCGGTGTTATGGAGTTAGTTTGTCCCCACACATCGACGGGACTTTAGGCCTGGTCTCTCTTTCTTTTTTAATTACACCAGTGCACGGCATAAATTTAAAAAGGTCATTCAAAGCACAATCATTTCAACATAGGCGAACCTTGCCATTGTGGTGATTTGTATGCAATAATTGGGATATCTCCTAGGCAGGAAAAGAGACATATGGAGAGAGCCATCGAATTTTCAGATATCTCTCCTGACAAAGCAGGAGAACCGAGGCCTGCTAATTTTCTACACACAAATGTTGATCAAGATAGAAAGCTATAGCTGACTACTACTATATATATTACTACAGAGGTGCTGGTTTTATATGAATATCAGTGAATATCAGAAAAAACTCAACAGAAGTTTAAATCTTTTATCTAGTTCTATAATGTTTGATCGGCTGTCTCAGAATACCCTGTCAGGAGAGGGGTCTGAAAATCAATAATCCCAAAGTGCATAATCTCTCTGTTATCGAAATTCTAATTGACCCTGGTGTGTACAGTCTTCATAAACATATGGTTATATAATTATATATCTAATTCAACGAATAGAAGTGAAAATTGTGTTTTGTCATAATGAACGAGGGTAATTTATTTTTCTACTACACGAACTACGCAGGAATTTGTTTTGTGAATGAGGAGAATATGAAAAGGGGCCAAGTTTATTGCGCGTGCGTATTAAAAGTCTTCATTCACGTTCGCTGGACGAGAAAAAAAAAACCAAACAAGAACGTGCGCTCTTTAAACCCTCTCAATGAGGATAAATAGACATGGACTTGGATAAGAAATGTTCAAAGTGTCATGTAATATAAAATAACTTAGTTGATCGCAGGAGTGTACAGCGACTGTCTTTTAACTGTAAAGGCTTATCGTTATAAGACATTAGAAAGCTAACGTATTTTAAATATATAACAGGTTTTTAAGAAAGTAATTATAGTGGTTTATTTTCATTAAGTGTTAAGTTACTTTTTTATTTCTGTGAGTTATTCAGTTTTATCTTTCTCTAAGTTTTCTGAACCATAATTTTTTTATTTGAATATTTATATTTTTAATTGAATTACATAAAAACAAGTTCAATTCTACTATGAAATAATAAAAATCTGGGGCGTTTCCAGTTAAGTCCCAGTAATTCCAGGTCTATTCGGCGCCATGTTTTATCGGGGCCTCCAAACGTACATGTACATGAATGTATATAACAAGTCAAATTTTTACAACTTTTAAATGAATTCAAAATGATCACTCACGTTAATATTATTGTGTTAACAACCGTGTGAGTGTCTATACAGTGTGAAAATATACCATGTTTGTGACACATTTTTATTTTAATGAATCGATTTCCTATAAAAACATGCACTCAGGTCAAGGACATTGCGCTATATATATATATATATATATATATATATATATATATATATAAAATTATTTCTTCTGAAAAGAAGATATACTGGTGCATCTGGTTAATCATTTAATCTAATAATTTGATATCAAAATGCATTATAACCTGTAGAAATTTCTTTCATAACAATGTTGACACTTAGAAAATTTAATTTGACACTTTAATAAAATTACACATTTGAACATTTCACACACTTAAAGTAAGAATTCATGATATGTTCACAGTTGATTTATTGTTAAAAATGAATTATAAATTAAAACAAAAAATAAAACATTCTTCATTAATTTTATGAGTAGAAGCAAACATATTAAAATCCATGTGCATTGATTCATTTACTAAAGGAGAGTTATCTCCCATGATACCGAGTGTTTTAGATGTGTCAACAAAATATGTTTGAACTCAGGGTGAACATTTTTTTAAACTCCTGTATACGCTTTCAAAATTTCTAAACAGAAAAGTTTTAAATATTAAGACGAAAATCAAAAACTAACATATTATTGACCATGAAAACTATTCAGCGCTAGAGTTAGAAAAAAAATGTGTGTCATCTGTCCTTATTGCTAATGTATTTAGCAATTCCGAAAGGCTTGCGAATAGGCAGCAAAAATTGGACGCGAACATAATTCCAGAGGATGTAACCCAAACAGTCTTATTATAACCTGTGTGTTCCGGGGTGGATCCAGGATTTGAAGTTAGAGGGGGTGCCAGTTTTAGGCAGTGGGTCTGGGGGCTGCCTTAAAGCCCCCAGTGGGTCGAGATCAGGGGGCGAAGCTCATGGATTCTAGAGATTTTGTAGGGTAAAAATGAAGTCTTCGAATTTAGACTTTTGTGATATTTTTTCTCGTGATTATACTTAAAAGTAAAACAATTGTTTACAATTGTTAAAGGTTTGTAGATTTAAGACCTGCAGTAATCCTATTAAAAACCTCTGGCTTGCAGAAATATATAGAAACATTTCCTTTTATTTCTATGGGGGTCAAGGGGGCGAAGCCCCCTGAAGCTGATGAATTCTATGGATTTTGTAGAGTAAAAATGAAGCCTTCATATTTAGATTTTTTTTTTTATTTCTTCTCTTGATTATACTTAAAAGTAAAAAAAAAAATTATAATTTTAAAGGTTTGTAGATTTAAGACATGCAGAAATCCCATCAAAATCATCTGCCTTGCAGAAATATAAATAAACATTTCCTTTTTTTCTTACTAATGGCTGTAAATAAATCAGTTTAAAAAACCTACTTCAATGGAGCGATGACAATGAATTTAAAAAAAAGATAAACGATGACAACTTGTATCATGGTCGTTAAAAACACAAGCAAGTTTAACCAATTACTTTATAAAGGTGGGTGACTGGTCACATTTGAACCATTGGAAAGCGTAACTAAAATGGGCTTTCTATGTACGTTACACCATTGAACCTATGGGTTTTCTTCATACTACACCGTTGAAATTAGTCAAATGTAGAGATATGCCATGAGTGTCCTGATAATTAGACTCGCAAGTTGTACATTTTCTTTGTCAGAATGATTATGAATTAACTTTATTTTGACAATTTTAGGGTGGGGGCGCCAGGTGCGCCCCCTTTGAATCCGCTACTGGTGTTATTATAACATGTGTATTGGTTTTTTTTTTAAAATTTCTAACCACTGATTAATATATGAAACAAATTAACGCAATTCCCTCTAATTATCTGTTTAATAGTATTCTATAGTAAGTGTATTCAATACGTGATTGAACCAAACAGAAAGTGAATTTATTTAAGCATTGAATGCTTATTTTTGGATGTCGTCGGTCCTATGACACACCAAGCGGTGCAGACAAATTGTTGAATCCTGCGCGTTAGCGCGGTATGATAATTTGTCTGCACCACATTGGTGTGTCATAGGACCGACGACATCCAAATAATAAGCATTCAATTCTTATATTTATATTCATACTGATGTTTTTATGTATGAAATATACATGTACGTGTATCGTCGCTGTAAAGTCATTATATATGCTCTCAGTCAGGGATGTGAAACATACATGGAACAGCCATATATTAACGTGTTATTTAGTTCGCTTCCGCAGCTAAACATATAGTGCCAGAAACTTTGTAAAGAAAAATCTTTTTAATTAAGGAGTAGATATAATTTAATGATTATTTTTCAGAAGTACATATCAAAGGACTGCGAACGATAGCATTGTTTAGCCGCCTAACAAAAAGTCAATTTTTAATAATTGTCTAATTAAATTTATATTTTTATAATAATGTAAATATTTATGTATATTTTCATTAAATATAAATGATTTGGTCAAACAAAGAGAGATAACTTTGTATTTTGGGTTAAAATAGCTCATTTCATAATAGAAACTAACGGAAAACGGATTTTTTAAAAACACCTCCCCCCCCCCCCCCCGTGAAACAAAAATTCCTTTTGAGGGGTTTTATGTATTGTTATTTAGGATATTTATAGCGAAGGGTTTGTTTTTCACGGGGGGGGGGGACATATGTCTACAGACCAAAATACATTCCAAAAAAAGCATTTTGCTTTGTAACGTTTCAAAAAATAATAAACAAATATGATTTAAAATGAAAATTTACTTAAATATCCAACGTAAACATAAGATTATTAAGTTTTTATGCACATATCGGTCGCAAATAATATTTTTCTCACTCATAGAGACCGATTTTAATGGAAAAAAAATTTAGACCCCCCGTAAGCATATCTTTTGTTTTAAAAATTAATGATTTAACTAGAAATTTTATTTTAATATATTTACATCTACCAAGTATTATTCCCTCTATTTCTTACGGAGACATATAGTTAATTCATAGCTCTATAGAAACAGCCAGACTGAAATCTACACGCCCCGTTTATCGATTGGTCGAAATCTACAGCGGCTGAAACTGACAAGAAATTGACAGGACTGAAATTGACACGCCCAGTTTATTGATTGGTCGAGACCTACAACTACCTAAGAAAAATCACGGACTGCACGAAATAACCATGATGATGTCAGACTCAAAGTCTCACAGGAGACAATTTGGCTGTTTCTTTTAGCTAACGTACTTATGTACATTAACAGTAATTTAGTGAATTTTACTTACTTTTTACGCTCAATTTATTAATTAGTTAAAAGAAAGATGTTAATATAAACAATAAAATGCTTTCTTTGTTGATTCATTCGGGTTATGAAGGTAGCGATCATTGCAGAAAAAATTTACATAACCCGCTAACGCGGGTTATGCATTTTTTCTGCAATGTCGCTACCTTCATATCCCGAATGAATCACCAAAGAAAGCATTTTATTGTTTAAATGAATTAATTAGGATTTGATTATACTTTTTAGTAGATAACTTTGTTTTTAAACATCTGACAGAAATTCCTAAATATTTAGATGTAAAGTGTAGGCGGGAAACGGGCGTTAGCGTTCACAGTTCTTGGTTATGTAAGGTTGAACGTTTCATTTAATATTACAAAAATAAATATATTCAAAACACATGGTGACGTTTATATTTTGTGCTCATGGCGCATGAATTAGTAGAGTATATTCATAGGAAATTGAACGTCGCAGATTTTCAATGCAAACATAAGGGGAAATATACACTGAATGTAAATATATTGCGGGAGAGACAACTCTAAGAAGTATAGCGCCTTTTCCCATTATTTCGCCTACACCGGTATTTGGACGGAAAGTACCTGTTACTAAAAATAGCTTCAGCTACCTAGCTGTCGCAATATGATTTTCAAAACCTAGATACTGATTTTATATTATTATACTTTCATGTTAAACACTGAAATCTGATTGGTTTAGAGGCAGTTGATAATCCGTTCTATTACCCTCAGCGTTAGCAACACACTTGGCAACAGGTAACACAACATTGTTACATGCGCGTAAATTATGCGCGTAAGGTTCGCCGTAGAATTCACGTCATTTCTACATGCATATACATGGCTTTATACATGATTGTTTTAGAAAAGACACTAATTGAAATATTTGTGTAATTTTCAGTACGAAGACCACGTTAAACCAAAACTAATTCAATGTAAACGTGTACATGTACTACAATACCTGTAGAACATAATTTTAATCGGATATCTTTGGTTTAGAGTGGTTCAAATAGTCAAATTTCCAATTTTTAATCGTTTAATAACTACTTTAAAATTTCTATATATCCCTCACAGAACCTGAATATTTTAATGGTGTCGTGTAAGATAATTAAGAATCTTTCAGCATGGTATTTGTGTTATTTCCATCATTTCTTTGAATATATTTTAACTAAATATTGTATAATATTGAAAATGTTTGATGTTTGCAGAAGTGCTATATTTTAGGTGAAATCGTATATTAAGTGCGCTATACCTCAAATCTATACGTTGTTGTTACAGCCAGTGACATGAAATAATATATAGTCATATTCCAGTCAAATCAGGGGTGAATACGACTGCTGATTTAACGTTAGCTGGTATATCTTGTTGCATTTAGTTAATAATGTCCGAGTAGTCAGTAAATAGGTAGTTCACCATACCAAAGAAAACTTTATTTGTCGAAAAATTCCACAATATGAATATATACATGTATAATTTTTTTAAATTGCTCAGGCAGAGCAGCCGAATATCCAAACCAAGAAACGTTACACATTAGAAAATTGTTTGGTTAGCAGAATATCAAGGTACTGAAAATCTCGACATTCAGTTTTACTCTTTAGCTTTTAGCATTGTCATTCATTTTATAATTCTACTAGTATGGCTTTTAATCGCATGCGATTAACGGTATGAAGTTAATGTGGATACGTAACAACTATTTAACTCCTGCGAAGCATAATCATGAGCTTTCATTATAAATAATAAAATGTACTTTATTAAGATTGTTATACGGCAATAAGCGTGCTACATTTAACCTTTAAACTTTCCCTTTGGCGGTCCCGTCAGAACCACGGGGTAGGATGCAGCTGTGTTGACAGGGAACGGAAAGGCTGCCCCTGTGCCGGTACCAACAAGTCCGTCCAGGGACGAGGCCGTCGCCGCGGCGTTCTGTGCCGCTAGGTAAGGGTTCACTGCCCCTGAGAGCAGATACTGGTCCATTCTATTATTTTGGAAGCCTTGTTGATTGGTCAGGCTGTTCAGTAGATAGGCTCCTCCCATTCCGAGCGCTAGAGCCGTTAGTGCATTCCTGCCGGCGCTGGAGCTACCACTGCTACTGGTGGTCGGCGTTGCTAGGGCTGAAATCAATGCCTAATGTCAACGGCTTTCTGATCTTTCAAACAAAGTTAATCATGAAGATTTTGATATAGATCTACTGGTAGTTTGAAGATTTTTATTTTAAAAAAGAATGTTCTACATAAGATTAGAATTATACAGTATATCTAAATCTTACTTTGACAAAGAGGTCCTTCGTAGGCATCAAAACACGCGCATGCGGCCTTGGAGGTTTTACTGTCAACACAGAAACCTTTGGTTGGACCACCGCAAATGTCGTTCTTTTCAGCTTGAGTGGCACCTCCACTGCAATCTGTAGGTGAAGCACAAAAGAGGTGCAAAAGGGAAAGATCATAGAATTAAACAAAAAACACGTATCTTTATTTATTAAACTTGCGTTTATGTTAAGGATATATGCACGAGTAAAATACTTGTTTGAGTAAGATATATGTACGAGTAGGATACATGTGTGAGTAAGATATATGTGTGAGTAAGATACTTGTATGAGTAAGATATATGTGTGAGTAGGAAACTTGTATGAGGAAGATACTTTTATAAGTAAAATGCTGGTATGAGTGGGATACTTGTAAGAGAAGGATACTTGTATGAGTGGGATTAGGTAGTATATCTGTATGAGTGGGATACTCAATTCAAAAAAAGAAAACATGTACTTTTTATCTATAAATATGAAAGAAGTTAATTATTGTAGTTGTAATAAAAATTAAAATATTAAAATTGATTCAGATTATTTTGATGACGAAGAAAGTTTATTCTAAGCAATCTAAAAAAATCGCACACACTAAAGAAACACATGATTTACGGTCGGCAGAAATAACCCAAGCTCCAACCTTACAATGTACTACGTCATTTAGTACATGTAACACCTGCATACGCTATTGACTTACCCCCGCCTCCCTTTTCTAGAGCAGCGAACACGGCGGTGGTATCTGAAAAGGAATAACAATCACTCATACTGATAATTACAGTTTACCGGTGGCGGTACTTCTTATGGAAAAGTCAGCAAATTGATATGGGCACTATTAATCATATAAAAGGCCCAGTGACCACATCGCTAACCGGAGCAACAATATCCATAATTGATCAGAAAGGCTTTAGGCCGTCTTTAGTGTAATACAAAACATCTAGACAACTTAAGTATAGAGTATATTTTGTTTACAACGATTTTCAATTTTTTTTCTCCACATATTCTTAAGGTATCATTGAGCATCTTTTGATGTTTCAGTATTTAAGAAAGAAAAATCATTAAAAAGTTCTCTATTTATTTCAATCTAATAATTCCTCTCCTCATCCCCCCACCCACCCATTGTGACCCACTACCTGAGGATGCTTCCCCACAAATTACAGATTTCCTGGCCAAAGATTTTTTTAAAAATTCTCCATATACCCCTATCATTCGACTTTGTCAAAATTTGACACCTGCCCCCCCCCCCCCCCCTCCCCCACTGTGGCACCCACCCTCCTGGGGATCATGATGTGAACAAAATTTAATCTACACTATCTGAGGATGCTTCCACACAGGTACAGCTTTTCTGGCCAAATGGTTTTTGAGAAGATTTTCAAAGATTTTTCTCTATGCATTTCTATGTAAGAATTTGATCCCCCATTGTGGCTTCACACTACCCCCGGGAATCATGATTTGAACAAAATTAAATCTAGACTACCTGAAGATCTTTTAACACAAGTAACATACTTTTTATCCAATTGGTTTTTAACAAAGAAGATTTTTAAAGACTCTTCTCTATATATTCCTATGTAAAAAATCGACACCCCTATTGTGCCCCCGGAGATCACGATTTAACAAAGTTGAATCTACAATACCTAAGGATGCTTTAACACAAGTAACAGCTTTTCTGGCCATTTGGCTTTAAGAAGAAGAATTTAAAAGATTTTTCTCTATATATTTCTATGTAAAAATACGAACCCCCTTCAATGGTGACCCATCCTATCCCCGGGAATCATGATTAATACACACAAGTTTCAGCTTTTCTGGCCAAAAGGTTTTGAGAAGAAGATTTTTGAAAAATACCAACAAATTTTCAATAATTCTAATTTATCTCCCCTTTACATTCGACCTGGTCTTTCATTTGAACAAACTTGAAAGCCCTTCAAGTTTCTCTAAAGATGCTTTGTGCAAAGTCTGGTTGATTTTGTCCCAGTGGTTCTGGAGAAGAAGATGAACATGTGAAAAGTTTACAACAACGACAACTTCGACGATAGACAATGGACAAAATTTGATCAGAAAAGTTCCCTTGAGCCTGCGGCTCAGATGAGCTAAAAATTATCATTTTTCTGGCATGAGTTATGAAATATTTTCAATAAAACAATATTGACTTGGCAAATAAGCAGTTTGATCCGTCACTGTTTAAGATATTCAGTTTGATTATTTTCTTTAAAAAAACACCACAAAAAAAACATGGGATTGTTTAGGGTCTACGATGTCTGTTTTTCTTAATCCACAATAAGTCACTTATATCCATCTTCTGATAAAGCTACTTTAAAGACATTTCTAAAATTATTTACATGCAACTGTACTCTAAAGAACAAAATTTAATAAAGTAAAATTTAACAAATGAAGAATTCTTTTCTCATTTTGCAAAATCATTTAAATCACTAAAAATACAAAACACATTTCCAGCTTTCCTGTGAGAAAATTAAGTTGACTTACACAAGGCGAGTAAAATGACGGGCACCAAGAGATGGGGTTTATCGCTGAACCTCTGACCTGACATCTTAGAATCTGTGAAAAGTAAAAAAAATAAAAAATAAAAAAATAATATATAGTTGTTTTTCTGCGCAACATAACCAGGTCCGGACGCCGACGCCGACACCGACGCCGACGCCGTGGGTATAGCATATTAAGCTTCCCCCGGCTTCGTCTCGGTGAGCTAATAAAAGGACAATATATTAACCTATCTATACTACTATATTAAAATAATAGACTCGAATTTTTGGGCTTTAATACCGAGAAATCGGAAGAGTACTGTCTTTTGTTTTATATATTTTAAACATCATCGGTACTTGAAGATTACCAATTTGTTTTTATTTTTTCTCAATCAAGCTTCGCTAATTAATTATCAACGAAAATTCCTTTTAAAAATCCGGAAATCATCTGTATTTTTTGGATTTTATAATCTTGCGCATGCGCATTACATTCACGCTAAATCACGGGAGGCTCTTTAGTTTATGTTTCCACAATATCACATTTGCATGGATAAACTCAGAAACGATAAATACAAATACGTGTAAATTTTCATTGGAAATTTGCTACATGTATATATTCTGTTCATCAAAGAAAATACGGGAGATAACTAACTCGGTGCATTTGATATGAAAAATCCCGAGAGTTCCGAATGTCTACATGGTGCGTAAATTTGAAGCGAGTAAAAATCGTTTGTGAAAATGTGTTGAATTCTTCATTAATATGAATTAAAATTTTATATGTAACGTATTTACAGCCTCAAAATTGTTGGTTATGAATAATTTGACTGTTATTTTCAATAAAGCTTCATTAATTTTCTCAAAATCGAAGCGATTCTGCAGTTTTTTGCTACATAACGGGTGTATGGGAGGCATTTTAACTGTGTTGAAGGCCTGTCCCGAGACACAGATTATTCTATTAGAATAATATTAGATTATTACGATATCATATGCAATGTCAACCCGTGCAGGCACGGGTCAAAGTCTAGTATTAACCTAAAATAATAAACACAGCTCTAACAAAAATATGGCGAAAAAGGTAAAGACATTAACTCTACCATAAAGAATAAAATGCCTTATTGTACTTATATCCCAATCTCAAACAAAAACCCCACTAAATATCTCAAAATAATATCTTGAAATAAGTGAAAATATTCTTTTACAACAAGTATGAAAGTCAACTTACATTGAGTACAAACACAGTGCGTGGTCCCTCTGTCCCGTGTCTGCCCTGTGTCTGCCCTGTGTCTGTCTCCTGTCTGTCCGCGGTGTGTGCCGGGTGCCGATTGTTCTTGTCTTGCAGATCTGGTATATATACACATACAGACCCCGGCCAATGGTCAAACAAAGGTCAGGTAAGTAAAATAACCCCTACAGTTTACGCCAATTATATGTCTACAACTATGGTTTATGACAAACTTTCCTGAACTGACAACTTTGCAGAGTGTTGCATGTACATGTATGTGAACTTGTATTATGCACCCAATATAAACTTAGGTGTATTGACGCATACACCAGGCTGCTACACGTACATACACCAGGCTGCTACACGTACATACACCATGCTGCTACACGTACATACACCATGCTGCTACACGTACATACACCATGCTGCTACACGTACATACACCATGCTGCAACACGTACATACACCATGCTGCTACACGTACATACACCATGCTGCTACACGTACATACACCAGGCTGCTACACGTACATACACCAGGCTGCTACACGTACATACACCAGGCTGCTACACGTACATACACCAGGCTGCTACACGTACATACACCAGGCTGCTACACTGCTACACGTACATACACCAGGCTGCTACACGTACATACACCATGCTGCTACACGTACATACACCATGCTGCTACACGTACATACACCAGGCTGCTACACGTACATACACCATGCTGCTACACTGCTACACGTACATACACCAGGCTGCTACACGTACATACACCATGCTGCTACACGTACATACACCATGCTGCTACAGTACATACACCATGCTGCTACACTGCTACACGTACATACACCATGCTGCTACACTGCTACACGTACATACACCAGGCTGCTATACTGCTACACGTACATACACCATGCTGCTACACGTACATACACCATGCTGCTACACTGCTACATGTACATACACCATGCTGCTCCACTGCTACACGTACATACACCATGCTGCTACACTGCTACACGTACATACACCAGGCTGCTACACTGCTACACGTACATACACCAGGCTGCTACACTGCTACACGTACATACACCATGCTGCTCCACTGCTACACGTACATACACCATGCTGCTACACTGCTACACGTACATACACCATGCTGCTACACTGCTACACGTGCATACACCATGCTGCTACACTGCTACATGTACATACACCATGCTGCTACACTGCTACACGTACATACATCATGCTGCTACACTGCTACATGTACATACACCATGCTGCTACACGTACATACACCAGGCTGCTACACGTACATACACCAGGCTGCTACACCGCTACATGTACATACACCATGCTGCTACACTGCTACACGTACATACACCAGGCTGCTACACGTACATACACCAGGCTGCTACACTGCTACACGTACATACACCAGGCTGTTACACGTACATACACCATGCTGCTACACGTACATACACCAGGCTGCTACACGTACATACACCAGGCTGCTACACTGCTACACGTACATACACCAGGCTGCTACACGTACATACACCATGCTGCTACACGTACATACACCATGCTGCTACACGTACATACACCATGCTGCTACACTGCTACACGTACATACACCATGCTGCTACACGTACATACACCATGCTGCTACACTGCTACACGTACATACACCAGGCTGCTATTCTGCTACACGTACATACACCATGCTGCTACACTGCTACACGTACATACACCATGCTGCTACACTGCTACATGTACATACACCATGCTGCTCCACTGCTACACGTACATACACCATGCTGCTACACTGCTACACGTACATACACCAGGCTGCTACACTGCTACACGTACATACACCAGGCTGCTACACGTACATACACCAGGCTGCTACACTGCTACACGTACATACACCATGCTGCTCCACTGCTACACGTACATACACCATGCTGCTACACTGCTACAGTACATACACCATGCTGCTACACTGCTACACGTACATACACCATGCTGCTACACGTACATACACCATGCTGCTACACGTACATACACCAGGCTGCTACACGTACATACACCATGCTGCTACACTGCTACACGTACATACACCATGCTGCTACACTGCTACACGTACATACACCATGCTGCTACACTGCTACACGTACATTCACCAGGCTGCTATACTGCTACACGTACATACACCATGCTGCTACACTGCTACACGTACATACACCATGCTGCTACACTGCTACATGTGCATACACCATGCTGCTACACTGCTACATGTACATACACCATGCTGCTACACGTACATACACCAGGCTGCTACACGTACATACACCAGGCTGCTACACCGCTACATGTACATACACCATGCTGCTACACTGCTACACGTACATACACCAGGCTGCTACACGTACAAACACCAGGCTGCTACACGTACATACACCAGGCTGCTACACGTACATACACCAGGCTGCTACACTGCTACACGTACATACACCAGGCTGCTACACGTACATACACCAGGCTGCTACACGTACATACACCATGCTGCAACACGTACATTGTCACCAATAGTCTTTGATTTTTATATGAATGCTTTTTACTCGTTGTTAACTGTTTTTATTGTTCTATTTCTGCCTATGCTGAATGCCTGGAGAAATAATGATTGATAGTTAACATAATGTTGCAGACTTAAAGCATTAAAAGGCGTCTGACTATATTAAATACATGTAGGATAAAAATGTTGATGTATTTACTGATGATCAATTGGAGGAGCTGAAACGCCAAGAGAAAGTGTTTCGGGGTCAGTTTTTAATTACAAACAAGTTTCGCTTTTTATTTTTTTTATTTTTGTTTGTTAGTTTGCTTTTTATTTGGTGAAAGTTTGGGATCAAATGTGGCCTATGGTTAGACAAAATTACTGAATATGGTAGCAATTCTGTAAAAGTCGTTAATGAAGTGTCAAAAAATGTCATTATTTTTAGTGCTTCTTACACACTTTATTTTCCCTACGAAATCTGAGGACAAGTACATTTTTACATATTTTAAATGAAGCAATTGTATTATTGTATTCACTCGTGTGAAACCTTCCAATGTATCGTGTAAATTTCAATGTATGACAAAGAAGATGAGGAGATACGGCAGACAAAATGCCTATATTAGGAGAGATAAGAAACTGAAAAATATCAGCAATATGAAAATTCGATCAAAAATCGTTCCAAACGATGTATTTTCACATGGCATAAAATTGAAACCCTTAAATAGCGGTTGGTTCAATATTTGGAATATACTGATTTAAACTGGTTTATATGTTCTAAAATCTTCAAATATTGATATTTTTTTAGACATTCGTTGCCTTTTCATATTTTAGAGCGGGTCTATGCTTCTTATTTTGTCATTGTTAAATTAAGGTTTAATGGAAAACAATTTCAATCAACAAAAACTTGGAGTGATGATCCACTCTACATTAGAAATATAATATTGTTTGAACGTTTCAGGAAAATAAAACAAGACCGTAAATTCGGTGCCAAGTCACATACATGTATGCATGTAGCATTCAAATGTTGTGACAGAAATGGATCACCTTAGAGCTCCATACCTTGGTTAGGTAAGTGATAGAACAAGGTTGAGGGTTCGATACCACTACAACTTTAGCTATAGGGAAGTTTTTCTCTGTGTTTGTTAAAATATTCAGACTGAATGAAATTGGAAAATGTGCTTTTTTGTATTATATTATCAAAATTAGGTTTTGATGGAAAAATACTGAATTTGAAATTTTATTTTAGGATTAAACCATTAGGCATTTCCACCATCTTGTTACCCCACTTTCTTTCGATGCATCAAAGGTAAAATTGCAGACATATTTTGATAAAAAAAATTCTCTAATTGCTTAATTGCTGATTCCCTGGGGGTTATCCCCCTTAGTGGTCCCTCCCCCCTACTTATGGGCAGTGCCATTGATTTGCTAGGGACCTCGGTGACCGCCAGATCCCAACTTAGCGGCGACCCCATCCCCGCCTCAATGCAAACTACTGATTATGTCCCTCATCAATGACAGGCAGTTTCTTGTTCGTGTAGACTATTAAGTAATACCATTCAAAAAGAAAAAAAAATGATGAATGGCCTCGTCCATCATTTGACGTTAACCCGGCAACCTATTGGATAACAGTCGTGACTTGCACTATTTTTTTTCGAGGTTCTCATAAACCAAAACCTGTCATAAAATTTGTCTCTGAATAAATATGATATCAGATAAGCGCAAGTGAAATCGGTATTTATAGATATTTGGTTTTATCAAACGGGTCAAAAGACATTTTACAACGCCATAACAAGAGGGTTGTTGGGTTTTGACCAAATTATCAGATGATTCGAGGTTTTATACGTGTCCAACTTGACACGATTTAGGTAGAACCCCCCCCCCCCCCCAAACCACGACATTTAGAAAAAAATACAAAAGTAATTTCGATCCTGACTGTAAAACGTTATTATAAATTAGCAAAATTTTTCTGTTGTACTTTTTTGCATATCAGTGTTTAAAGTGTTTATTGCTATAAACCATAATGCTCTAAGACAAAGAGAATGTGACTGACGACCATTATCAATCTAAATTGGACCCACCCTACACTTCCGTCAAAACTCAATGAAAGTGTATGAGCTGTCACTAATCCTCTAGACGGAGGCGGAAATCCCTCTTCTCCTCACTCAACGAGAGAGAGAGAGAGAGAGAGAGAGAGAGAGAGAGAGAGAGAGAGAGAGAGAGAGAGACCCTCTAACTTAGATGATCTTTTGATGCTAGTTATGTTTAATTAGTCAGAAGTCGGCAGTACAGTATACCAGTCTTCGTCAATAACCAAGGACCAAGGGTTTCTAATCCGCATCGCCCATCAAAAATGTTTTTGAGGAACGGTGCTGCGGATCAGAAACCCTTGGCTAGGGAAGATGGACAGAAGCCATGTTTTTGAGAGAGAGAGAGACAGAGAGAGAGAGAGACAGAGAGAGAGAGAGAGAGAGAGAGACTAAACGTGTCACGCCTGTCCGTGAATGTTGGTGGTCACGTCATAAGCCGTAAGCTGCTAGTATCATCAAAGGATTTCTATTTTATATAGGAACAAAATTAATCATTTTTATAGAAACAGAGGTAAAATAAAAAAAATTTAAATACAATAGTATGTGTATAAACACATTCGCTTTATTTGAGGAATAAGGAATCATTCTTGAGTATTATGAGGTGATTATTTTGGCCGGGGCGTGATCAAATCCAATAAAGCCCCAAGGGCATTATGATAGATTTGAAATTATCACCTCACGATATTCAAAGAATGATTCCTTATAACTTATTTTTATATAATTTTCAGCCATTGTACGAAAGGTATCCATTGTCACTCTTGGTTAAAATTAAAATAATAATGTACTGGGCAAAAGTTTTGACAGCCCACAATTGTAAACTCACAAATGTAATCTATTGTTATTTTTATAGATGTTACAAAAATGGATCTTTTATACATCCATGGATAAAATATGTACATGAAATACTTAATTCATGCGGGTTGTCTTATTTATGGGAAAATCAAACAATATGTAGTTATAACAGGCTTAAGTCAATAGTTAGAGAAATTTTACAAAATCAATTTGTACAAGAATGGAGTAGTATAGTAGATAACTCACCAAAATGTATTAATTATAGAATTTTTAAAACAAATTTCAATTTAGAAAAGTACTTATTAATTTTACCTACAGATCTTCGGATCACGTTTACAAAATTTCGAACATGTAACCATCGATTCCCAATAGAAACGGGTAGATGGCACAATATAGATAAACATTTAAGAAAATCTACAATGTGTGATTCAAATAGCATTGGGGATGAATTTCATTATATTTTAGAATGTACCCATTTTGTAAAAGATAGGAAAAAATGTTTGTCCAAGAGATACTTTGAAAACCCAAATGTTATAAAGTTAAACGAACTAATGAATACTTGTAATGAAGAAAATCTAAAAAAAATTGTCAAGATTTATTAAAATATTTTTAAAGTCTGCTCTTCCAAAAAACAAACTTAAAAACATGCTGTATTGTAAACTTAACTTTTTCTCTATCTTTATTACTTCTTCTGTACATATGTGATCCTTGACTGTTATTTTGTGTACGTTTGTATATACTTATATTGAACCTCAAATACCAGTGAACTGGTCTTGAGAGAATAAAGAATTGAATTGTACGATTAAATATTTGAATGTAAATAAGCAAACCTCGCTGGCGCCCCAATTATACGTCATTTGAAGTTATTGGACTATCAGATGCAAAGACACTAAAAATGTAAATATTTCTTTTTATAAAATATATATCTGTTTCCAATTTAAAATAACATGCTTTTGACATGTAGCGTGCAACGCAAAAGAACTGTGGGAATTCACACGTGTAATGTATCTTGCACCTCTCTATAATATTATAGAAGGTTATATTATATTATATTAATATTATAGTTAATTAATTAATTAATTGACTAAGGTTTTTGTTAAGCGAGTTAATAAACAATTTCTCGTTGATTGTGAACGGGTGTCTTTCTCAAATAAGTCACGGCTGTCCATTTTTTTTATACCCTTATCACAAGATCTGTAATTTTCTTTGCAGTAATTGCTCCTATCCACTGGTAGAGTACTCGAAAGAAAATAAGCATAGAAAATGCAAGTTGAGGCACAGACAATTCAGGCATGGATCCCCCTTTAAATTTGTTTTATATAAAAAAAAATCTGGGTTAGACCCTCATTCTCCTCCTATTAAAACATTTTAATTTGCATATCATTTTATAGAAAAATGAAATATTTTCGGCTTTATGAGCCATTTTTATAAATCGCATTTTTCAACTGACATATAAAAGAGAGAAGTCGTGCAACTCTTTCCTCGACGTCTGTCTACCTGGACGTCTGCCTACCTGGACGTCTGTCTACCTGTACATCTGTCTACCTGGACGTTTGCCTACCTGGACGTCTGTCTACCTGTACATCTGTCTACCTGGACGTTTGTGTACATGTACGTCTTTCTACCTGGACGTCTGTCTACCTGGACGTCTATCTACCTCGACGTCTGTCTTCCTTAGCCTCTGTCTACCTCGACGTCTGTCTACCTGGATGTCTGTCTACCTGGACGTTTATCTACCTGGGCGTCTGTCTACCTCGATGTCTGTCTTCCTCGACGTCTGTCTACCTCGACGTCTGTCTACCTTGACGTCGGTCTACCTCGCTAACCTACCCGTGATTGTATATTGAAAGAGTTTGGAATGAGTACACGTCAATAAATTTGTTAGACATTCTTCTTTTCTCTTTACAAAATATTTTAAAGTAACTCCGATTTAAAATATATCGATTAAATTGATCACATTTGTTGATGTTCTTTGCTCTGTATTTATGCATACAGATTTAAAGATTTTTTTTATCCTAAATCTTGGAATTTGTAAAAAAGTAAAGTAATTAACTTAATACTGTGTTTGGGTAGCATGATAAGTTTTTCTTTTGATAACGTTTTGATATAAAAGAAGCAATTCGGGCGTCATCGTCTCCATAATGTCATTCGGAACATCATTTTGTGTATCAACGGGTCCAGTTGCATGCCATTCTCTCACCAGAGGTCGTGCTACACAAGTTTCGCTTACACCTCTGTCAACGCCGGAAAAATAGTCTGTCACATGATCAAAACAAGCATGGCGAGCACATGGCACTGTTGATTCGTTTCTTCTGTACAATCAGCTTGAAGGGGAGTCATCGACGGGCGAAGTGTTTTAGGACACGTTTAAAAACATCACAGGAGATGACATTGCTGCTTATTTATGTAAAATCATCGATAAATCGGTAGCGTACAGAAACTGATTTTTCAAACATCTGTCAAACTAGATCATGTGATCATATTTTAATTTTTACCTCCGCAAAATAGTTCTTCCAGTAACGTTGAAATAAAAATAAATAAAGGCGTTAAAAATTTAAATTTAATTATTTATAATCATATTCATAGATAAAAGGAATAACTACATAGATTTTAATTACATTTTGCCCATCGTTTAAGTTTGTACAAGAATCTTGTACATCAGGCGTTGACAGAGGTGTAAGCGAAACTTGTGTAGCACGACCTCTGGTGAGAGAATGGTTGCATGCATCGGCGAATCCAGGGGGGTGTCCGGGGTCGGAACCCCCCCCCCCCTCTTTCTCTGGGACATATGAATTTTTTTGGAAAACTTTTAATGCTTATTTAAAGGAAATTTTTCCCATTTATAATATAAATACTATTATAATAATTATCTTAAATAAATGCTTTTAAATTGCTTTTTTAAAGAAGTTCGTACAACGTACCGTAATTTATTAATTTCTTATATGAAAAAACCCTATTGATTTTTTATCGAAATAAAGTACTCCCCTTCAGCATCCGGTGTTTACTTCACTGAGTAAACATGTGGGGGGAAAATATGTAAACTTAAGCAGTATTGCTAAAAACACAGATTTAGAATAACTTCTACAATGTATTTTCTGCTCTATTTCTTCACAAAAATCGATTATAGTTCATACAGTTATGAACTGACAAGCCATCGAGTAAAACGACGTTCAAGTACGAGTACACGCATTCGTTTTACTTGTAAAAGCTGCTTTCAAATGTATTGTTTAGTTAATTAACTTAAGTAATTATACTAGATAAGTTTTACTTCGTTTCATACGAAAAATACAAAGAAAATTACATGACCCGCTTATGCGGGTTATTCTATTTTTCGGGAATGCTAGCTGCCTTCATACCAACATGAAACACAAAAGAAAGCATTTTTTTTGCTTCCAAGAATCGGAAATTTTGTTTTGTTAAGGGTTTATATGTAAACCATCATGAAAAATGCACAACTTTTCAAAACTTTCCTGAATATGATCGCATCTGTACCAGTGCCGGATGATGTGGCGCAACCATTACACAGAGGTCTGATCAAATTTCCTGGGACGACAATTACTTGTTCAATTGTATTACACATGCACCATCTATTCAGCAGATAAATTATTCCCATTCTTTTGACATATCCTATCACTTTGACCTTTATTTAAGAAGGCAATCGATAGAAATCAAAATCGATAAATAGCTCAGAATTTAAACATCAGAGACATAAAAAAAATTACAGAAAAATCCATTTTTATAATAGCTTTTCGTAATTTGTCTGAATTATTTTTTGTTTCTTAGTGTTTCTTTTCTATTAAGCATACACGCACGTTGACTTGGTTTTTTTTTTAAGGCTAGAGATTATGCCAATCTTACTTACCTAAACCAAAACGCTCAATAATGCAGTGCACTCTGATGTTGAAATAGATATGAAATAGATAGTGACGAGATAAATGTTTATTAAATATACGCACGGAAAACGTTCAAAAGTCGCCGTGTTTATTGACAAATAATGAATTGATTTTCATCAATTGGACCCCCCCCCCCCTTTTCCAAATTGCTGGACCCGCCTCAGGCATGACTTCTCTCTTTATAAGTGTCAGTCAAAAACTGATGTTTTAAACAAAGCTTAAAAGGTGAATGTTACATTAACAATGAAGAATTTATAAATAAGCATTTTATAAAAACATAAACAAGAAATAACTGTGAGTTGGCCTCCGATTTTTTTTTCAATTTCCAATAGATAAAGATGATTGGGGGGGAGGGGTATCCATGCACCAAGTGTCTGATCGAGGGAATTAAAAATGTTAAAATCTTAACCGAGCACGTATGGGGGAAAGCCTCACTGTTGGCTTGGGACTCATTGTTGGATTTGAGGGGGGGGGGGGGATTTGTAGCCATCCATCCCAAGGGGTTGGATTCCTGAGGGGGGTGGGGGGTGGGCTCACTATGAAATATCAAATATATACTACATATTTATGTAGTATATAAACTGCATTTGACAAAAAAAACCCTCATAACTGTCTAGAGTCTGACTATAGAACCGCCATGTAAACGGGCTTATACACTTATAACTTACGGTTACGGTTTATACACTAATAACTTACAGTTACGGTTTATACAAATAATTTACAGTAACGGTTTATACACTAATAACTTACAGTAACGTTTTATACACTAATAACTTACAGTTGCGGTTTATACACAAATAACTTACAGTTACGGTTTATACACTAATAACTTACAGTTACTGTTTATACACTAATAACTTACAGTAACGGTTTATACACTAAAAACTTACAGTAACGGTTTATACACTAATAACTTACAGTTACTTCCTGTCTTGATTTTTATCTTTATGACCCCCGTGACATAATCTCCTGTCTCTAGTCTTTTCGTCATATGGAAGGGATGACACAGGCTTAGATTACCCTCTTCCGGCGACTGTCTACGACTTCCGGTGGTTAGAAGGGATGACGATTGAGATGTACCAGGCATTGTTAATATAGCTGTGTTGGGGGGAACACGCCATAACAACACAGAAGGTAATGGCTTTACGTTTGAAATCTTTAGCATTTTAAAGCATTCGGGCAAACCAAGAACGTTTTGTGGGGGAGGGGGTGGTTGTGTGCGTCTCGCTTATTTGCCGCTAATTACATTTTAATAAACATCTTTAGCATTTTAAAGCATTCAGGCAAACCAAGAACGTTTTGTGGGGGAGGGGGTGTGTGCGTCTCGCTTATGTGCCGCTAATTACATTTAATAAACATCAGATACAGAGTGCTTTGTACGTTCATATATCTGTCTTGAATTTGCATTTGTGACATCTAGACTAGTACTGATTTCGTCACAAATTTCAATTATCTTCCAGTGAAAATAACGCTGAAAAATCCGTTAATAATGTACGCACAGTTTAGAATTGGATCGTATTTGTATAAAACCATTAACTACATCGTCAATAATAAAATGGACAGACCAAAGTCAAAGGATGATAATACAACTTACAAATGTATGCGCGGATCCAGACAATTTTTCCAGGGGGTCCGAATTGAAAGTAGGGGGCTACACTATTCATCAGAAATGTTGACAAGCCAAAAAAAAAAAAAGCCTAATTTCCCAAAATCTTGAAAATCCTAATCCGGGGGGGGGGGAGGGGGGGCGAATATGCCTTTAACTACAATTTTTCTATATCACTCTTAACATTTCCGCTTTCGACGCCTTTCAAAAACATATACCTAAAGTCAAGTCGAATACGCTTACCGGAATCTATGCCACGTAACACGCAGATGAGTAACATTATGAAAGGTTAAGCGAGTTCTTACCAGGTAAACAACATCAGTTTACATCGTAAACTCTTGGCTAGCGAAGATGACATGGGAAAGACTCACTTTTTATTGGAAGATACATATGAGCGAAGCAATGTACATTTACCTCCTTTAAAATAAACGGATTTAGATAGAATGACAAAATACATTGACCAGCTGATGACAAATATGGAGGGTAATCGTGTTCAAAAATCCAGTCATGTTAACTTGTAAAATCGAATATGCAATCGTGTTGGTGTGTGAGCCTGAGTATGAATGTGTGTAATTCTGATCGCGTAATCTATAAAAACACTCTAAAGTTGACTCCGCAGACCTTCAATGTAATTCTTCCCACAGATGTACATTTGCAACTTTAAAATGCTGTTTGTTATTTACATGTAACGTCACTATACTACACATTTTCCATCGGCATTTATATCTCCGTTTTCCACAAATAATGTAAAGTCCGCAAGTTTGTCGAATTTTGACATGACCATATATGGAAACAGTGACGTCACATATAGCTGCAGGAAAAGGCCTGCTGTAATCGCCGGAATGGGCACAGAATAAACAAAAAAATAATACATATTATATTATTTCTGGATAACATCATTATTTTAAGGAAGTACGATTTTTTGAACAATAGATTATAGGCTCGGTGTCTATTATATCAAGAGAATCCAAAAAAATGCGAGTGAAAAGTTCAATCGGCATCAGATGTCTTAGATCTGGAAAATTGTAAATATCATGTTCTGTTTAAATGTATACATGCATTTCTATTGTCTTAAAGTACATTAACAAATCGTGTAAGTATACTTAGAGTTCGGCTGAATAAAGAAAATATCACCAAAAGCATCCTTATCGCTACCACAATGTTGAGACAAGATCCCCCCAGTCTCCCCCCCCCCCCCACCCACGAAGAAGAAAAAAAATCACGGGGTGGGGGGGGGGGGGGGTGCCGGCCTGCTGATTAAATAAAGAACTGAATTATCGATAAGAAAAACTATCTACCTGAAAACAGTAGTTTTAAGATTTTGATTTAGATGTGACATGAGTAGCGGCACCCCCTCTCCTTTAAATGAATAAAAATTCCAACCATAAGGTTAACTGTAATAGCAAAAATGTATTGATATCAAGCAATTATTACGGGATATAAGTATGGCGTCCTGAATCTCGATCAATCCAAACACACTCAGTGAGGTTTATTAATCAAAATTTTCCGGAAAGCTTTACAGCTTTACAGCCACTTGTGAACATGTACTGATTACCATAAAGTAACTACTTGGTTTTGTAAAATTACTGTCATTACAGTATATATTTATAAGATTTTAAAATTAAAACTCTACCATTTCATATAGAATCAAATCTGTTTAACCCACCTGTTCCTTAATTTCAGAAATTCGATTTTCGAAGAAAATATATAATTATAAAAACATACTGGTATCCCTTATTTATTTCTTCAGAACCTTTCAAATTTGACAACATTTTGTACTTTAATTAATGATTATAAAACTTCTTTCATAACAGTTTCAGATTGGTTTATTATTTATCATGCACTTGCACAACAAAGTCATTTTGATATTTGAAAAAAATATATAGATACATACAATTATCAGCGAAAAATTACCAAACTTTTTTGCAAGTCGTTTAATTTTAAAGAAATGAGGACTATAAAATTCACTCTCAAAAGTCTTAGCATTTAGGTAAGCAATGAAGCGATGTGGGCTTCATGGCGGTCTCCAAACCCCATGCTGCACAAAAGATATTCACCCCCTAGGAAATTTCTTGATCCGTCTCATATCTAGAAAAGAGCACGTATTCAACTATATATTTTTTCATTTTAAATTACATGTCAAATTATTTTAGCAATATTTACATGTAAATAGATTTTAGGCAATTTTTTTTGTAAAAGTTAACCCTTATCGCATATTACAATGCATGCACCAGTGTCCATTAGAATTATATTACAGCAACCAGCGCATTCGTCACACCGGCACCGATTTTTACAAACATTCACCTCTTCTTGTTTGTTCCAGTTTCAATCATACCTCAAAATCTTCTTTTATAAAAAATAAAAAAAAAAAATTTTGATCCAAAGAAAATAGTATCGTTCATTAGAACAGTTTAACTGAGTTTTATATTTATTTTAGTCCATTCCGGCGATTACGGCATGCCTTTTCCCGCAGCGAGCATTTGCCATATAAGGTCATGTCAAAATTCGACAAATTTAATTGTAAACTTTACATTTGTCGATTTGTAATATGTCAACTGTGCTATATCCGAGGGTGAAGATACAAATGCAGAAAGTATGGATTTAAAATGTGCAAAATTGAAGGTTAAATTAACTAACAAAAACAATTAAGCAGCAAAATGTGCATCATACAAAGGAACTGAGTCATATCTTAAAGTTTTTATGCTCGAGTTTTTATAGGTTACACGATCAGAATCACATACATTCATACTCAAACTTACACACCAACACGATTGCATATTTGAATTTACAAGTTTACAGGTCTGAATTTTTTAACACGATTACCCTCCATAGACAAACGTACCTAAATGCGCTGGTGTATTTTAAAGGCTTTCAAATGTGGGGCGGAGCTAAGTGAGTGTAAACAGCGCACCCCTGCATGTACCACAAATAATGATTTATATATCCTTTGTGATTGTTAAAGTTTTTTCTTGGGTAAGAAAGGAATTCTATAAGAAAACAGGTATCAAAGATTAAGTGCATGCAAAATAAAAAGAGAAATTCCGAAAATTATTTTTTTGTCAATTTACTGGGGGCTGTGTTTCACATCATCCTTTCTGTTTGAATTAATTTAGTCCATTTTCTTGTTTAAAAGACCATGAATCAACTATGATTTTTTCATTCTACCTCAGTGAATATGTTTCCATGTTTCAGCCGCTCGATGAATGCTGTATTATGGACAGAGTACTCGTGACGTCACTTATCCTCCTAGCCGCCATTTTTCAGGCTCTGACTTACGGTATGGCCCGCTATGTGTGCCAACATCTCATGACCAATCACTGTATGCGAAACTGTCGGGAAAAAACCCAATAGAAATGATTTTGACGGGAATGGGAGTTAAGGATCGATAATTTTGTTTTTAATGATTCAGTGGTCTGTAAAATAGAAAACAGGGTATCTTTTATTACATAACAATACCAACGCCTTAAACTTTATAATGATCTGTTGTAAGCTATGTGACATTATATAAATAGTGCCTGTTTGGGAGGGTACTAGTTGAAATTGACACCCCGAGAAAACCATTGTCAACCGACGCGAAGCGGAGGTTGACAATGGTTTTCGAGGGGTGTCAATTTCAACTGGTACCCTCCCAAACAGGCACTATTTATTTTATTATACTGAATGTCTTAATTTTATAGCAAATTTTACTGCTTTTATATAGAAAAGACGTGAGTTCTACGGCGAACCGTACGCGCATAATTTACGCGCATGTAACAATTCGTTCTATCGGCCCGTTGCCAAGTGTGTTGCTAACGCTGAGGGTATGAGAACGGATTGTCAACTGCGTCTAAACCAATCAGATTTCAGTATTTGACATGAAAGTATAATAATACAAATTAACTGATTTGCATACAAAGCCGTTCATGTACGTTCTGCACAAAACGCTATAGTGACCTAATAAATCAATTCTTAAACTTACTATTTGTATGACCATGTCTTCCAATTGCTACTTCTCAGACCTTTTCGGCAGGCTCGGAAAAAATTCCCGACCCTGCCGGAAAGGCCCGAGAAGTTGCTATTGCATTTTTTCAAGGCGGTGACCTCGAATAGTATATAGTGAGGTGGTCATTGGTAAGATGTATTTTCTTATTCTTAATAATATATAACATATTCAAATTATTTATTTCTGCGTAACGTTCGTAAATGGTATCTACAACTCATTTGTAAAATCCTGAATTAGTGAATATTGAACTAAAAAAGTATAATAAATGTGATGTATGAATGTTTTAGGACTTTTCCATTTATTAAAACAACATAGCATAGCTTTGTCTGCCTGCTTATACCGACGGGTTACATCAACATACCTGCTTGTAGATTCCTTGGTGACTCCAAACATCACCCAAGCCACACTGAGTTCTATTTACGAGGACTATGTAGCACCCAGAGCCGTGGACGGTCGGCCGGATCTGTTGAACCTGATAGGGGAGGACTCCTGTACGCACACGGCGGTCGGCCAGTCGTCTGCCTGGCTGCGGATAGATCTAAGAACAGAGTACAGCGTCTACCAAGTCACGACATGGTACAGAAACGATCGTGAGTCCAACTACAGGATTCTATCAATATCCGATAGTTGCGTTTTACTTGAGATGAAAAATAGAAGATGATTTATATTTAGTGGGACATTGATAATGATAGCCATATAGATGTAGAATGTAAGCAGGCACGTAGCACCGTTTTTGAAAGTACGTGTGTGTGTGTGTGGGAGGGGGGGGGGGCAGACCTCCGATGCTACGTGCCAGGTAAGAGCAGGTTAAAGAAAAGTAAAATAAATTAAAAAAACCCAACAGTTCCAATCACGACACCTATTTTACACCAATATCAATATATATCTGTTCTAGTATGCACACCTGTGGAAGCATGCTATATGTGATGTGAAGTGCTTTTTTATTCTAAAATAAGTTTTTTATCAAACTTAACCGTGGATATTTTATTCTGCAAAGAGCGTTACTATATTTAGACATGCTGTTTGTATCCAGGCGATGTGAATCCGGACACGGTGCGGTTTCAGGGTTATTCTGTCCGGGTTTCCAATGATACGTCATCGGTCCCCCCTCCCAACATCTGCTTCCAACATGACGGAACATCCCAGATTCCTATCACCACCACAAATAACTGTCCACGGATCGCCAGATACGTCTGGTTATACAAAAGCGACCCGTCATCGGAAAATATTCTGGAAATCTGCGAAGTCCAAATTGATGGTATTACTTGATTTAATGAACATATTTTATTTTAGAATCATTTATACAATAAAAGGTGCACGAGTATAAAATGAACTATTTTGCAATACAATTTTCCACCAAATTATGTCATCATAAATATATAGGCTGTAATGGACCAGTTGACACAAATTTGGGTCTGACTGGACTCCCATTGAGTTATTGAAAATAATTTTTTTTTTAAAAGTGAAAATTTATTTAGAATAAATTTTTTTATGCACCAATCAATAATTCATCTTGATTCATTTATATTATATATATAATTCCAGGATGTGCGTTGAATCACTATGGAGAAAACTGCACGTCTTGTGGTATTGGTTGTGAAAAATGTGATATCACTTCCGGATGCACAAAATGCTTGTCTGGTCACGTTTTCCCAACCTGTGGTAAGTTGATTTGAGACCGACTGAGAGATGTAATTTTTATGTTTTTCTTAACATACTCTATTATTGTTATCATGCGCTGATCCAAAAAAATATTGTTCGGGGGGGGGGGTTCCGAGGGATAATTGTGTTTGCCGGAGGGGTCCGAATCCGAATCCGGACCCCACTCCCGACCTCCCTCTTGACCCGCGCACCAGTATCTTCTGATTCATCCACTATTGTCTTTATCAGAATGTCCACCTGGTTGGTATAGAGTAGGTTGCACTGAAGCCTGCAGCCTGAACTGTTTCGAAAGCCGGTGTCATCTTGAGAGCGGGGAGTGCAGTAGCGGCTGTATCGCCGGCTATCTCGGGGATTTCTGTAATGAAAGTAAGAGAAAGTTTAAATAATGAGGTAAGGGGTTGTAGACATTTTTGTGATCGGCTTCGGCCGATCACAGTTGTGTCCATATGAGGCATCCGGCAAATTTTATTTTACTATTTGCGCACGCATTGCGCCTTGCACTACTTAAATTACTATATGCAATGACAGCCTCGTGTATATCTTTAATTACATGTAAATTACTTAAAACGCTATTCTTATGCGTTTGCTTTTAAAGTAAAACATTTATACTGTTACATAAGTATTGATTCAAATCTCGTTTTTCTTTTCATATGCGTAAGAATATTAATCAGAAGTACAATTCGCTTACTAAAATGAAAGCTTATTGATGCCTTGCTATTTTGGAAATCAATAAAACGGTGCGACATATCTTATTTATCGTGTTTATTGCATGTACCGTAATGCTTTCGCATTACATTAACAGAGCTGGCCAATATAACATGCCGATCACTACTTTAAAAGGGAACTTGTTTAGTGATTTGCTACTGTCAAACAAATAAAGGATGGATGAATTTGTCAAACAATCTTAAAGAATGTGAGTGAGTTTACTAAGATGTCGACATCGAGCCCGTAGTGGGACGGATATGAAAAATGAATAAAATGAAAAATGAAAATATAAAAATAAATAAAACTACCAACACACATGTACATGTATTAACAATTTCATTCAAAACTTTATTCTAAACGATTTACATTTACCAAGATATTGATATTTACCGCTATTGATAGTTGATAAGTATATCAAGCGTATTTGTGCCATTTTGTGTATTTTTTCTTTAAAATTCCAACTTTAAAGTTGGAAATTCCGAGATAAAAGTTGAAAATCCAACTTTAAAGAAAAAAAAATCACAACGTGGCACTAATATTTAATACGCTTTCTTATAGATAAAAGCTGGTGTATGCATAGCAAAATCTTCAAATAGCATCATTTCCTTAGACTTTCAAATTTTTTTTAACCGAGCGGGTACGTGCTCCATGTTTTTGTCAAGATTCAAATCAAGAATGATGAAAAATCCGGTTTCAATCTACCGATGTTTAGAGCGTGCAAGTAAAACAAAAATATACACCAACTAAATACCACACACTGGTGTGACCTGAATGGTCCAGTTGTTATTGTATTATATAAAATATTCGCATAATTTAGAAGTTACAAGTTTTTAATATTCGTGCAGTAAGGGATCCAAAATAAAATCAACATACATTCGCATCATTTTATTTGCTCATGTTCTTTATCAATTTAAAGATGTGCTCAGTCACTTAACAAGCCTCTTTAAGGTCCCGATTTTACAAACAATAATACTCTAAGGTAACTCCAGTGTTTTAGATATCTATGTCATACCAAACATTTTTTTTAATTTGAACAGTTAAAACAACTTAAAAACTTACTATAGACGCCAAAATAGGTATACCTTTGCACGTTTGTTTTCCTAATGTGAGCTTCAGCTCACAAGGTCCAAACATTCAACAGCCAAAATTTAACACCATGAAGCATGATCTCATAATTTATTAAATTATGCACCAAAATACATCAGGTTAGGTTATAATTTAAGCAAATCAATTGATTATCATTAAATCATAAAAATTGTATTAATTTTCTACAGAAAATATAAAAAATATTACATTTTTTCTTGTCACGACCTTAAAAAAATTACAAAATTGCGTATTTTTGGAAAATTCTAAAACATTAATCATTTGACATACATTTTTAAAAATATTTTTTAAGAGTTACATATCATTTTAACAAAAAGAACATACACATGTAGTTTATCAAAATTGACCATCTAGTTTTTGCTTGATAGTCTCTTTAACAGTGTACCCCCATATTGAAAATGTAAATTGCAAACTTTACAAAAAATTGAAATTTTACAAAAAGACACAATCTTACAGTCACTAAAATTGATATACTGGTACTGTACCAGCTATCGGCTAAGACCAGTTATCGGCTAAACTGAGAGTTCGGGTTAATAGCACGCGACCATCCGAGATTTTTTAATTCAGTCGTCTGTTTCGAATAAAGAAAAGTAAGTTTGCTTGAAAACTTTCTTGAATATGTTTTAAACATGAGCTTAAACGGTCACTGTTTACCTCTGATTTACATCTTTGCACTTTCAGCAGTGGGGGAAGTGACGTAATAAGTTAAAAATATAATATTGCCTCTTTGTGATACGTTATTATATCCATTCTTTGATTTGACATAATATCAATACATATAACATGTATAAACAAAAGGAATTTCACTAAATTCCGAGAGATTCATAGCGCAGTTGAACGCCTGATTGCACAATTATGCATTGAATAGTCTACGATTTTGTATATTACCGTATGATAACAAACGAATAATTTTATGAGTTTTGTTTATGTATCATAACCCCTACGACCTTTAGTCTGACCCCACAAGGGGCATAATTCAAATTACATTTTGCAGAGTATAAAAATCAACATGTACAGGGATTTACAGTTATTATTACGAAGCCGATAACTGGTACAGTAAATCATGAAAACTCGGCAAATTCGGGGCGTGTTGAAAAGCACATAAACAAGATGTTTTGGGTTCTAAATAATGATATAATCTAATAGATGGTGAAATAAGAAGTTCACCATTAAAGCATGTCAAGTGTTATCCAAAAATATCAAGAAATAAGGAAATACGAAAAGAAAACGTTAAATTTTAGCCGATAACTGGCACAGTGTCAGTACTCAATGAAATTGTATTATACATATAAAATTAAGGTCGAGACTGTCAAAAAACACATAGAAATGAGTGCAGCAGTACACCCCCTCTTTCTGTCAAATACTTTTTATCCCAGTTTTTAAACATATTTATCTGTAGATTAAAGTAGTGTTATATAGTTTTAATTAATGTTCAAGCTACACAAGTACTTACTTATCCTCTCCTTGTCCCGGAGGAGACATTAGGTCGTCAAGCTACATAAACGCAGAATGCATACAATACGTACAATTATATTACACACTCCTTTACCATGTTTACATTCCGCTGCTTTCGTTGCTTTCTCCAATCCATCTAAACGACGGAGATTCGATATTTTAACAAATTTCCCACTTTTTGACCAAGCCATTACTGTTGTGCGCCAAAATTATAACCGGAAATTAAGCACGGCGTGTAAAAAAAGATCCGGATCCGAAAGACACTAGAATTACCTGTAAATTACATGCATAACTATGAATTATCAGATATTCTTAAAAAACCAAATAATTGTCATTAAATTGGAGCTACATGGGGCCTCGCGGCGGTCTCCAAACCCCATGCCGCTCAAAATATATTCACCCCCGTAGAAAATTTCTTAATTCGTCTCTTTTCTTGAAAAGAGTACGCATTTAACTTATATTTTCCAGTTTAAATTTATACATCTCAAATTACTTTAGAGAAATAAAATAGGCCTACATTTATTAGCGCAACAAAGAAGTTACAAATGCAATAACTATGGATTGAAAGTGTGCAAAGTTGAAGGTTAATTCAGAGACGTAAATAACGAACTGTTATTTATGTCTGGAGGATATCAGTACTGTAATCACGGGTTACAGTCTGATATTAAACTCACTAATATCGTACTGTCACAGGTAAAATTGAAGACTGCTGGTACAAAGGAATAACATCACAGAAGTGTTTTAATTACTTTATATAGAACAGATGGAAGTTAAAGACATTCGTTGCTTTTAATTATCATATTTTGCATTTCTTTCAATGGAGTAGTGACATAATATAAAGTGGTTTGGTAGTAAGATAGTAAATGAAATATAAGAAGAACACAAAAAGTTTCTCCAAAGCATTGTTCTTGTTTTGCATGTAGCTTGTTCATCGGGATTTTTTGGAACTGGGTGTAAATTCTCGTGCAGTGGAAATTGTTTAAACAACGATCCTTGCAATCATACAAACGGAAGTTGTGACCGTGGCTGCGCAGTTGGTTGGAGTGGATCTCTTTGTAATCAAAGTGAGGCTTACAAACCCACGTGATCTTATCGATATATCCTATTCATTGATACAGTTTGTATCCATAAGCTGCTATCTACTTTTTTCTTAAAGAGACAGTACAGCTGAAAAAAACCCATTTCTCATTGTATCGTTAGGAAATGAGAAATAACATTGATTGTGACAGTTAAAGTACATAAAAATCCTTTTTACATATACCTAATTAATGCAATTATGAGCTTCCGAAATGTAAGGGTTGACAAACCGGATAAATCGTACATCGTGTTTATTTGTACCACGTGGATTTTGATTGACAGTAATTGACACGTGCTGAAAACTACAAGATCTTGGCCCGACTACGGTCATCATGGAATACAAGGTAAAAGGGACTCTCTAAACGGAACACATCATCACTTTCTCGATAATTTATAAATGGTTTACCAATTTCAATTCATTTTAAAATGAAAAGACATAAATATGCCCCTCAAGGGGTCTCACTTACAAAATGAATTTAGGTTGTAGCAACTCCTGTGATAAAAACGCAAAATACATGCTTAAAAATAATAATTCTGGTAATTATAAAAACTTTGAACAATTATCACATGGGAGAAATAGAAAAGACATATTTCTAGTAACAAACCTGTCCAGGAGAATCTTTGCGAGCCTTGCAAGTGTTTTGTTTATAGTAAATACGCATGCGCAATAGTATAGAAAGCGGAACCCCGTAGCACGTTGCGATATATATATTTATGGGTTATACATAATTATTAATTTTAATGAAATAATTAGACTGATTTCATAGAGAAATTTGTAATTTTCTAAAAGTTTATATACATTTATGAGTAGTACAAAAATACCAAACCCGATCGGATTTTTTTTTCAAGTCGGGTTTTTGATAAGATGCGCTGTACTGTCTCTTTAAAATGACTGTACTCTTTTGAAAAGCCGTCGGAATCTAATATAATCATGTATCAATGATAATTGCTTTGCACTCCTGAGAAATTGGTTTCAATAAATACATATACATGTATGGCTGTGTATGTATACGTGTAGTTTCATTTTTTTTTTCATCTAAAGCTACAGATTATTATACTAGTAGCAAATATAAATGCTTTGTGTATCAGTGACCCATTACTACTTATATGTGCAAATCTCTTATCTACAGATATCAAAAGTCAACATGCAAAGGCATCACAAGATTGGTATTTTTGTTAATTATAAAATGCAGTTGATTTTATCGTGTTGCCATGTAGCAGTCTGATTAAAACCCCATCTCCTGACACTCGTCAGGGTCTAACAGGTATCGATAGGAGGTCATAGAAAACAAGCAGGAATTATTTTTTTTTTATCTCCTTGTGAAGAGTTCCAATAGATTTTCTAAAGCAGTGGAAGCCCTTCCCTAATTGTTCAGAAGTAAAGGTCGTGTGGAGACGACCTTCTATCGATACCTGTCAGACCCTGCCTGGCCATATAGCAAACTTTCTACATATATATACGGAGTTAAGCTTCATATACATGTATCTTGCATTTACTAAATAAGGGTATCATTCTTTGACTTTAATGAAAATGTAAATATTTATTCACACTATTTACATCGTATGACGAATAAAGTATGAAAGGTTTCACGTACCTCAATATTGTGCAACAACGCCTGATCTTACTTAAATGATTAAATGATACCTTATATCGTAATTCTACTCCAGCAGTGGAAACACCCGAAAAACCATATCTTCAAATTACGAGATGCTGATTATTATAGCACGCCCATTTAAGGCTACTTGTCAATCATCGTTTTATTGAACTATACGGTATACAAAAGGAACATTATACGATGCAAATGAATATTATACAATACAAATGGGAATTTTACAATAGAAATGAAAAAAATATAAATGTTACTAATATAAAATTATACATATAAAATATATTATATCAAAGTATGCAACGTTTGACATATTAAATCCATACTAGAATGTTATTTAGTTAATTTCAAAATATAAAATTAACTGCTTTGTCTTTCGTCTTCAAATCGTTCCATTTCAATTAGTTTTGGTGAAGAAATTTCTAGGCAATATCGTCGCGCAGAAGTGAATTTTTTTTTTTTTTGCTTTTAATCCTCCTTATAATCCAGTTTTGATTATTGTTTTTTTTCCCTCTTTGTTTATTGACTGTTTTTACTTTCTTTAATGGATTGTATAGCTGTTCAACTCTCCGCCATTGAAGTTTCTGGAGGCAGCATTGCCGGTTCGGTAGTTGGAGTGCTGTTCGCCGCCATTGTTGTAGCTGTCATCATAGTTTTAATTATCAGGTCAGATTTCTCATCTCAGGATGAACAACGCTGCATGTATCGGCCAATGAACGGAAACATTCTAAATCACTGTTTCTCATCGTTGACTGAGTGTCCATTAGAATTTACGAGTCACGAGACTAACAAATGTTTAACATTTTTAACGTACTTAACATGATCAATCCAAACATTTTTAACTTACTTAACATGATCAATCCAAACATTTTTAACTTACTTAACATGATCAATCCAAACATTTTTAACTTACTTAACATGATCAATCCACACTGCATATACTGCACCTAATTACATTTTGTTTCAAATATTTGAGCAACTAATTATAACTTTTAAATCTTGGCTTTGTTCCTCAATATCAGGTTTCGACAAAAGTTGACACCACAGTACAGGGATTTTGTGTATCAGAGAAGTTTAAAGATAAAACGAGAGGGTAAGATAAAAAACATGGAGACACCTTGCTCTAGTTTACATATACCTTCACAGTAATTCCACAGTCAGTATATGCTGTAAGATTAATGCTGTCTCCCAACGTAAGATTTAATTAGTCTTACGACTTGTTTACCTCTCGACAGATTTTTTAAAAATTTTACCAAAGAAAAATTCTGTTCCAATTTACGGCACTTTAGCATATTATTTAGCAAATTTTGGAGATTAAGACAAAAGCAGTAATATTCAAATACTTCACAGTCGACGGATGTGATTCTCAGAAAAGAATTTAATTTAAACGATGTATAATTATATCGGATTTTGGTGGTTTACATAAAAAATATACAATCTCTACCATTGCACTATCCCATAATATTTGAATAATAATGAATCGATGAAAATTAAGGATTTTACCTATTTAAGGTAAAAATCGCTACTGACTTAACTTTTTAAACAATTATTGTTTGAATAATATGCAAATTCCTTGATCAATGTTAGCTTACCCGAATCCTAGGCTGGGTTACCCTAAAAAATCCATACGTTATAGATGTTATAATATTAAACGACAATCGCGAACACGTGACACAACTATTTAAATATCGAACACGGTCCGGTTTGTAAAGTTTGGTGATTCCTGGTCCATGGACCTGTCACAGCTACATATTTATCACAGGTTTTGGACTGTTCGTTTTGAAAATATCTATGATTAAAATAACTTCCGAAACCCAACATATCAATTTACCACATTTCTGTTTTTATTTTGAAACTTAATTACCTTATCTTTAGTTATTATTTTCCTTATATAATTATTACCAACATTTGTATATTAACTCAATTATTCCTGCAGGTACAAATAGTTCTGCAGATCTTGTAAATGACTTGACTGAAGAACAAAGTTCACGGCGAAGCCAGTTAGTCAAGAGAGACACATCACTTTACTGTAATACGTCACGGCAGTCGTATTTTATTACCTCCAAAGAAATAAGAGTGAAGGATATATCTAATGTTTTAAAAGTGAAATCAAGAGACAGCTACAGAATATTTCTAGACGAATTTAAGGTAACATTGGGAATGTTCACTGACACAATAGATAGCCATATAAGTTACATGCGCGGATCCAGAACATTTTTCCAGGGGGGGTCCGAAGGATAATTGTGTTTGCCAGGGGGGGGGGTGTCCGAGGCATATTTTCGATAATTTTACTATGTAAATAAATAAATGTTCAATTCCAGGGGGGGGGGGGTCGGGTCCCCCCCTCTAGATCCGCGCAGGAGTTACAATATTTGTGTACCATGTATTAGTTTATACAATTGTGGGATGTTCTAATTCAAAATCACGTGATCATCGTTTTTAATTTTTTTCCTTTACCATTAATGAAATATGAAATGGATATAACTCAAACTCTAATTCCGTCAATTCACATGACTGTCGCTGTTAGAAAAAAATCAAATAATGTATTTTAAATTCTACTTCGTTTAGAACTCTTTTCTAAACTACTATTAACTCAAAGTTAATGTTATAGGAATAAATAGTGACTAACGACCGGTGTTATTTTACAGAATATTCCTTACGGAGAAGAGAGTCATATAGCGTGCACTGTAGCCAAGGAAACACACAACAAGCCAAGGAACAGGTTCAAAACCACCTTTCCCTGTACGTGCTAAGTTCATTTAAAGACTTGATGTTAACTGATACTTGATTTGTCGAAAAAGGAGTCAAAACCATTGAAAATAAGTTCCAAAATCAATTCTTTTTCATTCCGAATACGTTATACCATATGTATACACAAACCCTCCCGAGAGATCTTAATATTTGTTTATATGTTGTATTCTGAAGACGATCACTCCCGAGTAGTTCTGAGATCTGGTGAAAACGACTACATCAACGCCAACTACATACAGGTATAGTCACTACATCAACGCCAACTACATACAGGTATAGTCACTACATCAACGCCAACTACATACAGGTATAGTCACTACATCAACGCCAACTACATACAGGTATAGTCACTACATCAACGCCAACTACATACAGGTATAGTCACTACATCAACGCCAACTACATACAGGTATAGTCACTACATCAACGCCAACTACGTACAGGTATAGTCACTACATCAACACCAACTACATACAGGTATAGTCACTATATCAACGCTAACTACATACAGGTATAGTCACTACATCAACGCCAACTACATACAGGTATAGTCACTACATCAACGCCAACTACATACAGGTGTAGTCACTACATCAATGCCAACTACATACAGGTGTAGTCACTACATCAACGCCAACTACATACAGGTATAGTCACTACATCAACGCCAACTACATACAGGTGTAGTCACTACATCAACGCTAACTACATACAGGTGTAGTCACTACATCAACGCTAACTACATACAGGTGTAGTCACTACATCAACGCTAACTACATACAGGTGTAGTCACTACATCAACGCTAACTACATACAGGTATAGTCACTACATCAACGCCAACTACATACAGGTATAGTCACTATATCAACGCTAACTACATACAGGTATAGTCACTACATCAACGCCAACTACATACAGGTATACTCACTACATCAACGCCAACTACATACAGATGTAGTCACTACCGCATTCAGGTATGTGGATATTTTCACTACATACTATGTTTATATAGTTGGTATTCTCTTGTTACATACAGGTACATGTACTTGGTACAATTTGATACACAGAGGTACATGTATTTGGTACAATATTTTTACATACAGGTAAACATACTTAATATACTCTTGTTACATACAGGTACAAAAACTTGGTACACTATTGTTACAGGTACATATACTTGGTACACCCTGGTTAGATTAAGGTACATTAAGGAAGGAGTCTTCTCGTTATCAGACATCCTTCTTATATTAAGAAATTGATAAAATTTTGACACAGTCAAACAGATCATATTACCAAATGATTCTATCAGTTTAATCAAATTTGACCATCTTGTTTCCGCATCAAGGTCAAGTCAAGGTCACTGCGTTTTTCCTCAACTTAAAGGATGATAAAAATAAACGTAGTTCTTTACAGTTATGTAGACATCTGTTTAAGATATGAAGATTCTATTCTTCAATGAAATGATATATTATCAGAATGTCTATCAGCTTATACTACTAAATTGGAATTTTAATATTTAAACTAAAGTTATTGCTTAGCCCGCATTTCCTCTATTTTCTTATATTTTGAAGATATTTTGATTATTTTCTTATTCTTCCAATATTAAAATATTTCAGATTTTTACATATTATGACGACCTTACATAAAGATATAAATTGACAGAAAATCTAATATATTGACCATTTGATAAGAGAGAAAATCCGATTTTAACGATTTTTTCACACAAATCTATTTATAAATTGAGCACTTAAAAAGCTAATAAAAATGTAAATTGATAGACAAATCATATTTTAAAAACATATTCTGAATTCCAAGTACTTTATCATTAGTTCACATTAGTTGAAAAAATCCAACTTTAATGTTATTGTTTTAAAAATGCTTTATAGACTCATTAATCTACAGCAATTCTGAATTGCAAAAACATGTGATATTTTCCTACGCCAATGTTTCGCCATAAATACAGTCCTTGTTAGATTCTTAACTTTGATTACTATTTCTATTCTAAGTTGTATGATTGTAAAAAAGAAAGAAAAATTTGATATTTTAATTTCCTTTCACCTTGATTTAATGACCATTTAATCAAATTTACTTTTGACAAATCGAAAACTAGAAAAGACCCCTTCCTGAACTATATGTATTGTTAGATACAGGTACATATACTTGGTACATTATTACAACATACAGATACATGTACTGGGTACATTATTACTACATACAGATACATGTACTGGATACATTATTACTACATGCAAATACATTAACTTGGTACATTATTACAACATGCAGATACACATGAAGTTGGTAAATTATTACTACATACAAATAAACATACTTTGTACATTATTACTACATACAGATACATCTAATGGGTATTTACTACATACAGGTCAGGGATGGGGTAATCGCAATCAGTAATCGTAATCAGCTGTAATCATTTACAGGTTGCTGAGTTATCATGAGTTATCAAAAATCATTCATATTTTGATTACAAGTAATCGAAATTCAATCAATTACCTTGAAAAAGCCCTATAATCATGATTTTTTAAATTACTTGTATGATCTCAATGTTAAAATTAAAATAGTTGGAATTAGAATTCCTTATAAGTTTTGGTGAATAATGTTCAAGTTCTTTAAGTCAGCTTGGGTACCGTACGTTATAGCAAAGCATGTCTAGTCAACCATAGATTTAATTGTAGTAAAAACATATACAAATTTCTAGTCTATGTTCATCACATGTCAACACGATCAATTGTATGTAAAGGGTTTTCCGTTTGATCTATATAATTAGAAATAGTGTTTTATTTGATTGATCAATTAATGTCCATTCATTTTTTAGTTTTAACATACTAACCTAAATAGATGGTTAGAAAAAAACTAACATCTCAAAAGACAATGGACATTTTCTTACGAAAACTTCATCTAAACTTGAATGACAATTCAGTTTAATAAAAAAGCTGTCAACATTGCATTGTTTCTTTCCTAAACATTAAAATGTCTATTATAACTAAGAGACAATGTAAAGAACCAAATCAAATACTGTTAATGTAATATTAAGAAATAATGATTCCAAAAAAGGAAACTGTAATCGAATACTTCTAAAATTGGATGTAATCAGTTTGTAATCGATTACTTTAAAAACCCAGTAATAATTGTAATTTAATTGATTTAGAAAGTAATCAATCCCGTCCCTGATATAGATACATGTTTTTGGTATACTGGTACTAGGACAAGTTCATTTCTTTGATATCTTCGATTACATTAAGAACATAAGAAAATTCTATTATGACGCATTGAAGTACAGTAAAATACGGTTATAGCGAATCCGCTTATAATCAATTGACACTTTCAGCGAAGTGCTTTTCATTTCCCAAGACTTTACTACTTGTTGTAAACTTGTGGACATAACGAATTACGCTTATAATGAAGTTAAATCGCCTGTCCCCTGCAATTCGTTATAAGCGTGTTTTACTGTAGACTCAAACATTTTTAACATTCTACATGTATTGGCATTAGATTAATTTCCAATTCACGTGTTCTGTGACGATTAACTTTTAACAACGAGTTAATTTCTTTCATAGGACTATGACGGGAATAAGAGATATATAGCATCCCAAGGTCAGTATCTCCGTCATTACTTTCAAATCTAGGTCACTCATTTCTTTCTCGTAATCTGAAATTTTTCATAAATAAATCAATGATTTGTGAAGGCCCAAAGAGCAACACGCTAGTAGACCATTGGCTGATGATTTGGCAGGAGGAGGTGTCACTTATTATCATGCTTACCAATCTGACGGAAGGAGGCAAGGTATTGTTTACTGAGAGACTGTTTATTTTTTTAAATTTTAAATTCAAAGTGTACAAAATAAACAGGACTCTTAGGAGTCGAAGAAGTGCTTCTTCACGTCACGATGACGTCACGATGAATGATTTACATGGATATGTATATAGTAGTATTTAATTAAATAGAATTGTAAACAGTGTTACTAGATTCATGTTTTTGTTTAGTTTTTCATTAATTTAAACCATACTGATAAACATCACTTTTATACCATGCTATAGTAAATTCTCAAAACTTATACACTCTTTATCAACTTGTCCTTACAGTTCTTATCGTAAATGCATACTGAGTATATGTACTATTTTCAATAGTAATTATAATGATACAAAATAGAAATCTTATAAATGTGATCTTTACGTTTATCAAATTTTGACATTAGAGTAATAAATTAAGCCTACAATGCATATAAATGTCAAAAGATGTGCATTTACTTATAAGACGGCCTTTATCGTTGCACTGCGTTGCTTGATGGCGTGCTAACGAGATAAAAACTAAATTATGTCATCATTAATGGTCAAATTATTCTATCTCAAGAGAAAATGTGAGCAATATTGGCCAGAGTCAGAAACGGAAGTGACGCATGGAGACATCATAGTACGTCTGCAAAACGAAAAGCATTACGCGTGTTACGTCATAAGGCAGATGGAAGTACATCACAAGTCAGTACGTACAGAATCACCTTTATCTGTATCATGTATTTATAGGACACTTTAAGTTCCATAATATCAGCATTGTTGATGATGTTTTACATAGAAGGCGGCGAGTAGAGTGGTAACTCAAATGCATTACACTCATTGGCCGGACCACGGCGTTCCCGACCCCCTAGATCTGGTGACCTTTTATAGACACGTGGCGCGGGTCATAGACAAACAGAAGGATCATGGTCTTTTGCTGGTTCACTGCAGGTAAATCCCGAATTATGTTTAAAACTAATAAATAGGACATTTCAGAAGATATGTACACTTACATGTAAATGATATAATTACTAGTATTCTATACGTTCAGAATTCAGTATATAATGTGTCGTTTCTCTCTCTCTCTCTCTCTTTCTCTCTCTCTCTCTCTCTCTCTCTCTCTCTCTCTTTCTCTCTCTCTCATATCACACCCCGTGTGTTGTAGTGCGGGTATCGGGAGGACGGGGACATTCCTAGCGCTGGACTCCATGTATCACTGCGGCCAGACACACGGCAGCTTTAACCCTGTTGATTACGTCAAAACAATGAGGAAAGATCGAATGAGTATGATTCAGAATGTGGTGAGTGTCGATACCAAAATGATCATTCTATTCTGCTCTGGATGGAACAACTAAGGCAGAATGGGACACCTGTCGATATTAATATGGATAAACATTAATCAAAATCCTTTTACCGGTTTAGAATTTTCAAATTTTACAATATTTGCCCCAAAAATATGTTTAAAAATATTTGAAAAGGTAAAAGGTATAAAAGCCCCAATGGGATTCAAACTCATGACTTACAGATTCGTAGTCAAAGCTCTAATCCACTGCGCAACGCTGTTAGGTAACAATATTGGGAAAGAAGTAAAATATGAAAATTATACTTGATTTTATTGTTTATTTCGATGGACAGTAGTAAGTCACAATATGGAGGTGTACCACCTTAACGCTGAAAAAATAACATATGTGTATGTTTACTCATATGGAACAGTGTTTTATTTTCCAGGATCAGTATGTGTTTCTCCATTTCGCGCTGAAAGAATGTTTTAGTTGGGAAGACAGAACCAAAATTAAATGTGCTTTTGTTGAGGAACAAACCAAACACAAGGCTGCTGTACTAAGGATGGCCCGGGAATTCAATGTAAACTCCTTTATTCTAAAACAACTGTTATTCTCTACTCGTTCTTCGGTTTAATATTATGAGAGAAATGATATTAATAGCCTCTATTAATTAAAAATCTCTTTGAAAAAGAAAAAAATTGTATGAAAAATTATTTGCGTAGGAGCTGATTTCCATAAAGCAGCCCTACAGTGAAACTGATAAAACCGCCGGGACTTCCCACAAAGAGTTAAACTACACCCCTAGCGTTCTACCAGGTAAACTTGCAACCAGTTCTACTGTTATAACAAATTCTTCGTTTTCAACACTGTGTAGACCTCTTGATTTGTATGTTTCTGTAGTGGACAAATACAAGGTGGGTCTGACGTCCTATGTGGATGGACGGTCCGGGTATTACAATGCAGTCTTCCTGCGCGTACGTATACAACCAGTCGTATGCCGGTAAACCGACATCATGTAATTCTACACGTATACATGAATAATGTTGAAATATTTCTTTGCATGGTCAAGTTTTAAGTGTTTAGTGTTCGCATTATCTCCACTAGTTTGTTGTGTTTTGTAATGTGTGTACTTCCTGTGTGTTAGCTGATTTCCCCTGTGTCTGTTATAGTCTTTGTATGCCAGCTGTACTCGTTGATATTGATAATGTATAAAATTTGCTCAATATTTTATAATCAAACTTCAATTTCTTCACACAATCTTTTTTCGATTAAATCACTCTGTGATTTGAACAGCATTGTATGCATTCTATTCACTTGTCTATTGTATTTTTTATTGAAGTCAATAATAAACTGTATGTTTGTTCATGTTAGTTCTTGTTGTATACTTGTCGATTCTATTGTTTTGGATTCTTCGTTAGTTAAGTTCTTTTTAATTAAATTCTTACTTGTATTTTTGTCCGTTGAATTCTTTATTTATGGTAGTCTTTGTCCATTACGTACCCATTACGTTCTTTGTTCGTTTTATTCTTTTCCATTGTATTCTATGTCAAGTCCGTTTGTTGTCCAATTCTCATTGTTCTTAATATTCTTTAATTTGTATTCATTAGCCTTTGTATTCTTTGTCCCAGTTTTGTGTTACTCCTTAGTGTCCGATTACAATACACCCAGTTTGGTGTTACTCCTTAGTGTCCGATTACAATACACCCAGTTTGGTGTTACTCCTTAGTGTCCGATTACAATACACCCAGTTTGGTGTTACTCCTTAGTGTCCGATTACAATACACCCAGTTTGGTGTTACTCCTTAGTGTCCGATTACAATACACCCAGTTTGGTGTTTCTCCTTAGTGTCCGATTACAATACACCCAGTTTGGTGTTACTCCTTAGTGTCCGATTACAATACACCCAGTTTGGTGTTACTCCTTAGTGTCCGATTACAATACACCCAGTTTGGTGTTACTCCTTAGTGTCCGATTACAATACACCCAGTTTGGTGGTTCTCCTTAGTTTCCGATTACAATACACCCAGTTTGGTGTTACTCCTTAGTGTCCGATTACAATACACCCAGTTTGGTGTTACTCCTTAGTGTCCGATTACAATACACCCAGTTTGGTGTTACTCCTTAGTGTCCGATTACAATACACCCAGTTTTGTGTTTCTCCTTTTGTTGATTGTTCTTTTCCTGCAGCATTATCAGCATGATTTTGTTTATTGTAGTATCGTATTGTTTGTTTTTTCTTTCTATTGTAACATTTAAGAGTCATCTTATTTCTTACGTCTTTCCCTTGTCTTTTGTGGACTGTATCTTTTGTTTGTTGCAATATTGTATCTTCTTTTTTTCTGTTGTGGGTTTTGAAAAGTATTCTTTTGTCTTTTGTAGACTGTACCTTTTGTTTGTTGCAGACTTTTTGTGAGAACCAAGCAATGATTGCAGCCCAGTATCCCCTGGAGGGACAGGCGCTGGATTTCCTGAGGCTTTTGACAGACCACGAATCAAACGTTTTAGTTTCTATCAACCCTCTGAAGGACATCCTATCGGTATACTGCTTTTAAAATTTCACTTCACATAATTATATCGTTCAGTGAATAATTCAACAACCAGTTCGTGTTTTCAAATCTATACTTTCTTGAAGGGTCTATTTTATGTCGATATTTTTCCATTTATTTTTTGGTTTGATGTAATCTTGTGTTATTTATTTTTCAAATTAATAATGGTTCAATTCTACTTGTATTTACGGACCTCTGGGGATCTTTACAAAACAGTCATGTTAATGGCTAAATGGCTTAAAGCTATAACCCCTTTCCTCTTCCCGTATTCTGTTTGACATAAGGATACTTGATTCGTTGTTCAGTTGGGACTAGCCCCAAACATATTCACCCTACACCGGTGGATTTTCCTGTTACATTTAACTTTTGTATAATCATAAAGAGGCTGGGTATTTTTTCAGACCAAAGAGTGGTTCCCGGCGGCGGCTCCACTGACTGTGTCCACCTACACGATATCACTGATAAAGTCCGAGTCCATCACCCCTTCTATCCAGAGATCAGACATCGAGATCAGATACGACGAGGTAATTCCACGACAGAGGGAAATACGTGTATAATTAATAAAACACAATAAATAGGACTGGCAAAATTTCAATGATTAGTTTTACAATGTTGGATGTTGGGGTTTTTTTCAGTCAGAAGCACATCACGTTCAGGTTTATGAATTAACCACATGGAAATTTAATGATGCCATCCCACGTGACCTACAAATGATTATGGATGTCATCAGCCACTTGACCATTGGCAAAGTCGAGAAAGAAATCGTCTCCCCAATTACCATTGTGTCCAAGTAAACAATTTGTTTTTTGTTCTTGTTTTTTTTTTCATCAATCGGCCGATTGTGAATTTTTTGAAAATGTATGGTGGCATATTTTTGCCCCTATATGCAAATATTTTTTTCGATTAATCGGACATGCAAGATACTTATGTGAACATGCAACTTAACCATTTTGATATCGCCCAAATGTAACTGCAATGATTCTGACAAAATATAATACTTCAAGTATATATTTTAATGACGTATAGGTCAACATAGATAAATTAAATTGTGACATACCGGTAATTGAAACATTTCAACATTAAAAATTGCATGTGTACAACATGACATATACATGTATAGAGGTTGCATCACGCAAACTGAATGTCACAAATGAGCAATAATAGGTAACCTTGCTACCTAGTGTGTCACTTACTGTAAACGTATTATATTTAGCGTGTACGATATTTGGCGGAAAACGATTTTTCAACAAGTTAGCGAGGTTTTGAATTGGCGTTTTTCAGAATGTGCTTATTCTAATACATATAAAAGGCATTTAGCGATGTACTTGAATTAGCGGATGCCGCTTTCCGCCAAAAACGCTAAAAAGAATACACAGCCAAATGTAATACGTTTACAGTATATTGCATGTTGACATAGTTATCTGGATGTCGATTTACAGATATAGGGTATGCTAGACTGATGATTCTTTACATACAGGATTAAAAACGAACTAATTAAGACTGAAATATTTGTGTCCGATCCATTGTACTGTTTGGTTGGTAGGGACGGTGCTATTGGTTGCGGCGTGTTCTGTGCCGTGTATAACGCCTTACAACAAATACAACAGGATGACGAGGTGGACTTGTTTACCATCGTACGACAGCTGCAGGTCCGACGACCGGAAATGATCTCAACCGTGGTGAGTGCGCGTGTACTGACAACTTGTATTGACAACAGTAACGGTATACATGTACATACAAAATGAGCGACCAATGAGTGTATTACTGATAGAACTCTAGTATTGCATTGCTGTAACCATGGTTATTACTAACGTTACAAAACATAAGATGACCATTATACTATATTACTAATTACATCTCACTACCTGTCGCATTGCACTTCATTTATAAAAAAAATGAATTCTATTTAAATATATTTTATTTTAATTTTGTTTGCATGATGACCCCTGGGTGCCAGAAATTAAGGGGCCACATTTAAAAGAAGCATGGTTTTATTGTTTAAACATTAGATAAAAACTAATTTTACGTATTTTTTACTCAATGCTTACTCAAAAGATTTTAAATTAGTTATATCATCTTTCATTTACACATTGTGATTCTTCAGTCAGTCCTAGGTTGTTTCGCAAAGATACCATCAGAATATAAAACCCGCCATTTTCTTGTCGCTTTGCTGTATCCAATGTACTCGTATGTACTAATATTTATTTTCAGATTAGGGGACACTTTACTTACGAAATTTCTGATGTTAATGTACGACAAAACTGTTTTTTATTTAATTATAATCTGCATATAAGTTGTATGTTAATGTGTATTTCTTGGATAACTCTGTAGAAACTCCAAATTCTAGTTTACATTTACTAGAAAGAACAACATTTCATGTTCTGTGGCTAGAGATGTAAAACTGAAATCGTAATTTGAATCGGAGATAAATGGCATTTTACAATTTCAATATTTCTAAATTACTTTATATTTACTTTGTAGGAGGAGTACCATGCATGTCACAAAATAATTGTTATGACTTTAGAGAGATGTGGCGAAAGGTTCAGCAACAAATCTCATAACACGGAGGCCACGGAGGGGGAACTGTACAGCAATGTGGAAAATGTGTACGCTAATTCCTAGCAATGTGTACACATAAATCAGGAAGCTAGCCGCTAATATAGACAACTATGCTGGGCGCCTAGAACATGTTAACTTATTACTTGGAAAGTTTACAATAAATGGACTATATAAAGTGTACGTCGTTTCCTTATGACGTCACTCATCTGTAGGATTCTGTTCGTTCTTTGTAAATGATGGACACACCTTTAGTTGAGGTTGCATACATGTATCAGTTGCTGGGATCCTGTGTTAATCTTGTCTTGTCATACTTTCTACAGACAGAAAAAAAAACCAGACAACATGGTTATCTGAGAGTATCCCTTATGTTGTTTTAACTGTTTTTCATCTTGCCAGTTTTTTAACGTTTAATTCTGTTGTATATGATAGCTAATTATAAAATAAAAATTATATATTTAAACTTAGATTTCAATTCTTCTATAATGTATTTTACAAAACAAAGGTTTTTTTTACAAAAAATAAGGAAAAATGATTCATTAATTTACAAAAATTCAACTACATGTACTTGTTTATTTGGTAAGGTTAAATTGCTATATTGTTCGCACAGACTAAAAATGACATTTTTTTTCGATAACGAAAACCAAGAAAACATTAGATTAGATGGAAGTTCGAGTACATTTTACATTAATTATCGTTACAGTTCTTCAAAATTGGATTCGTTACTATGACAAGATGATAAAAGAATGAGGTGACAATTGTGCAATATTGTCCAAAAAAATTTACATAAAAATAAATGTCTTAAATTGTTTCGTAAATTTTGCATGTATTAAATCACAAAATATCTCTTTTACTAAAAATAAAACTATTACATGAATTATACATTCCTTAAACTATGTTACTATTTACACGAATCCCTATCAACGTTTTGCATACACGAGCACAATCAGGAACATTTTCTCTTTCGGTGATCACTATTTTATAAACGTCTACTTTCATGTGAAATGAATACAACCGTCCCTTATGCGCTCATTTAATATTTTCCAATAAAGTGCAAAACATCAAATGGCCTTTCCCACATTGTAATAACTACCATCAGTTGTCGCGCACATAGCATCAGGGGCCAGACGATAAGTCGAGGGGCCTATAGGCTGGTAGTAATATGTCACGGGTCACCGAAATAACCGAACACCGCGATACAATGTGTTCGGTTCGGTTTCGGTTCCGATTTTCCGGATTTGGGTTCGGTTAAAAAAAAATTACTTAAAAATTATCAAATGTAATTTGAATTTCTAGTCAGAAAACTAGTTATTGTGCGGAAATTTGTTATTAAATTTGTTATTAAAAAGTGAAGAAATAGAAAAAATCAAATTTTGAGGTTTAAAAAATGAATTTTTATTTGAAAGTAGAACCGAACCGAAAAACCCGAAATCGAACCGAAAATTTTAACGACCAACCCGAAAATTTTTGTAACCGTGACAGCCCTAGCCCGGCCGCCTGGTACATGTACGTAGTTTTTTTAAAAAGTAGTTTCATATATGAGAGACAATATGTAAACATACTGCAACTGTACACACAAACAGCTCTGAACCCAGTTAGATTTTAGTAATGCATTTCATAGAAGTTATTCCTTTATTCATTCTGTGCCTCAATAGAAACTAATAAGAATGCATATACATATATAATTCATATATTATCTCTTTCTGTCTTTGAAAGACCGTCCATTACAAAAATAAACTTAACAAAAGTGTCTAATAGTCTTCACATAAAAACCTATTAGAAAATACTTAAACTTTTTCTAATAAATCAAAGCGTTTATAAGCTGGTACACTTTCTTTTGTAACTTCATGTCAGTTATACGCACAAGATTTCGTTAATTTGCCAAATTATTATAGATCATCGTTAACAAGTCAAGCTTTTTACAATTATATTAAGCAATATTTGAACAAAATATTATTGTAAAGACATTGATAAGATCATTATGAACAACTTTTCCAGCGACAGCCATATAAAAATCTTAACCGATTTTGAGTTATAAAGTGAAACCTTTCAAGGGCTCTAGGCCCCTAATTTGAGTGGCCAGCCCCTTTTTTGATGTCAAACAAAAGATCTTGTAAATATAAATCTTTTTTCTTCTACGTGTCTTAACAAAATATTTTCGGGAAAAGAGATAAACTAAGAAAATCATACAAAATCACAGCGCTCTTCGAGCCCTACCGAGTTTTGGCGCTTTTTGTGCTAGGCCATCTTCACAAAATCAGGGGTCCTAAGTCCATTCGTGACCGTCCCCACGGCCACGAGGGGACTCAGGAACCCTGACATTGTGAGGATGGTGCTAAGCGAATATGAATGCCTTCGAACAAAATTACAATCTGTTGTCTACCATCTCTGAACATTTGAAGTCAATTTCTTTTATAGGTTATCAGACCACTCATGGAAAAACCAACCCTTAAAATTAAAAAAAAATATCATTATTTTGATAAAAGGAAATGACGTCATCGACCAAAATTTTTCCGATAAGGTTCGGAACATATTTAGTAAGATCTGAAAATTTCTGGTAAATCGGTTGATCGAATTCCGAGAAATTGGTCAGGAAAAAAAAGAATAATAACAATAAGGCCTTCTGTTGGAAAAGGAAGACCTTAATAATAAGAAAGAACAATAGAATCACTAGAAAGTTTTCCGTGAAACCGGAAGACCTTAATAATAACGTCCTTTATTTCTACAGGATAGCACAATTAGTTTACAAACTACACTGTATTTCACATTGGGATCCTGATAACGTATTTACTGATAGATCATACAAAATCATGTATTTTTGAGAAATAAATGTACATTGAATGTAAGTTAAACTATATATACATGTATTACGTCATATATGAATAATGCCACTACAATAAACAATACTTGCTTACTTGCTTACTTACTTACTTACTTACTTACTTACTTACTTAAATATGGTATTAAAAGTAAGTATGTTTTTTATTAATTATATTATATTTGTTCATTAACAAGTGGTCACTGGTGTCCTATTATATTACAGATAACAGATAGATGTATTAACATACACATTTTCATATGGATAATTTGTAGTTGTACAGATTCTATCAACGCCTGCAGTAGGCCTTCCCATGATGGAAACGCAGAAGAAGGTGCCATCGCGCCGCCTCTTTACCTGGGTTTTTTGTTGTTGTTTTTTTGTTGTTGTTTTTTTTTTTTTTTTGTTTTTTTTTATTAATTGTAAATTTGAAATGTATATAAAACCGCCATGACAAAACCTAATCACGATCAAACTTCCAACCTGTTTGAACAGTTCATTTTCCCCACGTATAAATATATGCATCCTTCGCCTTGATATTTCTTTATTTGCAGGGGTTCGGTTCATAATTGACAAGAGTTAGAACATACATGTACCTAATACAGATGATATTTATACTGTACGATTATCATTACTTATAACGTATCATATACTTAGAGAGTTTATTATTTCGTGGTCTATTGAAACTTACATAAAAAAATCCGATGTGTGTCATATGGCGATGAAATGACCCTATCACCATTTATATCCCGAGAACTCCATGGACATGCACAGGCTGACCTTAGACTTCCAAGAAGTTTGTAGTAATCATGGCTATTTTCATATCTATGGAACAATCGACTGTTCCTTCTATGTAACGTGCTGGTTAACAATAACGTGTTTTACGGAATGTTTTTAAAATTCTTTTTTAATAAATGTGAAAACTTTTTGACCGGGCCGGTAAATAAACGCCCAACTTTGAAATATTCATAACACGTGATGTGACAAGCTAATTTTAGAACGAACACAAGAGGTCGACGCGGAAACGTGGTCGGAACGTTGGCAGTGGAATAACGCGTTCGAAGAGAAAAGAAAGAAAGAAACAGTTTGACAGAAAACGTTGTAAAATCTATATCGACGACCACTTTGAGCGGTGGACACGTGTTAAAAACTTCGTGTTTAACCATGGGCTTGCCGGTTTCTTGCTATAGACACGTGGGTCACACAGCGGTATGTTTTCTTTGTTTAATAAGATACATGTATTTACTTATAAAGGAAAAGACGCATATGTGTAAGGTACGATATTCATTGTCTGAATATGATAAAACTTGTATAGCTACATGTATCACTCGAATACTTGAATTTATACATAAATTGTATATGTTTTGAGTTAAGGGGCTCCAGACGGGATAATTTTGACATTCTGTTATAATGATACATGCTGTCAATGTATGAAAATAATGGTCAATTGCAAAAGAGCTTTCATCGATTGTCTTCGACACCGATACGCAACCATCCTCATAAAATGCAGATGACAATATCTTATATTTTTCTGTTAACAGCATTCAAACCTGTTTATATGAATTCAAACAAATGTAAACAAACCTGTTGTATTACCTCGTTCTGCATGCTGCTTTTATAAATTACTATTCCCGCGCACATATGCAAATCCACCTCAAACGTAAATCCTTTATGAATATACATTGGTAAATCGCCGTTATTCATTTTCAAATTATGGCTAATACCTCGTTAATATTTATCAAAAAATTGCAAAATTTTCTATAAACTTCTCTTTCATATATCTAGTCATGCTGACAGAATTTAGGTCTGGTTTTCGACATTGCAAAAATACCGTTAAAAACGGCATATATATACCTTTAAGATACAGGGTGCCCCAGAATATCTGATAACATTTACTCTTTGAATATAACTATTTTTAAACCTATCTAGCAAAATACCAAATGCATTTTCATAAAAATGTACACTAGTATGATGTAAATTTTCTCTCAACAAAGTTCACAAACATTCACAATTTTTTGACATATTGAGCATATTAAAAGAGAGTGTCCCAAATGACGTCATCTTTGATCAATGACAACATCAAGTTGATGAGTAAAATTCCTCACAACAGCCACTGCATGGATCCCATTTTCTCAAATTGTCTCTTTATTTTAAGAATCTGTTGCTTGTTAAGTTGTTTTTATCCAGATTTTCCCTTGTTCATAATTCGTACAGCTATGTCTGGAATCTGTGTTTGACAAAACAGTTTTAAAACAATTTAACCAAAGAAATATGATGCAATTTTGTGACATCATAATTGAAGAAAAACACTTTTTTCACTCCGACTTTTTGTGTGAAAAAAAATCAAACGATTTTACTTTTAATTTGAGTCACAATTTACCAATTCTGGTCAAATATCATATACAATTAATTTATATGAATTTAAGATGGTATCTGATATTCTGAGACACCCTGAATGATATGTTTAATTAATATTAACTATAAATATTTATTTAGTTAAAAAACCCATATATTTTACCTTTTAAAGTTGAGGTATTTTTCTATGTTTTTATACATGTATATAGAGCTCATCTTCTATAAATAGACGAGATCAATAGTCTAATAACGACCATGGAGTCCCCGTAAAATAGTTTGAAATGAAAAACAAAAGAACTAATTCCACACAGGGATTCGAACTACGACCGGGGTCCGCAAAATCGAATACGCTTAAACGGCAATCTGAGAGAGAATAGTAGCGATACACACTATACATGTATATATAATAAGTACAAACATTGCAATAACTCTCAAATTTACAAATACCTGCCACAGTGAAAGACTTAAATGTATAAAGCATAAAGAAATTCACTTACATACATGTATATCACATTGATATTGATACTGTCATGTTTTCGTCTTAATGTAAATTTTGTGTCAACAATTTCACAGGAGACGGCGTTTTAAGTTTACAGAACTTGTGCCCCATCTTTTTGTATTTACCTTCTTAACAATAAAATATGTTCAAACCAAACATATAATATATATAAACTTTTGATTTTTTGCATGTGAAAAAATCTGTCATTTATTGTAGGAAGAAGGCTACAAGAATTATAGAACTTGTGTTCAATCCCATTGTAATTATATTCCAAGTTTAAACCAATCAAACCATAACCACTAGACCACGTACACTTCAAATTCAAAATGGTCTTATCAATATATTTGGTTCATGTTTGTGCGCTAAATGTCAAACAAAGAAGAAAATATGTATATGTATATACCGTGCTCGGATCTAGAGGGGGGGGGGGCAGGACTCCTGAAAAATTCAATCTTATTAAATTTCCATAGTAAAATAGCAAAAAATTGCCTGGGATCCCCCTGGCAAACACAAAAATCCCTTTAACACCCACCCCCCCCCCCGAAAAAAAATTAAAAATTCTGCGCATGCATACATGTATTACTTTAGTTCGCATTTATCTCATTATCGTATGATTTCATTTGTTATATCATACTGAATTATGACTTTGATGTTTGACATATTTTAAACAACACTACTGCAAATCTTGATTTTTTTACCCAGTAATGTTTCTTTAGTGCCCAAAAATTGTACCCATGATTGATCGCTCACGATACGGTCGGCCTCACTGCCCACGTGACAAAGATCAGGAGCCGCGCATTGATCTGAGCAGATTTCGCGGGCAGCGGACGTAAACTCGGTATGGTCAGAAGAATTTCCCTCCAAGAGGAACCTCCCTTGTTTTGAAGCCTTGTAGAACTCGATAGGTACGTAGAAAGATAAATACTTGTGTATTTTAGTATATTCTCTTCTATTTTATGTCCTTTCCGACTTTAATAGCGCCTGGAATTAAATCAGTAAAACGCTTTTAAATTACTGAAAATTCCGAAATGTAAACGGTAATGTAACAATGGATGAATGTGCTTGTCATATTTTATATCGTTTTAAACTTCTTACACTCATCATACCTCTCTTTTTGATCAGAAGAAATCCCCCCCCCCCGGTTCCGTGTACGAACTGACAATGCGGTATTTACTATAGTAGCTGAGAAATTAGGACATGTTAAAGAATACTTCGTTGGAAGCCTCACATTATGCAGCTTGGATACTCATTGGTAATGTATTGTTGGTATTATATCATAATGCATGACTTTTGATGAAGTTGAACGCATTCAAATGTATGTCATGCGCAGATCTAGAAATGAGAAATGTTTTCACGGGTGAGGGTTGAGGGGGGGGGGTCTGAGGGAAATTTTTGTTTTCCATGCCTATTTGGCTATTTTCAGTAACTTCAAAACTAATAGTTTGAATTTTCCAGGAGTAGGGGGCGGGGGGAGCTCCTGACTTTCCCCCTTTTCTAGATCTGCGCACGCATGATCTTTGTAAGTTTTTGTATTATTAAAGAGTAAAAAATATATATAGCCGTTTTAAACACATTTAGCTTCACTTTTTAATAACTTTTAGATTTTAATCTAATTATTTGAATCCCAAAATTATATTATTTCAGTATTATTAAATCATTTAGAAATATTTTTATCAGATGAGCTATTTTCTTATGAAATCAAAAGATCATTTTAAGCAGAATCACGTGACCCACGTGATTCTGCTTAAAATTGATCTCTTGATTTCATGTGGAAAAATGAACAAAATTTATTTGTAATAATTAAGGTGATAATATATAAAAGTGCTTGTAGCTCAAGCTAATTAATTATGATATTAAATATTCAATTTTTAAAAACAGTGTATATATAACAATATATAACAATATTTGCAGGGAGATGTCTCACTATAATTGCTTCCGTTTAATTTTCATTATAAATTAATTTTGTCATACTGTTCCCAACACCTGTTATATTAAGGAGATAAATCAATATCAAGATCTGTAAATTCTGATTCAATTCCAATTCATTTAGGTGCAACACTGCTATCTATCTAAGAGGGCATTGTCTGACAAAACATTTTTTAACCCTAGCTGTTTCTTTACTTGAATTTTAATCTTGTTAAATTAATAACTGATACATAAAAAAATGAATGAGTATTTACTTGTAGAATAGTTCCTGGGCAACTATTTGTGAGGGTTCAAATAAAATTGGGGGTTCTAATTACATGAAGTCTAGTAACTTTATTGTTAAAAGTCAACCTTATCACATCATACTTGATTTGGGGAAAAATATTTTTACGTCACAAAAAATATTTTGTAAAAAATTGACCAAAATTAGACAAACAAAAACTTTATTTTAGGTACATCAATTATGTGTAAATTTCTTTAGAAAGTATCTAACTCTGTTTAAATTTGTTTTATTAAAGGGAAAGGAAACTAATTATATGCTGTACAATGAATCAATTAATTATCACCTACTGTAATTGTAAATCGTATTTATTTTCATTAAAAACCCCGGAACAACGAATAAATCAAGAAATATCGATCGCTTACCAGTAATTTAAATTTCCCGCCGCTATGGGAGCTGTCATTGAACTCCAATCTATGATGTCATACCATCTATTCTGGTTTGTTTTATCAACATAACATCAGTTTAAGTTTTGGCAAATCATGATATTCGCTCTAAATGACAAGTTCTGGAAAAATATGAAACAGTACCGATTTGAGACAATTCTTTTACCTTTGATGTTTCAACTAAATTATAAACCAATGACAAATGTTCCTTGAAATCTAAAAGCAGAGGTTATTATAGTGTCGGAGGATTCTTCACGTAGTTGTGGAAATTGTCAACAGATGCCAAATACTTATCGTAGAAAATGTCTGCCGTCGTTATTTCGACATGGTAATTCCGAATTTAGAAAGTGTATTTTAAAACATTCCGATTACAATTAACATTCTTAATTAGTTAGTGAAGACTTGGAATAAAAATTTTACTCAAGGTCATTTTCAACATTGAATGATAGCAGATTAGGCTAACAATTGTCATTTATTTAATATTAAAATGCATATGTTTATGCATACATGTATTTATTCTTTAGATTGATGTGTGAACCTAAACATCAATTTTGTTCAGTTGATTACTTGAGTAAAAGAAAGGCATAAACAAGTGTTTTATTCATAGTACTGTGTACATTGTATATGTAAATCAAACCGGTGTGCCGTCAAAATAACTAATTTTTTTTTTGCCGGGGGGGGGGGTTGGAACAAAAGAGTTGTACATCATGTCAGCCTCCAGTAAATACTATACGATTTCTATAACTTCAAACCTTCATTAAGGCTTAGTTGTGTAGTTTATTTATTTATAAAACAGCTTGACCACGTGATAATTTGAACTTAAGCGATTTATTAGTATTAAATAAAAAAAAAAGTTGACTTTCCTTCCCCTTTAATTGTTATCCAAATTCTAAAACTTTATCTTTGATAATAAGGCATTTTTTTTACAATTGTTTCACATGCCATTTTACAATTCTCTCTGAAAAAAAACTTAGGATGTATTTGCAGAGTTATGTCCCTTATGTAATAGTGATTTACTTGATAATAATAGTTTATAGGCATGTACTTGATTTTATTCACCACCAAATGTTTTTTGTTGCAGTTAATTTGAGGTGCAGTCTAAAACTTTTGTAAGCTAGATTACATTTTATATCAGTTTAAGATTGTACTGTATAAAGAAAATTGCTTTTGAAGGAAATTTGATACAAGTTTTTGTTTTGTGAAATTGATACATGTATTAACAAAAGGGAGCTATTAATGAGTTTCAGAATAATTATTTATATTTGTATTATTATAATTTTAAAATACAATGTCAGGGAGGAGTGGTCACAATTCAAAAGGTGGGGTCAAATTGAACAAAACTAGATGATATCCCGCGCAAGCGCGGGGATTAACAATAATTCACATTAGTATAATACAATGTTTAATTAATATGTTGAACCAGGTTTTTTTGTTCATTTTTCTATGTATTGTGTCCGAAATTTTTCTTAATTGCTTTTCTTAAAATATTCTATAAAATTGAATTAAAAAGCAACTGCGTGGCTGAAATTTTAGTGGAGAGGACAGGAATGAAAATCTAAGCTGAAATGGAGTATATACACATGAGCATGTACATGGCTTTAATTCTTTTTGTTGCAGCTGACTGGAAAAAAAAATAGACTATTATCTTATTTCAAACCAGAGTGTGGGTGTATAGAGCGTGGTATCTCTTTTTAGAACTTTGTTCTTTATGTCAAATTTCACTTATTATTGCCCAAAATAAGAAATTTAGATAAAACACTGTCAACAAATTAATTTATAAGGTTTACTACCAATCTGTCATGGTATAAAAAATGTGTAATTATGTTATTTAAAAAACGTGTACGCACTTTTCGCCATAGTGTTAATTAGTCAACCCCATTTTCTGGCATCCCGTTCTGTAAAGTTCTTTCCATAAAAAAAAAAATCCCGTCTATTGGCCCATATTATTTATTAACTTTTTTGTATTAACCAGATGTCCGATCTGCCCACAAAGCATGGTGACTCATCCTACATTCTCCAACATGACGTTAATTAGCCAAACCGCGTTCTTGGTTACCCCGTTCTGGAAAGTTCTATTCATCAAAACAAAAATCGCACATTCAAGAAACGAATTGGCTCATTTTATTTATTCAACATTTGTCAAATCTCAATTCTTATGTATACCCGAAATAGGTTACCAGGATATATATTCACTCTTTACATAATCATTCAATATTATTTCATTGTAAGTATATTTTTTGATGCAAACTCCCACTGACTTGGATCCGCCAAAGCGTGTCCACCACCTTACTCACATATTTGCTATTTCGGGCTGGTTTATTGAAAATGAAAGTAGGTTTTTAATTTATCTTACAATAATTACTTATCAGGTAAAATTCAATTATATCTTACGGACATCAACTCACACATGTTGAAATGCCAAAGGTGTGAGCAGTTACTCGGGTGCAGGCATTTCGAAGTTTATTGGCAAAATGCCTTAATTTATAAGTATAGATAATCCTACTGAGATATGATAAATGCTTTAACTTGTTGAATTGATGTTTTTAAGCCAACTTGCAAATAAACATTTATAATTTAGACATTAAAGCATATCCTTGAGGTCAGAGTAAAGCAACTATTGGAGGGGGAATGATTCCAGGATTCTGAGGGGGGGGGGGTTGGTGGAATGATTAAGGAAATTAACTGCGATAAATTCCATTTTAAATGGAAAGAATTATTTTAATAATTCGCATAAATTCACGTTTTAATTCTCTAACACGTATCATCTTAAGGTTCTCCGATCCTCAGCCTCAAAGTATTTTTTTCATCATAAAAGTGTTATGTTTCTTTTAAAATTTATAAAAGAAATGAAATAAAATGAAATTTTTAGATGGTATCCATGCATTTTACAAAGTAATATAGCATATTTTCCATACGATGGATATAATGGAATAAAGGAGTTGGAAAAAAGTGCCGATGCACCGGTGGTTCGAACTCTTTACCAACATGTATTTGATAAAGAGTTCTCCGTGAATCCACTACGCCAAGCATGTAGTTGTGTAACTGATGGTAACACTAACATTAGAATACTAATTGAAATTGTCTGTATAAAAGTCGGATTTATGGTACGGATAAAAGAAATCCGGATAATTTAGAGTTATCGAACATTGCTGAGGATCGGAGATCGTTAATTTAGAAATTATAATTGAAACATGTAATAATCTAAGTTTGGAATTTGTGATTTTAGACTCGCAATTTGATACAAAATGGTGAAATCATGGAAATATTTATTACAGTAAAGTGGTTATTTACGCTGGTGGTTAAAGTAGTCAAACAAAATATAAAATAAACGAGTGCATGATTTACCAAACATAGTTTATGCGGTCAACGTTAAGGACATCAGGTATTAGTTGTTTCCCTTTAAAATGTCGGAATATTAGTTTGCTATTGCAATTGGTCTTCGTCCGTCATCGTTTGTTGTGCGTTAACAATTTTACATTTTTAACTTCTTCCTGAAAACTACAAGGCCAATTTTTGGTGTGAAGCATCTCTGTGGTAATAGGAATCTATACTCTGTCCCAAGATATCCTGGATTCACATTTTGCTTAATTAATTAATATTTATAAATACCTCAGGGTTCAAACAATGTTCATTCAAAAGTATGAAAAATTTCCAATATTTCTCAGTTAAAACGCCCTCGTTAGCTTATCAGGTTTCAATACACGGCAAAAAAATGTGATGTCTACGGGGATTTTGTTTTACAGTAAGCCCGGATGATAACTTTGAAAAATTGCGCGAGGTATTCCGAGTACTTCCGAATGGAGAAAAGATGTAAACATTCCCCATTATAAATCTCCGTAAGAAATCTGTTTTCGTTCCTGGGAATTTTTTTGACTGAAAAATGATAATGTGTCAATGAAGATATCTTGGAAATTTCCCCTATCATCGATTTTAATTGCACTTCATTCACAGGTATGTGTATTTTTAGTAAAAATCGGCCAAATGTGAGCGCATCCTTGAACAAACAAAATATTTTCATTAGAGATGTATATATCAAAGACTAATAAGTGACAAAAAAAATTTGCTTGTTCAAAGCTGCGCGTTATATTTCCCATTCGAAAAACGATCAGAAAAATGTCAATTTCTGACTGATTTTGATTGAATTCAAATATCAATTACAATCGTTTGCTTTGCTATGAGATTACAAGTTATGCTTTGAGATTCTTATTGATAAGCAATGATACGAGATTCCTATGCAATGCTGTAAGATTCCTAAGCTATGCTATTTTAAATTGAAATGAAACGCTAAATGATATGGAATGCTATGCTACGATGAATGAGATTAAAATGATATGCTATAAGATTCTAATGCTATTTAATGTAATTCCAATACTATGCTATGAAATTTCAATAAAATATCATTGGAATTGCATTGCATAACTTGGAATCTTATAGCATAGCATATGATTCTCATTCATCATAGCATATCATAACCTAGCAAAGCATACCTTATCATGTAATATCATATCATATCATCACAAAGCGTTTCATTTTAGTTTATCAAAGAATAGCATAAAAATGCAATGCTATGAGATTTCTACGGAAGCGTATTAGGGCCGCAGCAGTATTTTTTTATTAAGGTCGGTCGCGGGTTTAAAATTTTGCGCCCTCTGCGCAGGGTATTGCGCATTACTGCCGTAAAACGAAAATTTAGAGTAAAATGTTTAAATATACAGCTTATCATGTAACATTTTTATTTAAAAAAAAATACTTATCATAAAAATTATTTTTATTGAAATGAATCCTTAGAATAATGTTCAGAAGAATTTTAATCATTTCGCCGCTTCTTCAAAATCGACGTTATCCACGTCGAAGTCAACGTCTTACGATGACGTCAGTTGAGACTTTGACGTAACAATTGACAAAAAAAAAACGTTGTGCATTTTTATTGCAGCGTCAATAATTAAAATCGAAAGTATAATTTGAAAAATAAAAACATATGCGCGATCCTTTCATGTTCTGTGTGAGTAGAAAGGCAATTTTTTTATCTATTACAAATGAAATTGAATTTGATTCGTAAACATCCTTTTATTCTATACAATTCTACATGTAAAATGTCTACCAACACACGTTTATATGACCAAAATATGAGGACGGATAGCATAAAGACCATCCGGTCAATTTCGTTTTAATTTGGCAAAAAGTTTACTTATACGTTAACCTTCCATCGCTGAAAATTAGAAAAAAATCCTATGTTTGTAATTTATTTAATATTAAATTGAAAATGATAATCCCCTTTTTTCTATATGATCCTATATAAAATGTCGGGGATACTTCGGACATACGACCAAAATTTGAGCGCGGTAAACAGAAAAACTATCCGGTCAATTTACTTTATATTTTGCACATAGTTTACTCATAAGTTGACCTTCCACTGGAAAAAAATTAAAGAAAATCGTATGTTTGAAATATTCTCCCCCAAGACTCCTTAATTTGTTATAACAAATTATCAATTTTTTAAAACAATTGCAAATTATTAATTTGTTATAACAGACTATTAGTTTGTTATAACAAATTAATAATTTGTTATATCAAATTACTAATTTGTTATAACAGATTACTAATTTGTTATAACAAATTAGTAATTTGTTATAAGAGATTATCAATTTGTGATAACAAATTAGTAATTTGCTATAACAGATTATCATTTGTTATAACAAATCAAAGTACTGAAAGTACTGTTAGACGGTGGCGTCGTTTGAATGTGGCATATTACATGTATGATAATTATTGTCGTCGAAAACTCGCGGCCAGTATCGCATACATATACTAAATAACTCGTAGATTTATTACAGTAGCCTTTGTAGTATAGAAGTTTGCATCTATATGTTTGTATTTATATCGTTTGACATTAAAATCCGTTTTTGGTATGTATTTTGTTTGTCCCAAAATGCCTCATTCAATATGTGGGTTGCCACCACATAGTGAATGAATAAATAAAATTCAAAGCGATTTCATCACAATACGCCCAAATATTTGATTGTATAAAGAAGGGACATTTGTGGGTTTTTTCCCTTAGACCTTTGGGTTGACCCCGCAAAGGGGAACAACTTTTAAAAAGTATGGATGGACTATTGTGCTTTAAAGTAACGAAAACAAATAAGGCTTTGGTATGATAAAATACTTGTCAGGTTTTTACTAACTAATTGGGCATACATGTAGTATGTTTATTTTCCCTCTCGACAGCATTTTCCCTCAATTCAGGGGAAAAAGTTGCAGTCTCGAGGGCCAACACACTTACTTTAATTTGTCTTCATAGCCAGGTAATACATGTAGGTGTATAGAAAACGGAATGAGTTTACAAGAACCTGTTTGATAAAACTGGAAAATGCTTTTGAAATGCACGTCATCATGAAACCGCAGAGTCAATCAAGATTTTATCTTCGACTTCGAGTGGTTTATTTCCATTAGCTCACAACGAAAGTGAATGAAAATTTGAAAAGAAAGAATTTGTCAGGAGTACATATTCTAATGTTTTAACAAGATAAATCAGTTTTACACAAAACAAACAAAATCCAAGTCGAACGCACGTTTTTCTGAGTCGTACATCTGTGTATACATATAAATTTCATTTTATTCTTTGCATGTACTAGACAATAGATCTAGGGTTCGCAAATTTCGCAATATTTCCGAAATGCTACAGTTCAGTAGCTCAGTAGAATACTACAGTCATCTATGAAGTACATTCTAGCATTGCGTTGAGTGATGACACTATCTAACCGGTGTATATTTCAATTGCGATTCGCAACAAAGATTCCGATTGACTCATTTATATAGACCCGCCCACAGGGGCGTAGCTTAGGTTTGTTTAATGTGGAAGCAAATTAGGGGAGGGGGTAATGGGACCGCCTTGAGGCCCCCAATGGGTCAAGGAGTTTCATTAAAATAACCCCAGTTTTTAATGTTTAAAATACTTACTTCATCATCATCATCATCATATTAACGATTAAGAAGAAAAAGTACTGCCTGATTCATGATGAGATTAATTCAATTTTTATCTAATAAGTCTTGTGCTTTCTCTCCTACTGGTCTATAACATTTTTGTCTACAAAAATACTCTTATAATACAAAAAAACATTTATATATTTAAACTTCAAGATTCCGTTCATTCTCGATAATCTATTCATAATCATTGTCAACCTGTCACTCAGGTTATGGAATTGTATGCAAATAATTATATACACATACCAGAAGAGCAATTTATTATTTTTTTATTTATTGAAAAAAAGGCAAGTCGTCTTTGCTTTTTCTCAGCAACATCTGAGATAACAGCTGCTACATTGACTTCGGTATCCCTGTAAATGTGTATAGTTGCTAAAGACGACATTCTTTGTCCCGTCATTGTTGACCTGAGGTATTTCTTTAAGCGACGCATGAGACGGGCATACATGCAAGCATTTCCAAACATTTGAAAATGTTAGCCTAAGGATAAAACAAAGCGACAATCGAAACAATAAAATCAAACTTTGTAATTGAACAAGCGTATAAGACCTAGCCATCGCCCTGTCGTTCGAGATCTTCAAAAGAAGATACGACAACGTTGTATGCGGCTAAAAAGGTACTCAAAGATACTATATTTATATTAATTTATTTGTGTTCAATATTTATAATATTTTAAGTACTTATTTTTTATTATTTGCCTATAATTTTTTTCAAAACAACGTGGAAGCACGTGCTTCCGTGCTTCAATGAAAGCTACGCCACTGGCCCATTTAAAAATGCATGTTGAGAACATGATGCTAACACATGGAAACAAATGCTGAAGAAAGCTCATAATAAAGTTGTACTCGCGAGTTAAAAATTACAGAGTTTATTTGATCTAACAAACGGGGCGATGTTTACGTACATGTAACAGTTAAAAAAAAAGCAAGGACGGGCGCATATGAAGAAAAGTCACAGATTGTACCTCGCTCATCGTATTACGTTATTCAGTTTATTGTGAAGAAATTCGTCAGAAACTGTTTAGTGAACAAATATATTTTACATTACCGTTCACAATGTACCATACATCGCATGAGTTCATGCGCGGATCCAGAAATTTTTTCCAGGGGGGGAGGGGGGGTCCGAATTGAAAGTAGGGGGGCTACACTATTCATCAGAAATGTTGAAAAGCCAAATATAAAAAAAAGCCTAATTTCCCAAGATCATGAAATTCCTAATCCGGGGGGGGGGGGGGGGTAACGTAGTATACCTATGACTCGAAAAACAATTTTACCTGTCAAAAAAAATTCCCCCCCCCCCATATTCATGAAATTCCTAATCCAAGGGGGAGGGGGGGAGGGGGCCGAATATGCCTATAACTGCAATTTTTTTTCAATATCACTCTTAATATTTCCGCTTCCGACGCCTTTCCAAAACATATATGTGTTTCCCGGGGGGGGGGGGGGGGGCGAGTCATATTTACGATAATTCCCCCCCCCCCCCCCGACCCCCACCCCCTCTAGATCCGCGCATGGTGTGTGAGTCTGAGTATGAGTGTGTGTGATTCTGATCGTGTAATCTTTAAAAACTCGGGCATAAACACTTTAAGATTTGACTCATTTCCTTCGTATGATGCACATTTTGCAGCTTAATTGTTTTTGTTTCAACTTTGCACATTTTTAACTCAAAATTTCTGCATTTGTATTTTCATCCTCGGATTTAGCTCAGTTGACATCTTACAAATCGACAAATGTAAAGTCTACAAGTTTGTCGAATTTTGACATATGGCAAATGCTCGCTGCAGGAAAAGGCATGCCGTAATCGCCGGAATGGAATGGACTAAAATAAACATAACATCACTTTAACTGTTCTAATGAACGATATTATTTTTATTTTATTTTTTTTTTATCAAAAATATTATTTTTAGAAAAAGATATTGAGGTGAGATTGAAACTGGACCAAACAAGAAAAGGTGAATGTTTGTGAAAATCGTTAGTTTCTGTAATATAATTCCCATGGACACTGGTACATGTAATGTACGATAAGGGTTAACTTTTACTAAACATCAAATGCCTAATATTTATTATATTATCGCTAAAATAATTTGACATGCAATTTAAACTGAAAAATATAAAGTTGAATACGTACTCTTTTCTAGAAATGAGACGGATCAGGAAATTTCTTAGGGGGTGAATATAGTTTGTGCGGCATGGGGTTTGGAGACCGCCGTGAGGCCCGTATAGCCGCATTGCTTACCTAAATGCTAAGAATTTTGAAAGTGAATTTCATATTCCTCATTTCTTTAGAATTAAACGACTTGCGAAAAATTTGGTAATTTTTCGCGGGAAAATGTATGTATCTATATATTTTTGAGTGAATGATAAATAATAAAACAATCTGAATCTGTGATAAAAGAAGTTTTATAATCATTGATCAAAATACAAAACGTTGTCAAAAATAGAAAGGTTCTGAAGGAAAAAAAGGCATATTAGTATGTTTATGTTTTTATAATTATATTTTTTTGTTCGAAAATCAAATTTCTGATATTAAGGAACGGGTGTCGGGTAAAACAGATTTGATCCACTATGAACTGGTAGAGTTTTAATTATTAAATCTTATAATTATATACTGTAATGACAGTAAGTTTACAAAACCAAGTAGCTGCGTTATGGTAATCAGTACATGTTCACAATGGATGTAAAGCTGTGAAGCTTTCTGGAAAATTTATTATTAACCAACTTCACTGAGTGTGTCTGGATTGAATCGACATTCAGGACGCCATACTTATATCCCGTAATAATTGCTTGATATCAAAAAATTTTGCCAAATAATTTTTACCTTCTTTTTCTACATATTACCAACGAAATAAAATATTTTGTTGTAATTCATACACATTCTAACTTTTAACTTCACGACAGTTATTACGGAAGCTCATTGAGGCCAGTTCAGTAGAAAAATTAATTTTCACTGCGTTTAAACGCAATGATTTTTGCGTTTAAACGCAATCTTTTGCGTTTAATCGCAATGTGGTTTGCGTTTAAATGCAAAAGATTGCGATTTAACGCAAAGGGCTCTGCGTTTAAACGCAAAGAAGATTGCGTTTTAACGCAAAGTTTTGCGTTTAAACGCAATATTTTGCGTTTAAACGCAAAAGTATTGCGTTTAATCGCAAAAGTATTGCGTTTAATCGCAAAAATTTTTGCGTTTAATCGCAAAAAACTATTGCGTTTAAACGCAAAGTTGGTTTTGCGTTTAAACGCAATAATTTTTGCGTTTAAACGCAATGATCGTTGCGTTTAATCGCAAAAGGTATTGGGTTTAAACGCAATAGTTATTGCGTTTAATTGCAAAACTGTTTTAATTTGAACATGACTCTTTTTTATTTAGACTAAAAGAAGAGGCTGATGTTGTTAGCACATACTTTTGTTATGCCACAATTATCCGTCAATCTGTCCATCAAACGTAATGTTAGACATTTCTCGCTTTTCTCGTCGTGCTCTCTCCTCTATTTCTAACGGTTTTTCATATTGTTTCTCATAAATCGAATCTTAATTATCCAATAAAATCAAATAGTCCGCACATACACTGTACAACTGCCGTCCATAATGCTTCACATCATTGTCAAATGAAAGTGAAAATGTTTATTCAATATTACGGACTGATTTGGCACTTTTTGTAATTAAGTTATATCACTGATTTGAATTAGTGATATCACCTGTTCAAAAAGTGATAGCATTTATTAGAATAAGTGTTATCACCTATTAATCACCTATTTATCTTGTGATTTGAATAAGGGATATCACATTGAATAAGTTATACATGTACATATCACTCTTTGAGTTTGAATAGATGAAATCACCTATTCAAATAGAGGATTTTACTTTTTGAAAAGGTGATATCACCTATTCAATTTGGTAATATCTTAGAGACAATAACTACTAAAAAGGGCACTTCATAGTTCAATTACATGCACCTATAATAATATAATTTTCATAGTATAGCCATCAATGCAACTGTTTATGCAAGTTCCATTTGTTTTAATTTGTCACACGAATCGACATGCCTCCATTAATAAGACCCCTTGGCATAATGCTCTTTGCGAAAGAGTCTTTTCTGTTTTTTAATTCAACTATTTCTCATAGTCTAGATACCCAGTATTCGGCCAGCAAACATCACTGGCGCATCCATCAAAAGCCATTCTGCATGTCATCTTTAAGGAAGAATTTGGAAACAAATATAAGCAAAGACTTATTCTTTCTCTTGTATTTATTTATAGCGCGATCCTTCTTTTCAGGATACGTTCGCTTATAGAAGTACCTGATGCTTGCAAGTTATGACAACTTACTATTTCATTATCAGTTAATCCAAGTGAAAACCAGAAATTGATCAAAGTCTTTGTGATGTGTCAAGTGTTGTCTTGGTACATGTACTAAGTGTATATAAGTAAAGGAAATAATTGCGATTTAACGCAAAAATCATTGCGTTTGATCGCAGAAATCATTGCATTTAATCGCAAAATTATTGCGTTTATTCGCAAAAATTATTGCGTTTAATCGCAAAAACTTTTGCGTTTATTCGCAAAATATATTGCGTTTAAACGCAATATTTTTTTTGCGTTTAAACGCAATAATTTTGAGATTAAACGCAATACTTTGCGTTTAAACGCAAAACTTTGCGTTTAAACGCAATCCACTTTGCGTTAAATCGCAATACTGTTTGCGTTTTATCGCAATCTTTTGCGTTTAAACGCAAAATACATTGCGAATAAACGCAAAAGATTGCATTTAAACGCAATAAATATTGCGATTTAACGCAATATAAATTAATTTATTTACCGAACTGGCCTCAATGAGCTTCCGTAAAACAGAGCATGATATGTAAAATTTACCAGATCTAAGATATCTGAAAACGATTCAATCTTTTCTTGAATCTTTTATGGATTCTCTTGATATAATGCAGTCCGAAATATCTCAGACTGACTTTTTCCTGGCTTTTTTAACGATTTTGATATTTTGCATGCCAGGTTTTCAAAATCGTTAAAAAAGCCAGGGAAACATCAGATATTTCGGACTAGATATAATGGACACCGAGTTCATAATCTATTGTTCGAAAAATCGTACTTCCTAAGAGAAACGTTGTTATCCAGAAATAATATGATGATATGTAATATTTTGTTTTGTTTTTTCTGTGCCCATTCCGGCGATTACAGCATTTTATTTATACATAATGGAATCCGAGTGTGTACAATCTGTCCAGGTAATGTTGAGTATGGTAAACTGTTTACAGGTAATGTTGTGTACAGTGCATGGTTACAGGTAATGTTGTGTACAGTGCATGGTTACATGTAATGTTGTGTACAGTATCATGTACAGGTAGTGTGTACATCATATCCAGGTAATGTTGTGATGACTGGGTGATATCATGTGTAGTAGTATCTTAGTCTCTGCTTGGATGACGTCATTGTGTGATATAAGACTTTGATTGGATGATGTCGTGATATGGTAACTCTCTGATTGGTTGATGTTATAGTGTGATTTTAATATTTGATTGGTTGATTTTTGTGTAATTTTAAGCTCTGATCAGGTTAACAGTATTTTAAACTGTCATATTGAAAAAAAACCACCTTATTATGTTTGTAATATGTTCAATGGAATTTCCATGGAGACTTTGACTGTTTTATTTCTAGGCGTATTCGACACTCCCTTACTAGCAGCCCTACCACAGAAAGCAATTGATGCCGTGACCAAAACTGTTGTTTTTCCTCAGAGACTTGGAAAACCGGATGAATTTTGCACAAATGTGTCAAACAATTGTTGAAAATCCTTATCTGAATGGAGAAACAATCCGATTGGATGAAGCTCTCAGAATGGTATGACAGTCCTCGATTCCTACTGGAGCAGGATTCCTTATTGTGATTAATAGACTGAGAGCACTGTAGACTGAGAGTATTGTGGGTTATTGCTTGGGTGAACTAATGAAAATGACAACCAATCACACGAAAGTTGTGAACAAGAAATTTGTTTAAATTGCCGTCATGTAAAGTAATCCAAGAAATTATACAAGATGAAAATGCTGTGATGTGTTTTTGATTACAATTTTTTCTACAATAAATGGTTGAAAATTTAATAAATTTTTTACTTGGTTCTCGCTCATTAAAATCATGCACAGGTGATTGGGTCTCCAATCTCCATATATTCATATATATACATATTACCGGTATTATGTGTATATTAGGTATCAAAATTATTTTTAAAAAACGTATAAATTCATACAAAGCAAACAAGTATTTTCATTACTTTTACATATTTTACATTCAGAAGCTTTGAATTGCGCACAATGGTAAATTAGAACAGAAAATAAACCGTAAGTGTCTAAAACAAACGTCCTTGAAAATCAGAACAGGAAATGAAATCACAAGTTGGTTAAAAGAGGAGATAGATAATTGAGTTTTTCCCCATTATTTTCGTGTTTTCATTGATACGCCAGCTCCCATTTAGTCACATAGACAAACTGATTTTCTTCCACTGTTTAACTTTTGTATAAAACTACGATTTTTTTTATCATACTTTATTCATTTGAGGACAGTTTTTGAAAGAAATTTATATACATGTTTTCATAATAGAAATAATTTTTCAAAAATGTCAGATATCTTTAAGGCCAAGTTCTGTTTTAATAGTAAATCTTCAACAGTGTTGAAAATAACTCTCTCATTTATCAATAAATGTACATAATACATAAATAGTGTACAAGCTAGAACTATTTTCCTCTCGTGTAAATGTGAAATATAATTATACATGTATATCTTTCATACTGATATGTAATAAAAACAATACTTCTGTTTATATAATGGGCCTTGTGTTTACAAGTGCCAATATGATCTTTGTATTGGTATTTATTTTTCTTTACTTTTGACTTTTTGTGCAATTCGATGTACACTAATACTGAAAACAAGATATGTTCGTGAAACACTTATGCCCCCCCCCCTCCCTTGGAAACATCTGCGAAGAAATGGGAGTCCCTAATTTCACAATCGTAATTCAAAATACCTTCTTTCAATCATTAACAATTACAGTCCTCAGGTAAATAACATCGGATGCAACTAAAGTTCGTAACTATGTGTCCCGCATGACGTGCGTTTTTATAGGTAGCTAGGGAATTTTTAAGGTTTAGAACTGACTGACAGACACTTGATTAGACAACACTCTATGATGTCTAGAAAAACCAAGGTAGTGTTTAATTTCTTATAACAGTTGTATTTTATTAAGGAATAAGGAATCATTCTTTGAGTATTATGAGTTGGTAATTTTGGTCGGGGCGTGATCAAATTCAAGGGCTTTATTATAGATTTGATCACGCCTCGACCAAAATTATCACCTCATAATATTCAAAGAATGATTCCTTATTACTTATATTTATATAATTTTCAGCTATTGTACAATTAAATATTTAAATATAAATAAGCAAATCCCGCTGGCGCCCGAGTTATACGTCATTTGAAGTTATTAGACTGTATAGTACAAAATCGATACGTAGTGGTCACACTGGAAATGTAAATATTAAGGGTTATTTTTTGTCTTTTTGAATCATACTGCCTTACTGTTATTACATGGTGGTGATTTAAAAAAAAAATGTACAGGCGTATCGTTTAATCTAATTAAAATTCATCTTCGCTAGCCATGGGTTTTCGGTCCACTTCGCTCCCCATTTATGGGAAAGGGGGTGGACAGAAAACCCTTGGCTAGCGAAGATGATTAAAATTAGAACTTCCATCCGCTCCTCGGTTTCGATGTCGCGACATATAGAAAACCGAGGAGCGGATGGAAGTTCTAATTTTTAATTAGATTGGTATCGTTTGGCAGACTTTTCGAATAGTTGACATGCAAAAAAAAAAAATAAAAAAAAAAAAAAAAAAATAAAAAAAACCCAAAAACAAAAAAAAAAAACCCACCAAAATCCCCATAAAAATAAATATCCATATTTCCCTATAATTTTTTAACCTGTTGCCCAAAAATAGGAGGGGGTAGCTTCTTAAAAATTATATTTCTTATATGTGAATTTACGAAAAAATGCATATGTACGTTGCAAGAAAAAGTGCACCCCCCCCCCTCCCCACACGATGCTACGCGCCTGAATCAAGTTGTACTATATATCAAGGTTGACCAATGGTAAGAATGAAAAGGAGTGCGCAGCGTTACAAAGAGAAATGTCCATTCTCATTAATCAATGAGATAATAAAACTGAAAGTTGTAATATTTAAACACTAGCAAACAGTTGAATGTACATCGTGTGTGGAAATACCATGTTGTGGGGTGGTTGTTTGAAATCAAGACATGAACTATTAAGGGCACAATAGATAATTTATTCTTTATAATGTACATAAATAACGATTCTGGTGTAGCAACATTGGACTCGCAGTGTGGCCATGGGTACCTGTAAAAGATACAAAAAGAAACAAATAAGTAAAACTGAAAAGGATTTTAAAGGGACAAGGCTCGATTGGTACCCCCTCCTCCCACGCAAATCTTGGTGAGAACATTATTTATTCAACGCTAGAAAGGAAAGTCAACAGTGAACACTTTTATAATTTTATGAATACCAATGATAGTCTTTGCACAAGCCTAGTTTTGTTCACCCAATGTTTTGTCCATTGTAGATTTATTAGCTAATGTTTAACTTTTGCATGCTATGTTTAATGTTTTGTTTTATGTAACTCATATTCATGACTGTATGCCGACATGGTAACTGTCAATAAATGAATTGAAATTAAAAAAAAAAAATTATTTCTTACTTAACTTTATACAGTATATGATTTTCGTGGATAGTGAGATTTACAAATATTTCATGCCATGTCAATGTAATCCAATCATTATTTATTGTTAAGATCCCATTTATCCCAATGTTTAATTACATACAGGACTTCAGTGCAAACGTAGAAGCAAGATTTAGAAGCTTTTGTAGACATGAATACAAACGAGCGGACTTTAAGGCCCTAAACGTTTAGGCCCAAAGATGTTTAAGCATTATGATGTTTTGGCACCATCATTAATTTTTTCCCATTTAATTCACTTTATTCACTAACGTGTTAAAATTTAATATTTTTAATAAGTTTAAGAAATATTTTTTCCTATGTTAATTTCTTGTGATTACGTTTATAACAATCTACGTATTATATCCATACTACGCGTCTTAATTATTAATTAAGCGAGGACTGAGTAAGCGCATGTGTCACTACGAATTTTATTATATATTCTTGCCAAAATTGCGCAATTTAGATACAGGTTTTAATTCAAAACGAACTTTAATCCTCTTGACATCTTTTTTAACAACACTTCATTTACAATTTAATAGCAAAAAAAAAACAAAACACAGGTGCAACCAGCAAGGCACGAGACTTTGTACACATGTGCTTGGTAATCAAGCCGGGCCTTTTACACCCCCCGTCCCCCGGAAACAACACGCATCAAAAATTCAAATGATCTCGCATTATTACAAAGTGGGATAATCAGAAATCTTAAACATTATTTTTCATCTCATAAAAAATCAACACCTGTCGCGGGCGGAAACGCACCAAATTCAGACGGGGATTCGGGAATATTATGATCCACCCCTGCTATATTTATAAGTTAATCACGTGACGATCACAAAGGCCAACAAGACCAGGAAGAAAAATACCGTGATCGCCATGTTGGACTTGTAGAGGTTTGTTTCTTAACCAGTAACTCTTTTACCCCCCCCCCCCTAAAAAAAAATGAAAAATGAAAATAATGCAAATGCTTTAGAGATCGAGGTCTTAATAACCAAGAGAGTTGCGACCTATTGTCGTGTACTGCAGTACGTGTGCACCAGAGACATAAACTCTGGTGTGCACTTCCAACATGCAAGTTTAAGATTTTACAATCCTTAAGTTTTTTGAATAATTTACTGAAGTATGGTAAACTAATAGTGACCGGTTTTTTTCTTCAGAATATCTCTTAAAATCCCATCATACTATATGACCATGGACCCTGAGTACAGCCTTCAGGATGTGTTACGGTGTCATCTCTGTGAGACCCCGGGCCCCCCTATGTACTGTGCCATTTGTAACAAATATCTGTGTAAAGCCTGTGAGGGGGAACATCTCTCAGATCACTCCAAAGAACACAAAGTGCTACCATTTGAAAAGAGGAGATATACTCCAAAGTGTCAAAAACATTCCTTAAAACTATGTGAACTTTACTGTGAACAATGTGACATTCCTATTTGTGCAACATGTGCTTCTTCTAAAAAACACCGCGGCCATAAATTTATTGAAATAATAAAAACAATGGACAACAAGAAAGAACTCATTCAAAAAGATTTACAAGAATTAGAGAAATTTATTTTCCCTAAATACCAAGAGATTGCATTCATTATCCCAGTCCAGAAATCTGCTCTGAACGAAAACTCCCAGAAATTAACGACAGAAATCGACAAACATGGAGAAGACTTGCACAGAGAAATAAACACCATTATCAGAAACATGAAATCTAACGTGGAGGAAATGGACACCAAACACCTGACTGTCTTAGATAAACAGGAAGGTGAAATTAAACACACCATTTCTGAAATCACACAGAGCATTGCTGAACTGAAGAAGTTACTGGAGTCCAATGATGTCAGCCGTGTCTCTGCCTACAAATCCAGGAATGATGAATTCAAAAGATTGCCTCCTAAACTCACAGTGTCCTTACCAAGTTTTACCCCTCAGAAGATCAACAAAGAACAGCTTTATCAACAGTTTGGTTCTCTGTCAGCGTTATCTATCAAAACAGAAGAACATGGCTACACCATGGAATCTCCCGGTGCTGAGTCCTCTCCCCCGGACAGACCGCTCATTGATGTACCACGGATCATCACACAGATACACACCGAGTATAGAGGATTAAGTAGTGTGTCCTGTCTGAGTGATGAGGAGATTTGGACGCGTGGTTATGACAGAATCCTGAGACTCTACAACCTGAGGAGGGAACTAGTGAAGTCAGTCCAAACCAAGTCAGGGAACAAACCATGGGACATAGCAGTGACAAGGAGTGGGGATCTAGTTTATACTGATGAAGATGATAGAACTGTGAACATAGTGAAGAATACACAGATACAGACAGTGATCAGACTACGGGGGTGGAGACCTCGGGGTGTCTGTAGTACCTCCTCTGGTGACCTCCTGGTTGTCATGGACAGTGATGATACACAAACAAAAGTTGTGTGTTACTCTGGCTCCACAGAGAAACAAAGTATTCAGTACGACGACAAAGGACAACCTCTCTATTTATCTGGTGGATACTATAACATTAAATACATCAGTGAGAACAGGAACCTAGATATCTGTGTGTCAGACTCGGACGCCCATGCAGTAGTGGTGGTCAATCAGGCCGGGAAACTCCGGTTTACCTACACTGGTCCTCCCTCTACTACCAAGGGATCATTTAGTCCATACGGCATCACCACAGACAGCCAGGGTCGGATCCTGACAGCAGACAGTGACAACCACCGTATCCACATCCTGGATCAGGACGGACAGTTCCTCCGCTACATTGACAACTGTGATTTACATTGGCCATGTGGTTTATGTGTGGACACCAGAGACAACCTCTTTGTGGCTGAGTTAGACACAGGTAAAGTGAAGAAAATACAATATAACATGTAAACAAACTGTGTTTATAAGAATCAAACTATTTGTTTATTTATTTACATGTAACATTAGTGAAGAAATCCCTATTACAAATGAAACAAACCATGTTTTATAATCATCAAACGGTTCATGATATTGAATTATATTTCAATAAAGTTCTCAAGTGACAACAGCTAAATGTTACATGTAAATAAATTAATTTGTTTGATATGTTTACATGTCCACAATCTGAGTGTTTTACATCTTGTATGTGAACAAACTACCTGTAACTGACTGTGTTTACATAATGTATGTCAACTGACTGATTGTTTTATGTATTGGATGTACACTAACTGTGTTATTTGTATTTGTATATACATGTATTGGATGTAGACTAACTGTGTTTATATATTGGATGTGTTTATATATTGGATGTGTTTGTATATTGGATGTGTTTATATATTGGATGTGTTTATTGGATGTGTTTATTGGATGTGTTTGTATATTGGATGTGTTTATTGGATGTGTTTGTATATTGGATGTGTTTATTGGATGTGTTTATTGGATGTGTTTGTATATTGGATGTGTTTATTGGATGTGTTTGTATATTGGATGTGTTTATATATTGGATGTGTTTATATATTGGATGTGTTTGTATATTGGATGTGTTTATATATTGGATGTGTTTGTATATTGGATGTGTTTATATATTAGATGTGTTTATATATTGGATGTGACTGTCAACAGACCAAATGTGGTGATTTGAAACTTCAAACATTGCATGCCATCAAACTGTGTAATATTATTATATTTAATATATGTTAAATCTAACTGCAATAATGCAATATATATTGTATACTGTTTAGATGTATATATTAAATAATAAATGTAAATTAACTGTGTAATTATGAAGTGTGGTGCATTACTTCAATGGTTCAGACTCTTGACATTACAAACATTTCGTTCTCAGAGGTAGAAAGTTCTCTTAACTATACACTGCTATATAAAAGTACATTATCTCATAGTTAGGAAAACCATCTACTACTGAAAAAAAGTATTTGCGTTATCAAGTACTTAATCAGGCGTCAATTAAACAACGAAATGCTTCTTTTCATGTTTTATGTGGGTATGAAGACAGTGAGAATTGCAGAAAAAATATATAACTCTCAATCGCCTTGGCTGATCATGTAAAATTGATCGTTATTGTCGATCAGCACATTTCACAGAAGGAACAGCCAATTCTTCCATACATTAATGTTACCATTATGGTTATTATAACTACTTGGAAGTCTGAGGTCAGCCTGTGTAAGTCGGTATTTATCAAAGTTTGGATTATTTTGTGATTGATCGTAACTTAGCAACATGGACAGCACAGATTGACCTCAGACTTAAAAATAGTTGTTGAATATATGGAAGAATTTGCTGTACCTTCTATGCAATATCCTGATTGAGAAAACTGATAACTTGCTTTTAATGAATAATTGAAAGAGATAAAGAGAGAAATTAAGAGAGAGAGATGTAAATATAATTAATACAAAAGGCCCATGGGCCACATTGCTCACTTGAGAAAAAATAGCCATAACAATTAAAATCAGCTTTATGGAGTCATATACAAAGTATTTGGACAATTTAGTAGAAGTGGTCCGGTATGAAAATATCTTAAAAGTTGACCCCCATTGTGGCCCCCACCCTACCCCAGGGTACTTGATTTGTAGAAACTTAAATCTACTATATCTGAGGATGCTTCCACACGAGTTACAGCCTTTCTGAAGAAGAAGATTTTCTAAGACTTTTCTCTATATATTCCTAAGTAAAAATTTGACCTCCCAATGGGGCCCTATCCTAAACCTGGGGATCATGATTTGAACAAACTTAAATCTACACTACCTGAGGATGCTCCACACAAGTTTCAGCTATTCTAGCGAAATGGTTTTAGAGAAGGAGATTTTTAATGATTTTTCTCTATATATTACAATGTGAAAATTAGACCACCAATGTGGCCCTACCCTGACCCCGGGGATCATTTCTTGAAAAAAATTAAATCTATACTACCTGAGGATGCATATAAATCCACTATATCTGAGGATGCTTCCACACGTTACACCTTTTCTGGCCAGATGGCTTTTGAAAAGAATTTTTTTTTTAGAATATCAACACATTTTCAAAATTCTTAAATATTTCTTGACTTGAATATTGTCTTGGCCCTTCATTTTAACAAACTTGAATCCCCCTCTACCCAACAATGCCTTATGCTTAGTGTGGTTAAAATTGACCCAGTGGTTTTTGAGAAGTCTAAAATATAAAAAGTTTATGGATGGATGGACAGACAGACGCCAAACAAAGTGATCAGAATAGCTCATTTGAGCTGCCAGCTTAGGCGGGCTAAAAATGATTTCTTTAGGTGATCTATGGGCTATGAAGGTAGAAATCATTGCAGAAAAAAAGTACAACCTGCTGAGTTATGTTTTTTATCTGCAACAGTAGCTACTGTCACACCCGCATGTACCACCAAAGAGAGCATTTTATTGGTTTTTTTTAAAACTAATTTCAGAATTTATAAACAAAAAGTGAAGACTTTTATGAACAACTTAGACTTTATCAGGATCAAATTACACTTAGTTTTAAGGTACAAACCTCCCAATGAAAGTCTGTAGATTACTAAGCTTGCTGCGATAGCTAGTACATGTAGTTTCTTTCTACCTGTTATTATCTCCAGGGTCTGAAAAATGACGAAAGTTATAAGTCATGGTGAAGAACCCGAAATATATATTTAGTATAATTATTACAAGATTTTATCTTTATTAAAGTCCTAGGACATTAACTGCAATACCAGTTATATGTGTCGATTACTTGATGATTCAATTTTTCTATGAATATCTAATGTTGAAAATTCAAAATATGAAAGCTGCGCTTTTGAATTAATAGTTCACCAGTAAAATGTATGAGTTATCTTTCTTTGACTATAGTCACTGATGGATGAATTATTTCCCTTTGATTAGTCTGATGATACCAAGTTGAAATTTAGGCAGGCTTCTAACACAGAATCATCTTACATTCTTACATAACTACTGGTACCTAAAAATTAGTTGATTTTGTGACTCGATCTCGATCTATACCTTAAAATATACCTGTTTAAACATACAGAGTTTTATCCCTTGTCTTGGATCTGATGCTTGACCAGCTGACTGCTCAGTGATGACATCCTATACTTCAGAAAATCGAGTTACTGGAAGAAAATCTCTTTCAGACTGTGATCAAATTTGGAAATAATTGGTGATAGTTAAAATAAATTAGTCTTAAAAATACATGTTATTATTTTCACAGTTTTAACATAGAACTATTCTGCTAGAGTTATTACCAATATGAAGAATTGAAGCAACACCCTTCCCCCCAGAAAGAAACAGAAACAAAAAACAAAAAAACAAAACAAACAGTGCCAATGATTAATATCACAAAAGTAGAATCATATTAAGGAGGCTGGGTGGTCAACAAATTAACCATCAGATCTGTCTTAAACTTTGAAATATAATATTTTTGGCACATAAACTAACTTTAAGTAAATAAAAAAACCCAAATATTTTAGCTTTAAAATTTTATTTCTTTCCTATATCTTTATACAGAGCTCTTATTCTTAAGGAGATTAAAATAGTCTAAAAATGGCCATGACCACCGAACCCTCTTAAATTTGGACAGAAGGAATAAAAATAGGGTCTTAGATGTGTTCCAAAGTAATACTAAATGAGAGCATATTGATATCACGTCTTCCGCCAGTCTAAAGGGTGTATATTCCTGATATAACCATCTGTTTCTAAGTCCAAATAAGACCATTTCATGTACGTCCCTATTGTATTTAAGTGTTGTAATTTTGTATATAAAACAATATAAAATATTAACATTGCAAAATTAAAGAGATTTATCTATTTTAGATACAAACAAATTTATAAATAATTCTGCAATATTTTTGTTCAAGGACATATTGATGATTAGCATAATAATGATACAATTAAGCTTATAAAAACCATGGCAAGTAGGCGAGAACAGGGATAAGGAGGCAACAAGGTAAGAAGAAAGGTGTTCTTACAAAACATGGTAGTGTAGGAAGGGGTTACAAATAAATATGTATATATAAACTGCATAAGGTAAACCTGTGTTACTGTTCATTTCTAGTGTTTATGAGTTATTTATAGTATAAATACATGTATATCGGCTGTGTTTGATGATTCTATGGGGTCGAGTGAACTTGTGCAGAAAGTGTAGTTTAACTTGTTTCCTAGTATAAGAATTTTGCAATAAAATATAAATTTTGGCCTTTCACATCTTATTTTTAAACTCATCAATGCACATGAAATTGAATTAAGCATTTCATGTAAATCCTCACAAATTTTACCTGCTCCATATAGTCAGCTGTTCTTTGAAATGAATCTGCATGAAAGTTATAGATTCTCCACAGGATCTTTATGGTGGTTAGGGATTCTCCCAAGGATCTTTCTGGTGGTTAGGGATTCTCCCAAGGATCTTTATGGCGATTAGGGATTCTCCACAGGATTTTTATGGTGATTAGGGATTCTCCAAAGGATCTTAATGGTGATTAGGGATTCTCCACAGGATCTTTATGGTGATTAGGGATTCTCCACAGGATCTTTATGGTGTTAAGGGTTTCTCCACAGGATCTTTACCTGCATGTTGGTTAAATGATAGGGATTCTCCAGAGGATTTGCATGGTGGTTAGGGATTCTCCACAAAATCTGGGTGATGATTTGGGAATCTTCACAGCAATCTTCAAGAGAAGAAATGGTTTAGACAAATTGTCACCATCTCCTAATGCAGAGGAAGGCAGAAGATGTTTAATTTCAACAAAGTGTTTGAAAATGAATAAATCAAACATCTACTATAATTTCGGTTCTTATATATTGCTTAAATAACACATTTAATCAAAATTTTCAATATAAATCTAGACACCGTCACATTAATACATTGATATACAAATTTGTCACATCATTAAATGTAAAGAAAGGATCTTAAAAGGGTGGTTGAGGTACACATAAAAATTATGATATTTAAATTATAGAAGTCAATCTTACATATTCATATGGCAAATGTAAAGATACATAGTCTCTCTTCATGAAATTTGAAACACTGAGTTCAAATAAGTGCAAATGTTCAAAATTCTGAAATATAACTTGATATCATAACTGGCCAGTTATAGTCTAAGGGAAATAACTCTAAAGAAATGTTGTCATTCTCTACATGTTCCTCACAGTATACATGTATATACATTTTTACTGTAAATTTTTATCAGAATTGTGCAATTTAGATGCAGGCTTTAAATTTAAAACAAACTTCTGGTAAGATTCCTTTTGAAACAAATCTTTCAAAACAAAATATCTGTGAGCCAATGCTCACTAGTGATACCCCGCTCTAATGTGAATATGCAAAATAAGCAAAGTCGACATTTAACAGAAAGTTGGCATCCGATCGGTACAAAAATATATCCCACAATATGGCATGCCTATACAAAAAGTGTGATAAAATTTCAAGCATCTGCGATAAAAAGTTGCTGAGAAATCTTTGACGAAAATTTGTTTGAAAATTTTGGCTAAAAATAAACAAAGTCATCATTTAACAGGAAGTCGACATCCGATTGGTACAAAAATATATTCCACAATATGGCATGCCTAGACAAATAGTGTGTTAAAATTTCAAGCATCTGCGATAAAAAGTTGCTGAGAAATCTTTGACGGAAATTTGTTTGAAAAGTTTGGCTAAAAATAAACAAAGTTGTCATTTAACAGGAAGTCGACATCCGATTGGTACAAAAATACATCCCACGATATGGAATGCCTAGACAAATAGTGTGTTAAAATTTCAAGCATCTGCGATAAAAAGTTGCTGAGAAATCTTTGACGGAAATTTTTTTCAAAATTTCGGCTAAAAATAAACAAAGTTGTCATTTAACAGGAAGTTGACGTCCGATTGGTACAAAAATACATCCCACGATATGGCATGCCTAGACAAATAGTGTGTTGAAATTTCAAGCATCTGCGATAAATAGTTGCTGAGAAAAATGCGACAGAAATTTTTGTTACGGATGGACAGACAGACGGACTGACGGACACACAAGGGTAAAACAGTATACCCCCTTCTCCTTCGGAGCGGGGGTATAATAAATTAATATTTTCTCAGCAATAAACACATGTATATCCTATAGCTTTCAAAAAGGCAATTAATTTAATTGTTAGGACCTTTTCACTCCAGTATGGGAACACCACACATTTAAACTTGAAATGACTTTGTATTCTTTTATAAGTGGACTAGTCAGCTATAATGCATCTAAAGTGTTGTTTGACACTTAATTAAATAAATTTATATAGTCGATCAGCCCCATTTACAGGCAGAAACCTCTTATAATATATACATGTATATGACATATTTATAAGGAGAATTTGGAATTTGTTTTTGCTAGCTGCTATGTTTTGATTAATGCAACTTCTGGCGGGCTCATAACAGCGTTTCTGATTTAAGTAAGGGGAAACCTAAAAATATAGGGGTTGTCACCTCCCTGTTGCTTAGTAACGTGCCTGCTTGGTATGTAATTGTCATGTGTTATACTTAGCTATATATATATATATACACTGATGATTTACATTTTTCAAGACATCAAAGTAATACATGTACTTGATCCTAACAGTTCTTGTCAAGCTGTGCATTCCCTCTTCAATGACCATGGTCTGCTGAAAATAAATCATAATTTATTAGATAACAATAAATTGTCACTTGGAAGTGAGCATTCATAAAAACCGGGAAAGTAAAATTGTACAGAACCGATCAGTTTTATAGAACAGATACCATTTAAAGCAATACCAACAAGAAAACATATCTCATTGATTTCAAGGGACCTATAGGCCTCATTGCTCACCTGTGCAACAATGTCAGACTTTGATCAATGTAGCTAACTGGTTATAAGCTTTATTACATATGAAATACATTGAGCAAATATAAATTTGTCTTAATGTACATAATCTTCATACATTTGCAAATATATTTCCTTAAGTTATATGAACCTACTAAAGAGAACATGCTTATTTCTGTGTCTATCTATGACGTCGCAATGATTATCACAGTGGCCACGCGTTTATGTTTTTAGTGTCGCTGGGTTTTTAACAATGTATAATCTCCTGTTATTATTCCAAAGTTAACGAAAGAACAAGAGAAAAGCTGTCAATGTGACAGCAAACCAGGTTTTGTTTTGTGTGAACAGTATCCATAATCTATTTGTCAACCCTGCATTGATAAACACTACCTATCCAGAGAATTGGGGTACTCTATATGCATTATTTTGCCAAAAAATAACTAAGTTCAACAGCTAATATTTTTTCCACAAGTTATCAAAAATTAAAATCCAAGTAATATGCACATCTCTAATATATATATATGTACAAAGATATGCTTATTTGACAGTTATTACTAGCATTTTAAACAACAAAAAACAAAATTAATGCAAATGGGCCAAAAATTTGTCAATCCTAGTGGACAAATAATTGACTTAATCTTATTTATTTTGTGTAATGAGAAAATTTGTCAAAATTAATATCTGACCTGTTTATTAGAAAAGGGATAAAACTTCATGATAAATAGAAATAGGGCAATGTGAATTACCTATTATATATAGTCTGTCCCAAGTTATGTTTTCATCACATTTGGACGATTTTTGATATAAATACACATACCTGTGAAAGAAATACAATTGAAATAGATGAAAAGGCAAATATCTAAGATATCGATCTTCATTGCCAGATTTCTTCCTAAAAGATTTATAATGGGAAATGTTGACATCTTTTTCCCAACTCAGAGGTGATCACTCGGAATATCTTGCATAATTTTTCAACATTATCATCCAGGTACTTTCATGGCTGTTGCAATTCAAAATCCCCGTATACTTTTTAGTTTTGGTTGCGTACTTTCTGACTACTGAAACCTGAAGCAGTATATATGGTTGACTTGGCATGCAAAACAGATAATCTGGGTTTTTTTCTTCATTTTAATGGATGAACGTAGTTTAGGGACAAAGGAATTTTGGTTATTGAAATATCAAGAAAAAGTGGTGAAAGCAGAAACTTGTGACAGAGTATATAAAAATTTGCAATATTAAAAGGTATCTTAAGAGACACTTTAAATAAAACACACACAATAGCATAATTGTCATGACCCTATTATTCAGATTTATCATAATGGAAATCTGAGCGTGAATTTTAGATTTATTAAGGGTTTTAAGATATTTGACAGATATGATAAAAATCGTAGATGACGTCATCATATTGACTTTTAATGTGACCTTAACATTATACAAACACAAGTTATAGGCTCCATTTAGAAGGCTGAATTACACAAAATCAAATGAACACCACTGAAATGTAGGTTTATAAATGATCAAGATACGCGGTATATGTACCATGTGAACATCGACTTTGTTCTGCCTTGAGTGAATGAAATGTGCGATTCAGATAAAGGATTGAAATAAACTTTTTCCAGAATTATGCCATTATAACTCTGCATTTGAAATTACTAATTTTGCCATTATAACTTCGATTTGAGAAAATATTCCAAAGAACTAGTTAACTTAACTGGTGTTTCGTACTACCTGAAATCAAACACTGTTCTTGTTCGTCTGTAAACTTCCTTTGTAGCAGACACAATATTTTTTATGCATTACGATCCCGATTATAATTGAAGAGTCTTTCGTGCGCACCAGAGATGCAACACACACATTCTGTAACACTGGACTTTTACTATGTCCGATTTACGCCCACATGTACTGGTGATAATTCTAAAATAAAGCGTTAAAAATCAATCTGCAAATTGATGGGGGGAAAAAAACAATTATTCACTGAAACAAGCTTATGTTTGTAAACAAAAAACTACTGGTTACATTATCACCTGTTCTCTATTTATTTCACCTTACTGAATAGCGTCCAGTTTATCTTAAGGTATCTCACTCATCAATGTTGTTTATCAAGAATTTCTCGAGAAGTTTATCATTGAAATCTGTAGAAAAACATACATAAACAAGAATAGAATTCCAGGGTCCCCCGCCGTTCAAGCAGTATACTAGTATACTGTACTGTGGAATTATTAAATTTCGTGGGGGCCAATTTTCGTGGATTGCTTAAATTTTACAGGTTCGTGGGGACGTAATTTCGTGTATTCTCTAAAACCTACAAAGGAAATATGATTTTATTACCCTTATTTATTAATTCGTGTAGGATGTTAAATCGTGGATGAGAGGTACCCACGAATTCCACGAAAATTGAACCACCACGAAATCTAATGATTTCACAGTATATGAAATTGCAATATTTTCAAACATTCAGGGCTGTTCCAGAATTAAATGTGTGGGGAGGTTGGGGGGAACATTTTTTTATACCCCGACCACCCATTTTTTCCAAAATTTGTAGGCATGAGAGTGCTTACAAGGTCAATTTTTGGATAAAACGGAGTCATTATTGTGGTCAGAGTCCCATAACTCCAGCAAAAAGTATCGACCAATGCTGATTTTCGAACTTGACCAAGGTAATAGGTGTATAAACATTTGGTATAAATTTAATGAAAATCTGTCAAAATTTGTAGGCATGAGAGCGCTTACAAGGTCAATTTTTGGATAAAACGGAGTCATTATTGTGGTCAGAGTCCCATAACTCCAGCAAAAAGTATCGACCAATGCTGATTTTCGAACTTGACCAAGGTAATAGGTGTATAAACATTTGGTATAAATTTAATGAAAATCCGTCAAAATTTGTAGGCATGAGAGCGCTTACAAGGTCAATTTTTGGATAAAACGGAGTCATTATTGTGGTCAGTGTCCCATAACTCCAACAAAAAGTATCGACCAATGCTGATTTTCGAACTTGACCAAGGTAATGGGTGTATAAACATTTGGTATAAATGTAATGAAAATCTGTCAAAATTTGTAGGCATGAGAGCGCTTACAAAAAAGTGTGACGGACGGACGCACGGACACACGGACCCACAGACCCACGGACACACGGACGGACGTCCGGCATTTCTATGTCCCCGCTCCGCGTTGCGGCGGGGGACAAAAATACAAAGGAAAAAGGGGTCAGTTTTCATACCCCTGTTTTTTCGTGACCTTTATACACTTAAAATAGACAATAGTACGTCATTTTTGTCATTGGTGAAATTATCGAAATATACGATACAAGTTTGATTTGTACGTGTTATGTTATTGTATACAAAGACACTGGAAAACATGCGCGGATCCAGAACTTTTTTCCAGGGGGGGGGGGTCCGAATTGAAAGTAGTGGGCCTACCCCTAATCATCAGAAATGTTGACGAGCAAAAAAAAAAAAAAAAAAACCTAATTCCGAAAATCATTGGGGGGGGGGGGGGGTAGTATACCTGTAACTCAAAAACAAGTATTCCTTTTAAAGGAATGATCGGCAATAATGATATATTGATAGCTAGAAGCAATCAACATGATCAGTTTGATGTAAAATAATAAAATAAGTACTGTATTTTTACAAAATATAGAATATTTTGAATCTGTACATATTATAAACCGTCAACAAATTTAATTTTTAAATAAATTTGGGAAAAGCCGTTCGTAAACTCCTTGTCTAATTTTATGTTTTTAACGTAATTATTAAATGTTAATGTATCTTCTTCTTCTTCAGAATACTGAGTAGGGCTCTTCAAAGAGCATTAACACGTATACAAAGAAAGAGTTGTATTAAAATAATTTAATGCGACTGAAAAACATTCCCAGATAGCAGGACGTCATTGGACCTTTGTTGGGCCAACAATGCTCCTTATGTTGGGCCACCGTATGCATTTAACATTGGGCCAGCGGCAATTTGCTCATCGGCCCTTAATCAGACCAACTTGTTAACTTATTGTTGGGCCAATGTAACAGATAATATTGGGCCATCGTTGGGCTACTGTATTCTTTTAATATTGGTCACTTTTGTACGGTTGGGCCATTGTAAGCAATTAACATTGGGCCAACCGCAATTTGCTCATCGGCCCTTAATCGGACCAACTTTTTGTCTTATTGTTGGGCCAATGAACGAACAATATTGGGCCATTGTTGGGCCACTGTATTCTTTCAACATAAGACAAAAAATACCTGAGCAAAAAGAAAAGAGTACAATATAATTAAATTGTAACATATTTTATTGCTCATGAATGCACTTCATGAAGAAAACATTTATTAAAAAACAAAAGTTAATGCTCACTTGTAGTAATACATGTATGGTTTTATCCCTGCTCTGATGTGAATGCACAAGTTCAGTAAACTTAAAAAAACCAAAGAGGGTAAAACCACAGTTATGCCATAGTATTTTTCAAAATATAAAAATTTATACACTGCCACTTTCCATCTGTTCCCTCTCCCGAGTCTCCTTCTCCCTTCTTTTCTTCTTTGCAGCAGCGCCCGTTACTTCCTTCCCCCACTCTTTGGCATATCTTTCTCATTGATATTGTTCTCAATGCCCTTTATTTATAGAATCAGCCGTTGCTGTTTTTTCGAACAATCTCTAAAACTGTAGTATTTAGTATTTAAAGCATTTGTTACTTTTCGCAGTAAAGAGTAAACATACATTACGATTACATTTATAAGTACATGTTTATCACTATATGTTTAAGCTTTCAAATAAGAATTTAACAAGAATAACAAGTCATTGAGTTTACATCATTCTTGCTTAAGTAAAGATGTTTATACTAAAATAACTGGTAAATAACCTTTTAAATTCTACTTACTTTCAATGACTGTCCTTTAAGACAATCCTTGGAAGTAAAGATTTTCCCTTTCCCATAAATACTTACGATTTGGATGCAGATATGCAAGGTATCGGTCTCATTACTCTAATGTCAAATGAAAAATGGCGCAGGTACGATATTACGAAAAGTAGCCCGGATGTTGTTTACCCACGATGCTTAGCCAGATTCATGACATTGGGCCAACCCAGGGCCGATGTCAACCCCGCAACAAATACTCTCTCTAACTACAAGAATTTTATGATATTATGCCAACAGTTAGCCCAACATTGGCCCCATAAAACATAGTCAACTATCTATATTTCATGTTGGACCACCGTTGGCCCAATAAAGATAACCCAACGGCGATAATACAACCATATTGTGAGATTGGGCTAACGATGTGCTGCTATCTGGGCATCTACTATTTCCATGCTCACATCTACAAACACTCATTTTACAATAGTAAAAATTTGGTTTCATCAACTGCATTATATAAGTCCATTTGTTGACAAAAGCCTTACTGCCAGCGCTGATTTTTTAGTGAAGACAGATTTCACGTGATTTCGTGGTCCTAAGTATTCGACTCGGTGTTCGTACATTGTCAGGCATTCAAAAGACCTCATGTGGCCTTTTAAAGCCTAAGTGTAAATGGTTACGAGATGCGTGTTTGGTGCGTAATTTTTATATTAATCCATGTATTTATTTAGACAATACTTACAGTTAGTGTATGCATCTACTCGGACTTATAGCATTGCATTACAGCGAGTATGTACGAAGATGAAACTTTCTATTTATATATGCATGTACATATGTACAATATGATCAATGTACATGCGTATTGATTATTACTATTGTGTTATCTGAATGTCATACAACAATAAACAGGTATCAAAATGAATTTAGTTTTAAATTGTAGTCAACAAATAGCAATACAACAGCGAAAGCACAAAATTTACGAAAATCATATACTGGAATATAATGACTTTTGAAGACTGAGAGGTATTTCAACGTACTATTTAACATGGAAAATCAGCAATTTTTGTTAATGTGAACGTAAAAAATCTTAATTAGTACCTAATCTTTGCATTTTCTTTAAAATTGAAAATGTTCATAAATTGACGTTCCTGCAGTAATTTGAAATCAAGTCGTTAATTAGTCTAAACCACGTGTTTAGTGTAAAAACGTTAACATGTAGTAAATCACGTGTTGCTTTATATTCACTGATTGGACAGTCGTTCGCGGTACGCATCTGTAAAAACTGAAATTCTTTGTGTTATTGTTTTTTTACTTTTCCCTTGGTTCACCCTTCTGGTTTGTACATAATCCTTTGGGGAGCCCCTTGGTTTAATACTTTAACCCTCGGTTCCTATGGTTACATATCAATCCTGTGGGGAACCCCTTGTTTGTACCTTAAATAGTCAGGTAAAAGTATGCACGGGATAGTACCCGGGAACATCAGCCGATAGACGTGGTCGTCATCCCGTCTAGTGCTATCAGGGGCCTGTCTTTAGAAAAACATCAGGTATTTAAACAACCCATTTTGTACGTTTTTCAACACGCGTTTGAATAGTTTTTCGGTAGTATGTTTTTCTTTTGTTTATTTTTATCAGGGTCTATTTTGCCTTGTTTTGCCGTTAAATTTCCCGTCCCTACAGAACGTCAATAGCTGTCAGGGAAGGAGGGTTCTTGGGTGCTGAATTATTTCCGGCTCCTGTATTTATGAGTAGCCGTTTCCATTTTCATGGGAGAGTTTTATAGAGACCGCTGTTCTACAGTGAGTGAGTAAACTACGGCGGCCCTTTCGACACATCTCTAAAACTACCTGTACTTGTGAATTTATACCTGACGGTGATCCTCGCAGTTTTATCAGTTTATTATCGTCAATGCAGATATATGTTATAACTTAACATTGTGAAAGTTTGATATTCATAATTATATAATTTGTGTCACTTGACAACTTATACTCTGAATATTGAGTTTATTGAAAGTCATTTCCCATCGGCGTGAACCAGGCCATGGATCATTTACAGCACCAAAGAAAACCTTCGTTTGATGCAGTTTCGATAGACCCGTGCAGCATGTGAATATTCTACTACAACTTAGTTCTGGCTGTTGCCGATATGCATGTACCTGACTGTAACCACGTGCTCACCTGAGGGTCCTTCAAAACCACGTGCGCCGGAACCGGGCTTCGAAAATAGACTTTTACTTAATTCAATTATTTCATTTGTATATTTCTGTTTGTTTGGTTTTTTTTTGGTTGAATTTTCTGTTTAATTCTTATTTTTTTTTTGTTATTAAATATTTTGTTAAAAATTTTATACTTGTTCTTTTGTTTTATGTAAGTTCATCAGGGTGCATAATCACACATCCTCACTCCCCACTCTCTCCCTACTCACTCTCCTCTCTCCCTACACACTCCCCTCTTTCTCTCCTCTCTCTCTCCCCACTCACTCCCTACTCTATCAGCCCACTTACTCCCCTCCCACATCCCACTTACTCCCCTCTCACTCCCCCATTTACTCTCCACTCACTCTTCACTCACTCTCCACTCTACCCTCTCTTACCCAACTCTCACCCCACTCACTTCCCTCTCCCTCCCCACTTACTGCCCATTCACTCTCCACTCACCCTTCCACTCACCCCCACTCTCTCTCTCCTCTTTCAACGCACTTACTCCCCATTCACTCCCCACTCACTCTCATCTCTCCCTACACACTCCCCTCTCTCCTCACCAACTCCCCACTCACTATCCCCACTCTTTCCCCACATTCTCCCCACTCATTCTCCTCTCTCCCTACACACTCCTCTCTCTATCTCCTCACTAGCTCCCCACTCACATCCCACATCTCACTCCCCATTCACTCTCCACTCACTCTTCACTCTCTCCCCTCTCACCCAACTCTTTCCCTTCTCTCTCCTCACTCACTCTCCCCACTCTTTCCCCACTCACTCCCCACTCATACTCCTCTATCCCTACACACTCCCCTATCTCTCATCTCTCTCTCCCCACTCACTCCCCCGTCTCTCATCCCACTCACTCTCCACCAATCCTCGACACACCCTCCACTCTTTCTCCTCTCTCACCCCACTCACTCCCCACATTATCCCAACTCATTCTCCTCTCTCCCTACTCACTCCCCTCTCTCTCTCCCCACTTACTCCCCCTTCTCTCACCCGACTCACTCTCCACTTATCCTCGACACACCATCCACTCTTTCTCCTCTCTCACCCCACTCATTTCCTACTTACTCCCAACTCATTTTCCTCTCTCCTTACACATTCCCCCCTCTCTCTCCCCACTCTCTCACACCACTAACTACCCTCCCAAATCCCACTAACTCCCCTCTCACTTCCCATTCACACCAATTCACTCTCCATTCACTCTCCACTATCTCCCTTCTCTCACCCAACTTGAGGGTGAGTGGAGAGTGAGTGGGGTGAGAGAAGGGAGAGAGTTGGGTGAGAGAGGGGAGAGAGTGTAGAATCAGTGGGAGTGAGTGGGGAGTGACAGGGGAGTAAGAGGGATGTGGGAGGGGAGTTAGTGGGATGAGAGAGTCGGGAGTAAGTGGGAAGTGAGTGGGGAGAGAGGAGAGAGAGGGAAATGTGTAGGGAGAGAGGAGAATGAGTGGTGAGAGAGTGAGGAGTAAGTGGGGTGAAAGAGGAGAGAGAGAGTGGGGGTGAGTGGAGAGTGAGTGGAGAGTGAATGGGCAGTAAGTGGGGAGTGAGAGAGGAGTGAATATGGTGAGAGAAGGGAGAGAGTTGGGTAAGAGGGGGGAGAGAGTGGAGAGTGAGTGAAGAGTGAGAGGAGAGTGAATATGGAGTGAATGGGGAGTGAGAGCGGAGTAAGTGGGATGTGGGAGGGGAGTTAGTGGGGTGAGAGAGTGGGGAGTGAGTTGGGAGAGAGAGAGGAGAGAAAGAGGGGAGTGTGTAGGGAGAGAGAATGAGTGGGGAGAGTGGGGAGTGAGTGGAGAGAGAGAGAGGAGAGATAGAGGGGAGTGCTTAGGGAGAGAGGAGAATGAGTGGGGAGAGAGTGGGGAGTGAGTGGGGAGAGAGTTGGGAATAAGTGAGGTGAGAGAGGAGAAAGATTGAGGGTGAGTGAAGAGTTATTGCAGAGTGAGTGGGCAGTAAGTGGTGAGTGAGAGGGGAGTGAGAGGGGAGTTAGTGGGATTAGAGAGTGAGGAGTAAGTGGGGAGTGAGTGGGGTGAGAGAGGAGAGAGAGGGGAGTGTGTATTGAGAGAGGAGAATGAGTGGGGAGAGAGTGGGAAGTGAGTGGGGAGAGTGAGTGGGGAGTGTGTAGGGAGAGAGGAGAGAATAAATTGGGAGTGAGTGGGGAGTTAGTCGTATGAGAGAGGAGAGAGAGTGGAGGGTGAGTGGAGAGTGAGTGGGGTGAGAGAAGGGGTAGTGAGTAGGGGGAGAGAGAGGCGAGTGTGTAGAGAGAGAGGAGAATGAGTGGGGAGAGTGAGTGGAAAGTGATTGATGAGAGAGAAGGGAGAGAGTTGTGTGAGAAAGGGGAGAGAGTGGAGAGTGAGTGGAGAGTGAATGGGGAGTGAGTGGGGAGTGAAAGTGGAGTGAGAGGGGAGTTAGTGGGATTTGGGAGGGGAGTAAGTGGGGTGAGAGAGTGGGGAGTGAGTGAGGAGAGAGGGAAGTGTGTAGGGAGAGAGGAGAATGAGTGGGGATAATGTGGGGAGTGAGTGGGGAAAGAGTGGGGAGAGTGAGTAGGGACTGAGTGGGGGGTAAGTGGGGTGAGAAAAGAGAGAGAGTGGGGGAGGGGGGGGGGGGTGAGTGGAAGGATGAGTGGAGAGTGAATGGGCAATAAGTGGGGAGTGAGAGAAGGGAGAGTAAGTGGGGTGAGAGAAGGGAGAGATTTGGGTAAGAGGGGGAGAGAGTGGAGAGTGAGTGAAGAGTGAGTGGAGATTAAATGGGGAGTGAGAGGGGAGTTAGTGGGCTGTGAGAGGGGAGTTAGTGGGAAGTGGGAGTGGAGTTAGTGGGAGTGAGTGGGGAGAGAAAGAGGAGAAAGAGGGGAGTGTGTAGGGAGAGAGGAGAATGAGTGGGAAGAGTGGGAAGTGAGTGGGGAGAGATTGGGGAGAGTGAGTGGTGAGTGTGTAGGGAGAGAGGAGAGAGAGAATGAGTTGGGAGTGAGTTGGGAGTAAGTGGGGTGAGAGAGCAGAGAGAGTGGAGGGTGAGTAGACAGTGAGTGGAGAGTGAGAGTGGTGAGAGAAGGGTGAGTGAGTGGGGAAAGAGAGGGGAGTGTGTAGGGAGAGAGGAGAATGAGTGAGTGAAGAGCGAGTGGAGAGTAAATGGGGAGTGAGAGGGGAGTTAGTAGGATTTGGGAGGGGAGTTAGTGGGGTGAGAGAGTAGTGAGTGAGTGAGTGAGAGAGAGGAGAGAAAGAGGGGAGTGTGTAGGGAGAGAGAATGAGTGGGGAAAGAGTTTGGAGTGAGTGAGGAGAAAGTGGGGAGAGAGTGGGGAGTGAGTGGGGTGGGAGAGGAGAAAGAGTGGAGGGTGACTGGAGAGTGATTGCAGAGTGAGTGGGCAGTAAGTGGGGAGTGAGAGGGGAGTGAGTGGGGTGAGAGAGTGGGGAGTAAGTGGGGTGAGAGAGGAGAGATAGTGAAGGATGAGTGGAGGGTGAGTGGGGTGAGAGAAGGGGGAGTGAGTGGGGAGAGAGAGAGGAGAGAGAGGCGAGTGTGTAGGTAGAGGAGAATGAGTGGAGAGAGAGTGGGGAGAGTGAGTGTGGAGTGAGTGATGAGAGAGAACGGAGAGAGTTGGGTGAGAAAGGGGAGAGAGTGGAGAGTGAATGGTGAGGGAAAGGGGAGTGAGAGGGGAGTTGGTGGGATGTGTGAGGTGAGTAAGTGGGGTGAGAGAGTGGGGAGTGAGTGGTGAGTGAGTGAGGAGAGAGAGAGGGAAGTGTGTAGAGAGAGAGAATGAGTGGGGATAATGTGGGGAGTGAGTTGGGAAAGAGTGGGGAGAGTGAGTGGGAAGTGAGTGGGCAGAGGGAGAGGAGAGAGAGAGGGGAGTGTGTAGGGAGAGAAGAATGAGTGGTGAGGGGGGGGGGGTGAGTGGAAGGGTGAGTGGAGAATAAATGTGCAGTTAGGGGGAGTGAGAGGGAAGTGATTGGGATGTGGGAGGGGAGTTAGTTGGGTGAGAGAGTGAATGGGGAGAGAGAGAGGAGAGAAAGAAGGGAGTGTCTAGGGAGAGAGGAGAATGAGTGGGCAGAGAGTGGGGAGTGAGTAGGGAGAGAGTGGGGAGTGTGTGGGGAGTAAGTGGGGTGAGAGAGGAGAAAGAGTGGAGGGTGAGTGGATAGAGTAAGTGGGGAGAGCAGGGAGGGAGTGAGTCCAGAATGAGAGGGAGTGAGAGAGGATTGAGTGGGATGTGAGTGAGGTGTGAAAGGGGAGTGAGTGGGGAGAGAGTGGGTATACTAATGGAGAATGAGTGGGAATAGAGTGGAGAGAGAAAGGGAGAGAGAGGGGAGTGAGTAGGGAGAGAGAGAGGGAAGAGGGAGGGGAGTGAGTGGGAAGTGAATGGGGAGAGAGTGGAAAGTGAGTGGAGAGTGAGTGGAATGTGAGTAAAGAGAGAGTGGGTAGAGAGTTGGTGTGGGAGGGGAGTGAGTTGGGTGAGAGTTGGGAGAGTGAGTGGGGAGTAAGGAGAGCAATTGCAGAGAGTGAGTGGGGAGTGAGTGGAAAGAGAGAGGGGAGTTGGGAGGTATAGGAGAGTGAGTGAGATGTGGGATGGGAATTAGTGGGGTTATAGAGGGGAGAGAGAGTGTGGGGTGAGTGGGGAGAGAAAGAGGAGAGAAAGGGAAGTGAGTAGGAAGATAGAGGAGAGTGAGTGGAGAGTGAGTATGGAGAGAGTGGGGAGTAAGTGGAGAGAGAGAGGAGAGTGTGTAAAGTGAGCGGAAATTGAGTGAGATAGTGAAAGGGTAATAAGACGGCAGTGAGTGGTGAGTGAGAAGGGAGTGAGTTGGGAAAGATAGTGGTGTGGAAAGAGAGTGGAAAGTGAGTAACAATAGACAGTGGGAGTATGTTGCTAGTGAGAGGGAAGTAAGTTGGAGTGTAAAGGGAGTGAATGGGGAGTGAGAGAGGAGTAAGTGTGAAGTGAAAGAGGAGTGAGTGGGGTGTGAAATGGGATTGAGTGGGGTTAGAGAGGGTAGAGGGAATGGAGAGTGGGTAGGGAGAGAGTGGGGATTGAGTGGGGAAGGAGTTGGGAAAGAGTTGGGAGTGAGTCAGGAGAGAGTGTGGAGAGAGTGGGGAGAGGGAGGGGAGTAAGTGGGGTAAGAGAGTGATAGGGAGTGAGAGGGGAGTGCGTGTGGTGTGGAAGGGGAGTGAGTGGGGTGAGAGAGGGGAGTGAATGGGAAGTGAGAGGGAAGAGAGAGGGGAGAGTTAGTGGAGAGTAAGTGGAAAGTGTGTGGGGAGAGAGAAGGGAGAGAGAGGGAAGTGATTAGGAAGAGAGAGGAGAGTGAGTGGAGAGTGAGTGGGAAGTGAGTTGGGAATGGGTGGGGAGAGCGTGGGGTGTGAGGGAGCGGAGAGAGAGGGGAGAGAAAGGGGAGTGAGTAGGGGTAGAGAGGGATGAGAGTGGGGAGAGAGTTGGGAGTGAGTGGAAAGAGAGAAGGGAGTAAGTAAGAAGTGAGAGAGGAGATCAAATGGGGACTGAGAGAGGAGTGAGTGGGATGGGAGTGGGGTGTGAGTTGGCTGAGGGTAGGTAGAGTGACTGAATATGTTAGTGGAGAGTAGGGAGAGAGAGAGGAGAGAGAATGGGGAGTAAATGGGGAGAGAGTGGAGAGTGAGTGGAATGTGAGTAAGGATAGAAAATGGGAGTAGGTTGGTAGTGAGAGGGAAGTAAGTTGGAGTGAGAAGGGAGTGAATAGGGAGTAAGAGAGGAGTAAGTGTGAAGTGAGTGGTTGTGAAAAGGGATTGAGTGGGGTTAGAGAGGGTAGAGGGAATGAAGATTGGGTGGGGGAGTGAGTGGGGAGTGAGTGGGGGGGGGGTGAGTGGGGAAAGAGTGGGAAGTGAGTGAGGAGAAAGTGGGGAGAGAGTTTGGTGACAGTTGGGAGAGAGTGGGGAGAGGGGAGTGAGTAAGTTGGGTGTGAGAGTGGAGGGTGGAGAGTGATAGGCAGTGAGAGGGGAGTCCATGTGGAATGGGAGGGGAGTGAATGGGTTGAGAGAGGGGAGATAGTTGGGAGTGAGAAGGCAGTGAGTGGGAAGTGAGAGGGGAGAGAGTGGGTATTAGAGGGGAGAGAGTTGGGAGAGTGAGTGGGGAGAGAGAAGGGAGAGAGAAAGAAGTATGTAGTAGGAGAGAGGAGAGTGAGTGGAGAGTGAGTGTGGAGTTAGTATGGAGAGAATAGGAAATGAGTTGAGAGTGAGAGTGGAGTAAGTGGGTTGAGAGAGGGAAGAGAGTGGAGAGTGAGTGTGGAGTGAGTGAAGAGTAAGTGGGGAGTGAGTGGGGCGTGAGATGGGAGTAAGTTGGGTGTGGGAGGCGAGAGAGTTGGGTGAGAGTGGGGAGAGTGAGTATAGAGTGTGGAGAGCAAGCGAGGAGAGTGAGTTTGGAATGAGGAGAGCAAGTGAGGAGAGTGAGTTTGGAGTGAGTGGGAAGAGAGAGGAGAGTGAGTTGGGAGAGAGAGTAGAGTGAATGGCGAGAATGAGTGGAGTTAGTGGGGAGAAAACGGAGAGTAAATAGGGAAAGAGAGGTGAGATAGAAGGGAGTAAGTGGGAAGAGCGTGGAAAGTGAGTAAAAATTGAGTGGGAGTGAGAGAAAGTGAGAGGGAATAAGAGTGGAGTGAGTGGGGAGTAAGAGGGAAGTTAGTTGGGTTGGTAAAGAGATCGGAGTGAGAAAATAGTGGAAAGTGAGTAAGGATAGACAGTGGGGAGTAAGTTGGGAGTGAGAGGGAATTAAGTGGGAGTGAGAAGGGAGTGAGAGAGGAGTAAGTGGGAAGTGAGAGAGGCGTAAGTGGGGTGTGAAAGGGGAATGATTGGGGTTAGAGAGGGTAGAGGGAATGGAGAGTGGGTTTGGAGAGTGTGGGGAATGAGTGGGGAATAAGTGGGGAGAGAATAGGGAGAGAGTGGGGAGAGGGAGGGGAGTAGGTGGGGTGAAAGAGGGGAGAGAGTGAAGGGTGAGTTGAGAGTGAGTGGAGAGTGATAGGGAGTGAGAGGGTAGTGTATGGGGTGTAGGAGGGGAGTGATGAGGTGGGAGAGAGTAGAGAGTGGAGAGTGAGTTAGGAGTGAGTTGGAAGTGAGTGGTAAGTGAGAGGGGAGACAGAGGTAAGTGAGTAAGAAGAGTGAGGAGAGTGAGTGGAGAGTGAGTGTTGAGAGAGTGGGGAGAGAGTGGGGAGTGAGAAGGGAGTTATTGGGGTGAGAGAAGGGAGAGAGTGGAGGGTGAGTAGAGAGTGAATGGTAAGAGAGTGGGGAGAGAGAGGGGAGACAGAGGTAAGTAAGAGCATGAAGAGAGAGGAGAGTGAGTAGAAAGTGAATGATAGAGATAAACAGTGGGGAGTGATTGGGTAGGGAGAGGGAAGTATGTGGGTAAGTGAGAAAGGGATGAGGAAGGAGTAAGTGGGAAGTGAGAGGAGTGAGTGGGGTGTGAGATGGGAGTGAGTTGGTAGTGAGTTGGTAGTGAGTAGGGTGACAGTGGGGAGATTGAGTGGGAAGAGTAAGTGGAGTGTGAGTAGGGAGTGAGAGGGGAATGAGTTGGGAGTGAGAGGGGAATGAGTGGGAAATGAGAGGAGAGAGTGAGTGGGAGAGTGAGTTGGGAGTGAGGAGAGTGAGTGGGGAGAGAAAGGGGAGAGGGTGGGGGAGAGATAGGGAAGTGAGTTGGGAGGGAGTAGAGAGAGAGTGTGGAGAAAGAGAGTGAATGGAATGGGTAGAATGAGTGGAGTGAGTTGGGAGAGAGAGAGGGGAGTGAGTAGGGAGAAATAACGGAGATAGGAGAGAGAGAGAAGAAAGTAAGTGGGGAGAGTGTAGAGAGTGGGAAGTGAGTGAAAAGTGAGTAAGGAGTGAGGGTAATGAAACGGGAATGAGTGAGAGTGAGTGTCGAAAGAGATGGGAGTGGGGAGGGAGTGGAAAGTGAGTGGGGATATAAAGTGGGAATAAATGGGTAGTGAGAAAGAACTAAGTGGGGAGTGAGTGTCACTCCCCTCTCTCTCCCCACTCTTTCCCCACTCACTCTTCCTTTTTTCTCCCCTCTCTCTCCCCACTGACTCTCACTCCCCACTCTCTCCCAATCACTTCTTACTCGACTAACTCTCTCTCTCCCCTCTCTCTCTCTCTTTCCCTAATCCTAACTTTTTCCCCTTACTCTGTACTCTTCACTCCCAACAAACTCCCCTCTCTCGCCCCACTCTCTCCACACTCACTCACAACCCACTCTTCCCCACTCTCTCCCGAATCATTCTTCGCTCTCTCCCCACTCACTATCCTAACTCAGTCCACACTTACTCACCACAAACTCCCCTCTCTCTCCTTACGCACTCCCCTCCCACTACACATTCACTCCCCACTCACTCTCTTCTTTCTCACTGCGCACTCACTCCCCTTTCTCCCCATTCACTCCCCTCTTTCCCCACTTTCTCCATCTCAATCCACACTCACTCCCTACTGCACACTCACTCCCCTCTCTCCCCCCAATCACTTATCACAAACTCCCCTCTCTCTCTCACTCCACACTCACCCCCTTTTCACTCCCTCCTCTCTCTCTCCCCACTCACTCCCCACAAACTCTACCCACTCTCACCCCACTCACTCCCTACTCTCTCTCTCCACTCTCTCACCACTCACTCTCCATTTTCACCCACTACCAACTCCCCACTTGCTCATCACTCACTCCCCTTTGTCTCCCCACTAATTGCACACTCACTCCCCTCTCTCTCCCACTCACTTCTCACTCCACTCAATCTTTCTCTATCTAGATCTCCTGTCTCCCCCAGCTCCCAACTTTCTCCCCTCACTCCTTCTTTACTATTTACTCCCCACAAACTCCCCTCTCTATCCACATTCACTCTCCCTCTCTTTCACCACTCACTCACCACAAACTCCATTCTCTCTCCCATCCCACTCAACATTTACTCCCCACTCACTCTCTTCTTTCTCACTGGGCACTCATTCCCCTTTCTACCCACTCACTTCCCTCTCTCTCTCCACACTCACTCCCTACTGCGCACTCACTCCCCTCTCTCCCCATTCACTCCCCTCAAACTCCCTTCTTTCTCCCTCCACACTCACTCCCTACTTACTCTACCCTCTCTCTCCCCTCCCACACCCCACTCACTCCTTTACTATTCACTCCCCACAAACTCCCCCCTCTCTCCCACACCCCACTCACTCCTTTACTATTCACTCCCCACAAACTCCCCCCTCTCTCCCACTCACTCTCTCCCCAGTCATTGCACACTCACTCTCCACTCACTCTATTCTCTCCCTCTGCACACTCACTCCCCTCTCCCCTACTCACTCCCCTCTCTCTACCCACTGACTTTCCACTCACTCACCACTCACTCTCTTCTCTCTCATTGCGCACTCACTCCTCTCTCTCTCCCCACTCACTCCCCTCTCTTTCGTGAAGTAAAGACAAACCTATAAAAATAATATTAGTTTTGTAAATCGACATACTTGGTGATATGTCGTATTTTTGGGGTCTATGACAACTCATCAAAAGACAACTCGTCGAAAAAAAAATCATCAATGCGACAACTCACAGAATGGCGAGCTCATAGAAAGGACAAGTCATGGATACGACAGCTCCTGGATACGACAACACATTGATACTCATCGACAGTCATCGAAATTTTAAAAAAAAGGGGCCACATCGCTCACCTGAGGAACAATAGCCTTAACTCTGATCAAATTAGCATTACAGTATCAAAATCAAAATATCTTGACAACTAAGTACAGTAGATATTGCTCAAAAAATTTAAAATATCTGCCGATTTTTATCCACATATTTTTATGGTTAATACCAAGCCCCTTTTGTTGTTGTACCTGTAAGAAGATTTTCTCTATTCCTATATAACCCCCACCCCCACTTTGTGGCCCCACTTTTCTGTAGGGAATCATGGTTTGATTAAACTTTAATCTGCACAACCCGTGCTTTCACACAAGTTACTGCTTTTTGGACTGAAAACTTTCCGAGAATATTTTTAAAGATTTTCTCTATATATTCCTATGTAAAAATTCATCCCCCCATTGTGGCCCCGCCCTACCCCCGGGGACCAGGATTTAAATAAACTTGAATCTACACTATCTTTGGATGCTTCCACTCCAATTTGAGCTTTCCTGGCCTAATAGTTTTTAAGAAGAAGATTTTTAAAGATTTTCTCTATATATTCCTATGTAAAAATTCATCCCCCTATTATGGCCCCACCCTCCCCCTGGGGACCATGATTTAACCAAAATTGAATCTACCCTATCTGAGGATGCTTCCACTCCAATTTGATCTTTGCTGGCCTATAAAAAGTTTTATGAAGAATATTTTTAAAGATTTTCTCTATATATTCCTTTGTAAAAATTCATCACCCCCATTTTGGCCCCACCTTACCCCCGGGGACCATGATTTAAACAAACTTGAATCTACACTTTCTGAGGATGCTTCCACTCCAATTTGAGCTTTTCTGGCCTGTTTTTGAGAAGAATATTTTTAAAGATGTTCTCTATATATTCCTATGTAAAAATTCATCCCCCTATTGGGGCCCCACCCTACCCCCGGGGACCATGATTTGAACAAACTTGAATCTACACTTTCTGAGGATGCTTCCACTCCAATTTGAGCTTTTCTGGCCCGTTTTTGAGAAGAATATTTTTAAAGATGTTCTCTATATATTCCTATGTAAAAATTCATCCCCCTATTGGGGCCCCACCCTACCCCCGGGGACCATGATTTGAACAAACTTGAATCTACACTACCTGAGGATGTTTCCATACAAGTTACAGCTTTTCTGGCCTAATAATTTTTGAGAAGAAGATTTTTGAAAAATACCTACAAATTTCAATAATTCTAAATTATCTCCCCTTTAAAGAGGCTGTGGCCCCTCATTTGAACAAACTTGAATCCCCTTCACCCAGTGATGCTTTGTGCCAAGTTTGGTTGAAATCTGCCCAGTGGTTCTGGAGAAGATGAAAATGTGAAAAGTTTACAACACCAACGCCAACGCCAACAACGACATACAACGGACAAAGCTCACTTGAGCTTTCAGCTCAGGTGAGCTAATAATTAAAGGTCAAAGATCAATGACTGAAAAATGACCACACAATAATTTGTAAAAATTCGCGAATCATTTATCAATTTTAAACATTTTTATATTTTTTTTCTTAGCTGTATATATTGATATAAAACAAAATAGTTACCGATAATGTATGTCTGTCTGTCTGTTTGTATTATGAAGCGTTTTTCTTCTAATAACTATACTTTTGAAAGTTAATATGTAATTTTATATGTACATTTCAAAAAAATCACACATATATCAGAAATATAAAAATGTGTTTTGTTTTAGCGGTATAATGTAAACTAGTCCTGTTTATTATGTAATTTTGACTTATCCTGTAAAGCGCTTTCGAGTTTTATTAAAGATAAAGCGCTATATATACATGTTGTTATTATTATGATATTATTATATAATAAAAATTTGTAAATTTATATATATAAATAAATAATTATAAATTTGCGAAGCTTATGAATACCAAAGATATTGATTTATTGGAAAAGTTGTCCATATTTGTTAAAGAAATATTAGCTCGATATATTTACATTTCTCTTCTCTTCCTAACTTGCCCTTGCATTTGTACATTTGTAAATATTTTTGTTATTTTGTACCTCATGTACCATTGATATGGTTTGAGAGAAATAAACATTCAGAAAGCTTTCATTATCGTAATAGCTGGCATGATATGCATGTCAAAACACTTTACTGATAATAGTCAAAACGGAATTAATCGTAGAAAGTAAACAACATGGTAAACGAAAACCTGTCATACTACGGTCACGGTTGAAAGTACTTTTAAGGGCATTTAGATTTATATTATTCAAGCTTCACAACAGATAATCGCACAAATTGCAGTGGTTGTTGAATAAGCAGGTTAAGAATCAATAGATGCCGGGGGAAGGGGGGGGTGCAGCTATAAAGAAAGATACATCTCTGCGGGAGATATGATAATACGCGAAAGATAAATGATAGAGACAAAGGGCAAACTATACTTAGTTATCCATTATTTCGTCCACCGCTAGATGGTGCTTCAGGAATCCTCATTATATGACGTCACGGGCAAGAGAATCACAATATACGGAGGCTGTTATAAAAACGGTATACAATATGGCTATCGTTGAAAAAGGTGTTGTTTGTGATCTTTTTGATATCATAGGTTTATTGTTCAAATAAAATTCAGTAATTCAACATTTTAAACCCACCACCTTGTGTATACACAAGCATAACTTATTCCTCGCACAAGGCCGAGGAGACACCGCGCTAGTGGACTCGTATAACTTCAAAATTTAGATTTCTCTCATCATAGAGATGCTTCACACCAAATTCAACGAATGGCCATGTAACTTTTGTAAAATTGTTAAAGGACGACGTACGACGACAGCCGAAGACCAATGGCAATAGGTCACCTGAGTGACTCGGCTAGATGACCTAAAATCTTAAGTCAAGAGCTTACATTTGACATCAGGAAAAAGGGATGGCCCTTCAAGTTTAGATTTTTAAATCAGTAACATTTCTTGTTTATTCAGCAAAGAACACACCAGTTTTAACCTTCAATCATGAAATGCAAGCATTTTATCAGAATTTAGTAAACTACATTGCATAAAATAACAAACACCATTTAAACCTTGTTGGTTTTTATTGCAGTTTTCTCATCTTTAAAAGACTTTTCAATCAATGCATAATCATACATAGAGTGAAACTGTTATTGTATTTTTTAAATACAAAACGTGATATGATATCTGTAAGTTATGATAAATGACAGTAATGAAATGACTTATTCATATCTAACACATCACATACTCAACACAAGCATTCTCAGAGATATCAGTGTTAAATCAAGACCTAAACATTTACCGACCAGAACACAATGGACACACTTATCTATTGGTTTATGTACTCATATATGACAAACAAACCCACTGTCTTAACATCTTAACCTCTGTTAAACATGTTAAATATTTTGATAAATAATTACAAGTTTACAGTACCAATGATTTACACATGATTTGTAACAATCAACTACCTTACTTGGGCAATGTACTAAACCCAGCTCACCCCGATTGAAAATAAAATGGCTCCGATCTTCATTCTGAAGAGGTCAACAATGTTCGAGTCTGTGTATGCATCACCAGCCCTTGTTGCTTCTGATGTCACACAGCTCACACAGCTCACACTGCTCAGACGACTGTACCGACATCTCATTCAGTAATGTTTTTCCCATCTAAGTACTCATGCTTTTCGGTGCCTTGATTACCATAACTTCATGTATAACTGAAATAATTGCCAGCATCAAAGCTACCTGGGTTTGGTCAGATCTTAGAGAAGAGATGTCGCGCTATATGCCCAACAGACTGTGAAGCTCGTCGTCGTCCATGATGGGTTCTGAGTCAGATTCCACCTCTTTCTTATCTGGTTTCTTTACCGGAACCTCTGGTTTTTTCACCGGAACCTCAACTTGTACAGGTTTGATAACTTCCTCTTCTTCTTTCTCGGGTTTGTCATCTGTTGGTGACACTGGTCCATTGCTGTCCTCTGTCTCTAGGTTAGTGAGAGTGTTGCTAGCCATTATGGCCTGTATTCGGGCATCTAAGTCAATCCGCTCCTAAAAGAGTAAAAAGTTAATTCATTCAGATTTGTTGAAATTTCTTTAATAAGACCCATAAAAAATTACATGGGCCAAAGTCGTTCTCAAAAGAATGATAACTTTTTCTATAATTTGAAACTAAACATTCTTGTCAAAAATGTTCTCTAAAAGCTGACATGAATTCATAAATACGCATTATTTCCCTTTTATCTCCGACTAGCGCCATATTAGTTGTCCATTTCTATTGTTCTGCTCATCGCTACACACTACCTATACTGTGAAATCATTAGATTTCGTGGTGGCTCATTTTTTGTGGAATTCGTGGGTACTTATCATCCACGAATTAACATTCTCCACAAATTAAGAAATCAGTTATAAAGTCATATTTCCTTTTATAAGTATGAGAATACACGAAATTACATCCCCACAAACATGAAAAATTTAAGCAATCCTCGAAAATTGACATAAACAAATTTTGTATAAGGCTGATAGCACTATTTATGCTTCACCGCACTAAGGTATCTCATACAACCGAACACGTTATATTTGACAAAAAGACGTGTAGAAAGGCTTTTAGAACAAAAATAATATGACAACCACTGCACTGACCAGGAAAATCCAATGAACGACAAAACAAGACAGACTGAAATCCAAGCACACATATATTTTAAAAATCCTCGATAACTGTAGACCGTTTTCCTGTGTATGTTATAACATCACACATGCGCAAACCACACAATGTACCAGATCATGCAATGTCAACGATCGCATGGATTTTAGAAACAGCACGTTTTTGTAGAATGGATGGAAACAATGTTATGGTGTTATTTTCTTGGATTTACTATCATTTTTCTACTGTGTTGGATGTAGTGCCACCGGGGTTTTCAAAAAAGATGCAGACGTTATGCACTATGTATGAACGACACATGTACGATGTGCATGTAAAGTAAGGCAGCACTATCTGTGCAAAATAATACGAATACCTTGGAAATTCTTTCAAAGAAAAAATGTATTTTGTGTTTTATTGCTTGTAGTTTCCTTTCTTCTTTATTACAAACATATTACTACAATGTGTACCGGTAGTTCATGCATTTAGAGGTCCGTGCAACCTGAATGCCTCGATCGGAAAGCAATTGACCGTAACTTTTTCAACCGGTACATATACCCCAGCCAATAGAGGAGCGATCGAAACTAATATGGCAATCAAATGATTTAATGAATTCATGTCACCTTTAAATAATTCCCAATTAGTAGAGAACCAATATAGCATTAAATCATGATTTTTTGAAGTATACATTCTCATAACTGCAGCGATGTGTGCATACAAATTTTCATAACGCGCTAACGCGCGTTACTCAATTTGTTTTCGCTTGTGACTTTGCATTTTACAGCGTTCAACGTTTGTGACGTCATAATAAAACTCGTTATTTTAATCTTTGAGTACCCAGTGATTACTTGTTGCATTTAGAGGCATTTAAAGAGCACAGAATTTAATGAAAAAACACAGTAGAATGTAAATATAAATACATAAATCCTACGTTTGTTATGTGATGGAGTGCAAATGGGAATATATCTGCTGGTCTGTAGCTCCCAGTCTGAAGGATGGACAGCCTATGAGCTACAGTGCCTCCCATAGTAAAACTGCAATTTACGGCACACAAAAAATTCCGCTTGTTTTAGTTTGTTTACTTACATTTACATTCCCCATATTTTTTGCATGTAAAGTGTGTGGAAAGCTACTGTAGTTATAACACACACAGGGTACTCAAAGGTTAAAATAATGAGTTTTATTATTAAGTCACAAACGTTGAACACTGTAAAATGCAACGTCACAAGCGAAAATCAAAGATCACGCTTGTGGCTGTTACAGTGCCTCTTCCATTTTTATGAACTTACCCTTAGGATAAAATAGGAATTTTGAGGTATAAATCACATTTGCAGACCAGGCAATAAGTTGAAAAAATGTAAATATAAGCATTAAATTATTATTTAATTTAAGATATAGTCTCATAACTGCAGAGGTGTGTGCAAACAAATTTTCATAATGCGCGTTACTCAATTTGTATGCAAACACCGCTGCAGTTATGAGACTATATCTTTCAAAAAATGATTCAATGCTTAAGTAAAAATAATGACTCTTGATCTCAACGTTAATCAGTAGTAAATTGCTTGTAGAATTTCATGGTACTATTTTTTTTTCAAAATATTTGTGTAAAAATAAGGATAATTAGTCCAAAACTAGTGCAATTTTTTTCGCCATAAATTGCAGTTTTTTTTACTATGGGAGACACTGTAGCTCCCAGGTTGTCCATCCAATTTTTTTCAGACTGGGAGCTGCAGACCTGCAGCTGAAATCTCATGTACTCAAAAGTTCTCATATTCAATGGAGAGCTACATGAACACTGCATTGCATCAGACAAGGAGGTGGTCTCTGTGATACACACTAACCTGTTCATCAATGGCCTCCTCTATTTCTTCGTTCTCTGGCGACTGATTCACATTCACTTTGGTCTCTTTGTCACCGTTTGTTTTAGTAGGAGACACGGCGGGTGAAATGTCCATTGCATCATCGTCTGTCCCAGCATCCTGGGAATCATCGTCTATGATGGGTAATGGTAAACTAAGAATGTTTGAGGTCCTCCTGTATGCATTACTTGTGTTTGCGGTGTTACTTAAGTTGGTGTTACTCGGGTTTGTGTTGTTACTTGTGTTTGTGGTGTTGGTGGTGTCTGTGGTGGTCGTTGTCACCACCGGTGGTAGGGAGGACTGACTTGACACAATGTCAGGTTTCTCCTTTGGAGACGGCACCACTTCCTTCTTTTTCTCAATGTCTGATTGACCACTCTCTAAATTTTCACTTGGTTTTGAGTCACTAATTTGAACATCACTATCTGTAGCTGCTATTTCACAAGTTTTACCACTGGGTGGTTCGGAGTTTTTCTGAGACTCAGATTCAAATGTTAGTCCAGGCAAGAGAGGTAACTCTGGCCAGCTTTTCAAACTTTTAAACCCATCTTCTTTATCACTACTGTCTGAGGGCCAGGACTCAAGTTTGGCCACCACTTCGCCGGTCAATTGTTCAATACGCTTGGTCAGTTCTGAGTCACTGGCAGAGGCGTCTAGCGTGTTGTCGGACACGCGGTCCAGTGCAGGAGTTCCCTCCCCCTCCCCGGCCAGCCGGTCCTCTGTCTCACTGGTTGTGTCATTGCTGTTGGCAGTCACCTCTGTATAAAAGCCAACAAGTTTACACAAAATGATACATTTCTTTTAATATAGACAACATTTTTAAATTCGATAAACTCTCTTAATATATATTATATTCATATTTAATTAAAGTGAAAATCAATCTTAAATTCCAATAAAAATGGCATTTCATTTTAATACCTTACAAAAATCCATAAAATTTTTTGAGGATCTGTATTGTAGTTCAAAAAACCATACAAAACAATGAAATCTAATTCATAAGAGAAAATCTTATTTTGAATTTTCCTACCTGATGCTCTAGAAATTTCATTTTCTTTGTTTTCCCTTTCTTTGGTATCTTTGTTGTTCTGTTTTTTATGATGGTGTTCCATAATCTATAATAAAATAAGCATTTTAGGGGCTAAATAACAATCCTGATTTACAATGTTTAACTGTGACCCAAATAGCTAACAATTATCCATAGATAAATGACACAAAATTAATTTTGTCACACCTACATAATAATATTGAATTTTTTTTCATGGAAGTCCATGTAACAAATTTTTTTTTATACAAAATTTAATCTCAAGAGGCATTTTATTCAATATCCTTTATTTTGTTTCTTTTTTATACACATTATTAGCACTTAGAAAGTAGAGTGGTCCTTCACTTTTTCTTTAAAATTTCTGACTTTGGGCCTACATACTGAGCTATTGAGTTCCCCGTCTCCTGCCAGGAAAAATCCCTTGAACTTGTGGTAAATGACCTCAGCCTTCAGTCGAATCTTCTCACTGCCCTTGTACTTCCTTAACTGTCAAACAAAACAGTGCAACGTTAAAAGAACACTGGTAAATATTGTAGGACAATGTACTCTCATCATGTGGACTTTGAAATGTTATAAGACATGTCCAGTATTCATATTTTAATTCTCAAACCAGGGTATGGCATTTACATGTCTATTGTAACTGAAAAAGTAGTGATACAATTCAGGCCATGCAAAAGATGAGTGTTTTTGTAATTATGCCGAATAAGACATTTTAAATTGAATAGATAAGAAATAGCTAACTAATTGTAATGAGCTTGTTATAATCACTCATGGATTTTCATGAAGAAAGTTTATCATAAATTCTCTATCAGGACTGACTACATGTATGTCCATTGGTGATGTCACATTGACAACCTACCATTTTGATGGTTTTCATGATGTCACATAGACAACCTACCATTTTGATGGTTTTCATGATGTCAGGATTTTTCTTTAGCATCACTTGGTTTACCGGCAGTGCATCCAGGTCCTCCATGATGGCTAGGCATTTGTCCACATCCTTAAAAAGTGTGATATACAAGTACAAACAACCTACATTAACTGTGGCCTTCAAACACACGATACACTCACTACTCCATTGTCGAGCCTGAGGTAGAAACAGACGGTGACACTTACTGTAGAGTCTCTCTGGACACACAGCTTGATCTCTTTATCCATGGCACTTAACTTTCCCTCTGTCTGAATGACTGTAATAACAAACAAATATAACTTACAATTAATGCCTTCTGATGAGGTCATACTTTAATTATCTGATGAAAGTATGGTTAATGAGACCAAAGTCTGAGGTTCATACATGTATACTCTATTCAAGATGATGACAAAAAAGTATTGACTTACATGTATATAAAAGTATATAAATGTATTAGATTTACATAATTAAATGACCACTATATTGGAGCAAGGTTATAACACTGTGTCTATATTAGTGTACTGTGTCTATAAATAAGCATCTATAAATAGCAGAATGAAGTTTATGAACTTTTTACATTGAGATTGGTATGGATTCAAACAAATTACTCTGAGACATCACTGTATTTACTCACAATTAATTTTATCTTTTTTCTTCTGTTCATACTTTTCTTTCTTTTTTCTCTCCTTTTCTTCTTCTCGCTCTTTGCTAAAAAAAAAAAAAATAACACCAAGTTTTAACTGCCTGCTCTTCCACCTGCACACAACATTCCTTTGTAACAAATACAAGGGGTATTTTGCAAGGTCTTACTCATTTCACATCTTATACTGCTGATCTGCCCATACTTGTACATCTTATGCTGCTGATCTATCCACATTTGTTTATCTTATGCTGCTGATCTATCAACACTTGTATGATGCTGTTCTACCCATACTTGTACATCTTATGCTGCTGATCTATCCACATTTGTTTATCTTTTGCTGCTGATTTATCAACACTTGTATGATGCTGTTCTACCCATACTTGTACATCTTATGCTCCTGATCTATCCACATTTGTTTATCTTATGCTGCAGATCTATCAACACTTGTATGATGCTGTTCTACCCATACTTGTATATCATGACTAACTATCTTGCCTGCATTTAGGCTTAAAATATAATGCTACTTCCGGTATTTGATTATACACAGTGTCTCATGCTGCATATCTCCATCATGAACAAAATCTGTATCTTGCAAATGTCATTCATGGTCATGTCTCTAATTTTATTTCTCTTACTGTACACACTAACAAAGCGAGTCATGTTTAATATGCTGACCCTCTCTCCCTCTTCTGTTTACTGACAGAGAGACTCACATTTTTTGCCCCCTTTCTCTCCCTCTTACCCTCTCCTGTTTACTGTGTGACTAACATTTTATGCTCTCTCTCTCTCTTGTTTATTGACTGAGAGACTTACATTTTACGCTCCCTCTCTCTCTCCCTCTCCTGTTTTCGCTTCCTCTCCTCTTCACGAGCCCGCCTGGCTTCTTCCCTTGCCTGCTTTGCCTTTTCTTCTTTTTCCAAGTCTTCTTTCTGTAATCAGAGATTATTTTAACATTAACTACATGTATAAGAGGACAATAAAATACAGTGTATGTGGTGATAGTGATAAGGTTTTTCTCCAAATGCAAGTAAATTTATACTGTTCTGGCGTGCGACCCATTCTTGCCGAGTACCATTTCTCATTGTTCAGTCATTATATCAACACATAAAATTATAAATGAAAAATGACGTAACAATGCACTGGCAAGAAATGGTACTCGACGAGAACTGGTCACACGCCGGTGGTTATAAATTTGAAATATAGCTACTTACTGACTTCTCTTTCTTTTTTTGACTTTCCTCTTTCATCTAGAAGACAAAAACAGTTGGTATCAGGTGACAGAGTTAAACAACTAGCCTGAGTGCGATCAACTTGTATTGGTATAAAGGAAACACATGTATCTTTAGCATATGGATGGAGTGAATGTCTTTACTGCTTTGAACATGTTTAATGCCAACCTCTGTCAAAAAATGGTAACTGTCAAATTGTCAATGAGTAATACCAATCAATGAATAGTAACTGTACATTTGATGAAAAAATTACTAAAAGAAAAAAAACTGTTAAAGAATAAGTCAACAAACATCAACTGTCGGCCAAAATGTTCTCATGATATTTCCACTGCAATCTGTATCACTTACAGACAGACTGACCTGTGCACACAATAAACCCTGTCAATCTACAGAGCAGCAATTGATTTGTTTGTGTCTGAGGTTTGACATTACAGATCTAGATCAGTGCTTGGTTTGTCTGTGAGGTTCGGTTTGACTTGCCTTCTCCTCTGCTTCCTTTTCCTGGTCATCTCCTCCACTCTCCTGCTTGCCCTCTGCCTCCTCCTGCTCTCTGTCTGGTTGGTTGGAGTCTTCCTCATTCTTTGTGGCTCCTTCCTCCTGCGGGCTTGTCTCCTCTTGAACATCTCCTGTGTCCTTGTTTGTATCCTTGTCTGCCTCCGCCTCCTCCTCCTCCACCTCTACTTTCTCTTCTTCTTCTGTCTTTCTCTCTCCTTTCTGTCTTTTCGACTTTTCCGATTTCTTCTTGACATGCTTTGAAAGCTTTGGTGTACTTGATTGGTGCTCATCATCTGTTGTCTAAAGAAGGAAAATAAAAGCCTAATAGCTTTGGAGAGCTCCCAACAACTACTAATCAACATTTTATACACAGTAAGGCCATTGCAAGTTTTTTCTTTGTTTAGCGTCCACCCAAAACTCAAAAACCTATCTTTCTATCAGGAAAAAAAACACAAACCATAGAAAAAAAACACAACTTTAAAGGTTCAACAAAATTAAATTTACAATATATTTTAAAGTATTTTCTTCATTTTGTAACAAAAATAACAAATAACCACTATGGTTTCCATTTTGAATGTTGTTATAATGAATATTTGATTTCCGATTCGATTTAAAAATGCGATCCCAAGTTCGGCATGTGAAAGCGATCTAATTTTATGAAAAATGCTTGTGTTTTTTTTTAATTTATACATCTCAAAACCAATCTGTCCGCAGACGCTAAACATAGAAAAAACTTGGAATGGCCTAAGTTTTATTACGAATACAATGTACACATGGGGGAATAACTCCGGGTATTTTGAGACACACCAAGGTTCCAATTTCTTACCTCCTCCTTTGGTTTCTTGGATTTTTTCTTTCTAGGTTTGGAGTCTTCTTCGTCTTCTTCATCATCATCGTCCTCTTCTTTCTCGGCGGCCAGTCTCTGCTCCGCTCGGATGGCCTTGATTCTTTCTGACTCCTCCTTCTTCTTTCTGATATCATAAACATTGAATTCTTTTATTTCATTTTTTTTTTCAGAAATAAACTTTGCATTGTATGTTTACATTTCTCTCTATGTATAGGGATCAGACTTTTATTGGACAAACAGAAAGTATACACCATAATTTAAAATTATTAACATAATTGATCTTGCTTTTCACTCAATAGTTAAAGAAATAATAACTGACCAACATTTAAACATCTTAATTTAATTCAAATTGGCTTGGCATGCATGCCCATACATGAATAAATATCCAAGTCCAAAAGTAAGTAAATTTAATGTTATCTAATTTATAATCTTTTTAAACATAAAATCTGCATTGTATACACAACCTGTATTACAGGAGACTTACCTTTCCTCAGCCTCTTTTATCTTTTTCTCCATTTCCTTTTTTCTTTCCTCGTCTTTTTTCTTCCAACTGCTGACCTCCTCATCTGAATTACTGAAAGAAACAAAAGTGGCAATGGGATTTCTTTATCATTTGATCTTATGGTTCAACAAAAGTACAGAGTGTTCCCTCAAAGAGAACTTCTCAAGGACTACTGACTATTTTGACCGAGTACTGGCTTGTCATGTGACATATGACATCATACAAAAATTAACATCCACTGAGAATATTTTTTTTTCTTAAGAAATTGGATAAGAAGTTATACATGTAATAGATTGAACAAAAACTGATCAGTCTGATGAATGATACTTTTTGCCCTTGAATCAGAGTAAATCTTAAACACAAACTGTTTAATTTACATTCATTTTAAAATTTTAAATGTTTTTTTTATTTTTTCATTTCAAATTTTGAAGGATTATCTTAAGATTGATAATCAATACAATTCTAGTAACACTGAAAACAACAACCAGCATAGTATGACATTCTACTGTTTTCAGTGGTTTGTTTGACTTTTCTATGTAAATTATAATTAAATTTGTTATTAATAATATTTTGTCCACTTATCATGTATTTGATTAATTTATGAGAGATTTAAAGACCTCTAATACAGTAGATATGACAGTTATCACAGTTACTATCAAATCACACCACTTCATTGCTATTAATACCTGTCACTACTGAGTTCACTGTCGCTGGAAACAACTTTGCTGTCAGCTCTCTTCCTCCCTCCTGTGGGTTCTCTCACTAACATAAACAAAATAATGATATGCTCAAAGTAAATAACATTACTTATAGAATGAGCACCCCCCCCCCAGCAAATTAAGTCATCTTTTCAGATTAAAAGAGATCAAATTTAAGTTTCTATTGTAAGTTGTACAAAAGGCATATCAAGATAGAAAATAAACATAGGTAATCACAGATTACAAAGCTCACCGAGACGAGGCATCAACTTTATGAGGCATCACCTTTATAAAACCACCTTTATCATATCATATGAAAATCATAGTTAATGATCTTGGATATTCATGGATACTGTTTTGACACAATATCGTATATCATATGTAAAAAAATTGTATGATAATCATATGTTCATTTCATACAATATTATAAGATACAATGTTTATCAATACAATAATATAAAATATGATATTGCATCCAATGATACTTACAATATATATCATTTAATACAATATAATACTGTAATAAATATTGATGCAATATGATATAATACCGGTAATTAAAACAAGAGGCCCATGGGGCCACATCGCTCACCTGAGCAACAATGGGCGTTCAAAAGATATTGTGCCATATGGCCCCTCAGTAGAATAACAAAAAATAAATATTGTAAAGTATTCGAATTTTACACTTATTTTTGCATACACGTAATCTTTGACATTGTATCTTTATGGAATACTATTTTTACCCAGAATGAGAAAATCCTACGCAAGATATAAAACTAAACATTTGGTAGGGGTACACCTCCCTCCAATTCCCTATATTTTCGTTCTGCCCCCCCCCCCCCACACTTTATAAAGCGATCAAAATATATGAGAGCATATAGGTACATTTTCTTCTCTCAACTACTTAATAGTTATTGCATTTTATTAAAAAAAAATCCTATAGATGTGAAGAAGAAAATTGAACCCCAATCCGCTCAATTCCTCAAATTAAAAACATTCAAAAATTTAATTTGTCTTCTCCATTATAATTAAATAACTGTTGTTTTTTAATTTTTCGCTGTAATATTTTCTTAGGAATATATAGCGATAATTCCTTTATCCCCGCAACAGAAATGTGTCAGAACTATGGAAATTGTTTAACGATGTCGTTTTTATTTACTCATGTCTGAAAAACTATCACAATTGATGTAGATTTCACATTATCCATTGTATAAAGAGGTGGCCCCAGAGAGTAGTAAACTGTTATATAAAGCATATCATCCTTTAATTTTTTTGTACAAGTATTTAATATTTAGCGAGACATTTCTAATCATCAACCAAATTTCAGCGTCAATCTTAGAATTATAAGCAAGATACAGAGCTCACAATTCTGCTAGGTTTGAGTCATATATTTTGTTCACATGAGTTTATTACATTCAACTTAAGAATTTTAATTTTGTATTTCCTATTCAGCATTTAAAGTGGAAAAAAAGAATGGCCTCAGATCTGAGTACATAGAATTGTGAGCAAATCTCTGTATCTTGCTTATAATTCGAAGCTTAACACTCAAATATGGTTAGTAAACAATTAAACACAAGAAACATATGCACTGTAACAAATAAAGTACACAATTTATTTTTCAAAATATATACCTACATATTTCCGTCAGTGATATTAAACTCTATTTAAACTTATGAATAAATTCGAGAAAATGCTAAGCATCTCAACAAAACACATTGCATTAATCTAATAGGCCTATTACGCAAAAGATCATACCGAATTACCGATAGAATGAATAGTATTTTAGTACTCTTTTAATACATCAGATTTTGCTAAATTTGCGCAGGTTAACAGTTAACTGTCTGATTTACCGAAGTCTCTGTTTGATTTGATACGTAAAAATTACAAAATAGAGGCGATAGTTCCCAGGTTACAAAGCATAGATAATGAAAACGAAACGAAAATGAAAACAAGCTAACACAACCGTCACATGTGAAAACTGTCAACGCATTGAAATATTCAACCTCAATTTACTTCACAAAATCGGCACCAATGTATTCTGCATGTTTCAAAGATCCCCTTCGTACGCAAACTGTTGCACAACAAACTAATTCATCATTGTCAGATCGACCCAAAACAAAGAACCTCGAATACGAGTCTTGGTAAAATGGGTGGGCAAACCCGGGCCGGGGCAAAATAAAAGCTGGGGCAGATCGGCAATTGTCAATTCCAAAATACGCATTGTTTTGCAGCAATATTTACAGCGAATACAAATATACTGATCCGTAACATATCCTCAAAATTTAAATGAAATCAACATATTCATAACTGCCAATCTTTTTTTTTGCCCCGGCCCGGGTTTGCCTACCCATTTTTACCATGACTCATGGAATACCGAACCCGAAGCTATAAACTGATTGAAACACGCATTTCCTTTATTATTATTTTCGTAATAACTCAGATTTGAAACAGAATTAGCCCATAATTTTTGCAATTTATATTTTCCTTTCCATAAGGATTATTTATGCTAAATTACATTGAATTTGACACAGTAGTTCTTGAGAAGAAGATTTTTAGAAATGCACCCCCCTTTTTCTACAGTTTCGAGGTTTTCTCCACTTTGAATAAAGATCGGTCTTTTATTTTTGCAATTTATATTAACCTTCCCATAAGGATGCTTTGTGCCAAATTTGGTTGAAATTGTCCAAGCAGTTTTAGAGAAGAAGATCAAAATGTACAAAAGTTTACAGATGGACAGACGGACGGACAGACGGACGACGGACAAAATGTGATCAGAATAGCTCACTTGAGCTTTCAGCTCAGGTGAGCTAAAAATGGCACGTCTTCAATCAATAAAAAGTTTTACTGTTCCTTTTTTACAAACACATCATCAGGCCTAAACAAAATAATGGTTTGTTTCCGCTTTCATGCTGAAAAAAAGTAGGGTCGGTCGTTCAGAATTTTTTAAAATTTTTTCAAATATTTTTTTTCCTTTAATCTTGTAGTATTCATACATGCCGGTTAGATACCGTCACTGCTGAATGGTATAAAATGAGAAATACTTCTAATATCATTCCTGACTATTAAGCTGGTCTAAAGAAAACACAAAAATGATATTATATATCAGATACTTCCTCTGCCAGTGATGAGAGCATTATTATTATCTACAACACATGGAAACATACAGCCATTTTAAAGGGGCATGGTCACGATTTTGGTCAAAATTTTTTTCCCCCATTTTAATGTTTACAATGCTTCAGTAAGGCATTTATAATAGGCAACCAAACTTTGAGCGTCATTCGTTGAGTTGTAAGCGAGTTACAGAGCTTACCATTCTTTGCTATGTAAACAAAGCTTTTGTTTACATTTTGAACGTTGAAGTGAAAACTCCAGTTTTAGACCGAAAATGAATTTGGTAAACGTTAGGATCTGTTTATTTATGCTTAAAATGAATAAGAAGATGGAAAAATCAGCTTGAAAAAGAACTTTTACAGGTATATTGAACTAATGTAAACAAAAACAGGGCACAAGCCTTGTTTACATGACAAAGAATTGTGAGCCCTATATTTTTCTTATAACTTCACTAATGACTCTCCAGTTTCATTTGGTCATTGGAAATCCATTCCTAAAGCATTGTAAATAATGAAAACAGAAAAATAGAATTTGACCAAAATCGTGACCATGCCCCTTTAAAACAAAACGTTTGAGTTACACTGATTTGAAAATAGTAACTGCTACAAGCGTTTTTGTGACCAAAATTTTGAGTAAATTTTTTCCAAATCGGATAAAAACAGAAATAAACGATTTTCCATCAAAAATCCTTTAAAAGTTTTGAGTCGGGGGGTAAAACATAGGGTCAGTCGGGAAAGCGGAAACTAACCATTTTTTTTTTAGGCCTCACATGGTATCCATATATTACTAGTGGGAAGAAAACATTGCGCAGTAAAATTGAAACCCAATGGAACAGATTGTTGCAGTAAGTCCTGGAAATGTTTATAACAGATATCAAAGTACATATTACTTAATGTGTAATATTACACATAAGGGTGTTTATATTTCATTAACTAATTTTAGTCCAATTCTTTGATTATTGTAAAGAAACGTATGTATGTTGTATATCGTCATTATCAAGTCATACAAATGATCGATCTATTTTTAACAGTGTCTATGTAAAGCAATAACGTTTAACTGCATAACTGGAGACAAAGTAAAATTTTGGGCTAAAAATGAGCAATTTGACAAATAGTCCGTATCGACATTTTATCTGCAAAATGCGGTACTGACCTTTTTTGACTTTTGTTGTGGATTTCCGTTTGACTGGTGTTTTCTTTGGCTTCTTTTTGACAGTGTCCTCCTCATTGTCATCAGACACCTCATTGTTGTCTTCCTCACTCTCTCCAGATTCTGCTGCCTTTTTACCACCGCTCTTTCTTCCTTTCCTCTTCGGAGTTTTCTTCTTTGATTTGGAGGTCTCCATCAACTCAAAGTCCTTAATCAAAATGTACATGGAGATCAAATTCACATTTAAAATAAATGAAGCATGCAATACAATTCCTAACAACATAATGTTGGGGTGGGGTGGGGGTTCAATCATCAAAATTGAACATCTGGTAAAAGCATACATCTTATCAACATCATACCTCATCCTCTGGGATCTCTTATCACCATTATACCTCATCCAATGGGTAATCATATCATCATCATACCTCATCTTATCACCATTATACCTCATCCAATGGGTAATCATATCATCATCATACCTCATCTTATCACCATTATACCTCATCCAATGGGTAATCATATCATCATCATACCTCATCTTATCACCATTATACCTCATCCAATGGGTAATCATATCATCATCATACCTCATCTTATCACCATTATACCTCATCCAATGGGTAATCATATCATCATCATACCTCATCCAATGGGTAATCATATCATCATCATACCTCATCTTATTACCATTATACCCTGTCTTCCTGGTTATCATCATTATTCCTCATCCTCTGGGTAATCCTATCATCATACCCCATTCTCCAGGCTATCTTGTAATCATTACATCATCATACCTCACCCTCTGGGTTATCTCGTCATCATTCTTCATCATCTGGGTTATTTTATCATCACCATACCTTATCCTGTGTGTTATCACCAACATACCTCACCCTCGGTTATCTATTAGACCTCAAGTCCTTAACCCCGTGGTATCTTATCATCATCATACCTCATCCTCTGGGTTATCTGAAGACAGATCTGGTTCCTCTTCCTCCTCTTCGAAAAAGTCATCCTCTTCATTTTCAACAGCATCCTTGTCTTTTCTAGCTCTTTTGGCTGGCTTTCCCTGTGAAAAGACAAATATTCATGAACAAATAATAAATGATTTCATTAATCACAGTCCAACATTTATTTTCACAGTTTCTTTATATGGATACATCTACTTCACAAGAGCATGAAAGAATGTGATGTTACTCAATTGATGCGCTCAGTGGAACCAATCGATTTACAAAGAATCAACACAGTACATGTATATTACATTTCTAAATTTTTCAAATGAATCTTTACATTTATATGCACTAGATACCTCTGTTGTGGTTTTCTTTCTTTTCTGTGCTGCTTTGGGTTTTGTCTGCTTCTAAAACAAAGGAGAACAAAAATAATAGCCAACTGACCACAGGCACATACATGGACATGTACAAATGAATTCTTCAAAACATTCCTATACAATGTACTTCATTACCCAACAAAAAGGATGAGATCCCATTACTCCCGACATGGGCCCCTTATTATGACATGAAAAATCTACCATGATTCTAGGGATACCTGAACAGTGTCAATAATTCTCCAGTATGAAGAAAACTGCATTATCAATCATTTATTACCAAACAACAATTAATTTGTTCTAATTTGTTAACTTGTGTTCTTTCATGAATAAAACTACATGTAAATCCTTCTGCTCTCACCTTTTTCCCTTTGGCTGGTTTCACTTCCTCCACCTCCTCCTCCTCCTCAATCACCATCTCCCCTTCTTCTTCCTCTTCTTCTGCCCCTTGGGATTCACTTGCTTGCTGCTGGTAAGTAAATTGATTGATCCATAAAATAATCCCAAACCAAAACCTGTTCAATATGTCATTTTCTAATTGTGTAAATTGTTTTCATCAAATAACATTATCCCGATTCTTTTTTTTTTTAAGAGTTGACAGGGCTCAACATTGGAACTAAATAGGTTGCCTTTGCAACTTAGGTTTTGTGAGTTAAATTAATTAGAAGCCAGTTGTCATTCCGTAACTAAAAATATCCACCCAGATTATTTTTAAATTTTTTACATTAGGTTCAAAATTCTGTCAAAATAGACAAAATGGCAGACTATTCAAAACACTGTGGTTTGTCTAAGTGTTGTTAACAGAAAAAGAGACTTTGTCAAATATAAGTTTTATATGCAAAACTGCGTGAGACAAACATTTTTAGTTATGTTTGTGAGACATTAACAAGAAGGTAAAATGATTTTGTTTACCTGATGTAAAAGAACATCATACGTGATTGTTGTTCTATGTATTAACTCAAAACAAAGCACTGTTGTGTCTACCAAGAGTCAGAGTAAAAGAAAACTTTTGCTAGATGTGAAATATGCAATAAATAGAACCTTTCCAACAATACACTTCTTTTATTATTTTCTAACAGTATTTTTAATGAGAAAAAATATACAAATATCTTAATAATACATTAAGTTATACTACTAGCCAACTAAATCTGAAAATGGCCAGTTAAATTCAAAGTAGGTCACCACTTGGCATCTTTTTCTATTTCTTTGAGCCCTGGTGGAATGAACGTGTATCAAACAAACGCTTAATATTCAAGTGGACAAGTTTGTCAAGAATATAATTTATGGCACAACAACAGTGAAAATTGTAAGCAATAAAAATCAGAAATTTTCCACAACAATTTGGGAATGTGACCTGGACCATTGGGTTTGAGAATGTAACATTCACTGATCAATAATTGACGAGTTTCTCTTAAAAGCTCATTGAAACTTGAGATGTCTACAGTGTAATTTTTTTTCTATTACAAGTTGGATTGCAGCTGATGACCATGATCGTTTGCTTTAATTTCAAAATCTTTAAATTTTCAATGGATTTTATATGTGACCTAATGTTATTGTTCGGGGGAAAGGTAAGGTTTTAAAGAAGACATGTATGCAAGTTGGTGGAATTGGAAATGGGGACAAATTTTACCTTACAAGGGGCTTGGAAAATGCCCATGATCACATGTTACAAAAATGCACTTTTTCAATAATAATGATACATCAAATTCTTACATTTCCCATAAACACCACTGTTGGGTTGTTCTCAATTTCCCACAGTCCTTCATTAAATCCCAGTCTTTTTTGTGGCTTGGCATACTTCTCTTTAAACTTCTCATAAGGATAAATATCTTTTGGAGCAAGAAATGCCCTATCAACAGTATGACATCATGTTAACAAAAATACAACTAATTAAAAGTGAGTGCAGTTGATACTGAACTCAGAAAGTTATCATTGTACTGCTTACAAGGATTCAATCAAACTTAACATGACTGTGCTAAATGATCATCATGTCTAAATAGGACACGTTTTACTCATAAATATTGCACATCAAATTAAATTGATGATGAAAATAAAAAAAATAAAATTATTTTGATCAGATGACGCAACTCAATCATTTTTTGTTACAATTCAACATTGTTTAATTTGTTAACTATATATAAATGTCCTCACGTTTCATGTGTTCCATAGAAAAAAATGGGAAATTTCCCCTTTGGTGCTTTCTGTCCTCCAGGAGATAGTTTATCAATCTGAAATGAGATATTCTGAACATATTTTATTTGGAAGGGAAAAAGCATCCATTGAAAATTAAACAAAACATGTTACCTAAAGTAAATGAGGCTTAATGGCCAGAGTTTACAGATACAATTGACATGGACACTGGTATGGTATCCACCTTGTGCCAAAACTTTTGGTCCATCGATGTTTAACCAGTTACTGAGCTTACCATATAAAAAGAGTAAGTATTCGGTCATCACATTTGAGAGTTTTTCAAATAAAATTAATGAATATAGTTATTGTCTAACTAATTTTCAGGCTACCAATTTTTCCATTTGAGAGTTTTTCAAATAAAATTAATGAATATAGTTATTGTCTAACTAATTTTCAGGCTACCAATTTTTACATTTGGACAAGTTAGAGTTTGAGGTAAATTCACTTGCCTGTAGGTTTGGATGCCAGAGTATGTATTGTGACTAACACTATACATACTCTGGCATCCAAACCTACACTTATTTGAGGAAAAAGTTCATTGTAACTAATACAATGAACTTTTTCCTCAAATAAGTGTAAACTGAATTATTGATATTTTGCTCCTATTTCACAGTATTTGGTAGAAAAAAGGGTTACCATCTAGACCATTTAAGGTTCTCCGAACCTCAGCCGCAAAGTATTTTTTTCATCATAAAAGTGTCATGTTTCTTTGAAACTTTATAAATGAAATGAAATAAAATGAATTTTTTTAGATGGAATCCAGGCACTTTACAAAGTTATTTCAAATTTGCCTTTGATGGATATAATGGAATAAACCAGTTTGAAAAAAAAAGGTGCCCGTGCACTAGTGGCTCGAACTCTTTACAAACATGTACATGTATTTGTTTAGTAGTTCTCCGTGGATCCACTACGCCAAGCATTTATATGTGAGACTAGTGGTAATTCTAACACTAGAATACTAATTAAAATTGTCTGTATAAAAGTCAGATTTATGGTACGGATAAAAGAAATCTGGATAATTTGAGTTATCGAACTGAGGATCAGAGATCGTTGACAACAAATGAGAGTAAAATATCAAACAGTGGATTGAACCTGATAAAAGAAATGTCATGTACAAGCCATTATAAACAATGTTTAACTTCCTCGGATGATAGGAATCAAAAGTAAAGAGTCCAAGGAATGAGGTCATGTCGTATTTTGAATGAAATTGATCTTTTTTTAAGAAAGAAACACTTTGTTTATATGCTGCTTCTGTTGTGCATTTTATTACGACCTTTTTTAAAAAAACACTGTAGGGAAAATTCGACTCATTAAATTTTTTAAACGAATGTTTTATTATGAAGCAAACATGTCAGAGTACTTTTCAACTGTGGTAAACATGATGTGCATTTCTTCAGAAAAACGTAATCCGAGATGAATAAAAAAATGAGTGCCATTTGGTTAAGGTAAAATAGGCATTAAACACCAAATAGGAGTCAAACCACCAAACGGGGGTTGATGCCAAACCTGGTATAACCAATGTTACCTAATAACACAGTATGGGCATATTGCTAACAACAAATGAACTAAATTTAACAGTTCTCCTTGCCAAGATACTATGTCTGAATCATCACGGACAAATGCGTTACACCTACCTCGTGGACAGATATATTCAGTCTACAGTTTTGCACAATATTATCATGTAGAAAATACTTACTCTAGCTGGCCAATGAGGATACCCTTTCATCTTAGCAAATATTTTGTCCATAGGCTGGTAGTCCGTTTTAACATTAGCCATCTTAAAGGATTTCAACAATCTTCAACAATACGTGATTTCCTGTTACACCGCAATATTCTAAAGCCCTTAATGCATTAAACACAAAAATCGTTTGTTCATCAAATGAACAATTGCAAAAGGAAATTATGTTTAGCTATAATAACATTATAATCCGTAATTAACAATAAAACGTTTCTTCATAGATCTCCACAATGTGAGCCGCCATCATTTACGATCGTAAACTCACGCGAGACTTGGATTTCTGGCGGGAATTGGATTTTACGACAAAAATTGTTTCAAAATATTTATCTATGTTTCATAATTTGTCACATTTTTATGATATAAACAAATCATAAAATTAAAACGGTGTGCCACAAAATATGTATAATTGTCAATTGGGAAATTGTAGAAATGTCGTAATTTGACATAGTTACGAATTTCCTCAGAAAGAGGAAATAAACATGGCCGATGTGTTAGAAATCATCAGGTGTTCAAATTTTGCAGCGATAAAACATAAAGATCAAAGACGAAAAGACAAGGAAAAGACCCCCTATATAAACCATCCTATAGGTTGATAAGTAATTTGTTATAGTGACGTATCTTGGGACATGATTGCTTGCTTTGATACAAGTTATTTGATTTGCAACTGACCTGACCACATATATAAATCTAAAGAAAACAAGTTTATATGTCGATAGTTTTTGCATTAAAGAGGCAAAATACAAGTGTCATTATTCTATTTAAAGGTGTAGCCAACATACTGACTGAGGAGGCGGGTATAACAGATATAGCAGTTATTCAGGTATGATCTCTTAAAGTAATTCAGTAAGTAAATAGCTATACTCTTTACCAAGTTTCTGCTTCCACCACCTTTTGCATAATATCTCGATAATCATAAATACCTTTGGGCCCAAACTACACTCGCATGCCAAAAGTATGACAATTTTTTCTTTTTTCTTTCCTATGTAATTCATTGAAAACAGGACTTATTTTTAAAAGGTTTTCTGTTGTTATTTATTGTCAGATATTTAAGAAATTTGTAGTGATTAAAGAAGATTCAATTTTTACTTTTTTACATTTATTAAAAAAAGTTTTTTGGCAACTCTATTGTAAAATTTGATATATCAAACACAACACTAAGATAAATTTTAAAAGATTTACTATATATCTATTGCAATATGTGAACCGAAAAAATCTTACTTTCGATTATTAATATCAAATCTCAGGAACAGAAGGTTGGAAAAATATTAAAATATGATGCCAAAAAAGCTAGTGAAATTCTGAATTTATCAATCCAAATCTTTTTAAGATCGGTCAAGGGGTTACTTTTTGACGATTCTTTGAAAAATGTTGGTTTTCAATGAAATATATAGTGAAAAGAAAAAAGTTGACATACTTTTGGCACCTGAATGAACATACATTCAATTGAATGAAAATAGTCCAGATTATCTGTTCTGAAATGCCCCCTCTTCAGGTTTCAATACACAACCCAAAATAGAAAGTCTACACTAACAGGGATATTGCATTGCAAACAATATTAAGTACCCCGGATGATATTGTTAAAAAATTGTGCAAGGTGTCCCGAGTACTTTCGAATGGAGAAGAGATGTAAACATTTCCCATTTTGACTCTCCGTAGGATGTTTGTTTTTTGTTCATGTGAATTTCTCTGGGGAAAAACAGACGATGTATCAATGAAGAAATCTTGGAAAAATTTCTTCATTTTTATCGATTTGAATTGTATTTCATTGACAGGTAAGTTTGTTTTGATTAAAAATCATCAAAAAGTGACGGGAGCAATAACTTGGGACGTACAGACTATAGGTTACTTGTGTTGGTATTTTGCAGTATTAATTAACAATCTTTTTCCTTCAATCTTTGTACTTGATGCAATATGACATCAGAGCTGCATTTTACAAAAGAACTTGTGATCAAATTGATAAATAATTAATCTCAAACAAATCAATGTTTAAATTTAAAAAGGTGTTAATTATAATTATTGAATATCAATATAGTTGTAAAAAATAGTTCTGTCAAGATTTTGTTCATTAAAGTTCATTCGTATAAACTGAAAATATATACAACTTTGTCATAATAAATTCTTTTGTAAAATGTAGCGCAGGAATATAATAAGTGTAAAAGAACACATATTTTGGAAACAGAGTGAAAATTATTTTGTGACATTGTTGGATTGATTATAGGAATTTTTTTAGTTGGTTAAAAGTCAGTTTCAATACTAATGGGACTATCAGATACATTCGTTCTTGATTGAAAATTTCCCTTATTGATTTGATACATTGTCCAATGAAGGCCATGGAAAGTAGTTGAAAATCAAACAGAGGAATGCATTCCTCAGACCAATGTAAATAAAGATTGGCAAGTTATAAATGCCCAATTTTTAAACACTATGATGTGTTACTAGAATTCCACTCGTACATGTATGTGTTAATTACTCTGTCTTTAGGCAGCCCTTCTCCATGATACTGTAGAAGACACAGACACTACGTTTGAAGAAATCCAGGCACTTTTTGGGGAGGAAGTTACAGGTGAATGATCAGGTTCTGGTTCAATTAACTTAGTGAGATCATTGAAACAGCTTGTGACTTAGTACCGGTAATAGTACACATAGTTAGAAAGTAAAAATTCATAGACACTTCAAACTATACCTACAGAGTTGTCAAAATTTTTTATCACTTCAGACATTCAGTCCGACAGAGTGAAAGGTTCTGTCAGACTGGACAAGGTTCTGTCGCACCAGAAACGTGTAATAAATGTAAATAAAGAGAAAAAAATGCACCATCAAAATGATTTTCATTTGGATCAACGATTTCCATAAAGTTATCGGTCCAGACAATTTTTTACCAGCCTTGCCAACAGGGCGGACGGTTTTTGACAACTTTGTACCTGTAGGTTTAACTGGTAATAGATGCATTTAATTGGTTTAAATAGATTAGTTATTTTGCAAAGAAGTTGAACCTTTTCGATTGCTGATATGTTTCTTTTAATTTTCATTCTGTAAATTCATTGCAAAATGCCCATGACCACCTCATATAGGCAAGCAAGCCATACTCATGTCAATGTAAACTTTACATTTTGATTAAACAGTAGTAACGAGTCATTTTGAATTTCTACCCTATCAATATATATGAAGAAAGCAATTACTATGATATATTTGTTACAACTAATGTAAATATTGCGTAAAAGACGTAATACTAAGTAGTCATAACCTAACACCAACAGCTACATGTACAATACATGGAGAAGGCATATGTATTTGAATTTGAGTCAACTTTGTAAATTATGATACATTGTGTTTGTAAATTACTGTTATTATATTAAATTAATGTACTTTTGAAATTTTGATTCAATTTAATTTATTGACATCACCATGTTGGCATACAGTCAAAATTACATTTTAATTTTAAACCACAGAAAAAAAAAGGTAGAAGCTTTTGAGAAATGGAAAGCATAGAGAGCCAGATGAATTCTGCATTATTTTTTTCAGGCATTGTCAAAGAAGTAACTGATGAAAAAAATTTACCAAAGTTGGAACGGAAACAAAAACAAATTGAGCATGCCCCTCATGCTAGCTATAAAGCCAAACTGGTCAAGCTGGCAGACAAGCTGTACAACCTGCGAGACTTGAACCGCTGTACCCCTGTTGGCTGGTCCCAGGAACGAGTGACCGAGTACTTCCAGTGGGCCCACAAAGTGGTGGAGGGACTGAAGGGGACCAACCAACCAATGGAGGACAGCCTGCAGCAGCTGTTTAAGGAGAGGAATATACTGTAGTCACTATTCTATATACATGTGTATATAAAGGCGTCTGTTGGCCAGTCAATTGTTTCTTTTTCTTGTTTAGGACCTAAAGTATTAGAACTGTTTTGTATTGTTATCGTTGGTATTTTTTGTATAATTACAAGTGAAGAGATGGTATTTTTTGTATAATTACAAGTAAAGAAATGGTATTTTTTGTATAATTAAAAGTGAAGAGATGGTATTTTTTGCTATCAGTATTAACCTATTGGTAACATACATTTCATCATTGGTATTTTTTGTATAAGTACAAGTGAAGAGAAGGTATTTTTTGTATAATTACAAATGAAGAAATGGTATTTTTTGTATAATTGAAAGTGAAGAGATGGTATATTTTGCTATCAGTATTAACCTATTGGTAACATACATTTCATCATTTGCGGTAAGACAAATCACAAGACAGTGCTTCCATTTGGAGTATCTATCTAACTACAAAACAATCTGTCTTTCCAGTTTTGTTTTTAGATATTTTAATATGCATTTTGATACAGACTGTGGCTGATATTATGGTATATCAATGTTTTTTTGCTGAATGTTCTGTAAGTTTTAAGTGGGCTGTCCCTATCGTTTGATCATAGGCTGAGCAAATGATTCAGAACAATTATTTGCTAAAAAAAAAATTTACACTAATGTGATTACTACTAAATTAGTGCATGGATCTAGTCAAGTTTATAAAAACAATGCAATGGCAGTTTGACCATCACACCTGTGGGGTAGATCTCTGTATATATTATACCACCAGCTTCCCATTGCATTGGACAAAGAAAATTTACCCGTGTTATTCCAGGATTCCTGATTTATTTACTTTATTCCATGGTGATTCCTGATTTATTTACTTGTTTTCATGGTGATAATTATTTTTACTTGTTGACCACTGTTACAATTTATTTTCAGTTTAGATATTCTGTTGTGTTTTTAGCTCACCTGAGCTGAAAGCTCAAGTGAGCTTTTCTGATCACATTTTGTCTGTCGTCCGTCTGTCTGTCTGTCTGTCCGTCTGTCTGTCCGTCTGTCTGTCTGTCCGTAAACTTTTCACATTTTCAACATCTTCTCCAGAACCACTGGGCCGATTTCAACCAAACTTGGCAAAAAGCACCCTTAGGCAAAGGGGATTCAAAGTTGTGAAAATTAAGGACCACGCTCTTTTTAAAGGGGCAATTATTGGAAAATTTTGAGAAATTTTCAAAAATCTTCTTCTCAAGAACCATTGGGCCAGGAAAGCTGAAACTTATGTGGAAGCATCCTCAGCTAGTGTAGATTCAAAATTGTGAAAATCATGATCCCCGGGGGTAGGGTGGTGCCACAATGGGGGGTCAAATTTTTACATAGGATTATATAGAGTAAATCTTTAAAAATCTTCTTCTCAGAAACTAATCAGCCAGGAAAGGTGAAACTTATGTGGAAGCATCCTCAGCTAGTGTAGAATCAAAGTTGTGAAAATCATGACCCCCGGGGGTGGGATGGGGCCACAATGGGGGGTTGAATTTTTACATAGGAATATGTAGAGTAAATCTTTAAAAATCTTCTTCTCAGAAACTAATCATCCAGGAAAGCTGAAACTTATGTTGAAGCATCCTCAGCTAGTGAAGAATCAAAGTTGTGAAAATCATGACCCCCGGGAGTAGGGTGGTGCCACAATGAGGGGTCAAATTTTTACATAGGAATATATAGTGTAAATCTTTAAAAATCTTCTTCTAAGAAACTAATCAGCAAGGAAAGCTGAAACTTGTAAGGAAGCATCCTCAGCTAGTGTAGATTCAAAGTTGTGAAAATCATGACCCCCAGGGTAGGGTGGGGCCACAATGGGGGGTTGAATTTTTACATAGGAATATATACAGTAAATCTTTTAAAATCTTTTTCTCAGAAACTAAACAGCCAGGAAAGGTGAAACTTTTGTGGAAGCATCCTCAGCTAGTGTAGAATCAAAGTTGTGAAAATCATGACCCCCAGGGGTTGGATGGGGCCACAATAGGGGTTGAATTTTTACATAGGAATATATAGAGTAAATCTTTAAAAATCTTCTTCTCAGAAACTAAACAGCCAGGAAAGCTGAAACTTATGTGGAAGCACCCTCAGCTAGTGTAGAATCAAAGTTTGTTCAAATCATGACCCCCGGGAGTAGGGTGGTGCCACAATGGGGGGGGTCAAATTTTTACATAGGAATATATAGAGTAAATCTTAAGAAATCTTCTTCTCAGAAACTAATCAGCCAGGAAAGGTGAAACTTATGTGGAAGCATCCTCAGCTAGTGTAAATTCAAAGTTTTGAAAATCATGACCCCCGGGTGTAGGGTGGTGCCACAATCGGGGGGGGGGGGGTCAAATTTTTACATAGGAATTTATAGAGTAAATCTTTTAAAATCTTTTCAGAAACTAATCAGCCAGGAAAGCTGAAACTTATGTTGAAGCTTTCTTAATAAGTGTAGATTCAAAGATGTGAAAATCATGACCTCTGGGGGTAGGGTGGGGCCACAATGGGGATCGAATTTTTACATAGGAATATATAGAGTAAATCTTTAAAATCTCTAAAACTAAGTAGCTAGGAAAGGTGAAACTTATGTGGAAGTATCCTCAGGTAAGGACTAGGTAGATTTAAGTTTGTTCAAATCATGATCCCCGGGGGTAGGATGGGGTCACAACGGGGAGGGGGGAGGGAGACAAATTTTTGACATAGAAATATATGGAGAAAAATCTTCTACAAAACCATTTGTCTAGAAAATCTGTAACTTTAGTAAAAGCAACCTTGGGTAGTGTAGATTCAAATTCGTTAAAATAAAAATCTTGAGGAGTAGGGTGGGGCCACATTCAGGATCCAATTTTACAAAGGAAAACATTTTTAATTCACAAAAACTGAATGTTATAATATATATGGTTTTACTTATATGCAAACATTTTGCCAATTTGTGATTCTTTAAAATTGTTAAGACTTTTGCCTCTGGACGATTCTTGGGCCTCACAAGGGGTTCAGAGTTTGATGTAGGTTTATATCCCATGTATAAACAATTGTCTAGGATCTTGTTGAGAACTGCGATGCTCAACATGTGATATGAATATAAAATCATCCTGTTAAAAAAGGGACTTGATTATAAACATAAGAGTATCTACATGTATTACTACATTGTCCAGATATTTTGTATTATGTCGATCTCCATTAAGCTGATTTTATCATGCCTAGTGTTGCTCAGGTGAGCGATGTGGCCCATGGGCCTCTTGTTTTGTGTCTCTTTTTCTGTGATATTCAGCACTTGTTACATGAACAAACTAGGAGATTTCAGAGACCTGTTTAACAACTCCTGTTAAGATTAATCTAACTACAGTATTTAATAATATTGACTACCGTGTTTAGAAGAAGCCTATTTTAGAAATGAGACAGAGCATGTGCAAAAAATAAACAATATTATGTACATCAAGTGTGAAGAAAAATTATACTCCCAAGATACATGTAAAATATATCTTTGTTTGTAAAACATAAGGCTATAAAGTGTAATACACATTGCAATGTAGAGAGAACACTATTGTTATGCTGACTGTATTAGGGGGTGGTAGTGTTGTCACGATGGATTTTTAATCGATGATCAGTTGGAAAGGTTTTCTGTTTACAATAATTGATCTGAGATTTTTATAATTGATTATTATCAGTTTATTACATGTATACTATACCTATAGTTTTCCTATTATTCTGTTTTTAATGAAAAAGATACTATTGCAAACTGATGGGTTTTTTTAATCTCAAAAGATATGTAACTCTTTAATTGACAACAATAAAGCATAACTCTAGTTATTTTAAATTAAATCATAGCATAAAATTTAGTGCCCCATTTTAATGAATTTAATACAATTTTTTTTTTTGTTACTGATTCAATTATTGGCAGATCATCAGGTGGTAAGAGTCATCATTTTCTGATGATCAATCGATTATGATTTTCAACCAATTTGACAACACAAGGGGGGTGGTGTGGGGCTTCACTTGAGTCTTGGCCAAACTGAGCACCAAATCAGTAATTTTTTACCAGTAACTGGTGACTGGTTGGCTAGTCATCTGGGTGGAGTTGGCTTTGATCGATCAGTAGTTTGAATGAACAATTATTATTTTCCTGGTATATTCAGGAAAATCATCATTTTTATACATCTCTAAATTTGAACTGAAGTGTTCTGTTTGTTGCTTTTGTTTCTAGGCCTGCAGTTTACATTTAAAGTGTGGCATCCTATAAAGTTAATAGCTCATTGAACTTTGTGTACACGCTCTTTGTTGTACAATTATTAAACTGCTTTTGAAGAGGTGATTATTATGGGAACAAGGAATATTGTGATACATGTACATGTGTATAACAATCCTGTAGTATAAATTAGAGTTCTAAACGTACCTTTCATACTGAGTTAATAAAGTATATATATATATATATATATATATATATATATATATATATATATATATATATAAATATCATGTATATTTATCTGTTTATTATTTTTTAGTTGCAATGTCATGTTGACCTTTGACGGGAAATCAAGTAATATACACTGTATCTTGTCAATGGAGAAATCTTTAATTGAGGAGAATGAATTAGAGTAGTAATGGTGCCAGTCATCACAACATATTGTGACACTACCAGTATTACAAAAGTAGGAAATCTTGAAATGAAGAATGCTTGTTTAGTCCATCAAAGCCACATGAAATCTTAATGTGTATACTGTATACAGGGAAATTTTTGCCCCCGCATTATTTTTCGCCCCTTTCACCCTCATTGTCAGCAGGCGAATTTAATACTGGAAGAATTTCAATCTCCAAAATAATCTCTCTTTAAACACAACAGTATCTGGGCGAATTCAGGATGGGGCAAAACTGTTTGCAAGTGAAGAAGGATGAAAAAATAAACCTGTATACAACATTTTAAGTGCTTTTCTAGGCCAGCCTCATATTCATAATCAGTCTTAATATTAATCTTCCTCTCTCTGACTTAAAATAAGTCCCTAAACTTCAAAGAACAGTAAATTTTATAAGGAATTGGTAATATTGTTCTGGACCCTTAGAATCTTTCAAATACATGTACCTGTGAAATAATGTTTATCAAAATCTAGATTATTCAAGATTGATTTAAGGTCTTTCGATTGTTGCATGACGTCATTGTGAGCATTCCGGTATATTTTACTGTGATCAGTTATAATATTAGTGTTATGTGATGCATGGTTTTGCCAATATTTCTTGATTTATACTTGTGTTACACATTTTAAGCTATATAAAGTGAAATGACACTAATGTTTAACAATTTATAGAGAGTAGTTGAGTTGAAATCGCTGAATTCGATGAAAAAAACTGATAAATCCTTCCATAGGCAAACTTGACAGAAACTACCATTCATAATTTTTTACCTGGCAAGGTAAATATTTCTTTGCAGATTTCAAAAGGACATTTAATGAATTACAAATATACCAATGTTTAGTGAGTTTGAACCATTATTTCAAAAGTTAAAAGACGTTTTATGTTGCTAAGCTGTACTTATTTATGGATGAAAAATTGTTAGTATCAAAATGCAGGGTTAATGTGATAGCTTTCATTCTGGCAAATTTAAATGGCCTTAATTGAGACTTATTTCTTTAAAAAAATTCTTTATTATATAGAAATCAGTACAAAAAAAATGTTTGTTTGATTGGACAGCAGTCGTTGCTATTATTGCCCTGATAGTGTACCTGTGTTAGCTCCTACAACATGAACAAAATATTTGCATCATATTGGTAAAATTTAAGTTGAATTTGAATTTTACATATTAATCTTCAAATTTAAACCAAAATTACACAGATTAAACCATAAAACATAAAGGGTGGAGAAACCTTAAAGTTAACCATCTGAGGTACGATATTTGGGTCAAATGAATGGAACAAAGAAAACGGAGAGATATGCATCTATAACAAGTTTATTCAAATATTTTCACAGCTCATGATAAAATAGTTTCATGAAATGAACCAATTTGACACAGATTAAATGGATTTTCAATAAGCGCAGTGTGAAATGTGTATGAAGTGCATAAACAACTGTGGCAGAAAATGTCCAAGATGGGGGGAAGCATACCCACATACACAATGGTAATGAAATCTCTCGGGATTCAGAGTCAAATTACAGAAATGGAGACAATTTAATTGTGCTTTCATCTGCAATTCATTTGCATACATTGCATCTATCAATTTTAAAACATTCCAAAACACATCATAATATAATCATTTAAAATCAGTTAACTCTAAACTTTCTCATTACCAGTGTATTATTTTCCTGTTTATTTCAAATTATTAGCAAGAGAAAATTCAATTTATATATATCAGCTTAAATCAACTTTTAAAAAAAGTACAACTGATACATGTAATGGATTTGTAATGACCAAAAAAATCACAATTATACTATTGGTTAATTGAAGGGCAAATCTTTTTAATAACAATACATGTGAATATAACTCTATATATAAGTAAAATGTACATATAAATCTAGCAACACACATACCTAAATATCATTTACACATCAGTCAGACACAAGTATTCGTCAGACACACAGCCTCTCTATTACATTGTAACCACAGTGTACAGAGCTTGTAAACACAGCCTCTCTATTACATTGTAACCACAGTGTACAAAGCTTGTAAACACAGCCTCTCTATTACATTGTAACCACAGTGTACAGAGCTTGTAAACACAGCCTCTCTATTACATTGTAACCACAGTGTACAGAGCTTGTAAACACAGCCTCTCTATTACATTGTAACCACAGTGTACAAAGCTTGTAAACACAGCCTCTCTATTACATTGTAACCACAGTGTACAAAGCTTGTAAACACAGCCTCTATATTACATTGTAACCACAGTGTACATCAGACACACAGCTTCTCTATTACATTGTAAACACAGTGTACAGAGCTTGTAAACACAGCTCCACACAATGTCTGCAAACAAAGATTAACACTGCCAGATTCAGTTATGAGGGAAATTATGATAAAGGAAGTTGGAATACTTCACAATATTAGGGATAATGGTAGGAGATGTGGGGATTTCATTTCCCCCCCAAAACAAATCGATTATACAGAATTAATTGACAACACATTTATATCAATTTTAAATAGTAAAAACTTATCAATTATACTAGAAAAGAGAACTTGAGATTTGAAAAGTTGCTGGAAGTAATGTACATAAAAATCTTGCAAACATGAATGCTTTGTGATCAGGGGGAACTCTCTGGGTGTACATGTGGCATAGAAAGCTCTGCTGCTCTACAATTTTTATGTAACTGAGGTGTTTTACATCTACTTAAAATCAATTAATTTCACCACTACTGGAAATGAAGAAACAAAAAAAAAAAGAAGAAAAAAAGATGCTCAGACCATAAAACATCTGACACACTCATCAACTTCCAAAATTTTGGAAAGAAAATCTGGCTTTTTTCCTTAAATCAAAATGAAAAATCACACAATCATCAATTCTGCATAACAGACAGCAAGCAAGTAATGGTATGTTTAAAGATTGTTGCCATATAAATACAGAAAAGTGTGTATACATATTTATATTAATCTTGGTGATAGACACTCTGACCATCACATTACTACAGACTTATAGTGGTGTAGATAAAGAAAAGGGAAATTGTATGCATTTCCTTCTTCACAGAAAAAAAATCATAACATGGAGAAAGTTGTAAATGCATTTCTGATCAATGTTAATATCACACTGTACATTGACCCATAGATACAACTCCAAACCTGTCCTCAGAGTGGGTTATAGTAAATACTGTATCATATTAGTGCAGAAACAAAACAAAATAAAAATAAATTATACTTTCCAAGTTCCTCATATCAAACAATAAAACAAACAATAAAGTATTTCTTTCCATACAAGCTCAGGTTGCAAGCCCATCAACAAAACTAACAACAATCTATATTTTGTATGCCTTGTACATGTATTGTAAAAAAAAAAAAAAAAATCAAAACTTTACCAAAAAAGAAAATTAAATAAAAATAAAACAAGCTCCTTTTGATGTTTGAATTCAATCACCCATATATTTAAAAAATAATCCGCTTTCAACAAAGTTCCCCAAGAGACCTTAATACTACAACATCTACAAAATCATTGGATTAAATTTTCTGAATTTTCTCCGCCACAATGACGGGGTTGTGTTTACGAATCTGTTCCTGTGCTAGTTCCTTGTAATTAAAATCACATTCATGTTTGTCTGAATATCTGTGGAGGCTACAGAATAATCCCCCGCAACGGCATGGGAAACCTGGAATGACAATTTATAAGTACATTGAAACATAACAATACTTTGCCAGAATTATCCTCAGAAAATGATAAAGCATAATCAAAGTACTGAAAGTGCTGACACGAGTTGATGTTTCAGGAGTCAGACATTTATTGACCCTTTTCTGCTCTCAACTTTTGAAATAATTTGAAATAAATCGTTAGTAAAGTATCTAAGCATAATTATATTTGCAACAATATTGATGTTTCCCAAGAAATGTTTGAAAACATATAGCCCCAACCGACCTTATTATAATAAGCTTGTTGCAATATAAAACAAGAGGCACATATGCCACATTGTTCACCTCAGAATATGTCACATATCTCATTTTAAATGCATTAGGAATGCATTTCTAATAATAAAATGAAATTTGAGAGTCAGCCGTAGAATTATAAGCAAAATACAAGGCTCACAGTTCTTTGTCATGTAAACAAGGCTCGTGTCCTGTTTCTGTTCATTTTAGGTCTAACATTGGAATTTTCACATCAACATTCAAAATGTTAAAACAGCCAAATCGTCTCCTATGGGAATTTGCAGTCCGTGATTTTTCGTAGGTCGCTGAAAGTTTCGACCAATCGATAAACGGGGCGTTTAGATTTCAGTCTGGCTTATCTATTATGGAGCTATGAATTAACTATAAGTTTCCGTTAGAAATAAAGGGAATCGTACATGGTAAATGTAAATATATAGCATTTAAAGTTATTCTTCATTGATATATAAATATAATATACTTAATATAAAATTCAAATGAAATCTTTACATCAGAAAGCAAAAACAAAATGCATACATTAACTATACAAGCTGCCATTCCATAGACTAGGTAAAATAGCTTTCCTCTGTTTATCAAACCAATTTGTAAAAAAAACATCATGTTTATGATATTATCTCTTAATTAACGCTGCTCAAAACTATATAAATTGCCACACAGTTACTACCACGCTATAAATCTATTTTTAAACTATGACGTATATAAACAGGCGCGCAGTTTTTACAATGTGCATGTTGCAAGGCCACACTGAACCTTCAACTCGATGAAAGATCTAATCCCCCCCCCCACACACTCCTCCCAGCCCTTGATTATTTTCAACTCTTGTGCTTCAACTCTTTATTTTGTCACACTAATATGATTTCACATTCGATAAAGTTTAAGTAATGAAACGCATGTTCTTGAATTTCAACTCTTGTGTTGGAAAACGTTACACGTCCACCACTGAGCTGAGCTCATTTGCATAAAAGCGATTACAGCGCGGGCATCACTGAAGTTTCATATACATGCATTTACTGTACGTCAAATTTAATTATAGTGATATTTTTATCAGTCAATAAAAATGTTTTTGGTTATGGACAAACACACTTGATATGTTTAATACAACTTATTGATGGCAAAAAAAATGTATCCTTAGTATATGAAATGTGTCAGAAGATTTTTCTTGAATCTATATTCTTGTGCGGATTGATATCAATTAACAAAATCAAAACCATAATTTTCTCTTGATTAAAATACGTTGAAAAAAATTTTTTATCTCTGATAAACGAAGTCATTCTTTCATGATTCATATCACTGCATTTTGATAACTGATATATTAGTTTGACCATTAATACGAAAATGTGATTTAACCCAGTGATGGGAAACCCCTTTGCAGTGACTATACTGAGTTGATATACATCAACTCGTAAAAACCTGGCCCCACTTTCACCAAAATTTTCAAATCACTCAACTCAGTCCTCAACTCAAATCCTTAAAGGAAAAGTGCATAAATTTGAGGTCAAAACTCAGACTTGAGGCTAAAAGTGCATAAATTTGAGGTCAAAACTCAGACTTGAGGCTAAGTAATGACTTGAGGAAAGTTGGTGACAGTGGGGTCTGATTAGGGTTATCTTAAGTTTATGTATAGAGGTTTGTCAATAAGTAATGTCACAATGCAATTTGCTTACGATTGGCAAAAAAAAATAATTTTTTTTTTAAATACACAATTATCATTGTAGGAATTAAACATTTCATCATCTTTTGGTTTAAAAATAATACATTTGTTTCTATTGTTCAATGACTGGTGCATATGGCAGGCATTGCTGTATTACAGATGAATCTAGTTGAAATTTAATTTTTTTTTACCTCTGTGCAAATTTATAGGTTTATGGGATTTAATAAAACTGCAAATAACAGAACTATAGCATGCCTTTCTTTATATTGTAAAATATAAAAGAATTCAAATCTGTGTTTTGTGTTTTCAAGACCCCGTCTTTCAGTACTCTCAGTACTTTGAATATGTTTTGTGGTGCTTTGACCTTCATCTCTTTATCAAATAACCAATGTTTTCTCACTGGCTAAAGAAATTATGATTTATAGAAAATTTCAATTCAAAGTAGTAGTACTGGTTTTATATATTAATATATTTTTTTTCAAAACTGATGTGCATGCCACTGCAAACTGGTGCGAATCCAGCCTATAAAAGTCATGAATGCTTTTTACTGAAATTATTCCAGTTAGTTTAAATTTGTAGATTTAAAATCCTGAATTATTCTGTTCTATGCCACCCATTCATGATTCTATAGCATCTGTGACATTACTTTTGTATCAACACTTATAGAGCTAAAAGAATTACCAGTCAGGCCCACTTTCTTCTTGCAGGTTGTGCACCGATTCTTCTTTGCCTTTTTATCATCAGGTGAAGAAGCCACTTCTGTACTGAGGCCTCCTACAATGTCATACATATCATCAAAATATCATTTACATATTGCTGGATCACATTTCAAGAACTACATTTACATGATACATTGTTGGCATACTCAGAGTCATCAGTAGTGACACTGACATTTGTAACTACATTGTACAGAAATACAATTTCTGCAACTTATCTAAATTCTCTTATCACACATATATAAATGATTAGAAAAACACAAAAGCATCTTTTTTATCTATTAATTAAAATATAGAAAGTGAAAAAAGATGCAGCACAAGATACTTAAACTAGTAAGATTTGAAAAACCTTTGTCAGTCATGCTACATGTATGTTATTATAATTACATTTACCTATTTGTTGGTTGTGTTGCATTTATAACATACGAATATGTTATTATATTTACATCTACCAAGTATTATTCCCTCTATTTCTTACGGAGACTCATAGTTAATTCATAGCTCTATAGAAACAGCCAGACTGAAATCTACACGCCCCGTTTATCGATTGGTCGAAATCTACAGCGGCTGAAACTGACATGAAATTGACAGGACTGAAATTGACACGCCCAGTTTATGGATTGGTCGAGACCTACAACTACCTAAGAAAAATCACGGACTGCACGAAATAACCATGATGATGTCAGACTCAAGGTCTCACAGAAGACAATTTGGCTGTTTCTTTTAGCTAACGTACTTATGTACATTAACAGTAATTTAGTGAATTTTACTTACTTTTTACGCTCAATTTATTAATTAGTTAAAAGAAAGATGTTAATATAAACAATAAAATGCTTTCTTTGGTGATTCATTCGGGTTATGAAGGTAGCGATCATTGCAGAAAAAATTTACATAACCCGCTAACGCGGGTTATGTATTTTTTCTGCAATGTCGCTACCTTCATATCCCGAATGAATCACCAAAGAAAGCATTTTATTGTTTAAATAATTACATTTACCTATTTGTTGGTTGTGTTGCATACATAACATAAGGTTAACCACTTGACAAAGTTTGAATGGTCCAAGGCTTCATGGTGTGAAAGATATAACTCAGAAACAATTTGACTACAAATTGCTTTAGATTTTTAAAGGTCCCCATGACCTACTTTTGGAATCCATCTTAAGCCCCCCCAAAAAAACCTCCTGCTTCCTGTCCCCAGACCGACCCTACATTTTACCCTCTGACCCTAATAGATATTTTATGTGATCGGTAACTTTGCCAGAATTTCCTCAGAAAGAGAGAAGTTAAAGCCACTCTCTCTTCAGAGTTCACAATCGTGTAAATAAACCTAATTTGCAAAAGAATGATAGTTAACTAATATGAAAGACATTTTCACTGCATGAATTAACCCTGTAGTGATAAAAAGCAAATATGTTATCTTTAGTAAATATGGGTGATGTGCAACAACATACAGTGCATTGAAAATAACAAAATCTTTATTAATGAACTTGTATCGTACACTGTGAATGTACATAATTTTCTTGTTATTACACATGTTCCGAGTTAAAAAAAGAAAAGAAATTTAAATAATTTTTCCCTACCTACCTACCTACCTACCCTATTTTTGGGGTATTTGGACAGGAAACAAGAATATTTTTTTTATTCTTGAATCCATCACCAGGCCAGTATTGTTTAATTAAGAAAAGCCTTACATTGTACAAGATATGAACGTTTAAAAATATGCAAACCATATAGTTTTTTAAATATCACATTGACTTACTTTTGGATTATGAACAAATCAACACTAGCCTGACTTTGTAAACACATTTGAATATAATTATACATATCGCCATCAAATCCCAGATGAGCAGGCTGTACTCGTTAGAAGCAGTACATTGTTAGCACTCAAGTTCAATCTAGAATTTTAGAGAATGAGCACTTAAGAGACATTATTTTGCCATCTCTAGAAGGCAGTGTGTAGACTGACCTGTGGCAATGTCCTCCTTGTCAGTCTCCTGTTTATTGTTACCAGCCCCAGGGATAGGGACGGTTGGGGTACCGGTCTCCACGCTGGGGGTGGTGCTGGCAGCTAGATCCTGCAGCGAGTTAGAGCTACCCGACTCAGACCCTGTAAACACATCATGGCTGTTAGTTTCTCTATCAACCTCCACTGCATCAACATCACTCAAGACTGATTGAAAATGGTTCATGGATTCAAGCATGATCTTTTCGTGTTTGCATTGGGATGATACTTGTTGTCATAAAATTTAAAAAATATAACTTTAATTCTATAATAGTTGCTCTATCTGAAGCAATTTCTTAAATTATTTATATAAATAAGGTGTGTTGATAGACAAAAATAAAATAAAATAATAACATGCTTCTTCACTGGTAAACACATTCAATTTATAAAAATTCATGTACAAAACCTTGGTTTCGTCCACCCATACACACATTACCTCCATAAAAACATTACCTCCATAAACAGTAACGCTTAATGTAGCTCGCGGGTTTGCTGACGTCACAATAAAATTTGACGTTAAAAGATCACAATGCATACAAAGAACAGCTACATGTAGATAACATTAGCAGTAACGTTATAAAGGCCTAGTATATCACAATAAAATGATAGCTGTTATATATACAATTTAATCTCCCATTACTACAGGTACTGTTCTATGGAGATCAATATCATTTAAATATCACTTATAAGTACAATGAAAAACATTAGTTCTATTTTATGTGAACTATCATTCAACATGTTCAACGGCAGTTTGAAATCTAAAAAAAAAAAGTATGGTTTTGGAATGCGGTTACTGGCGAAAATGTAAATATTGCTATATATTTCATTGAAATGACGTTCATTGTGTTAATCAACATTGTTGTGTTTAAGATAAGATAACATTATAATTGGGCTGACGAATTAAATAAAATTTTCAGGAATAAACCTTTGAAACCCATTGATTTGACAAATTTTTAGGGGAGGTTGTCTCACAAGCAGTAAACCAGCGAGCTACCTTAAGCAACTAACTAACTAAACTAAACATGTGAAATCATAGTATACAAAGACAATACAGAAACCTAGTGACAGCATCTAAACATAAAGCAGACACACAGAGAGAGATTAAGTAATACTGTACCTAGAGAAGTGTGAGCTAACGTCGAGGTGACATTCCCCACAGAATCCGTCTCACCTGGTGCAGTCACCGCGGTTACCGTGGATGTAGCGGGACTCAGACGACCACTGATTGTCGGAGCATTTTCTTTACGCTTCATTGCATCTTTGTAGCACTTAGAGCACATTCCTTCAAAGGCAGTGTTACCATAGAAACCACAGCCAGCACGACAGAGTGGCACTGGATTCTGATTTCCATTCTGTTCCATATCCATGGTTACAATCTGTAATATTCATTTCACCAATTTGCACACAAGAATTTTGACACCCATATCCATTTCAATACATAAATTGTGGTAAAACAGGGCATGCGTTTATAAACAAAATTCATTCAATACTTTTATCAAATGTTTACACAGAGATGCAGTGATCATCACGATCATAATAATTGTTTCTTTATTACACTGCAATGACTTTACAATGTTACATGTTACTGTTAAAATCTAACTGACCATCTGATACAACGATAAAAATAAACAGTGGTTGGGACTAATTGTTTGAGATGTGAATGCTCCTCTGTACTGAATATAAAACACCCATCAATGGGCTACTCAGAACTGAATGCCTATTTCATCATACTTACATTTGTGTGAACCTTTTTCAAGTTGTTAAGTATCAGTTTCTGAGGAATATCAAACCTCAAAGATCCTGTGAAAAAAAAGAGAGATAAAATGATGAAGGCTGTGAACTCACGGGTGAATCTCGGTACATACTGGTACAGGGGCCAGGACCATGCTCTTAGAGAACTGTAGGTGACTGTGTCAACGACAGATGTATCGATCGCCACCACAAACATCCAATAATGAATTTTATTTATAAAAAATGTTATTGATAACTTTTAAATCCCACATCTTCAAAAGTAATTTAATATAAAAAAAATAACATATCATCTGATACTTGCATATACCTTAGTAGTAGAGAAGTCTATAAGAAGTGTATTTATTGTAAAATATGACAATTATTGATAACCGATACATCTCATGTCAAAAGTCGTGTACTTTTTTTGGTAGTTCCTGAAATGAATTTTTCAGGATAAACATTCACACAGTTCCTTTAAAATTTCTAAACTCTTTATCATGTTTATGAAAACCTGATTTCATGTTGAACAACAATGGATTAATGAAGTGAACAATGGTAATTTAACAATCTGATCTTGTTCAAACTGGTTGTCATAATGAAGCAAGTATTTTTTTGTGAGAAATGTTGAGTATGACCAGAGTAATCAGAGAAAATCTCTGGATGAAACAAATGCTTACTCTGTTTTTCACCAATAACTACTATCATATATTATTTCACAATAATATCATTGGCAACTTCAATTGTGTGATTTCAAATTCTGCGTTCCCTCTCTTGTGCTCTTTAATATAGTATATATTTCTACTTATTTCGAAACTACCGTATAAACATCACTATTTATCTAGTGTTAATTGTTTTTTTGTTCTATATGTTCATGGCATATGAACCATGATGATGCAAAATTGAAACTCAAAAACAAAAAGAAGAGTATTTTACGTAAAATAAGGATCATACATTGGTGGGGAAATTGATCATATTAATGTTTCTGATGAATTAACGTCTAATGAGTAAACTTTATCAAACTAATATCATGGAATCGTAAAAAAAGACCCACCCAATATCACAGTTTGTTTGGTATTTCTGTCAGCAAAATGGCGACCTTGTACAGAAACGCTCGGATTACAGATTTATTTGGCACTTATACTTTATTTTGTGATATAAAATGATCCCCTAAAACATAAACACGGTATATATCTATCTACATCTAAATTTAACAAACCTGAAGACCTCTCGTTCCTTTGTTTTCTTCCTTATTTCTAGTCTGTACGTGTAACAATTATCCTCTATGACACTATTCCATTATTATAAGTCACATGATCATAATCGTGAGTATTCATTGGCCTAGTTGTTTACCATAAAGAGGCATACTATTGTGACGTCACAGTAAGGGGGTAGCCGATGACAGATCTTCTAAAAATAGTACAAGGATTCACCAAGCAAATACAAACACCCCCCCCCCTCTTTACCAAACTAATTATAATAGCTTTGAATAAGTACAATTAATGTGAATGATTACGCCAATCTGTTTTGTTATCATTAATCGTATATATAATTATATTTTCTTAATATCTTAATAGATCTATTATGTTATTATGCTAACGTTATATATTATGATGTTGTTTAATGTATATATCGATCTTTCCAGAATAAATTTGCTAGTATTTAGGTACCTAGCATTGTTTTTAAACGCAAATCACCGGGGGTGGGTGGGGTTGGGGCTAAGAAATTAAGTAAAATTATTTTTAATGTAAATTTAAGAAAAATGTTTGTTGCCATAAAAGCCCCCCCCCCCAAACGATTGCTATACGTGCCTGGTACTTACATCACAGGCACCTGAATTTTTATCAGTCAGTCGCTCAATAAGCCAAATATTAAAAAATTCTACCTCCTCTATATATAAATATATAGAGGAGGTAGAATTTTTTTTATATAAATATATAGAGGAGGTAGAATTTTTTTATATTTGGCTTATTGAGCGAATGATTGATAAAAATTCAGGTGCCTGTGCTTACATGTATCTATTAGCTAGGTAATCCTTAAACAGACCCACTTTAAATTTTGAGAAGGATTCAATGAAATGAAAAATAATAATTTTAGATGCATACAGGACTGAGTAAAGCTATTACTACAAGTAAGTAAAGTCCTGGCGCATTCAATAACCGGTATACCTTCGACGTACTATATTATAGCTACTATCTGTCGTTATATCTCAATAGCAATTCTAAGCCTTGTTTACTGAAATAAATTGTTGCATCTTTAATATATCTTCAAATAATGACAATTATATTGTTTATATATACATGTACATTTACAAGCTTTTAGAGATTCAGTTACGTGTAGGTCACGTACATGGTCAGTGGTTAAGTTAGGGTTGGTATCATTATAAAGTTTACCCACACATTTTCCGATCTATTCATTTTCATTTACTGTACAAAACCTTGCACCTTGCATACTTGCTCTTGTTATTAGGATGTATCTAGTATATAAAAGAAGCCCAATTAAAAATAAAATAAAATAATGAAACCTTTACGATAAAATCAACGGCCATTCTTTCCGTCTGGTCTACCCGTTCGAAAGCTCTACATGTATGTACTGACGTTGTCGATGTAGATTGATGTATCTTTCTAATGATTTTAATATCATATTCATGCACGTTGCTAACAGGTCTGAAAATTTGAACCCCCCCCCAAAAAAAAAACCCCAATATTTATTGTTGATTATACTCGCTTTACTTTAGCATTTTATCTGTAAAACGATCTGTTTTTTGTCAGCGCTGTGTTTTTTGTGACCCTAAGACAAGATCACTGTTGTTACGTGTGTACTACGTGTTCATGTCAATGTACTGTATTACTTCCTCTTAGCAAAGTCTTAATCCATCTGTGATTACACACAAAACTTGACAAGCTAAATCACTTTCAATCCAATTTCTGTGTTGCGATTATACAAGCGGGTCAAACGTCTAGTCTCAATTTTGATGATTGCAATTTAAATTCAAATTTCAACTTAATTAATCTAAGAACATAATTGTGTGTCAGATGGCTTCATAAACATATAGAGGAGATACTTAAAAGCTGTTGTAAACTTTGACCCATAGAAAATAGCTTCAAATTCCTTATTCAAAATGACAAACTTATTTGTTAAATATGATTTTGAAACAGAAATGCAAATCCCTTTAACCATAAGTAATAAATAATAATTTAATCAAGATAATCAATTCAAAAGCACAACCCAGCAAAATACATGCAGGATAATTTATTTACAAGGAATTAAAACTGAGAGAGAGTGAGAGAGAGAGAGAGGGGGGGAGAGAGAGAGGGAGGGAGGGGGAGAGAAAGATCAAAACTTGCACAATTGATAAAAACACTTTAAAAATCATATCAATTTATTCAATAAGCATAAGTAATGCAAATAGGAACAATCTCCATAAAAAAGTTTGAAATAAAATGCACCAATAAACCTAAACATTTACAGTATAATCAACTCGGTTTTGATAAGTGCACTTGAGAAGCAATACAGGCATAAATAAAGGTACTAAGTATGATCTTTAAAAGCAAACAAATGCAAAATGAAATACAGTCAATGAATTCAAACAAACTCACAGTAGCAGTATAAAACAATCTATAAGTAAATAACATAACGTAATTGACAAAAAATTAAGTATGCAATAAATTAAAAGCCCAATTAAAAGCCCTTATAATGAATATTACTGGATGTATATTTCATTCCAAAGGTTTCAGCATCAGGACTTGTACTTACTATGTGGTAGTTTATTAGAGACATACAATGAGACAATAGCTTCTGCATACTGGAGAGCTGCCTTGTCCAGCCAGGTCAGAGGGTCAGGGGTCAAAAACCCTTTTTGGAAAAATCCAAGATGGCCACCGTGTTTAGGGTTGACTAGGAGAGCATTGTCGTGTGTTTCTAACAAAATAGTTTACAAAATTAAGGAAAAATTGTCACCCACAAAGAAATCCAGATATATGGTATGCATAATTATATTGCACAACCTCACCAATGCATCCAAAAACGAAATATATGTTTGATCTAAAATTTATCACAAGTGAACATGAAACATACATGTAATCCAAAAAAGCTGCTTACTTGCATATTCTTTGCCTATTTCCAGCAATGGCAGAGGAACCAATGGATCATTGTTAGCATTGAGTAATAACACAGGGAGACTGATCTATAAAGTATTACATTTATATTAAGTGAAATCAGTAGGAGAGAGAGAGATGTCTACAATGTACCACTTTCTGAAGTACATTACTATGGAAGGGATATCTACAAAATATTACATTGAGTGATATCTGTGGGAAGGAATATGTAATACAAAGTATTACATTGAGTGATATCTGTGGAAGGGAGAATGTAATACAAAGTATTACATTCAGATATATCTGTGGGAGGGAATAAGTAATACAAAGTATTACATTGAGTGATATCTGTGGGAAGGAATATGTAATACAAAGTATTACATTGAGTGATATCTGTGGAAGGGAGAATGTAATACAAAGTATTACATTCAGATATATCTGTGGGAGGGAATAAGTAATACAAAGTATTACATTGAGTAATATCAGTGAGAGGGAATATGTAATACAAAGTATTACATTGAGTGATATCTGTGGAAGGGAGAATGTAATACAAAGTATTACATTCAGATATATCTGTAGGAGGAAATATGTAATACAAAGAATTACATTGAGTGATATCTGTGGGAGGGAATATGTAATTCAAAGTATTACATTGAGTGATATTGGTGGGAGGGAATATGTAATACAAAGTATTACATTGAGTGATATCTATAGGAGGGAGAATGTAATACATAGTATTACATTGAGTGATATCTGTGGGAGGTAATATGTAATACAAAATATTACATTCAGTGATATCTATGGGAGGGATATATGCTAAGTATTACTTGAGTGATAACTGGAGAGAGATCCAAAACTTAAAGTATAGCATGTTTTAAAATTATAATTTATATCTTATGATCTTAGTTATAGAATAGTTTCTAAATTATTTTTCTTAGATATATCAATGAGTACTACAGAGACCTACATAATCAAAGGTAGAGACATACTAAGTGCAGAAGTATTACAATTGGTGTGAGAGAGAGAGAGAGAAGAGAGAGAGAGAGAGAGAGAGAGAGAGAGAGAGAGAGAGAGAGAGAGAGAGAGAGAGAGAGAATCTGGATCTAGAACATAGATCAGGCTTATCAATGTTTTTTTTGGTGAGGAATCCTACCTTATTCATATAGGTGTGACAACTCTGTACTTTGTAATATTCTTCAACGCTTGTATACCCTGCTCTTCTTCTATCAATTTAAATGAATTAAATTAAAAACTCGCTCACTGTAGTACATTACCTACAGTTTTTCTTCCCCTTTTTCTAATAAAAAATTCTGTTTAAAGTTCCCTTTTCCTTAATAGCTTGTTAATGTCATCAGTACTAAGGACACTATCAAAACTAGCATTGTAAAATTCTACCACTTGCTTGACCACCAAAATTTTGATTAACCCTTTCATATGATCACAGACATATAAAATATTTTGTTTTGTTTTTATAATTCAATGACCTTTGAATAATAGTACCCGTTATATCTCAGTTAAGAAAACTTATATGCATGAGAAAAATGACTAAACTCAGATGTACTGTATTTATACCATTTTAAAGTTTTGCAATCTACAGAGAGGTAATTACTGAACATTTCAAAATTAAACATGAGGAATCAATATCTGCGTAAAATTGTTTGAAGCACCCTTTGCAGATTTTAAAATATCTCAATTTTATTTTTAGACAGTTGTTAACTATGGAATCTTAGGGTAGAAGCATTTATCATTTTCATGATTTGATACAAAATCATGACATATTAAGGAATTTGTACACATGTAAAATAAAGAGTCTATAAAATCAAATCCTATTTCACTGATTGACAAATATTCTAATTGGTACTTACTGCCCTGCATCATAGCCCTGACAAAGGGACATTACACAGAGGAAATTCTCCTGTCTTGAGTTGTCTTCTCCTATGTACTTTAACACTACATTTCCTCCCATACTGAACCCTATGGCCATCAGTTGGGAGTCAGGGTATCTTTTACAGATCTCTGTCACCATCACAGCATACTCCTCCGTTCCACCTAAAACAGGACTCTGATCATCACTAAAACTTGTTGGTTTATGTAAGAATGATTGATTGATTAATTGATTGCTTGATTGATTAATTTATATCAGCTACTCATGGTAAATGTTTACAGAAGTATGTAGATCAAATTTTGTATTGGATATTGTTTTATTTCTATATATCATGTTTTCAAATTGTATTTTGTTTTCAAATTGTTTCCAATAGTCAAATATGTTTTGAAAATGTGTTGCTATAAGGAAGAACTTTTGAAACGCTGTATAATTTTCAATAATGAAGATTCTACACAAGGTATGATACCAAAATATTACAATGAAAAAGGAAAATCAAATATCATAAATATGAGGCAAAACAAAGAATAACAATTTGTTTTTCATTTTTTTAACAGTTTGATTGGGCAGTGAGGACTTCCTATAAAGAGTCAAAACAATTTATTAGTAGATTGCTGATAAACTACAAAGAATTAGATTTATGCTACAGCAGTATGATGGCAGCAAGAACATTAAATATTAAGCATGTTACTGATGTGATTACAGCAACAAAAAGAGTGTAGTATAGAGTAAGACTGACAACTTAAAAATGATCAACATTAATCAAGACATGGAAATCTTTAGTTTCGTTCTTATACACACTGTCGGTCAGTTATATCTCAAACAATGATCCGATCAATTTCAAGAATCATTATTGTTGAAACCTTTGTTCAACATGTTCAATGGTAAACAATTGTCTTGTGGCGCCCGTACCGTAAGTGAACATCCTGGAGCTGGTGAGAGGGACACTGGGTAGGACCCCCAGGTGGTTCAGTACGGCCACTCTGTAGCCATGGTCCTGGGCGTAGTTCACAAACATACACACGTACGAAGCCTCACTGCTGTTAGCGATGCCCGGACAAACCAGGAGGGTGTAATCCCCTGTAATGTACCAAAAGCAATCAAAAAGTCTAAAAATCTGCTTGTTTAAAATGAGGGCAATCAACTAAAGTCTACAGATCCTAAATCCCAATTTTAGTTTTGTTTATTACCGTTTGTTGAATGAGTTTTGTGTGGCTGAAAGACATCATAACTCATAGTAGCTCCATCTGCCATCAGAAAACTGCATCTTTCACCATGTGGAAAAGGGGACAGAACTCTGCCCAGTTTGGCATACACAAACGTCTGCAGATGTCCACTTTTCCCCCACAACAGTGTGGGCTGAAATCTGAATTTATTTTAAATAAAAAAATAACATGAAAGAGGTATAGCGCCTTTTCCCATTATTTCGCCTACACCTGTGTTTGGACAGAAAGTACCTGTTACTAATATGATTTTCGAAACTTAGATACACTGTACTGATTTTATAATGGTGTCTGTAACAACTGATTTGTCATAAATTCGGGAAACTCTGCGTATAATAGTAGTTGATATTCTGAACCGTGATAAGTTCACTCAAAATGCAATGGATATAAGTGTAAATAGAGTACATGTATAGTGTTAATGAAGAGACCTACAAATATTGGGTGTGCTCATACTCAGATTGAATTAAACATGATAATTTTTTTAAAAATCCAGAGAAGAATAAGATACCTGTAACTTAACCTGTCTATTCTTTTCATGTTTCAATTTAAGTGAAAAAAATATTTACCACTTGGTGGATTCGATCAAGCGACCACAAAATCAAAAAGCCCTCCGCGTTACCACTATGCCACGCATCTAACATTTTCAGAAGATGCTTTTTCAATATGTATGGCTATATACATGATTGTATTAGAAAAGACACTAATTGAAATATTTGTCTAATTTTCAGTACGAAGACCACGTTAAACCAAAACTAATTCAATGTAAACGTGTACTACAATACCTGTAGAACATAATTTTAGTCGGATGTCTTTGGTTTAGAGTGGTTCAAATAGTCAAATATCAAATTTTGTATCGTATACTAACTACTTTCCTATATACATGTGTATCCCTAACAAAACCTGAATATTTTAATGATGTCGTGTAAGATAATTAAGACTCTTAGAGCATGGTGATTGTGTAATTTGCGTTTCTTTGAATATATTTAAACTTAATATTGTATAATATTGAAAATGTCTGATGTTTGCAAAAGTGCTATATCTGAGGCCAAATCGTATATTAAGTGCGCTATACCTCTTTAACAAAAAATTATGATGGAACATTAGTCATTACATTTAATATTATTTCAATTCACTAGATGACCACTTTCATCTTACTTGTACACATTATGTTAAGATCCCTCCCTCTTATAAAGATACGGTACATTTAACTAATTAGGTTAAATGTATCTTTATCAGGGGAGATGGGGGTCAAGCATAATGGGAGTCTAAATATGATTATATGTTTTCCATCGGACTGAAATGTCACATGTTCACTGGTTTAAACAATAGCACGTGAATGCCTCATATATCTCTATGTTTGTTGGGTAAGAGTTAATATTCGACAATATAGCCGTCATTGGCCGACGCTTCGCCTACTCATTTCAACATTTCATGTTATGCCATAAGTTCTTAAAATATTTGGAGTAGTTGTCCTTTAATTTTTTTTAAATTAGAGTAGTTCACTGTTGGCCTATGGAGCAGAACAAAATAGCAGCATCGAGATTTGCTTTTAAAAATCTCTGCAGAGGAAAAGGAAAAAACGTTTAAAGTTGAATAGCAACAAAGCATTCTATGTAAACATTAGTAAAGCAAAGATTTTCATAGTGTATTTGAAAGGTGAGATTGATAGTTTTGAAGAGTTTAAATAAGTTAAATTGGACAAGATGTTAGGCAACTTGTATACATGGGTTTGCGTATAGATCATCACTTTTTGCAATTGTGAATAAATGTGTCACTTGATAGTCCTCGGGAAAAAAAACCCCACTTATTAGGGTTGTTACTGACTGACTACAGAAATATATCGGGTTGATCAATTTCATAATGACTGACTACAGAAATATATCAAGTTGATCAATCTCATAGATGGCTTGGCTTCGCCTCACCATCTATGAGATTGTTCAACCCGATATATTTCTGTACCTCAACATCTATGAGATTGTTCAACCCGATATATTTCTGTAGTCAGTCATTCACTCATGCAGTAACAAACCCAATAAGTAGTAGTATACAGTCCTTTTTAAGCAAACAACATACATGTACAAACGACATGCATTTAATGAAAAATAGAAACAGTAAACGAAAAAGATAGTTAGATACCAGGAGCAATGACACCATATTATACATTGTAAAATTATAGGGAAATCCAGGGAGGTCTGACCCTCGATTTGCTGATGCCCCCCCCCCCCCCCCTCCGCTACTATCATGTCTTACATTTCTTTGAACACTGGACATAGATCCAGCACAGACTGAACAAACTTGGAATCATCTTTGTAGTACAACTTTGGTTTCTCCGATTTTTCAGTGAGGTGGAGTAAACGAACCAATGCACACAGCAGTCCAAACACCGCAACGGGGATTACGACATCGGCCATGTTGAGCCGCTATAGAAGATAGCGACGTCTGCACATCGATAAATATGTAGACACACTAAAACTTATCAAACGCAGCTAAGAATCATCCATCATTCAATGCAATGGTCGAAAGGATCATTCAGAAGCCGAGAAGGTCATGTTTGTTTTGTTTACATATTGTCTGCTATCATGGCGTTAAAGAGTTCTTACATATGGGAGGCAACTCTCAATATTGAAACTCGGGGAGGGGGGTGCAGATTTATCCGAAATCAAGACAGGTAATGTTAAGTAAAAAGCATATTCCCCAATATTCAAAATCATAATCCGTGTGTTGGGATAGCATAGTGCAATCAAGATTATTAGTTTCGAGGCCCGTTATAAGGCCGAGAACTGTCTGATATTTTTTCATACAGAAGTGTTGGAGGCATATATCGTACTTATAATTAAAACACTGCCATTGAATTTCATTGTTGATTTACCTGAGACAGTCCGATTTTGAAGGATATCAGTACTGTAACCACTGGTAACGGTCTGATATTAAGAAGCTCACTAATATCAGACTGTCACAGGTAAAATTTTAGACTGCTGGAACAAAGCAGTGTTTTAATTCTTCATAAAGACTGCTTTCGGCATACTATAGAATATCCATTAGCCTACAGAGACTGAGAAAGTCCTATTATAAAAGAAAACATACCTCGGTACGGAAGCGTATTAGTGCCACAATGTAATTTTTTTTTCTTTAAAATTCCAACTTTAAAGTTGGAATTTCCAACTTTAATCTTGGAATTTCCAACTTTAAAGTTGGAATTTCCAACTTTAAAGTTGGAAATTCCAACTTTAAAGTTGGAATTTCCAACTTTAATCTTGGAATTTCCAACTTTAATCTTGGAATTTCCAACTTTAATCTTGGAATTTCCAACTTTAAAGTTGATTTTTCCAACTTTAATGTTGGAATTTCCAACTTTAAAGTTGATTTTTCCAACTTTAATCTTGGAATTTCCAACTTTTTTGTTTGACTTTATTTTTTTGTAAATATAACAGTATACATTATATGACAGGCAAACTGGGCATAAACTTATTGTTGTATATGTCTGAACTAGAAGTTTTCATATAAATATATAAGATTAAAACGTTTAAATACATTCAGTATCAGATATCAAATATCGAAATAATTTTGAATCAAATACATGAATATATATATAACAGTATACATTATATTACAGGCAAACTGTGCATAAACTTATAGTTGTGTATGTCTGAACTAGAAGTTTTCATATATATATATATATATATATATATATATATATATATATATATATATATATATATATATATATATATATATATATATATGTAGATAAATAAAGCCTTGGTACAGCAAAAAATACTTAAATAAATAAAACAGAATGCGACAGTCCAAATTAAATAATATATATATATATACATGTATATAAGATTAAAACGTTTAAATGTATGCAGTATCAGATATTAAATATCGAAATAATTTTGAATCAAATAAATGTTATCTTAATATGTAAAACAAGAGGGTGTCGTTAATTAAATGCAGGATTAGAAAGAAGAACACTAAGAGACAATTAAGATCAAAACAAAGCCTTGGAATTTGTATCTACATGGCGTTAATAAAGATCACTTATTAAAAGAAATTCGTCTGAAATTGAAAAACTTATCGTAATAACAACAGAAGATTAAAGTTGGAAATTCCAAGATTTAAGTTGGAAAAATCAACTTTAAAGTTGGAAATTCCAAGATTAAAGTTGGAAATTCCAACTTTAAAGTTGGAAAATCCAACTTTAAAGTTGGAAAAATCAACTTTAAAGTTGGAAATTCCAAGATTAAAGTTGGAAATTCCAAGATTAAAGTTGGAAAATCCAACTTTAAAGTTGGAAAAATCAACATTAAAGTTGGAAATTCCAAGATTAAAGTTGGAAATTCCAACTTTAAAGTTGGAAATTCCAAGATTAAAGTTGGAAATTCCAACTTTAAAGTTGGAAAAATCAACTTTAAAGTTGGAAATTCCAAGATTAAAGTTGGAAATTCCAAGATTAAAGTTGGAAATTCCAACTTTAAAGTTGGAAAAATCAACTTTAAAGTTGGAATTTTAAAGAAAAAAAAATTTACAATGTGGCACTAATACGCTTCCGTACCTCGGGCGCCGAACGTAAAAACTTTCATGCACTGCTCCGCACATATCTGAACACTTATTTTTTACGAAATCTTGACAAGCAAAACTTGAAAAAAAAAACAAAAAAAAAAAAACAAAAACCAACGTTGTTACAGTTAAGTCTATAACTTTGGGCGGCCGCTAACTTTGCAAAAAATGGGGCTATAATTTAGCCATCTCCCCCCATCCCACCCACCCACCGTTTCAGACACCTATGTATATGAACATGCAACAGGTAAATCCTGTGAATACAGCATAAACCGATATCCCATTAACATATTAAAAATATACATATCTACGTAGTCAGGATCATAACGGATATACATGCAAATATGAAGATGCTATAATGATATCACCCGTACGAAAATATTAACCGTTTTCCGGCTGGACTCAGGGTGAACTTAGACGTATTCCGGTTAAAATGTAACCGTACTTAGGAGTATCAAAGGCGTACATGGAAAACGCTTTGCATGTTAGACGGATTCCATCTTATTCATAACCGGAACTTACCTCAAACCTTAGCCGTATTTTCAGCATCTAGCCGTTTTCTGTTAAAGTTAACCGTATTATTTCTTACTGCCCGTTTTCCCCCTGACCACCATTAAATATTCCGCCTTACCTAGCAGTTTGGTAACTTTTTGAAAGTTATGATATAAAATTAACGGCTAAAGCTTGAAATGACCAAATACTACAGTTCATTTTCCGTGCTATATAAATATCTCATTTACAATTTGAATTCTTAGAGAACTGTCTGTTGCTTTAACTCGATAAACTTAACTACTTTCTTCAAATTGTTTTATTTTGTCCGTCAATCAAACGTCAATACATAATATCTTTTGGTATTCTGCCCGTGCACAAATCCATTTCTTTAAATGACACTAACATACAGTTTGAAACAATGCTTTGTAACCTTAAATTTAAATTCAATTTGATAATCCGATGACACTATGAAATAAGTAATATATGTAGACGTTTGTTCTACACACAGGCTGGTTTATTGCAAGGAAATTTTTATCTTGACCTCAATACAACAGACTGCCCTTTGTAAACAAATAGCTCAATGGACTCCCTGATGGGCAAGAGCCGCAGCCTCTCCCTGCATTGCAGGGGGGCGTCAGAAGGGGAAATCTTTTTTCTACCATGCATGTACATACTATTTTAGCCACAATGTTTAATCAATATAAAGACAGGAATGGGTTATGAACACATTAGCTTATTTATTGTACTTTTAAATTGCTACTAAAATTGTTTTGATATGCATATGGCCATCATGCACTTGAAAACTTTGTTTAATAAAATCAGCGTTACCCCTTACCATATTTTCTGGCCTCAGAGGCAGCCGCGCCTTGTGAGTTTTGAATTTGGCAACAACGGTCATTCCCAACTTTCCTGATCATCTTTGTGTTACAAAACTTAGACATGTGTAAACTGTTATGAGGATTATTTTTTGGAAAAAGGCAGTGAAATTTAGATTTACAACTATTTGATGTAAAACCAAGTCTTATGGAATAAAGCAAAGTGTGCGCGGTATGTGGACTAAAAGACATACACACAGGAATACTTAATGTTATATCGAAAGTAAGTCAATATTTTATTATGTTCATGATTTTATTGAAAATAATAGTAGTGAAGTGCAGTTTAAATTGTGCTTATTGTATATGTGAGGAAGAAAGGCATTTGTTTTAAATTATTCTTCATTTAAAAGATATTAGACAATGTATTCACTCCAAGAATCTTTCAAAATCTCTTCATTCCTTAAGAACTGAAAGCTGTTGGAAACAACTGACATTATGCTGAACAGTAAAACACAAGAAAAGCAACAACACCAGCAAGTCATTGAGAGTGTGGCAAACTGTTTTCTTATAAAGCTGTCCTAGTCTATTGAGGAACAGCCTGATTGAAATAAAAACTAGATCAAAAGCAAAAGAACAATGGACATGGGATACTAAAAAGTAGAATGCCAGGCCTACCATACATGAACCCTACCAAAACCGAAGTTTTGAAAGGTAAGGATTGGATTTTTTTTATTTGTTCACATTGTTGAAAAGTATTCTTTATAATCATGATAATAACAAAAGGTATATGTATATTGATATTTTTATATTTGATCGAGTGTTTAGTTGTAAGTATTTCTTTATCAAATTACATGTATTTTTCAGAATATGTGAACATCTTGAATATGAAACGTGAGAGAAGTATTTAAGTGATGCAATTACCGAGAAGATTTGGAGAAGATCAGCTACTCTAGAAACTTTTAAGAAACTAACTGTACAAAGGAGTGAAAATGTGGACTGAAAATCAAAAAAATAAATTATTATGTTCAATAGAAGGCAAATATTAGGGAAAAAGATAGTCTGACTGTGATATCTGTACTATATGTTTAAAAAAGGAAATACACAAGAATTATAGATCGTTTTATGTTTTGAATATGGGCACTGATTTATAAGAGGAATGAATTCAATCGATACAGACTCTGATTCCACCCCATCCGGCGCAATTTTTTTAAAGGAAGCCACCGGGTTATGCATCATGAGACCAAAAGAAGTTTCTCAGTCTGTTGTAAAAGTGTCATCTTTACCATAAGGCGGATTCGAACGCCACCTTGTATTAAGGCGGATTCCATCATATATTAAGGCGGATTCCACCTTATTTTTAGGCGGAATCCCGCGTATTCCACCTTATTTTAAGGCGGATTCTAATTTACCATAAGGTGGATTCCGCCTAAGATTAAGGCGGATTCCATTTTGTTTTAAGGCGGATTTTATTTACACGGAATACGCTTAATCTCATTTAAATATTTCGAGCCATATACCGCCCGGACTCCACCCTGAATCTGTGAAATTTGTTATGCATTCACAGGAATGAAAGACGGAATCCGCCTTTCAAATTTCGCCTACAGTCCGCCTTAAGTCAGGGTGGAATTTTTCGTACGGGCTTTCTTAACTTGTTTATAAAAAGTGGCTTTGTACTTTTTACACTTAGATAATGAAATGTTAATGTTCCTACTGAAATAGTATGATGTTAGGCATCCCAATCATGGGTTTATAAATTATTACAAATCTACGTCTTCGCTAGACTACTAGATCCACCGGGTATATAGCCAAGGGTCGGCATAAAACTAACCCTTGCTAACTTACAAAGAAACTTCAAAGGCTAGTTTAAGGAAACTATGGATTTCCCCAAAGATGCCAGAAGGCACGAAATATCGTTATTGAAAGTGGGGGATGGGGACAGACTTACAAAATGTATCTAAAGTCTTGATAAGCAAAAAAAAAAAGAAAAAAAAGAAACGAAACACCCCCCCCCAAATCACCCCCCCCCCAAAAAAAAACCCCAACATTGTTTTGATCTACAAAATCCTAATCTGTGATGCGAAATACCTGAAAATTCTACTTTTTAAAGGTTGATTTTATTAATTTCCCTATACGTTTGTACTTACTCCCCGGCAAAGGCAACACGTAGGCTCGGCCCACCAGCGGTAGCGTTAGAAAAAGTAAATCAGTGCCGAGTTGACTACTATAGTATATGATATAGCATTCCTCCCCCAATCATTAAAATTTAACCAAAATCATTAAAAAAATGACAGTTTTCTTACTTTTATTTCGAATGGGAAATATAGAGCGACACTTTCAACAAGTAAAAAATTTTTGTCCTTCATACATCTCTGATGAAAATATTTTGCCGGTTTGTTCACGCATGTGCTCAATGTTTTCTGAAAGAAAAACTGATTAGCCTAATCGTTTTATGCTGAAAATGAAAAAATTGCGGGAAAAGGTTAACTTTGTGATGTCATATATTTCTAAATTGTGGGCATTTGGATCAAAAGGAAACTGATAAAATAATAATAACTTAATTTACATGTATGTGTACAAAGAAAACAAAGAATTACATAAAAATAATGATGTTCATTTTAGGGGGCCATTTTAGGCCCATTTCATATATAGTTCTTTAAGAAAATTGTTTGTCGCCAGAAACCCTCCTCTCCCCGGGACCCCTAATGCTCTACATGTCTGGCCGGCCAAGGGAGTTAACTTTTGGAAAATGATAGTACATAGGACATATCTTTAAAATGACGTCACTTAATTCTACTGTTACGTCACGCGGGTTTTAACAAAGAAAATGGCACCCGTCATACAGATAATCATAAAGGCGATCAAAGTTAAGCTTGCATTAAATCGTTTGTCCCGTGCCAAAGAAAATGCCGTGCGTCTCCATCTTGGCTACCCACCTCTCATACCATGGTAAGTCTGCATGACAGCAAAAAAGCAACCTATTTAAGGCTATAGCTGTCGTCTGCATGGTCTAACGTTAAAGTGGCGGATATAAAGGGGGCGCACTCGACCCCCCCCCCCTTCAGATTTATTAATCATTAATTAATGATCTGCTTGAGGTTCGAGAGAGTGTACATCTTTCTGTTGATCTTTTTGAAGTACGAGAGAGTGTACATCTTTGTGTACATCTTGTTGTTGAGGTACTTTAGAGGGTGTACATATTGTTGTTGTTCTGTTTGAGGTACGAGAGAGTGTACATCTTTGTGATGTCCAGCATACGACAGTTTCTGATGGAGACCTTCTGCCCGTGCTGTATCTACGATAGGAACAGACACCTCAAAAAGAAAGAAGTCCCCAGGTCGTCCTGTCTACGCACGTGTCACGCAGGCACGTACGAAAATGAGATGTTCAAACACTTTATAGGTAAGCTCTTGATTGATAGTTGCCACTTCTATAGCACTTGTTTTTAGTCAACCCTACAAAAGCCTCAGTTGAGTTTTTCTGATAAAAATTTGCGTGTGGTCTGTCGTCGTCGGCATTTGACTTTTTGGGGTTTTTTTTTCAAATTCTTCTCCAGAACCAATGCACCAAGTTCAACCAAACTTGGCAAAATCATTCTTATGGCTTATGTGAAGAGCTTTAAAACTTTTCAAAATAGGGAGCCAAGTCTTCTTCAAAGGGAAGATACAAGTATTTATAGTAATGAGAAAAAAGTTAAAGTAATAGTGCCCTAATAGAGCAAAGAGCTAGTGTTATTGTGAATAAATCGAAGTTCATGTAAGTATGAGGATCTTCAATTTTATTCAATATTCATGTTTATATAACATTTCGGGGGGGGGGGGTATATTGTTACAGTGAAAAGCTTCATAATAAGTGAAAAGCTTCATAATATTCTTATTTTTCTGAGGAAATAAGGCATAAAATTTAAAATAAGGTTTTAAACTGGGGTATCAGACTCTAAGAAGGTTAAACAATCTTTGAAGAACTTCAATGCTACAATTTGAAATAAAACTGTTTTCACTCGAGCTTGGACAGAACGTAAAAACTTCGATTTGATGAAGGTAGGTCTACATCGAACGCAATAACACTCGTCCGACTTCATCTATAGCATAGGAATATATTACGTTGAAACAGCGGCAGTGTTACCGGTTTTAACAGTCTATTATTAATGAGCTTCTCTTAGCGAATTAGAAGAAAGGAGGTCAGTATTTGACCGATTTTTTTGATGAGAAAACTAGATAGTAACATCCCACCGAACAACTCTCGTAAAACGGTTCTTTTATTATGTACAATCCTAAAACATCCTTGTATGGATTTGATTCTAAATTGTTGAACCAACGACAACTGAAACAACACTGGGGCTCAAGAGGGCTTCAAATGAATGTTTAGCGTAAGAATATTTTGAGAAAAAAGTTATTAATAAAATTTCAAAGACCCTGGAATAGAGTGCCATTCATCTGGGTTGGATGGTCTTCATTCCCCACCCCATACCTGGATGTTCTTTTTTTTTATATGCTTTAATAAAAATGCCCTTAATGGTAATTTTTTTCGACCGTTTATCGCCACAGTTCAAGACGCAATTTTTCAAACTATATAAAATCAGTTGCAGGACTGTAGCTCCCGGTCTGAAAAAATTCGGATGGACGACCTGGAAGCTACAGTGCCACCCATGATGGCTTATCTATAAATAAGTTTCCTAAATAAACAATGCTTTAGAATACATAACACAGAATTTATCGATTATTTTCAAGAAATAATATAATGTTGTCAGCGGTGTTGATTTGTGCTTAGGCCCAAACACTGTTTCACTTCCGATTTGACTGAGTAACTGCAAAGGAGAGTTGATTATAACCAACTCCCAAAAAATGGTTGCATTTTCCTTGCTATGTTTCTAGTCTTCATACGAGTATTACTTATTTGTATATTCTAAGATTTCAAAGTGACTGTAATTCGATTATGTATAATATTGTATTACACTATACATTTGACATGTCACTATACAATGTCACAATGCAATATAATAAAATAGTTACTTACTTACTTACTATTAGGTTCGCTACTGACTGACTACAGAAATATACCGGGTTGATCAATCTCATAAACGGCGATACATACGAGGATTGTCCAAAAAGTTCGTGGACACATGTAGTTTTACTCAGAATAACGGCGCAATTATCAAGAAAGTATTATAATATTTTAATATAGAGTATAATAATGTAAATGTATAAAAATCAGAGCAATGTACATTTTTGTATTGAAGTTATCATTATATATTCATTGCCTATACAGGCCGCACGGCCCAGTCTGACGTTGAGTTATAACGACGTTTTTATATCGTCGTAGTCCTAAATAAAAATAAGAGTAATATGCCGCATTCACCGTTTGGTCAGAGGGTACAATTGCATTCTCCATCAAAATATCGCTTGTGCCACTTGTGGATAAGTAAACTCGAACTATTTCGATGTTTTTCCTGTTTCCTCCATCGTTTGTTTTATTTCTATCAGTGTTTTACCTCAGTCGACACAATTTTATGACGGCGCGCTCGCTGTTCCGAGTGGTCAGCTGACGTCCCTTTGTCAGGCGTTTTTCAAAACATGTTTTTGTCGTTATATTTTTCAAAAGTCCACTGCTTCTTTGATAATAGCTTCAAATGACGTATGAAAATGAAGATCACCATACAGACTACATCACAATTGAAGATAATGAAGTTTTGAAGTTTTATAAAAACTGTAAATATTTAAGGAATGAATTCAATATTTATTAGTTTTATACGATATAAAATGGTTTGGGCAGTTTACGCTTTATAAACCGCGAAGCGGTTTATAAAAAAGCGTAAACTGTTCTAAACCATTTTATATCTTATAAAACTAATAAATATTTGAAATCATTGCTTATAATTTAATTTTTTGCTATTAACTGTAGATAAAAACGGTCATTTGACCCTTAAAATGACATCAAATTGTACAAAATTCAAACGTAACGTCAGGCGGATTGATACGTTTTTTGACGTTAGTCTTACTATGACGTAGCCAACATTCTTTATACGATATTAAATAATTTTTTATATGTCCAACGGAAACCTTGTTAACAATATCAATGAACCCACCCGTGTCACAAACACTTCGAGCACACTTATTGACCTAGTTTTGTCAACACCAATTGTAAAGGTACACGAGTCCGGCGTACTTAATGTAGACTCGTCTGTTAGTGACCACAAGGCCATTTATATCTCCCTTTCTATCGACACTGAACTTAATCGTGCATACGAGCGTAATATTTGGGTATATAAAGATGCGGATTTTGAAAAATTAAACTCTCTAATCTACAACTGCGATTGGGATAGTATAATTAACAGCGCTCCAAATATTAATGCGGCAGTTGCACAATTTACTTCAACGTTTATGTCATATGTTCGTGAATGTGTACCCGAAAAAACTATAATTATACGCCCCCGTGATAAACCGTGGTACGACTCGCTGCTTCGTAAAACTATGAGGATTAGGGATCGTTTACGCAAAATTGCTTTAAGAACCAATAACGATGCCGACTGGACAAAATTTCGACACGTACGCAATAAAGTAAACAATATGAAAAAATACGCTATAGCTAATTATTACGATAATATTGAATCTGCATTACATGACAGTAGTAGGAATGGTAAAATATATTGGAAATTGATGAAAGATTTATTCCATGTTAAAGCAACAACTGAAATACCCCCATTGCAATTTCTTGAAAATGGACGATCTAAATTAGCTTTCTCAGATATTGATAAAATAGAAACTTTGAATAAATATTTTTCATCAATTTCAAATATTGAATCTGCGAATCGTACATTACCCAATTTATACTATATGTGTAATAAAAATATTTCAGACATTCACATAGAGGTTCAAGAAGTTTTTGACATTATATCAATCTTGCTTGTTAATAAGGCTATTGGCCCGGATAATATAAGTCATAGAATGTTGAAATATACAAAATTTTCCATTTCAAAACCTTTATGTATGCTTCTTAACAAATCACTTGTAGAAAACTCATTTCCAAATGATTGGAAAATAGCTCATGTTTTACCACTCTTTAAAAAAGATGATCCATCTGTTGCAAGTAACTACAGACCGGTGTCCCTGCTAAGCTGTGTCAGCAAAATTATGGAAAGAATAATTTTTAAACATGTTTACAATTTTTTTCACGAAAATAATTTATTCTATAAATACCAGGCAGGTTTTTTGCCTGGCCATTCCACGGTATTCCAACTATTAGAAACATATCACAGCATTGTCAAAAGTATAGAAGATGGGAAAATGTGTTGTATGATTTTTTGTGATCTGTGATCTGTCGAAAGCTTTTGACAGGGTGTGGCACGAAGCTTTAATTTTTAAACTTCAAACTTATGGTATAAGTGGACATCTTTTACAATGGTTTAACAGTTATTTAAGTAATAGAACACAAAGGGTCATGTACAAAAACAAGTTGTCATCAACCTTATGTATCAATGCTGGTGTTCCTCAAGGGTCAGTATTAGGACCATTATTGTTTCTTATTTACATTAATGATGTAGCAACGAATATGTTATCATTCTGTAGACTTTATGCTGATGATAATTCATTACAACATTGTGATTTATATACTAAAAACATTGAAATTGTATTGAACCATGATCTGAAAATTCTCAGCGACTGGTCTGACAAGTGGTTATTGAAATTTAATCCGTCCAAAACAAAAGCTGTTTTTTTCACAAAGAAACATGTAGTAGAATTTCCAAGATTATTTTTTCAAGGCTGTCAACTGGACTATGTCTCAACCCACAGACATCTTGGTTTACTTTTTTCTAACGACTTAAGTTGGTCTCAATATATTAATAATATAGTAAATAGTGCATATAAAAAATTAGGACTTCTGAAAAAACTAAAGTTTACTCTAAGTAGAACTAATTTATCAAAAATGTATATCACATTTATTAGACCAGTTCTTGAATATGCTTCTGTAGTATGGGACGGTTGTAATATGTTCGACATGGACAGATTAGAAAAAGTTCAATTAAGTGCTGCAAGGATAGTTACTGGGTTACCCATTTTAGCATCTATAGAATCTCTCTATACAGAAACTGGCTGGGAACCTCTTGTCAGTCGACGTAATAAGGCTAAATTAATAACAATGTTTAAAATTCATAAAAATCAAGTACCTGAGTACTTGAGCAACATTATTCCTCCTGTAACAAAAAATGTCTCAAAATATCACACAAGAAATAGCGAAAATTATATTGTTCCAATCAGCAGATTAGAACTGTATAAAAAATCTTTTGTACCTGACACTATTCGGAAATGGAATTCTCTCAATTTAGAAGTTAGAGAAGCAACGTCTCTCAACATATTCAAGAAAAATATTACTGAAAGTATTCCTCAACCTCCTAAATATTTTTCATTCGGTAAACGCACTATTAATATTTTGCATACCAAATTGAGACACAGCTGTATTTTGAATTATGATCTGTACAGAAGAAACATTATTGAATCACCTAATTGTATTTGTGGTCAAAAGGAGGATGTTTATCACTTTTTCTTTGTGTGCAAGAGTTATATAAATGCTAGAAACAATCTATTTGAAACACTTTTTAATGGGCTTGAAGAAACAATCTTAATTAATTCACATTTGCTTCTTTGGGGTAGTGACAATTTGTCTTATAATACAAACTGCTTTATTTTTTCAGCAGTTCAAAACTTTATAAGAGAGTCTGGAAGATTTAATAATTAATTTTTTCTTGTGTTTGCTATTTCATACTGTATATCAACACTATTTACTGAATATTCGCAAATACTTTGTAAATGCATATTTATGGATATAATTATTATAAAGTTAATAACTATAAGTAACATGTAATATCAAAATGACAATTGTGTATATTGTATGTATTATCATTAGGAGAGGAACACGTAAGTTGAAAGAACTTGTTTCCAATCCTCTTGTGTAATTACACAATAAAATATGTTCAAATCAAATCAAATCAAATCAAATCATAATTTTTTTGGCCAATCAGAAAGCGCGTTACAACCAAAATTAAATTATTTATATCTAAAAACTCAATTACAAAGTTTGGACAATTTTTACGCTGGGCCGTGCGTCCTTTCTGTAACCCATTGATAAATTAAAATTTTAGTTTATTTCTAATGGAAAACATTCAAAACCACTTAAATAGTTTGATTTGAAATTTCATGACAACGATTTAGATATACAATACGTATATATAAACCCATTCAAAATGACAAAAACGCGATTGTCAACGAACTTTTTGGACAACCCTCGTACGTTTATAAAATTCTGTTTATTCCTAAAACATTGATGGACAGACAGCTACTATACACGTCTTTTAAAAGGTAAAACGTGGATCCACTCCATTTGCTAAATTAAATGAGAAGCGAAAGCTAAGGTCAATTCATTCCGGTATGAATTCCATTTTTTACTTATTTTTGCTGATAAGTAATTAATCAAGGCTTTTAAAAATTAAGTCCCGATTGGCATAGTTAGGTTTGGTACAATGTTTATAATATCTAAAACAATTGACAATTCTAAGCCGATTTACCGATATTAAAGCACATAAAATTGAGTCTATAATTTTAGTAGTATACATGTAGATACATGTACATGTATTTTGACCATTGTTATATGCAAGAAATTCTATCAAAATGACTTTCTCCCTTTTTTCCAGGGAAAAAATTAGTTAAAGTTTGACGAACCTTTGTGTACATCTGTCGATATTAATGTGAATTAAAGTACATTATAATTAAAATACTTTTACTGGTCTAGAATCTTCAGATTTTACAATATTTAACCAAAAAATTTAAAATAATTGTTTTGTTATAATAAATCAAAAAACTAATTTTCTTCAAGCGTAGGCCTATATTAGTAAAATATTTTGTTCATTATGGATTTCGCTATTATGACGTCACAATGTCGCACGTGCCAACACCAGTATTTTGTCATGAAAATCTATTTTTCATATACATATTTCATTGATATAGTGAGGTCTATAAATTTTCTATTTTTAGTATAGTAACGTCTATAACAGAATTTATAGCACGGTCACGTGACAGCAATCGACCAATCATGTGTTTGGAAAAAATACGATATTATAATAATTGTTTATATTTACATCTAACAAATCAATAAATTGATTGTAAAAAGTAAGTTAAATTAACTTTTTTACTGTTAATGTACGTTAGCTAAAAGAAACAAACAATTCGTCTCTTATGAGAATTTGAGTCTGACATCATCATGATTATTTCGCACAGTCCGTGATTTTTCTTAGGTTGCTGTAGGTTTCGACCAATTAATAAACGGGGCGTATAGATTTCTCTATTTAAGCATTGAATACTTATTTTTGGATGCCGTCGGTCCTATGACACACCAATGCGGTGCAGACAAATTGAATACCGCGCGTTACTGATGTTTTTTTGTATGAAACATATGTGCATCGTCTCTGTAAAACCATTAGAACCATTTTAACAAGAGCTTGGACTTTGGGTAGTTGGTGTCAAACAGCATTGTGACGTAATCCTGTCTATTTCATGTAGGCCACTCAGCCATTGCTCATTGAAATCAACAAGATTTGTCTGGCTTTTGAGCAAAGACTACGCAATCGGTGTATATTTCACTTGAAACCAGCGTCATTTTTAATTGTTTTGACGCAAGAAATAGATAGTCACGTCCTACTGAAAGTCCAAGGCCTTGTTAAAATGGTTCTATATACGCTCTCAGTCAGGGATATGAAACATACATGGAACAGTCATATTATCATGTTATTTAGTATGTTTCCGCGGCTAAAATATAGTGCCAGAAACTTTGTAGAGAAAAATCTTTTTAATTAAGGTAGCTAAACACAGTTTCGTATAAAATCCAGGGGGGGTTTTCTCTGGGAAAAAGCATGATGGGTAGGGATTTTCCTGCTATTTTTATACGGTATACATGAAAATGAATTTTTTTAAATTCTTTATTGCATAATATAGAGGTTTATCTTTCGAATACATGCAAAAAGTATGTAGAAAAATTTAAAAAAATTAATTTTGTGAGACTCTAAAACAAAGGGAGGTAACTCCAAAAACATCCGGATTTTACGCGTGCAGAGTTTCATGAATTTTTTAGCGGTTAATATAGCTCTTTTAAAAGCTGGCGAATGTACCCTGAAAATACTATAAAACGATGCCTAAGGACTTGCTCTTGAAAATGCACAGAAATTAAAATAGCTGATTTATTTGCATTCTGCTTCTACGGGGAGCCTAAAATGCATAGGTGTACTGCATTTAGACGCAATTTTTTGTCTATTTTCCTCATGTTTTGAGTGCCAAATAAATTCTAGCATTAAGTTACATATGCATTATTCTTAAATATTTACAAAATTCACAATTTTATCTTTCCATTGATATATAGATATTAATGTAACAGGTTTTTACAATTTATTTTGTATAGGGGTCATTTTTGCTTGTCCCTAATCTAAAAACGTCCTTATAACGTTACATATAAAACTGTGTTTTGCACCCTAAGGAGTATATATAATTTAATGATTATTTTTCAAAAGTACATATCAAATTGGTTATGTAAGGTTGAACGTTTCATTTAATCTTTCAGAAATAAATATACTCTAAACACGCGCATAAATTAGCAAAGCGATTCATAGGATATTGAACGTCGCAGATTTCCAATGCAAACATAAGTGGGAATATACACTGAATCGATCTATTATCCATATACATGACAAAGAACGTATATATACCGTATATAATGGCTTAAAAGAAAATACAAAAAATATTTCATACAAATAAACATCAAAATTAATTTAAATATTAGTATGAACAATTGAACATTGAATGCCTTTTTATTGTGGTTCTATAACAATCCAGGCTGTGCAGACAAGTTATCATACCACATAACACGCGCTATTTACTTTGTCTGCACAGCCCCACCCCTGCGAATGTGTTCGGAATGTTTTCTTTATCGTTGCTAAGTATGTAATAAATCCAGAGGTGCTCGAATGAAAGTTCACGAGACTTCCCCGAGATTTGTTCAGTTCCTGTGAAATTTTGAGCGGAAGTATAAGTGTTCGGTTAATATTCTCAAAATACGTAAGTACTTGTAGTTTTTCATATCATATCCTACTTTGAATTATGTTAAAACATGAAAATCTATTAAGATGTATGTCTTATTTCATCATCTAGCGGTTATCTAAACTTAACGATGATATTCCGAAAAGAGTTATCGTTCGTGTTCAGCCACTCTACACTTGGTTGAAAATGTAAACATTGGGTTGCTTCATAAAATCATAGACATGTTTTATGCTTTTGGTGTGCAATACCATGCTTTTTAAAAAAAGAATGGGTGTCTGTTTTGTATAAAAACTTAGTATATCGAGCCATTTTCAAGTAACATTCGGCATAAAATAGTATAGTCTGTTTCACTATTGATGCTATTAATTGGTCAGGCGCGGATCAAACATTAGTCCTTAGGGATAACGCTACTCACCATGTTACTTGTTTCAAAAGCATAAAAAGACCTATATTTTCTATTGGCACATTTATTTCTAGAACTCATTTTATTCACCAATTAATGAAGATAAAGTTTAAAATTAATAAAAGTCTAGATTTTATATTTGACATAAAAGTACCTATAGATTCTAGGAAACAGACTGTAAACACGAGGCACAATTTTTACTGCGAAACTGATAGGGTCAACTAAAATCACGTGGTCTAAATTTAAATGACAATAACATTCGCAGGGGTGAGCCCGATCTACCATATCCAAATGCTTTATATTATAAGATTTAATTGTATAAGTGTATAAGTATATAAAGTGTTGTTGTATACAGGGTTCTTTGGCGGCGTTTTGCTGGGGGTACTTCTGTACCTGATGATGGTATTCCAATCCGGCATTTCGTCCAGCGTTGCTATGGTAATTGGAATCATCCTGAGTCCCGTCATCAGCCTGGGCCTGGCTTTCTCGATGCACGTGCGATGTGTTATCCTGTTGATGTTTCCTCAGTTATTCTCCAGTAAGTTGCATTGCTGACCATCTGTTTGTCTATGTCTTTCCGCCTAAAATATTGATTATAGTGAGACCGGATTTTCAAAATATCCTGTAGGAAAATTATTTAAAATGTTTAAAAACAAAAATGATATATATATCCTCTTTAGACAATGACCTACCACTTGGTACATATAGAACCGTTTTAACAAGAGCTTGGACTTTGGGACTCCGATTTGATGAAAGCGGGTTCTACTCGTTGTTTACTGTCCAGTTATTGGCTAATAGATATGAATACATTGAACGCAGTGACACTCGTCCGACCTTATCCAGGGATGTATATTTCGCTGAAACAGCGTCAATTTCACACAGCAGAGCAGATCTTGGCAAACAACTTTCCGGTTTTGACAGTCTATGAATATTAATGAGCTTCTCTTAGCGAATTAGAAGAAAGGAGGTCAATATTTGAAAGCTTGTTTTGATGAGTAAACTAGATAGTAACATCCCACCGAAAGTCCAAGCTCTTGTTAAAACGGTTCTATGAATTTTTAGGATGCTGCATCTTTTGTAAAAAATACAACCTTTGCAATGGCATAAAATTAATATCCGGCACTGTGTTAATAATATCCCTCAGACCCCATCCACCCCCCCCTCAAAAAAAAATTATTGATAGACCTTCATAAAGGTTATATATGGGACAAATGTCGATATTAATGTGGATTAAAGTACATTATTATTAAAATACTTTCACCGGTTTAAAATTTTCCAATTTAACAATATTTAAACAAAAACGTAAAAAAAATTTTGGAAAGGTAAAAATTTTACAATCCCCAGCGGGATTCTAACTCACGACTTACAGATTCGTAATGAACCCTCTAATCCACTGCGCTATGCTTTTTGTGACAACTTTGGGAAAGAAATATTTCTAAAATTACACTTATTTTTATTGTTTATTTCGATAAATAGTACGTCAAAATATGGAGGTGCCCCATACCACCAAATTATACAACTATCAAACAGTTACCGTTTCCCCTCACTTTTGGCAATTTTTAGCAAAAATACACATACCTGTTAAAAAGTACAATTTGAAACGATTAAACATTTCTTTGTTGACACCTCATCTCTTTTTACCTGAAGAAATTCACAGGAACATATTTCTAACGGATATTTATAAAGGAGGAAATCTGAAACCATAAGTTTTTGAACACCTCGCACTATATTTAACTTTCAACGTTTAATAATTATCGTATGTTCATGTCCTTTTGTCTTTCTGACATGCCAAAACGGCGTTTAAACTCCAGGATATTAATTAACATCAAATAATCTAAGAAAATGTGCTGCATAAATATTTTCGGACAGAGTACTTACCGAGTGTACCTCTGGAGCCGACAATTGAATCTTTACCCTCAGCGTCTTTAATGAAATTCAACATACAGAGTCTGTCGTGCAGGTACAGGTCGCTCGTTCTTGGTCCTGTACGCCATCGTCCTTGTGATGACGCACCCTGTCGCCAACTTCAACAAAAACGTCATGATCATGTCCAACAGCGCCACCTGTGGCCAGGAGTTGTCTTACAACCAGACGAAGGAGGCGCTGAATCAGATAGCCAACCCACTGGCAGGTAACATAACCATGCTTCGATCCCCAGTCACAGACTTCAGTATTACTGTAGATTCCTCATTCACCGCGAGGAATTATTTTTCGTGTAAAGTTACGGATTTGCAGATCTTCTTTGGAAACCCTTAATATCAAAACAGATAACGCCTGACCATTTAAATATTTTGCTGTCAGTCCTTTTGTCCTTTTTTTTTTTTTTTTTTGTCAGACAAAAAAAGCGTCTTTAAAGGGACCTAGACACGATTTCAGTTGGAAATTTTATTTCTGATTTTTTATGTAAAAAATAGTTTACTTTTGTATTTTGAACGATTTGCCAAAATTTGAATGTTATAAGTCAATTTACAAGCAAGATATAGAGGAAACAAGTCGTTGTTATGTAAAAAAAAAAAAAAAAGAAAAAAAAAAAGAAAAAAAGAAAAAAAAGAAAAAAACAGAAAAAAAAACTAGAGTCTTATATTTGTTAACAAAGAATGCAAAGTACAGAAATTGCCATTTGTTTGACAAAATAACTTGTGGAAACAAGATAAACTTATTCAATGTGTTCATAAATAATTCTATCAACGACAAAAAACAACATTAGATTGAAACTTATACCAAAACGACACATATGTAAACAATAACAGGACTCGAGCGTTTTTTACAAATCAAATAATTCTAACCTCTGTGACTCGCTTGTAACTCGATATTTGACTTTCAAATTTTGACAGAGCATTAAAAACATCCATATTGACCATCCTTGACATTAAAATGAGAAAATAAAGTTTGAAAAATTTCTGTATCGTCTCCAAGTCCCTTTAAGTTAACACTTAATGTTTCGAAATTTCTACACTTGTTACAACCTCAGAGAGTTATTTTAATTGCGGTTTCTGACGAAGAAGGGAAACGGAAATGTTCGGCGGATCTAGATAAACTGACGTATTGATGACACAGGGATATTTATTATTTTTATCTACTACAAGATATATACTCCGCACCCGTGTTATGTCTTTATCTCCTTTGATCATTGTCGATATTCGTGGTCTTTTCATTCTGGTGCTGAAAGTTAAATTTTTTTACAATCGACGCGCATGCGATGTTAAACGAAAGGCTGGACTATCAATAATTACTGTTGTATGGCGTCTAAAATTATTGATTTCAGTGGTAAATTGAGAATTTTTAGATATTACAAAGCGTAATTTTTGTAAAGTTCATTCTTTTAACTTCGCAAAAAAAAAATTCATTTAAGTTACGGGAAAACTGTCATTTCATGGTACATGTATTAGCGCAAAATGAACTGTAGTGTCTCTTTAAAAATGTGTTAGCATAGCTCCTTACATATCCATACAGAGTGTGCATATTATTTTGAAGTGACGATTCTTCTAGCTTGACCTCTTTATTTTATTATTTTTAAAATTAATGTGAGAGCGTGAGGACGTGAGCTTGCTCACCTTTCCTTTCATTAAGAGATCAGACAATTCCTCTTTAGCTCGCTTGAGTAATTCAGGTGACCTACTGCGATTTGTTTTCGTCCGTCGTCGTGCGTTAAAATTTGAACATTTTCAGCTTCCTCTCTGAAACTACTAGGGTTATCTTGACCAAATTCGGTGTTTAAACTCTTCAAGGACAGAGAAACATAAATGAAAAATTTATGACCCTCAACCCCAAGGGCCATTAGCTGTAAAAATGTGCAAATAAAAAAAACCTCTTCTTTAATGCTGGAACTTCAGCAGAGAAACTAAGCACATGGTTCTGATGAGCAAGGATGCAAATTGTAAAATTCACAGCCCCTGGGCCAGGGGTTCAGGCCCTAGGGCGAGGCCAATATAACCATATATGTGAAAATGAATGAAATCTTGGAAAATGTTCTTCTATACTCCCTTATATATTTGAGAAAAAAAATCCAACAAAACTAAATGCCTGATGATGTTGTCAATAATTTTCATGGCCCCTAGGTCAGGGGTATAGGCCTTAGGGCCATTTAGAAAAGTGTTTAAAATTTTATAAAATGTATTTTTATACCCCCGCTCTGAAGGAGAAGGGGGTATACTGTTTAACCCTTGTGTGTCCGTCTGTCCTTCTGTTTGTCCGTCCGTCCGTAACAAAATTTTCTGTCGCATTTTTCTCAGCAACTATTTATCGCAGGTGCTTGAAATTTTAACACACTATTTGTTTAGGCATGCCATATTGTGGGATATATTTTTGTATCAATCGGACATCAACTTCCTGTTAAATGACGACTTTGGTTATTTTAAGCCTAAATTTTCAAACAAATTTCCGTCAAAGATTTCAGCAACTATTTATCGCAGATGCTTGAAATTTTAACACACTACATGTATTTGTTTAGGCATGCCATATCGTGGGATATATTTTTGAACTAATCGGATGTCGACTTCCTGTTAAATGAGGACTTTATTTTTAGCCAAAATTTTCAAACAAATTTTCGTCAAAGATTTCTCAGCAACTTTTTATCGCAGATGCTTGAAATTTTAACACACTATTTGTATAGGCATGCTATATTGTGGGATATATTTTTGTACCGATCGGATGCCAACTTTCTGTTAAATGACGACTTTGCTTCTTTTGCATATTCACATCAGAGCGGGGGTATCACAAGTGAGCATTGGATCAGATATCTTGTTTTTTCTGTACTAGTCTTTCACATTTGAAGGAGATTATTTAAATGCATTTGCTATTATGTCGACATCTTCAATTTCAAATTTGAATAATGTTCCGTGGTCGAGGGAGATACATTGTAAAATAAATGTATTTACATTATGTCTGTTACTATAATGCCCTCTTCTCAAATTAGGGAGGGTGGGGGTGGGGTGTCAAATATTGCCATACAGTGAACATGTATTTTTAGCTACCTGTGTCTAAAGCTCAAATGAGCTTTTTTGATCAAAATTTGTCCGTTGTCTGTCGTTGGCGTCATTTTAACTTTTTACATTTTCATCTTCTACTCCAAAACTCTGGACCAATATCATAGCATTATTGGATGAAGGGGATCCAAATTTGTTCTATTGAAGGGCCATTCCATCTTTTGAGGGAAAATAGTTTTGAAGTATTGGAAAAGTTGGTGGTATTATTCAAAAATCACCAAAAACCATTTGGTCAGAAAAGCTTAAACTTTGGTGAAGTATCCCCAGGTAGTGTGCATTCAAGTTTGTTCAAATCATGATCCCAGGGTGCAGGGTTGGGCCTCAATTGGGGGGGGGGGGTAGAATTTTTTTTTTACATAGGTATATAAAGAGAAAAATCTTTAAAATTCTTCTTAAAAACTAGATAGCCAGAAAAGCAGCTGTTACTTGTTGGAAGATCCATTAGGGAGACTAAGTGCAGATTCAAGTTTGTTCAGCTCATAATCCCAGGGAGCTAGAATGAAGGAGGGGTCAAATTTTGAATAGGAATATAAAAAATGTCTTTAAAATCCTCTTCTCCAAAATCAATTGATCATTTATAAAGACAAAAACTTGTGAGAAATCATCCTTAGATGTGTATATTAAGGTCTGTCCAAATCATGATCCCCGGGAATAAGGTTGGGTCACAATGGGGGTGAATTGTTACATAAGAATAAACAGAGAAAATCTTAGAAAGTTTTCATCTCAAAATGCATTTGGCCAGAAAGATTTAAACGTGTGTTGAATCATCCCCAGGTAGTGTAGACTCAAGTTTGTTCAAATCATGATCCCTGGGGTAAGGTGGGGCCTCAATGCGATGGGGTGATTTTTTACTTTGAAATAGATAGAGAGAAATCTTGAAAATCTTATTTTCAAAAAGTAAAGTTTAATTTTTTAACTTAGAGTGTGATGAGAAAAAATTAAGTTATTTGAAAATCAAGACATACTCTGTGTCAGTTGTTGGATATTTTGTATTTGATCCGCTAACGGGGGTCTAAAGCATTTGTTAGCTTTTGTGTTTTATTTAAGAAAATCTACTTTTATATCCTGTGCATTGTGTGCTTGTAGCAATAAGTGTATGCATGCCATGTGCATTATAAATAAAACTGAATTTTTTAAAAGATTGACCATTTAAAGCCTGCAGATCTCATTTTACCAAAAGCTTACAAATTTTGCCTTCTGCATGGAGCCCGGAATAGATGAATCCTTCGACTCTTGTCCTCCCCTTATGAATTGATGTTTGCAAACATCAAATAATAAAAGAAGGGGTAACAGTCAGAGGAGTCTCCGATTAGTGTTTAGACTCAAAAATGAAGCTTTAAATGCAAACACAAGACTCCCTGACAAGTCCATCTACGAGCTATGGTATTCAGGTGATCGTCAAGGCCTGTGGGACTATTGTTGTATAAATCTTGAAAGCAATAAAAAAACGTGATTCGCTTTCTTTTAAGGGGTCATTGGCACTATCCGCGCCGTGATAGCTGCTTTGGAGAGATTCGCAAACATCATGAAAACTGCTTTCAATGCTCTTGGAACGGCAATAAAGGAAATCGGTAAATATAAGTAATAAGTGTTACATTAGTAACTGTGATTTTGGGTCTCGATTTACTGTTTTCTAATAGACTAAGTGTATACTGTTTGATAATGTTGTAAACCGTCTAATGCAGGAAGAAATATAACGTACAATATTTCGAAACTGACGAGGTCTGTTTATTAATGAATGTGTATTGCAACCTTTCAGGTTCAATGTTTAAAAAGGCTTTTGGTTGGCTGTCAAACGTATCCAGTATATGTCAGAACAAGCTTGGTTCACCGTATAGGAAATGTGCAGCAATTTTTGACAGAGCATTCGATAATTGCGAGTTAGTAGTTCTCTCTCTCTCTCTCTCTCTCTCTCTCTCTCTCTCTCTCTCTCTCTCCGTTTATTCTGTACATCATTGTTCTGAAACTGTAAAAAAAATTCAACGATATCGAATTGATACGTTTTATTCATCTGCACAAGACCTATAGGAGGTCAATACTGTAACATTTGATTTTCACTACATTGGTCGCGTTTCTCAATTTGTTCGCCAATGGCTTCAAACTTAAACCTTCGCTTGATAACACTCAATTTGATATGTCGGTATCAATTCATCGCTGAATCATATAATAAAACAATTATTGCTATGACAATCTACCTGAGAAGTACAATATTCACCTCGCCTCCGGCCTTGGTGAATATTGCACTTTGAGGGTAGCTTAGTCATCAAAAACAGTAATAATTGTATAATATTCACCTGCAAGTGTATAGATATATAAATCAACGGTTACCAGCCACGACGGATCGCTGCTCTATATCTCTGGATGCTCAGCATTCTATGACAGTCTCGCCTCTCATTGGTTGTCATTACTATGATCGTGGCATAGATAGCTCGATTTCAATCAAGTCTAACTTATTGACTTTAACTCCGATTTTTAAATTCAAAAATCAACATGATACACACACGACTACGGTTTTTAAAAGTCTCCCGTGTTAACGCCCCCACCCCACACCACCCCTCCCCTAGTCACACACACACGCAAACACCAGTCCGCAAGGACCGCTCAACTTACTTTTGTAAACGTTGCAACAGAAAAAAAGTTGTATTGAGTACTTAATTCATGATAACTTGACTTTGAAGGAGAATAATGGGTTGGTTTTTGAGCTGGCTTTGTTACATAGTGAAAGGCGCTGGAGTCGTGTGTAGATATGCCCACAGTAAGTATACATTTACTTCCTTAATCAATAAGTTCCTCGCGTAAAATTGTCACGAGTCGATTTTAATTACAGCAATTTAGAATGAAATTAAAATACAATGCATTGACAATAATGAGCATTACTCTATATAGAAAACTACACAGAAGATATCAATGGGCGGTAACTCCAGAAAAGTCCCAATTATACGTATTAAGGAGGTTGGGTGGTCAATAAATTAAGCATCAGATCTACCTTAAACTTTAAGATTTCATTTGTATATATATAAACTATTAAATAGTAAAGAAAAATTCCATATATTTTACCTTTTATATTTGGGTATTTTCTACAACGACGACCATCGACCTCTCTTATTGTTTTGACTGACCTTTGACCTTTGTCCTATCAGATCTAGTAGGGCGGAAGTTGAGACATTGTCGCTCGTGAATTGAATGAAAGAGAAGAGGGGGAGAAATAGGCACCCCCATCTAATTTAGTAAAATTAATGAAAAATGATAAGTCTATATATGCACTACGTTTACCCTCTATTTAAAATCAATAAGGCCTACCGCCAATTTCAATCTGGACTGGGCCTTCTTCTGACTTACTCTAGGGAGTCTTGGGTTAGGTGGGGCTGTTCATCAACATCGGGTGAAATTATTAAGATGAAGTTAAGGAACACGTTATGTTTTTAATTTTTAATCATTAGTTTTGATTTATAACTATTCCTCAAAATAATGAACCACTTACCTACAACTTAAACAAAGGAAGCATTGGTGGATGGGTGCCAATATAAGTCCACGGTTGTAATCTTTCGATATTACATTTTGTGAGAAAGGAGAATGAGAAGAGAGGGGTAAATACAACCAAGTTACCACATGGGTACATTTATTGACCATAGTTAAACACAGCTGTGAAATCAGTAGAAATGTTACTATTCACGGAGAGCCCATTATTTTCTAGCCTGGTTAAATCTGAGGGAGTGAGAAATAATCATAAAAAGCGTACACTTTGAGAAGTTTTCCCCTGAGCCCGGTAATTCCCAAATAGAAATAATTTATATATGAATTTAATAAAAATTTTACAAAGTTTTGAAAGAGCAAGTTATATGGTCGGATGAGAATATATAAATACAGTGTAGTTTCAATTTAAACTCCATCCTCTTAAACTTAATATATGGAATAGTGATCCAGTTTTGATTATCGGTAACTTGATACTTATTAAACTAAATTACTTTTTTGTAATTGTGTATTGGTTTTACCAAATAGTATTTCATTTAATTTGCGTTGTCAAATCATAACAAATGCTTCAAAATGTTGAGAGAAGCTAAATAAAATTCATTCTGTACATTTCCTTTAGTTGCAGATCTGCTGTGTATAATTGCCTCTGCTATTGGTGATCTTGTAAAAGAAGGGATATATGACCGTAAGTTTTCCAGAGAGAGAGAGAGAGAGAGAGAGAGAGAGAGAGAGAGAGAGAGAGAGAGAGAGAGAAGCGATTCCTTGCCTCAGTATGACAATCTAAAGGAATTGGAACAGTTGGCTATACCGATGTATCATGACAATGCCGTATGCGACAGAACAGATTCGAGGACACAGGAAGTGTATGAGACTATTTTTTAATTAAATCATTTGTTTTACATAAACGTCTGTTTTACCATTTCCATCAGCTGAACACGGAAGTCGACTGATTCTACAGTTACTTCCTAAATCATTTAAGATTTTCTTTTTCAATCAACAAGTCTACATATTATCACATATAGTCATTTAATATTGCTGAAGATATTTCTGAAGTTGTTTTTGCAAAGTAAATGGCTAATATGTATTTCTAGAATCATTGAAAGGCTTTCTAACATCTTAAATGACAAACAACTGCTAACATTATGGTGTATCGTTCCAGCCATTTATAACGCAGTGAAGGAGGTCCATACGATGTTCTACTTCAATGTGACAATTACCCACACCTACCAATACAACGTGACCCAGTCCAAGTCCTACAGCCAGGTCAAGGACGACATCCTCAAGGACGTGAAGGAGCGCCTGTCCAGCTTCACCACCGCCGTCAGATTGGTTAAGAACATGACCATGATGTCACTCATATTTGTAGTCATCAAGTAAGGTTATTTAGAACCGTTTTAACAAGACCTTGGACTTTCGGTAGGATGTAACTATCATTTTCCTGCGTCAAAACAAGTTAAAATGACGCTGGTTTGAAGTGAAATATACACAGATTGCGTAGTTTTAGCTCAAATTCCAGACAAATCTTGTTGATTTCAAAGAGCAATGGCTGAGTGGCCAACAATGAAATAGACAGGCCTACGTCACAATGCTGTTTGACACAACTACCCAAAGTCCAAGCTCTTGTTAAAATGGTTCTAGATACAGCTGATAATTCTTAAGGTAGCATTCTTTGAGTGTTATAAGGTTAGTTAGAAAGCGGTCGGGAGTTATGAAATTTAAATAGAGGCCGAAGGGCTGTATGATAAGATTTGATCACGCCCGACCATAATTGATCACCTCATTGTATTGGTTATTTGCTAAAATTCATATGAATTATAAGCAGTTGTAAGATCATATGTACATAATTAATTATAAACATACTACGCCACACACTATCTAAGCAGCAGAAAGACATATGTCACTATTAACGTCATACAAAGGACATACTATTCAAAGAATGATTCCTAATTACTTATTTTTATATAATTTTCACTAATTTTCAGTTAAATAATAATCATTGACATTTTTACGTTATTTTTATTTTGTATAATTATGCAAACCCCGCTTGTGCCCCACAGTACGACATTTGCGCCATTGATGAAATGTATTGGACTAAGGATATGCGTTGCCAATTTGATTCGTATTGTTATCACAGACACTGGAAAGTGTCAATACATGTACTTGTACTTAAAAAGCATGGTTTTGTTTCGTATTTTGACCTCTAATTCAGAACCGTGATTACTCATTGATGTAGGGCCTTGATGTACAGGAAGAAATACCGGTCCAACGACAGGTTCGACAACTTTTACCTGACCTACAAAGTGCGGGACGTGGAAGAACGGAGGGTGGAGCTCGGAAAGGAGGGAATATTCCCGCTCAAAGCGAAGGAGTCCAGAAAGTACATCAAAACATGTGTGTATCCCAAGTGTAATCAAGTACTTGTATACAGCATTACACACCATCATGTCTTATTAGTAAAATAATGATAGCCCCAAAAATGATCAGAACCATCAGTTATCCGTATCTTTCATGGTCAAAAAGATCTGTTGCGTTTTATTGATGCTTACTCCTTGAAAATGTTGTAATATTTCACTTACCAATTTAGTTTGTATTTTGACGAGTTAAGCTCGTAGTAGGAGAGATTAGGGCTCTTGCAACCTCTGATGGATTAAAACCAAAGTATATTATTTCAATAGTGTTTAGGTGTGTATTTCATTATAAGAATCACTTTGCAAGAACTATTGAAATACAGCCACTATTGAAATATTTTTTTCTGTAGCAGTTATGAATGAATTTCATTATAGATTTCACTTTGTAACCACTTTTGAAATTAATATTTTCCCCCACTTTACTGAAAACAATGGATATTGATTTGGGTCTGTCCGTTCGTCTGACCGTCCGTCCGTCTATCATTCTGTCTGTGTATAACACTTTTCGTTTCCGGATGATAGGACAACTGGCGATACTCGTGTAAATAAAATTACATTATAATCAGAATACTTTCACCGTTTTAGAATTTTCAAAATTTTGCAATCTTTGACCAAAAAATATTGGAATGGAAAATTAGTTATGTGCCCTATTTATTTAAAGGTATATGTGGCGTATTTGGAGTAAAATTTTTGACATGAGTTTGAGTAAAAATATACATTATGCTTCTTATAATTAGACGTTTCACAAACTCTAGGCCCATAAAACATGTTCTTTCTTTAGTTATTTGTCTCTAAACTTTGCTATACGTCTGATGAATATTAATGTTATTCGCCATTTCTAACGCCACTGCGCATGAGTGCGGGAAAACCTAGCATTGAAACACGATGGAAGAAGAGTTTGTTTACAAATTAGAATCACGTTTTTCGTGTCTTAAATTAGATAATTCTTCTATCAGATGATACTCGAAGCATTATTATTCCGATATTCATTAATGTAGAACGATATAAATTGTTAATTACGTGTAATAAAGACGAAACACGATTTTAGCATCATCGACACGGTAAACGGAGTAAATACAAGTACCCCTCTCCCTGGGTATCGGGTTCGTTCGCCCTATCTACCTGTTCGCCAGAGTCCGTTCGCCCTAGGTCCTATGTACTGAGAGTGTTTATTTATTCTTTATTCAAAAATTCATCTAAACGAAAATCCACTTGTGGTTTAAAACTTATAAAGTAAAGACACGGAACACATGGAGCACGAACCTGACTAGCAGACCCCTACAACTTCATCATGGAAACATAAGTTTAATTCGGCTTTAATTCCTGTTCCATCAATCTACATGGTCTCCGATGACAATTTTCCCTTTGTTCCTATCCTTGTCAGTCTGTCTCTTTTTTCTTTCATTGCCAAATCTGTCAAACCTAACGGTATACCTATCATTCTCGTCGTCGCCATTCTTGTTGATAGACCAAGATGGATGTCACGTGACCCATTTAAGGCGGGGTTATTCAAATCTTTTGTATTTTTTACCGTGCCGGTAAAAAATAAAAAATATATTTTTGATTTCTTGTATCTTTGTTATGCGATTGACTTATAAAGCGTAATTTGTGTGAAAGTCCTATCTTTAAGTAAAGAAATGAAGCAAATAATCAGATCTTATTATTGTTATTCACCAAAAATACGCCACATATACCTTTAAAAGAATCATTATAAGCCAATTAAAACATAAAGAAATAACCCACATCCATGATTATCCATGATATTAGCATTAACAATTAAAAAAAATAGAGCAGTTGTTATTGATAGAACATGGACAGATAAAGAAATAGCATCCATCATTTTCTATAATAGAAAAAATGTTTGAGTTATGATTTTTTTCTTAGTGGGGGGGGGCATCATTTGTGAGTTTGCTCTAGTTTCAATAGCTGTTTTATTTGATTAGTTTTTGCAACAATGATACGAACTATTTTTTTTATATCTTAGGACAGCTATACCTATTGTTTAGTTCAGTACAGTTCTGTTGTAAGACAGTCCAAGTGCCTGTTGTATAATGGAGTACAGCCTTGGTATATGTTCACAGTTGAGTGTTCCTAGTGTCTGTTGTTTTTTAACAGCGCTGTGGTCCCCGTCTACAGAGCTCATGTCTGTTATGCATGTCCATATATAGTTTAGGATTCAGGACAAATCTGCTGTTGCAGTTTTCATTAAAAACAGAATTGGTGTTTGTTATCGAATTGAGGGAAGTAGTTTAAGGAGGCCGAATTTAGTTTTCATTGCGCATGTTTTTGCGCATTCTAGTATAATACAGTTGATTTTTACTTCTTATGAAATTTTTTCGATATCATTTATAAAATTGAACACAATAAACAGATTAAAATATTTAGATTATTTAAGGAAATTTTTATTTTTTAAACAATTTTTCCGTTTTGCGGTAGGGGAGCGTTGCCATTGCGCTTTTATGACGTTATGATAAAATGAGCTTTGTAGGAGTACGTTACAAAATAACATAAAAGAAAAAGTAAAAATTGTACGCCGTTGAAATTTTATATTCAGAATGATGCTATCCTCGAGGACATTTTCCTTATTTTTTTAATGAATCCATTATACCAATCTTCATTCATTTAGCAAAATTTGGTGCATTTTAATATTTTGAGATGCCTCCACTAAAAAACCAGACGGCAGATTTAGTATTTTTTACATATAAGGAAGGAAATGATGTTACTAATCATATAACACAATTTGATAAAAAAAGCTATTGTAGTATTTTTTTAATCTGCTTTGATATACGGAAAATGGCAGTTTCCTATATATTCCTATAGTAAATGTACCTCTATTTTGAGATGGTCCCTTAAAAGAACAAGATGGTCGAATTTCTTGAAACTTTCCAAATAAACTAGAGTTGGTTTAAATTACATATACTTAAAAAATAAAGAGTTAGTTTTTCCACAAAAAAACCCAAATCGGCCTCCTTAAGTTGTAAATTGTATAAGTCAGGACAGCTGTTTAATGAAATTAAAGACATCTCTGAACCCCCACGCATGGTCGTGTACGTGCTTCTTTTTTAGTCACTGTTATGATGGCGAGAAGGGAGATGAAGTCCCTGTTTAAGGGAATATTCATGCTTTTGATCAGCGGCTCACACGCAGCGTTCTATATGATGTGTGACTATGGACTCTACTGGTTGCTAGACATGCTAAGGAGATTCTTCACGAAAAAGATCGCTGCCCCAGGTCAGTATTGATATGTAATGTATTCATTTAAATATTTCTTAAACGCAAAATTATTCTTAAATGCAAAGGGTTTTGTAGACAATAATAATTTATTTTATTTTACTTACAATCAATAAGAATCATGCAGTGTACTTTCAGTTCCGCCTCATTTGAAAGTCCATGTTCACGGAAAAGGGGCAATATCAAGCATGTACCGAGCTTTGATGACGTCATTTGATCCATTGGCGGAAAAAGGTGGCTCCAAACTTGACGCAACAAAATGTATTCCGATCCCGAGTGTTCCCAACATTGCCATATATAAAGAAATAGGTACTTCTAATAAGCAGAAAATGGTATTATAATGCAAGTTGTTTTCATGTTTTTTTCCAATTGTCTGGGCATCTTGACTTACTTGAATTATTCCTGTTCGCTCCTTGGGTAGCATAGGGCCGCCTGGGCATCTTAAGACCCATTAACCACATTGCACACATGAACAACTATTTACAACTGAACCAGATTTTAATTGGCAACATGTTACTTAATAAAAGAAATAATACTATAGGGTAATAAAGTGAATTTAATGTCCCAATCTTAAAAATAATGATAATTTTATGCACTATTTTGCATAATTTTGTCCCCGGACCACGGCTATAAAATTGATACATGAAAACCGATTTAAATTTGTTAAAGCAAACACTTAACTTCCAACATGAGCCGTTTTCTTACAAAAATACAGTTGATTAAACCATAAAAATGATCGAATAGGTTATATAATAATACATTTAATTTTTATTGCCCTCAGATGTGAATACTTGTAGTACACGTTGACTTCTGCTCTTTCACAGGGACTATTTTCCTGATTTGTTTCCTGATGACGATCTTCCAAGCATATGGACTAAGGTTACGTCACATCATTGCAGCATGCTATTACCCAAAGCGGGAGCGAGCTCGAGCAGTGTGGCTGTACAACCATATACTGAAGACCAGGGGAGGGTTTCTAAAGTTTGCAAGGAGACAACTGAAGAGACAAGCCGGAACTTTGAAGGAAGTGCAAAAAATCAGCATCAGGAGTAGGCTGATGAGTCAGTAAGGGCAGTCAAGACACGAAGGCTGTTTATGAATATAAAGAAAATCTTCTCAATATCTTGTCAGAGACGATTCTTGAAACTGATTTGACCTTCAACACTTGACTTGAATATGGGAAGCATTTCCCTGGCTACTAAGCAAACCTAATTTACACCGAGCAATAATTTTATTATTAAAGTCTTCTAAATGATTAAAATGGTGCTTGATAACACGAAATAAAGACATGAATATCGGTACTTATTCTATTCATATTTTTATATTTTGTTTAGATTTCCTCTGTGTCGAAAGTTTTTCACTTTCCTTGGATTCAAAAGAAAATATTGTTTATCTTGTGGAGAGGAGGGTCGATTCGACGATCACGTCAACTACTTCCACTGTCAGAACAGCGACTGTACAGGTACGAAATTAATCAGAACAGCGACTGTACAGGTAGGAAATTAGTCAGAACAGCGACTGTACAGGTAGGAAATTAGTCAGAACAGTGACTGTACAGGTAGAAAATTAGTCAGAACAGCGACTGTACAGGTAAGAAATTAGGCGGAACAGACACTGTCGCTGTAGGCAATTAGTCAGAACAGCTGTTGTACAGGTAGAAAATTTGGCAGAATAGCGACTGTACAGGTATAAAAAATAGTCAGAACAGCGACTGTACAGGTAGGAAATTAGGCGGAACAGACACTTTAGCTGTAGGCAATTAGTTAGAACAGCTGTTGTACAGGTAGAAAATTTGGCAAAATAGCGACTGTACAGGTATAAAAAATAGTCAGAACAGCGACTGTACAGGTAGGAAATTAGGCGGAACAGACACTTTAGCTGTAGGCAATTAGTCAGAACAGCTGTTGTACAGGTAGAAAATTTGGCAGAATAGCGACTGTACAGGTAGGAAATTTGGCAGAACAGGTATTGTCGAGTAGTAAATTAGTCAGAACAGCGACTGTACCGGTAGTGAATTAGTCAGAACAGCGACTGTACCGGTAGTAAATTAGTCAGAACAGCAACAGTACTGGTAGTATATTGGTCAGAACAGTGACTGTAGCTATAGGAAATTAGTCAGAACAACTACTGTAGCTGTAGGTAATTAGACAGAACAGGTACTCTACCGGTAGTAAAATAGTCAGAAAAGCGACTGTACCGGTAGTAAATTAGTCAAAACAGCTACTGTACAGGTAGGAAATTAGTCAGAACAGCGACTGTACCTGTAGTAAATTAGTCAGAACAGCGACTGTACCTGTAGTAAATAAGTCAGAATAGCGACTGTTGCTCTAGTCATTTCGTCAGAACAGCGACTCACGGGTAGTAAATTAGTCAAAACAGCGACTGTACCGGTAGTAAATTAGTCAGAACAGCTATTGTACCGGTAGGCAATTAGTCAGAACTGAACAAGTGGTAAATTATGCAAAATCAGCGGCTGTACAAGAATAGGCTATCACTGAACTCTCCAAACAACTCTGAAGTCACTATGGAGTATTTTTTTGTTTAATTTTTTACCACACCTTTGAATACTCATGTACGCTGTCTTTTTGAATTGTGTGTAGGCTGTCCCTTGTCATAGGTTTTGTGTGTTTTATTTATTCTATGTCTGCTATACATTTTGTACATCAAGTTAATGCTGTGTCTGTTACAGCCGTCTACTGCTTGGACTGTTTTACCGACATCAACAACATTTGCACAGTTTGTATGAATCCTGTAGACTATGGCGATTTATCCGACATAAGCGAAGAGAGGTAATATTCTCATAATCTCTATACGAATTTGTTCATTTGCTTTTAAAGGAGTTTGATTTTATCCGTATATGACTCTTGTATGCATGTAGAGATTCTAGTGAAGATGAAGCAGAGATATTAAAGAGAAAGGAGGAGGCAGAGAGGCTTCGTAAAGAACGTGAAGAACAACGGCTGAAAAATCGACCCAGTCAACAAATGCGACAAGTACAACTGCAGTTCGGAATAACCCAGTCTATCATTGATGCTCAAGCCAAAAAGACAAGGGCTTTACATTCAGCTGTAAAAGAAAATGATGCCGCTTATGACGAGGGTTACCAACCAGACGACGAATTCTATGGAGATTTCGATCAAAATTCTACCTGGGTAGAAAATAAAGATTGGAAAGAGGGCAACAATGTCGTTAAGTCAAGCGAGAAGAAACCGGAAGGTCTACTCTCTGCACTGTGTCCTTGTTTACAGGCCTCCGCTCCTACAGAGAGTATGGCCGGAAGTGAGGCTGAAACGGAAGCGGAAATTGACTATTCTTATCAGGAATTCCCTTGCACTGATGATGAATATTACGAAAGTTACTACTATGATGACGACAAATCTCAGACTGATTACGTTACTTATGATATATTTGATGATGACGAAGACTATTTCATTGGTGATTATGATTATGCGTATATCGAGCCCGATGAACTAGAAATCGATCGTGATATTGTATTAAAAACTAAAGTTTGACCAACATAACTGTCCAATATGCGGGTATTTAAGCATAGCCTAAACAGCTATGCTCTGTAATCATGAAATTGTTCAGCATATCCTTCCTCTCATTTTGTACATGTTAAACAGTTTTTGAAAATACACAATAAAGGCAGCCACATGTTCACTGTTATTACTAAGAATCATTAACTCTGTGCTTGAGCTTACTTATTTTAAAACCTTAATTAACAATGTAAATGTAAATCTCCTAATCAGGCATGTTTAACAAATAATTCCTTAAAGTGACCATTTTTGTGGTTTTTGAAATTATCTATTTAAAGTAACAATATTTTAAAATTATAAACATAATGTACGATTTTATACGAATATATTTATTATAATATCGTATTTTCCCCAAGCAAATGATCATGATAAGTCAATCGAATTGTCACATAATAATTCTGTTATAAATCTTACAATATTAAAACAAAAAATTATAAACCTTACTTCATACATGTACTAAAAAAGAAACTGATCGGGCATGTGCGACATTGTGACGTCACAATAACAACTTCAATTTCTATACACTATGAACCAAATTATTTAATGTTATAATCTTGAAGAGAATCAAATAATATGTATTAATCATAATAGTACAATTATAGCCCTTATATACTGACCAATACTTCGTCCTCGGTCGATATACTTTTATGAGGTTTATATAAAAACATGAATTTGACCTCATCAAAAGACTATAGTTGTATAAAGACACCCGGTCACTTTGGCAAACGTTTTATTTTCAGTTAGTAGGAGAATTCTTTTTACACCCCCAAATACTCTTGTTAATAGAGTCGGTATTTGGTTTCATCCGATGCAAAAAAAATACTAGTAAATATATAGAACTTTCATACTTAAAATATTCTTATAAATTCTTCATAAAACAAAAAAAAATTAAAGTCCTGAGTTACATTTTGCACTAACCCAAAGATTTGTATGCAAATCAAACACATACACGAATATTCGAGAATGCCACAATGTAAAGCAACAATTCATACAATAAATCAAGCTGCACTCATACAGCGCATGCGTTTTCTTTAAAAAAACATTCTAAAAATAATGTTATGTTTAATATACATGTTGATCACTGATATGATGCTAAAAATACCGTGAGTGAAATCATCCGTACACAAATAGTAGGGATGGGTATATCAAGGATCAAATAATGTCAACTCCCTGACCCTATATCTGCCTGGTCATACTATAGAAAACGAACTATCAAAATCCTAGTTTATATCATAATATGATACAAGAGAAATGTAATGTCATTAATTTTTTCAAAACAGTATGATATTGGATATGACAATTTTTTTCAATTCATATGTACATAGCATATGATTTCATTAAAATTTTCTACACATAATATTGTATCATATTGTGTTGCAATAACAATCATATGATATGATACAAAATTTAATCATATATGTATTACAATATATGATACTATATTATTTTAATTATATGATACATTATTACTTCATATATCATAAATAATACATGAATTTTAACGTCTTCCACCATCTTAAATTGATGGCTCTGATTCAGCATCCAAGTCTGTTTACTAGTATTCACCATCCAAGTCTTTTCGGTTTTAAAGTGTTCTCAGAGGCACCATTCCATTGCATTCATTCATGTTTGTGGAGTTAGAAACAGCAATGTCTTAAATATCGGACCTACTCCAAAACCTTGGACTTATGGACTAGGGTAAAGCGTAGCATGGACTGATCAGTATCAACTCTAAAATAGGAAGGGGATCAGGGCCTTCCGGTTTGGTGGATACGAATCAAACTGCGACTTGTACCTACAACAAAGAGTCATATATGAACCACATATACCTAAAAGGCATGCGTGTAAAAACAATAATTGTAGCAATGTACATCATTTGCAACAAAATTGTTTTTCCAATACCTTCTAATTTGTTTTCACTAATTTTTTTTTAACCTAACCATATACATGTAACTGTAAGACAATCATCACAGATCTTGAGAACCATTTCCCGCCATTTTACCAGCCGGCGCCATCTTACCACGCGTGGTTGTGTCGGGCCCTCGGAACAAACGTTGCCGCACAAAACAAGGTCCACACCAGACCGGCAAATGACCACGTGGTCAGGCTCCTGTAAACGTAGATAAATATGTGTCGAGTTTCTTTACTAGTATTGTTCTAAATTAGCCCCAAAAATTACTATAATTGGAAGGATATTAGGTCATCGGAAGAGAACATTTTTGTTATAGATTTTATTAAGTATTCGAATTCTAAACAAATAGTCTATAATGATAATATTTATTTCTATCATAAAAATTTTGACATGCAAATACATGTATATCGTCTCGGTATGAAATACATGTAGCTGCAAAACTGTAGATTTATTATATTCAATAATTATATATAACTAAAGCTTGCGTTCTTCATATTCTTATATTTACATTTTTTAGTCTCTTTGCCTGTGATAACACTACGTATCGATTTTGTACTATACAGTCCAATAAATTCAAATGACGTAAAATGGGGAGAGGGGGGCAGGCGGGGTTTGCTTATTTATATTTAAATATTTAATCGTACAATTGCTGAAAGAAGATGGGTAGATAAGGCCTGTAAAATGCCCATACAAAGACAGATAAGATACTGTAATATAGAAATATAAACAAATCTGATAAATTTTTAAACAAGAGCTCCCAGGCCTGGGGGCAACATCGCTCACCAGAGCAACAATAGCCATAACTGTGATAAGATGAGCATAATAGTATCAAATTCAAAATATCTTGACAATTTTAAAAATACAGTAGATCTTACACAAAAAGTTTTTTGTTAAATCTGCCGATTTTTATCCACTTATCACCAAGCCACTTTTGATTTTTTCTCTATTCCTATTTAAAATCCCCCCTTTTATGGTCCCTCTTTACTTCAGGGAATCATGATCAAACTTCAATCTGTTTTCACAAAAGTTTCAGCATTTTTTGGCTGAATGTTTATCCAAAATTTTAGATTTTGAAAGTTTTTTTAATCTATATTTGCCTATGTAAAAATTTACCACCCCCCCCCATTATGGCCCCACCATACACCGGGATCATGATTTGAACAAACTTGAATCTACACTACACTATATCTGACTTTGTTGTGTCAGTGGCTATAGTATCAGACAATCGGTAACATTATAGAACTAGGCTTTTTAGGAATGAGGTTCGATACCACCAAAACTTGAAGCAATTTTTTTTTCTTGTCGTTTTTGAAATATTAAAAACTAAACATAGTTAGAAATTGTGTTTTTTTCAAACTTTTAGCATACCATTATTGAATAGATTTAATTGGAAAAAATTCTTATTGAACTTGCATTATACGACTAAACCACTGAAATGGGCATTTGCGCTATCTTACCCCCCCCCCCCCCAATCTTCTTATGTCAATATAAGAACATGTAATAAGAAATCATTCTTTGAATATTATGAGGTGATAATTTTGGTCTGGGCCTGATCAAATCTATCATAAAGCCCTCCGGGCTTTTTTGGATTTGATAACGCCCTGACACCAAAATTATCACCTGAAAATACTCAAAAGAATGATTCCTTATTCCTTAAATGAAACAAAACGAGAAAATATGGTTATGAACTATACTTACCATCCAATCCACTCTACCAGTTCGCCGAAATAGTTGGGACAGGTGACCAGTTCAAAGAACCCTCCATACGGTACGTAGTACCCCGTGCACCCTGTAATACATCCACTCTACAGTCAGAACTCGTGTATGCTGTTGATAACGCAGTCCCAAGTTTAATATATATATAGAACATTACAATCTTAAAAACCTTAAACTCCGCCTTCAACAGAAAGCACCTCCCTGTCAGATTAAACATTTGCATATATTTATCTACTATAATCACAGATATTTCTCTTCAATAATTCTTTAAATCTGACTAAAAATCCACAATTATTGAGTCATGTTTAACAGTACTGTTATTCTTCAAGATAAAAGTCAGGATAGCTGACCACAAGACTAGGTCAGTTTCAACAAATAAATCAATGGTACAAAATAACTACAAATACACTATCCATTGACAGTATACATGTATATAAAAATGCGATGTATAGTCATGTCGCAAAGTTTAGAAAGTTCTGTGAAAAAAATCCCAGAAAAATGAATGAAGAGGACATTTTGATATTTGATTTTATTTAATCTACCATTGCTTACCAAGGCATTAGGACGGGTTGGGACCAATCGGCCAAATGGGATATAATAGCCCAAATGGAATATAAATTTGAAGTGCAAAAAATAGAACTTTTTATTTTGCTTAAAATATGGTAAAAATAAAATGTTACAACTTTTGGCAAACAACTTTTTCTGTTACCGTGCTATTACGGAGATTAATCCCTCAGTTTATCCAAAACTTCTTGGGGATCAATCTTACAAACTATAATCTTATATGAAAACTTGCTAACCAAAAGTTGTTGCAGTTGATATACTTGTACATGTATGCGGATTTATATAAAAAATTACCAAATAATTTTTTTAAAAGTTTTTGCACTTGAAAATTGAAATAACCCATTTGGGCGGTTGGTCCCAACCTGTAAGGAAGTGGAATACTTAAACCACTCAGTGTTCTGGTTAGTATTCACTAAAGATCAGAGTCAGTATGAAATATATTCGTTATTGGTTTTTAGTAAAAATGTCTGAATTGTGTTTATTGTACTGGTTTTGTGTTTATTCTTTTTTTTTTCTTTTTTGCAAAAAGTATATACATCAAAATACTTGCGTTTTATATATATTAGATAAGCAAAGCAATAAAAACATTTATCTAAGCTTGTTACTTTTAAAGGAATTAAATTGCAGGCAAAATATCAAACATCCCTGAGCATGTTTGTTCCTAAACAGAACAAAATCTACAGTCTTGTGTGCTTTATGAAGTACTAAACACGACTCGTGCCAGGTTTCAAAGATATGAGTAATATGAACATCTGCTGGAGAAACACATACTCTAACACTGTTGAAGTCAAATCTACCGGTTCCTTACCAGGGTTTTCTGTTTTACTTTCCGTATGATTACTCATAGCATCATAACTTCTGGTCTTCTGGTATTGTTCATTGATAGAATCTAACAAAAATGGTCAAATGTTCCTCATACTATTAATTTAATTTAGTCATTAAATATGATTGAGGTGTAGCGATGCGATGTTTCACCTCCAATACGGAAGATTTAAAAACGCGTACTATATAAGTACAACTTATATCACATGAATAAAACACAGACTTATGTTTGGATCTGAGGTCAAATAATGAATTGGTGACTGTTCATTCCTGTATGTATGGGCTTCGTGATATTAAAAATTAATTTCGATAGGCTTATAAAACCACGTTGCAAATCAAAAATTTATGACAGTATTTTTGTTAATACAGCAAAGGCAATAATAAAAACTTACAAAAGCCATACAACATTTTAACATGCACTTGTAAAGTGTGACGTAGCTGATGACGTAAAATGTCTACCTTTGGTGTCCCTCAGAGACCGTAGCTTCAAATCGGAGTGTCTGTTGATGACGTAACCAGCACAAAACAAAATGATGCCCACAATAAAACGAGGGTCACTGTAACAGATCAATGAACAATAATACTTCATATCACAAGATCTCAAGTACCATGCATATATACCTACAGTGAACCAATGGCTTCAGATCCTAATGCTGGCGAACCAGTCAATCAAATAAATGAACTGTCGACCAATGTGTATTTCCAGGAGTAAAATTGCAATCTTGTTGCCAATATTTATGACCACAAATGAGTCATTAAATGGGTCAATTCTTATTTTTATTTCAGACCGTCTACATGTACACTATAACATGTTCATTTTTTTTTACAGTGTAACGTATCTCTTCTTTCACAGTATATAGAGAAAACCTTGAACGTCACAGGACTTTACTTATTATTTCGACCAACCGGCGACGTTATCTTTTTTGGTGAATTTTAATGACGACTTTCTGTTCAACGAACCAATAAATTGCGTCGTAATTTGGCACACAAAATGTTAAACCAAAAGTCAATCTGAAGTATCGACATAATTTGGTTTTAGGTCCATATTATAGAAACATTACTTTCGATATTACATTGTTTATTGTTAATATAACACCAAATTTGGCCGTGCGCCATGATCTCATTTTTGCAGTTTAAAATTTTAAATAATTCTTAGATATCTACGCTCAAATTGGTTGAAAATATTGCTTAATATTGTGTCGACCAAATTTGGTGATGATATGACGTTAAGTAAATAAGCTTTATCAAATGTCATTGTAATTTTTTATTGGTACTCGTACATGGTATGAAAAAATATATGAAAGCAACATTAACTCGTGAACTCATAATTTTGTATTGTGATTTTGAAGGGTTTTTTCAAAAGCTACTTCAATCCTAGCCTAAGGTCAGAGACGGGTCAATCTGATATTGTACAGCTGAGTGATGTGGCCCATAGGCCTCTCGTTTCCTATCAATACTTAAAATCAAAGAAGACCATACATTCATATTACATGCAACTGTATCAGTGATTATACGGATTATATTTACTTACAAATAGTAATGTAAACTTACTAATAGTAATTACTGTGATACTCTGCTGATCCTATGAAATCTGCATTCACAAAATGGTATAGACAGTTTGGAAAAAATCCCCCTAGTGTTATTCTGGAAAACAATAAACCAATGATTCAGAAATAATACATAGAAGTCTTACATACATGTACATATTTACAAGTCTTTTGTTTTATCTTTAAAAAAGTATTATTTTTTCAGATTCAACAAATTTCATCAAGTCAAAGTGACAGAAGGAATAAGTTGCAGGAAAGTTGTCAAAACATTCTTTAATATATAAACTTCTTAGAAATATTTCATTCATACTATTACCGGTAAGTCAGAGTCCAGACAAAATTACTTAGACATGGTTCAAGAATGCTAATATGACATAATACATGCATATAAAAACAAAATCAAGGCATAGTACAATGTACTCTGACATTCAAGCTTTTCATGAGTATTAACAATTTAGACATTTTCAGGCATTATCAATCAGGTTCAGGTATCCATACTATTGATCTTATAAAAATTTAAGAAATAATTCAAACAATTTATTTTTAAACATAAGAAAGGCATACTGCTAACGAAACATCAAGACCAACTACTTATACCTAAGGCAAATAACTTACATGCAGGTCTAGGACATATGTGGTATAGTTAAAAATCACACTGATGCAAGAATAGTTCTTAAATAGAGTAGTATTTTATATGATTTACAGTAGTTAAAAACAAAGACTCACCCAATGGCAACTTTTGGATTTCTGTATCTCATTATGATAGGGTGTATAATGCCTCTATAAAGTAAGACAAGGTTGTTTAAAAAAAGGTTGCTGTAAACTTGAGAACCACAAGATTGCAAATAGTGTTAAGCAAAACCAATGTCAAACTGCCAACCTGATGCCGAGAAATCTGTTAAGTTTTTTTAATACTAGATTAATCATGCTTAGACTTCAAAAGTTATCAACTCATAACAAAAGCCACTTGTTCAGCCGTGGATCACTAAAAACCATGGTTGAGAACATGTTATTATGAACATGTCAAAGCCAAAACCAACTCTGATAGTATATGATAACTTAAATTTTTTTTCACATATGACAGTAATTTTGCCTCTGAAAAGTAAAATTTTGTACATGACTTTCACAAGAGATTACCACTGAACTAGACATTATGGAGATGGTGACCAGATTGTGACCAGCTAAAAGGTCCCAATCTTTGTATAGAAATATTTGGGTGCTTTCATGTTAACTTTTTACTTAGAAACTTACTTCACACAATTCAAACTTTATTGACGAGAACAACAAATAAGACAGAGAGAAGAGAACATATGCACAACAGATCTACTTTGACTTTAAACTCCGACTTGTATTCTTTGGGTGAAATATGGGCCTGACAGTGCCACAGGATGAAAAAAGGTCTCATTGCATCATTGATTTTACAGAGATCTGCTATGACCTTGATCTTCAACCCATATACTTGGTTCAAGGTCACAACACTTCTTTTGTCAAGAGCATTTATTAGGTCAAGTATAAGCCAAAGAAAACACAAATATTGTAAACAGAGAACTATAATTATGACCTTTTTTGACTTGATACTTGATTCAAGGTCACTTCACATCTTTTGTGAATGAGCACTCCATGAGTAAAACATGAGCTAGTCAAATGCAGAAAAATTATGACTTTGATCTATGGTTTAGCATATTAGTTCAAGGCACTGAGTGACGTTTTCCCAAATGCCCTCTTAGGGCAATTAGTTTCTTGAACTATAAGTTGCAAATTTTTTACTTATATAGGTATTAATTTGAATGGAAATTGAAAAAAAAAATAATGAAACATTTGATGTCAAAATTATGGGTGTTCACTATCACATAATATCTATGTATGAAGCACAGTTAAATGGACAAGTCATTTGAAGTTGTTGCTTAAAGCTGAACACCGCTCGTAAATAGGCACTGTCCGCCATATTTCTCTTTCATCACTGCTGTCCCTACAACCCTTATATAAGGGGCTGACCTCTAAACAGTTCAAAGTACTTCGCTGTAGAGGTCTCACCTGTGTGGACGTTACAACTTGCCTCACCGTGTTACTCGCGATGAAATTATCAAATTTTACGCACTTTTTTCAAGATAAGAGAATACTAACATCAAATAAATTGGTCAATTCATTATTTACAAACAGAATATGCACATAGTTTAAGAAATAAATGCATTAAATCCAAAGACAACGAAAGGAATACGACATGTCGGCCACGAGTTTCATGTGTGCAATCGGGTGTAACGAAATCGAAGGGTACCTGTGTGACGGTGCCTATTTACGAGCGGTGTTCAGCTTTAAGAACATTGCTCATTTTATTCAAATGAAAAATAATTTCCACTTACCTATGAACATAATGAGATAAAAACATGGCCAAAAATATGTAGTTTATGTAGTTTTTATTCTGTGTCCCATAGAAAACAAATACCTACAAATGCAGAATGGTACAGTCAAACCTGATTATCTAACACTTGTAGTGACTAAACAAATTTTTTAGATAATAGTGGATTCTAGACACAGAGGTACAAATACAAAACAGTCAATGTGGTTAGGCCTTTCAAATTAAACTCTGATAATTATAACAGATAGATAAGGAATTGATATTGAGTACAATATTAAGGTGGAATAACAACCTGGAAACAGTTACTCAAATTAACAGTAAATTATTTGATTATGAAAGATATAATGATAAATAAACTGTACATATGTCAAATAAGCTAAAAATTTGCAGTTAGGGAATAAAAAAAGAATATCTAAAAAATTCAATTTAGTAAGTAACAACAAAAGCCCCTGAGGGATTTAAACTCGGTATGTACGGGTCACAAGGCCGACGTTTTTTTACTCAGCTATAGAGTAAGTTACATGTTTCCGTTGATAAAATCCTTTTAATAAAACGAAATGTAATTTCGATCAGAGGTCAACCATTTTGTGATGATGTGTTATTCCACCTTAATGCATAAAATGTGAAATACAAATTCTCCATCTATCAGAACTACTTATGCTCGATCAACACATTGTGTATTAGTGCATAAGATTGAGTGAAAAAGAGCTACCATCTATCTGTGATAGCGTCTCACCAGTGCAAACAGGACAACACCTGGTAGAGCATCTGACAAGAAATGTCCCAGTCTCTGTGGAATCAATGGGCCCCAGTTCTGATCCTTCAATACAAAGACATCTACATCTTATAGAAATCTGTCTTTAAGCATATTTAGTTAAACTTATTATTGTTTTACACAAATCACATTCAAATTGAAAATGTCACAGAATTATTTAAGGAATGAATTCAATATTTATTTGTTTTATATGATATAAAATGGTTTGGGGCAGTTTACGCTTTATAAACCGTGAAGCGGTTTATAGAAAAGCGTAAATTGTCCCAAACCATTTTATATCGTATAAAACTAATAAATAATGAATTCATTGCTTATACGAGGGTTGTCCCAAGATAGAGTAGACAGAACACATAACTTAAAATCTGTTCATCGCAATTTCATTAGACTTCTATGTTTTGTTTCATGACCCTTTGGCAAACAATACTTAAAAATTCAAATCTCTTCTCCATTTATTTATTGAGAAAATGAATAATTAGTAACAACAAGTTTGGCCAGGCAGTACAATGTGTGGCGTCGAAATCTCCACATTGTTTACAATGGCATTTATGGGGTTTTTTTTTTTTTAAATCTTAGGAAAAAATTTTCTTTGAACATGTACTCTGAGTGCACATTCAATATACATTTCTAGTTTTGTTTTTTAAATATTTTCAATATACAAACAATCTGTTGACTCCAAACTTGCTCTGTATTACTTGTTGTCTGAAGTCTGTCTTACAGAAATGTTTCTGTTGGGGTTTCTTTTTTTCACATATTGTCATCATACTCATACATTATTTTCAATGTTGTTAAGACTACTTATTCACAAAATGCACTTCTAAGCGATTTTGTTAATTTTATTTATTTCAAAAGCCGCTTAGGATTGGTTTCAAGGTCTTTATGAAATTTCATCAGTTACCGCTGGGCTGCCTTAAACGTTGACGTCGTCATTTCATTACGACTTAACACTTCAACTTGTCACAAAACGCGCTGTAAAATCTTTAAAAGTTTTGTTATCGTCAAAACATTTTCTGGGTATATAATAGAATTAATAACAAATTTAAATATATTTTTAATTCGAAAAGCACTTTTCCTCACAATTTTCATTTCATTATGTTGATCTTCATTTTTCGTTTTTGACATTGCGCGCCATGTCAAATTTATGATCTAGCATACTTTCATTTCTCTAATTTAATTCCAAACAACTTGATTTCAAAACATACTTTGAATGCAAATTACTTGAACCTTTTGCAGCACAAGTTTTATCTACCTGTGTCTTTGATTAACTGAATAACTCCACTTGTCTACGCTATTTTGGGGCAACCCTCGTAATTTAATTTTTTGTAATTAGTTGTAGATAGAAAGTCACTTGACCTTTAAAATGACATCAACAATCAGAATGTGCATTACATCCAGAATTAAATTATAAAAGCTTAAATGTGATCAACAGTCTCATGACAATTTGACAATTTTTCCATAAAAACTGCCATAACAACATCATACCTTCCTTTCATGTTTCCCATAGGGAGCAGGGTCCCTCCACTGGGCGACTGCTGTAACCAGTGCTAACACCGCCCCCAGTATAACTAGGCCATAGTGTACCCAGAACCTGGTGGTATCTGTTTCGTACAGGGAGTAGGGGTGCCCTGAAAAAATGACAAAGTCTACAGACCTAACTTATACAGTATCTGATTAAATGTTACTATAGTCTACAGACAGATAGCTACATGTAGTTGTATAAGAGCAATTCTCTCTGTATAACGAGCAAATTATATGTGTAGTTTGCTAACTCAGAGAACACAATCTCCTTATTATCACACTTTACAACAATATGAACTAAAAACTGTCTGTAAACTAGCAAATTGCACAAAAGTTTACTCAAGACATCGTTGTTCCATGATTACGCAACGTCGTCGAGTATCAAGCATATTCATAATTCTCACACAGAAAGAAACAAACTTACACTTAAGAGACATCTTCACAATATTTTAAATATGAAACTTCAACTGTCATTAATTAAGTAGAGTATTGACATGACAGAGAGAGTAAAGTTTTAAGATAACTCTAAACTTTGCCTTCTCTGGCTGTCAATCTACTTTCACTTTCATCGAGAAAAAACCGGATGTATGAAAAACGACGGTTAGGTCGTTCTTAAAATACCCCCCCCCCCACCCGTAAATCATTGCATGCTTTTTTCCCAATTTGAATGTTTTACATGATAGAAGATTTTAAAATGACTTGTTCATAATCAATTTTATAAATATTTTTTATAAATATTAAGTAAGATCAATAAATCAATTTAATAACATTATGTCATTTCAAATTAAAAACCTATAGACACTTGGCGGTGCGTAAATTTAACCAATCGTCTGTACGTATATATGATAAAAAGGCGCTTAAGTTCATTGCATATTTTCGTTAGAAGGTGCCGCGTGAGCAAGAAGCTCAATTTAAAATACATTTAAGATACAGTATTTTTAAATAAAATATACTCGGTAATTAAATTTTCAGTATTAAAAGTTAAGGCAAATTCAATTCAATATAGATACTTGTTACATTTGGACTATTGCCCTTCTTGGTACAATATGGTGAGCTAGTAAAAGTGATCCTCGATTCTCCTTGATTACTTCACATTCAGATTTCTGCAGATTCAACCTGTTTGTTGTTTTAAAGGACTCGGTGGTCATGAAGATCTCAACCCCATTGCTGTACATCGAATTACCGAAATGACATGATTTACAGAAATGACATCTGAAATTACCGGATTGTCCATTGTGTACGTGCACTAAAGTGTAAGAAGATCATTGTGCATCGAGCGTTGACATATCTAGTATAGGTGCGCAGGCACGTAGAATCGTTTTTGATAGTTGGGGGGGGGGGGTGGCAAACTCATCCAAAAAAAACCTCTAATATCTAATTCTTGACAAGCAAAATTAAAAAAATAGGCATGTTTGCAAAGTTGTGAAAATCCTAATCCGTTGGGGTAGGGGAGGCACGTCAAATATACAAAATTGAGCTAACATAGTTTCACAACCAGTTTATCTGTTGTAAACTGTAGATTACGGACAGAAAACTATAGTTAAGTACGTTGGTCTATATATTTCACATTTGTAATCCATATACTTAACGCGATCATCTATGTTTCAGCAGTGTAAACTATAATTAACACTGAAAACAACCATTTGCGATTACAAAACACAAAGTGTATCTAATTAATATAGTTTCACGATTGTGAAACTATGATTAACAATTTTACTCTTTTAACTATAGTGAACGAATGTAAATTATAGTTTAAAGATGTAAATCTTTATTTATCAGCAAAATCTATTGTTAACGTTATTAACAGACAGATAAACTAAGATTAGCATTCGTAAGCTGTAGTTTACAACCGTTAAATATGGTTTTACAGATGAAAACTAAACAGTTAACTAATTATTTGCAAAAAATCCATATATATAAGACAATATATCATTACCTAGAGAGTACTAAACAACTTTTGCTATTATTGTTTCAGCTGACAGATGAGATTACCTTTAAACATTTAGGGAAAATAATAATTCCCCGCATAAGAGAATTATTTTCCTACAGGATATTTTGAAAATCCGAAAGGATTTTTAAAGAATCCTTCAGGAATTATATTTCCCATAGGATTAAAGTGTTTCCCGTCAGAATTTAGTCAAGGCATGTAGTTTTCCAATACGAAATCAAGATTTCCTATCGGATTTTGAAATCCTATGGAAGTGTTGTTCAAATCCTATCGGAATTTAAATTCCTATATGAAGTTCTTTTTATTTCGGTAGGAAATTCTAAATATACTTCTTCTTTTCATATAATTAATACTCATATTTTATTATGGGGTGATGAGTCATTATCCATTGATACTAACAAACAGATATCCTCATTAGTTCAATTGTATATCAACAAAACTGGTAGATTCGTTTAATACAGTTTATGTGCATGTATTTTATACTCGTAGATACAACGTATTTTGCTATTTCGTAGTTACATATTCATATCATGTTATAACAGTTGTAAGTTTTTAACAATTTTTCAATTTAAATGGTGAAGACCTTGTAAATTGTTAGAACTTGTGTCCTAACCATTTGTATATGTGTGTTATATATATATATATATATATATATATATATATATATATATATATATATATATATATATATATATATATATATATATATATATACATATATATATATATATATATATATATATATATATATATATATATATATGTTCAAATCAAATCAAATACTCCAGGAAAATTGTCTTCTCTACCGAAATAATTATCTTCCCTTAGGTACATGTATTTATATAATTCTTAATGGTTAATATCTCACCTGACAGGTGAAATACATCGTATGAACTCTTAAAGCAATGGTCTATCATATGACATATTTGAATTTTTCGAAAAGTGCACCTTAAACGGGTGCAAAACTGTCACCTTGGCACTGGCAAAATTATCAGACACAGTGTTATATGCTTTAATTCGTATTCGCGTAAACGTTTGGACCCGGGATTGGGGGGGGGGTGTGTGTGAAAGATCAAGTGCTCGTAACCTTTTACAAGCTTATCTTTTAAAAAGATTGGTGAGCTAGCGCTATGGCCATCATAAAACACAGAAGCATCGGCAATGGCATAGCTCATTGACTGTGCCTTAATCATTATGTATATACTATGTATATATAAAATTATGTATCAACTTCCAGGTGAAAATTTTCAAGAACCATTGGTACCGTTTTGTAGCAATCGTATCTTCTCGGGCCTTTCCGTCAAGCTCGGAAAACATATCCGAGGTTGTTTTCCGAGCTTGAAGGTAGTTAAAATAAAGCCAGCTATTTATTATGATATTTAAAATAACTTTGCATTATAAGACCTAAGCTACTATTTTTTTTTGACATTTACAATAAAACAAAACTTCATGTGAAGATGATAAAACGAAATTCACATGGTACAGTTTATCTACAGTAGTACAGTATTCCCAGAATCCCCTACTATGGAGTCAAGTATGCGTATTCAAGTGAAAAAGACTAACGTAGTTGCTAGCGCTCGAGAGCGCTAGCAATAATTGCCATTGGAAAAAAATTGCATACAACAAATGAATTTAATTTAAAGTAGGTACAGTACCGCCTATTCAAGTTAGGGATGAAAAAAACACGATATAACGTCCTGATAATCGAGACTTCACTATATGTCAGAGTTCTGCATCCTCATGTTTTACTGTTAAGCTGTACATATTGCTAACATCCTTTCGTCACGGAAACTAACGGGAACTAGATCCGGGCATTTCTGTACAAGGAAAAAAAAACATCAATATATTGTGAATGTTAATAGTCTATGAAACAACTGTGAGTCGCTCCCTTGGGTCTCCCCCAGGAGACAGAAAATGCATTATTGTGTATCAAACGACTTAAATAATTAATCAACCAAAAATAGTTTGTCGCAGTGCTTTTTAGCGTCGCATGCTGCAGTTCATGTGTGTATACACGGCGAGGCCGGGAGCAGCTGTATTCCGAAGGGCGCTATAATCCGGGTTATATCGGAGTGACGGGGATCCTTACTGACTAACAACCATCTACGGAGTTCCTATTTCTCTACACATCTTATATCTATCTGTGTTCGTTATAAGTGGGCGGGGAACACACAGGGAGTTTTACCTGTATATATCAATAATGCTATGTAAAATTTTCCACCAATCAGAATCTATGGAATATACCGTTAGTGGGGGCCATCTTAAATAGGATTTATTCCACTGAGATGAAACGTTGATTGTGAATTTTTCTCCATAAAGGTACGTATTTTTCATTAATATAATTATATTACAAGTGTGAATCTTAAAAAATAGTGTAAATTCAGACAATATTTCCCCCATTAATTTTTTGTTAAATTTCTGAACAAAACCATTTTAAAAACCATGATAAGATTTTTTTTATAGAATTTCTGTAAGTCGTGAATAGACATGCCTGCTCTTCATCTTAAACCAGATTTTTAAGTTATTTATTTAAAAAATATTATGTATTACGTGGAAGCAGGATGTTGGATAGGGTGTGAATTCACAGAATAAACACAAAACGATCTGCGGTCGGAAATTTCTAGTTGACCTTTGCATTGTTCTCTCGGAAAGCATACATTTCCTCGGATCTACACAGTCAAATCGAGTGAATTAAAGTATGTGTACATAAGTACATAAACCGGGGAATGAAGATGACTTGTACATACATGATTGAGCGATGTTCGACACTCGGGGCAGTAACACAATAGTCATAATACAGAATACACTCAACACTCGCTCCATATTGTCTCGCCCGTATTATCTGCATTGATTAGAAATGGTTAATTATCAGGTGAAATCTCTCTCTCTCTCTCTCTCTCTCTCTCTCTCTCTCTCTCACACACACATTAAAAAAAAAACAAATACAAAACGAAGAACAGACATGTTTGAGGTTACATGTATGTACTGATGTTAATACCCTAAGAAACGAGACATGCATATACCATACCTTCATTGTCAAACTATTTAAGCATTTAGTCTTGTTTTACTTTATTATACATAAACTGTAGTTATTTTCTATGCACGTTTTGTTAGGGTTCTGTTATATAATTTTGTTGAAAGTTTTACCGTATCAATGGGTTTATCTGTGTACAGATTGTACTCCGTAACGAACCGACAGTTTCTAACAGCTTATCACTCACTGCAGATTTCGGAATTTTAGAGAAATATTTCTGTCTTCAGCTTGTAAAGCTTTCATGTTTTAAAACACTTCTACACCTGGTGCTTGTCTTCCTAGAAGTGGTTCTATCAGATCGCCGGAGCTCTTGGAACTCTCTTATCACGGAGAGGCGCCCGCGGTTGATATCTGCAGTACAATACTCTGAATGCGGTGGCTTCCCTCCGTTATACAGGAGTATGACTGACACGCGCTGAAACCTTTGTAAGATAATCTGAACTAGAAATGGCCAATGGACTTCTTTGCCTCTCCATCGATACGGATGCTAATGTTTGCTTTCAGTCAAATACTTTCTTAATGCCGGATTTTCAGAAAACTAGGTAAACAATGCACTGAAAAATCCCCCCTCTCCCAAATGAAAAAAGAACAACATATAGGCATTTGTGCATCGTTGCGTACTTCACAATTTTCTTTCATCTTCTTTTAATTGATTTAGACAGCCCAAGGGATAGAAATTGAAATATCGACTAATGACTACCCACCATAACAGTGTCGAGTTTGTCTTTCCAATGTATTTTAAAGAAAATATTGTTTATATTTATATTTTTTATATATAAATTTTTAACATTTTAAAACGTCAGTTGCCTGTTTAGGTAGTAGATAAAGTATGACAACTTTGTTGCTCATAAACCCATGCAGTCTGAGTCATAATTATGCATGCATTATTAATTATTTTGTTTAGAAGAAATTTAAGCAAAAAGCCAATACCGGTTAAATGCTGAACGATAACATCAGAGTAAAGAAAAAGAAAAATCCCTTAGAAATCAAACATGTATTATACCCGCAATGCCAAACCAATCCGTGTAAATGTTAGAGATGACGACTACACATCAGGATTCGGTACAGCCTGGTCTTACTTTATCTGCGAAAGTAATTTTGACGTAAAACTGATAATGCAAAAATGCATCGATATAAATTCATGATGTACTGTACATTTCTTATTAAACACGAGAATTAATATCGCGGAATTTTAGAACTCGATTTTATTTTTCTATTAGTTATGAACTTCCAGATCTAGTGAATATAAAACTAAGAACTTCCAAAGTTTCTATTTACCATGTATGTATGTATGTATCAATATATTAAGAACTCTGCATTTAAACGCTGCGGTCAATCGGACCATCGCTCGGCCTTTTCCGTCAAGTCACGACAAATGAAAAATTGACGGAAAAGACCGAGCGATGTTCCGATGGCCTTTACTGGAGTATTAACATTCATTACCGTCATCTCAGGGGTTAAATTCTATAGTTAATCACTTTTGTATAGTCTTATTTTATATATATGATATATATTTTCAAACAAAAAGGGTTGAATATAATATTAGTAACGGATTTGTTTGCAATTTGAATTTGATCCCGAATTTTAAAAATAATTTCAGAATGTCTCAAGAGATAATTGACCTGGAGGATATAGTCCGGAAGTGGGTGAACGATTTTCCGTTGGACAAGAGCCAGAAAAAAGACGCAGACGACATTCTTTCTGGTGACATCAACTGGCGCCATATGCGAGTACGGCATGGAAATACGGAATATTACGATCAGATCCGAGTGAACACTCCAAAAACGCATGTGCTGTTCACAGCGCATTTCAGCAACGAAACGGACCAGAGCCAGATGTACACATTAAAGACCGAGCGAAGGACCAAATCTATCTGTACCATTTCCATACAAAAGACTTTCACATATGGTTACAACATAGACCTAAAATTGACCCCTCCAAACCCCATTATCGAGGCCAACGCTGGCTTCAAAGGTGAGCTGGGGTTGACCAAATCTGGAGACGAAACATTTGAAGAAGAACTCGTGTGGTCCGTGGACAACCAAATCACAGTGCCGCCAAAATTCAAAACAAAAGCAGATTTAGTTATCAAAGAAGACGAATACGCTAGCCACTTCAAAACAGAAAGTAAGTTTGAAGGCAAGATCCATGTGACTTTGAGGAACAAAAAAGACAATACCCCGCTGGCGACCGTCACTGGCGACGTCAAGCAAATTTTTACCCCGGATAAAGGGTTCCGGGTCGATAAGACCGGGGTGTACTTCGTGACGATCGGCAAGTGTAAGTGTCGGTTCGGCATTGAGCAGCACGTGCGACTGAGTCAGAGCGAGTTGACGGAGGACGAGGACCTGGGCTCCTAGAAACGCTCTCCTTGTTTCTGTTGTATCAGTTGACCTCGTGCGACCTTTCTATTGTCATGCCTTATATTGTCTATTCCCATAGCAATGAAATCTCTCATAGCTTTTTGATTTTGTGCCAAATTCTAAATTCTAAAAATCTTCATATTATAATTAAGTTTATATGATTTATGATTATTTTTACAAAATATGATTTTAATGTAAACTGCACACTCAAAATCGAAATTTTTGATTTTTGTGGCTACAATGAAAATTAAATCGAAAATTTATTCCTGTTATTTCTTAAACCATGGCTTCTTTGAGTTTTAAAACTTAATGTACCACATTTCCCCAATCATTCTGATTTCAAACAAAGCGAAAATGTGTATGAGAAAATGCATCACCTACTACCAACACCATGCAGTTTACCTTGAGAACACTTTTCTTATAACCAAAGACAGTGACGAGGAGTTTTGGTGTAACTCGGTGTATTAATAGTACACTTCCATGCACCATCTCATCTCACCATTGGGAATATCTATTTTGAACAAGTATAATTCATTTTGGAATTAATGGTTAATAGGGGTTTTGATTTGGAAAATGTACAATCATTTCGTTTTTTCATTAAAAATAAAAAAAAAATTAAAACTCTGGATTGTCACAGAAAAGCAACTTGTTTGCTTTTGGGTTTGAATTTCATGGTTCACAGCTACTGATATCAAACTATATATTGGAGGGTTGGATTAGAACCATTTAACAAGATCTTGCGTCAAAACAAGTTAAAAATGATGCGGTTTCAGCGAAATATGCACTGATTGCGTAGTCTTAGCTCAAACGCCAAACAAATCTGGTTGATTTCGATGAGCCATGGCCGAGTGGCCAGCAATGAAATAGACAGGTCAACGTCACATTCCTGTTTAACACAACTACCCAAAGTCCAAGCTCTTGTTTATATCATCATTTATTTGTTTGTTTCATTTGTCGCTCTCTGAGTTAATTTGAGTTTGCCATCTGTTGATTATACCCCCATTTAATTGTTTGTTCGGTGCCATGAGCAGAGCACTGCTAGTTTATTTGATATATAGTTTATGCCACAGTATGACATCAGACTTTACTCAAGTCAATTACTTCTTTGTCATGAGGCCATATTGCGCATTAACTGTGATTGTTAACGTGAACTTTTCCTTTGTCTCTGGGCCTCGAAGGAAACGATCAGCGTTAAACCAGCTGTGTGACAATGCGTCCTCGTTACCATAGAAACAGATGACAGACATTTTAGTTCCGGATCCAAGTTAAAGTACCCTTTTACTGCTCAATTTTCATTTATGATGCTCTTTCTAATGCATAAATGCTTAATCAACAATAAAAAAGAGCAATTGATTTTGGTCTAATGAGTCCTGTGACAGAGCAGCCCCAGTGGTTAGTGTGCGGAAGGCCGATGCTTTGTTCCACGCTGATTAATTCTCTCTACAGGCCGAAGTGACCAGATGAATACATGTATATAATTATGTACATCATGAGGACTAACAAATTCACCATACACACGTACTTTATTACATACAAGTTGTCGGACAACAAGAACCCCATTCATAGACGTCTTTTATTCAGAGTGTATTTTTTAGCACGACTTTAACTTTATTTCTCGGAATGGCGCGTGGATAAACGCATAAAAATTAGCCGTTGATACTCTTTAATTATGAATACATTCCAAGAGTTAACCTTTACGCAAACAGTGCCAACGCATTACATCTTCTATGGCAACGGTTTTGATATGTATATAAGTTAATTAATTGGTCAAATACGCACATTATGTATCTTTAGTTACGTATATATTGATTTGCCGTGGAAATAATAATCCAATATTATATGTAAAGCACTACTGGTCGCCAACTAATGAGTAGGCTCCCAGAGCGGTCACTAAGCTGTAGGCATGGCAACCAATTTGCATTAATCAAACTAACACTTCATGTAAAAACAGAAGTGATAATTTTGCAAAATCGCTATTTCGTCGTATATTGTACTTATAAACATACTGTAGCAGGGAAGTCTTCCACAGCTGATTGTTGTATTTCCCTTATTGACTATCTATCCTGGTCTATAATAACAATAGAGGCCGGATAATCCTGCCGCTTGAGCCGCAGTATTCATTACACACCAATAAAGCGGTATTAATAACATACATGTACCTCTAAAGCTAGATGCATTCATTTGATACCTTATCAGTTATCACATCTCTCTACATTGTTTAAGCAATTACATGTAACTACCAGAAAACAATCCGACGAATAAGGTTTACCACAAACGGTATCGTATATACATTTATATAGATACTGATTCCAGTTTTGGCGTGTTCTTATTCTTTAACAGAAAACTGATTTTGAATCACGACAATGAAAATCTTCATGTATGTATGACAATTTATTGTCATGCGTAATTTTTTATGATAAATAATATTTTGTAATAACGAATGCGGATCATGTAGTGTAGCTAAATTCACCCCCTTTTTAGGTCACCTGAGTCACTCAGGTGACCTATTGCAATTGGTCTTCGTCCGTCGTGCGGGTGTGCGGCGTGCTTTAACAATTTTACATTTGCTCTTCTTGAAAACTACAAGGCCAATGTTTACCATTTTTGGTGTGAAGCATCTCAATGGTAAGAGGAATCTAAATTGTGACATTTATGGCTCTACCACCCCCGGGCGCCACAGGCGGGGCCAAATATGCAGAAAAAGCCAAATTTTCAAAAATCTTATTCTCTACTCCCACACATGAGAGGAAAAAACTGATACCATGGTTATGATGTCTATGAAGTTCTCTACCAAAATTGTGAAATTCATGGCCCTTGGGTCAGGAGTTCTGGCTCTAGCGTGGGGCCAATATACATGTAACCATATAGTAAAAATGTATTAGATCGTAGAAGATCTTCTTCTTTACTTTCATATGTATTGGTTAAAAACTAAATGCATTGTTATGATGTCCATAAAGTCTTCTACATAAATTGTGAAATTCATGACCCCTGGGACAGGGGTTTAGGCCCTAAGGCGGGGCTAATATAGCCATATAGTGAAAATTTATTAAATCTTAGAAATCTTCTTCTTAGCTCCCACACAAATGGGGGGGGGGGGTGAATGCATGGTTATGATGTCCATGAACTCCTCTACCTAAATTGTGAAATTCATGGCCCCTGGGTCAGGGGTTTAGGCCGTAGGGGTGGGGACAATATGGCCATAAATTATAGTGTTAATGCATTTCTGTTTCAAAAACCGTTTTCTTTACTTCTGCTGATACTGAATAAAAACTGACTGCATATAAAGAAAAGAAATAAAGCCAACTATCAAAATTTTAAATTTCATATCTCCCAATGCAGGGATTTGAATCTAGGCCAGGGCCAAAACACTCATATAGTGTATAGGGTAAGGGTTCATAATGCAGGGTGTGGCCAAAATGGTCATTTAGTGTTAATGTATATAATGTTTAAAAAAAACATCTACTGACACAGAATAAAAACTTATATTTAGAAGAAAAAAGATCCATTAAGCTGTGATCTTTAATTGAGTTATCTTCCCTTGCTTGTTCATATTTAGTAATTAATCATTGCATATAATGTAATTAAGAAGTAAATTTATGATCAAAAGAGTTATGCAAGTATTTTCATCATTTGAAACAAAAACAGTTTTTGAACTTTCTAAATAAATTAATAGATTTGTTAATAGTAAAGTAATAGTTGGCTAATCAAAATCACTGATAAACAGTACATGTAAAATGATTTTGGTATAAGTGCCAGATGGTTTTCAAAACTTAATGAATGAAACTTAATTTAATGCATATATGAGACTCTTGGACAAGTTTGTGTATGGGCTATGGTACTCAGGTGACCATTAAGGCCTATTGGCCTCTTGTTCTTTTTCAATCAACTTCCTCATCTCCATCAAATCCAACAAAAACAAACTAATAAATACAATAAAAAGTTAACTTTGAACTTCGTCTGAGATGCTATATACTGGTAAGCCGAGTAAGCGGTAAAATATTACGTTACATCTCGTCCTGAAACTCGAGATAACCAATAATCTCAGTTATATCCGGGTGTTACATTCATGAATATACCCTTTACCTGATTTCAGAGAGAGAGAGAAAGCGAGAGAGAGAGAAAGCTAGAGAGAGAGAGATAAAATTCTTTCTTATGTATGACCAGTTCAGATAGTTTGTATAGTGTATACTATCAAACATGTTGTTAATATGCATTTTACACATACAGATACATGTATAGTATAAGTATTGAACACAGCATTGTATAATATAACCACATGAGCATATTGTGATTTCCTTGATTTTTATTGTGGGACTGTGAATTGATTAGACCTGGGACGTCTATAGAAGGAGCGTGTATAGCGCGGTATGTACACATTCAGTTTATAGCTATTCATGCTCTGACTCAAACATTAGTGCAGCGGCCCTAACGACTGTAAAGGGAGGGCGATTTACATAAAATTATTCTGTTGTCTTTTACTATACAACAGGGATAAGCTGCCAACCCTGGGCTGTCGTCGGATCCGTGGAGTTGTGGGAAATGGGGATGACGATGAAGAACTCTATCACAGAGCCATGAAATGAAAAAATTAAAAATCTCGATCTTTCCAATTCCTGAGAAATCTCGATGTATTTAATAAAAAGATCGTTCGTTTATTAACATTTAAATATCGATAGAGTACAACCACGTAAAGCCTGGTGGTCTGGAAATTCAGTAGAACTTATTCATTTACATGTACGTGTTATTAATTAATGCATTATTAGTTTCATTATTTTGTCGAGGTCCATTTGCCAACACACATGCACAAAAACATCTATTAAATCGATACACAATAAGTTGCAGGACATATACATCGTAATTCAGATTTATTCAAATAATTGATTGAAAATTGCGCGATTTTTTAGGAATAAGGCATCATTCTTTGGTGTATAATGAGGTGATAATTTTGGTCGGGGAGTGGTAAAAAAAAAAACAGCCCGAAGGGCTTTATGATAGATTTTATCATGCTCCGACCGAAATTATCACCTCAAAATATTCAAGGAATGGGTCCTTTTTACTTATTGTAACAGGGGCATTTGTTGTATGTTGAAGAAATCAAACAAACGCCTGTTCGGGTTCTGGGCATCTCCAAATTTATTGGTATAAATAGTACAAAAATGAATAGCCCTACAATAAATAACAACAATATAAATATACGGCATAAAAATAGTACAATAGGAGTAAGTTGCGCTAAAGGGAAATAAATCTTTACATCAATCCTCCTTTATATATGAATTACATTATGCATTCATATCTTAAAATAGGTTAACAATTATATTTATCATATTCATTTATAATATCTATAAAGACATCACTATATCATTTTAAATCACAAAATATGGTTAAACATACCATTCTAAGGGAATGCGCTCGTACAATACTCTATGGTATATATGCATGTACTATATAGCTGGTATGGCTTATGACTGTCAACTACAAATTATTATAAAGTTTACATTAATAAACTTATACTTATGTTCACAATATAAAGGGATAAAAACAGTGAACATATTCATATGTTATTCTTATCTATTAAAACGTTTATATCTTACAAAATCATTCATTCTTACTGTGCATGATTAGCTATTGTTTTAATTTGCCAAAATTATAGAATTCACTGTTAATGAAATGTTAAACTATTATATTAAAATTATTAGAATTAGTAATATCAACTTACCAAGAGGTAGAGTCTGTCATGTTTCAAAAGTCAGTTAAATACAGTTCTCAATATAATGGAACCTCTACTCTCTCTGATGTGTCAAAGAAATATAAAGACCCAGCTCCAAGAATTTGGAGGGAAATCTCAACAACCAATAAAATCAAAGAAGACAAAACTAAAAACCAATTGAATACCTAGAAACATTATATGTTTGGCCAGAACCTTAATTACTGTAATTTAAACCCTTAGGCAATTTATGTCATGGTCAAGATAGCTGCCTGCTCTATTCAACTGACCATGACCGGATTTTTAAGTTTATAAAAGATTTTATTAGATACTTAAGTATTACGTTTGCAATTTACTTGTACAATAATGATTACATAATTATATTAATTTAATTATTAATAAATTAATAACTTTTATTTATGGATTTATTAATTTAAAAATTAATAAATCTGTAACTCCTACATTATATTTAAATTATATAATTTTTAGCAATTGTACGATTTATTATTAGAATATTGACAATTAATTTATGTGAATTTCATTTCTCTAATTTAATGCAAACCCCGCTTAATTGCGCCCCAACAATATGTCATTTAAATTTATTGGCCTGTACAATACCAAATCGATTCGTAGTGTTATCACAGACAAAGACACTAAGAAATGTAAAATTTTTAATATTATTGCATGATTTTGCACAAGGGGTCCAATAAAATTGTTATAGTATTGCTTACGTTTTTTCTCAGTTTTAATGAATTTATTCTAAAGCACCTGCCCAGCTGATTAACTGCAATAGTGTAGTATAGTATTATATTGTAAAGTATAGTCCTCTTCGATTTTTTTTTATCTGACGTTTACATTTCGTTATGATAGGCCATATACGAATTAAACTTAGTGCGAGTTAATATAACAATTCACCATTTCCATTTCCGTTTTTATTTATTTATTTATTTTTTTTGAAAAACGAAAGTAGTCATGGTCGTAAGCTACTTTTTATTTAAGAACATAGAATTACATTACATGTATTAACACAAGATGATTTAAAGAAAAAAAGATGTCCGATATCATAGAGAAGACGCTTGCTTCGCTGCCTAAACTGTTTTCTGATGGCTCCCGAGGGTCTCCTGGTGAAAAGATTATGCCTCAGAAAAAAATAATGGGACGAGCATTTCAAGGCTTCCTTTGCAGTGTCAGTAGATGTCGCAGCCTAACGGTAATAATTAGGTACCTCTATCAGTCTGTCTGTTTGTCTGTATTTATCCACCCATCCGTCTCATTCTATAACTCTTGCTATAGATTCCTCACCATAAATGCATATTAAATGAAGAGTTAATGCGTTTACGGTGAGTTTATGCTAGGATATCAGTTATAGTCTGTCCCAAGATATTTATGCAGCAAATTTGGACAATTTTTAATAAAAAACATACGTACCTGTGAAAGAATTGCAATTGAAATCGATTAAAGGGACAATTTTCCAAGATATTGTCATTGACACATTATAATTTTTTACTTGAAAAAATTCACAGGAACTAAAACAGATTTCTCACAGAGATTTATAATGGGGAATTTTTACATCGTTTCTCCATTCGGAAGTCACTCGGAATACCTTGTGCAATTTTTCAGCGTTATCATCCGGCCTTGCTGCAATACAAAATCCGTGTAGACATCACATTTTTTAGCCATGTATTGAAACCTGATAAGCTAATAGGGGCGTTTCAATTTTGTTTAAATAATCAATTTGTTAAAGAATATATGTGAATTGTGGAAAAACTTTTTGAACCTACAATGAAATTTTCAGACCAGTGTTTACAAGATTCAGTGTTAACTCTCTCATAATTTTTTGTATACGATTTGACTTACGTTTTTTTTTTATAGTTACGTGAATTTTTTTGTATAAGAGTTGACTTTTGGTTTTGTGTACTGGAATTTTTTGTATACTAGTTGACCTGTATATGAGTTGGTCTGTGTACGACTTTTAAAATTACTGTAAATCGGTTAAGCTGGTGGTTAAATTTTACAACATAGATTAAGGAGACTGGATGGTCAACAAATTACTCATCAGATCTGCCTTAAAATTTTTATTAATTATTCATTAAGCTACAAACCATTTCTAGCAAAGAATAACTCTGTCCATAGATTGTAGATTTTGAATTTGAGTATTTTCTTATATCTTTATACAGAGCTCTTCTTTTAAAGGAGATCAATACAGCATAAAAAATGGCCACGACCATCCAGCCCTCTTAACATGGCGTATTATTACACAATTAATGTTCAGAATGTATATACCGTACATTGTATGTCACATCTATATCATGATGCCTAAATTATATTTTTTTCTTATTGTTAAGGAAGAGAAAACTTTCATTACTCATGAGCTGAAGCAGATTCAAGAAAGTTTGAACAGAACAGATGTTTCACAGGTACAGTATACATGTATGTACAAACAATAACAGTCAATCTTTAACACAGTAAGAGAAAGTTGTGACACTGTGGTCAGACCGACTGGTAAGTGACCCAGTCTTGGTCAGCAGTTTGTACAGTATGAATTTCCATTTACCACAGGGCACAGTGGGTGAACTACTGTTTAGGCTGGTTTACTGCCACCTGTTGGGATATGACGTCTCCTTTGGTTTTATCCACACCATCAAACTCGCCCAGCAGGGCACTGGACTGGAGAAAAGAATGGGCAAGTTCTTGCTTTTCTATGAGATTTAGTACATGAACATGCAACATTAACACCAAAATTAAAACCATTTGTTTATAATGGATACGTACATGTATTGATATAATGGACATGGTTATGACATTAATGTTTATACAGGCTACATAGCAGCTATCCTTCTACTTCACCAGGATCATGAACTGAGCCTCTTGCTGATGAACACCATTCAAAAGGTTGGTAGATCATGAACTGATGAACACCATTCAAAAGGTTGGTAAATCATGAACTGATAATCACCATTCAAAAGGTAGTCAGATTATGAACTGATGAACACCATTCAAAAGGTAGTCAGATTATGAACTGATGAACACCATTCAAAAGGTAGTCAGATGATGAACTGATGAACACCATTTAAAAGGTAGTAAGATCATGAACTGATGAAATTCATTTAAAAGTTTAGTCAGATCATGAACTGATGAACATCATTCAAAAGGAAGTCAGAACATGAACTTATGAACACCATTCAAAAGGTTGGTAGATCATGAACTGATGAACATAGTTGATAAGGTACATGTAGGCAAATCATGAATTTATGAACACTATTCAATTGTTGTCAGATCATTGACTGATGAACATCATTCAATAGGTTGCTAGATGATGATGATTATCATTTTAAAGGTTGGCATATTGTGAACTGATTTAAAAGATACTAGTATTCAGATCATAAACTGATGAACACCACTGAAAAGGTAGGCAGATCATGAACTGAACTTTGCAAGGACATCCAACAATTTCAACTTTTTAATTCCAGTTTAAAGCTGAACACCGCTCGAAAATAGGCACCGTCACACAAGTACCTGGTATATAAACCCTTCGATTTCGTTACACCCGTTTGCACACCTGAAACTCATGACCAACGTGTAGTATTCCTTTCGTCGTCTTTGGTTTTTATGCATTTATTTCTTATTCTATGTGCATATTCTGTTTGTAAATAATGCATTGACCAATTTATTTGATGATAGCATTCTCCTGGCTTGAAAAAAGTGCATAAAATTTGATAATTTTATCGCGACCGAGTAACATGGAGAGGCGAGATATACATGTACGTCCACACAGGTGAGACCTCTGCAGCAATATACTTTGAACTATTTAGAGGTCTGTGCCTTATATAGGGGTTGTAAGGACAGCAGTGATGAAAAAGAAATATGGCGGACAGTGCCTATTACAAGCGGTGTTCAGCTTTAATAAGCTTAGGATTTCATGTCCAATATCATTTGTCATTTGTAAGGGATTATGTTGCATATTGATTAAATACAGACTACATGAACCCACACATGAAGTCCAGTTATTAATTATTTGTTGATCAATACTCCCACAGCTGCAAATAATCTTTGTGAACTTTTCATATGCGTATGTACATTGAATTTGCTTTTTAGCAGAAGGTTTTCAACCTCATTCAAATGAAAGGTCAGGTCTACTTCAAAGTGGAGATAAATGTAATTTTTAAAAAATGAAAATCTGACGTGGTGTTTTAAAAATTCTTTGTGTCTAGGTGGGGAAGCAATTTTGCACAAAAAATGAAAACACAAAATTCTATGGAATAAACTGAAGTCTACAAAATTATTGAAACAAAATTAGAAATTATCTAGTATGAAGAAGTATTTAAGTACTAAAAACCCTTGGGTGAAAGACAATATCGACAAGTTTAAAAAGTGGAACCAAATTTACTAATCAAAGAGGGGCCATAATGCCAGGGGACGGGATGTAGAAATGAAATATTTGCCCTTGGATCAAAGTTGAACATAGAAGCTTATACTCTGTTCCAAGGTGTCCCCATTTTACTGAATAATTTGATGTTCATAAATATCTCAGAGTTCAAATAATGTTCATTCAATAATAGGAAAGAATTTCAAGAATCCCCCTTTAAATTACCCCCACATTTCAATACACAGCTAAAATTAAAAATCTAAACTCTGAGATTTTGCATCCCAGAAGCCATGAAAGTACCCGGATGATAACATTGATATATTGTTAGGTGTCCTGAGTACTTCTGAATGGTGAAAAGATGTCAACATATTCTATTTTAAATCTCTGTAAGGAATTTTGTTTTCATTCATGTTAATTTCTCCAATGTAAAATTAAATGAAGTGTCAATGAAGAAATCTTGGGATTTTTTCCCTTGAATTGATTGCAATTGTACTTCTTTGACAGATATGTGTATTTTTTTTTAAAATTCATCAAAAAGTGTTGGAAACTGTTATCTGGGGCAGACTATAGTCAGCTGAGCTGGGTGGCTGATGAGCCTTATGCTTTCACTGACCATGCTTCTAAAAATTTTGAATGTAGTGCTTATTTGATTATCTTGTCAAGTTGTTTATGTTATAATTATTAATATTTGAATTGCATATAATTCTTAAAAAAGGGCTATATATATCAGGTACCTTTTGTGGAGATTGTTTAGGAGATACTCTTATATTCAAACACATATTTGTAACATATCACGTTCTATGGAATTTTGATGTTGACTAAATATACAACCAAACAGATTGAGATTAAGAGCTTCTCATTTAAATCCAAATGTCAGCAACATGGTCAAGATGTATTTTGTTTAATGTAAATGCCAATATACATGTATTTCTATTTCAAATCTTCTGCCTTTCTCTTGAAGGACCTGCAGAGCACCAACATTCTAGACAACTGTATTGCTCTGTCTGCTGTCTGCCATCTTGTTCAGTCAGACGTTGGGGTTATTTCTATGATGTTGCCTCTAGTCCAGAAAAAATTACAACATCCCAGGTCTGTGTTCCATTTGCCCCCCGAATTTGTTTAAAATTAATGTAAATAAACACACTTGTTGATAATCTGAATTTTAGTCAGTATGTAATATTTTATGTATGAGTTTTATTTTCATATGTTTCTCCATATTGATTTAATTTTCTACCATTAAGTTCAGAAAAAAAGACATTTTTTCCCCCAAAAGAAAACGATCCCAATGATATTTATACAAAATTTGTATGTAACATCAGATTGATGTGTCCAGTATTGTGTCATAGACATAATTTGTATTATGCATTTCTCGCCCCGAAAATTAAACTTTCATGGAGGGCTCTAAAAATATGGTTGAAGATAGTTGAAATCATATTAAAGATAAATATGTAAAAAGTGATCACCCCAGTGACGTTATAATGTATAAATGACGTCATGAAGATGGTTTTATTTTAATAAATTACCTGTAATGTTTTTGAGCAAAAAATGGGTGTCTTTTGACAGTTTTTCTACTGGGAAACATCAAGCGTATGCGTGTTCAAGTGCCATTTTTCACTATCATGATGTTTTATTATAAGAACAAAAACATGTGTAAAAATGGGATTTGAGCTCCATGCTATCAAAGGCAAAATATGAAGGAAAAATGACAATATTTTCATTTGCAAAATTGCAGGAATTAGCCCATTTTAGTGACGTCATAGATGAACAGCTATTGGACAGTATTTATGACAAAAAACATGTTGCAAGCAAACTTGAATTATTTGATAATGATAGTTAGCCTGTTGATTTATACATTGGTTATGTGTGTTTCTGTTGGTCCAGTGTGGCGGTGTGTTGTAGGCAGTGACTGTATTTACAGGGAGCTGGTGAGGATGAGGGCGGCCTGTTGTATCCTCAGGTTTGTCAGGCTGACCCCCAGCTACTGGCGCCATTTACAGGAGAACTGTAGGAAGCTTCTCTATGACAAAGATCCTGGGGTCATGTCCATTGGAGTCAAAATACAGCTCCAACTGCTCAAAGTAGGGCTAATTTCTTGTTTTCCGTTTCTATCTTTAAAAATACCAGAAACAAAAGTTGGAGAGAGCTACATTATTACAGCTTAAATGAATATTTTTTGTTAATCTTGCAGCAATTGAAACAAACACTGATATTAGTTTAAATTATATGTTATAGACATTAACTATTGATTTAGTTATAAGTAAAGCCAAATGTTAAGCTAACTCTACATGCAACTCTGGATCATATCTTTTATTTTCTTTGTTTTACAGAGTGGATTTCAGAGTATTGAGACGTTGACCTCTGACCTCTGCAGTATTCTACAACAGATCATGAACAGGAGTCTTCCATCATCCTTTGAATATCATGGCATTCCGTTACCATGGTTACAAATAGACATTCTCAGAGCTCTAGCCTGTCTTGGCAAAGACAACAAGAAGTAAGTGCCATACACAACATTCTCTGTGCTGCTATGATGTACTATGACTTCTTATTAAGCAGTGATGTACTATGATTTCTTAGTAAGCACTTTTGAAATGATGATTTCCTTTTCTGTTCATTTAGAAACAGCGAGAGTATGTACCCTCTGTTGAGGGATCTACTGGACAAGTTTAATACCAAGGCAAGGATGTCATATGGTTAGTGCTTTCTTAGCTGTAGATCGGTAACTCTATGGGAATATTCAAGTTTACATACAGTAGTGCCTCACATACAAAAAAAAACTTGCAATTAGCGGCGCACTAAAACTTTTACTAGTCTGAATACAAGTCATCAAAAAAATTAAACTAACTCTCGAGCTATTTTGACTACTGTATACAAGGTTATTTTTGCCCCGTGTTAATTTTTCCCTTCTTCACCTGCAAACAGTTTTGCCTTTTCTTGAATTCGCCCAGATAAAGTTATGTTTAAAAAGATATAAATTCGCCCATTGACAAGGAGGGCGAAAGGGGCGAAAATAAAACAGGGTCGAATATTTCCCTGTGTACAGTAGTTCCTTAAATTCCAAAAAGTTCTATTTTATATTGGACCATTTGTGTACAAAGAAATCTTTTTTCTTTTTTACACATTTTCTAGAATGCATATTAAATTAAAAAAAAGAAATAGCATTTCTTTGTAAGATACTACCATCTGAATCTGCAGGAATTTAGAAAAACATGTAGTAAAAGTGAAGATATGGTAAATGTATTTTAAGTTAAAATTTGATGGATTACACTGCTTTTCAAGACGTTAGGGTAAAATTAATTACTTGTATTATAAGCTTGTAGGATATTTGGAAGAAATTTAATTTTCATTAAGATCAGAGACATAAATAACAGAGATTAGCAACTGATCGAAATATTGCGGTTCCTATTGTAAAGTATTCCTAGTTTAAATCAGTATATCTTTCTAATATTAAAACAATTATATCGAAATATAAACAGCTTAACCCTATTACCAAAACATTTAAAATATAATATTTTCATGAGTTTATGTCTTATAAACAATATTAAAAGAGGAGTTTTAGGAGGCAGTTGGCTACCAGTTGTCCGAGATTTCGCTGATGTTTTATAGCTGGCCAATATATTTTCTATACATTTATCTTATTTTTCAATTTTTTGTTTCAAAAACTTCTAAAACCTATGCACATTTTTCATAAAAATAATATACTTTTGGTTTAAGATCATTATCTCAGTTTACTAATATGTAGTTCTCAAAGTGAGGTTGGTTCCGTAACATTTTTCAACAACAAAACACGCTAATGACGGAGTTACTAATCTCTGTTATTTGTGTCTCTGATTAAGATAGCCTTCTACATTTAATTAAGCACATATTTATACATATATATGCATAGCATTTGGGGTAATATTTGATTTGGCTGTGACACTTTTTCAGCTGTGATGTATGAATGTATTGTGACCATAACCAGGATAGTGCCCCACAGAGCTCTCCTGGGGGAGGCCAGCATCAGGGTCAAAAGGTTCATTGGCTCCACTAGCTATGTCCTGAAGTACATAGGTGAGATGTTTATCAGATTTTCAATCACTGCCTTCTGGGAGGGCTTTTTACTTCAGTGTCAATATAACTCTTACTGAAATTGTCTTAACCAGGTGTGAAAGCACTGACTCACTTGATAGCTGTGAGCCCAGAGAGCATCACAGACTGTCAGATGATTGTTGTAGAGCTTCTAGAAGACCCAGATCCAGCCATCCAATCAAAGGTAAATGAATGTTTGTCACACAGAGAACATACAAGTAAAAGATGATAGTACATTAGAGTGTAATGAATACATTTTTACTGTAAATAAGTTTAGTACAAATTATTTTGCAGACTGTTGACCTTTTGTTCAGTATGGCCAATGAGAGCAATGTCAAGGTCGTTTGTAGTAAATTGATAGAACACTTGGCTCGTCCCAGGAAAGATTTCAGTGAGTCAGAACTCATACACAGGATTCTCACTCTCACAGAAAAGTATCCTTTACATCCGACATCAAACTAGAGTCTGGTAACAGAAAAACTGAATGATGCATTAACCACTGAACCAGGGGGAAATGCATGCATCAGTTGTCTGTTACTAATAAAAGTCATTATGTACATGTACATGTTTATGTCTGTGTTTCTGTATGTGAATTAGTCTGTCTTTTGGTTCTCCTGAGCGGCAGTAGATACAGTTTGGACGGTGTGTGGGGCTATGATGTGATCCTGACAATCCTGAAAGAGGAGCGCAGCGGTCTGCCTGGGGACATGGTAGATCGAGTCCTGAACCAGCTCTCGCAGGGTAGGTCCACAGAGACTCATTCCTGTAAACATAAAGTCAGAGAGACTCATACCTGTAAACACAGAGTCAGAGAGACTCATCCATGTAAACACAGAGACTCGCACCTGTAAACACAGAAACTCACCCCTGTTAACACAGAAAGACTAATCCCAATAAACACAGAGAGACTCAGACCCTGTAAACACAAAGAGAAAGAGACTCATGCACCCCTGTAAACACAGAGAGACTCACCCAGGTAAACACAGAGAGACTCGCCCCTGTAAACACAGAAACTCATCACTGTAAACACAGAGTCAGAGAGACTCATTCCTGTAAACACAGAGACTCATCCCTGTCAACAGAGAGACTCATCCCTGTTAACACAGAGTCAGAGAGACTCATCCCTGTAAACACAGAGACTCGTCCCTGTAAACACAGAGACTCATCCCTGTAAACACAGAGTCAGAGAGACTCATCCCTGTAAACACAGAGACTCACCCCTGTAAACACAGAGACTCATCCTTGTAAACACAGAGTCAGAGAGACTTACTCCTGTAAACACAGAAAATCATCCCTGTCAACAGAGAGACTCATCCCTGTTAACACAGAGTCAGAGAGACTCGTCCCTGTAAACACAGAGACTCGTCCCTGTAAACACAGAGACTCATCCCTGTAAACACAGAGTCAGAGAGACTCATTCCTGTGAACACAGAGACCAATTCCTGTAAACAGAGGAACTCATCCCTATAAACACAGACTCACCCCTGTTAACACAGAAAGACTAATCCCTGTAAACACAGAGAGACTCATCTCTGTAAACACAGAGAGACTCACTCCCTGTAAACACAGAAAGACTCATCTCTGTAAACACAGAGAAACTCATGCACCCCGGTAAACACAGAGAGACTTACTCCTGTAAAAACAGAGGGACTCACCCCGGTAAACAAAGAGAGACTCACCCCAGTAAACAAAGAGGGACTCACCTCGCTAAACAAAGAGATACTCACCCTGGTAAACACAGAGGGACTCACCCCGGTACACACAGAGGGACTCACCCCGGTAAACACAGAGGGACTCACTCCTGTAAAAACAGGGACTTGCCTCAAAACACAGAAAGACTAATCTCCATAAACACAGAGTCAAAAAATTATTGAAATCTTGCATCTTAAAAATAAAAGGTTGCTAAATTAAAAAAAACTTTTGTACCAATTATTTAGAGATCAATTTGAGAATGATTCAACCACTCAGATAGTTGTTGTAAAAATAAATCTAGGTCTTTACTCTGTTTCATGAATTAATTTTTATTTTCAGTTTGAAAAAAAACATGTAGTTACTTGTCTTTTTCAAGTAGAAAAATGTGTGAAGTTTATGAAAGACCCTATTTGTTATGAAAATAAAATTTCAATATTGTGAGAAACTGTTTTCTATGCATTTAAATTTGCAGTTGTAGAAACATATTAATTGAATGCTAGTTTTGCACAATTTCAGTCTTGAACTATCCAAGAGACACAAGTAGTCAGGTACCAGAGGGAGTACAGACCCTGGTCAAGAAATCTGTGCAGGGGCTGTTCCAAGAAAACTGCTCAAAAGAACTGGTCAAGATTGCATCATGGGTAAAGTTTTCATACCAATATCTCCCAAGATCGCATCATGGATCATAAAGCTATCATACCAATATCTCCTAAACTTATTCCTAAAAAACATTATCATGTTGAATTTTTTTTTGTATTGCAATTTCATAGCCAAGAAAATATTACTGCTATAGTGAAAATAATTATAAAGTTTTATTAAGAAATAATTTCACTGAATTTCATAACAATTTTAAATGATACTACTGGTAATGTTTCCCTTCTCTTATTTGTAGGTATTGAGTGAGTGCTCATTTCTGCTGAAGAATATGCCTGAAGACAAAGTTATGTCCCTTCTACAGAAACAGTTTTTGAGACAGTCCCTTGACACGTTGACTCGCCTGTGGATCCTGTCATGCGTGACGAGTTTGTTGTGTGGGGGGATAGTGCAGCCAGGCGTGGTAAAGAAGGCAGTGACGAACATGAGGGACCGGTGTGTGGGCCCACGTGACACGACACAAGATTACACTCTGTTACAGGTCAGTCATGTGACACGACACAAGATTACACTCTGTTACAGGTCAGTTTATTATGTCTGTCACTGTACTATGTATCTTTGAACATGCATTCTTTGTATAAAACAAAATATATTATATGTAAATAAACATTGTACATAATTATTTGTATCACATTATTATTATGCTCAGTCAAGAAGTACATATAAATAAATTCATAGACTTTCATTTAATGATCCGAAGAATATGCTTGTATCACTCTCCAGATGTGCATGTATGAAGGTATATTTTACCTTTTTGGTAATTTCTTTGGCAAAGTTGAATAAAAGTATATATAAGAGTTGTTAGATATAGCAATGATATACAGTACCGATCAGACCCAACCTAGCACCAGAGTAAATCCAAACTGAACCCCGGGTTTACTTTTGGGGTTTACTTGGGGTTTACTCTGGGTTTACTTTTTGAAAATGTTTGTTCACTTGGGGTTTACTTGCAATTTGCTTTTAGGGTCCTCTTTGAACATTGAAATGTGAAGCAGACCGGTCTTTTATCTAATTATCTTACTGCCAATAATTCCCACCCCTTGTATATTCCAAATACACATGTAGCGTCTGCCTCAGGGGTCTACTTCTGATCAGGGTTTACTCTCTGGGTCTGCTCTTAGACTAGTAAACCCAGAGTAAACCCAGAAAGTAAACCCAGGGTTTAGTTGGGGTTTGCTTTCTGTTAAGTTGGGTCTGATCAGTACTGTATATTACTTGAATTCCTGTCAGAAATTGAAGTGGCAGTTCAGTACATTAAATGTATGTAGTGATTTCAACCTTTGTTATGTAGGTCAGAACATTTCTCATTAGTATGTTTAGTTTGAATTGTTGGTTGCCATTGATAGAAGCTGTTGGAGTGTGAGAGACTGTGTGACCGGCCGCTGACGGCGGACCTCCAGGGATGGGACCTGACACAGGTACACAGGTCAAATGCTGGTCAAATTGCACAATAGTTATCTAATTCTTAGTGTTGACAAGTCTAAAGACTTGTCAACACTAAGAATTAGATAACTATTAGATATTAGATAACTACAACAGAATTAGATAACTACAACAAACAATATCATTTTCTCATAACTATTAAATTGTTCTCATGCAGAGCTTAAGTACACCCCAAAAAAAGACTTTGTTTTCTGTAATACATGGCATTGTATTTCTTTCTGCCATGATGTTTTTAGGTCATCTGAGTGACCTATTGCTATCTGTTTTCGTCCGTCGTCGTGCGTCCTGCGTTAACAATTTACATTTTTAACTTCTTCTTAAAAACTACAAGTCCAATTGTTTCCATATTTGGTGTGAGGCATCTCTATGGTAAGAGGAATCTAAATTGTGAAATTGGTGGCTCTACCACCCCCAGGGTGCCACAGGTGGGGCCAAATATGCAAAAAACAGCCAAATTTTCAAAAATTTTCTTCTCTACTCCCACACATGTAAGGAAAAACCTGATTGCATGGTTACGATGTCCATGAACCCCTCTACCAAAATTGTGAAATTCATGGCCCCTGGGTCAGGGGTTCAGGCTCTAGGGTGGGGCCAATATGGCCATATAGTAAAAATGTATTAAATCTTAGAAAATCTTCTTCTCTACTCCCATAGATATTTGTTAAAAACTAAATACATGGCTATGATGTCAATGAAGCCCTTTACCAAAATTGTGAAATTATGGTCTCTGGTCAGGGGTTCAGGCTCTAGGGTGGGGCCAAGATGGCCATATAGTAAAAATGTATTAAATCTTAGAAAATCTTCTTCTTTACTCCCATATATATTTGTGAAAAACTAAATGCATGGATATGATGTCCATGAAGTCTTCTACCTAAATTTTGAAATTCATGACCCCTGGGACAGGGGTTTAGGCCTTAGGATGGGGTCAATATAGCCATATAGTTAAAATGTATTAAATCTTAAAAATCTTTACTCCCACACATGTAGGCAAAAAACTGAATGCATGGTTATGAACTCCTCTACCTAAATTTTGAAATTCATGACCCCTAAGTCAGGGTTAAGGACCTAGCATTTTGAGAGCATTTGGAAAGAGTTGAAAGGGGGGAGGGGTAAACAGTTAATGGAGTTATTTTCCCTTGCTTCTTTCCTAATGGAGTTTTCTTCCTTAGCTTGTTCATATTTACTAAATAATCATTGAATATAGAAAAATAATGAAGCTGTCCATCAAAGTTATTGATAAGATATTGTGAAAGCATTTGAAAAGAGTTCAGGGAAGAGGATTATAACAGTTAATGGAGTTATCTTCCCTTGCTTCTTCATAATGGAGTTATCTTCCTTGTCTTGTTCATATTTAGTAATAAATCATTAAATAGAATGTAATTATAAAGTTGTATGATCAAAATAGTTATGCAAATCTTTTTATCATTTGAAACAAAAACAGTTTTTAAATTTTTTAAGATAAACAAATAGACTTGTTAATAGTAAAGTAATAAGTAGTATACAAGCCACCTTGTTTTAGTTTATCTATGAAAACATATAAACATAAAACCTATTTTGTAGATTAACATACGTGGGATAAATAAATTGAATGGAATCTGGGCACCTATTCTATAGTATGTCATACACTCTGTTAAGAGCTTCAAGTCTTGTGCTAAACTATAGGATTAAGAGTCCTTTCCAAAAGATTTCAGGCAGGGAGGTGGATGTCATTACATTATTATAATCTTCTAATCCATTATGAAACTCAATTAAATGCACTTATGAGACTCCTCGACAATTTTGTGTATGGGCTATGGTACTCAGGTGACCGTTAAGGCCTATTGGCCTCTTGTTTATAGAAGTTGGTTATTTCTTGGTAATTTTGGAGGTTTATATTTATTGAATTTGCCAAACTAGAGGAGCTTTTGGTTCAACGTATGTGGTATGTATAAGAAGAATGGGCTTTCTTACCGAGTTATTAACCGATTGACTTGTCTTTGCAGTTTGATTTCACCCTCTCCTTTTTGGATGACTTTGTGTATGATTCTTTAGAAGGGGAGACAAAACCATACATACACAAAAATCTAAGAATGTCTCCACTCAAAGGTTGGTGGTTGTTCCTAGTATATTGTTCTCTATTAAACAAGATACAACAAAGAAAAGTGATATTAATGAAGATCAGTTTCTAGACCCTCGAAGGCAAAGATAGCAAGCATGTGAAGAAAGGGAAGTAATTGCTATGGTTGGACAGAGACTGTTTCTTTATATTACAGCTGATCCGCTGTTTTCGGGGTTTGCTGGGAATGCAGGGAGTGGATCTGTGGCGTCAGATTCCTCAGGAAAACCGACAAAGTCAGCCACCTCAGACTCAAAGTAAGAATACTATGAAACATAATTATACTCAAGAGTAAGAACATGTAATTTTTCAAAGTTAGAATCTATATTTACGTAATTAAAGTAAGAACATGTACCGGTAATTACTCAATATATATATATTAGATGACTTTGAATCAGTTTTATTGAAATTCTTTATTATTAATAAGAAGATGGTTGTATATAGCATGTAGCTTAAATAAATAGTACTTGTAATCCTTTTGCCTTTGGTTTTGTAGAAATGTTGATCTGAAGCTAGAGGGGGTCAGCAGAGTTTGGGGAGAGGAGGGCTTTCTGGAACCGAGTGCCAGTGTTGTGGATAGTCATAATGCAGAGTCTGACGAGAAACAGAGGGAACTAGAAAAGAAACAAGAACTTGCAGCAGCCCTTTTCAGTGGATTTCACAGTCAGAGCAAGGTTGGAATTAATGACTTTCTTAAAAAATTAGTGTAAAGTTTACATGAATTTTAAAAGTATAATTTTATGTAACTCTCTTGGTAAAAGGTAGAAAAAAAGTATTATTCTGGTAAATCTTCTGTATTTATCAGATTACATTATTAACCTTGTTGTTCACATAGTTATCCTTTTTAAAGAGTGACACACAAAGTAAAGAGCTGAAAGACCCGTGGTCAGAAGATGTTCCTCTAAACTTGAATTCTACCTCTCTTGACTGGAGAGCTCTTAGTGCTGAAGAGTCTGAAAAGAAAGAGAGCCCCACAGAGGGCATGGACAGACAGGAACCAGACAGACAGGAACCAGGCAGTAGTCTAATAGATCTGTCAGAGCAAGGGAAATCAGCGGGGGGCTTGTTTTCACAGGATCGTCTATCTGTTGATGACACAGAACATGTAAAGCTAAGACATCAAAGTGAACAATCCTGTAGTGAGAGCCAGGATAGTAAAAATACACACCAACATGAACAACCTATTGGACTTGGTGTGAACCAGAAGGAGGGAGGGATACAGGGAATGAACTATTTAAGCAGAGAACCACCGCCATTAAGTTTTGAGAGTTTCCCAGAGGACAGAATCCAGGACAGCAGTGAACAGTTTGGTGGTTTGTACGATGGGATGGAGGAAGAGGACGGCTCAGAGAGCCAGGATAACAGTGTGTACAGTCTCAGTCAGCTAGACCTAGACACTGTCCCAGTGGACGGTGAGGTCCCAGTGGATGGTGAGGTCCCAGTGGACGGTGAGGTCCCAGTGGATGGTGAGGTCCGTGAGAGAGCTGAGGTGTGTGATTCAGATGGTGGCAGTACACAGGGGAGTGTACCCAGTCTGTACAGTCAGTACCAGGCTGTGGAGGACAGCCAGGACCCTGAACACACTCATAAAATCAGCTAGCGAGTTCTAATATTATAATTAGCTCTAATTTACTATTAATGATGCAATATTCATAAATATGGCATTGCTGGGGTTTTTTCTGTGGATGCAATTTTTTTGCGTTTTGATTCCAAACTAAATAATTCTATTTATTGCAATTGTATAAATGATGATATACCGTTAATATTTTGCGACTGAATCATATGCGTTTGAGTTTATATCAGAAAAATTAACAAACAATTAGCACCTTGCAGAAAAATCCAGCAAAGTAAGCATTATTTAATCATAAGCAATATTTTGTATATGGAAACAAATTTTCCACATTATCGGGATATCTGTGATATTATTGCTGTTTTGAACATAAGTTACTGTTTATTTTACTTCAGTCAACTTTATCTGAACTTTTACCATGTATAGGAGTTTCAAAAGTCTTGAATGTATATTTTTAACTTTGAACAAATTATGGTCTAAGTAATGGTTTATCATGATTACAGTTTGGGGTGTAGAGTAGTGCACATATAACACTTCTTTTCACGACCGATATTGATGATTACTCTCATGGTAGTCACGGTCGTCCTTTGGAATCTGCCAAAAATTTCTGTATGGATTTCATTCAAAATGTCTCCGTTCTTCACTTTCTATTTTTATGTGTGTTACCTATTCATGTACTTGCGCATCACCTAATTGAATATTAGTCAAAATAATCCTTTGTTTTCAGTCGATTTCTTGTTATCGAATATGATTAATAACCTGCCCATCAAAGGAAACGTCAAACAGTGGTGTACACGAGGTGATTGAATAATATAATAATATTTGTCAGAACCCTACACGTGTGTTCAGTTGGAACATTCCACAGATTGCTCTTACGTATACAAAACCACCGTACGTTTGTTCACATAAGTTTCATATTAAGTTATTTAAGGTTTTAAGCGTTTTATCACCCTTATCATCTATCTTTCAAGAGGTAAAATGCTTATATATCTGTAATTAAGATCCCTTTTTATGTTTAGCCAGTAATTGATTTTCTTAATAGGTGCAAACTAATACGTTACGGTACTAAAAATGTAACAGATATATGAAATATTTACTTTGTGGTATTTGTAGCAATACAAGCGATCTGATATCGTAACCTTGGACCTATAATGCAAAGTTCTGCATAGCATTGTCGGAGTCAAACATTCTAAAACTATTCTGTGTGAGCTGCATTAGGATTATGAATAAGATAAATAATGCAATCATTCTAAAAAGTATATTATCATGCATTAGGTCACTTTGGCCAAATTTTCAAAATTTTATCACAGTTTTCCGGCGTCACACAATTGTCTTTATTGACAACGTCATTTAATTTTTCATACTTTTGAGAAACCCTCTCTTGAACCGAAGGACAATATGGCTGATCTCCCAACAGTGTTTATTTAAATCAAATGATGTATTTTCTCAGATAATAAAATAAATTAATAAAAAGGAAGTTAATTTTTAAAAGTTTCCGGATTCGTTGATTTCTTATCGTTCAATGAATATGTTAAATATTTAAATACGAATTATTTGGTAAATGAAGCAAGATAACGGTGTGATTTGAGTTGAAAACTCTACATATTAGAAATCAGAATGTTATACGTGGCAATGATGTTTGCCCTGCTCCCCAGCGGAATAAGATTGGCGAAGGTACATGTAATGTTAAGCCTTGGCATACACATTTCCGCATGCATACGAACACTCGGAAACAAACTTAATTGTTACTTAACATAATCATATTTTGAATTGCTTTTTTGAATGGTCGCTCTTAAGATTAATATAAAATGTGTGCATGTTTAATAGGGCGGAATTGGGGGTACTCAAGATTTATGAATTGATTTTTCTAACGTTGTTGTATAAAAGCTAATGTAAAACAAGTTTTCTTATCTGGAAAAAGAATCGGAAAATGGCAGTAACTGTTTCACAGAAAATGTTCGACCATGTCGTAATACTGGGAGAACCAATGGATGGGAAAAGTCCCTGTTAAATTAATACTTAGGTAATGAATGTATAAATGACCGTACATTTGTGTATATAGCTGTATTAATTACCTGTTAGAACGTCAAATAAATTAATGATACATAGCAAGGATATGATTATCTTGAATGTTGTGAGGGAGTGGTCCAGTTTCAGAAATGTAGCATCGATTTTGAAAGGGGGGCGTACTACCTACAAGTATAAATTCTATTTTAAAGTCAACTATGTCAATGTTAATTAACGTCAATGTCAATTAACAGTATAATTTTTTTTTCAAGCTCCCAAAAACGGGGGGGGGGGCCTCCTTTAAAATTCATTTTTCTGTCTGTAAAATTATAAAATTAAGAGAATGTGTTGGGTGGGGGGGGGGGGGGCTCCCTTCACCGGTGCCACGTGCCTGCTGAAAATGGTCATTATTGTTTAATTTTACAATTTATTGTTACAATGTTTACAAGGTTTACTTTTGATATTCCGAATTCTTTACAAAATAATTGTTTGTTCTGATTTTTTTCCAATATTAAAAGAAAGAACATCCATATATAATGGTATCAATCTTGAACAGTGTGCTGTTTAACAGCACAGGCACAAACTGTAAAGCGTTACTTCAAATGAAAATAAAATTCAGGAGGCCGACTTATTTTGTTTTTAAAAACTACAATAGAAAAAAATTCTTTAATCTTAAACAATGTGTAACTTACACCGAACCTACTGTGCCTGATATGTTTTATGAAAATCTGTCGTCTGCAAATTTTAGGGGTCCATTTCATAATACACACATATATAAAAATTGATATTTTTTTCGCATTTTGAATAAGACTATTAAGGTAGCTCGCTGGTTTGCTGACATCACAATAGGAATATCGACGTAGAAAGTTGACCGAATTTGCAAAATCATACAACTTTAAAAAAAAAACCCCAAATAATTTTAGCAATATAAAATATTTCAAAAAGCTTGAAATACTAGTATTTAATTATCAAGTGATAAAAATTAAAGGCGTGACATATAAGGTCACATTTTGTTCTACCGGTATATAGTATAAGTGTCAGAACTGTTCAATCTAAATTACTATTTAGGCTACGAAATGATTTGAAACTTCGCTACTTTTACAATTAAAATTTAAATTCTGAACCTGTACAGTCTATTACTCATCAAAAGTAGACTCATGATGGCTTTTAAAGCTTTTTGTTTGTTTGTTCAAATGCCCACAGGGAAAGTTTCTGTCTGCCCCTGGGGATGGGGGATGTGAGGTTGTTTGAGATAAAACATGTATACAAGCCACCTTGTTTTAGTTTAGATATGAAAACATATACAAATGAAATCTATTCTGAAAGTTAACAAATATGGGAAAATTATTTTCTATCAGAGTCTTGCACCTTTTCAATATCAGGTCATGCACCCTATTATGCTTTATTTAATTTTTCGCTAAATTATAGGTTTCATAGACCTTTTTGAAAGATTTCAGGCAGGGATGTGGTCGTCATTAAAAAATTTTCTACTCCAGAATGAAACTTAATTAAATGCATATATGGGACTCCTCGACAAGTTTGTGCATGAGTTATATGCTACTCAGGTGACCGTTAAGACCTATTGGCCTCTTGTTATTTCAGATTATTTAAGCATAAGTTTTATATAATCGGACTATGGTACACAATATACGGAAAGGAAGAGCGTTAAAGTGTAAAGACGAACGTTACAGACGTGTGTTACAGACGGACTTGGCACACAGATACTTAAGATGGATATTAAATGCAGAACGAAGTTTCAGAAAGATATTACAGACGGACGTTTCAGACGATGTAAGAGACCGACGTTACAGATGGACGTTTCAGACGACGTTACAGACAGTTGTTACAGACGGATGCTACAGATGGACGTTTCAGACGGATGGTAGAGACTGACGTTACAGATGGACGTTTCAGATAGTCGTGACAGGCGGTCGTTTTAGATAGATGCTAAAGACGAATGTTACAGATGAACGCTTCAGACGGTTGGTGCTTCAGACGGACATTACCCACTCTCCTAGTAGACCGTTCTAACCTCTCGGCCATCAAGGCAATATTCTCCTCGTATAAGAAGGTCAAATTACAAAGTAATTAATGAGTATTTATGAGTATTTTTATTTAATAACATTCAGATTTTACACATGTAATTGATAAATAACATAATGCACTTTAAGTATTTTTTGTGAATTGTGGTTCAGCTACATGTATACATATACATGTATTTTTTCAGAATTATGATTAAATACCCCAAGTTATTTTTGTAAACTTTTGATATTGCACAGAACTGCAATGTAGTTTCAACATGTTTTAACAAGTCTTCTAAGTCTTCTATTGAAATTTAAAGCGTCTAGAAAAACATACTACTAACAAGCCCTGCACTGAATACTGAGTTTACTGGTACAGTTTATAATCAGTTTCATCTATCAAGTAATACTTCCTGAGTACGTCCCGGCTTACTTCCTTCCTGGAATGTCTCTTTGTTTCGTCCCGGCTTACTTACTTCCTGGAATCTCTTTGTTTTGTTCTATACACACTCACTTAGTCCCCTGTCTGGTTTTTTTTTTTTTGGAAAGTTAGACATAACAATAATCCTCTTTCTTTATTTTTTCTTTTTTTTTTTCGTTTGTCAAGATTTTTAATAAGTCTAGCCCCCCCCTCCCTACACTTTCAATTTGCTTCCGACGCCACTGTTTGATTTTTAATTGAAACGTATACATTAAAAGATCAATGATTTTCGCACAAAACGATTACACTGTAGATCATGTAGTGAACTTTAGGATCGTGAAATAGTTTCAGAAAAATGTCTCCCACACAAAAACTATGTTGTTAACTGTTACTTTCCAAAGTAGAACTACGGTGCCATAAATGTTTATAAATTATAATCTTTAACCCGTAAGTTTTACTTAATATTTGCTTACTATATATTTTTTCGAGTTGGAAACTTTTGTCTACTTATCGCGAAACGAGATAAAATGTTTTGCAGTCGTAAATGTTGATTTCCGCGTCTTGATAAAGAACTCTAACCATGAGTGAAAAATAAGTAAATCGCCTTCTCATTGGTTTCTAGATGTGAAATGTATACTGTATACAGGGTTATTTTCGCCCCGTGTTATTTTCGCCCTTCTTCATTTGCAAACGGTTTCGCCCCGTCTTGAATTCGCCGAGATATAAAGTTGATTTTAAAGATATATAATTTGAGCCATTGCAATTCGCCCGTTGAAAACTAGGGGGAAATGGGCGAAAATAAAACGGGGGCGAATATTTCCCTGTAAACAGTATTTGCGGCGGTAACCATAGTTAACCGTCCGATAGTTTACATTGGATAAGCATAGTTTGTCAAATGTGAAACTATTAGTTTGGGTTCATATAGGTGAATAGGTGAATATGGCAATCAATCATTTTTATTCAAAATATTTTGAAAAATTGTATAAAGTATGGTACATATAAGTTATTACATAAAAAATAAATTTCATTATACATAAAAATCGTATAAATTTATTCGATTCTATAAAATAAATAAATTATTACAACACTGGAAATGTAATGCTTTTTAAAACAACCGTAGACGAATTCGAATGTGTATAGAGGTATGTACCCTAAGTCTAAGTCTAATCCCGTATCATGCTGTATGCGTGTTCTCCATTTATAACGGGTCTTTGAAGTTTATCTGAACACACAAAACCCACCGGAAGTTCTACGTCACCTGGAATTAAATTGTAGTTTCTACGGAAATTCGGACTTAAGCGCATTACGTTAAATCGTTTGTTTTCACTTCTACATTCTTTGTCAGGATCGGCCTCGCATTCGGCTCCTAGGAGTTTCTCTGCTTTGTAAATCACCTTCGGTATCCTGTTAGCATCAGCATCCGGTATCCATTTCCATGGACACAAACAACTTCCGGTCAGTTGAGGACAGCGGTTTGCCTCCTCTATAAGAACGTTAATGGTGTTAAGATTTGATATGGGGAATTTAACAGTTGGAGATCGCTGATTGTCTGAAACAGGGTTGCTGTCCACGTAAACACCTCCAGCAAAACAAAATAAAAAATATCCAACAAGGAAGAGTGTCTGAAAAATTAATACCACATATCATATCATTACACTGGTTATTTAATATTCTCGTAAGGTTGAAAGAAAGCTTTTTCTTTTAAATTATTTAAAAAAAATCAATTAAAACATTATCATACGAGTCAAGGTTTTGTTTACTGGTTGTTCATAGCAATCATTACCATTATAATAAGTATTGTTGTTTAACTTATTAATTAAACACAAACAAAGTTCAGCATTCATTTTGTAAGAGATGGTAATATTACAATTTTGGTATTCTCTTAATCAATAGCATGATACTTTGACATTGTTCAAATTTTAGACAAAATTTGATTAACAATGCTTGTTAGTATATTAAAGTATTAAAATATTTGTCACCCCTCCCCCCTCCCCCGAACGTGGTCAAGTCAAGATATGGATTCAGAATATCTATTCAGATTGAGTAGAATTGTACGTTCAATAATTTGACAGTTCAAGAGCAAAATAGGAGAACACTTAAATTTTAAATGAGCTATAATATCATAACAACAAGTGCTAGTAACAATTATAAAGATTCTGGTGATACAAACTTTGATGGTACATTGTGGATTACTTACATTCATGATGTCCAGTCTTGCATAAGTTTCATAAAGGGTATATTACTTTATTTGTTTCGTTTAGTAGTTAGTGTATACTGCAGGGTCTGTCTTATATTTATACTGTACCATTAGAAAATTGTGGGGCTTTGGAAATTTATCTTAAAAATAGTAGTTCCACACAGCTGACTGACCTGTGTTTATCTATTATATCATCTGTTCATTCTCGGAAATAAACATAGTGTTTATTACACTAGCACTTAACCCAGTCTGGGCACTTGATTCAATAAAGAGAGAACAGGAATGTTACAGAGATTATGTTTCGAGATATAATTAAAACGGGTCTATAAATGTGGGTTTATGGGGATCTAATATATAATACATTAATTTTCATTTGTTTTGGTCTATTGCATTATTTAATTGATACTAATATACTCGGTCGTTTCATGCATATCTCTTAGTATCATAGGAGTGGTAATACAACACAAAAAGAAAGACTTAAACGGATAAAGCTTCTCAATGTACAGACCGGTAAAATGCCAGGATATATTTATACCCTTTATTGGGGCTTTCACGTCAGACGACTGTACTGCCCACATAACGGACGTCCACAGCCATCTTATCACACACATACTACCATGTCAACGATCATGGGGGGAATCTTATTGTATGCCTTTATTCCTCAAATTGTTTCTTTTTTCAGTTTGGAAACATCAAGAGAGAACCTGTATCAATGGCCGAGAGACAACGATAAACCTTTTTCTGTTCAAAAACTTAATGGAACTATTAATTAATATAAGTACTCGTGTTTAGTATGTATATATAAGCAGTTTAGTGCAATTTTACAATTTTTATTGATAACTAGGAATTTTACACGTTTTTTGGGTTTATAGACTTCGGAGCAGCATATGTGTGTCCCGCTAGAGTATAACCATGAAAAAAATACCAAAGATATAACGATTTTTTCTTTTTGCTATTTACAGAAAGGAATCTTAAAGAAAATTGGGGTGAAAACTGGCAGTTATAAATTTTAAAAGCTTTCTATCCGGAATGTTTCAAACGGGAAAAGATTGCAGCTGTTATTACATAGAACCCATCCATATCCTCCATCCTCGCAATGTCTTTTTCCGAGGAAAAACACGCGTGGGTATTACCCCCTAGGATAAATAAACTCCATTCACAATTTTCCCCCTTAAAAAAAACCCACCTAAATGTTGAAAAGCAAGCTTTTCCCTCATCTTACATTTTAACCATATATCCGTTTTCGATTCTATTACAAAAATTCTTCATCATAATTTAGGCAAATTCGAACTTTCTTCTTTGTGAAGATACTTATGAATCACACATATAATTACTCTTAAATTTTCAAAAGAAAATTCTTCAAGTAATAAACGAAAATTTATGAATCGCTACAATTACTTACCATTATTTATATCATAAGTTTAGTAAAACTTAAAAATATTAAATTCAACTTTCGTATTTTAACCGAACATTTTGACATCAACTTTATTTTTTACTCAGCCTTTTCAATTTTTCAGAAATTCCTTTAAAAGTCCACATGAGTTTGTTTAAAAAATAAAGTACGGGTAACAAGAACTTTATTCTACTAACAGCTCAGAATACTCTCTGATAGTGTCCTCGGTATTAGAGGGGCCGAGTACGTTCATTTACATGTATGTAGGTCCTTCAGACGCCTGTTCCGTGTATTTTTTTAAGATAGCTAACATGTGTATCGATCACAGACAACCGACCGGAATGACTTGCGTTATTGTTGGATGTTAAGAGGGCTGGAGCCCGTTTCACAAAGATTTCCTAAGATGTTTCCTATAAGATAGAACTTAAGATATGCCTAGTTGTAAATTAAGAAGTTCCTAAGATTTGTCATAGCTGTTTCACAAAACTTTCTTAGCGTGACGCAGTTGACAAAGTCTTATCTTAAGATACATTGTAAGCCACTTTCATATCATATTGTTAATTCTAAATTAATACCGATCATGTAAATTCTTTTCAAAATGACACGAATGTAATCTAAATATAAATGAATGTAAAAACTCATTCCCTTATTCACCTAGAAACTTCTTATAAAAAAGTAAAATGTGTAAATAGAGTGTAAATAGTGTAGAGTCTATGTGCATGTACTATTTTGTATAATAGTTTACCTTCACATACACGAGTAGATAAGAATTACGTAATAAACCCGCATATTCTTTAAAAGCGGTATTTTTGGAATTTGAGAGAGAATGCATTGGTCGTAGTATCTTTCTTGTTTATTGCTACATATATATATATATATATATATATATATATATATATATATATATATATATATATATATATATATATATATATTTATTTATTTGGATATGACCGTATGAATCAATTGAAAACATTGGTTACTGCTAGAATTTCTTTATTCTTTATAAATGATCGAGTGCATTTTAATTTCTAGTTTGGTCCATTATAAATAGCCCGTATAAACATATACAGATATGCGTCATCCTAAATAAAAAAAAAAAAAAACAAAAACAAAAACAAAAACAAAAACAAATGAACAACTCACCCATTCCCCTCAAAGAAAACATCTGAATATTTCTCCCGTAAAAAAAGTTTATTTCGTGGAGGGATAGGCCAAATCTTCCAGTCATTCTGTAATCAAGATATCAGTAGTTCTCGGGCATAAATAATTTAATTATCATCAGTGCCCTAGCTATAACTACATGTATACCCGCTATCCATCTGCGCGTGCGACCAGGTAATTTAAAAAAAAATAATTGAAAAAAATTAAAAGTTTTTACCAAAGAAATTAATTAAAAAATATTAGTACGTTTTGATAGTTCTAAAGTATTCAGTTTAGAAGTAAAGTGAAAGTAATACATTTCAATATAAAACACTAGACTTTGACCCGTGCGTGCACGGGTTGACATTGCATATGATATCGGAATAATCGAATATTATTCTAATAGAATAATCTAACTGTGTCTCGGGACAGGCCTTCACCATAGTTAAAATGCCTCCCATATACCCGTAATGTAGCAAAAAACTGCAGAATTGCCCCGATTTTGAGAAAATTAATGAAGCTTTATTGAAAATAACAGTCAAATTATTCATAACAAACCATTTTGAGGCTGTAAATACATTTCATATAAAAATTTAATTCATATTAATGAAGAATTCAACACTTTTTCACCAACGTTTCTTACTCGCTTCAAATTTACACACCATGTAGATATCGGAACTCTCGGGATTTCTCATATCAAATGCACTGATTTAGAGTTATCTCCCGTATTTTCTTTGATGAACAGAATATATACATATTGCAAACTTGCAATGAAAATTTACACGTATTTGTATTATCGTTTCTGAGTTTATCCATGCAAATGTGATATTGTGGAAATAAAGAGCCTCCCGTGATTTAGCGTGAATGTAATGTGCATGCGCAAGATTGTAAAATCCAAAAAATCCAGAAGATTTCCGGGATTTTTAAAAGGAATTTTCGTTGATTATTAATTAGCGAAGCTTGATTGAGAAAAAATAAAAACAAATTGGTAATCTTCAAGTACCAATGATGTTTAAAATATATGAAACAAAAGACAGTACTCTTCCGATTTCTCAGTATTAAACTATTTTAAGAGTAATAGAATACGAGTAATCAAGATTACACTTTATTTATCGTCAAAATACAAATGAGTTAGGTAGGTCAATTAAATTGAAAAGAATATTAGTAGTATAGGGGGCTGTATAGGGGGGCAAAACAATAGAACTATTGTTCTCGAGAAGTCAACCTTGACCAACCTTGACCTACTTAAGGGGTATTTCTATTGTTATGCTAATTAAGGATCGAAGATCAAAGGTAATTATATTCAATGGATCGAAGATCAAAGGTGATAATATTCAATGGATCGAAGATCAAAGGTATTGTTATGCTAATTAAGGATCGAAGATCAAAGGTAATTATATTCAATGGATCGAAGATCAAAGGTGATAATATTCAATGGATCGAAGATCAAAGGCATCAACAATCAATGGATCAAAGATCAAAGCAGACAAAATCATCGAAGCATTCCAGAGTCAATCAAGTGATGACTATTGAAAAGGTGTATAAAAAACCCCTATTGTTCATACCCCCTTAAAATATTTGACATTGAAATGTGTATTGTATAAAGCAAAAAATCCAATAAAAAATCCTCTATTGTTCATACCCCCCTTCAAGATCAGTCATCGAAAAATTCTAGAGTCAGTCAATCAAGCGATGACTATTGAATTCAATAGTTTAAACCCCAATAAAAAAAATATTTTTAATACCCCTCAAAAATTCCAATATTTAATGGGAGGTGTTTTTTGGTAAAGGTCTTTAGTTACCAAAGATGAATGCATCGATGATCATAGAAATCAACAGAGTCATGACACGGGGGTTAACGATGCAGATCTATTATTCTTATTATTAGGTTAGCTATCCCACCTTAATGTACCTCTATTTATCAGTCAGTCGAATGATATTTTAATATGAAATAAATAGATTAATAATACATATAACTACAGGAGATGTGTTAATCTTGATGAAAGGCCCCCTTCTTATTTGTTTGAAAATCTTTACATGCCAGTGATTGCCATCATTACAAATGCATTTGCATTTCCTTAAGAAGTATCTAAATACACACCACACTTGTATACATTATTGAATCAATTTTATGTATTTGGTTATCATTTCGTCACGGATATCGAATTTTATATTGTCAAAAGTTATTTACTGAACTATGTCGAGGAGAAGTCAACACGTTTCGCCGGCCCTTAAAAAAACGAATTTCACACAGCCGTGATTTTCATCATTGAAACATGTCTTGGTTAAATGGAAACGAAAACAAAAACAAATATGACTTTTTCAAGGTGTTATTATCATGTATAAGTGAGAAATTTAAAGTTTCAAAATGGTCTCTTGGGCTCTTGAAAGTCGTCCAATTCGTTCACTGAAAAAAAAACCCAATAGCTAATAATGTTGTGAAAGTATGAAATAATATAAGAATCAAATTGACTATTTTATGTAATGTGAAAAAATCAGATACGGTGGAGAAAAACCAATTTTGACAAGAAATAAAAAAAATAAGAGTGAAAAGTAAATTAGATAATTTAGCGTGAACGCCAACACGATGTCAATGTTTAAAAAAACCTACTTCAATGTCTGCGAGTGGGTATGCTAAGCAGGGCCGTCAAATTCCTCTTTCTTCAAATTATATATGATAACATTCGACGTTTACTGTTTATCACTTTAGGCCTTATCTGGCGTGAGTTTTGATTACGAATAAAATAATATGTATACTTCAAAATTTCCGTTTCTTTGTGTCACTCTTGGAATTGCGGGACTGGTCCCGAGGGCGTCGTTGTTCCTGGGAGTGTGGCTAGTCTCGGGGGCACGCCACGTGCTCCCCCTACCTTCCCCAACCCCGAGAGCATCGTGAATCCTCCTCCTTTTGACAAATGTACCAGAAGTTACCCTTTGGCATTTAATGCAGACCCTTAGTTTCTATCCCAAGATAATCAGCCTGCTCAGGTTGAGGGCTGTGGCCCAATGTCTTTTAGAGGCTTCCGACATTGAAACCACAGAAATATTAAATTACTCACATAAAAGGCAAAATGTTCTTTTAGAAAATAAACCATCCACAGAAAATATGGTAATATCCTTTAATTAGATTTGCATTTTATATTTTTCAACCATATTATCTTTTATTCATAAAAAAGAACAAAAATATATATTAATTATCATATTGAAATATTGATATTGAGATTATTCATACCTCCTTCCTCTTCCCATTTTTCTGTCAAGTAACTTGACTAACGTGCATATGAACCACGGCAACATGCTACATCATTCCATGTAGTATTTATAAACGTTAAAAATAAATACATGTAATACACAGAATATAAAAAAGATTAACAAAATATAAAAAAGAAATGTTGAAAAGTGTAAACAAGGAAATAATCACAATAATTGTGAAACCATTTATTTTATGCACTTAACGCAAATTGAGAAAAAAATACTTTATACTTAAATTTCTTTCATGGGGTTAGTGGACAACTGCATCTCCATGCAGTCATCATCAGACATATGCATTTTATTTTCTCTAGCTTTCTTTCTATTTTACTTATTTATAACCTTATACAACAGAAACATGCTTAAATAAAAGGGAGTACTGTCAACAAGCTTGGGAAGTAAAATTTGTCAGATTGTATAATTTCTTCACGGATTGCATCGATGCCTCTTTCCTGGTGGGTTGATGTCAATGCTCCTGGGTTGGTGCTATCTGTAACGTCTCTGTCGATGTGGTCTCTTCAGTGTACCTATCAGTGCTTATGTTGGTGTAATGTAATGTATTGATGATGCTGGTAATTATTGTAAAAATGTTAGATTGTGGTGAAGTGTCAAATTTACTGGACGGCCGGTGATCCGTGGTCCGAGTAGGCAGTGAACTACATGTATTATATAATGTGCCGATGTGTTTTTTCACAGCTTGTGAGATATTATGATGATAATTGTAGGTTTCTAATTAAAGTCGGTAGGTGTGGTGGCAATGGCACTGTGTGAGTATGTGTGCGTGTTGGTCGAAAATCGTGTTTTATGGTCGGTTGATCTGAGAGGATGTTACGTTGTCAAACAGAGGATATTGAGCAGAGGAAGTATCTGCGAAAACTAAAAATTCAAACTCTGGATGTATTTGCACCTGCTAAAATTTAACAGCAACAACAATAAAAAAAAACCTAACTATAGAACAACAACTAATAAATGGGCATTATCATCTTTATTATAAATTATGATTTACACTTTATAAATTATATGTTTTCGGGAATGTTTCTATAGAGCTATTTTGGGTACTGGATGAAGGGTGTTCCCAACGACATGTAATACACATTTTACACTTGCATATTATTTAAGGTGGCTCACTACACCTTGCACTATTTTTATCAAATCAACAGAAAGATTCTTGATTATGATAGAAAGCAGGCTGGATAAGATGTATATAACTCCAAGAGGCGAAAAAATTGGAATATTGAATAAAGAGTTATCTTTTCAAAAATTTTGTTCAGTTGATATGAGCAAACGTCCCTGGAGGATTCGATTTCATGATCAGCGCTTCACTTAACGACTGAGCTATGTCAGTGTACAACCAAGTAGACTAATACAAACAATTGAACAAAACATTAAAATCGCCGTTAAGTATGAGTTTAGGTGTAGTGAAGGTCCTTAATGTAAATATTGTAATTCAACAAGATAATAAGAGCAATGTATAAAAATCGAGAGCTATACAAAACAGACAAAATATACTGACAATTATATACGAACGATCATACTCACTCTACATCTCGTTAACGCATATCATGCAACATTCGTGTTAAACATATTTCTAATTCCGGATTTGAAAGTCAATTCTAGAAGCTCTTTATAGTTTATTTTTTTCTGATGGAAAGCCGATGGTTTGCATTACCAAACTGATGCGCTTAGGAATGGATGACAAGGTCTACGAGCACTGTTTGATTCGAACAAATCGACATCTGAAAAATTCCACTATGTCTGCAATTACCACTGTCAACCCTTTGAACTCTATTTTTTAATGTTATCGACATAAATTCCCTTATATGTGTTTATCAATTTTGTTTGGTTGTATATTTTGTAAAGCCGAAGCTTAAAGAAAATAAACCAAGATAATTTAAAACAAAACCGTGGAGGTAATTTCAAAATGTAATTCAGAGTCTTTTAATTGGATCATTCTGATTTCCGGTTTTGCAGTCAATTGATTCATAGACAAATAATTGTGTTTTTTGCGTCTTTTAATAGGTTATAATCCGTGAAGCAGTGCCACTAGTGTGCTTTATTTTTCTTTACTCCTCTTGTTATTCTAGCTTAATCAGCTTCCATTTTAGTAAATAAACTGGAAATACGTACGTATTTCTTCTACCAACATTTTTAATACATTTGCAAATGGCTGCATACATACCTTAGTTTATTAAATATTAACACATAAATTTATTTAACAAAGTTAATAAGCAGCAATTCAGCAAACGCTTACTAAGCTTGCGCAATTTAAAAGAGTGTTTACAATTTGGTCCAGATTTAATTTACTTTTTTTTGTGTTATTGTTTACCGTGATTTAGTACAGCATTTTAAATGATCAATCAAAATTTCAGTGTCAATGGTAGTGTAATAAGCAAGATACAGAGCTCACAATTCTTTGTTTTGTAAACAAAACTCGTGTCATGTTTTTTTTTTTGTTTTTTTTTTAATTGGTTTAATATATTTTTGCTGATTTTTATATCTACTAGTTCGTTTTGAACACAAATCAAAAGCATTATAAACATTAAAAAACGGGGGAAAATATTGACCAAAATCGTGACCATTCCCTTTTAAACACACGAGTTAAGCAGTTAATCAGGACTGTCATTACTCCCCGAAACCAATCTATTCAAATGCTTTTCTTTGAGAAAAAATTCTGTGATATTCTTTTGAAATCATTGAATATTAAACAAATCATTGACAATGTCTCTCGTAGGATTTTATCTTCCTACAATTGACGTCAAAATGGTCTAGGTCATAGGGTTCAGACCGTGCATAAGGGAATTATTTTATTTCGTTGTTTAGAACTTTATATGTATATCATATCTCTATGGAAAAACACGATCAATGCATATCAGATCCTTGGCAAAAGTTACTTGTTTGCTAAAATGCATGTTCACGCTAAAGAATTAACGATGCAAAATTTATTTCATTATGTTTTATATGTATGTTTTGACCATATATATATTTCATTTATGTATGCACTCAAATAATGGACGGGAAATTTGGCTACCATTAATTTCTATAAGTTACCCTGATTGGGAAAAGCTATGATTCCCTTTAAGGTTGGCTAGCACTCAATTTAGATACATGTACTATATATACCTAGTTTTTGAATACCGCAATAATGAGAAAGAGTTATGTTCCATCTTTTACGCAATGAAGGCGGAACAAAGTGTTTGATATCACACAGTGATGTTTTAGTAAAAGGTGTGAGCAGCGATTTTTGTCTTCCAACGTCCGACCGCTTGCAATGTTACATACTAGTACTATGACTCTGACCACCAGAACAAGCGCTTTAGTTTTAATCGAAGCTAATGTTCCTTTTTTAACTTGCTTTATTTTTATTTTAATAATTATGTTCCTATGGACATAAAATCACGAAGTTTTCATCACACTGAGAAAGAAATACATTGTTGTTTTAACATAAAAAATACTAAGCAAATTATAAAAGAATCACGGTTAATGATGATATTAAGAACAAAACAGTTCTATGATATTCGTTTAAAATCGTGACAACATTGAACAAGGGTCCGCCGAAGTATTGATTCCTAACTAGACAAGGCTTAGCACCGTGATGTCTGTGATATTTAGAAATAAAGTAGGGTTGATAAGTGCCAAATTTACACAAATTCGTCTACTCTAAAATTGATCTACTGAAAATTCCTACTTTCCCGATAATTTTCAAATTACAGGTTCCTATCATTACAAACAGCAACAACCAATGCCTAGCAGGTATTGGACAAAAGGCACTTTTTTGCTGAAACGACTGTTCACCTCACAAAACAAGCGATGCAGGATGTATCTTTTATATATTACTATTTACGGTTTCTTTGTATACTTACATGAAGTATCTTGGTATCAGATATGAGTAAGAAAATTCTAAATCATGTTCGACCTTATTTCAAAACCTTAAAAAATTCTTCGTATAAGTGTTTTAATTTTGGTTATCTATGTATTATTAAGAAGAAAAATACTTTTGGTTCTTCCTCAAACTTCTGCTTGAAGGTTTTTTTAAAGAGAAAATTAATAATAAAAGCTTCAATTTAATGTTCTGCGAAACTTCATCAGTTAACTTGGTAATAGCTTTTGAAAAATCATAGAAATCTGTCTGTCTATGTGATAGGTTAAACAAAGATAATATCAGTTAGCAAGCTATGAATATATCATTTCTTCAAAGATAAGACGTTTGTTAATCTTTTTAAAAGTAAGAATACATAAAAACTAACAATTAAATATTTGACGAAATATGATTGCTAATTGACTAAATCTTTAATGCTTATTGCAAAATCCATGTACACGTAATTCTGATTGTTCATTGTGAGTGATGTTGCATGAGGTATTAATCTTCATTTTCATACATGAAGAAGCTCTATACTAGACTTGGATTTCCAATGACGCATCATCAAAAACAGCTCTTTATCTACTTGTTATTTCTTTTTAAATTGAGTGTTGTTCAGCCCTTTGGATTTGGAAATCAGTTGTTTATCAGGTGAGCATATTTTTTATTTTCTTATACATTTAAATTGTAAACAATGAAGTGTTATTGTAATAACTAAGGAAACAGAGTATTAAGAACAATATACAATATGATACGGTTACACTTCTACAGTTGTTTATTGTTTTGGCTTTTCTAGATGAGTAATTCAGGATGTTTCTTTTTTAATAGCAGAATTAGGTTTTTCAACTATCTCGACTATCAAATCTCCATCGACATCAGCGAGATACACATAAATCAGATTCCTTTCTTTGTCAACGTGTGGAAGATGTTTTAATAGACAAGACAATTTTGTACGTCACACGTTAAACCACTCCGAATTTTTAGATATAGAACCATGATCATCTAAAAAGGTAACAAATGCAATGAACTCGGACAGTACCGACAACGAAATTGTGTGTCCCATTTCATCGGGCAGCGGAAATTTGTCAAATGGTATCAAAGAAGATTGTATTTCAGAGGAAGAGACCCTTGGGGAATTTAAAGAGAATATTATTGAAGGCCACCTACAAAAGCAAATACAAACTTTTGACTTTCCTACAAGTTAAAGAAAGACCATCAGATCAATTTTAAAAGAGGAACGCACCAAAAGAAGTAGAATAAAGTGGTATCCCACCCTTCAAGACATAGGGGATCAAGTGGACACTGCAGAACCTCATTTCCAGAGCCTCTGTCAGAGATTAAGCAAGCCCGGTTTGAGAGAAGGCATCATGAACATGCTCAAATCTTTCATTGAATACCAAAGAGACGGTAGCAACTGGGTACTGTGCAAGGTCCTCGGAGTAACCGTTTATATTGTGCGATACAATCCTATGAAAGACTCCATATATATATATATATATATATATATATATATATATATATATATATACCGTCACCAACAAAACTTGCCAGGAAAAAGGCCATGTCGACGTCTAGATTATTGATCAATAGTGTTTCATGTGGTCGTTATTAGCTGTCATCATTCCAGCAACGGAGTATCCGCAACAAGTTATGAAATATATGTAACACATCGACAAGCTCGACTTCCCAGACATTCCAATTCATGTCGAATCGGAGGTATTCCTAAATTCGAAACGAGAAACGACATATCCATTTATGTGTTTATCTACGAAAAGAGAGAAACACATCCTCTACATCTAACCAGAGAAAGAAGATTAAAACACGTGGATTCAAACCAGGGGGATAAATCTCACTACTGCTGGATAACAAACCTTAACATAATAATGAATATGGACAAAAGGGAAATCAACTATTTCATTGCCATTAGTATCTCTATAGATTTTCTAAAAAGCGGCTTTTAGATAAACACGTGTTTTATTGTGAAGTACACGGTGCACAGCGGACCGAAATGCGAAACGATAAAGACAAATGGCCCGAGTTCTGCGATGTTTCCAAGCAGCTCAAGGTTTCATTTGTAGTTTATGCCGACTTTGAAATCATTTTCAATGAGCATTACGGTCGTTCACCATTTACAATTTAGCTAAAAAAAACACACGTGTTTTCTGGGTTTACTTACAAGGCTCCCGGACGTTCTTTTTACAATACAATCATGTGACATACCGTGGCCATGCTTCGGCTGAACTGTTCATTGACCATCGAATCAAATTGGAAGGCGAGATTGTGAGGGTCTTACACGCTATTCAAAACCAATGTTTTTTGTCTGACGAAGAGAACGAAACATTCCAGAAAACGACTATATGTTACTTGAGTAACAAATAATTGGGGGAAATTGTCGTTCGTGATTATTGTCACGTGACGATAAGATTTCGAGGGGCAGCTCACACTAGTTGTAATCTATATCTGCGACTGGGAGGGAGAAATTAGTATTTTTTCGTGATCTCAAAGAGTATGACGCCAACCACATTATGAACGCCATCAGCAAATTTAAGCAAAAAAAAAAAAAAAAAAAAAAGACCAAATATATAATTTAAAAAATACATGAATTTCGTTTTCGTTGGGGAGATTGTATTAAGTCGACACGTTCTAATTTCGTCAATTAACGTGTCTCGACAAACCATCCGTCAATCTAGTCAAAGAGGACATCTACAAATGTTCTTGTATAAAACCTCGCCTCATCCCGGAAACGATCGGATAATGCTACACGGGCCTGCTACATCGATCTAGAAGGAAAAGCTGTGTCAGATCAGGATTCTTTGCATGCTCATTGGGTTAAGGAACGTTTTTAAAATTCAAAACTTAGATCAGATCGACGACTTGTACATGGAAACCGGTATGTATCTTTCAGCCGATGTGTTAGAACATTTTCTTTATCTCTGCTTGGGCATGTATTGTATTGATGCAGCTCATTTTTACACGGTCCTGGGACTACCTTGGCAGGCCGCTCTAGAGATGGCTGTTGTGAAACTTGAACTATTGACCGATCCGGAAATGCATCTGTTTGTATAAAAGGGACTCAGAGGAGGCAGAAAAAAATATGCGGAAGCTAACAATCCCTATCTTACCGACTACGATTCCCGTCAACCCACACACTATTTGACGCATTTAGATAATAGCAATCTGTATGGATGGGCCATGAATCAGTCTTTGTGTCGACTTTTGATTTTTGTTGGCTTACCCTCGACGAAATGAATACTATCGACATTCATGCCATCCCTGTTAAAGATGACTGGTTTCATATTTGTAGTCGATCTGAAAGATGCCGTAAAGTTGCATGACTATTCTGTAGCTCACGCGTCCATTCAAATTAAGCCTGAGATGCTATCTGCTTATCAAACAGAGCTCTTGGCCAAGCTCGAGATGAAAGGTGACACATGTACATAGCTAATTTACACTTTCGTTGATAAAAAAAAAACCACTATGTAGTCCACTACAGAAATTGGAAGCTATACCAAGCATTAGGGTTGAGACTGACCAAAGTTCATCGGATATTGTTTCTTAAGCAGAACTATTGGCTTAAAGCCTACATCAATTTTAATACGAGAAGACGGAAAAAACGCCAGCAATGATTTTAAACTCATGACAACAGCGTTTTGTGGAAGACAATGGAAAAGCTAGAGGATATTTAATTCGTTCACCAGGTTTAAATCCTTCAGAATCTTCAACAAAGACTTAGCCTCAGTAGAATTAACCAAATCAGATTTAGTTTTAAATCGAGCCATTTATAAAGAACTTACCTTTTATAGAGCTGACAAAGGTCTAGATGTATAATTTTCATATCAGCTACATGAAGAAAACGTATGGTGATTGCGCCGTTTTCTGTTTTACAGACACAGAGTCAATATCCAACGAGATATCCACCAATAATAAGTATGTACACATGAAGGAGGATCACCTTCACTTTGACTTCAGTGATTACCTCGAATTCCATATCCTTCGCAACAATTTAAATAAAAAAGATTCTTTGGAAAATGAATGACGAGTGTCAAGGCCATATCTTGTCAAATTTTATTGACCTTAAGCTCAAGATGTACAGTTTCATTCATGTAAAGAAAATAACTCAAAAGGACATCGAATTCATCTGTATGAAAGAAAATGCGAGAGCAAGAGGAGTGAATAGGGTAGTCGTGCAATTGAACACACAGCACGAGGACTATAAAAGTTGTCTTTTCAATGAAGAGTTTCAGATGGACTCGATGGTGACTCTTAGATCCTTTTACCATCAAATATGAACAATTGTTTAAAACATTAAAACATGGCGCGGTCTTTGAAATACCTTGATGTTTTGTAATGATGTTCATTATTTTTGTCTGGTTTATGTGATTTGATGCAGTGATAATGTTTTCTATATGCCCAGTGTGTGCAAGATTGAAAAAAAACCCCAATAAATGATGAAAATTAAAATGGTGTTTGGATTTAAACATGGTTCATCAAAGGACTCCGGGGGGCTGCAGCGGATCCTTCGGTTTCCGGATCCTTTGGTCTCCGGAGTCCAAGGTTTCGGAGACTTTGATTCCGGAGTCCAATGGCAACGGATTCGTTTATTTAAGAGTTTATGTTCTAAAGACAAATTTTTTTAGGTTTCTCCCAGCAGGATTCACATTGTTACTTATTTTCTCTCCCGATTTCACGTAAAGTACACTAAGATTGTTTTTATCTTTTACTTACGCCAAGCCTTTTTTATATGCATATACATATCGCCATTCATTAGATTACACGTAGCAGGGGAAGTCTCAAAACCATTAGTATATGAATAGCTATTTACCTATTACGTAGCTTTAAAACTGTTGATTTTTTGATACTCCATATCGGTGATATTGAATTTAGTATCACTAGTATTCACAACAGTGTCTATGTAAAGTAATGAAGCGGTTTTATTATGCACAATGAATATCACTTATTACGTTACGATACAATCCCTAAGAACGATCGAAAGGAATGCAGATCGTGACGTCAAAGTTAACTATGACGTTATATCTTATGAAGTACAGACAAGTGACTTTCTACATATTGCTGTGAAATTAATCGGGCAGCCTTAACATAGCCCCGAACAAGTTTGTCCTAGCATGTTGGCAATAAATGGATATTGAAAAATAAAGTCCTGTTATTGTTGCTGTTGTGGTTGTTGTTGTTGTCGTCGCGTCGTTATTGTTGTTGTAACACCGGCAACGGCAGCTGTTGTTGTTATCGTCGTTGTTGTTGCCGCTATTGTTGTTGTAACACCGTCAATGGCAGTTGTTGGTGTCGTGGTCAATGTTGTTATTGCGATACTTCCAACTCTAGTGTGCCCTGTTTAATATTCAATTTTTTTCAAACTAACGAATAAGACGTAGACTTTTGAACATTAACTACAGGTATACATGCTAAGCTTTTCATAGAATGGTGAGCTTGTTGTATTTTTTAATTTTTAATTATGTTTCCTTATGATCTCATTCCTAAATTGCTGTCAAACTGTTTACAAAAAATACACCTCAAAAAATTTGTCTTTAGAACATAAACTCTTAAATATACGAATCCGTTGCCATTGGACTCCGGAATCAAAGTCTCCGAAACCTTGGACTCCGGAGACCAAAGGATCCGGAAACCGAAGGATCCGCTGCAGCCCCCCGGAGTCCTTTGATGAACCATGTTTAAATCCAAACACCATTTTAATTTTCATCATTTATTGGGTTTTTTTTTCAATCTTGCACACACTGGGCATATAGAAAACATTATCACTGCATCAAATCACATAAACCAGACAAAAATAATGAACATCATTACAAAACATCAAGGTATTTCAAAGACCGCGCCATGTTTTAATGTTTTAAACAACTGTTCATATTTGATGGTAAAAGGATCTAAGAGTCACCATCGAGTCCATCTGAAACTCTTCATTGAAAAGACAACTTTTATAGTCCTCGTGCTGTGGTTTCAATTGCACGACTACCCTATTCACTCCTCTTGCTCTCGCATTTTCTTTCATACAGATGAATTCGATGTCCTTTTGAGTTATTTTCTTTACATGAATGAAACTGTACATCTTGAGCTTAAGGTCAATAAAATTTGACAAGATATGGCCTTGACACTCGTCATTCATTTTCCAAAGAATCTTTTTTATTTAAATTGTTGCGAAGGATATGGAATTCGAGGTAATCACTGAAGTCAAAGTGAAGGTGATCCTCCTTCATGTGTACATACTTATTATTGGTGGATATCTCGTTGGATATTGACTCTGTGTCTGTAAAACAGAAAACGGCGCAATCACCATACGTTTTCTTCATGTAGCTGATATGAAAATTATACATCTAGACCTTTGTCAGCTCTATAAAAGGTAAGTTCTTTATAAATGGCTCGATTTAAAACTAAATCTGATTTGGTTAATTCTACTGAGGCTAAGTCTTTGTTGAAGATTCTGAAGGATTTAAACCTGGTGAACGAATTAAATATCCTCTAGCTTTTCCATTGTCTTCCACAAAACGCTGTTGTCATGAGTTTAAAATCATTGCTGGCGTTTTTTCCGTCTTCTCGTATTAAAATTGATGTAGGCTTTAAGCCAATAGTTCTGCTTAAGAAACAATATCCGATGAACTTTGGTCAGTCTCAACCCTAATGCTTGGTATAGCTTCCAATTTCTGTAGTGGACTACATAGTGGTTTTTTTTTTATCAACGAAAGTGTAAATTAGCTATGTACATGTGTCACCTTTCATCTCGAGCTTGGCCAAGAGCTCTGTTTGATAAGCAGATAGCATCTCAGGCTTAATTTGAATGGACGCGTGAGCTACAGAATAGTCATGCAACTTTACGGCATCTTTCAGATCGACTACAAATATGAAACCAGTCATCTTTAACAGGGATGGCATGAATGTCGATAGTATTCATTTCGTCGAGGGTAAGCCAACAAAAATCAAAAGTCGACACAAAGACTGATTCATGGCCCATCCATACAGATTGCTATTATCTAAATGCGTCAAATAGTGTGTGGGTTGACGGGAATCGTAGTCGGTAAGATAGGGATTGTTAGCTTCCGCATATTTTTTTCTGCCTCCTCTGAGTCCCTTTTATACAAACAGATGCATTTCCGGATCGGTCAATAGTTCAAGTTTCACAACAGCCATCTCTAGAGCGGCCTGCCAAGGTAGTCCCAGGACCGTGTAAAAATGAGCTGCATCAATACAATACATGCCCAAGCAGAGATAAAGAAAATGTTCTAACACATCGGCTGAAAGATACATACCGGTTTCCATGTACAAGTCGTCGATCTGATCTAAGTTTTGAATTTTAAAAACGTTCCTTAACCCAATGAGCATGCAAAGAATCCTGATCTGACACAGCTTTTCCTTCTAGATCGATGTAGCAGGCCCGTGTAGCATTATCCGATCGTTTCCGGGATGAGGCGAGGTTTTATACAAGAACATTTGTAGATGTCCTCTTTGACTAGATTGACGGATGGTTTGTCGAGACACGTTAATTGACGAAATTAGAACGTGTCGACTTAATACAATCTCCCCAACGAAAACGAAATTCATGTATTTTTTAAATTATATATTTGGTCTTTTTTTTTTTTTTTTTTTTTTGCTTAAATTTGCTGATGGCGTTCATAATGTGGTTGGCGTCATACTCTTTGAGATCACGAAAAAATACTAATTTCTCCCTCCCAGTCGCAGATATAGATTACAACTAGTGTGAGCTGCCCCTCGAAATCTTATCGTCACGTGACAATAATCACGAACGACAATTTCCCCCAATTATTTGTTACTCAAGTAACATATAGTCGTTTTCTGGAATGTTTCGTTCTCTTCGTCAGACAAAAAACATTGGTTTTGAATAGCGTGTAAGACCCTCACAATCTCGCCTTCCAATTTGATTCGATGGTCAATGAACAGTTCAGCCGAAGCATGGCCACGGTATGTCACATGATTGTATTGTAAAAAGAACGTCCGGGAGCCTTGTAAGTAAACCCAGAAAACACGTGTGTTTTTTTTAGCTAAATTGTAAATGGTGAACGACCGTAATGCTCATTGAAAATGATTTCAAAGTCGGCATAAACTACAAATGAAACCTTGAGCTGCTTGGAAACATCGCAGAACTCGGGCCATTTGTCTTTATCGTTTCGCATTTCGGTCCGCTGTGCACCGTGTACTTCACAATAAAACACGTGTTTATCTAAAAGCCGCTTTTTAGAAAATCTATAGAGATACTAATGGCAATGAAATAGTTGATTTCCCTTTTGTCCATATTCATTATTATGTTAAGGTTTGTTATCCAGCAGTAGTGAGATTTATCCCCCTGGTTTGAATCCACGTGTTTTAATCTTCTTTCTCTGGTTAGATGTAGAGGATGTGTTTCTCTCTTTTCGTAGATAAACACATAAATGGATATGTCGTTTCTCGTTTCGAATTTAGGAATACCTCCGATTCGACATGAATTGGAATGTCTGGGAAGTCGAGCTTGTCGATGTGTTACATATATTTCATAACTTGTTGCGGATACTCCGTTGCTGGAATGATGACAGCTAATAACGACCACATGAAACACTATTGATCAATAATCTAGACGTCGACATGGCCTTTTTCCTGGCAAGTTTTGTTGGTGACGGTATATATATATATATATATATATATATATATATATATATATATATATATGGAGTCTTTCATAGGATTGTATCGCACAATATAAACGGTTACTCCGAGGACCTTGCACAGTACCCAGTTGCTACCGTCTCTTTGGTATTCAATGAAAGATTTGAGCATGTTCATGATGCCTTCTCTCAAACCGGGCTTGCTTAATCTCTGACAGAGGCTCTGGAAATGAGGTTCTGCAGTGTCCACTTGATCCCCTATGTCTTGAAGGGTGGGATACCACTTTATTCTACTTCTTTTGGTGCGTTCCTCTTTTAAAATTGATCTGATGGTCTTTCTTTAACTTGTAGGAAAGTCAAAAGTTTGTATTTGCTTTTGTAGGTGGCCTTCAATAATATTCTCTTTAAATTCCCCAAGGGTCTCTTCCTCTGAAATACAATCTTCTTTGATACCATTTGACAAATTTCCGCTGCCCGATGAAATGGGACACACAATTTCGTTGTCGGTACTGTCCGAGTTCATTGCATTTGTTACCTTTTTAGATGATCATGGTTCTATATCTAAAAATTCGGAGTGGTTTAACGTGTGACGTACAAAATTGTCTTGTCTATTAAAACATCTTCCACACGTTGACAAAGAAAGGAATCTGATTTATGTGTATCTCGCTGATGTCGATGGAGATTTGATAGTCGAGATAGTTGAAAAACCTAATTCTGCTATTAAAAAAGAAACATCCTGAATTACTCATCTAGAAAAGCCAAAACAATAAACAACTGTAGAAGTGTAACCGTATCATATTGTATATTGTTCTTAATACTCTGTTTCCTTAGTTATTACAATAACACTTCATTGTTTACAATTTAAATGTATAAGAAAATAAAAAATATGCTCACCTGATAAACAACTGATTTCCAAATCCAAAGGGCTGAACAACACTCAATTTAAAAAGAAATAACAAGTAGATAAAGAGCTGTTTTTGATGATGCGTCATTGGAAATCCAAGTCTAGTATAGAGCTTCTTCATGTATGAAAATGAAGATTAATACCTCATGCAACATCACTCACAATGAACAATCAGAATTACGTGTACATGGATTTTGCAATAAGCATTAAAGATTTAGTCAATTAGCAATCATATTTCGTCAAATATTTAATTGTTAGTTTTTATGTATTCTTACTTTTAAAAAGATTAACAAACGTCTTATCTTTGAAGAAATGATATATTCATAGCTTGCTAACTGATATTATCTTTGTTTAACCTATCACATAGACAGACAGATTTCTATGATTTTTCAAAAGCTATTACCAAGTTAACTGATGAAGTTTCGCAGAACATTAAATTGAAGCTTTTATTATTAATTTTCTCTTTAAAAAAACCTTCAAGCAGAAGTTTGAGGAAGAACCAAAAGTATTTTTCTTCTTAATAATACATAGATAACCAAAATTAAAACACTTATACGAAGAATTTTTTAAGGTTTTGAAATAAGCTCGAACATGATTTAGAATTTTCTTACTCATATCTGATACCAAGATACTTCATGTAAGTATACAAAGAAACCGTAAATAGTAATATATAAAAGATACATCCTGCATCGCTTGTTTTGTGAGGTGAACAGTCGTTTCAGCAAAAAAGTGCCTTTTGTCCAATACCTGCTAGGCATTGGTTGTTGCTGTTTGTAATGATAGGAACCTGTAATTTGAAAATTATCGGGAAAGTAGGAATTTTCAGTAGATCAATTTTAGAGTAGACGAATTTGTGTAAATTTGGCACTTATCAACCCTACTTTATTTCTAAATATCACAGACATCACGGTGCTAAGCCTTGTCTAGTTAGGAATCAATACTTCGGCGGACCCTTGTTCAATGTTGTCACGATTTTAAACGAATATCATAGAACTGTTTTGTTCTTAATATCATCATTAACCGTGATTCTTTTATAATTTGCTTAGTATTTTTTATGTTAAAACAACAATGTATTTCTTTCTCAGTGTGATGAAAACTTCGTGATTTTATGTCCATAGGAACATAATTATTAAAATAAAAATAAAGCAAGTTAAAAAAGGAACATTAGCTTCGATTAAAACTAAAGCGCTTGTTCTGGTGGTCAGAGTCATAGTACTAGTATGTAACATTGCAAGCGGTCGGACGTTGGAAGACAAAAATCGCTGCTCACACCTTTTACTAAAACATCACTGTGTGATATCAAACACTTTGTTCCGCCTTCATTGCGTAAAAGATGGAACATAACTCTTTCTCATTATTGCGGTATTCAAAAACTAGGTATATATAGTACATGTATCTAAATTGAGTGCTAGCCAACCTTAAAGGGAATCATAGCTTTTCCCAATCAGGGTAACTTATAGAAATTAATGGTAGCCAAATTTCCCGTCCATTATTTGAGTGCATACATAAATGAAATATATATATGGTCAAAACATACATATAAAACATAATGAAATAAATTTTGCATCGTTAATTCTTTAGCGTGAACATGCATTTTAGCAAACAAGTAACTTTTGCCAAGGATCTGATATGCATTGATCGTGTTTTTCCATAGAGATATGATATACATATAAAGTTCTAAACAACGAAATAAAATAATTCCCTTATGCACGGTCTGAACCCTATGACCTAGACCATTTTGACGTCAATTGTAGGAAGATAAAATCCTACGAGAGACATTGTCAATGATTTGTTTAATATTCAATGATTTCAAAAGAATATCACAGAATTTTTTCTCAAAGAAAAGCATTTGAATAGATTGGTTTCGGGGAGTAATGACAGTCCTGATTAACTGCTTAACTCGTGTGTTTAAAAGGGAATGGTCACGATTTTGGTCAATATTTTCCCCCGTTTTTTAATGTTTATAATGCTTTTGATTTGTGTTCAAAACGAACTAGTAGATATAAAAATCAGCAAAAATATATTAAACCAATTAAAAAAAAAACAAAAAAAAAAACATGACACGAGTTTTGTTTACAAAACAAAGAATTGTGAGCTCTGTATCTTGCTTATTACACTACCATTGACACTGAAATTTTGATTGATCATTTAAAATGCTGTACTAAATCACGGTAAACAATAACACAAAAAAAAGTAAATTAAATCTGGACCAAATTGTAAACACTCTTTTAAATTGCGCAAGCTTAGTAAGCGTTTGCTGAATTGCTGCTTATTAACTTTGTTAAATAAATTTATGTGTTAATATTTAATAAACTAAGGTATGTATGCAGCCATTTGCAAATGTATTAAAAATGTTGGTAGAAGAAATACGTACGTATTTCCAGTTTATTTACTAAAATGGAAGCTGATTAAGCTAGAATAACAAGAGGAGTAAAGAAAAATAAAGCACACTAGTGGCACTGCTTCACGGATTATAACCTATTAAAAGACGCAAAAAACACAATTATTTGTCTATGAATCAATTGACTGCAAAACCGGAAATCAGAATGATCCAATTAAAAGACTCTGAATTACATTTTGAAATTACCTCCACGGTTTTGTTTTAAATTATCTTGGTTTATTTTCTTTAAGCTTCGGCTTTACAAAATATACAACCAAACAAAATTGATAAACACATATAAGGGAATTTATGTCGATAACATTAAAAAATAGAGTTCAAAGGGTTGACAGTGGTAATTGCAGACATAGTGGAATTTTTCAGATGTCGATTTGTTCGAATCAAACAGTGCTCGTAGACCTTGTCATCCATTCCTAAGCGCATCAGTTTGACAATGCAAACCATCGGCTTTCCATCAGAAAAAAATAAACTATAAAGAGCTTCTAGAATTGACTTTCAAATCCGGAATTAGAAATATGTTTAACACGAATGTTGCATGATATGCGTTAACGAGATGTAGAGTGAGTATGATCGTTCGTATATAATTGTCAGTATATTTTGTCTGTTTTGTATAGCTCTCGATTTTTATACATTGCTCTTATTATCTTGTTGAATTACAATATTTACATTAAGGACCTTCACTACACCTAAACTCATACTTAACGGCGATTTTAATGTTTTGTTCAATTGTTTGTATTAGTCTACTTGGTTGTACACTGACATAGCTCAGTCGTTAAGTGAAGCGCTGATCATGAAATCGAATCCTCCAGGGACGTTTGCTCATATCAACTGAACAAAATTTTTGAAAAGATAACTCTTTATTCAATATTCCAATTTTTTCGCCTCTTGGAGTTATATACATCTTATCCAGCCTGCTTTCTATCATAATCAAGAATCTTTCTGTTGATTTGATAAAAATAGTGCAAGGTGTAGTGAGCCACCTTAAATAATATGCAAGTGTAAAATGTGTATTACATGTCGTTGGGAACACCCTTCATCCAGTACCCAAAATAGCTCTATAGAAACATTCCCGAAAACATATAATTTATAAAGTGTAAATCATAATTTATAATAAAGATGATAATGCCCATTTATTAGTTGTTGTTCTATAGTTAGGTTTTTTTTTATTGTTGTTGCTGTTAAATTTTAGCAGGTGCAAATACATCCAGAGTTTGAATTTTTAGTTTTCGCAGATACTTCCTCTGCTCAATATCCTCTGTTTGACAACGTAACATCCTCTCAGATCAACCGACCATAAAACACGATTTTCGACCAACACGCACACATACTCACACAGTGCCATTGCCACCACACCTACCGACTTTAATTAGAAACCTACAATTATCATCATAATATCTCACAAGCTGTGAAAAAACACATCGGCACATTATATAATACATGTAGTTCACTGCCTACTCGGACCACGGATCACCGGCCGTCCAGTAAATTTGACACTTCACCACAATCTAACATTTTTACAATAATTACCAGCATCATCAATACATTACATTACACCAACATAAGCACTGATAGGTACACTGAAGAGACCACATCGACAGAGACGTTACAGATAGCACCAACCCAGGAGCATTGACATCAACCCACCAGGAAAGAGGCATCGATGCAATCCGTGAAGAAATTATACAATCTGACAAATTTTACTTCCCAAGCTTGTTGACAGTACTCCCTTTTATTTAAGCATGTTTCTGTTGTATAAGGTTATAAATAAGTAAAATAGAAAGAAAGCTAGAGAAAATAAAATGCATATGTCTGATGATGACTGCATGGAGATGCAGTTGTCCACTAACCCCATGAAAGAAATTTAAGTATAAAGTATTTTTTTCTCAATTTGCGTTAAGTGCATAAAATAAATGGTTTCACAATTATTGTGATTATTTCCTTGTTTACACTTTTCAACATTTCTTTTTTATATTTTGTTAATCTTTTTTATATTCTGTGTATTACATGTATTTATTTTTAACGTTTATAAATACTACATGGAATGATGTAGCATGTTGCCGTGGTTCATATGCACGTTAGTCAAGTTACTTGACAGAAAAATGGGAAGAGGAAGGAGGTATGAATAATCTCAATATCAATATTTCAATATGATAATTAATATATATTTTTGTTCTTTTTTATGAATAAAAGATAATATGGTTGAAAAATATAAAATGCAAATCTAATTAAAGGATATTACCATATTTTCTGTGGATGGTTTATTTTCTAAAAGAACATTTTGCCTTTTATGTGAGTAATTTAATATTTCTGTGGTTTCAATGTCGGAAGCCTCTAAAAGACATTGGGCCACAGCCCTCAACCTGAGCAGGCTGATTATCTTGGGATAGAAACTAAGGGTCTGCATTAAATGCCAAAGGGTAACTTCTGGTACATTTGTCAAAAGGAGGAGGATTCACGATGCTCTCGGGGTTGGGGAAGGTAGGGGGAGCACGTGGCGTGCCCCCGAGACTAGCCACACTCCCAGGAACAACGACGCCCTCGGGACCAGTCCCGCAATTCCAAGAGTGACACAAAGAAACGGAAATTTTGAAGTATACATATTATTTTATTCGTAATCAAAACTCACGCCAGATAAGGCCTAAAGTGATAAACAGTAAACGTCGAATGTTATCATATATAATTTGAAGAAAGAGGAATTTGACGGCCCTGCTTAGCATACCCACTCGCAGACATTGAAGTAGGTTTTTTTAAACATTGACATCGTGTTGGCGTTCACGCTAAATTATCTAATTTACTTTTCACTCTTATTTTTTTTATTTCTTGTCAAAATTGGTTTTTCTCCACCGTATCTGATTTTTTCACATTACATAAAATAGTCAATTTGATTCTTATATTATTTCATACTTTCACAACATTATTAGCTATTGGGTTTTTTTTTCAGTGAACGAATTGGACGACTTTCAAGAGCCCAAGAGACCATTTTGAAACTTTAAACTTCTCACTTATACATGATAATAACACCTTGAAAAAGTCATATTTGTTTTTGTTTTCGTTTCCATTTAACCAAGACATGTTTCAATGATGAAAATCACGGCTGTGTGAAATTCGTTTTTTTAAGGGCCGGCGAAACGTGTTGACTTCTCCTCGACATAGTTCAGTAAATAACTTTTGACAATATAAAATTCGATATCCGTGACGAAATGATAACCAAATACATAAAATTGATTCAATAATGTATACAAGTGTGGTGTGTATTTAGATACTTCTTAAGGAAATGCAAATGCATTTGTAATGATGGCAATCACTGGCATGTAAAGATTTTCAAACAAATAAGAAGGGGGCCTTTCATCAAGATTAACACATCTCCTGTAGTTATATGTATTATTAATCTATTTATTTCATATTAAAATATCATTCGACTGACTGATAAATAGAGGTACATTAAGGTGGGATAGCTAACCTAATAATAAGAATAATAGATCTGCATCGTTAACCCCCGTGTCATGACTCTGTTGATTTCTATGATCATCGATGCATTCATCTTTGGTAACTAAAGACCTTTACCAAAAAACACCTCCCATTAAATATTGGAATTTTTGAGGGGTATTAAAAATATTTTTTTTATTGGGGTTTAAACTATTGAATTCAATAGTCATCGCTTGATTGACTGACTCTAGAATTTTTCGATGACTGATCTTGAAGGGGGGTATGAACAATAGAGGATTTTTTATTGGATTTTTTGCTTTATACAATACACATTTCAATGTCAAATATTTTAAGGGGGTATGAACAATAGGGGTTTTTTATACACCTTTTCAATAGTCATCACTTGATTGACTCTGGAATGCTTCGATGATTTTGTCTGCTTTGATCTTTGATCCATTGATTGTTGATGCCTTTGATCTTCGATCCATTGAATATTATCACCTTTGATCTTCGATCCATTGAATATAATTACCTTTGATCTTCGATCCTTAATTAGCATAACAATACCTTTGATCTTCGATCCATTGAATATTATCACCTTTGATCTTCGATCCATTGAATATAATTACCTTTGATCTTCGATCCTTAATTAGCATAACAATAGAAATACCCCTTAAGTAGGTCAAGGTTGGTCAAGGTTGACTTCTCGAGAACAATAGTTCTATTGTTTTGCCCCCCTATACAGCCCCCTATACTACTAATATTTTCTTCATGAAAATAGGACAACGACCGGCGGGGATATATTTTCATATATAATAAACAATTTTGAAATAGAAAATAATTCATATTACTTAATTTCATTATTTCTCAATATTGTAAGAAGAAATTTAGTTTAGCAATGAATAAACTTCATTTTTAAAAAATGGCGAAAATTCTCAAATAAACGAGTTTTGGAATGATAATAAATGATGTTCAGCGTGTACAAGTAATTAGGTATTTATAGGATCTCTCATGATTTGCGGTGATATATGATTTTTATCCAACGAGTTGTGCGTTTTCTATCCCGAGCCTTAAATCAAATTGATATTATTGATATTATTATTCATTAAACATTCTGGAAGATGGAAAAAAATCATCTTAGGTATTCCAAGTCCTTCAACGTTTCGCCACATTTGGAAGTTTATTAATATATTTGTTGTCCATTTGCAAATGTTTCTTATATAGACAGTGAACAAATAAATACGAGTAAGTTTGATCTGTTTTATCTTTGAAATATCGCAAAACGCGGGAGAATTTGGAATACCCTAGACGCTATTTTATTTTGGCATGAAAATGAAATGAGGACCATACTTTTACAAAAATGTTTCAGAAAATCATAAAGAAAGCGAGTAATGTGTACAATTCGATGAAGCCAACACCTATTACGGCGTAAAACATGATGCTTAAGATTAGGAAAATAAAAAGATTTTTAAAAAGGGAATTTATTTTGATTTACTTCCGCAACTTGTCCGTTACTTCTAGCTGTCGGTATAACGGGCTACAACTACAGTAGAACAACACCGGCAGGCTCTCTCTGCACTGACGGTTAATCTTTCTTCAGTTTCTTCTCCCGTCTATCATTTCGTCCCTACTATTTTTGTAGGACGTTGATCTAATACTTATGACTTAGATTTCTCATATCTCTTTGTTCTTTTTAGTTCTAGTGATCATGCTCTCATTTGAAGACTTGCCATCAGAATTGATTTATTAATTGCATGATGGCGGGCATTTAATCAGTGATTTAGTTTTGTGGAGAGACCTGGGTTTCTCCTTTTGCACAAAGAGGGGACAGTTGGCCCTTCTTCTTCTTCTATCCTATGTCCTATGATTTGAAACAGTCATGTAAAAAAACGTACATGTATGTATATGTATATGTATATGTATATGGATGTCTGTCTGACTGTTTCGTATGTTTAAACATGACGCCAAATAAGGGGGAATAATGTCAACGATTCCTTACAATACAACATGTATACATGGTAACTGTAAAAAAATCATAGATTGATACATACATGTCGTTTGTTCTCTCTCTCTCTCTCTCTCTCTCTCTCTCTCTCTCTCTCTCTAAAAAGCAAGATACTGGTACCGATATTATTAACCTATTTGTTTAAGAATTATTTTTATTATTAAAAAATATACATACAAGCATATAAGCGAATATGGATTGAACAGCAGACAAAAATAGCCTATATTAGTTCACTCCATTAGAGATTTAGCTAGTTAAGATTATCTAAACCCATTGTACCGAAAAATAAAAAGCGGGTCCACACATCTACAGTACCGGTATCTATGGACATGCGCAGAACATTAAATAAAAACCAAGAAACACCTATGTTTCAAAACAATATCTGATGTATGGTACACAATATATGAAAAATAATCCCTGCTTTTACAAAACCCATTCAATACTACTTCTCTTCAGGTTAAAAGCTCAGCCATCCAGGTAATTTAAGCAATTAAGACAGATGATTAATCAAGCCACGACTTTACGCTAAATTCTTCTTCTCTGTTGAATTTCTAATTATGTAACACCTGAGGCTATCTACTGGAGGAGTAGGTAAGTACAACACAATTTAACTTCCTTCATTAAAAAGTAAACGTTCTTTAATTATAATTCTAGATATCTTCCTATAATGTACGATTTTATGTTACACCGAATACATGTTTATAATCTGTGCATATGTATTGGTTGTCAGTATACAGTCTTTGCCAAAAGTCGACGAATGTCAGCCACACCTCTCGCCCCGGAATTTGTTTTCAAATCTCCGTTGCATATATTATAACAGTAATGCTTCTAAATATGGAATTGGAAAAATAAGACTGCGTTGATACAATGAATAAGAATTCTGACAGGTGTTTTGTGAGGGTGTGTGTGGGGTAGCAGTTTATCCACGCCTACACAAGACTGGTGGGGATGGAGTATCTACGATGACACGAATCAAACTAAACCCAACTTCTATGACCTCGAACTTTGTATAATAAAACAAAGATCGATTAGCTCACATTTTACTTTCCTTACAGAGCGATAAAAACGATGTGCTGAGTGTTGAGAGGTCTATCTACTAGGAATATGGACCAGACTAAAGGTAACTGTTGTATTCTGTTCAAAACGTGCGCGGTAAGGTTAAGATTGTGTTAATCTTAATTCAATTTTGAATTCCTAACTTGTAATGATGAGGCATATCCACGAAGGTAATCGTCACATATGATGTAATATATGATTATACTCTGTCCCAAGATATCTTGGATTCACATTTTGCTTAATTACTCGATATTTATAAATACCTCAGTGTTAAAACGATGTTCATTCAAAAGTAAGAAAAATTTCCAAGATTTCTCAGTTGAAACGCCCCCGTTAGCTTATCAGGTTCCAATACAAGGCTAAAAAATGTGATGTCTACGGGGATTTTGTATCGCAGTAAGCCCGGATGATAACGTTGAAAAATTGCGCGAGGTATTCCGAGTGATTCCAAATGGAGAAAAGATGTAAACATTCCCAATTATAAATCTCCGTAAGAAATCTATTTTCGCTTCTGTGATTTTTTTTTAAGTGAAAAATTATAATGTGTTAAAGGAGATATCTTTGAAATTTTCCTTTTCATCGAATATTTAATTGCACTTCTTTCACTGGTATGTATATTTCAATAAAAAATCGAAAAACTTTGATATTGTAAAAAAAAAAAATCAATTCGTGTCACTTTAGGGGCTGTCTCAAAAGCGATAGGTAAATTAAATCGTATGTATCATAAAAAGTACATCTATAATTTGTATGATTTTATATTTGCTTTATCCAACACGTTGAAATGGTTACATGTATATTCTTTTCATCAAAATATCTTGCATCGTTTTGAGTTGAAGTGTGTGTCTATCGTTGTAGCGTGTGTCTATCGTTGTAGCTGCAGTGTGTGTATTTATGGCTGTTGTGTCACGGCTCTCCACAGCACAGTTCACTAACAGTCCGACCAGTTCCATCGGTAAGAATAATCACTTCACATGACAACAATACTATGTTACTATACATATACTGTACGTATATTCAATCAATTTCAATTCTTTATTTCTTTAAGCTTTACAGCTTATTAGTATAACATGTTTCCAATGTATAACATGAGGTGGTGGTGTATTTACAAGAGAACATGTGCACGTACAAAAAATCACATATACTATAAGTACTATATGTACTAGTTGAGAAAACAAAACAACAATAACAAAACATTAACAATTATGTATTACAGTTTTCTCTTAATAGCATACTTTTTGAAATGAATTTACCAAGATTACAGAGATCTTTAACATTTTCAGAATTATAAAGTTGAATTAATTTAAACATAGAAGGTTTCTTATTATAATATTCTTTTATGTATAATTTGCGCAATGTTATGTATAAAGGACAAACAAATAAAAAATGGAATTTATCTTCAACATTAGTTTGGCCATGTGGACAAAATCTATATTCTCTATTTGTGTTATTATATCTACCAGTTTCAATAGCCAGGCGATGTGACGATAGTCGTAATTTAGTTATATATTTCTGTAATTTACTGGGAATAGATTTTCTTAAATAGTATTGAAGATGTATTCCATCGATTAGATATTTGTAAAAAGAACATTTTTTTTAAATTTTCAACATTTGCAAAAATATCTTGTTTTGCCTAATCAAAATTCGTTGTTTTACAAGATGTAAAATTCCTTTGTTTATTTGTTGGTTAATCCATATATCAGCAAGAACGAAGTCCATAAGAATATTCTTTACATCGGAAACCCAATTTTTATCACAATGTTTTTCACAATAAATATACATAACTTCGTAGCAATGTTTAATAATACAATTGTCATGATTAAAATTTTTCCAAAACTTAATAAAGTTAAACATACTATAATGTACAAGAGGCACACGGCCCAATTCAGCATATAAATAAGCAGTATTTGTACTTTTCTTAAATCCGAGAATTTGTTTACAGAAGTCTGTATGAAGTTTCTCGATATTGCATCCTTTATTATTTCCCCATATTTCTGAACAATAATTAACAATTCCGCCAATAAAACAATCAAAAAGCGACAATAAAGTTTTTGTATTAAATATTCCCCGTATATTTTTTCTAAGTGCAAACATTGCTTTTCTGCCTTGTTCTGATAAGTGTTTTCCAGCTTTGGTAAATTTGTTGTTAAAGTTGAAAAGTATTCCCAAGTAAGTGAATTGATTTACAATTTCTTAAACATCATCACCAATGTGCCAACACTCACTATCTTTCACTCTACCGTAATTTTTGAAAATCACAATATTTTACTTTTCTGCATTGCTTGCATTTTCCAAGTATTACAATACCTATATAATTCAATCAAAAGACATTGTAAACCCTCCGCAGATTCAGAGAACAGAAACATGTCATCAGCATACATTAATAGAAATATATTTAAGGAAGATAACTCGTAAGACACACAACCAGCATTTAAAAAGCTATTTTCGAAATCGTTAACATACAAATTGAATAGAATAGGTGATAACACTCCGCCCTGCATTATTCCTAGGTTATTACAAAAATATTCACTTACAAATCCGTCAACACCAATACAGGATTTCACATGACGATTAAACGCTTTAATAACTGCCAGTAATTTTCCTTCAATGCCAACCTTTGAAAGTTTAAGCCACAAAAGTCGTCTATCACTAGCGCTTTTTAAAAATCGATAAACGCACAATATAACCTTTTGCTTGGTTTAAAACCAAATTGTGCATCAGTTAAAACATTATTGTATTTTGACCATTCCAAAAACCTTTTGTTTAAAATGGAAGTAAATAATTTACACAAGACTTATGCCCCTGTAGTTATTAGGGTCTGTAGATTCACCTTTTTTAAACACTAGTCTAAGAACAATAATTGATGAAGACCACGTACTGGGAAAAATACCAGTATTTAATATACAATTTAAAAAGATTATGTAATACAGGTAAAAAAAAGTCTTGGAATTCAATAAAATATTCGTTCAAAATTCCATATTCGCCGTGGGATTTTCCAGGCTTTAGCTATAGATAACTGATAGCCAGTTTAATTTCATCATTGCTAATATCTTTATCTATCTCTTCAAAAATACAATTCTAACTAAACCTTCATTTCCAATTTCGGTGTTTCTGTCATCACGCGTAGTAGCAATTGATTTAAAGTGATCATAAAAATTTTCCAAAGAAATTTTTTTAATTAGTTTTAGACTTTTTTTTTTTAAATATGGCGAATATTTTGTTTTAACAAAGATAATTGGTCACCTTCAGTATTTTTGTAGATACGTTTGGCTTTGGCTTCAGGTTTTTTGTAAATACGGGTTTTACTTAAAAGATCCGCATGATTAGAATGACCTTTAAAACTGTGCAACGCGACAAGATAATCCTTATACAAAGATTTTAGTGTTAATTAGTCAACACCATTTTTTGGCATCCCGTTCTGTAAAGTTCTTTCCATCAAAAATAAAATCGCGTCTACTGGCCCATTTTATTTATTAACTTTTTTGTATTAACCAGATGTTCGATCCAAGGTATCTGATGCAAAGCATGGTGACTCATCCTACATTCTCCACCATGACGTTAATTAGTCAAACCGCGTTCTTGGTTACCCCGTTCTGGAAAGTTCTATTCATCAAAACAAAAATCGCGCATTCAAGAAACGAATTGGTTCATTTTATTTATTCAACATTTGTCAAATCTCAATTTTTATGTATACCCGAAATAGGTTCACAGGATATATATTCACTCTTTACATAATCATTCAATATAATTTCATTTTAAGTATATTTTTTTATGCAAACTCCCACTGACTTGGATCCGCCAAAGCGTGTCCACCACCTTACTCACATATTTGCTATTTCGGGCTGGTTTATCGAAAATAAAAGTAGGTTTTTAATTTATCTTACAATAATTACTTATCAGGTAAAATTCAATTATAGCTTACGGACATCAACTCTCACGTGTTGAAATGCCAAATGTGTGAGCAGTTACTCGGGTGCAGGCATTTCGAAGTTTATTGGCAAAATGTCTTAATTTATAAGTATAGATATAAAGGTAATTGTTGAATAATATTGGACCAATATAATAATGTTTATTTTTTTTTTTTGTAAAATCGATCTAACGAGTTTTTTTTTTTTACATATGAATAAACATGGGTTTTTTTCTCTCAGACTCACATGTTTGCAGGGTCTTAATTAATTATCAAGAAAAATAGTCATAAGTATACACGGTACCCATGGTAACATTTCTACACGCGAGAGTAACTACATGTACTTGTCCATGTCATTTTTATTATTGTTTAATTCTAACTCAGTCCCCTACCAGTGTAACCGGAGGGGGCGGTACTCGTTATCTCTCTCTGTCTTACTGCCAGTTATTCTGGTCCGATTCCATTTTCCATGCTTATGCACTGCAGTATGGTTAGGCGAATTGATTTGAAACTTGTTGCGCAGTTTTATAATGATAAACTACAGATCAATTTTGACTCTCGATACTTTTTATCTACAGGTATTTAATCAAAAAGTTTAGATATGCGACTCCTATTTACGATCGGGTTAGTGCCACACTCGATCAGTGTTCCAATGAAATCAGAGAAGACGGGTCTTTATCATGTGTCTATAGTCTACTGCACCATTTCGTCCAACACCATAATTATCACTCATAGAGCTCAGCTTGCATACTGTGGTTTCATTAATATTCAAGGGTATCAAATTTCGTGGATAAAGTGAAAATCACAGTTTCAAGGATACGTAAATTCGTGGCCAATGACCCTATCAATACAAAATGTTAACAGAGATTGCATTTCAATGAACATTTAATTTCGTGGATCAACTTAAAAACGAAATCCACGAAAATTGGTATTCAACGAATATTGATGAAACCACAGTAACGTTTTATCAACAGCTGATAAAGTTACAAACGTCCCTCGTATGCAATGGATATATAAGCCGAAAACAGTTCTGTATAAAAAAAAATTAAAACACTGCTATGATGTCATTCCTTTTTTCCTGCAGTCTAAAATTTTACCTGTGACAGTCAGATATTAGAGAGCATCTTATTATCAGACATTCCCAGTGGTTACAGTACCGATATCTTTCAGAATCGGACTGTCTCAGGTAAATCAACAATGGAGTTCAATGGCAGTGTTTAAGTACGATATATCCCTTCTATATGCAAAAAAGCAGACTGTTCACAGCCCTAACGGGCCTTAATTTTCATACCGACTGTTTTCGCCATATACCCATTACATATTAGAGTTTCGAGGCCCGTTAGGGCCGAGAACTGTCTGCTATATACATAATAATAATAATAGTTTTATTTCGAATTTTGGGCCCAGAGGGCATACAAGATTATAGTTATTGGAGAGAAATTCCTAAAAGAGAGATTCTACATACAAAATAGTTCATACACATACATGAACATGTAACAGCCGGGCAAATGTACATCAGTATGTCATAACATATTAATAATATACATATAATATGTAGTCATAAAAGTAGCTAATACAAATACAAAAGATGGTATCATGATCTGTATAAGTATTATACAAGTAATAGTTCATTTAGATCTCAAAGTATTCTGTCTTTTTTTGAAAGCATTAATTAAAAATTCACTAAACTTTATAAGTATTGTTTTGTCTTCATTAGACATTAACCAGATAAATTTGTCTTTCTTCGTTAAAAGTATAAAATTTTTGTTAAGTATTGAGACATAATGGTAAAATGAATTTCTTTCTTCTTTATATAATGGACAGTCAGTAACAAAGTGACATTCATCTTCAACAAAATTTTGGTTACATAATAAACATGTCCTTTTGTTTCTTTCTAAAGGTATTCTTTGACCAGTATAATTTTTTACAATTCATATCTACCTCTTTCAACTCGTAAGTCGTGTGCACTTACTCTGAATCTACACAGTGTTTTTCTTAATTCATGAGATTGAAAAGACATATATGATTTCATTGTAAAATTTTCTTTATACAAAAAAAAAGTATCAAGTTTTCCAGAGTTCAGTCCCTTTTCACGTTTTATTGTCCAGTAATTTAAGAAGTGTTTTCTTAGATGTTTTTTAACTTGTTGTTTAAAATATGTGGTTTTATACTTTTTACATACAGATAGTGAAATGTTAATTTTCTTACTAAAATAGACTACACTTTTGTACCAAGAGTTTACATTGGATTTACTAAGATTAATAGTTTCTTTAAATGCATTGTGCAACAGGGAAGATTCTTCACATAATTCTAATCTATGCCAGTATGATAAGATGCTTTGAATCAATGAAAAATACAAAGGATATCGTCCCAGTTCAGAGATAATTGCAATATTTGTGCTTTTTTCCCCAGCGCCTAATATATATTTACAAAATTTAATATTTAAGTTTTCCATCTCCCAAGTTTTAAAGATATCATATAAATGTTTGTCTTTTTCCTGTATGCGTGATGTAAGGGTTCCCCAAATTTCACAGCCATATAATGCTTTAGGTTTTATCATATGATCAAAGAGATGTAGAAATGTGTTGATAGAGGGTTAAGTAGAGTTTAGGTCTTTGAATAGTTTGAAAGAGGCCTTGAGAGCTTTATTATATAGATCAGATCTTGCTTCTTTGAATGAGCCACAGGAGGACATGATTATACCTAAATACTTATATTTGTTAACACATTCTAAATGTGAATTTTCAAGAGTGAACTTCTCATTAATAAGGTGACCACTTTTGTTGAAAATAACAATTTTAGTCTTGCTTGTATTAATGTCTAAGCACCAGTCTTTGCAGTATTTATTATGTATATCTAGTTTGTTTTGTAATTCTTTTTGGTCATCTGATAATAGTACGAGGTCATCAGCATAAAGGTTGACAGATCTTATATATTCTTCATCAAGCAATTTTGAAAAATCGTTTAAAAATATCTTAAAAATGTTCGGGCTTATGACATATCCTTGTCGAACTCCTATTTCTGGTCTATATGGGGGAGTTAACTTGTTACCTACTTTTACATAATTGTTGCTATGTCTGTGCATATTACACAATAAATTAAAGAAAAGGTCCTTTATATTTAACTGTAAAAGTTTTAGTTTAATGCCTTCATGTATAACTGTGTCGAAGACTTTATGAAAATCTACAAAACATGCATATAATTTCTTATTACCAGTATTGATATATTTATCGACTAAGCATTTTAATACAAATAAGTGGTCTGATGTTCTGGATTTTTTTGAGAAGCCAATTTGAGTTTCATGTATTATTTTGTTATCTATTAAGTATGTATCAAGTCTGTAATTTAAAATGATATTAAAATGTTTTCCTATGCTATTGTTTATAGTTATTCCTCTATAGTTTTGAGGTAACTTAGGATTATCTGATTTGAAGATGGGTGTAGTATAACCCTCTAGCCATTTCTCCGGATAAATTCCTGACGTTAATACAATATTAAACAGTTTGAGAATACAAGGATTAACAAAAAAATTGAGATGCTTTTATCATTTCATTTGAGATATTATCTAGGCCAGGGCTTTTGCCAGATTTCAAAGAAGTGGTGGCCTTTTGGATCTCAAGAGCTGTTATCCTAAAATCTAATTTGTTAAAAGAAGTTACAGTTTTACTATTTAATAAATCATTGATTTTTGTTTCAATCGTAGTGATTCTGTATTTATACTTTTCTGGTATTTTGGATAAGGTAGTGAAATAGTTGGACCATGTATCCCCATCTATGAGATTTTCTATGTTGTTTTTATTACTACCAGTTTCTCTAAGAGATTTAACTAAGTTCCAATATTCTTTTGGGTTAGTTGCATTAAGTTGATCCAATTTATCAATAATACTTTGTCTAAATTCTCGTTTTTATATTTCCGTAGCTTAGCATATTCCTTATTTAGTTTGAAAAATGAGCCTCGTAATAATGGATTATTAGGGAATTTAGAAAGTAATGTTGCTCTTTCACATAGGTGTTTTTGCATTTTTGCGAGGTCAAAATCGATCCATTTTTTGTTAGTGGAAGTTTTATGTTGTGATTTTTTATGTAGAGATAGTTTGGCTACTTTATTAAAAATATTGTGGATTTCATCAGTTGCTTCATTTACACTTTGTTCATTATATTCAATAGTTTTATCTAGAAAAAGTTTAATATCACTTTGGACTGTTGGATGTAAGAAAGCATGATGAAAATTAGTAACCGATAGCTCGTCCCATTTGTACCGTTTTGGCATCTCTTGCATGTTCTTACTTGTACACTCTCTTTTAAAAGTTGATAACAATTTTAGGGATATCTTACAATGACAGTCGGATAAAGGTAAAAATCAGATACATATACATACAAAATGTCATGAAGTAGTTGTTCAGATACAATAAAATAGTCTAATACACTAGAACCAGCGTGATTATGGCAAGTAAATTTCTCATGTGTATCGCCAAAAGTTCTGCCATTTGTTATTCTAAGTTTGTTCGCAATACATAATTCTAATAGATCTCTATCTCTACCATCAACAGTATTGTCTCTGCTATGTCTTTGCCCGACTGCTGTATCTATAATATAGGTATAGTTCGTTTTTTAATGGAATGTGTGAGGCAGTCTCCAGTTATATAGTCAAACTCATTGCCTGTTCTTGCATTGAAATCACCTGTGAGGATTATATCTCCAAGATTTCCATACTTATTGATAATATCTTGTTCTATATGTTCTAAGGTTTCAACATCCTGTTTTTTATAATGACTTGACATTTTAGGAGATATATACCGGTATGCAAGACATAAATAAATGTCCTTTTTCAAATTGAAGAAATCTTTCTTAAGCATTAACCATTGGTAATCTGTGCTTGTATTTGGTAATATTGAAATTCCTTTCCTAATGTTTCTCTTCACTAGAATTCCTAGTCCACCAAAATATCTGTTATTTGATGACTTATCTCTACAAACTGGATAATATGTAAAGTCTGTTACTTCAATATGAGTTTAATATCCAATATGAGTTTCAGTGAGTAGGACTAGGTCATAATTTTTAATTTGGTCAATAAAAAGTTTGTCTGTTGATTTGTTAATACTGTCTGATACCATACCTCCCACATTCCAGGTACAAATATTCAAGCATGTATCTACACTGCTCATGATTATGTTATGTGCATGTGATTTACAGTTTATCAAATAGGAAGTAAGATTAACACAGCAAACAAAAAGAAAGAAAATAAAAAGTCAAAATGGAGACACAAATAAAAAATAAATAAAAAGTTTTAAAAAAAATTATAAAAAAGTTTAAAAAAAAGACAAAAACAGGTTAGATGTACTTCTTGCTTAACCACAAAAGTCTGGTTGGATGTACTAGCGCCAAATCCCGCCATGTCCAGTTCTTTGGAAAGAGCCTCTCCTTTTATATATGTTCGTCTGGTGTCTGTTGTAGTTTTCAGACTGGCCGTAAAAGCTTCTGTTGTTCCCGTAGTGACCTCTGTTATTTCCTGCGGTGCGGTTTCTGTATCCATTTTTTCTATATCTGGAACCCTGCTCATTGCCTCGGTGTGGTGTTTTGCAGATAGTGTCAATTGTTTTTTTTTTATATTCGAAGCTAACACTGCTGTTCCACCTCTAGAGAGATGAATGCCATCTCTTTCAAATAGTCTTTCTATAGGTTTTCCTTGTTCTGCTAGGTTGCTGTTGTCACAGAAAAATATCTTCTCTGATTTTCCGAAATTATGTTTAAGCATTGCGTTAATCAATTCACCTTTGATGTTCCAATCGTCTCTGTCCATCCGTGGTGTAGCTAGGGAGAGAACACTCTCGGTGTCAGGAAACTTCACAAGGGTTTTTTCAATTAGGGATTACATCTTTTTGACACATCCTTCTGCATCAAGTTGGGATTTAATGTCATTTGTAAATGAGTGGAAAATTACCACAGTAGGCTTCATATCTGGGCCATAACTTTCAATTTTGTCGATGGCATTTTCTATTTTGTAAGCGATTTCTTTTTGAGTTGTATACTGCTGCCATCTTAGTGGTTCAATGTATTTTATGTTTGATGTTCCTGTAAGTAGGAGAGGAGTTGTTTGGTTTCTTTGTTACACATTTGTTTCCCCACTTTCGTGTGATACATGTAAGTGTTCTAGGTCAGCATTTCCAGATTTGGACATTTGAATGTATGTTTGTTCAGGAAGGCTATCTTCAGTTGGTTTTGCTGGAATTGTAGTGTCCTTCGTGTGTTTGCTTCTAGCCTCACTGAAATTTCCTGCATACTGCCAATGTGTAACTTCATTCTGAACAGTTCTTCTTCTTGGCTATCTATCATTTTCTTGAATGATCTAACAGAACCTTCGAGTGATTTGATTTCCTCGTTTTTGGAGTCAATGCGAGCTGAGAGATATTGTTCTCCGTTCCGTGCATTTCACATGCTTTGCTGAGTTTTAGTTTTGTGTTTTCATGATTACATGATATCATGATTAGTATGATTGCTATATTTCATACAGAAATATTTACATTCAGTGTATATTTCCCCTTATGTTTGCATTGGACATCTGCGATGTTCAATTTTCTATGAATACACTTAGAAAAGTGTTTGAGGCATATATCGTACCTAATACACAATACACCGCCATTGAATTTCATTGTTGATCTATCATAGACAGTCCGATTTTGAAGTATATCAGTACTGTAACCACTGGTAATGGTCTGATTTTATATATATATATATATATATATATATATATATATATATATATAATTTGAAAGATAATATATCCAGAATACAATGAGTAGGTTATACAGCTAGGGCGTGTCACGGGTAATCACTACCGCCTGAATAAGGCATGAATACTAAATAGTGTTTACCTCGTGGTATTAATAAAGTTTTAATCCCGGCCGACCATATCCATTTTGTGATTTTGCTCTTAGTAAGGGAAGGCCTTTTTGTAAATATTTGTAGGCCAAAAGGAATAATCAACAATCATTTTAGAGAGGAAAAATTATCATTATTTAATATTTTTATATTCAACCCCCAGATCCTAGAATTAACTAGGTAGGGCCCCTCGACACGTTACAAAAGTAAACATAAGATTTGCTCCATTTTTTCTCAATTTACATTTTATCCACGAATGCATGTCACGGTATTGCACACATTCTGTCGAGGTGTCTGATCAGTTACCCAGATTCTCTAACCGTCGACTTAACACTCAAGTCACTTTGAATATAGGGCAGCCCAGCAAAATATGGTGAATTGAATGCAGACACAAGGCAATCAATTATAATCAGAAAATGAAGACGGTGTACATCTTGCTGGTGATTTTTGTTGCAGTCAATCTGTGTTCATCGCTTCTCAGGAGATCAGAGAAAGGTCAGTAAGAGTATTGATTTCTAACAAAAAGGAAAGATGTAAAATGTAATGATAAGTAAAGAATATAAGCGCAAAAACTTGTAAATTGATTGCTTTGATTTAGATTATGATGAAATGATCATTTGTTGCACACCACAAAATACAGAAAGACAGATTTATCAGGTTTTTGCAAAAAATAAAAACTCCTTGGAAATTCAAATTTGACACCTTTTATAGAACTGTCTGGAATGGAAGAGGACCTGCGAACTCTGCTGCAGTATCTCCTGTCCAGGGAGCCAAGCCGACAGAATCCCATACCAGCTTCAGCCAACACAAACCTGGACCCGGACTTAGAACATGCAAGTATATTGATACGAATCATTGACTCTGATAGACTTAAAAGGTGATGGCTTTACATTGGTAATTTTCATATATTTTTATTGTATTGCAATCGTTTATAAATATTTCCCGATACTTCGGGGCTGTGTTCCTACATAGTCATGGGTTTTTGTAGCAACCCTGCTGATTGTGACATTGAAAGGCAATTGAAAGTTATTTGACAGTTTTCATCTGAAACCGTAGTCATGAACTTTTTAAGATGGGTTTGTTGTATATATGACACTGTTTTTGCATTCCTTTTATAATACCTGCATTACTGGGTGCATTTATTGTTGAAGAGGGCAGCTATTTTACTTCAAGCTTGAATTATTTTAGAGAAAATAACTGCGTATGAACAGCAAAAATTCAAATTTATCCTTTGTGAAAGTAGAAAGAATGGTTTATGGGAGTTGCTACGTATCTTGTCATGCTCAATAGGAAAACAATGTTGCCGTAATCTTTAGACGAACGGCAAAATGGTCTAATTCAACATTATGAAATTGAATCTGCGTTTGTGTGGTTCAAATGAACTGTAACACTGTTAACTAATAAATGGAAGTTAGCACAGTTTTTTGCGCCTCTAAGTTTGACTTGTGAAAGTTTTTGTAACGATTTAATTTTATTTAAGATTATTTAAGCAGTATTACGATGTACCTAATGTCAACAAGAACTGAATGGCTGTACGTTTATGATTGCATATACTAGATATGATGAAGGTTGTGAGTGAAAAAAGATATTTGGAAGACAAACTGACCTTTGTTTAAAATGTAGGACCTTGACCCCGAGTCTGAAGCTGAAAACGAGGCGGAGAGACAGTCTGTTGACCTACCGGACGGGCACCATCAGGTAGAAGTCTCATATTTATTTCAATAATATACAAACCCTCATAAAGAACGCAAGCACAATAGTATGGCCCTCAGCTCTGGAAACCCTCTGTATTTAACAAAGGACTTGGGCAGACAAATTTCTCTTTAAAACTGACATTAATTCATAAAAGCGCTCCTCAACTGTCACTGGGGTATATATACCGGCCTAGAAAGTCACGGTCGGGTGCTTTCCGATCGAGACATTCAGGTTGCACGGATGCATGAACTACACATTGTAGTTAAATGATTGTAAAAAAAGAATAAAGGAAACTACAATCAATAAAACACAAAATATTTTTACTCTTTTAAAATCAGACGACACGTTCCTCGATTTTAGATAACTTTTTCTACGAATTTGTTATTGATTTACTACTACTTTGACAAGCTTTCTTGCAAAAAATTAGGGTACCTTACCAGGCATTTGTGCAAGATTCTAGAGTATGCAATTTCCTCTATAATCTTACTGAAAATGCACTTGAATTGCTGATATGAAATTTTTGGCTTTTTAAAATTTTAATCATTTAATATGAGTGAGTTAAAATGAAATGTGATAAAATGATATTTTTATTTGATATACTATCAGGCCGTTTAAAACTTGAAAAATAATTATCATTTTTCGAGGAACGCGTCATCTGACTTTAAAGAATTTCCAAGGTATCCGTATTATTTTGCACAGATAGTGCTGCCTTACTTCGAATGCACATCGAACACGTGTGTCGTTCATACAGAGTGCATAACGTCTGTATCATTTTGAAGACCCCGGTGGCACTACATCCAGCATTAGTAACAATGTAACATCGTTTCCATCGGTTTCTACAAAAACGCCCCGTTTCTAAAATACATGCGGTCATTGACATTGCTCGATCTGCCACAGTATGTGGTTTGCGCATGTGCCATGTTATAACTGGCATACGCAGGAAAACGTTCTACAATTTTCGAGGATTTTTGAAATACGTGTGCCTGGATTTCGTCTTGTTTCGTTGTTCATTGGATATTTCTTACCAGTGCAGTGGTTTTTTATTTTTGTTCAAAAAGCGTTTCTACATTGAGTCTTTCGTCCAAAGTTACGTTTTCGGGTGAATGAAATACCTGAATGCGGTGAAGAATGAATAAAGCTATCAGCCTTATATAGGGGGTATGTAGCGATGAGCAGAACAATGGAAATCGACAACTTTTATGGCGGTAGTCGGGGATAAAAAAGAAATAATGCGGATTTATGAATTCATATCAGCTTTAATTGTAATATATACATAAAAAACTAGCGTGCAACTCCAAAGGAAGGCAATGGGTCTTTAACTTTTTCTTTACAACCAGCTATTGGTTATAACATGTGTATGTCTCATTCTTCATAAAATTAATGTCTTTTTCGGTGGAAAAAAAACCCAAAATACCGATGTTTTCCATAAAATATAAAAGTTTTCCGTTGAGAAATACAGCACATTAAATACATGTACATAATTAGGTACAACATCACATATGTATTTGTTTTCATTGATCTGTCTTGTCAGTAGATTTATACTATATAAAGATATTCTGTATCTGTTGTTTGTCTTTATATTTGAGGTAAAACACAAGTATGTTTACTCTTTATCTGTCCTCTATCTAGTTAGTAAACAAATATCTTTTCTGTTTTTCTCTGTAGACGATTTACAACACGGATATACTTTCTGCTGTCCGTCTCTTTAGATGAGATACGTAAAAGGGTTTCAGAGATATATGCTGTCTGTATTTACATTACTTGTCTTCTTAGTGAAGAAGTTTTCAAATACACGTTACACTACTGTATTACCTTGCTTTTGTCTGTAGGCAATATTAGAACATAATTATTAATTACAGGATTAAATACTGTAAACGTACTAAATTTGGCTGTGTATTCTATTTAGTGCTTTTGGCGGAATGCGGCTTCCGCAAAATCAATTACATCCCTAAATGCCATGCATTTAAGTATAAGAATAGTCACATTCAAGAATACGCCAATTCAGATCCACGCCAACATGTTCAAAAATTATTTCACGCCAAATATAGTATGTTTACAGACATCTTCACCACGAAAAATGTAGTGTTTAATGCTGTTTACTCTGGTTTTGTTTTTTCGTTGCAGCCATCAAATATTCACCCATACAACAAGACTGAACACAAAGCAGAGCTCCTGGACAGGCATCGGGGTCACAACAAGGTCTTTAGTTTCTTTTTAAAGATTTTTTAAACAATAAAAGACATAAAGAAACTAAATAATCATTTGGATTATATTCATTTACGACAGTAATGCTATAAATTTACGAACACGTTTATTTTTCTAAGGGTTTAGGGACACTTTTGCTGACTTAATTATAATATCTTCATGATATGTAAATATCAAAATACAGATATCTTTTAGAAATATCAAAATACAGATATCTTTAAGAAAGTGCAGGGAGAAGTAAATATACCACTCATAAATGTAACAAGAAAATATACATGTATTTATTTAAACAATAAAATTCTTTCTTTAAATAAGGATAGGGATATAAAGGTGGCGTTATTGCAGACAAGGTTAGCTTTTTAAAAAGCTAAGAAAGTCAGCCAGCGGAATTTTAATTTTAGGTCAAAAGTGAATACGCCATCTATTAAAACACAAGATAAATAATTTCCAGAACAATAATAGCTATGCGGGTGCACATTTAGTTTGCACTCTTATTTTTATGGCTGTACATAGTACATGAACAGATGTAGATGAGGAGATAAGCGTGTAGCGGTGTAGAGCAATGTATGACTGCACACTTAAAATACTTAAAGTTGTTACTTTGCAAACATAGTGGTCTTGTCGCAAACCACTACCAATATATTTACTTTCTAATCTCATTAAGAAAAGTCGGGAAGATATACGCGGACTCCGGACTATGGCTGCAAACGATTCCCATAGATAGTCTTCCAATACATCGATGCACAGTTTGACCTAGAAACTGACCAGTTTCATAACTTCTTCGAATTTCTTTAACACGAACTGTCTAATTCATTCCCAGAATTCCAATTTACCCAAGCGCAATTGAAGTTTTATCCTAACTTAATTAGTCAGCCCGCGGGCTGACTAAAAAAATACGTAATTCACGTTAGCGGGTTATATAATTTTTTCTGCAATGATCGCTACCTTCAAGTGTATTTTCATGAACATTAATGAATTTACATTAACGTACAATTTTTAATGCGCTTGAATCATCAAAGAAAACATTAATCTTTTCTTAACAAATTAATGAAATGACCGTTAAAAATAAGTAAAATTCATTGCATTTTAATGTACATCAGTGCGTTAGTTAAAAGAAACAGACAAATTGTCTCCTTTGGGATTTTGAGTCTGACATCATCATGATTATTTCGTGCAATTCATGCATTTTTCTAAGGACGATGAAGGTCTCGACCAATCGATAAAAAGGGCAAGTAATTTACAGTCCTGTCAGTTTCTACAGAGCTATGAATTACTGTAACAAATTATTTGCGTAAGAAATAGAGGGAATCATACTTGGTGGATGTAAATATTTGATTTTATTCGCATGATATTTAGACAAAGTAAACAAATATTAAATGATCATTCACAAACATTCAGTTCCTGAAACGATTGAAAACACACTCTGTGTCAAGAAACTTTGAAACCAAAAGAGCGGTGTGGCGAAGAGGAGTTGTTCCATATGAAATAGACGAGGACTCTTACGGTAAATAGTTATTAATAAATGCTTTGTGTAAACCATGCGCGGATCTAGAGGGGCGGAGGTAGGAGGGGTCCCGAACCCCCTGGAAAATGAAAATTTATTAAATTTACATAGAAAATCTTTCGCAAATATGCCTTGGACCCCCCCCCCCCTGACAAACACAATTATCCTTCGAAACCCCCCCCCCCCCCCCCGCTGGAAAACATTTCTGGAATCGCGCATGTAAACCATAGTTAAAAGCGCACTAAATATAAATAGAAATGTGCAGTTTCTAAAATGTTTTAAACACTTACTAATGCCTTTCTTGCCTTACTTGTTAAACGTTTTTTAATACGTTGTTAAGGTTATTCCAAAGGTCTGGCAATTAGACTGATAAAGGGAGCTGCAGACATCATTCAGCAGGAGTCATGTGTTCGCTGGGTGGAACGGACCACCCAAAACAACTACGTAGTTTTTCAGAACCAACCAGAGTAAGTAGGAACCTATTTCTATAAGAGAAGAGGTTGATGAGGTTTTTTTTCAACTAACCAAATTCATCAACATATTACTTGCACAATGTGTATGCTTCATTTGAATGCTTGCATTTCTAATAGAAATCACTTTGAAAGGGTACCAATACTTCCAAATGAGGTTGCAGACTACCAAAAGTGCATCATGAATAAATTAAAAGTATACTGATATTAAGAGATACAAAATGCTAATTGTAATCTGAGCTGGTATTGGGGATAGTTTAATACACTGTATATGACATGACTGACAAGCATTACACAATATTCCTTTCTTTTAGGTGTTCTTCATATATAGGTCAAATTGGTGGCATGCAAACAATATCTCTAGACGCTGAAGGTTGTTTAGATGTAGGTGATGATACAACTGATGTCTGGCTAGTTGTTTCAATGAAATTCTTACCTATAAAAGAAGATTTGTTGTCCTGAATGATATGTGTTTTTCTCGTTGTGTGTAGATGGGCACCGTTCTTCATGAAATGCTACATGCTATGGGAGCACAACACGAACAGTCCAGAAGTGATCGAGCAAATAACATTAGAATTCGCTGGGACAACACACAACCTTCAGAGTCATTTAATTTTGATATGAAATATACAATGAACGACCGGCCCTACGATCTCTGGTCCTTGATGCAGTATGGACTGAAGGTAGGGCTTTTGATAACTGACAACGATTCGAACGTTACGGGAATGCTAGTATTGATAACGCCAAGCACATGGCCATCCAAAAACAACTACCAAGATTTGTTTGTTTTAATAGCATAATAACTAACAGGAACGATGTGATGAATTGTTCAATATGCAAGTTACTTTGTTTCATCAGGATTTTGGATTAGATGAAGAGAAGAAAACTATGGAATTACAAGAAAAAACACTCGAATATTTAACAACTAATATAAAAAACAATTTGGATCTAAACGACATATCAGAAATAAACGAGGCCTACCAGTGTACAAGTAAATTAGACTGCTCATTTCTAGTGAAACAATACTTCATAGCTACTAACTTAACATTGATATCCTTTCTATCACTATATTGGCTACTGTTTTACGATAATCCACTAACCATCAGTGTATAAATCTTGTTTATTTCCAGTTAAATATTTATACACTTTTAACCATTGCAACGTTCATCGATTTATTTTCAGTGTAACATTTATTTACTATAGCATTCTATTCTAAGAATGTATCCACTTGTAGCCGAATTACTACCATTGTAATTTTTATCTATTGTCAGTGTACTATTACTACCATATTACAACTGGCCGCCCAGTACTAGTGTAACATTTATTCACTTAACACTATTAGTAAAACATGAATCAACTCACAGCCATTCAATCAGTTGTTTACTATTTACATTGGGACATCAATCCACTTATCATGAAACTTTGATAAAATTTAAACAAATACTTATATATTCTTTTTTCATTTTTGAATAAACAAAAAATAATTGACAAAATATATCGTTTAAAGGGGACTGCAAGACCCCGTGTAAATATGGTGGAGTAGTGAAACAGTCGGGTTCGGTGTGCAGCTGTGTCTGTCCGGATGGACTACAGGGAGCAGATTGTTCTCAATTAAACACTACCACAGGTTAGTGTTTTCATTGTATCTGGTTTAACGGTGCGACCGTTGGGACGAGGGTAACAGGAACTACACATATTTCGCATTATTCTTTTTCTTTTCCATTAATGTGCCTGGCTTTAATGTTGCGCAATGTCTAACATATTTTAAAGGTTAAAATCATGCTGAGGAAGGCTCCGTTAAAATCTAGGTAAAATCGTTAATATTTTTCTAAAATGAGTAGGAGCTGATTCGGACTCAATTTGTTCATAGGCCTCGAGTAAATCAGCTGGGACTATTGATGCTAATAATGAATTCCAGATCTCTACTCCAGCTGGAAAGAAGGATTCCTGGAAGTATTCGAGGTGACAGAATGGTTGTAAGAACAGTAATGCTTGTTCTCTGGTGCAGTTGCTGTAGGTTGTATTGAAAACTTACTAGATGGAATGTTTGAGGTCATTCACAACCCTTTACACCATGTGTCTTGTTCTGTTATTTTCCTGGACTGCAGGGAATCAAGATGGAGTTGTTGGAACCTAGATGTACGTAACACTGCTCTCCCTGCTGTAATATATTTATATGTTGTCCCCAACGAGCTCGATGGTAACTGCCAGGTTACATTGCTTTGGTGTTGATCTGCAAAGTTTTGTCATGGATGGAATAATTGGCCTCAGTTACATCTCTCTTGTTAGTGATGCGTCTAGCTTCACACTATTCCGGGTTGAAGATTCAACCAGACTTAAATTCCATACTTGTAGTTTGTTCAAGTCCTGCTGAGGAGTGATCGTGTCCTCCTCATTTGTAATCTTTCAGTGCAACATGCAATCGTCTGCAGAGAGCCTTATGTGGATTTGACACAGGATGATAAGTCATTGATGTAAACCACAAACAACAGTAGGTCAAGCACTGTGTCTTGGGGTACATTACAATTACAATTTTACAATTGTCGAGTGAATGTGCCGTTACAATGTCTGGACTGATTACGTGACCTTTAGTGTAAGGAATTGAAGAGATAGATGGGCGGATCCAACTGTGCATATTTCTAATGAATCCGATGGTGTGTTTGGCTTCGCCCTTCACACAGCCAAACCGTAAAACATTTTAAAATGTTTATACGTGTATGCTGGAGCCGAGCCTTAAAATATTTTCATTCATTTTTTTTATCACGTTGATGCATTTATTTGGTAGACCACGCTTTTATATATTATTATAAAACATATGTACTCGTGTGTATTTAATGCAATTGATGCTGCGCTTGTCCCAACGGTCGCACTGTAAAGCATTAATAGTTTCGATATACAATGTTCATTATGCACATGTATGATTGTGTAAATGACATAACGGTATGCAACGTGTAGGCTAATGAAAAAAACACTGACATAGCTATTATTATGTCTTTTTTTCTTATTTTATTCCAGCTCCCGTTATTTTGGCTGCCATTTTTCCGGTTCGACAAAGCTTACTTGATTGTTTATTGGCATGCGCTTGTCGATTTTTATTGCCCCTAAACTCGATTCAAAACTTTCCAAGGTTTAAATCGAAAGTAATTTGAATAAAAATAATTTACTATGCAAAAGATAAGTGTCAAAAATGCTTTAATCAAGAAATATGTTTTACGTATGTCTTTTTAAATCTTAGGCAGAAAATAAAAACATTAACACCAAAAATCTTTAATATACTGAATAAAAGAGCAAAAAATTCATTTAATCAACATATGAAATTGATGAGCATTGAAAGAACTAATATATATTTAAAGGATTTGCATATACCTTTCTACCGTTATTTCCGCAGACAAAATATTTTTACGTATGAAAACATGACGTCATAATGTAGATTGAGCACGCTACGTTAAGTTTAACTTTGGCTAATGATTTAAGTAGGCAGGCGAATCGAAATGTGTATTGCAACTGAATTTTAATCTCTATATTACAAACATCAAACAATATGTTCATTGTTTAAACCAAAACGGTCAGATCGTTTACATTTTATATGCCTGAAGAAAATCTTTTTAGGTTGTGGTGGCATCATACACTTGACAGATGAGACGTGTTCTAACATCAGCCTTCACAACTATGACACTGGCCTGTTATGCACGTGGCTGATCATAGTATGTGTTTTACAATATATCATCTACTTGATCAACCAAATGTTTCCAGTAACATCGCGGTTCAGATATATATGAGACTGCATTTCATCATTGAATAATTTAAGAAAAATAAAATCTGCTGAGGATAACAAAATTACGATTGTACGGGGGTACAGGTTAATGTCATGTTGAAAAATTTGAATTAACCGGGTGGCAGTAAATACAAAATTTACAACATGAGAACTTAATTTTGTATTTACCGCCACCCGGTAAATTCAAAATTTACAACATGACCTTAATTTCAAATTTGCTTGGCCCCGCTGCCACCAAGTTTCCTCATCTTTATACTCAGTTTAAATTTTGGATTTTGCTTAAGTAATATGCATTTAGGAGGGTCAATCAAAAAATACGAAGACAATGTGGCTGTCTATCATATATTTTTCATGAATATCATACCTAACAGAGTAATCTATGCACCTACACTTATTTTATTGATATGTGAAAGGATAACTGCACTTAGCGCCGGGTTTTGGGCCCTTTTCGGTCGCTTCTGTTGCGTTTATTTCTTAACCTAATATCAATTTTGTTAGTTTCTTGTCAATTTCCAACATTAATTAAGATTTTAGACTGTGATACAATAAGCTCATTCTATGTTTTTCACCTTACAACTTTCGAAAAAAGGAGAATTTTCGCTTATCTGCCCTTGATCAAACATAAGATTGATTTTAATATGCATGAGAGGTGGAGCTGACATTGTCAGAATTTAACTAAAATTAGACTAGCATGAATAACAATGTAATGTATATAAAAAATTATTTGATCACCATAACCCTATCTATTCTATATGGTACAAGTATACTATTTACTATGGTTTCAACAATTAGACCACGCCCATGCAAGTACAGAAGACTTTAAATCAATGCTTGACAACTAACGTGTTCGAAAACATTGTCCTAGGTAGCACGTAACATGCTACCATACACGTCACGTGATAGGATTTTGTATTCACAAAGTTACCTGAGGTGGGAAATCACGTGGTGAATTATAATATTCAACATGCATCAACCTTTGTTAGAACAGGGAAGGCGAAAGTAAGAAGAAGCAGTTTTTACTCATTTAAACCAGGAGAGCATGTTTGTCTATTAATCTCTCTTTGACATAAATTTGATAATGCAAATATACAACTACTGTTAAACGGAGAACAAGAGACAAACATGCGCTGACTGTGTATGATATATAAAAGTGGCCGTCCTCATTATTGTATGGAGATTCGAGAAATCGTGATGACCCTCGCCTATGAAAACAAATTCGTACTTGGTAACACATACTTTTATTTAACGCAATTACGTAAAGTTGCTGTTTAGATGTTGACCATTTCTACAATTGAAAGAAAAAATTAAAAGTTTATTTTCTCGCAAATATTGCATGCCCTTAAGTGCAGTCATCCTTTAAGTCAATTTGCTCAAACGGTTTTTGTGTTATCCCTGTTTAAAAACAACATATTTTGTCACCACGGAGCACGGTAACGTTCAAAACATGACGTCAAGATTAAACGCACAGTTTATAGAAATACCCGTTATTATATATTACGCTTAGTCTATTGCCACCTTACAATTTAAAATGGCACTGTACCACTTAACATCTTATATGCACACATTTAGTCAAGAATCATAAGTTAGTTCTTTAAAGTTTTCTTTTTTTTTTACTGTGTCTATCTTTACAGTTTACAGTAAGGAAAACCCTGAACGTCGATTGACGTTACTTATTCTTTTGACCAAAAATTTACAGATATTCTAATCTCTTTAGGACTGTTTGATATTCAAAAATACAATTATCACCACCCCCACAAAATGTTTTACAGTTAAACCTAAACGTGCAAATAAATTTTGGCTTATTTTTTGCACCATTGAACATTTTTAAAATTTGTATCGGTTTTACCCCAAATTAAAGCCACATTGTTTGTTCTTCTCGTTGCCCCGTGGCGTCCGGCGACGTCAATTTTTTTAGTCAATTCTAAAGCCAACTATCTGTCTTTAGTTACTGATATCTGTTTAACAAAATAATATATCCCGTCATTTTTGATACATAGAATGCCATGACTATACTTAATTTGAGGTATCAATATTATTTGTTTTTAAGCCCAAATTATAGAGATATTCTTTAAACATTATATGGTGTATTGATGACATAGCACAAATTTTGACCGTGCACCGTGACCTCATTTTTGTAGGATTAGATTCTAAATAATTCTTAAAAATAAAGGAATATATTCTTGCAAATTGTTTGAAACTATTGCTTAATAATGTCTACCAAATTTAGTTATGATATGACGTTAAATAACATCGCTAAGACAAAAGTCCTCGTATTTTTTAATTGACCCTCGTATTTTAGGAATTTGAGTTGAAAACTGAGTTGAGTAATATGTTGATGGAGGTGGTGGGGGATCCAACACGTTTTGACTAAATTCCAGATAGGAAAAAACAGAACAAAACGTAATCATTTTTAACAGATCACAGACGTTATTTTGAAATTGTAATACCGTAGATACTTGTCGTTAGGTACTTCCTCTTTTAACGGTTTGTTATTGTCATTTTTTTTTATAAATTAGTGTAAAAGAAAACTTTTCAGTTGATACACATCAAGGTCTGACACTTGTCCAATTCAATTGTAATGTATTTTACTTATCAAGTAATTTTAAATGGCGTAATGGGATATAAAAGAAACAACCTTTTTGCAACTATATAATTTTGCAAATTGCTTCTCAAAAAAAGTATATGATGATTTATTTAATTATTTTTGCGATTTTGTCAAAACATTTTCTGATAGAAAGATTAGCAAACGTGTCTTAACAGCAATTATCTGGTATTTACAAAAGTAGAGTTAAAATACAACAAATGCCAAACAGATAATCTAATTTTTAAAAAAGTATTTCTATCTGCTCAATGTTTATGGTTGAACCATTTGCAATGCCTATGCATGCATGAGATTTACAAGGAATACATTCAATTCAAGGAGACGGGAATAGAAAGGACTGCAAATAAATTGGTGTTTTGTATCTGATATTCAATTTGCAGTCAAGTTATTTTGTACCTAAAGAAATTAAGATACAGTTAAGTGTATATCATACTTATATACATTATGTTTAAACACGCATCAATGGAATCTGATTAGAGTCAGCATAATTGATTATAATTTATAAACATATCAGAGAGTTAAAAATAAGTGACCATCCTTCCTGACAGATATTCCTACAATAATACAATAAAACTCTTTGATAATATCACCTAATATGTTATGACCAATTCTTTACTTAAAAAAAAAGATAATTCGCCGGGCAGAAAAAAACCATCACATTGAACTTTCTAAATATATCTATGATATTTGAAGGTATCATTAAAATTAAAAAGAATACAGTGAAGTCCATGATTCATAAAATTTTAATTTTAATAATGAAAAACTTACCATAAAGGGAGGGGTGATAATCTCGTTGTTTAATACAAAATACAAATGCAAAATGCAAAAATTTTATTGGCACAAACACAATTACATGTAAAATAATTGGCAAAGGCCCAATATATGTATAAACAGAAGTATCATTTTTATTCCATATCAGTATGAAAGATATACATGTATAATTGTATTTCACATTCACATGAGAGGAAAATATACTAGCGGAAAAAAGAAACTGTGCATTATTTAATATATGAAAAAACATTTATAAACTACAATGAACAAATTTAATTTTTTGTAATACTGTTAACACATGTATTCGTAACAACATCTCATAACACATTTATGTCAACGTCAAATAACGTCAATTTCAGCACACTCGAAAGTCACTGTTATTTGAAATTGAATTAACAAAATTAATAACGCGTGTGACCACCATTTGCGTTCACGCATGCTTGACAGCGACGCCTCATTGATGCCACTAAAGTGTTCAGAAATGCTTGAGGGATGTTGTGCCAGATGTTGGTTAAAGCCTGGCCTAAATCAACCAATATCACTGGCTGATTTGTTAAACGGCGTAAACGTCTTTCCATTTCATCCCAGACGTGCTCAATCGGCGACAAATCGGGGGAAACAGCTGGCCAAGGCAAGACATCGACATTCTGTTGAATAAACAAGTCCCTGACTACAGGTGCAACGTGTGGCCTTGCGTTGTCTTGCTGCAGAGCGATGTGATTTTGATGTCTATGTATGAAGGGTATCACATGACGCTGAATAATTTCATCTCGATAGCGTACGCCGGTGAGATTTCCATTGACAATTTGTAGAGGGGTCCTTCCACGTGCTGATATTCCACCCCACACCATAACGCTACCTCCGCCAAATTGTCGACGTTGCACAACACAACGCGACGATACACCCTACAACGGCCGTCACTGCTATCCAAATGAAATCTGGATTCATCAGTGAACAGAATATTGGCCCAGTCCTGTATTCTGAATCGCAGATGTCGTGTGCACCACGCTAGTCTGGCGATACGATATCGTTGAAGCAGTACTGGGCGCACCGGCTGGCAGTAAATACAAAATTTACAACATGAGAACTTAATTTTGTATTTACTGCCACCCAGTAAATTCAATTTTAGCCCTGGAATGCTACGGGCAGTCAAACTTGCTGTCTGGAAACTATTTCTCAGATTCACAAGTCTAATGTAGTTGTCCTGTTGATGTGACGTCACACGAGGTCGCCCAGAGCGCGGTCGATCCTGGGTGTTGCCAGATTGTTGAAAACGTCTCCATAATGACTGGATGGTGTTCCGATGAACTCCAAAGTGTCTTGCTACAGTATTTTGTGCCATTCCAGCTTGCAGCATCCCAACAGCAAGATTACGTTGGTTTTCGTTGAGTCGTGTCATGACATAGGGGTAAATTTTGTTGAAACTAAAGTGATTTCCTTAACAAAAAAGGTTTAACCAAATCCTTTACAGTTCTTTTTCCAAACAGTATTGGCCCGTAAAACTCGTGCGTACAAATTCTTCAATAAACAACAGGTGCTCACTAACCATGAAAAAGTCCGTGCACCCGGACAGTTACCATCCGATATTGTCAAAAACAATACCATTATCGATTGTTTAAATTTTATAAATACAAACAATAGATATAGAAAAATTATACTAAATTTTATAATGCACAGTTTCTTTTTTCGCTAGTATAGTTCTGACAATTAAGCTTGTGCACTATTTCTGTATAATGTATATTTATTGATAAATGAGAGAATTATTTTCAACACTGTTGAAGATTTACTATCAAAAAAACTGAACTTAGCCTCAAGGATATCTGACATTTTTGAAAAATTAATTCTTGTATGAAAACATGTATATAAATTTATTTCAAAATCTGTGTTCAAATGAATATATTTAGAACAGCTGAATAAAAAATGAAATTCATCTTCAATTGCTCCAGTGTTACAATAGTTACAAAGTCTTTCATGCTTTGGAATAGATAAGTGTCTACCTTTTTCTATGGCAAGATTATGTGAACTTAATTTTAAACTACTATATCCTGATCTCTGTACATTTCTTTTCAATACATCAACATAAGAACACCGTTAAAAATTATCAAAAACAACGATAAAATTAAAGCTTTGATGAACTAAACAATTTTGAATGTTCTTCCTGTAAACACTGGTCTGTTATTCTTTGTTTTAAACTTGATAGAAGAGGTTTTATTGAACTACCTCTGTCGATAATATATCTAAACCCTAAATTGTAGATAATTGAAAAAATGCATTTTGTCCATGAATTTGTATGAACTGTTGCTTTATAAATTTTGAACACCAGTGTATTTTCAGAGGTAATAATATGGTTCCAAAACTTTATGTATGAAAAATGTATTTTTGTCCATAAAGGTAGTCTACCTAGTTCTGTTCTGCAAGGGGCATTAGTAGTTCTACTGTGTACACCTAAAATTTCCTTAATGAATTTCATGTGATGTTTTTCTGTAACAGAATTTTAGTAAATAAACCCTATATCTCATTACAAAAGAGAAGGACTGGTGTTACTGTATAGTGTCAAAATATCCAACTGATTTTAGTAGGTCTTGGGAGGTAAGTGTATAATCAACAAGACTACACCCATTGTATGTATAACAGGTGTGTTTACCACTGAGATCACCAATAGTTCTACCATTTAGGATTCTTATTCCAGTTTCTCTACATAATTATGTTTAGAAGCAGTTTACCACTATTGTTAGTGTGTTTGTGGTCAAGATTATTTCTTAACAATGTACTATCAAATTGATAATGAAGATCGTCACCATCAACACAATGGGAATCCTTGTCAAATAAAATAAAATAAAATACATGAACGCTACGCCTCTCTACATCAAATCTTTTACAAACCAGACACAATACCGGAGTCATGGGTTCTCTAAAATGATGTCGTTCTGTACATATCAAAACAGGAGCGCATCATATTCACAATGCAGTTATCACTAATTTTTATAATAAGATTAACAAATCTGTTAAATTCTAGGCTTTTGAAAATGCAATGTATCATATTTGCAAACGTGGCAATGTATGTTGATTGTGTCAAAATTTCATCATGTCTCTCATCAGGCACCAGCTGGAAAAAGAATTAAGGCTACAATTCTATATATGGATCTCCCGAGTAGCTCAAAATATGACTGTTATCACTGGCTGGAATTCAGGGACTATCTGATGGGAGCCCCAGGAAAGGAGTGAGAATCTCTCTCTCTCTCTCTCTCTCTCTCTCATTATCACTCTCTCTCTCTCTCTCTCTCTCTCTCTCTCTCTTGGCTAAAGCTTAAATTATAATATCCTTTAAGCGGTGAAACAATTCATAACAGATATGCACGTTTATAAGGTGTTAACTATATAACACACACAGGAAATGTGGCACGGTAGGCGGGACTGTGTTTAGGAAGGCGATACATGGCGATCCGTCCGTCATGATGGTCAGATTCAACAGCTTAAGGTCCAGGACTCCGGGTCTGGGGTTTGATGTCAAACTGGAGGCATATTCTTCAGGTTTGATTTTTTTTTCAATTATGTCGAATTCTGAAAAGTACTTCGCTATTAAAATTAATTCTAGTACACTGAGAAACGAATCAATATATTTTCTTCTATGAGATATTGAAGAGAATAAAACTTAAAAATCTTGTCTTTTAAGGTAGTGGTATGCGTGGTATTTATAGACTCAATCATATAAAGCCTAGGTTTAAATTAAAGATATGTGTGGTAGATTTTGTATCGGGTTTCAGTGTGATGTTAGCCATTCATTGTATCTAGATATTTCCTTGCAATGTACTAGTATTTTATGTTTTTGTTAATAATACGAAGGGGTGGAGGTGAACGCGCTATGAATATATTAATTAAAATTAATTAAAGTGATACATCAAATCAATATTCAAGTGTTACAAATAATTTAATTCGTCATTTATGTTGATGCCCTCCTTTGCTGACTATCAACTATACAGTACATGTAGGTCTCAAATTGGTTATATAATAAACATTCCTGAGATCCTGGTTAATCGGTGCTTTTATCCTGATAAATGTCGTTTATTATTTGTTTTTTTTTATGATCACGTTTCTTAAGGTCAAAATCTAGTAAATGATCCCAGAGTGTCTTTTTGATGCGAGAACCATTATGACGTCATAATTGATTTGATGAAAAACTTTCCACTACTTTTCGGCTTTAAAGGAATTATGTAGAAAATGAAACAGTTTCTTGACATTCTTAAGCAAATCATGAAAAAAGTAATCCCGATACCTATATCCAATTTTACATCATTTTAAAGAGGAGGTCAAGAGCTTTTTTGATGCCGTTTTTGGAAGGACTGTAGGCATTCTAGATATATTCCATTAGTAAAATATGGACAAAACTCTGAGATTTACTTCTTATTTCCTTCATATTTTGTAGAAAATTACAGTTCAAAACATGATTTTTCATTGTGTTTAACAAAACTTTGAGCCCCGGTACACCTTATGAAACAGCTATTCTTATGAAGCATCATTGAAAGAATTTATATCTTGAATTTCATAAACCTGTAGGCACCTTTCATTTACAAGATCTTGACCTTAACCTCAATCATTTCTATATTTTATTCAATAGATACATTACCATTCTTACCGCTTATAATTGACATTGTTTACAAAAGCGATATAGAGAAAAATCAGAACCGGATACCTTAAACACTATGTAAAAGTCTAACCAATGTTGTAAAAACCGGATTTGACGTAGCGCGTTAATCAGACAACTTTAAACATTTTTTTTCCTTATTTTAACACCTTACAAATATTGCAAAAAAGGATGTTCTTCTGTTGGAATTCACAACCCGAATGAATCAAATAGATTACAAAAACAATACCTTCTCAAACAAATGAGTGTGTTGTATATATACCTCACGTGACCAAAAAGGGGGACATGTAAAATATTGCCTACATTTACCAAGGAAGGTCAAAGAGGAAATACTATTAAAACAATATAACTTTATTATGAACGTATTCTAAATTGTTTAACTTCACCTCTGATTTGTTAATACTTTGTTGTCGAAATTTTGAAACTGGTCTCGCTTTTGTTGCTCTTTTTATTAGGATGTGTCAGCAGACCCTGTTTACATGGTGGCGATTGCTTAGAGCTAGAAAATGGAGGATTTTATTGTAGATGTAAAAACGGCTTCTCTGGCGATACCTGCAATTACATATCAGGTAAGAGAGAAACGGTCGTAAATGTAGAATGATACCGATACTTTTTAGTTAAAATGATAATGGTTTTGTGGTATTCAAAAGATTATATATATGACATGTCTACTCTTTGAGAGGGTTTAATACCGTGGTACCGGTGTAAATCGTTATGGCTCATGTTTTAATTGTTTTGTAGGGCCCCCTCATCCTCTTCTCGACATCCTCAATGAATTATCATATAATGAAACAAATTATTCACCCTCAATAATACAAGTAAATCCAAAACTTCCGTCCATATGAACCTGTGAAAAAAAGTTTTATAATCAATTTTCAGAAATTGGCTTTTAGATGATTCCATTAATGATATCTAAGGTATACTGTATCTTTTAAAGCACACAAACAACTCGTACCTTTTTTAACCACATTTTAGCAAAAGACATGACAAGCTGCTCGTTTAATGACGATTTTCAGTCATGTGTGTTTGTCCAGGGAGCGGACTCTGAGGTGAATTGGACACTCAGTTCCTTTGTAAGTACTAAATTTCCATAATATTTAAAGTAGAAAATCATTCCAAGTAGTAGCGATGCTGAATGATCATCAAACGGGTAAGTCGACTGTGAGATGCCTGAATCGTTTTCAAATTTTCACATTTTGCAGTTGTCTAAAGACGTTTACAAATGGATGTGTAAGCCTTCCCTTAGAATTGTCTTTCTAAAGGTCGTTTATTGTCCATATATGTATTTTAGGTCATGTAGTATACCAATGATGGGAAAGGATAATTCTTTCTTTATTTCTTTATAAAAATTATTAGTCCTTTGGTTTTAGGGAATCTTTCCCGGAAACAGAGCTGGTCACCCTTATTTGATTATGTTTGCAGAGGATTTTGGAAAGGAAGCGAGACTTAAGACGCATGCAAAATTTGAAAGTAAATTTTTCTGTGGTATTACTTGGCTTGGCATTTATTACTCAGTTCTGTATTCCCAGAAATTGATTTATTCAATAATAATACTAATTAAATAATATTTCTACCTTTGGTTCATAGACTCCTCTCAGATGTCATTTCTTTTCTCTTTTTTTTAATACCAGTATTTAATTGTTTGAACAGATTAATATTTAAACATACGAGCATCAATAAATCGTAACACAGGAGGATTATCTGCCATTCAGTCAATGAAAATGTGACTGAGATGTAACATTGTAACTAATAAGTAACTGAATGGGATAGTTCTGCCAGTTACTTTTCAATTAACGTTCAGTTGACTGACCATGAATGGTAGATATTCATCCTGTGAAGTTCTTTGTGACCAACAGCAGCACATCGGTGTCTTCACTTCCGGTATTACTTTGAGTCAACTGACGAAGAAGCTGGGGATTCTGAGATCAGTGTTTATTACAGAGGGTCATCAGTCAACAAGTGGACACACTTGGAGGCATTCGATGGTTCTGAGTTCGACAGCTGGTCTTATGAATTCGCTTCCCTCAATATTCCACCTGTTGACGGTCTGCAGGTAAGTTATACAGCGGTAATGAATTGCTGAGAGTCAGTTATATGCGTGAAAACTATTGTAAACCGTATTCATCTTAAATTTTCAGTTATATATACGATACGTCGCCGGTTACCATAAAACGATATTGGATGAAATTGCTGTTTTGCCTGGGAAATGTGACGATTGGGGTATTTGATTGCAATCACATTTGAGAGAGAGAGAGAGAGAGAGAGAGAGAGAGAGAGAGAGAGAGAGAGAGAGAATTTATTTGATTTTCTATTTGTAGTGTGTTATGATAACCCGTGCACACACGATGGTACCTGTGAATCACTGGAGCCGCCAGGGGAGTTCATTTGTCATTGTAAGCCGGGATTTAGTGGACCAACCTGTAACGAAGTAACAGGTAAGCAGTCAAAACATTTCAATAAATAATTGCATGAGAGAGAATTTAGTAATCATTTGAATTAACTCAGATTAATTTTTCCCCCGGCGCTTTGTGTGTCCATCCTTAAACTTTTCTAAACTAATCTAAATTTATTTTTACAACCACTGGGCCTATTTGGTTTGAACAAATGCGGTAAAGCGTTTTAAATGCTTTCCTCCAAGTATTTCATGAGAGAGAGAGAGAGAGAGAGAGAGAGAGAGAGAGAGAGAGAGAGAGAGAGAGAGAGAGATTAATTTATTACAGTAAGTATCTTGCAAGAAAACAAATTATGATACTAACATGGTGGCAAAGAAGCTACTTAGTATATCCTCCGCACTCTTCAATTTGTTACAGTATCTTACAGATATAAAGATTAAGTCATTTTGAAAACTAAAACTCATGATTCCAAAAATTCTTTATGATCACGTTTTAAATAGGGGTACGAGAATGCCGACAATTAGGTCTAAGATTATGTATTAAATTTAATAGAAAACATTTTTCTCTACAAAATAGGATAGCCATTTTTTTTTATAGATTTGATCATTATTAACTAAGGTAGACTTGTGTGTATTTCCAGCTGATGCTACATTCAACTGCACGTTTGATCGTATTTTCGAGGGATGCATATTTTACCAAGAAAGCAGTTCCGAATTTTTGTGGATGATTCAATTTCAAAAAGTCAGTAGCCAATAGTTTTAATCTTAATATATTTTTAAGGATACATTGTAAAACGACTCATAATTTTATGCAGAAGAACGCGCTTTCAAATTAAAAAAAACCAATATCGTATTTTCGAAGAATGCATATTTTACCAAGTTATATGCGCTTTCAAATTTGAGAAAGTTTATTTGTAGGAAAATGGTCGAGGGGAAATTTTGCAGCCACCATTTTTGTATACTACAGACTATGAGGCAATGGATACCAGGTCTTTTTTAGATCTCAATGTAGACCTTACAGGTAAGTTTTATCCACACATTTTTATTTCACCGAGACGAAGTCGGGGGAGCTTATGCTATACCCCGGCGTCCGAACCTGGTTAAAGTTTTTGTTGCAGGTCCTGTATCTAAGTTATTGCTTATCCTATCTTCATTAAACTTGCATGGATGATACATTTGGACCTACTTATGGACTTGGATGCTGAATCTGGGCCATGAATTTCAGATGCTGGAGGATATTAATGTTTTTGAAGCAGGTTAAAGTGTTTAGAGCATGTGCCTCTGATGATTATATTTTGGGTATTACTGGTCCTAACTTCACCAAACTTGCATGGATGGTGTGCCTTATGATACTGATGCACATGACAAGCTTGAATGGTGAATCTGAGCCATAGGTTTCGGATGCTGTTTTTAGAGCTGGTTAAAGTTTTTTGAGCAGGTGCCATCTGATGATTATATTTTGGGTATTACTTGTCCTAACTTCACCAAACTTGCATGGATGGTGCGTCTTATGATACTGATGCACCTGACAGGCTTGAATGCTGAATCTGAGCCATAAGTGTCGGATGCTTGATGACGTTTAGTTTTTAGGAATAGGTCACATGTTTAATAGATGATAGTACTCTTTCAGACTTGCATAGTTGATTAAACAATAATATGAATCAATCTCAGAGGTAGCTTCAGATGCAGAGCCTGATGATACGCTATTGTTTTATATAATTCAATATTATATCATATATTATATTGAAAAAAAAATATATGACTATATATGATATTGTATCAAATATTTTGTATAGTATGCTATGATATTGTATCATTATATTGTTATGTATAAAATTGTTTATTTTGATACAAGATTGAATAATACGATATTGTATTATAGATTAGTGTATCACATGATATTGTTTCATACGATATTGTATGATAAATAGTATTGTATCATATAATACATTATTGCAGTTTACTGTACCACATGATATTGTATCATGATATGATACAATGTTTTATCAAATTATATTGTATCACATGATACAATATCATTCAATACAATATCATACTGTATCATATTATATGTCACATATTTTACATTGTGATGTGATATGATATTATATTATATGATAATATGTTGTATCATATATCATATATGATTGTATTGTAATATATGATCAAAAATGTATAACACGATATCATATTATATCATATGATACAATATCATATCTTGATACAATGTCATATCATATGTTACAATATCATATATTATCATTATATTACAGTATTTTATTGTATCATATGATATATATTGTAAAGTATCATAGAATGCAACATCGTATTTCATAATATCTTACCTCCTGCTAAATTGTGAGGGTAACAGCAGTCACGTGGAAACCATGTATATTCCATACATAGTAAATCATATTACCCCCTTTCAGCAAAGTATTATGCTGTCAGGTTTTGTTCCCAGATTGAAACCTGTAACTCTGTTATAAAAGTTGTTTTTTTATTGTTATATTCATTATTTGCCATTTAAACAAAGGCAGTTGGTAAGATATACTCGCTACATGGTTTGTAATTGACCTCGAGCTCCGCTCTCGCCCCATATGGAATTTACTGACCACTAATAAACCATATTAGGTCAACTACAAACCATGTAACTAATATCATTGTATTGATCAACATTGTACAATACCGTATGAAATGAACATATGAATATCAAACATTTTTTAACATATGATATACGATATTGTTTCAATAAAGTATCCATGAATATCCAAGATCATTAACTATGATTTTCATATAATGTGATAAAGGTGGTCTCATAAAGGAAATGCCTCGTCTCGGTGAGCTTTGTAATCTTGATTACCTATGTTTTTCTATATTATGATATAATATTGTATCATGATATTGTCATGTTTAGTATTGTAAATTATGATACGATATTGTATATTAGGATATTTTATTATATATTATTTTATCACATGATATTCATATGATATTGTTATATATAATAGTGTATCATATGATATCATATTTTATAATATGATATTATATTATGATATTGTATTATATGGTATATTACTGTATCACATGATTTTGCATTATATCATATGATACACTGTTGTACCAAATTACATTGCATCATATCAAGCAATATCATTTTTGTATCGTATATGATACAGTATCATACGATGCAGTATCGTACTATATTATTCAATATAATAGCATATTTTACAATATTGTGATGTATTAGGTGATATGATATTGTATCATATCATACTTTATTGTATCATATATTATATATTATGATATTGTGTATTATGTGATCAAATACAATAATATATAACATAATACAATGTCATATCATATGTTGCAATATTATATTGATCATTATCTATTACATAATGGTATTGTATTATATGATATATATTGTATAGTTCATAGAATGCAATATCGTATATTATGTTATTGTATTGATAAACATTGTATCTTACAATATTGTATGAAATGACCATATGATTATCTTATAATTTTTAAACATACGATATACGATATTGTGTCAAAACAGTATCTTTGAATGTTCAAGATCATGATTATCTATGATTTTCATATAATATGATAAAGGTGGACTCATAAAAGTGTTGCCTAATAAAGGTGATGCCTCGTCTCGGTGAGCTTTGTAATCTGTGATTACCTATGTTAAGTTTTTACGGTACCTTGATAGTTAGGCATCACTATGAAAATAAAAAATATTGAAACCTGGCTTTCAATGTCAACAGATAAAGTAAAGTATAAAATTTAATGAAGAATGAACACTATTGTGTGCCACCTTGAAGTTCTTTTAATTTTAAGAGAAATTTGTACTTGTATCTATAAACCAGTAACAAATTGTTATAGATAGTTTATTCTATACATTCCAACGGAAGTCAATGTAGAATGTACTGAAGTTTGTTTTTATGGGGTATGGATAAGGACTTGATTAATAAAACTATATATAAAAAACTAATATATTCGTCCCAGCTGACGTTTTTCATACGTATTGTTAGACCATAATTAATCACTTAATTGTCTACGGATTTTTTTTTTCGTTTTTCCTGATTACGACAAAGAGCACACGGCGGATGTGACCGGTCAGCAGAGAATGCTTACTCCTCCATGGCACCTGATCCTACCTCTATTTTTAAAGAGGTCCGGATCCGTGTTCGCTCTGCTAATGTATTGTTATTTTCCTTTGGACATTTGAATTTAAACACCGTTCATTATCACCACATGTCATAATCAGTGTCGCCCCGAAATTACAGTCAATATTCGTTTGGTTATATGAAGGAACAAACCAAAAATCAAGAAAGGATTTGAAAACAGACCGCCGTAATATTTTCAGCTCAACATAGAATTCACAAATTCAATTTTGCGCAAGGTCCATTTTCAAATTTTCGTCGGCATCAGACGTGATATTCCGCCTCCCGTAGAAATTGTTCTACAGATGTTCTACCAGTTTTTAAATAAAGGAATGGATTCAATATCTATTTAATTGTTTTATTATGAAATAAATTCAATATTTAATTATTTGTTTTATTCGATATTAAATGATTTTGGGCAATTTACGCTTTATTCACCATTTTATATCGCAAAACGGTTTATAAAAAAGCGTAAACTGTCCCAAGTTATCTTATATCGTATAACAATAATTCTTAAATAATCAATATATAAACAATAACCCTTAAAATAATTTGCAAATCTTTGTATCCGTTATGATAGCAAACAGTCGTCCGTTGTTTACTTGCATTGATCGATCGCCTATTATGACGTCACATTGTTTTGGACCTCGAAGACTTATTTACATCACCGTTTACGAATCCACAAATCAGAAGCGATTTAATTTAAATAGAGGGAATATTCTTTAGATATTATTACAAGCCGGTCAACAACAAAAAATATTTTTTTGATGAGCCAATATCACAGTTATTGACTATTTGTGTATATAGAATTATATAGTGGGATTATACTACTGAATAAATCAAATCGTATTATTTTAGTAATCGCTAATTTGTCAGTGAATGAAAATTACTATAATCTTTTTAAACTTTTTTTCGTTACAGAGGCAGAACGTTGTTTAGAGTTTCAGTATGTTTTCTTTCTTCCTTCCGAAAAAAATAAATACTCTGAAATTCAAGTGGAGTACCATCGTCCAGATACAAGCGACTGGGAGGTTTTGGGGAGTTTCAGTGGAGAGAACAAAGATAAAACCACAGCAGCTCTCACATTGCCCGTTATACAGAATCTGAAGGTCAGATTAGAGTTGCTTAAAAAATATTTGTTTTACATGTATATATAGTCAAGAAACATTCCTACATTAAAAAATAATGTTATGTTTAAGAATTATTCTAAAACAAAGTACAAGTTCATTAAATACAATGATTTGGAAACATACTAGCTTTATGCTATTCGGTTCTTCATTGAAGATATCAATAGTTCTGATTGCTAGAAAACAGAGGGTAGCAATTGATAACATCGTGCTCCGCCCAGGAAAGTGTCATCAAAGAGAAAAGGGAAAGACATCAGGTTATAATATATTATAATAAATATAATAGTATTCTACTTAAAATCTATAAAGCTATAAAGAGCGTATTTTTCATTTCTGTGAACTTTTGAAAAAAGTTTTACATTTTAATATTTACATTTCACATATTTTTTGCATGTAAAGTGTGTGGAATGTTACTGTAGATATATCACCATAACACAGATAGGATACTCAAAGGTTAAAATGACGAGTTTTATTAACGCGCGTTACTCAATTTGTATGTTGCTCAATGCACACATCGCTGCAGTTATGAGACCATATTTTTCAAAAAATAATGATTCAATGCTTAAAAGATATTATAATGATTATTATTTGTTTATTTTCTAGAAACATCATGAAAGAATGGACGTAAATATTGAAGAATATACTATATTTTTGTATTTTAAATAGATGCTAATTTTGCATGCACATTCGAAGAGGAGGAAAGCAATTGCTTTTTTGAAGATTCTCAAAATGATGATTTTGATTGGAAAAGAAAATCGGTAAAATAAAATTAGATTCTTTTTTAGTCATTTTGACGCAATTTAGCTAATCAATGTTGATAACTCAAAATAAAACAAAATATGATTCATTTTGTTAATGAATAAAAAAGATATCAAATATGATTTTTCATCAGAAAATGTTCTTATTCGTTTCACTTATACAAACATCAATGATTTATAAAAAAAAACACACACATGTATATCTGGATTTGAATCGCTCAGATGATGCAGTTTACTTCTAATATAAATACAAATTGAATACATTTCTTCTCTATATTCCTTTCTACAAAATAAAACAAGACTTTTAAAATAATACTAGATTAACCTGTGCAAGCACATATGGATCAAGCTAGATGAAACAGAATGTGGAAAGGGTGATAATTAAAATAATTCATGTCCTGTCCAATACCCTCTCTCTGAGTCTCCAAACGATTTTTCCATTAGACGTTAAAAAGGCAAGGATAATGGAGAAGAGTGCCTTTCCCCTAGGATAGCTAACGCGCGTTATTAAATTTGTATGCACACACCGTTGCAGTTATGAGACTATATCTTTCAAAAATTAAGTATTCAAGGCGTAAATGAAAAAAATATATTGTTCATTTTAGCATTGTATCATTAATGTGTAAAGTGTTAATTCAGGCCCGCGCTTGCGCGGGGTATCATCTAATTTTACTTATTTGTTTACCAAACACTCATTACAGGGAGCTAAAGCTAGTGGTTGCTAGTACTTGCTACTCTCTCAAAGTAGAGCTCATAATCTAGTGTCTCCGTTCCACATTAAATGGAAAATTGTTTTACCAACTTCGTCTTCGACAGTGTAAGCTCCTGAAGCTAAACTACTCGCATCTGAGTAAACGATGACAAATTTGATAGTCGATGTTTGTAAATACTGTGTGTTTTCTGAATATATGCATTGTAGCCAAAAATAACTTTAACTCAAATCCTCTCAATATCTCAACAAAAACGAATCATGTTGGTGTGTTACACATGGTACCCTTAACCGGTGACATTGAAATAATCCGGAATAAAGCAACTGTTTCGTGAATACTTCGTGTGGGCACTGAAATAGAAAAAAACACTTTGAATTCCACAAATTTCCTAAACATTCTGCTTTGGATAAAATGCAGATTTTTCAAAAAACAATAAGCTAAGTAGACCAAATTCTGACAAACTGTTTTGGGTAAAACCAGAAATGACAAACATTAATTCATGTTTGGGTGGAGCAAACACAGCACCATCATCTAGGTAAAGTACCATTTTTATTTCCCTCTTCCTCCAAAATTTTGACATTAGGTTTAAGGCAGTTCGTAAGAATGAGTGCTTCTGACGAGTTTTTGATTTTTACCTGTTCGGAATAATTTTCAATAATTCAGAATCCTTAAAATCAAACGCTCTCGACTCTTATTTTTCTAATTCTTCTAACAAATCGGCGTTAAGGTCAAGATCTAGTAAATAAAAAAGAGTCAACAGATTTCTGAAATTTGAGAAAAGAATAGGTCAAAAACATTGTATATGCACTTTGAAGAAGTCTCTCCTTTGCTGTCTTTCGGTAAATCCGCATATAAAGTCTTTTAGTCACCCGAGTCGCCCATATTCCGTGAGAGAGAGAGAGAGAGAGATAGAGAGAGAGAGAGAGAGAGGCGTGTTATCTGCACTGAAAGGAGCCTTCGAAAGAAAGGCTATTATATAACTTTCGGCGCTAACATCGGCCAATTAAAACCTGTGCAGATCTATATTTTAATGTCACTAATAGATTAAGGTGTAAATAAACACAAAACGGGACTGAAACGTGTAAACAAATCTCATGATTTGAAAATGATTAGAAACGGTAGTACTATATTCTTTTTATCTAATTCGTGGGTTTTTCTGGGGATAGAAAACCCGTAACTTGTTACGAGTGATACACCATCACAAATTACGAGAAACCCTATATATGTGTGGATTGCTATCGTTGCAATTTGACAATACATGTATAGCATAATTGAGATACACGACAATACTACTTGCAGTTTTTCTCTTACATAGGGAAAAACAGGGTCTCGCTACACCGGGCCTCAGGCAGCCGAGGAGGGGAACTACTATGTATACATCGAGGCCTCTAAACCCCAGAAATCAGGAGACGTGGCCGTACTGGAGAGTAACGCTGTCTTGGAAGGTTAACCTCCACCCGAAAAAAAGGGGACAAATTTATGCATGTCAATATAACTCACCATGTCAATCAATTGAAAATTGGTAGAATGTATTTATTGTAAGAAATAAATATCATAAACATTTGCTTAAACGTTCACTGCATATTAACTTTGTTGGTCACGTGATCAAATCCGAAGAAGTCCGAAGTTTATTAACTTTGTACAGAGCTTATCTATATTTCTTTAATAAAATATAAACGTTGTTGTGTTAACGTTCAGCTAACATAGAAAAATGTTAATGCAATTTTTAAAGTTTTCTTGGTAATCTTAAGTATTTAAATCAAGAATAATCAACTTTAACGAGATGGAGGCATAGTTAATTGGTTTTCTCTCTTTTAAATAGATAAACGATACTGCTTTCGAATGTTTTATCACATGCTTGGTAAACAAATGGGAACACTTCTTGTCAAAACGAAAAGTGACAATGGTAAGGAGGAGGTTCATTTTGAAAAGTCTGGAAACGTGGGGGAAAATTGGAACCGTCTTGAACTGGATCTTGATCTTAAGTCGAACTCAAAGGTAAACGTAGATCATGGATAACAAACAAAGGTTAAAAGCCGACGCAAGTTTGCTGAACGTTTTGCTTTAGGATACATGTATTCAAGTTCACGATGCTAGAATCATTTGGATGACATGTACATTGTGTATTTATTGTCAGCTTGAAACTAACACTCTGCGATGATGTGCAAAAATATATTGCATCCAGAATGTTTAATTAAGTTTAACTATTGTATTTGGCACCAATCATTGAATGATTATTACAATTTAACAATTACGCTTGTATTCATACGATACGGTTTCAAGTTGGTTTGTTTGTTTTAACGCAGTTCTAAATTATACTCTGTCCCAAGATATGTATGCAATACAGTTAATTAAATTGATCCGATATTAATAAATACATCAATGTTCAACCGATGTTCATTAGATAGTATGAAAAAATATCAAGATTTTTTTTTCTGAAACGCCCCCTCTAGCTTGTCAGGTTTCAATACACGGTTAAAAACTTAAAGTTTACAGGGATTTTGCATTGCAAGCGAGATAAAAGTACCCGGTTGATAACGTTGAAAATTTTGCGAGATCATGCATCACTTTTTGGCGCAGCAATGATTTTTCTATAATTTACATATAAAAATATGAATAAACATAGAGTTGGATACCTCACTTTTATGGAAGCATATTATAAATTGAATTGAAAATAAGGAAATAAGCAGTGAAATTGAAGATAATTTTTTTTTCGAGCGAAAAACGATAATGTGTCGATGAAGATATCTTGAAGATTTTCCCTCTCGTCGACTTAATTGCACTTCTTTCACATGCAGGTTTGTGCATTTTTATTAAAAATCGCCCAAATGTGTTACAAAGATATCTTGGGACAGGCTTTTAAAATTACCAGGCAGTATAATTTATATAAGATTATAAACTGCTAGAATTGTTGTGTAGCGTAACTCGATATCAATTCGATATTAACTAATTTAAAACATGTTTTAAACTTTTTTTTTTATTTACAGATTTTGATTGAAGGAGTGGTTGGGTCTGGGTATCAAGGAGACCTGGCCCTGGACAACATTACCCTGACCAGCTGTTACTGCTCGGGGGAGTGCTAGCTCTCAGGATGATTTCATGAACATAAATTCTCTCTCTTAATGCATGTTTATATAACTCATCCATCTTTTTTATGAGTATGTTTATCAATAAAAGGAATGTTCTGTCAAAGCAACTAAAATTGAATACTTTACACCTATTCTCCATTAATCCGTCCAATTCACAGAAAAAAAAATCTAAAATTTAGTTATGGTCAGAATAAAGTCAAACATGTTTTTATTTTTAGTTTAGATATTCAGTCCATCATTTTTGACAAAATTACGACTCAGTCTCAAACCGTCTTTATTTCACGGAGGTATAATTAAGGGGCCCCATAGGACGAATGTAAGCTACGTGAAAACTATCCTACAAGGGAAATTTTAAATCTGGAATAAAATATTAATTGTTTAAGTCAGTTTTTTATTCGCTTTTTCTCATCGATGTGTGCTGAAAAGATTTTGTAAAGTTGTCTTTTAAATGAAGTTGTATGCATTACACTGAATCCTTGATCTTTCTCGTTTGACTTGCGTGAGTCAAATTTTAACATACTTGACTGTTAAATATAATGCAAAAGTAGCAATGAAGATTCGACCTAGCGGATGTTCATAGTTTATTGTAAAATGTACTCCCGACTACCATTCTAGAAAATATCTTGCCTTTCCTTTGAGTCATAAAATTTCTGTAAGGATTTCTTTGAAGGTAACGTAGCTTACAAAATCATAAACTTGAGAGCACAGTAGATTATATGCAGCTATATAATATAAAATTATAATGTATATTTTAGTTCAATTATATATTTTGGTTCAACAACACATATACATATAATATTAATTAGGCAGACTAGAATCATGATAACTTTAATTGTGTAAAGAACAGCTTGAAAGGTCATGCATGTAAATATTTGACAGGCATATACTGCAAAATACAGATTTGTTTTATTTGAGCTATGTAATGTCATTAATATCGTTATACATGGGTTTATCTAATCTAATATGAGCTACGAGCAATATAAAAATAAATGTTATTTAAATACGTCAAAACTATTACATTTACCTTCATGATTACGTCAAAAAGTTCCGCTAAAGATAAACGGAGATATTCGATAGACACGTGAAAGTAACGATTCCTTACTTCTATCCTTATTTGCTTCTAACTATCAAACCTTTTCAAATGGAAACAATATGCATATATGTTGTTTAAAAATATAGGTTTTATTATAATTATATCTATCAATTACCGTAACCTAATCACTATAGAAGAATGTTATAAATCATTATGGTAATAATATTTTTCCATGTAATTATCACCATAATTATTATGATTTAATAATTTCAATTTAATTAAATTTAGTTAAAATTCATTTTTGGGAAGCATTTATTTATTTTTTGTTGTGTTTCAGTTTTGTTGCAGTTTTGTTATTATAAAGGCAGGTCATATGAGGTTTTTTACCACTGCCTATAGCTAGTAGAAAAAGATCTGGATTTATTTTGTACGCAAGAACAGTCACTGTCACTCACTAATTAATCTATATTCGTATATTATCAATGTCAAAACAATTGTCTTTACTCAAAATTTCTACAGAAGTTTAATATTTACTTTTTAGTAACATTTTTATTCACCACAATAAATTATTCTTCATAAGAGAGTGACATCATTCAACCATGCGTGTTGAATGACGTCATTCGTCACAAGGAACTTCTTTCCGGTCATTAACATCATAAACCGGTAACAGAAATTTAAGAAATTTAAGAAATTCCGGTATTCCATTAAGTATTATGAAAAACTTATTTGAAATAGTACTACTGTTGAATTATTGATGATATACCAGTAAGAATATAAATAGCGGTAACGTAGATTACAGAACGTAGCTTACAGACAACGATAAAAGAATTGAATAGCTCAACTACGCATTACCAAAATTACAATCTATAACATCAAATTTTCTTCTTGGTCTATTCTTTAGTAATTACTATAACCAACAAACAAAATAAACCTCTTGAAATTTTATAGCAAGCGGAACGTAAATTACACCCTTAAAAAACTATTACACTTGGTGTATCTACCAAGACAGTTGTTTTTTCTTGGTACGTGTTACCAATTTTAATCTCTATAAGATGAAGAAATTGGTGGTTAAAGACTATTTTAAGCGTAAAGCTATGAGTTTATTGTAAATAATTTGTCCTTTGGTTGGTAATTAAGAGGGCAGTAACGTAGCTTACTAAATTTCGGCGACATATTTCAAAAGTTTGTACCTTATCTATCAATCATTTGAATGTTACGAGATTTTTAGAACCAAGAGTGTAAATCAAATAAAATGATATAGAACGTAAATAATTGATATAATATTTCCCGTTTTAAAAAAATCCAACCCTTTAAGTCAACATGCCACTGAGCGACACGCTGATTTTGGCCGATTTTAGTCGTATTCTTTGCTGTAATTTCAAAAAGATATATTTGTCAGCCATTATCTTTTGTGTATTTCATTACATGTTGATATTTATTTTTCAAAATGAATGCAACTGAAAATTTTTCTCTCTGCAAAACAAGAAATAGGCTTGCGACAAAGAAAATATGATTTAGACGAGTTAATGGAGAATAGGTGATGTACAATAAACGTACACAAAATCATGGGGAGGGAGGGGGTCAATAGACTAAGTACAACTTGCACGAATTATCTCCACCTTAATTGTATAAAAAATATCATTATTTTATTTTTCCCTAACAATTAATAACCAGTTTTTAGTCTGCTTGTAAAACCCTTTACGTTTTGACTGTACATGTAAAATACGTATACATTTATTTATCCCAATTTAATTATTTGCGACTTCTTTATGACACTGATTACCATTGAGATAATATTATTTATATTGCTGCGCTATGTTTTCCATTATTTTAGCTACTGCAATTTCCCTTTTATATGTACCTGTAATTCTATTCTTCGATTGCAATACATTTTTGGGGTTGCATGATTCGTTTTGATATTGAATCTTTGTTCAATCTTTATCTCAACATGCGGTAACACCGTGTATAAGACATCTTCACTAGCCGATGGTTTTCGGTCCACGTCCACTCTACTCCCCATACACCCTTGGCAGATCTCATTACGAAAACTCGGCGACAAGCTCCGTTTTATGATTGGCTGCAGCTGCGAGTAGCTGATCCCTTTATACATGCATAAGCTCTTCTTCAAAAACAAACTAAAGTTAATTTCATACCATAATGTACACGTATTTTAACCCTAACTTAAATGAAAATTAATACACTGTGTCGGAAATAGAATGATTAAAGGTTGGTTAAATAATTAATCTGAACGTGAATTGACCGCGTTCTTTAAAACATATATCGTGCTTAATCTAGAGAAAAGATTAATGGATCAGGGTGTTAGTGTGTCGCTTGATTTCTAGTTAACCAAATAAATGTCCCGAATTGAACTACGATACTGTGTGTTTCTTTATTTCGTGTTGTTTACATATGAGAGCGTTTAGCGCATTGCAACTGTATGAAGATTTATTTAAAGGTTTATGGTTGCGGAGTAAGTAATTTTAAAAGTTTTCATTGCATCACAGTTTATTTCGTTTTTATTTAATCTTATTTCATAACTTTAATAACATTCTGACCGCTATTTTTAGGATAAATTGCTCGATTGCCAAATTCATAAGATTTCAGAAGAGAGATTTATTAATAGTAATTACTACTGCTACAGCCGTGTCAGTGAGTGAAATGGGCAATAGTAAATCCAGCGCCACGACCCCACGGTCTATTCAGATAAAGGTCCACTCTATCACCGGAACCTCCAAGGGAAACGCATCCAACTCGGAACAAACTGATGACGTCATTCCGACTAAAGATTCCGACGAGGGGTCGCGACGATCTAAATCACGTGGTGTTGTGACAACCATACAGGAGGAACAAAACGACAACTTGGTGGATCCTATTGTTGATAAGGCACAACGTTTGACCTCAGATTCAAAGACCGAGGTCGTGTGTCGGGATTTTGATTCTCGGAATGAAAGCGTGGCCAAAGAGATCCGTCTGCTCTCAGTAACTCCAAGTTACTCGTTGACTCCGTGTGGAGGTCGCGCTAGTCGGAAGTACCGCAAAAACAGTGACATCATCATGCTCTCAACATCTCCAGAGGAAGATAGACAAATACACCATGAAGCAATAACGCCCGAGATAGCCGATAATGAGCACGAGGAACAACTTGAAAACCCATGTACGGTGTTAAACGACGACGCTAACATAGATCACAATAGGAATCCCAGAGAAACTGAAATAACGTCACTCTCTGACGTCACTGTTCTTTTCGAAAAACATTGGTCAGGCTCGTCCCCAAGTGACGTCATGCCGTGTTGGATACACGGAATGACGGCGTTGGCTGATGGGTGCGTTCTGCTCCTAGACCTGAATAACAATGCCCTTAAGCTGTTTGACGAAAATCAAACCTTCGTTCACTCGGTGTCTGTGTCTGAGGAATGCATTGGGATCAGCTCTGTCTATAGCAACGAGGTCGCCATTACCTGCGGGAACGAGATCGTGTTTTATTTTGTTGACAAAACAAGCTTTGTGTTGCAACAGCGTTGCTTCAAACTCAACGGACAAGGATTTGGTATTTGTTTTTCGCATAAAAACTACGCAGTGACATGTGATATTCACAAGACCAATGGGACCGTTAGAATACTAAACGAGCGTGGAAAACAACGCTATGTCATCAAAAGCTGTAAGGTATTCGGAAATGTACTGAAAATGTCCAAGTTTGTACAAATACATCCTACTCTAGACGTTGTTTATATATCTGATGCTCAAAATGGCCGCATTGTGAGTTTCACGTTTGACGGACGCGCACTGTGGCATTGTGACGTCAGTCAAGAGCCGACATCAATAATATCTATTCATGGCAATCTACTTTTAGCCGACTTTCGAGGACACCAAATAATTCAAGTGAGTATCGATGGTCGCGAGTCTCGCGTGCTTCTGACCGATGAAAACGAGATTTGGAGTCCAGATTACGTCACATACAACTCCAAGACAAAACAACTGTTTATAAACTCTCCAGAAAATGTTCTCGTGTTCAAACTTCTTTAATTTTCTTATACTATAGTGCATGTAATAACAAAGTTGTATTCCTTAAACATAGACCTCGGCAAAATAAAGGCAATTTCATGCTTTAAATTTGAGTTTACATAACAGAAAAGCAAGAAATTTCTTGGATCTAATTTTACTTCTATAGCAATTATTTTTTAGAACAATAAAAAACTTATTTCCCACCCCGATTTTCTAGGAGGTCGTCTCGAAAGTTATCAATTTTTACCATGGGTCTATAGGGTGATTTGTTGGAAAAGCGCTAAATTTTTCACATTTTTTATATATTTTTTGAATTTCTGCCCTAGCGATTTATTTTTTTCTTTCAAATATGTGAAAACTATTGTAAAATGTCATCAAATGGTGAATTTGAAAAAAAACGTTTATTTTGTGGTTTGGTCCAGGGATAATGTATCAAAGTTGATTTCTTCGGGAAAATGGCATATTGTGGTATAAATTGCCGTATAAAAATTATTTTTGAACAAAATAACACTTTAAAAATTTTAATATGTTTCTCTTAATGTTCTGTCAATAAATTCTTATTTTTAAAATTCACGGTCGCCTCGAATAAATGAGCTTATCATGCCGTTTTCTTTGGCTTTATTATTTGTAAACTGTAGTTTACGAACAGAATACTATAGTTAACGACGTTAAATTATACTTCACATCTGTAAACCATAGTTCACCCGATCATCTATCTTTCAGAAGTGTAAAACTATATCAACACTGAAAGCATTAACCATTTGCGATTGCAAAACATACTACTAGTTTATCTGATAAATATTGTTTCACGATTGCGAAACTATAATGATTAAAAACTTTTAAAGGTATATGTGGCGTATTTTTGGTGAATAACAATAATAAGATCTGATTATTTGCTTCATTTCTTTACTTAAAGATAGGACTTTCACACAAATTACGCTTTATAAGTCAATCGCATAACAAAGATAGAAGAAATCAAAAACATATTTTTTATTTTTTACCGGCACGGTAAAAAATACGAAAGATTTGAATAACCCCGCCTTAAATGGGTCACGTGACATCCAACTTGGTCTATCAACAAAAATGGCGACGATGAGAATGATAGGTATACCGTTAAAGTTTGACAGATTTGGCAATGAAAGAAAAAAGATACTGACTGACAAGGATAGGAACAAAGGGAAGATTGTCATCGGAGACCATGTAGATTGATGGAACAGGAATTAAAGCCGAATTAAACTTAAGTTTCCATGATGAAGTTGTAGGGGTTTTGCTATAGTCAGGTTCGTGCTCCATGTGTTCCGTGTCTTTACTTTATAAGTTTTAAACCACAAGTGGATTTTCGTTTAGGGGAATTTTTGAATAAAGAATAAATAAACACTCTCAGTACATCACTGCATGCATCCCTCAGGGAGAGGTACATATGTATTTACTCCGTTTACCGTGTCGATGATGCTAAAATCGTGTTTCGTCTTTATTACACGTAATTAACAATTTATATTGTTCTACATTAATGAATATCGGAATAATAATGCTTCGAGTATCATCTGATATAAGAATTATCTAATTTAAGACATGAAAAACGTGATTCTAATTTGTAAACAAACTCTTCTTCCATCGTGTTTTCAATGCTAGGTTTTCCCGCACTCACGCGCAGTGGCGTTATAAATGGCGAATAACATTAATATTCATCAGACGTATAGCAAAGTTTAGAGACAAATAACTAAAGACAGAACATGTTTTATGGGCCTAGAGTTTGTGAAACGTCTAATTATAAGAAGCATAATGTATATTTTTACTCAAACTCATGTCAAAAATTTTACTCCAAATACGCCACATATACCTTTAACAATTGATAAAACTAGTTTATCATCTGTGAAACTTTTAGTTAAAGCTGTTAATCTATATTTCTCATCTGTAACCCATACATGTAGTTAACGCGATAATCTATGTTTCAGAAGTGTAAACTATAATTAACATCGAAAACAACCATTTGCGATTGCAAATCATAGTTTATCTGATAAATATAATTTCACAATTTATTATCAACTAACAACTCTTAATTAATTATAGGTAAAGAATGTAAATTATAGTTATACTGTAATTACATGTGGTGATAATGAACAGCGTTTAAATTCAAAAGTACAAAGGAAAATTACATAACAGGAGCTGAGCGAACACGGACTTGTTTAAAAAATAGAGGTAGGATCAGGTGCCATGGAGGAGTAAGCATCCTCTAGATCTGCTGACCGGTCACACCCACCGTGTGCTCTTTGTCGTAATTGGGTAAAACGGAAAAGTCCGTGCACAATTGGGTGATTATGGTCTAACAATTAGTATAAAAAACGTCAGTCAGCATATGATCCAGTGGAAGATTGCATTTGCTGACAAGGTCGTTGTATCGACCACAGAACTAACGAGACTGATTATAGTCCTGTTTTATCAACTTGTTTGTCAGTAGCTTGCTTCGCCTTAGAAACTGTTTATACGAAGATCATGTCCTTTAGTATCGAATTAACTGAGAGAAAAAACACCATATGCAGGTGATGAAGGTATATAATATTGCTACTTAAGTAAGGAAAGTTGACCATAGAAAAATTGAAGTCATCACCTTAATCATAAAGTTTTGTTGTTAGGTTATGCCACCAATGCCCATTTCCAGTAAAATATCTAAATATGAAACAGATGACGCAGACTATATGGTATCTTTTATTTATTTTACAAATTTGAATCTACATTTATGAGCAAAATCTATTGTTAACGTTATTTACAGACAGAAAAACATAGATTTGCATCCGTAAACCATAGTTTACAACTGTTAAATATGGTTTTTCACCCCTGCATATTCGGATGTTCTTTTGATATGGTTGATAATATATAGCAATTTTTGTGCGCATGTGGAATATTTTCTCCTTTGACCACCTTTAATCACAATTTTTAATATATTCGATCAGTGCCTTCTATCTATTCAAGATATATTACTATAGTCAGGTAATCTTTATTATTATTTTTCTCCATTCGGCAGTACTTTATACACCTCGCACACTTTTTAACGTTATCATCCGGGTACTGATGCAAAATCTCCGTAGATCTCGACAAGCTAAGCTGTATACAAGTAGATGTATATACATGGAGAAGAGGCGTTTCAGTGGGACATGTTGGATTTCTTCATATAACTGAAGATCGTTTGATTGAATACGCAGGTGCTTGGGGACGGGAAAAAATATTTACCCCCACATTCCCGAGTTATTTTTTTATCTCATTTTTGAGAAAATAACTCGGGACTGTGGGGGTGAATATATTGGGGGGGGGGGGGTCCCGTCCCCAAGCACCTGTGATTGAACACTGAAGAATTAATAATCATTGAATAGTCGCAAAATGTGAATATCTTGGAACAAAGTATATGTATATATTACATATTTTTGTTCACCTAGCGCCAACTGGATTCCGTAGAAACCCATTTCATGTGCGGATCTTTAGGGGTCGGCCAAAAAACATAAACATAGGGAAAAAAAGCCCCTAACCTGCTTTGAATTTTTCTCTGGATCCGCGCATATGTATATTTTGATAATATTCAAATAGTATCATATATGTATAGGCAACTTTCCTACAGGAGAAAGTAAATGTTTTTACAACAATTAATCGGAACCTATAAATATATACACACAATGTATCACAGGCACCTGACGTTATAAATTTTTCTCATGATAAAAAAACATGTAAATACCCTAACTTATACCTATATTACTGTACTGGTATAGGCTATTATGAGAAAAATTTATAACGTCAGGTGGCTATGCCGTTATAATATATATAAAATAAAGTATGTATCTACCTTAGAAATAAATAAAAAAACACGCTTTTAATCTCTCTCTCTCTCTCTCTCTCTCTCTCTCTCTCTCTCTCTCTCTCTCTCTCTCTCTCTCTCTCTCTCTCTCTCCTTTCTTGTTACCAAATATATCCGGAGTTAATTTTTCTTCTCTTTTCGACTGCGACGTGGAGACAATCTGACTTCCGGTTTGACGACACAAGTAATTTTAGATGCCAACTTAGCAAATGTGACTATCGTTTCTTGTGAGGTATTTGAATGAGGGGGAAAAATCAAGTTCTTTTTAAAGTCGGATCAGTCCTATTCGCTGTGCATGTTGCAACAGTTTTGATTTTCTTTTTTAAAACTGCGTAATAATATTAAGTGTTGTTAACCAGTTAAAGGCAATTCGAAATGCAGCCCGTGTTTATGATCTTCAGATGATAATTCAATGATCGTAACAAAGTATATGCTAAATACAATTGTGATAACGACCCAACTGTATGTTTTTCAGGTTCCCGATTTTCTCAAAGCCATGCTGTTGTTGATAATTGATAATATCCGAGCAACGTGAGTCTGAGGGTATCGGAGTTTGACAGCGGTAAGTCCTAGCATACAAAGTCCCTGGTATATTACATTGTAGATGTCATATTTCTTCAAGTAAAAACTCAGTAATTCAAATGCTCTGTGTACATTGTAGCCACTAGAATCTGTATGAGTTACCAAGTCATTACTTTTAAGTCTAGATAATTTTCTGACAAATTGGTCTTTGGTTGAGGTTCACATTGATTTTTGTTGATTTTCTGACAAATTCAATAGTTTTATCATAGAACATTTACATGTAATATTGAGACAAGGCATCATTTTATGTTTTCCTCTTTTACATGTCCTCTTTCTTCACTCAGAGGAGTTGACACGAGTGAAAACTTAAGAGAATTTATAATGGAAAAATGTGACATCTGTCGGAAGATCTCTGTATTTTCACACAATTTTTTAACATTATCATCCAGGTGTTTTTTATGTTTTTTGCAATGGGAAACCACTTTAAACTTTTTATAAATAATTGTGTATTGTAACCTGAAGAATAGAAGGGGCATTTGAAAAGAGAAGAAAATTCCACGACTTTTTTCGTTCTAGTGAATGAATGGAGAGATATTATAGCTAAAATTTGCTCTATATAATTATTTATTGTGTTACTCTACTGATATTTTACAGATCATGGGAGCAAATAGCAGCAGTTTTAATGAACTTTCTACAAATGAATATTTGAAGCGATTGTCTTCCCCGGAGCCCATAAACCCAATAGATCCCTACTGGAATCAACTTCTCTCTTTTTCTTTTCTCATTCCAATAAACAGGTATTTTAAAGCTATGTGTTTATATATAACATTCATCTTTCATGTCTTTTGTGACTCAATAGTTACCTGCCAAACAGCATAGTATATGTCATACATATGATAATGATCTGTTTAGAAAATGAAAGTGACCTTTTTTGTCACTGGTAATCATTGCCAGTATCAAATTTGCACAAGAATTTAAGAAGAAAAAAAAATGCATCAATTTTTCTGATAACGTCTAAAAAAAGATTTGTTTTGTCTGTTTATGCCTGTATAATATTGTTTTTGTTAATTATTGCATGTTAATTAACCTTGGGTTTTAATAATTGTGACTGTAAACTGTTTTTTTTTTAATTTTTATTATGCCTGTAAATTATTATTTTTCTGGTTGTCCCTTTAAACATTTTTTGTTGCTTATTCAGTTCAGATGGAAAACTATTGGAGGAGTCCACTTCTAGCATTTGTAAAGGAGTGGCCATTAACAACTGTAAAAGTGGAAATTTTGGGGCCCTGATCCGCAATTTCTTGGTGCGGGCCACGGAACTCAAAGCTTCTGTCCAGTGTGAGGAGTAAGTAGGAGGGATGATGGGAAAATCATCAAATACATGTAATTGTGAAACAATGATTCAGTGAATGTTATCTCAGATACAAAACCGTCATCCACATGTTCAAATTGCGACTGAAATAATCAGACTTGTTGAAGGAAAATTGTACCATAAAACATTTGATGACTCAAGCTCCAAATAGGATAATACATTTTTTTTTATCATCAATGCATTTGAAGTTTTTAAATGCTTTAGATATAGAAGCAGTTTATCACTGATTTTTCCCTCTCGTTCAGCAACATCTTTACCTGGCAGACCTACAATGCGTTGTTCATTATCCGGTCGCTCAGTAAATACTTTGTGGAACACCTGAGTGAGGAGCTCATCCTACAGCAGTTTGAGGCCAAACCCAAGGAAATGGGAGGTGGGTCAGGTCACACAGCACTGTTAGTACATCATTTAAGTGAACTCAAATTCAGAATTCAGAATTAAATAGTCACAGTTATAGCCAGTTATATTACATCGGATTTTGGTGTTACATTCTAAGTGCATGTAATACATGTATTAATAGTTGAATAATTTTTTTTTTTTTTGAAAAGGCTACAAAGACCCAGAAGAAATGGGTCCTTTACTGGAAGAGCTTATGAATTCTCTGGTGGAAATGTTGGTGGATGTTCCTGTCATGTAAGTGCACGTGAACTATTCAAGTCAAGTCATGTATCAATCAGTGTGTCTTGATAATGAGGCCATGTTCTTAAGTTAAACCCCTGTGTGCCTCCATTTTATAAGAATGAAATTTATGTTTCTAAACAGCTTTAGAATTTGTACCAATGTAACCTGTAAGCTTCAATGATTATTAAAAAGCATAAAGTTGTTTCAAACCATTTTATATGAGTATAAGGTCAGAGCAATTCTGATTATTCAATTCATTTCATATAATTCAATTTTCTTTCAAAATGTACAGAAATTACTTTATCATAGAAAATCCTTTTTTTGAGATACAATGTATATTGTAAATTTTCAGGAATTTTACGTATGCCCTCCACTTAGAGGCTCTCAACACTCTATTGGTGTTGATGTCTATACAGATGTTTCAGCCCCAGCCGGCTCACAAGTTCACAGTCTACCAAATCATGATGCAGGGCCGATGGTATGTGTCCTCTACACCCAACGATCCCCAACTGTTTACATGTACAAGTATTACATGTCTCAGCGTTACACATATATGAATATGTATCAGATATATACAATGCATGAACACTTATCAGCAATGTATGTACATTGAACATTTATTAGAATTGTATGTACATTTATCATCATTAAATGTGCATGGATAAACTGTGTGTGTAAATATATCAGCAAGTTTTATACATGTGCACACATGTAGCAGAAATATGTGAACAGGAAGCATCAAAGTTTATGGCATGCGTTGCTCAGAAGTAATTTTTTCTTTATAGATTATCTGAACGGAATGCTATTGTGACTGTTTATTTTTATTTTTAACCTCATTATCAATGACTTTTCTTTGTTGTAGTTCGATTCATGCTTGTGTCCTAGTGAAGGCTTTACTGAGGAACTTCTCTAACCAGGAGAAGTGTCCGCCAGAGTTGTACAGACAATCCTCGGACATGAACAGCATGGTGGCCAGTGTGGCAGGTGAGACGGAGATTTACTCTGTGTTTTTATACATGTATCAACTAGGTAGTCACTGTGGACACAATGTAGACATCCACTTATTAATTACATGTAGGTACTACTCACTGTAGATACAGATACTCTATGGAGATGTTGATACATTATCTCTTGCTAGCTATGGGAGAAGAAATCAAGTGTTTGTGACAATAGAAAATGTTTACATACATTGTATCTGACGAGTCTATTACTTTTACCTTTAGCTAGTCTATGGTCCGTCATGACACTTGGTATGGGCACTAAAACAGAGAAGAAAGAAGAGGAGTTCCAAGAGACTCTATTAGCCAACCAGAGCTTGCTGTTTCTTTTGGTGCTGACTAATCATTGCACCAGTGAGAGGGGAGTCAGCAATCCGTACAGAGAGGCCTTGTTCTCCTTTACAAATGTCCATGGTAAGTAGTGCCATCAAATATATGGTGAATGGTGAAAAAGGTCAATCCTACAAGTAAAACAACAGTTTTATACTGTATCTTTAATGTTCAGACTTTCCTTAGTTTGTTATATTAAGTTTTTATCAAGATTAAAATGTTTTCCTTTCTTACTTTTAATTAGTTATTTTAAGTTTAATATTAATTTGTGTTCTTATCGTGTTCTTATCACATGTGTATCAAGAATATTGATTAACAGCTTGTCAATCTGTTTTCTGTTTAGAAGAATCCTCGGTTAGCCAGGTGGCTGCCACATTCAAGATGGACTACAACCTTTTGTACAGTGCCCTGTGTTCTACGTTGAGAGACGATCAGACCACTCTACTCCTGTATCTGTTGATCCACAGGAACAGTGGAGTCAAGGCGTTCATATTCTCCAGAACCAACATTGATCAGCTAGTGGGTGCTCTTTCTTTGTTCGGGGCTTATCTCTCTCTCTCTCTCTCTCTCTCCTATGATATAATTCTCATCACAAAGATGAATGATGGTAATCTTACAAATGTCATTTATGCCATTGTCAAAGATATCTGTGCATGTAATGTAGAGTAAAGCACAAAGAATTTAACTTAAAACCAATCAACCCAATATCTTCACGGTTTCTATGTAATATGTTTATTTGCAGTGTTTGATAAATGATTAACTTATTAATAAGTAATGCGTGGAGGTGATGTCCCAGTAATGTCTTTGTCTGTTGTAGGTGATGCCCCTGTTGAAGATTCTGTACAATGCCCAGGACAAGAACTCTCACCACATCTACATGGCTCTCATCATCCTACTCATCCTCAGTGAAGATGATGTGTTCAACAAAGCAGTTCATGAAATTGTAAGTGTTCAGCAAAGCAGTTCATGAAATTGTAAGTGTTCAACAAAGCAGTTCATGAAATTGTAAGTGTTCAGCAAAGCAGTTCATGAAATTGTAAGTGTTCAACAAAGCAGTTCATGAAATTGTAAGTGTTCAACAAAGCAGTTCATGAAATTGTAAGTGTTCAGCAAAGCAGTTCATGAAATTGTAAGTGTTCAACAAAGCAGTTCATGAAATTGTAAGTGTTCAGCAAAGCAGTTCTTGAAATTATAAGTGTTCAGCAAAATCAGTTCTTGAAATTGTAAGTGTTCAACAAAGTAGTTCAGGAAATTGTAAGTGTTCTACAAAGTGGTTTTTACCTGGTCATTGATTCATTACTAATAAATAATGCTATTAGCAGTATTATTTTTCGATTGCTTTATACTTTGTTTTGAAACATCCTATACCTTGTAACCCCTACACCCTACACCTTAACCCTTGTAACCCCTACACCCTATACCTTAACCCTTGTATTCATAATTTTTTGTAATATTAACTAGGTAATAAGGCGAACAATTCAAAAGTAAATGAATTAGAATAAATTTTGATTGCAATGAAGTCTGTATTATTTGATGCACCCATCTTATTGTAGACACTAAAGAACATACCCTGGTTTAAGGAGAGGCCTATCTCCGAGATCTCTCTTGGAGGACTGCTAATTCTAGTCGTTATCCGTACCATTCAATATAATATCACTCGAATGAGGGTCAGTGTTTTTCAATTGCAAAATCCTTATCTATTTTATTTATTTTTCAAAATCTCAGTTAAAACTTAATATTGATTTTTTATGAATATTGAAAAAGTATTCCAATAAATGTAAGTTACATAATGTAACTTGCAGATACCTAATATTCATACAAAGGTTTGGCGTTAGTAATGATGTAAATAAAAAATCTGTATGGAAAGAGTTATTATCCTTAATAACTGGTAGTTTGTGAATATTAATTTGGAGAAGACTCTAATTGTTTTACGTGCATTTATATGGAAGCTGTGTTTACTTTTTCCAGGACAAATATCTCCACACAAACTGTCTGGCAGCTCTGGCCAACATGTCGGCACAATTCACAGGTCTCCATCCTTATGTGGCCCAGAGAATGGTCAGGTAAGGTTTGTGTTGTCACTTTTGATTGGTCAGTAAGAATTGTGATGTCACTTTCTTTGGTTGCTAAGTGTTTGTTCTTACCTCCAAATGAAGCATTGACAATGGTTCAGGAAGACCGTCAGTTGATATCATTGTTCTGTGGTCTAGAGGCTTTTGTTCTGTCAAACATTTCATCATGAAAATGAAAGCATAGACAATTAAAAAAACTTTACAATGGATGTTTTCATGAGTATGATAAGTACAGCTTTCTGACATAAACTCAATGAAAATGTTTTCAAAAATGTTCACCCATCTACAGAGTTACTTGCTCATTGTTTTACAACCGAAACATTTCCATAGATATATGTGTAATACATTATGCTTGGAATTATCATCTTCATACCACATTTTCATTTTCTACACATGCATTTTCATAGAAATATTTGTAATTACAAATACCTGGTAACAATCTTTGGAATTTTGCATGTTTAAGATATACTATTCTTATCAGATTCAACATTTAACCTGCCAATGGAGAGTATTATAGATAAATACAGTGTATATATCTAACTTATAACTAAAAAGAAGGTGAACTTTTCTCAACAGTACTTAATTTAAATAATAATGCATGCATAAAATGTTCATGTAATATAATATACATATATTAATGTCAAGAACATTAATTTCAAAATTTTGATTTTATATTTGCAGTTTATTTTCTCAACTGAGCAAAAAGCATGCACGGGTTGTGGATCAAATTCGAGAGTCAGCCGTCACAGAAACGGATTCTGAGGATCCGTCAGAACAAAACCTTGTATGTACAGAAAACAGTAAAAGAATTGTTTAAAAGAGATTTATTCTAATGAAATATTTAGTCTGTCCCAAGTTATTGCTTCCATCACTTTTTGATGATTTTCAATAAAAATACACATACCTGTGAAAGAAAGGCTGTTGAAATCTATAAAAGAGAAAATATCCAAGATATCTTCATTGACAAATTATCATTTTTCGCTCATAAAAGTTCACAGGAATGAAAATGTAATTCTTACGGAGATTTATAATGGGAAATGTTCACATCTTTTCTCCATTCGGAAGTTCTCGGGACAATTTTTCAACGTTATCATCAGGGATTAATAATGGCTGATGCAATGCAAAATTCCCGTATACTTTCTATTTTGGGATGTGTATTGAAACCTGAAGCGGTAGAGGGGGCGTTTCAAAACAGATAATCTGGACATTTTTCATATTAGTGGATGAACATACTGACAGTGTAGTTTGAGCACTAAGGTATTTATAATTATCGAAATATCAAGCAAAAAGTGGTGGAAGGAAAAACTCGGGACAGAGTATAGCATGTAGAGTGTACTATTAATGCAGAAAGATTTAATTACTTCAAAGCAAAATTTTACATATTAAGATTACACACTGAATGGAAAAATGATATTTTATCCCTCTGTTTATTGGTACAAGTATTGCTATTAGATATATTCTTTGAAAGTCAAAAATTCTTGTTCAATTTATTGCTGTAAATACATATTGTATGTCAGCATGTGTAATAATAATGTGCTTGTATATTCTGTTTATATACATTGTATATGTAGAATCTGTGTTAACATGATGAGTGTGTTGTTTGTCAGATGGCGGATCTGGCGGTGCTGGAGGAGGTTCTGAGGATGGTGCTGGAGATCATCAACTCGTGCCTCGCCGCCTCACTCCACCACAACCCCCACCTCGTCTACTCCCTGCTCTACCAGAGGGAGCTGTTCAACTCCTTCAAAACACACCCCACGTTCCAGGACATCCTACAGAATATAGACATTGTAAGAGAGAGAGAGAGAGTGTCAACTGTTCATTCATTAGATAGAGACATTAAGCTTGTGCATAGAATTTACCCATTTATGTTGAGCTTTGTGGTTAATATCAAAATTAAAGCTGCCACAATTAAACTTGTGTATGTTGAAGCACTTTACAAATTTGAATTCATCAAAGTACTGTAATAAGTATATATATATTTCAATCTTTCAAAAATGCCAAAATATCCATTTAAATAATCTGTAATTAGGTACAAGGTGAAATACCTTAAGTTAGTGGAAGTAAAATCTTTAGCAATTTTTTTAGTGGATAGTGACATCAAACTTATGATCAGGAATTTGGTCTTGTTGTCTGTAGGTTCTCTCTTTCTTCTCTGCTCGGGTTGAGGAGCATGGCAAGGGAGGTAACCTGTCCCCCTCAGAAGTCCTGGAGGTCATTAAAGAGGGCTCTGTACAGTTCAGGAGGGACAAGCTTAAGGTAGGACAACAAACAGATAAGGCTCAAGAAGAGCCAATAAACATTGTGTACATGTTGATATAAGTTTAAGATATCAAATGTCAACATGGCAATGAGGGATGAACAAGGTTCTTTAGTTTATTTACATACTGTAATGTTCAGTAGAAGTATAACAAGTTTTCTGAGACGTGCGTACATTCAAGTTCATAATTGTGTTGTTGTTCAATCAATGTAAACCCATTATGTTTTTTCATGATATTTTGAAGAATTGTAGGAGTTGATGTTATTAATGTACAATTAACTGCATTCATATGCAGAAACTCAGTCAAAAGAAAAATATGTAGTGACTACAAAATTGTTCAGTTTTATCAACAGTAATGCAGTATCAGTGGATATTGATTGACATGTTTTGATGACTTTCAGAAATTCCCGGACTTGAAGTTTAAGTATGTGGAGGAGGAATCCCCGGAAGAGTTCTTCATCCCGTATGTCTGGTCACTGGTCTACCACGCCTCCAACATGTACTTCAACGCCTCCCGCATCCTCCTGTTCTCCCTCTCAGCCTCCTGAGGAAGGCCAGGGTGAGGTGTGATCTGAACTCATCTGAACCTGAACACTCTGTCTGAACATGGAAGGTGTTCATGTTGTGCACATGTGCTTGTACTGAAAATGGTCATGAACTTGAGTCAAGTAAATGACTTTTGTACATGTATTACATGTATATGTTTCTTTTAATGAACTGAACTGAACAGATCTGCAGTACATGTATACATGTATCAACATTCATTTTAATGATTTAAACTGAACAAGTGCATAAACTAAGATGCCTTTTCATGTTTCATCATATAGAGGAATGGAGGTGAACGTGATTTAACAGATCTATTTATTTTACACAGAAAACCTACTCAGTTCAATGATTCATTTTGAACTAACCAATGAAAAAGCAAGACCTGAACCGGTCATTTCCGGAACCAGTTAAGCAATAGAATTGGATTGTGTTCTCGTTAAGTCTTATGTTTATGAAACTTTAAGTAAGGCATCTACTATAAACTATGCACTACGGTAAATATTGTTAACACAAAAAGTTAATTAGCACTGTATGTTGCTTTGAAACCTATGCTTTGTTGAAACCTTAACTTGTTCACTGTCTGAGTTGCACCAACTTGAAATTTAATACTGTTTATAAATGTATATGGTATAGTATGGTTGAACAATGTATTTTACCAAAGGAGTGAGATGTGATAAATCTTGTATAAAGAAGCCTAAGTTTTGAATGAATATTTATTTAGCAACCAGAGTTTATGCTTGTTCCAGGTACATAGACAATATGTTTCCGATTCAGTCTATATTTTTCATACATACATGTACATTGTGTTGTAATATGCAATCCTGATATAAATATTAATTGTAAAGTTTTCTATGAAAATCATTAGTTTTCTCTTTAAAAAATTTTATTTTCAAAGTGTGAAATACATGTAAATGTAACCTTAATTAAAGCAATCCAATCTCCAGAGGACAATGATGAGGGTGTATGGTAGTCGTCTGAACATTCAATATGTAAAGTAAATTAACATTAAGGTCATCCTTGTCAGAATTAAGAATTGGGCTGTGATGAAATATTTTGTCACTTCTACTTCATCTTCGCTAGCCAAGGGTTTTCGGTCCACTTAGGTCCAAGGAGTGGAGTGGACGGAAAACCCTTGGCTAGCGAAGATGCTTCTACTTCTGTTTATGAGGTGTCAGTTTTCATACTGTATGTTGTATAATTATGTTTATTATGCATTTATTATATTAGTATCATGCAGAACTTACGTGTGTTGTCTATGGATTATTATTTATTCCTGATATATCTATGAAAAGACAATATTATATTCAGTCCAAAGCACTGACATCTTGCGTTTAAATACATGTTTATTGTAAATTATATTTCTGTCATTAATTTAAGACGCAATGCAATGTTTATGGAGAGTTTAATATGTGTTGTTTATGAAAGAAATGTTGGGCATAGAACACCATAGTTTACCATTGATTTGAGGGGGGAATATAATTACATGTGCCGATCATTTTGTGATATTTATTTAATGACATGTTGCTTGATTTGATTAATTCTACTAAGAAAATAATATGAATGTTTTTGAAATGTTGTTAAAAATCCTGTCATATCATGGTATATGTGATAAAGAGGCAAATAAAAGAAATGAACAGCTGGACTCTGTTTTGAAGGGAGATGGGTAGCGGGGATGGGGGGACAATGATGGAAAAGGTAGTACATGTATGCCTATCAGATAAGGGAGATAATTCTATTAGGAGAAAAATGATGTGAAATACTACCCCTAGTAAATTGGCCATCGGAGATAGTTTCTTTTTTGAAAATTGCTATCATAATGTGAAACTACAGAGGAGTTTTGAATGTGTAACAGATATCCATGTTAATGAGCGATATATTTTTCTCCACAAAAGCTTTGAAAACGATAGAGGAGAAGCTTTGATTTTTAGATGGGAATAAAGGCACACATGTAACTTTTTGCATCGCGTTAAAATGACCCAGGATCACCACTTCCTGTCCATCCTTAATTCTTAGTAATTTCCAGCCTTTTTTTGGCTAAGAATTGCTTATTTTGGTGTTTGCTTTTAAATTACATTAATGACTATGAGATCAAGTATGGGTTTTCTATGAGTTGACCTTTGACTCAATTTTTTCAGAGATATGCCCTGGAGGTTGACTTTTTGGTCCACCTGAGTCACTTAGGTGACCTATTGCAATTGGTTTTCTTCCGGTGTAAAGCAGAATAATGACCCTCGGAGAATAATGACCGGGGGTCATTTTTAGAATTATACTGACCTCCCGGTCATTATTCTATATAGAAAAATTACCCTTTTCATGCGCGGATCTAGAGGGGGGGGGGGTCCCGACCCCCCCCCCCTGGAAAATGAAAGTTTATTAAATTTACATAGTAAAATTATCGAAAATATGCCTCGGACCCCCCTGGCAAACACAATTATCCTTCGGACCCCCCCCCCTGGAAAAATTTTCTGGATCCGCGCATGCTTTTGCCTGAAGAATACTTGTCATTTTCATAAAAATGAGCTCATTCTACATGAGGAAAGTGACCCCATGAAGAAAAGTGACCCCTGTAGAATAATGTTTTTTTGTTTTGCAAAATGGTCTCTACAATATTGTAATATTTAATTCAGTACACAGAAAGTAACAGAAATTATAACTCATATTCAAATTAACTTAAAATGAAAAAAATGTGCATATTAAAGAAGGAAAAGAAATCCCCTCGTTATATCGAGATACTATATATAGATACGGTGGCTGCTACAGGATCCTATAGCAGCCACCGTAAGATACTGACAAAATGCACCAAAGTAGAAGTCTCATCACAACGAGTAACATGCATCTCATTATTACGAGTGAAAACACATTGAAATTATTTCAAGATACAAGTCACTATATAATGAAATTCTCTTTATTTGCGATGACAGAATATACTCTATATATTGGTCATGAATTATACTTGTACTTGCATTTACGTAAATGATTTTCCCCAACAGCTAAGTATTGTGTATGCAATTGCAGCACCAAGAATTAATTATTAAACCAAAATTATTAAAGTGTACACCACTGTTAGGAAGTATTATTCAAATGATCAATCTATTATATCTTAAGATCTATAATACCTTTTCTGTTTCAATTAAAAAAATATATTTGAAAAATTCACATAAAATAATTCCAAACCGATATTGGTCTCGATCTGTTTTGTGAAATCACATTTAAAAAAAAAAATGTTTAAGAGGGCCTGACGGTCGTGGCCATTTTTAGACTGTATAAATCTCCGACGAAGAAAAGCTTTGTATAAAGATATATGAAACTGATCAATTTTAAAGCTAAACTTTTGGACTTTTTTCTCTATCAATGTTGGCACGTGGACATAGATATCTAATGTTAAAGTTTAAGGCAGATCTGATGTTTAATTTGCTGACCGCAAAGCCTCCCTAAGGACTCTCTGTTAAATAACACACTATTCTTCAGTCCGTTTCTACACGGTGACACATATGCACTGCATTAATTCACTTTAACATAAAACTTTGTATACGTATTTAAGAATAAAATCTATAATGTGAAATACATGTAAATGCTATTCTTTTTTCAATATAAACTTTTTAGAGATAATGGTTTTTTTTATTATATTCGATCAATCTATATAGTCTATATAGTCTGTTCACAGTTGCTCTGAAAAAATATAATTCCATTCATGATCAATAAATACAACATTATGTACAGCAAATGTTTAGAATATCGTTGTATATCTAATACGTGGAACAAAAACAAAATTAACATAGAAATAACTTTCCCCCAGAAATGTAAATAAGAAGTTTTCATAATCCTACGCTCGCTGCCTCTTTAGTCTTTTTCACGAAAATATAGGTCATTCTTCGATTGACAGTTTTTTGATACATGGCGTAACCCATATTCTATTCTTGTTTATGGCGGGGGTCATTTTTACGGGGGTCGGTTTTCTTCATGTTTAACATTAAGAAAAATGACCCCTAAGTCTTATTTCTTCAAAATAGTCTACAGCTGAGGGGTCATTATTCTACGTCGAAAAATGACCCCCGGTCATTATTCTACGGGGGTCATTAATTCTTCTTTACACCTGCATTGTTCATCATTCGTTGTTCATCATGCGTCGTCCATTAACAATTTAAAATTTTAACTTCTTTTTTAAAACTACAAGATCTCTCTCTCTCTCTCTCTCTCTCTCTCTCTCTCTCTCTATATATATATATAGAACCATTTTAACAAGAGCTTGGACTTTGGGTAGTTGGTGTCAAACAGCATTGTGACGTAATCCTGTCTATTTCATCGTAGGCCACTCAGCCATTGCTCATTGAAATCGACAAGATTTGTCTGGCTTTTGAGCAAAGACTACGCAATTGGTGTATATTTCACTTGAAACCAGCGTCATTTTTAACTTGTTTTGACGCAAGAAATAGATAGTCACGTCCTACTGAAAGTCCAAGGCCTTGTTAAAATGGTTCTATATATATATTATTAGTAATAACAATTTAAAAATCAGCTAATGGCACAATGTAGATCAAACCACTCTGAGTGTAACCTGGGCTTTATAAATGAATTTTCCTAAATATATTACACAATCATATTGTTAAATTTTATTCAAAGAGGGGGGGGGGGGGGTAAGATAGCGCAAATGCCAATTTGGCTCGAACCTATGAGGCGCCGTTTTAATATTTTTGGGTTATTTTCTTATATCAAAAAATAAATATTTGATATCAATAATTCGAATTCTTGATATCCAAAAATAATTCTTGATATCAAAAAATAATTCTTGATATCAAAAAATCTATTTTGTGATATCAGAAAATCATTTTTTGATATCACAAATTCGAATTCTTGATATCAAAAAATAATTTTCTCATATCACAAAATAGATTTTTTGATATCAAGAATTAAAGTTGATTTTTTGATATCAAAAAATTGAATTCTTGATATCAGAAAATCATTTTTTGATATCAAAAAATCGAATTTTTGATATCACAATATCATTTTTTGATATCAAAAAATCATTTACATTTTCTGATATCAGAAAATCGATTTTTTGATATCAGAAAATAAGACCTACATGAAATTACTATCAACTTAATGAATGCTCCCTGTAATGAAACTTTTGTAATTTGTAAGAAATTGTTTCAAGCCTGTAGATGTCTCTTAAGAATAAAAATGTATGCCTTATTTTAAACCTGGTTTCATTTTGGCAAGTTTTGCCACATATACAATGATCAACACTGCTTTCTTTGCGATTTGCTGTGAATATTGAATTGATCCTTTAAAAAAATGATGGCCTCGCATAATATAAAGAGTTATACAGGCGTACAGTTAGCGCTTTCAATACATAAGACCAGAATTATCAAGAACACATTAAATTTTACATTAAAATAAATATTCAAATAAAAGACAACAAATATTTAAATGCAAATCTGGCTCTGTATAGTTCGGAAATTTAATTTTGGGTCAAAGGAGTATTCATTAAATAGGTGAAATTTATTCGCCATTTTCTTTGAATTTCTGATATCAGAAAATATAATTCTTGATATCAAAAAATCAGTTTGGATTTCTGATATAAAAAAAATCATTTTCTGATATAAAAAAATAGAATTTCTGATATCAGAAAATGATTTTTTTGACATCAGAAAATCGATTTTTTGATATCAGAAAATGGATCGTATTTTCTGATATCAAGAATTCGAATTTATGATATCAAAAAAATCATTTCCTGATATCAGAATTCTTGATATCAAGAAATCAGTTTCTGATATCAGAAAATACCTCAAAAATATTAAAACGGCGCCCCATACGAAACCACAACATAAATATATAGATATATAAAGTGACCTAATGTCTGGTGCTTTAACCACAGATCGAGCCATTTCAGTCACAATTAAGTGCGCTATCTAAAGGCTTAATTTATGCGACTCTGGCCACGAATTTACGGACTTGTATTATTTTTCTAAAACGTTCAAATGTTGGAATACAAAATGACATTTTTAATGTAAAGTGGGTCATCTTTCCACTTTTTTGTTGATTTAAATCGGTTTGTTTTCCAATAGACCTTGAAGTTCTAAGAAATGGCACTATTTGGAGGTTTTGATTCATATACGCCAGTTTGAATCAATACATTTGAATTCTGTACAGTATTGAACTTGGTTTTTAAGGGTTAAAAATCGATGTTAAAAATATATTGTTTTGAATGATCATTTGAAAAATTATCAGATTAGTTGATATTTTAATTTTTCAGTATCTTATCTGTCCTTGTATAGGCATTTTACACGTATTATCAAGCCATCTTCTTTTAATCATACATGCGATTTCTCATTAGAGACTGCATGGTAAGTGCTGCAAAATTTCGTCTTAAAAGAGAATTCACGAGCGCTACTTTTGCATTATATTACGTCAGAAATTACATTAAATTACCAGCAATATTTTATTTCAGTGTCTTTAAATAACAAAAAGGTCTCCTGTATGAAATGCAGCACCTACATTTGTAATGTCTTGAAAAGTAACTTATTGGCATAGCAAATCATAACAATCGATGAGCTGACTATTTTATTTTACACTCCACTGAAAGGAGATTCAAGTTTGGGGCATTGCGGGCCGCAAAAATTATCAGGTCGGATTTTTTTCTTCAAATTTTACATATTTATAGATTTCATTCCAAAGAACAAAATATAAAATTTACAGAAAAATTGAACAATAGGAAAAATTTAGTTTAACGTTTGCCTCTCCAATGTTGAATCGCTCGAGTGAAACAATAATTAATTGGGCAGTCGGAAGCAAATTGAAAGTGTGGGGAGGGGTAGACTTTTCAGAAAAAAACCCAAAAGAATTATAGTTATGTTTAACTTTGCAAAAACGGGGCTCGACTCCAACGCCTATGTTGGGTAAATCTTTTTTAAAATGACAAAAAGTTTTTAATGAACGATCCGGAACTAGGAAAAATTGATAAACCAATCGGGTTCGAGATACTAAGAAAACAGGCAGCATGGCGGACGATGTGAACGACGTCGGGAAGAAAGAAGATGATCAAGCGGAAAGGGAGCATTTTATCAGGATTATCAACGCCTTCAAGTTCTACAGGTTATATATAGTTATTTCTCTAAGCGTAGGATTATTTGCATTCCATTCTTTTGATTATTTTAGAGTCAACCCGACATAGCTGTTCACACATCTTTGTTCACAGGAGTTTCTCGATGCGGAGAGTTTACAACGCGGAGAAGTCGTTCAACAGTCTCCCACAGCAACACCAGGAACTCATTCCACGTTTCCTCGACAATTTAAAAACTATACAAACCTGTATCACCCACAATTATGAAATAATCCGACTTATCATTAAAGATGCAGAGTACATGTTTGAGAACAAAACTCACGAAGCTGACGACAAGGTTTGAATGTTATAAAAATACATTAAATAGCACATTGGAGGGTGCCTTGCTATTATGTTTATGAATTGTTGTTGTTTCACTTCCTCCTTTCAACGTTTGAAAATGACAATAATAAAATATCCTTACACTTCCTCCTTTTTGTTGTCTTGAATGATGAGATGGCCTGTCCAGGATAAAATTAGATGGGATAAAATGAGAGAGAAAGCACTGGCAGTCATGTGAAAACCTGATGAGAAATACATATAAACATTCATGTGTATAGACACTATCTGGGATTAACATGCTTCACAATATGCATTCAAGGATGCTCTTGTGTGCTATGTATCGGTGGGCAGTGATGGGAAGCAGACAGTCGACACTGCTAAATGTGCCTTTCATCATGAATATCACATAATAAGAGCACTTACACATGTTCTTTGTGACTTTGATGAATAGTTATTTTATGCAAGAATTCTTAAATCATATATGCATTTAAATAATAAAGATAGTCACTTCAATTGAATTCATAATAGAAAAATATTCTTATGATGAAATTGTGAGTGATCTTTTCATGTGATAAATGTTCATGTGATGCTAGTTACTGTGTAACACTTATTGTAAATTTTTTTGACATACATTAATTTAAGTCGTGCTTTTTTCAGCCAGAAGAAAACTTGAAGCAAATGCCACCTACAAACTTTGATATGGACAAGGTCAAGACAACCCTAAAACAGTTTGTGAGAGACTGGAGCTCTCGTGGGGAACAAGAGAGGAGAGAGTGTTACGACCCTGTCTTGTCTGAGGTCAAAGAAATCTTTAAGGACAGGTACACTTTATATATATTGCTTTGTTTTATTGAAAATATAAATCTTCCACACCTAGTAGGTTAAACAACTTAGTTTAAGTTGAATTTTAAACGAGATATTTTGGGGTTTCAAGTAAATGTTTAGAAAGTTGAAGAACTTAGGGTTTTTAAAGTGAATAAAGTCAAAGTTTTTTATGACATGTTTATTACAGGGACAGGTCAGGTGTGAGTATACTGGTTCCTGGGGCGGGCCTGGGGAGACTGGCCTTTGAGTTTGCTTCCTGTGGCTTCAGGTGTCAAGGAAACGAGTGGAGTTTGTTTATGTTGCTGGCCTCCAACTTTGTTCTAAACAAGTAAGGATAGAGAGAGATTATTATAAATTCAACTTACCTAGCATAGGGCAGGTTTTAACTGTACTTAAAGGATGACTGCACTTAGCGCCAGGTTTTGGGTTTTGGGTTTTGGGTTTTGGGCCCTTTTTGGTCACTTCTGTTGCGTTTATTTCTTAACCTGATATCACTTTTGTTAAATTTTTTAAAGAGTCTAGTCAATTTCCAACATGAATTAAGATTTTAGACTGTGATACAATAAGCTCATTTATGGTTTTTCTCCTAACAACTTTCGAAAAAAAGAGAATTTTCGCCTATCTGTTTTTGATCAAACTTAAGATTGATATAAATTTGCATGAGAGGTGGAGCTGACATAATCAGAATGGTACTAAAATAATTACAGAAGACTTTAAAGCCATGCTTGAAAACTTAACATGTTCGAAAACAATTTCCTAGTTAGCACATAACATGCTACCTTACATGTCACATGATAGAATTTCGTATTCACAAAGTTATCTGAGGTGAAAAATCATGTGGTGAATTATAATATTCAACATGCATCAACCCTTGGTTACAACAGGGAAAGTGAAAGAAAGAAGAAGCAGTTTTTTCTCATTTAAACCTAAAGCGCATGTTTGTCTATTAATCTCCCTTTGACATAATTTTGATAATGCAAATATACATCAACTGTTAAACGGAGAACCAAAGACAAACATGCGCTGACTATGAATGAAGTCGGTATAAAAGTGGGCGTCCTCATTATCGTATGGAGATTCAAGAAATCGTGATGACCCCCACTTATAAAAACAAATTCGTACTTGGTAACAACATACTTTTATTTAACGTAATTACATAAAGATGCAGTTTAAATGTTGACCATTTCTGCAATTGAAAGAAAAATTCTTCTTTAAAAATTATATTTTCTCGCAAATATTGCATGTCCTTTAGTGCAGTCATCCTTTATGAATTTTTATAAAATTCCTTGAACTTGAAAAAGATTTGCATACACACCTATATTCCTTACAGTTAAAGAATTCTAGCATGCTTTCCACTTGAAATGACAGAAAAAAGGTTCAATTTTTGGGTGGGAAATCAATTTTTAAAAATTCATCGCTATTCCATCTTCGCTAGCCAAGGGTTTTCGGTCCACTCCGCTACCCATAAACCCCTGGCAGATCTCATTATGAAAACTTGGTGACAAGCTCCTTATTATGATTGGCTGCAGCTGTGAGTAGTTGATCCAATTGCAGCTTTTAAAACAGGCACTTGTACATAAACTTTAAAACGTGTGATCTTTGGTAAATCATTCAGTGCTCTTTTAAAAAGTTGAGACATAAGTGTTCGAGTACAGTGCCTCCCCAACGATGGTCTAACCAGATCGCTTTAAAAACGATATATGTTACTGGGATTGAACAGAGTTTACAAATGCGATAGTATGGGAAGCCAGTAAACATGGCGAATGTAGAAGTTGCTTATCCCGTTAGTTTATACCTCTCTGCTTATGGTTATTACTAAATAAATATTTTGAGATGGCCCCTACTAAAAACCAGAATTTAGAATTTAGTATTTTTTACATATAAGGTAGTAAATACTATTACTAATCTTATAAAACAATTTGAGAAAAAAAGCTATTGTAGTATTTTTTTAATCTGCTTTGATGTGCGGAAAATGAGTTTCCTATATATTCCTATAGTAAATGTACATCTATTTTGAGATGGTCCCTTAAAAGAACAAGATAGTCGATTTTCTTGAAGCTTCGCATATAAACTAGAGTTGGTTTAAATGACATATGGTTAAAAAATAAAGAGTTTTGCTTTTGTAGTTTTTCTACAAAAAAACCCCAAATCGGCCTCCTTAATAGCTTCTTCTTTTTCCTTCAATATAGTTCATCCCTCGGTTGACAAAGTATTGTCGAACTCTGTACATGCGCGCAGCGGCAAAGGACTGTACACTTAAAAGAGAACAGCATCATTGATTATGTTCAAATACTCCCTAGTCAACATGTTTTCATTGACAAGTTGTATTTATGTTGTAGTGTGTATATAACCCGTTGTTTCATTCTATTCAAATGTACATGTAAATACCGTATACAAGGGATGCAATTCAAGTTGTTCGCTAGATGGTGTCGAACCGAGTTTTCGTAATGAGATCTTCCAAGGGTTTATGGGGAGTGGAGTGGACCGAAAACCCTTGGCTAGCAAAGATGTCGCTATTCATAAAAACATATGTGTCTGTTGTATTCGGACTCGAGACCTGTGGGTCAGTAAACTAAAGATATAACCATTGCGCCACAGAGAAAACGCCCAAATTGGTCGATATAAACAGTTTCACAAGGGTTGAAATCGCCATGTTGTGATGTGCTGTCAAAAAGTAAAAGTCATGGGTGTTGCGGACCCTAAAATGCATGAGCACTTTTGATTTTTTTTTTATTGCTCACAAATATTATTTATCATCAAAATGATTATTAAAAAGAAATGTAAGCTGTTAATCCATTTCAAGTTTATATTTGTAATAGTTTTGTTTGTAAGTACTTAACATAAAGTAACTGACATTTTTGATACATGTATTAATATTTAGTCTAGTATGTGATTTATGCCCAAACAGGTGCTCGGAGGTAAATTCTTTCACTCTGTATCCATGGATACACCAATGGACAAACAACAAAATGACAGCTGACCAAACACAACCAGTACAATTCCCTGATGTTAACCCTAGTGACCTGCCCCCTACTTCAGATTTTTCAATGGCTGCTGGGGATTTCCTGGAAGTGTATCAAACCCCAGGTAAATTTGTGATTGAATATTACTTAATAAAACAAAAATATAAGCAGTGCATGATATTTATGAGCGGAATAAGATTGTCTTGATATATAGTTACCGTACATTTTAAGGAATATTTTTTTTTCAGACGTGTTTGACAGCGTGGTGACTGTGTTTTTCCTGGATACAGCACACAATGTTATAGCCTACATAGAAACTATATATGATATACTGAAGCCAGGGGGCTACTGGGTTAACCTAGGTAATGTACTTATATATGACAAAGTAACGAGAGAGAGAGATCACATATTATACAAATAATGTGAGAAGAAATACTTATTATTTTATCGAATTCACAATGAGAAATGTAATACATGCCGCCATACCCCAGAAACTAAATGATTAGGACATTTAACTTACTCATATATCAATATGTTATGATGCTGCATATATCATCATAGCTAGCCTAGAATAAGAGATAGTTTACAGCAGAAGCAAGCAATATTTCAGTAATTTTTTGGCAATTGATTATATTGCAGGAGAGTTATTCTATAGGTTTTGTAGTATCTAGCTGAAAATAACCAGTTTGGTGATTGCATCATACATTTAACTGTAGATACAGCTGCCCATCAGTGGTCACTTTTGTCAGTTTTGATATCCCAAATACATATATTGTATATTTTATGCGGACTGTTTTGAAGATATTAATAGATCATTAAAGATGTAACTTTAAATCATTTAGTAGATTGCTTTACTGTTTAAAACTGATGGTAAATTAAATATAAATATACATGTATATATATTTCTTGCATTATCACTGGTGCGAGATTGGTTTGTGCAGTGTGAGACAGCAGTGTAAGATTTTTCTGTCTCACACTGTGTATTACTACACCGCTTAAATAACCATTCATTATATACTCGTGTGGGATAGTGAAATTCCACCTCAGGGTCAAGATTCACTGTCTAGGACTCATCAGAGCCTCGTCCTAGACCGTGATTCTTGACCCATCGGTGGAATTTCACCATCCCACACTCGTAATAATGAATGATTCTACTAATCTCACAGTACAGTGTACACATTGTTTACATTGATAGTACATGTTTATGATTGAGCAAATTGATAACATTTTAGCTTGTTGGAATCATTGTAATTAGCACAGATCTTTGTACCAGGCTGATTGCTTTACTGTGAAGGCATCAGATTTCTCTTAATGCATTTAGGTAGCAACATCACTGTGCTAGTCCAAATTATATATGTGCTTTTGTTGTTTTAATATTGTAATATCAAGCACAATATCTTGATACATGTATCAATTATAGTTAACTGATGCACTGACCACGGTAGTAAGCTGATAGATGTACCATTGTAGCTAGCTATTGTAAAAATAATTTTAGGTAGGCTAAGCTAGCTGATAGATTGCACTCGCAGGTTACAAGGTATCATTGGTGCTAGCTGATACATGTATATTGTACAGATTAGCTGACATCGTTAGTGCTAGCTGATATATCATACAGATAACAACCTGATAACATTGCAACTAGCTGATATATTGTATTGGTTTACTCTGTAGTTTGGAGACAGCTCACCCTCCCCCTCTCTCTCCACAGGTCCTCTATTGTATCATTATGCAGACATTGAGAACGAGACATCCATAGAGCTCAGCTTTGAGGAGGTGAAAAAAGTGGTCAAGAAGGTCGGATTTCTTATACAGGTACAGCAGACGGTTACGGTTTTTTAATAGACAAAGTGGGATCTGGTAGAAATTTCATTATCATGGGGCAGATACTCATTGATTAACAAGTGCATGTTGTTGTTTCAGAAAGAGGAGACTGATATACCTACAACTTACACCCAGAATCCAGCCTCCATGCTACAGTATAAATACCACAGCGTCAAGCTCGTGTGTCAAAAACCACACGAGTCGGACACCACGTGACCTCTCACACGACATTCTGAAAAGAATAGCCACCACCCCACTATAAACACTGTAGCTGCAGAGTGTTGTTTTTAACGACTTTTTTTTATCAATCACAAAGGGAATGTGAGAGGCAACATTTGTGATGTTTAGGTTTCTTGTACTGATCTACCGTAGCAACTTTTTAGGGATGTAGAATAGATTTGTTTTCTACCTGAAAATTGTACACATTCAAGATCTCAGGAATGAAAATACATGTGTAAGCCATGTTTGTATAGAATCTTCTCTGAAAAGGCATCCCTATTACTTACTGTCAGTAATATTTTAAACAGTTTCATGTGGATTGAAATGAATCTTAATGCCGTTTTTCTTTTGGTTTTACCATGTTTACCACAAAAATTGACCATGATGTAGACAAACATTGGAACTACTGTATTTGGTTAATGTGAAGGGCTCAGTGCATATAGAATGTAATAAAATATTACAAGGTTGAAGATTTCTGCAACTCTTATAAACCGAGATGCTATACATGCATTTGAAAAACAATATTTACTAGCATGTGTATAATTATAGAATTTGCCAAATACAGTACTGTTCTGGTTTATTTTCTTCTTTTAAAAACTATACATGTCTATGATCCTGAATAAAAAATGGTTTCTAAAATTGAAATTTATATCACTGCTAGATATTTCACCTTCATCAGTACTGACTGAGAAGGAATATTTTCATAAATGTCTTTATTTACCAGGTTGAGTTTTCCATGCCAGGATCTCAGAAGGTGGAAGTGAGATCCCCCCCTGGACAAATTCAAACTTATTAAATTCACATAGCAAAATGCACAAAACCAGACAATGGACCCCTGGCACTGGCAAACACATTTATCCTCCATTCTATCATTGATTGAAATTAACATTTGTGTACAACACATACAGGGATTGGTATTAATTAAAAAAAAATAAAAATCATGAATTTCAATTGACTGCCCCCTTATTTTCTTTGTGGCAGGGCCACTAAATGGGGATTTGGGGGGGGGGGCAGATACTGTTATGAGAACATTTATAACTACAATGTCATTGTGGTTTCAGTTGGCACACTGGACATTACTTTGTATCTTGGTATTTAACTGAAGCCTGGGTAAAAATTGACATCGATATGTGCATGGGACATGAAGAAAATGTATTTGTTGAATGGATAATGCCAGTATATAGAGATAGAAATGACTGGAGATCATTTGAGGGGGGGGGGGGGGTCTTAGGGAAAGTTAATTATAACCTGAAAAGAAGCATGTACTTATGGAGTGTACTTAAGGGTTCATTAATTTTTAATTAAAAGTCCATGTGCCTGAACAAAGTCCAACCAAATAGAAAGCTGCAAGTTTCTGTGTCACCAGTATAATATAATCTAATTCCATTCTTAGTAGGCACAGTTTTATTTTCCTAGTATAATTAACATTTTCCTTTTGAATCACATTGGTTTTTTCAATTTCCCTGTTGGCAGTAAAAGTTTCCTTCATCAGAGAAATGAAATATAAACACATGATGTACGTATATATTAACTTGCTTGGTGCTCTTAGTCACTTGCACAATACTGCATCAAACGTTTCTTAAGCTTTATACATTAAATAAATATTTTAAAACACTTCTTGTAATGTTTATTTAATTTTCGTCATAAAAATAAAATATGATCACTATCATTGATACAGACTTAGTCTATCTACATATGTAAGTGATGATCATGGCAGATTTGTAAAAACAAGTTCAAGATCTTTGATGCATGTATATCCACCTCTAAGAAAGGACTTAATTCCTGACAATTGATATTTAGGGTTTGGGAGGTTTGAAGACCCCAAGTTTTCGAAGTTTGTGAACAATCATTGGTGCACAGGTCACCGTTATTCCGATACGAGGGACAGCAAACAGCTTGTGCACAGCATAAGCAACTACGAATGTACTTGCACCAGTAGCAATTCCTGATTCTAAGATTGCCTCAGACACTCCCAATTTTCTAAGAATACCTATGACATCAACTCCCATGGATACCAAGGAGTAGAAAAATCCCAGGGATATCAGCGCTATACAAATGTGGAAAATGATGACAACTGGACCATATTCTTTCACTGCCTGCTTAAGTCTCTGACGATAAGTCAGCTTTACTTTAACATCGCCCATTGATTCTGTTCCCTTGCTGGAACTACTGTTTGCTGGTTTTTTATCCCCCGAATCTGTTTTCTCGCAGAACATGAAACTTGAGGATGAAAACTGTCTGCAACTGTGAATTTGTGAAAATGTCAAGTTCTTAGAAAAAGCCAAACTTTGGCCCAAAGTTGGCAGTTTGTGAGGTGTTCCATTACAGCTGCTAGAGGACTGTGCTCCAGCAACGATGTGTAAACATCTTTTCCCGTGGTGTGAACCGAGTTTCAGTGTCAAGCCCCACTGTAGGGGATTATGTATTAGGCTAGTGTTGTTACGTAAAACGAATTCTGTACGCGTTAACAACCCAAACTGTGACCTCAGTGACACTCCATAGTTTTTGCTTAAACATTTTCTCAGTTGATACATTTTGTGTCTTCAACCGTTTGCTTCGGTGAGGATTCTATGTGCTATCCAGATGGATCAGATGTCGCAGATCGTATAATGGCCATCGTTTTAAGTCTTTTATACAAAGGCAAAGATTTCATTGAAAGAAGAGTTTAGGTGATTCGTGTATCTTAATATATAAATAGAAAACCGTATTCGTTCAATCCGGTTTAGTATTATCAGTTAACCGTCTAAAGGTACATGTAACTCCAGTGTTGAAGAAATCTGTGTCAAACCAAACATTTTTTAATTTGAACAGTTAAAACAACTTATAACATTACTATAGAGGCCAACTATTTATAACTTTGCACGTTTGTTTTCCTACCGTGAGCTTCAGCTCACATGGTCCAAAAATTCAACAGCCAAAATTTAAACCATGAAGCATGATCTCAAAATTTATTAAATTATGCACCAAAATACATCATATTAGATTATAGTTTAGGCAAATCAATTGATTATCTTTAAATCATAAATTTTTTTTTTTATTTTCTACAGAAAATATAAAAAATATTACATTGTAAATGTAAATGTAAATTTTACAAGTTGTTTTGCAGACTTTGGAAAAAATTGAAATGTACCAAAAAGACACAATCTAACAGTCACTAAAATTGATATACTCAATGAAACTGTATTATACATATGAAATTAAGGTCGAGACTGTCAAACCACACATAGAATTGAGTGCAGTACGTAGACCCCCCCCCCCCTCTCTGTCAAATACTTTCTATCCCAGTTTTAAACATATTTATCTGTAGATTAAACACCAATCAGTTGCACCATCCCCCCCTACTAACCCCCCCCCCAAAAACAAACAAAACCAAGAAAAAAAAACTAACCAAAAACCAACCAATAATTGTTAAGTTACCAATAATAGTCCTCTATCCCCGTCAAACAAAGTCCTCCATCCCCATCAAACAAAGTCCTCCATCCCCGTCAAACAAAGTCGGACCCCCTGTAATTACACGGGGAAACTTTCTGGAACTTTTCACTTAATTAATAGAATGAACATAGCTAATTAGATCGAAATAAATGCGTCTGCATAAAGCCAGTTTCAAAAAGTTCAAGGAATGTGTATATTTAAAAAAAAGCTCTATTGTTGTAAACCTCCAAGCAGATTTATATATGCACAAGAGAACCACATTCGTGATGCAGGTGAACACGAACATTTTAGTTTGTGTGTCAATGATGGAATTATTGAAAAAATAAAAAAGGAGAAATTTGATTTGTTGTTTAATTACAGCCAAACCGAGACACTGAAAAGCAGATATATACTGAGTATATCATGAAACGTATTCATCTATTGTGAGCGTCCTTGCGATTGGCTGCCGGTGGAATGTCTTTGACAAAACCGATTTGTATGAAGTACACACCCTGCCACTGTTCCTCCCGAACAGAGACCAATGTCGGTTTTGAATTGTTTTATGTGGATTTTTCAAATGTATATTTTAAGTGAAACATAAAAGGTATTTTAGAGCTTAAGAATTAATAGATGGATCATTCGAGTAATAATTTCCAGCAGTGGAGTAGACTTTCATAATTTTGGTTTAATAATAAATTCCTAGTGCTGCAATAGTATACCCAGTACTTAGTTGTAGGAAAACAATTATAAATACGTAAATGCAAGTATAATTCATGACCAATATACATGTGTAGAGTATATTATATCATCGCAAATAAACAGAATTTCATTATATAGTGACTTGTATCTTGAAATAACTTCAATGTGTTTTCACTCGTAATAATGAGATGCATGTTACTCGTTGTGATGAGAATTATACTTCGGTGCATTTTGTCAGTATCTTACGGTTGCTATAGGATCCTGTAGCAGCCACCGTATATATATATAGTATCTCGATATAACGAGGGGAATTTGTTTTCCTTCTTAAATATGCACATTCACTCATTTAAAGTTAATGTGAATATGAGTTATAATTTCTGTTAGTTTCTGTGCATGTACTAGTACTGCAATAAAAATTATAATATTGTAGAGACTTTTTTACATGTTCAAAACAAAAAAGATACTGAAAAATTTAATTTTTAAGGGGGTAATTAATCTACAGGGGTCACCTTTCTTCATGTAGAATGAGCTCATTTTTATGAAAATGACAATTATTCTTCAGGCAAAAGGGTCATTTTCTACGGGGGTCATTATTCTGCTATACACCGGCACAGATCCCCCCTCCCCATAACTCTTTGCTGGTAATTCAAAATATTTAAATTAATAGATCTTGGTGAAATAATCTATATATTGAATGTTAAATTATAGCGTTAAAAGTTTTATCTAACAAAATTTTCTTGCAAACAAAAGTTGCTGTAACACACCATGAACAGTTACAATTAATTTCGTGGTGACACATGTAAATTGTACGATTCTTGGGGACTTGTTCGTTGATTGTGTTAAAGAAATTTAATGTCTGCACCACATACGTTGTTGATTGAGACAGAGTCCGATTCCAATCACTTATTGTAGATCCCTTGTTCTGTGACTATTTAATGCCAAGGAAACGTTTTAAATTAAACGTCCCTCAAATATCCACTTATACCGTTTTCACAGTTCAATGTTCGTGGGTAGCAAACATTTACCTGGTATCTGGGTACGTAATTTCGTTGGTAGAAAGTTCGGGATAATTTTAATATTAAGTATTAAACAAATGCTTGTATATACAGTCGTGTGGAAGTAAATTCGTGGGCAAGGGTTATCCAGGAAAGCCACGAACATTGGTTCCCCACGAACAATGATGATTCCACAGTATTCACTATTACATGTACCGTATTCACTAGTACACGTCATTGGTTTCAGCTATTACAATAATTCCAGTGTATGATAGCCAACAGTTTACACCAAATTTATATATAATTAGTAAACAAGAATATTGTGTGAAAAAACTTTTATTAAATTTGAATTATAACGTATCGGTATTCACTAAACTAGTGCTGAATATTGCTGATCCATATAACATTGAGTCACGATTTTATTTGATGTCTTTCAAAGGAACATGGTCAAGAGCCCTGTATCTCGCTCAGTGTAACACGACGGAAGATATTCTTGAATTGCCCTTAACATAGCTTGGTAAAGCATTGTAGAACACGGCAAAATAAAATTTGAAAAAGAAATTAAAAAAATTAACTCGTGAGTAGTAATACAAATGTGCATAAAAACTAATATACTATACTACATGTACATGTATATCTAAATGACTGAGCAATAGTCAAGTGGTGCAACAGATGATAAATAAATTTTATGAATTAAATGGGGAAAAACCCCCAAAATGAACCTTACCCATAAAACAGTAACCAATGATCATATAGAAGATGATACATCAAGCGTTATACAATGTATATCATACTGAACAATGCAAATGTTAACAGTTCATGTTTAAACTGTTACCCCACTTTACTTTGAATCCTCTTAACTAGCTGAATATATATACGATATCGAAGCAAATGATTACATCTAGAATCTATTAAAGTGGATTTCATTAAAATGGCACTATTAAAACACATACAAAAATGCTAAGCTTCTTCATAAAACGCGGTGAAAATTTTAAAAAGTACATGCGCATTTAAAAGAAAATGTTATTATTTTATGAAAATACACTAATTTTCCTCTAGCATCTTTATGCCAAATATGGCGGGAACTGATTTGTTTCCCCCACGGTGGTATAGAGGTCTTTCCCATGTGGGTACACGAGGACTGTTAATTATCTGTCCTCCATTGCTGTAGACTACTGATTACAGTAGACATTCTCTGATGTCGTCTCTATGTAATCCCACAGGGCCCTGTACACCAACAAATACTCCTCCTGTAAATATAAAGTCAAATATGTGAGTAAATTAATAGTATATACAATTATTGCTGAGTATAGTATTCACCTAAGGCTCAGGTAGCTAAATCATCGTATTGATAAAAATTAGCAGTAAATATTTTAATACTAGTAGATGATTCAGCGAGGAATTAATAGAGATATATCAAATTGAGTGTTAGCAAGCGAATATAACCTCATCACCTTTCAGTCTGAAGACATATATATTGTCGCACGCATCGAAAAACGCGATACAAGTATTTCATTGGACTACAGGAGTGTATGTGACAACATATCCCACGCCCACATTTATCTTGATGTCTAAACTAGACAACCATCTCAAAATACCCCTCGATTAGCAAAATAGCAGAAATCAAGATATACGCTATTATAAATATAGTTCTTATTAACTGATTTTTCCATTATGTACTATCGACAATATTTACAGGCATATATATTGCCTCAGTCAAGTGAATAACGATAAATTGCAAATACATTAATTTCTCTGTTTTTTCCCTTTTTTCAGACGGACAAGAGGATGAAAAATGGTACAAGGTCACAAGGTTTACACTCTATCCATGGGTGAAGTTAAAGTTCTACTGGGGCATCATGAGGGATAATATGTTCTACAAATGGATTTGACACTGCACACTCGCTGCCACTGTGTACTATATGGATGTCGTGGATAAAACTCCTTAACACAGGAACATTTTCTTCACCCACGGATTTCCAACCAATATGCTAGTTCACTTTGACAATGCTCATCTAGAATTTTGTTCAAAGTCACTACACTCCATTTTCCAATGCACACTGTATGGGTAAAGCTTGAACCCATCTTGCAATATAGAAAAGGCAATCTTGTCTCGATAAATTGAATCGGACGGACAGCAGACGGACAGAAGGAATGCCCAATATTTATGTTTGGCCATACAAAAATGATTAACCACGTCTCTTTAATAATTGTATATCCTAGTATACCTGTGTAGAACAGAACTCTGGTCTTCTTGTCTGTAGTTGTCGGACTGTTGTAAACACGTCAATGTTGTCGTCCATAGTGATTTGTTGTATGGAGTTAAACACAGCACAGAAGACACCGCATAGTGAAGCACCATCCCTGTATTAAGGAAGACGAAACAATTAAATATACATTTAAATATTTTCAGGAAGAGAATTAATCAGCCTTTATATAAATATATATTCACATGTGGTATAGGAGCTAGATATTATTAATAAATTCAAAATAATGCTTTCGCGACATTAAGCATGGTTGCAGATATCATGATTCGAAGTTACAATGTACTTAAAAGTAAAACATGTATTGCTTTAAAGCAATACATGTTGTACTTTTAAGTACATTGTTACTTCGAATCATGATACATGTATATGCAACCATGCTAAATGTTGTGGAAGCATTATTTTGGTTATTACCACCGTTATGATTTGTTTCAATCTTTAAAGACATTAATTGGTAGCGTTATTTGTTAGTCTGGATTAACCTACCTGCCGACAATGGTGATCGGGGTGTCTGCGCCAAGTGTGAGAACATAGGACACCAAGTTTCGCAAACAAGACGTATCCTTAGTCGTCCCGGTGGATTTCAGTGATCCTGTCGGCTCAACAACTGTCACGGGATGGGACGTATCCTACAGAAAGGGTAAATAATGAATAAGACTACGTTGAGTAAGAAATCAAATAATAACTATGGAGAAGTATAAGTAATATACAACAAGTTTTCTTTATGTAAAATGATTTTATATTTAATAAAATAAATACACTATTATATTGAATTATAAACAGTATTTAATTAAAAAATATTAAGATCTTTCTTATATTTTAGTTCTACGACGTGTGCCTCATTACCTCCCCGTGTATGATGCTGAGGGTTGTGACTTTGACCCCGTTGACGTCACTCTCAGATTCGTGTTCTACAACAAATGGCGGCACGTCCCTGGATGACGCTATTTCTGGTAACCATGTCTTGGACTACGAGGAAATAAAGTAAACGTATTGATTATTAGTTATTTGTTAGATTTTGAAAAATTTAGTTCGATCTACAATAATACAATTATTTTAGAATATATGATGACAAACAAGAATAATAAATATTTTCTCTTCTCTTAGAAATTCCAACACACACGGAGAGAGAGAGAGAGAGAGAGAGAGAGAGAGAGAGAGAGAGAGAGAGAGAGAGAGAGAGAGAATATGTAGTAAAATTAGGTTCAATATGTACGGAAGCCCATTGGTGCCAGGTGAAAAAAATATTTTATCTGGCAGCCGTCAGATAGTTTTCTGGCGGCCGCCATATAATATCTGGCGGCCGCTATTTAATATCTGACGGCCGCTACATAATTTATCTGTCGGCCTCCATATAGTTTATCTGGCGGCCGCCACATCATTATATGGCGGCCGCCACATAAAATATCTGGCGGCCGCCATATAATTTATTTTGCAGAAAAGTGTGTGTTGTTGTATTTATATTTGGTTGAGAAGATGGATGTTGACAGAGCCGCTGTTTAACAGTTTAACAACACAGATTTAATACAGTCAGTTAAATAGTTTCATATATATGACCACAAAAGCTAGTACACATTTACTAGTATCTTAGTTTATCTTTATGAAGTCATAGCTGGATCTGCATTCGTGAAATTGTCTGTGCAAGCTGTCGTGGTAAAAAACACTTGACTGTAATCTGTGTTTTTAAATTCTTATACCAAAAATAAAACATACAGAAGGCAGTGCGTTCCTTTTACTTATACATCTTTACATAACAGTCCTCTAGCTAAAGTTAAGGTTTTTTATTATAAAGGAGCTTAATGGTCAACAAATTAACAATCAGATTTATCTAAAATTTTAAGATACATGTATGATTTATTTTGCTATTAACTATTATTAAGTAAAGAAAAATCCATATATTTTACTTGATTTACTTCATGTGAATTTCCAATTTGTTTTATTTGGAGCTCTTTTTCTAAAGGAGATCAATACAGTCTCTTATAATGACCACGACCATCGAGCCCTCTTAAGACTTCCTGAACGGGTGTTTAGTTCAGTTTTAAAAGTTTAAAACAGTGTTTTACAACAAATAATACAAGGCACAAACTAACATCTAAATCATTCTAGATTTGAATAAAGTATAATGTACATTCCACTCCACCAGTGTTTCAAAACTTAAGCTCTGCATTGTTAATATAACTAATAGCTAAGAGTGTATCCACTACTCCATAAAAGCTCCCATTAAAACATGCGCGCGCATCAGGAAGCCAGGTTTTTCTGGCGGTCGCAAGATAATTATGTGGCGGCCGCCAGAAAATTATGTGGTGGCCTCCGAATAATAAGTGGCGGCCGCCAAATAATTATCTGGCGGCCGCCATATAAAATAGTTTTTTTAGTGGCACCAACGGGCTTCCGTAAATATGTTTCAATGAGCAAAACTATTTTTGAAGAATGCACTCACCGATTGAATTTCATGTAATGGATTCATACAGACAACTGTATCAGATTCATGATCATTGAGCAGGCGTAGGAAGTCCACAGCGTCCTCTGGTGTCGGGTAATGCGTCACTATAAACGCTCTATATTTTTGGTAGGACTGACAGAATAAACATTAATTAACAAGTGAAATCTTTAAAATTATCGTTAAGTTAAACGTTAACCATATTGATAATTTGTTTTTATGCTGCTCAATTTACAAAAACTTACAGATACATGAATCGCGTTGATGTAGTTTCCTCGTTTTGCGATCGATGACGTAAGGTAAAGACTGTACTTGTCCACTGGAAGAAAAAAGAAAAGTGAAAACTGTTAGAGAAGACAAATATTTTTAAAAAGAAACTAAACTGAAACGGTAAAATTTAAAAAGAGATATCGAAACAAAATTTGATGATTGGAATGGAAAATTCAATTTGATGCAACGTTTCAACTTCTATAGAACCTGAAATTTTTATAAAACTTTGATCGGGTGTTTTTTTTTCTTGAATATCAACAAAGTTTCACCAGTTTAATTAAAAAAAAATGTATATTATTTTCTACCATACTGATTTAGAGTTGAGAATGTAGAATATTGATAATCTTTCATATATATGTATTAATAATTTTTCAGTAAAATTTTAATTTTCTTTCCAAAAAACTAGCTGAAATTTTTCAAATCTTCTAGTTTAATCCTATCTTTTGTTTTCAATACTGCCCATTTTAAAAACTATGTCATTTGTGCAATCCTTTCCATTAAATTTGTTTTGATCTAACTTTGATAATAAATTCATTTTCAGAAACAAATTCATTTTCAGAAACAAATTCATTTGTATTTTTTTTTTAAAATCTTCATCATGTTTGTCGTTGTGATTTTGATCAACACTTTTTGTAAATCTTTAAAATCTTACCAAAATGTTTGTGTTCCTTATTTTTTATTTAAATTGTTCAGCATCATAAACAATGACGTTTATTTTATTTATAATTACTAAGAAATGTTTTTTTTTTCAAAATGATATCAGCAAAAACTGGACACATGTGACAGAGATATATAACGAAACAGCAGAAAAAATCTTAGGCGTGAGAAAAGGAAACATAAAGATTGGCTTAATACTGAAAAAAACCCCTAAAGCCATAGATGAAAGAAGGAAACTAAAAGAAGAAATTGGAAGATCAACCTCAGAAAGAATAAGAGAAATTAAGAGAGAGGAATACAGAGCAAAGGACAAAGAAGTCAAAAGAAGAGCAAGAACTGATAAAAGAAAAAAGTTGGAGGATGTAGCTTGCAAGGCTGAAAACGCATCAAAGTCAAACCACCTCAGTGAGGTATACCAGCTGACTAAACAGCTTTGTGGAAAGAAAAGGAGCAGAACAAGTGGCATAAGATTGAAAGATGGCAAACTACTCATTGAGGAGGGAAAGATAGAAGAGAGATGGCAAGAACACTTTAGGGAAGTACTCAATGTTCCAACAGAAGCAGCAGAACTCCCCAAAGGATGTACTGACCAGGCTAGCACAGACATAGAAATTGATACATCACCGATAAGAGAAGTTCAAAAAGCAATCCTTAAAATGAAATAGATAACATCAGCGCGGAACTGTAAAAAGAAATTGTAGTACCAACACTAACATTATTATTAAACAGAATCATTGAAGAACAGGAGATACCATCAGACTGGAAAAGATCACTCATCGTCAAAATACCAAAGAAAGGGGATCTTACCATATGTGACAATTACAGTGGAATATCACTTCTATCCGTTTCTTCTAAAGCTTTTTGTAGAGTAGTGATAGACAGAATTAGAGATGTGATAGAAGACAAATTAAGGCCAGAACATGCTGCATATAGGAGAGGAAGGGGAACATCAGAACAGGTTTACATCTTAAGAAATTTACTGGTACAGTCCATAGAAAGGCAAGCACTTTTATATATAAGCTTTATAGACTTTAAGAAAGCCTTTGGCAGCATGATAAGGGACAAGTTATGAAATATACTCATGCATTATGAAATTTCTGATATATATGTTAACATCATCCAAAAAAATATATGATGGAAGTACAAGCTGTTATTGAAAACGCAAAAACAACTGACAGGTTCGAGGTTCAGACCGGAGTGAGACAGGGATGTGTCATGTCAGGGTTCCTATTCATCATTGTGGTCGATTGGATAATGAGAAACACCAACAATAGGAAACGAGGTATACGCAGGAAATTCATGTCCACACTAGAAAATCTTGATTATGCCGACGACCTGGCGCTGATATCCAGCAAATATAGCGACAGACAAAAGAAAACTACCAGGCTGAATGATGTCGCAAAATATACAGGATTAAATATTAATGTTAATAAAACAAAAAAAACATGAGGATAAATGGAAAAAAGAACGCTGCCATTAACCTAAACAACAAAGAAGTTGAGGAGGTGCAAACATTCCTTACCTCGGAGCCACAATAGACAAGACCGGAGGGACAGAAGCAGATATAAAGAAAAGACTAGGACTAGCCAGGAGTGCCTTTTCATCACTGAACAACTTCTCTGAACTCTGGAGAACCACCGAAAAAGATGAAGAGAAGCTTGATATATTGCGCCGGAAATGTCTTCGGAGAATTTTAAAAATACACTGCTCAGACAAGATATCGAACCAACAACTATATTAGCAAATAGCAACAATCCCACTTTCAAGAACAATCCAGAGGAGACGTTAGAGAGGATAGGCCATGTTCTCCTAAGGGACAACAACTCGAATATCAGAACTGCGCTGACCTGGGCTCCTGAAGGAAAAAGAAGGCGAGGAAGGCCAAAGAACACATGGAGATAGAGAAAGAAGAACTGGGGTGGAACAGTTGGAGAGAGACGCAGGTTGTTGCCAATGACCGACGTAAGTGGCGTCTTTTGTTGCACGGCCTCATGCGTCCTTCGGGGCACGGAGAGGATAAGTAAGTAAGTTTTTTCAACAATTTTATTAAATCGTACTTTGTACCAGTAATTAGGGAAAAAATGTCTAATATCCTATCTTAAGATACATTTATGTTTTTTTTTGTTTTTTTTAAAGAGATTTTTATTTATTAATCAAAAATAATAAAAAAAAGATATTATTTATTTTCATAAATCATTTAAATCATTGAAAATACTTTACATGATCTTTCTTTCATAACAAAATCATGCTTCAATTACACGCAACAGCTAATTCAAGCCTCTTTTTGCATAAAAAACTATACAGTCATGTGCTTTGATTACAATAACAGCCGATATAATTTTCGTAAATAACGTTTTTATAGTATAATTAACATCTTATCATCACTTACATGGCAGTATAGTGTGTCCTTTCTTGTCTGCAAAATACTGTCTAGAAATCTTGTAATCTGAACTAGTATACTCTGGTCTAGCTTTCATCAATTTCTACAGGATTAATGTAAAAAAGAATAATTTCACAACGAACGATATATATATATATATATATATATATATATATATATATATATATATATATATATATATATATACGTCGTATGCTCCTCAAAACATACAGAAAAACCCAAATGTACATCTATAAAAACTATATGTATCTTCGAAGTTTGTTTTTACGAATGAAAAAAGAATGAAATGTGTTTTAAATCGAGTACTTCAAATTCCTTTCTGATGACCGTTTGATTGGCCGGGCGGTCTCCAGTCAAACTTTGGGCTTTGTCCGTGAACTCAGGCAGACTCTGTGTCTCAATAGCCGCTTTGAATTCTTCGTTTAACGCCAAAAATATTGTCATGTACTGTTCCTACAAACCAATTTTAAAGTTTTTTTTTTTTTTACAAAAGATATAAAAAGATAAAGTTTATTTATTAAGCTGTCGGTTTCCTCTTAATTCAATAAAGTTTCACTACAGGCTTACATAAGTCTGGACCATGTTCATTCTGTTTGCCCTCATGATCTTGACATACTCCGCTACATTGATTTTACCAGACGCTTTACCAGCCTTGTATAAAGCATCCAGAGCAATGTATGTTCCTGTACGGCCTATCCCGGCGCTACAATGAATAAATAGGATTTAAACGATTTTTGTAACTATTTTCATAAAAGCAATTATGTCTTTTGACCGACTAACCACATCATGTACCGCTTCAGAATGGCTGTATTAACACGCCAAATTATTTCATCAAAGTGTCCACTACATACATGTAAAGTTCCTATTTTTTGAAAATTCATTCATGTGATTTTACCTGCAGTGTACAAGTAGTGGTGATTTATTCCTACTGGTTATTGTTCTCATCACGTGGCTATGGAAAACAACCAATGAAAGGGGGTCCGGGGTACCATGGTCAGGCCACGTGGTGTAGTGGTATTGTGTAACAACACGTGACTTGTTTTGCTGACGATTGTTATGAAACATATGTTGAGTTAAATACATAACACTATATGTTGACTTCGTTTGAATAAATAAAATTCTGTTGTATTTATCATTGTCCAATTTATACATAAAAGCAGACTCTGGGAGAGGAACATAATTGTTCTATAAAAAAAGTTATAATACATTCCGGAAATACATTTAGAGTACATCATACAATTAGGATTGCAACGGACGAGAATCTTTCAAAAGTGTCCGTACCTAATACAATGCTACATGTAACATTCAAAACCATTTAGGTTGTTATGCAGCATATAGTACATGTATATTTCATATTACGATTTTTGCAATGAATTATTTTAAATATAATTATTATGTAAAAACTGTACCCCTTTAAGGGAAACCGTAAGTTTTCGGATGATGTAGAATGCGTATTGTTTCTCTTCCACATTCTTGATGACGATGTTTCCGTAAAGTTTAGCCTTCGTTTCCTCTGGCCAGTATTGGGTACATTTAATCTGATGTTAATGGAGAACAATTTTACATCAACGCAGTTTTAAATTATTTAAAATCAAAACAAATTTACATGTATTCATCCACTAACCTTTACGCCCTCTTTTAAGTTTGTAAGGGTTACAATTTGTGAGACATTTTCTTGCCATATCATCGTCCAGAAGTCGTTTAATGTGTTCTGTTTCGGACCTTATAAAAAAGACATACGAGAAGAGTACTAGCTATTTTATTTTTTTTAAAGGATGCGAAAAGGAAGTTCGTTATTTCTTCACCCGTTTTTAAAACAAAGTTATAGGTGACAAATTTAAGTAAATGTCAATTTTGCAAACAAAGTTCTTTTATAGTCGATTTTAGACGGCATTAATATTCACCTTGTGATGCAATATACTGCTTTTCTGAATCAGTACTCTATAATTTAAAAAAATATGAAAACCATAGGTAATGCATGTTCATGATAAACGGACAAAGGATATCGATTCAAAAAATAAAATGAAATAATAAATAACTGCTATTTTACAACGATTTAAAAATTTGTATTTATAATTAAATGTTTCAATGAACTATTGATTTAATATCTTTCACAGGTGATATACATAGTTAATTAATACCCACACTGATAAAGTTAGCATTGATGTAGTCAGACGACGCTTCACCGTTCCCTCTCAGAACGACTCTAGAGTGATCGTCTACAATAAGACAAGATATGTATTAAGTTTATGTTTTAACTTTTTTACTTTTTAAAAGTTGCAAATAATCTCAACAGTTTTGCAAAGTTCCGTTCTATAATAAAATGACGTTTGATCAGCACTAAATTTACGTATTTATTATATGTAGTTCTTAAACATATTTATTAATATCAAATAACAGTTATTAATCTGGTTTTTAACTATCAAATGGCATGGCAATAACCATCTTGAAAATGTCATTTTTTATCAAATTTTCATCAAATTCAAATCCCTCAGGTCTCGGAAGATTCTTCATGCATCGAAAAATTTATTACGTTGGCCTTTGTCTAGTGATATGTTTTTCTTCTGGAAATTCTTTTATTATTTCATAATTCATAACATTTAATTAATCATGCACATGTATAATAGGCATAAACTTATCATAAAATATAAATGTTTTATAACATACACGGGAATGTTGTTTTAAATCTGTTCTTTGCCAGATTGTTCGGGGATTTCCCAGCATCACATTGATATTGTTCTCCGTGAGGCAACATCTGTGCAAAAAAAAACAAAAAAAAAAACCAGACTCAGTGACAAGATATTATGTATTAAACTATAATTGCATAATGTAGGTATATGTAGGTATCGAGTGAGTTGTTCTTAACATGTCATGCAATTTACCAAAAATTTACACATACACATGTCGTATAACCATTTAATTTGAATATTGCCATTATCATTTCTTTGACCTACCGCGTATTCTCTTTTAAAACCATCTTCTTCATTTTTCTTCTTTTCTGCGATGACATTTTCAAGCTCACTAATTTGGATATCCAATATGGTTTCTTCATTCAAATACATGTCACCATAGGGATTCTCAATGCCTTCTTCGTCATCGTCGTCATCTTTGACGTCATATCTTTTCGCAGTTGATGATGTATTAGCTGTTGGTGTTGTGGTGCGCTTTGTAGCTGGCTTATCTTTAGGTTCAGTGTTTTCATAAATGTTGGTAAAGCCCTGTTTTGCAGCATCGTTGTTCACTATAAAGATCGAGTAATAAGTAAGATAACGGAAGTTTCTTTTTTTATTACTCCAAATTGCATGACATAAAGGACACTATTTCAAAATTAATTTATGTACATCTATATTTATGCAAACCAATGTTATGCAACAAATATAAAATTTGTCGAGTTTCAAACAACGCCTGAACATATACACATCAACTTACAATACAAATTCTCTTCCATTTCCGATTTGTCTCTTCTTCTTTGTTTTGGTTGATCTTTCTTAGGTACGCTTGTTCTCAATCTGCATTTAGTTAAATACATTGATTGTTATAGAGAATTTCAAAATAATATATCAAACAGATAATATAATATTACTATACTCTGTCCCAAGATATCATCGATTAACGTTTTGCTTTATAACTCGATATTTATAAATTCCTCAGGGTTCAAACGATGTTCATTTTAAAGTATGAAACATTTCCAAGATTTCTCAGTTGAAACGCCCCTTTTATCTCCTCAGATTTCAATATAAGGCTAAAAAGTGTGATGTCTACGGGGATTTTGTAATGCAGCAAGCACGGATGATAACGTTGAAAAATTGCGCGAGGTATTCCGAGTGACTTCCGAATGGAGAAAAGATGTAAACATTCCCCATTATAAATCTCCGTAAAAAATCAGTTTTCATTCCTGTGAATTTTTTAAGTGAAAAATGATAATGTGTCAATGAAGATATCTTGGAAATTATCCCTTTCATCGATTTCAATTGCACTTATTTCACATGCATGTATATTTTTATTAAAATCGTCCAAATCTGCTGCATAAAAATCTTGGGACAGACTACAGATAAGCGAATATAATATAAATCATATTATTTGCAATTTTATGTTCACATAAAAAGAACATTAAATTATATAAAGAGTTTCGTTAAAATTGACGGAATAAAGCAGTCAAAACAACAAGCAACATAGATACCTCTTAAATACAATGATAGAAACAATGACAGCGATGACGATGATCAGCGCCGCTACAGCCCCGGCAATGATCGGAGCGGTGTCTGTCGGCGGCGTGTTTGTATCTCTGACAATCTTTGCCTGTACAAACAAAATCTTAATCTCATAAACATTGTGTTGTCCATCTTTTTTTTTTCATTCGTTTGGATCAGCTTTTAAATTCAGACTAGTAATTTGATTTGAGAATATAATGTTTACTTAGCATGTAAGTATATCTATCTGTTTATCTTTATTTCCGAAACATCTTTGTGTCCTTAACCTTTGCCAGTGTTATTATATTGACGTCCTATTTGATATCTTTCAGAAGTAATTAATAAAAGTATTGATAAGAATGGTAGAACTGTTTTGTTGTCGTTTATCTTGAGTAATCTTAATATGTATTTACCGGAATGCAGTTTCCTGTATGTGAATTACAGGTGTCATTTGACTCACAAGGGTATGGACACGTCTCATTACAGTTATAACCGTACCTTCCCCAGGGACATTCTACATGAATATAAGGTTTTAAAGAAAACTGCATATACTGTATATATATATTAACAAGATGTTGATCTTACAATGATATATTGGATATTTTGAAAATCCGATATAATACATTATGACGTATACTGTTTAATGATCGCATTACATTTGTGATACATGTATAACATTTCACAACAAAATGTTAATCCATTTTAACTTCTAGAATCAATCCAATATATCAGCTATGAAAAAAATATCCAGTAATAGATGATCGTGAATAAAACTTATACATTGTCTCTCTTACCTTGCGTACAGTTGATTCCATGATATCCCAGAATACACCCATTTAGACAGGAGCCGTTAACATGATTGCACTGTTCATTCCCCAAGCAATGTCCACACGTATTAGAACAGTTCTGGCCGAACTTATGACCGTCACACTCTATAGATATGATTAAATTATACATATCTTATATCAGGTATAAAACATTCTAATATTTATTTAAATACAAATTAATATATCCGTCTACTAGTTTTTTACCACAGACGCACGTGTATTTAATGCCCAAGCCTAGGACAAAAATTCTAAGTTTGCCATAACACCCTATATATGATAAACATTTACAAATCTCTTAATTAAAATGCAATAAACACCAAAATTGTATTCTATAGATCGTGATATCTTTGAAAGACATATAGATGTAATTATCGCTATATAAGGCTTTATTTGTAGATCTTTTATTAATTAATCACTGAATCTAATGATCTAATGAATCAATATGATGGTTTAGTTATCCAAAATATCCCTCGATTTTCAAGGCCCCTTTAAGCAGATGTAGAGAATTATCAAATAACTAGTTATATGCAGAAAACACAATGGACTTAGTACATTATTAGCAATATTGTTGAAATGTCGTGTCATAAACGTACTGTTTTGAATTGAATGCCATAAACGTCAATCTTAATACCATGTTAGTTACCGGTTATATTACGTATGTGAATCATAAGAGATATTGTTGTTCTGTTTGCTTTATTTTACATGTATCATTATATAAGACATTTGACCACATTGTCAAGCTGTTAAATGCCTACGTGAGTCACATGTATCTGGTTTCCACCCCACTTGACATAGGCATTGTCCTCTCATTCTGTCACATATTCCAGACTCCTGGCAATGGCTACTACAGTTCTGTTCACAGTTGTATCCATACGATCCGTTTGGACATACTAAAGAAAATTTAATAACTTATAAAACCCCCCGATTATTACATATCTATTTTCTTACTGTATCAAAGTAAAACTATTCTTTTTACAAGTTGTTTGAATATACATCGCCGACATTTTGAAAAAAAAATGAAAAATCTTACTTGCAAATAAACAGGATGAACTTTTGATAGTATTATATATTAATTTACTTTCAATACAACTAGATCCATGGAATCCCCTGTCACATCCTTTCATACATATCCCATTAATGTGGTGGCATTGTTCAGAGTTAAGACACGAACCACATTCTTCTGTACAATTCGCCCCATACATATTTTTGCCACATTCTAAAAAAAAACAATGATAATTTGTGATAACAAAGTTTGAAAACCCTAAATTCACTCATATTTTACAATCTAACATACGTGGTGGTTATTTACACTTTATGATAGACAATTTTAAATGTTTAAACGTTACACACTATAATATTCAACGAATTGATTTTATGCTTTTGACATACGTCATATTATCACGTATGCAAAAATTGGTAAAAATATAAACAACTTTTTAACCAATTAAATAGCTAAAGGGAATAGAAACAATTATCCTATAATTATTTAAAACGAAATACATGTAGACACTTTATATCTCTAATTTACTATTTTCGCAGTATCTTCCTTCCCATCCACGCGTACATCCAAACACACAGTCCCCATTAAATCTGTCACAGCTGTTGCAGTTCGGGCCACATTGGTTAGTGCAGTTTGGACCATACCAATCACTAGGACAGACTGTCAAATATAAACTATTATAATAAACAATGAAAAATATCGCTGTAAATTCCTAAACATCTGCATTACGTACATATACGCAACGAATTAAAATAGTTTAAATTCACAACAGTTTTGCTTCAGCTGGCAAAAATTTGTTTTAAAATAATACTTTACTTGCTATCTAATCTATTATGTCTTTTTACCTTTATCACATTTATCACTATACACCCCTGCGTCACATCCGTTTGGACAACTTCCGTTCACGTGATTACACTGATCACCGTTACTACAGTTACCACAGGTATTTCCGCATTCTAGACCGTATGTCCTATCTCTGCATTCTGTAAGTGAATATGATTTAAAGCCATACACATCGTTACATGTATCAAACATTTTATTTTTTTCAACAATCAAGGTTGTTTATTTGTAAATATAATTTACGTAGGTTGCACAATATTTCAAAACCGAAATAATTACTTTTATCACAAGTCGGTCCAGTGTATCCCGAAACACAGCCCGGACATGTTCCATCCACAATGTGACAGTGACCTTCCTGACAGTTCTGTGGACAAAGTAAGGAACAATCCTCTCCGTAATATCCTGGTGTGGGGCAACCTAATCACAAGAGGACCACAAATTAGCTAATGCCATTGATTACAAATGATTTAGGTCTTGATTTTGTCACTGAAAATGAGCTTTGCTATGACAATTTCAAATGTTTCAAATTCAAAATTGGGAGATTTATAAGGTATCCTATTAAATAGTTGTGCGGTTTTACGGTTTAAGAGTATTTCAGGTGTTAAGCAGTGAAAGAGAATACCATGTTAATGTGTGTGTGTGTGTGTGTGTGTGTGTGTGTGTGTGTGTGTGTGTGTGTGTGTGTGTGTGTGTGTGAGAGAGAGAGAGAGAGAGAGAGAGAGAGAGAGAGATTCTGTCTTCACAAATAAGATAGCAGAGCCACAAACACCTGACGTCATATCTTTTTCTCATCATAAAAACATTTATACCATCTACCTAATAATACATTGTCAGGAGGGTATATATATTTTATTTTGAGAAAAATATACATGTATGACGTCAGTTGCCTGTGAGCAAAGCTTATTTTTTGCTGACCGTTAAGGGGGTGTCCGCCATATTGTACATACGAAGACCAAAATTGTATTCATTCAACTTTAATGTGTAGTATTTTATATATTACCACAAATTACATGTAGTTGGAATATATGGCTTTTTAACGGTGTTAATATTCTACTTGCCAAGTAAACCTCAGAATCTTCACAATCACATAAGCTTGACATTCGCCGTCTCCTACTAGAAGCGGTATTTTCGGCTCGTTTTAAATATTTGCAAGTCGATATAAATGTCTAACTCACAACGATGATTCTTCTTATATATAGGTTCTTACACGCAATAAACAGACTGTTTCAACACATTTTATCGAACTTTCAATATCATTTTGATTTCGTGAATTTTTTAAATCTCTCGAAAATATCGGGCTTACTACAACTGTTAATCAGTGTTATTATTGAAATATGAAGTAGAATCGTTAAGCAAGATTGACGAACTTCAATAAATATATTTAAAATCGAGCCGAGAATGCTGCTTCCAGATTTCCAGTTTTCGTAATGGCGTCGGTTTTGACGTTTCTCTGGCAGTAAAACATCAAAATCGTTGAATCACAGGTGCTTGAGGCCAGGACCCCCCCCCCCCCCGATTTAGACCCCCAGACGCTTTTTTGATAGAATTTCCTTTAAAGTCATGTACTTAAAATGTTCTATATCAAATATTTGAAAATTAATTGAAAATAAACGATCTATTTAAAACGACCCCAACCTGCATCCTTTTTTTATATGCAGGGGAAGGGGGTGTTTTACATTCATCTTTTATTTTCAGTTAATTTTTAGATACTAGTATTTAAAATGAAACATGTTGTGTATATGACTTTGTATATGACTGTATATGACTGGGGTGGGGGGTATGGGGTGGGGCTGGGTCCTGTCGTCAAGCACCTATGTCGTTAAATGTGCCAGGAAAACGTCCGATATTTTGGACTTACTCTAATTGTGCACCTTTATGCGATATAACTTTTTTAGTTTTAAAAACATTTAAATTGTCCATAGAGGATCCTTAAAATAAAATCAGGAAATGTTCTAGATTTTTACTTAATTTTATGCTAAAAAAATACATTTTTGATACAAACCATAAACTTCCACCTCACAGAGTTCGTTGAAGGCGTACTGATCATACCCATCAGGATACTGAGGGTGGGTCCTGTTGTTGTAGTAGATGACGTATCTCCCGTGTGTGATACACGTGATGTTTGTAGGATTGGGAATTGTGGACCGAGTATAGCTGGTGTCCTTAAAACAAAGAACCCCATCATCTTTGTTGGTTGAGTTTGATACGTAAACAGAGTATCCCAGGAATCTAGCGGTGAAACCATTTTTTTCATCTAAAGGAACAATGATTATAAATTATTTTGCATATCACATTAAAGCAAGACGATACATTTTTATTCATTATTAGTCCCTTGTTATCCAATGGCCCTTTCACAATTGGTGCACGATCACTTTACAACCGTACACTTTGCGATAGGAATTTTTTAGCTTCCGAAGAGCTCCAAAGAGTTGCACGATGTCTGGCATTCGTTTCATTGGTCGCATCAAGTCTCCTCAAAATAGTTGACATGCACACTAGTCAGACACGACCGAATGCGATCCAAATTATTGCAATGTAACGCTTAAACATTAGTACGAACGTCTTACAACGTTTTATGAGTGGTGCACGATATTCAAAGGTTCAAATTTATAACTTTTAAACTAAAAATATTTTGTTAAAACATATAGAAGAAAAGTTGCTTAGAATAACGAGGGCTTTCAGATGAAATAAAGAAAAAAGGGCTGGCCCCTATAATTAAGGGTCAGCAGTTCATACAGGTCTTTTTCTGATAGCTAAAATGTTATCATTTTATGAAAAAAAAATTATATTACTTTTAATAAATTAAATTTTGTCATTTGGTATTAAATTAAACAAGCTCTGTGCTAATTTATTTGTAATTTCATAAAATAAATATGCGAGAATCGTACATGAACGAGTTAATTGTCTACATAGACACACAAGCGAACAATGCCGTTTCAGGGCGAAGCATTTATTATTGTGATTAAATTTCACGTTTTTTCTGTTTATCTATATCATTTATAAATGCAATGAACATACACAACTACTTTTTTAAAGTCTTTTTCCTCATTTTAAAGTTCCTTGTCTTTAGTGGTTAAAATGTTAACATTTAGCCTAGATGTAAGTACGTGCACACTGTCACTCATGTATGCTATTTTTTAATCCAGACAATATCTATAAATCCTTTTAACAGTATTGAATCCCTAATGTTTTACCTTTTTTTTTTTACCAGAATTTTGCTTGAATTACAATTCAATCTATTGACAAAAACCACATGTGGCGAAAGTCATACATACAGTATACTACGGCGGCGTGGAAGGGCCAGATAAAAAAATAAATAATTCTAATTTGTTCGGACGAATAAGTTATTTGTTCTGACGAATTACGATTTGTTCGGACGAATAAGTAATTTGTTCGGACGAATTAGATATTTGTTCGGACGAATTAGATATTTGTTCGGACGAATTAGTTATTTGTTCGGACGAATTAGGATTTGTTCGGACGAATAAGTTATGTGTTCGGACGAATTAGGATTATTTCGGACGAATTAGGATTTGTTCGGACGAATTAACTATTTGTTCGGACAGATAAGTTATTTGTTCGGACGAATTAGTTATTTGTTCGGACGAATAAGATATTTGATCTGCATAAGTTAATTATTAGAACAGAGAGAGAGAGAGAGAGAGAGAGAGAGAGAGAGAGATTTCACAATCATGGTTACGCAGATGTGAAAAGTCTAAATCAGTTTACAAGCTCATGCGCAGATCCACGAAATTTTCCAGGTTGGGGAGAGGGGTGAGGAGTCTGAAAGATAATTTTGTTTGCCGCCCCTGCCCCCCGTCTAGATGCCCATTTTAGGCAACGCAGGTTTTCTTTAGTAACGAGAAATAATTTCGCGCTATGCCATAACAAATAATGCTTCAGCCCTTTATCGACATGCAAAGCAAAATTGTGACAGATTTTGAGACTTGAGCTTATATCCTGGCAGCAAAATATGTCACGTATTGAATAAATACAGGGGCGAATTTTATCGATAAGTTGGGGGGGGGGGGGGGGGGGTTGAACCAGATTTACATGTAAGTTGTTTTTCTACAGTGTGACAAATTATTTTTGAATTTGATAAATTATAACGACATGGAATGTGTTTCAAGATAACGCAACTCACATTTATATTAAAGAAGTTTATGTGCATCATGCGCGGATCTAGAGCTTGGAAATTCAAATTTCTTAACTTTACAAAGTAAAGTTACCAAAAATAGGCTTAGGGCCCCCTCGACAAACATAGACATCCCTTGGACCCCCCCCCCCCCAGCCCACAAACTTTTCTGGATCCGCACATGTGCATATATCAGCACCAATTATGCCCGCGTAAATTTGATATAACTTATTAGTCTCTGTTGCACTTCAAAGACGTTTAAAAATCCATAAATGGATTTCTGTGAATCATGTGGTGACATATTATATATTTTTTATAGCCCATAATATAATATCAGTTGTTTCTAACTTACAACTTGTAATTGATCATCAAAGCTGAAGAACGATATTTCTTTAATGGCAAACCTATCTAATTAATTCACTGTTGATTGTCAAATCACGTCAGAAACAGGTATATATACCCAACTTTTGACTATTTAAACTCAGTCTTATTTTTTTCAGAATTCATTTTTTGGCAAAATTATTTGGGCAGCGACCGCCTCTGCCGCCCCTGTTCCAACACCCTTGAAATATCAGTGACTAGTTCATGTATAACATTGAAGTGTTATCATTTGAAGGAAAAACGACATTCTGGAAAAGGGGTGGCTTGATCACAGACCCTCTCCCCCTTCATCATCTATATCATTGCCAGATCAGATAGTCTTATAAATTGCTCATCAAAAATGCTGTTTTATATAAATATAACTTATTCGTCCGAACAAATAGCTAATTCGTCCGAACAAATCCTAATTCGTCCGAACAAATAACTTATTCGTCCGAACAAATCGTAATTCGTTCGAACAAATCGTAATTCGTCCGAACAAATAACTTATTTGTCCGAACAAATAACTAATTCGTCCGAACAAATAACTAATTCGTCCGAACAAATAACTTATTCTTCCAAACAAATCGTAATTCGTTCGAACAAATAACTTATTCGTCCGAACAAATAAGAATTATTTTTTTTTCACCTGGCCCTTCCACGCCGCCGTAGTATACAAATATAGTTAGTACATAGATTTTCTTATGTTAAGTGTATCACGTATGAAGTTACAAATATTTCTTGTTGATTTAACATCTGCTGGGTTAAGAATTTTATAAGAATTACAGAGTAAGATGTTTATGTTATGGTGTGGGTGTTTGTTTACTAACGTGTAATTTTTACATTGTTTACTGGACGTTTAGACTCGCTCGAGGTTCATGGGGGACTGGAAAGGATGACCGAATTTATCTACATGTGTATTTAAAAAAAAAACCAGATAGTGAATTTTCAACTCAAAATTCAAAGCAGGGTCTACTAGTAATTAGAAACTGTCAAACATATCATAATTATATTCTTGTGCGGAAGACTCCAAATGCAGACATGAATACCCTGTAGACATAATATCAAGTAAATAAAATTCTATACTTCAGAGCTAAAACATGACTTTAATATTTTTATGATTCCGATCATTGTATCATTAGAGAGGTTTAGCAGACCAACGGGTATCCGGTACATGTACTTGTACATGTATGTTACAAGTTAGAACTATGCGTACCTGTAATATCTTAAATTTAAAGCTACCATTTTTAATATGCAAATTAGAAGTACTATTCTGTCATAAGTGTAATGTTAAATCAATAACCTAATCACTCATTTAATTCCCGCTCTTTTGACCATGTGATGCTTTGCGTATTAATATCAACTTGACCATGCCAGGCAGTCTCTGAATAAATCTTGATCCAGCAGCACGTGTGTTGTCTCTAGCATAAAGGGATATAATAGTACCACTGTACCAGTTCACATAATTTTTCTTGTTTAGCAGTTATGATGTGTACTTTAATTGTCCTTGTTAATGTTTTAAATGTAATTTTTATATTCTCTTTTTTTAATCTGACTACTGGCAGTACTGGCGTGCGAGCAGTTCTCGCCGAGGACCATTTCTCTCCGGTGCATTGTTACATCATATTTTCGTATATAATTTTATGTGTTGATAAAATGACGTAACAATGCACTGGTGAGAAATGGTACTCGGCGAGAACTGATCGCACGCCAGTATTGATTAATTACAGACAAAAACTGAAGGTTGCGAGTGTTATTTTTTATTGAACACCATTGTTTAAAATAATTCTTTATATATGTGACGGTCAGACCAGTTTGAATACCAGTGCCAGATAGCTCAGTTGGTAGAGCACCTGACTAGAGATTCAGGGGGCTCAGGTTCAAATCCCAGTTTGGTCCTTCATTATTTCTCCCATCCCGTTACAAAATTGGTGCCGTGACCAACCCCTGGAACTGACAGGTTAACTCCTGCCAGGGGAAGAGCCAGGGGTGATCTTCGAGGGTGAAGATCATTTAAGGGGGGAGGAATGTGACGGTCAGACTGGTTTGAATACCGGTGCCAGATACATGTAGCTAAGTTGGTAGAGCACTTGACTAGAGATTCAGAGGGCCAGGTTCGAATCATAGTCTGTTCCGTCATTATTTCTCCCATCTTGTACATAAATATCAGATATATAACAGATGATTAAGAGTCATCACATGTTTTGCAAGATGCAATAAGTGTATTAAAACCGTTACTTTACAACACAATACATTTAAGTGAATATTTATGTTTCTTGATATCATTTGGTGTGGTTTTCTTGACAGCGTCACATTCAAGTCAGTGTCAGCTACGTTATGCATAAACAATTTACCCGCTCCTAAACCACAAACTTTCTTATTAGTGGATTCAGCTTACCGCTGATTGGCTGCTGTTGCAGCAGACTAATAATATATGCACGGACAAAACACAATGAACTTATCAGAGAATGAAAAATTCATCGAGTTACTTTCAACTGTTGGAATTTGGGTATTTTTTAAAAATGTATACTTGTGACAAAACATATATGTGGCACATAAAGCTGAAGCTTTATGAAGAAAATATGGGTTAGACCATATATAGCTACCATGCAAGTAAATGATATTTACAAAAAACTTGCAATTTATGGCGCACGAAATGTACGCTAGTTTTTTAAAGATTTACATACATGTAAAGTACCACATTCTGTGAAAAATAATCTATTAAAAATTCTTCATTAAGTTTACTCATACATGTTTTATGCTTATTACACATAGTATTGTTTTTAAAACACATGTAATTTATAAGAAAAAAACAAAACCCCTCGCTAAATTTATTTGCAAAAAAAACCAAACCAGTAGAATTGATAAAACATATGGTATACCAGAAGTTAATACATGTACTTTGACGCTGTTCGGATGGGTAATATTCCTTTGTAATTTACGAATTGAAATATTGACTGTTGCACTACAAGTAATAAACTTAAACACACTCTCTCTCTCTCTCTCTCTCTCTCTCTCTCTCTCTCTCTCTCTCTCTCTCTCTCTCTCTCTCTCAATTTGATATGTGTCTATACCTAAGAAAATTTTTTAATATTATATTATGACTTGATAATTTTTGATCTTGTACTGCCTAAATGTTATGTCATGTATTGGGATATGTCATACTTATTACACTGCATGGTCAGTGTATTTTTTCCAGAAATACTATGCATATGTTAATGTAAACACAGCTATTACTAGTACATGCATGTTAACACAGCTAATAATTTTTTTTTTGATTTCAGCTCAAAACGGACTCTTGTTACCACATAGCACCACATGGCTTTTACCTGTTGATTCTTGTGGTTTCAGCTCTTGATGTTAACCTGTCAGCTCTACCCACATGCGTATTCCTTGTGTTCTACAGACTATTTACCGGTAATTCAAATTAAATCGGATAATGCATGAACAATAATGGAACTTTAAGAAAGCATCATGCCATGTTGTGTTTTGTGTTTGATAAGAAATTATGAAAAACAAAATTAAGGCTGTATAAAGAAATTCATAATTGTTGTATAAATTTGTTTTTCAATAAAAGTATGCAATTATGTTTCCTTTTTTTTTTATTTTATAAAGATATTTAGATGTGTTTACATAATTGAAAAATCATCCCCCCTCCTCTATCCAATTGTCTGCATGTAGGATATGTAAATGTACATTTGACTTTGAAATAACATCTGCTATGATAATTACTTTTGAAATGAACAAGACACAACCTATTTCTACCTTTCTAAGGTATTATGCATAAAAAAAGTAGAAAAACATGTCAAATTTGAACATTTTTCATGGAAATCAACTCTGTCTCCAGCTACCTGGGTTTGTTTGAATTTAATTTTAATTTAAGGCAGATGTCTAACTTGTAAGTCTTACTGTTTTAGCATGGTTAGAAGGAGACTAGAAATCAGAATAGATTAGATATTTACTAAATATGATTGTTAGCTTACTTTTTTCATGAAAACAAGAAATCACATGCAGGACAGCTGTCTATTTGTTAATTAAAATGGTACAAATCATAAAATAAACAAATAAAGATCTAATTTTTGAATCATTGATGATTGTTTTCAAATATGTGTGAAAAAATGACTCAAGGAAATTGCCACAAGTTTTATAAAATTAGGTAAAACATTTCAAACCATGACTTTTTATGAAAATCAAAAGATGGGGGGGGGGGGGTATACATGTAAGGGCATTTCTAAGTGATGTGAAGCTTTTATCATGATTATATCATGTAGATGTATGTTGTATTGAATATGGTTTCTTTTTATAGGTGGTTGAACAACAATTGACCTCTAAATGGTCAGGTAAAGATGTTTTACTATGGAGAACCCTATAAATCTGTGTTTACTAAAGGAAAATGGAAATGGTGGGTTCATTTAAATGGCCATATTTTTATTAAACCTCAATGGAATATGCAATACACGTATGTGGTATTCTTTTTCTCAGAATTGCATTAGCTTTCTTATTCTAAGACAAACCGTCTTTTCATGAAATGTTAGTGTACTAAGTTAAAGGTACAAGGAACAGTTTCGGATAAAGTACCGTCAATATTTTTGTAAAATTGAGAGTGACTGTACTTGAAGGTTTATCAGTGTTGCGTAGATTCATGAAATGAATTTTAATAATTATCATTAGTTAGAGGGATGTCTCTTGTTGGAATTGGTAAGTAATATTAAGGCCCCTAATTTTAAGTACATGAGCAGCAGTAATAAATTGTGAAACTTGTGGCTATGACTGTTGTGTTGACTTTACACTGTGAAATTGAAGGTTACAAACGGGAGGTTATATAACACGAAATGTAGGTGGATGGGACATTATATACCTATTTACTGGGTATGAGGACAATAGCAAATTTATTGTCCCCTAAGACAGCAATTATTTCATGAGGCAAAGCCAAGGGAAATAAACTTGCTATTGTCCGAATAGTCAGTTAATTGGTATTTTATAATACCGAAGAAAACTTTATTTGTCAGCGATGCAGAATTTCTTGATGATAAACAAATTAGAGTTTTCAAACTTTTTATTTAAATGCGGCGATCTGATTAGGTCAGAGGTGTTCCGAGTTTAAAAAGGAGGGAAATCGAATTCTGGTTTTGATGACTATTCACCATTGGTAGATAGCATGGATACTTAGTACTATTTCAAATTAGATAAAAAGCATGTTTATGCGGGCGCCTTCTAGTGATCAGTTTGACCGGAGCAGAGCTTCTCTCCCCTTGGCCCAATCTGGCTCATACCTCATCTACAGGGTTCCTTTGGGTAAAGGATGTGCAGTGACCTTGAACATTGTTTTTAGGTATAAGGTTAAGGTCATATCAGAATTATATATATAAAATCCTTGTCTGGGACATATGTTCTCTCCCTTTGGTCCAATCTGGCTAATAATCACAGAGTGTCTCTATGGTTAAACGATGTGCAGTGACCTTGAATGAAATTTGTAGGTAAAGGGTGAAGATCATATCGGATCATGCACAAATCCTTTTTTCAGAGCATTTATACTTTCCACTAAGCCCTATTTGGCTTAGACTTCACATAAGCAGAGCTTTTGAGTAAAGGGTATGTAGTGACCTTGAACCTATTTTCAAGGTAAACTGTGAAGGTCATAGCAGAATTACGGTATATAAAAAAAATCATTGTCCGGAGTATATCTTCTCTCCCTTTGCTCCAATCAGGCTCATACTTCACCCACATGATGCCTTTGATCAAGATCAAAGAAAATGCAATGACCTCGAATGATATTTGTAGATCAAGTGTCAAGGTCATATCAGATCACACAAAAATCCATATTTTAAGAGCATATATATATATATATATATATATATATATATATATATATATATATATATATATATATATATATATAAGTCAATGTGAAGGTCATAAATCTTTTTAAAATTAGTTTTAGACAATAGATTATTTCCCAGATATGTTAATCTTGGTCTGATTGAACAAAAATGCCTGTATGTTAGGGGGGAATGAAATTGAATTAGAAGTTCTATGCCAGCTGGAAAAATTTCAAGTTGTAGATCAAGGTAAAAGCAAAATTCTCTGAAATAGCATAAGCGTGGCCCTTTGAAATGTTCACCATTTCAATGTTGTCTGGTTCATAGTAATTTTACATAGAAAATATTCACAGAGGTATTATATAATAAAGTAAACTATACATCGATAAGTTTCTGACAATTGATGATGCAACAAGCACACAGTACGAAAGGTCAACCCTTTGAAAAGCAGTGTAGAGGAAAAGTTGCTCAGAATAATGTTTTAAACAAAATTTTTTGTTGGTGGCCCTCTTAAGGAGTTTAAGGGTTCGGCCCCTAAAACACAGTGTTTCAGATATAACTTGAACGGTCAACAATTCTTGAACACTTGTTGAACAAAATATGTTTATATTTACGAGACCTTTTATTTGATATAAAAAATACGGCTGGTCCCTCAAATGAGGGGCCAGGTAGGCTCATAAACGCTAAAAGAGCTTATCAAGCACAATTTAAAACTGAAATCCATTTAACATTCGGACGATTGAATGCGGGATATAAGCGTTAAAAAATTGATTTTTACGGAAATTTTAATTTTGCATTCTGGGTTAAGAAAATAGATGTTAGTTTAAGGTAAAGTTAACTTGTACCTAAAATGAAGTCAAATTTGTTAAGTCGTACTTAAACACATTCGGATTTTTTTGTTAAGTCGTTCTTGAAATGGTTAATGTTTTTTGTTAATTCGTACTTAAAACCATTCGGATTTTGTTAAGTCGTACCAAGAATCATTCGATTTTTGTTGTCTTTTTGTACTTAAGTTACTTTTGTTACTAGTTTAAGAACTCTGCTTCTTACAGATACTACTAGCGTTACTTTCGACATTAACGGAAAACCCACTCGTTGCTTTTCAACGAGCTTTGCTCTAGTTATCATTCTTTTTTTTTCTTAACATTTTTCCTAAAACTCAAATATCTTGAATATGCTACAACGGATTTTTATGAAATTTTCACGAATAATACAAAATATCAAGGTCTTTTAACACGTACATTTTTGTTAATGACTTCATATCCGGTCGGCCGTTATGTTCGTTTTTCTTTTTTTGAAAAGTAATTTTGTCCTCCCTTTTTCTCAAAAAAGATTAAAGATAGAACATTGAAATTTTTAAGGAATAATATATTTTTTTGTATTCCTAGGGCCGATCAGGTAAAACCATGATCATCTGTCACTTCCGGTCCGCTTAAACAGCATTTTTATAAAATTGTGTTTTAAAAAATTTTCAAATTAAAAATTAAAAATTTCTTTTCATCAGAATATCTTTTAAACTTATCAAAGTTTAATATGAGCAGGTCATCCGTCACTTCCGGTCGTTACCGGAAGTGATTCCAAAATTTCGATTTTTGAATTTTTAAAGCATATACGTTTTGTAGTTTTGTACTGAATACAAAACTAAAAACCGTTTTTAAATCGGACAACGCATTGCAGAGAAATTGCAGTTTAAAAATGATCTTTTCCAGAAATCTCAATTTTGCAGTGTAGGTCCAAAAATTAGTTTAAAAGGAAGTTAATATAGTAACTCAAATGTCAACATTTTAATTTAATATTATTATTTATTCCTAATCAAACGGAAGACCCACTCGTTGCTCGCAACGAGATCGTGTCTAGTATTTTTATTATTTTTCCTCTGACATTTTTCGAGCGCTATAACTCAGAAACTATTCAGTCGATTTTCACCAAATTTACAGGACTGATAAAGCATTAAATGTACATGCAACTAGAGCTGAGATCGTTGCAAGCAACGAGAAGGTCTTCCGTTACAGCTTCAAGTCGAGACAATCTGATTAAAATCATATCCTTGATCCCCTATTTGTTTTTCTATAGTCGCTTTACGATGATTTGAAGAAACCCCTCTTGAAGTCACCCCCTGTTGAACGTTTGTTTATAAATATACATGAGTTATTCTAGCAATCAGAGCAAGTGTTAGAAACGGTAATTTTGGGTTACAAACAAAAATGGAGTTGTACGACGAAATGATGCCACATGTTCGTGAATCTTTCGGTATCAGCAAGTAAGAGATGGAGCATAAGTTGAAATTAGACGCCCTTAGGGAATCTAAAGAATGTATTGGCATAACTTCCAAATCATGTAACTGAGGAATGGAACCGACGATTTTATTGGTCAAAGCAAAGTTCACCAGGAGGTGATCTCAAGTGGGGTTTCTTCAAATCATCGTAAAGCGACTATAGAAATTTTAATCAGATTGCAAGTCAAGAAAGGATTGTCATTCAGTCTTATTAAAACCACCCCTCTTCTTCTTACACTTGTCAGGGTCTGACAGTTATTGATAGGAGGTAATCTTCACACTACCTTAACTTCTGACCAATCAGGGCTTTAGAAAATCAATTTGAACTCTTCAAATGGAGACAGAAAAATTAATTTATGTCTATTTTCTATATATTACTGCAACCTCCAGACTGCAGTATTGAAGAGTTACACTTCTCATAAAACAGATAAAAGCATGTCTGTGATAAGCTAGGGGTATATATTTAGATTGTATGCAAATTTAAAGGTCATAAAAAGGTGACCTTTTATTGATACCTATCCGACCACGTTGAGTGTAAGGAGAAAAGGGTGGGCAGTCATTAAATTGGATTGTCAATATGATAATAGTAAGTTCAGAAAACGAGGCTCACTTTCCAAGTATTATTTTCCTACCAGACAAACTCTCCTTTTAACTTATTTCACGGTTATATCAATTTATGATAACTTAAAACACATCTCTTATATGTACATGTATTTAATTATTCCAACCAGAAAATCGATAAATACGTTTACATGTATGTACAACTGATGTGATGACAGGATTCAAACTACTGGTATGCCTATATCATAGTTTAATAAACACAAAATCCACTGCGCTGATGCATGGAAAAAAGTGTTATGTTTCATAAACATTTTGATTCCCTATATTCATACTTAAACCTCTACCGCTAAAACATGGAATAGTTTATGTAAAGTGCAGTGTTAAAATTAGAGATTGAAAAGAACACCAATTGTAAATAAACAATAATGCCTTCTCCCATCTGAGGGTGCGCTATTAGTATACGAGACTGAGGTGCTCAGTGATAGGGATAACTATCCGTATAATGTTTGGCCATACAGGCCTCAGTATTGTTTTTGAAAGGATGAGCATATTTATCTGAAATCTTCACAAGCAAGTAAAAGAAATTCACAAATCTTCAAAATCATAATCCGCGGCAGTGGTAGGGGTTGTGAGGCATCTCTAACTTCATTTTTTTCAAATAGGATTTTGTTTTAAATATCCCAATATTTTTTTTTTGCCTTGAGCGCTCATCTAGAGAGTGTGTGGGGGTGTGGGTGTCAATACCCCAAAATTTAATTTTCTAAATGTAAATTTCAGAAAATGTTGGCAGGGGTGGGGGCAGAACTTCAACTGAATCAAAAATCCTTTTTGTCACTTTTGTGTGACAGGAAGAGAGACCTCTGGTTTACAATTATTTCTATTATGTCACATATACATGTTATAGTTATAATATTTTGGAATTTTTTAAAGATACAATGTCATTTATTTGATAAAAATCATATATTTATGCATACATGTATTAACATGTGACGTGTAAACCTAAAAGTAATCAATTTTGTTCAGTTTTTTACTTGAGTAACAGAAAGGCATAAACCAGCGTTTTGTTCAGAGCACTGTGTACATTGTATATTTAAACCAAACCCAAAGAGATGATGTGACGTCAAAACAATTTGCTTTTTTAAACAAAAGAGTTCTACATAATGTCAACCTCCAGAAAATACGATTTATCTAACTTTAACATTTACAACAATTAATAAAATCCGTTGGACAACACATATCTATGCCATGTAATTGTAACTTTGAGAAGTACATACATTTTTGTGAGGCAACTGTGTCGCTAGTCTGTAAGTTAAATAAATTATGTCCTAAGGTCTTTTAAAGAAATAAGAAACTGTCAACACTTGCAGTACTCTGATGATTTCTATGGCGACCGACTGCATTGAATAACGTATTTCATAACTTCTAAACGTGAGAACAAATAATTATTATTTAACATCTTTGACTTAAAACTTTAAACTTATATTCAACAATTGACCACTTCAGTGATAGCTCACTTCCAAGTGTATTTTAATTACATAACAATTGATGATCTGCATCCATAAATTACCTATGGCTATCTGTGTCCAGGGCACTTAAAGGCCGAGGTTTTTAACCGGTCAGTTTACCCTAGGTAAGTTCAGGTGCGGGTGGAGCCTATATTGAAAGAGGTGTGAAACCCCGAGGGAAACACGCTCGCTTGTGTATACATGTCTGTATACACGGAGTATTAAAGTGCTCTCAAAAGAGTTTTTCCGTTTATTTAAAAAGAATATCGTATTTATATGTACTTATAAAACAAATTGTTCTTCGTTGAAATGAATATAAACGCATGAAAAACCGCGTGCGACATGTGCAAAATCTTTCGTTTGATTGAACAAGTTTTTGTCGGGATTAACTGAGAATATATCCTGATGTTTTGTGAATTATACAATCACCCCACCGTACTCAAATACTAATGCAACTTTGCAACCAATGCTTGTAAATCTTTTCCAATCAGCTGCTAAATTAAAGTGCACAATAATTCTACCAGATGCGCATGCACCAGAGCTGTCTGGACTTGTTTCTCTTCCGGTTTCAGCTCGTGTAATTTCTCAAAGAAATGTGATAACTAACGATATAAATCGTGAACGCAATATTTGATTTCATTTAATTATTTATTCTCAATTATTCACAAACACCTTTATTGATAAATGACGTCTTTCATGGATACATGATCGGAACCACATGATTTTGACAGACTATGGGTGATCAGCGCATTTAGTGTGGTACATAACCAAGTACGAGTTAATTTTTAATTCATATCTTTTAATATTTCTTTTGTTTAAAGTGCTAAAAGATAGCGATTTATCGTCACGGTATGCATCAAATCAAAAGAAAAAAGTTTATTGCACCGTCGTCGCGAGCGCTGGGCATGGTATACACAGGACGAGTAAACAAATGCCAATCATTTTCTAACATCCAAACTGGGGCCTCGATTTAGTTGATTAACAAGGGTTACTTGGAAGGCGGTGCTTATTTTCTCGGTCTTAAAGGGACAGGAGATTTTCGGTCGCACGGGGTGGTTGAATTAACACGCAGACTGGCCGAATAAACACACAGATTGCAAAGTGAAACACATTAGGAAGAACGTTAACAAATAAGTAGTCACCAAAAATTGATTTTCGACACATATAAATTTTCGATTTTTGTGGCGGAATTGTTATTCCGGAATTTTTCTACTTTGTTTACCCTACGTTATTGGTTTTGTTATTTAGAAAGTAGTACGATATTGCCGCCGAAATGTTTACGTTGTGATTTTTGTCCTCCAATCCTTTGTGAGCCAAAGAGTAAGTTTAGTTTATATGTATATCGTTAACAGTACTACAGATGCCGTGTGCAAACGTTTTTAATACATATTTTGCATCATATTTCTTGCATAAATACCTCATCTTTAAAACACCTGTTGTAAATGTGTAAATGTGTATAGGATAGTGTAAAACATGGCTTGGTCATCTATAATTTTGTTATATATGCCAGATTTATCATTCAGACAGTACAAGTTTTTCTGAAAATGTTTTATCAGATATAGTGTGCTTGACAAATGTGCAACTAACGATTTTTATAGTGTTAAACCTCCATATTCATGGTTTTTCGAATTTTGGCATAGTGTAAAATGTGGATCTGCTACATGTATTTAAAAAAGCTCATTACAGTTGTCATCTGTATAAGTATGTACTTATGTTATTTTTGTTGTTATTTTCAGTATTTTCACCCTCTCACGAGGAGGCAACAATAAACTGGAGAACAAGACATATTTTTCAGTCTTATAACTGCACAATTTTTGTTCGCCAATTTTTAAGATCAGCTCGAGCACTGGGGGGGGGGGGGGGGCGGAGCAGCACAGAGATTACTTTGTTTTTAAACTTCCTAGAACGCTTCGAAAATTAATGATTTTTTTTTACTATGTAAACCCTGCTAAAATTTGGTACAACTCTTAAGAAAACTTATTTTACTTTCTACACTATTTAATTTTTGCGTTGGTCGAATATTAATTCTTACACCAGTATATATACTGTACATATATCCATGTGCATATATGACTCGTTGGCCAGGCAAAGTTTGAATATTGTCTTAAAAGTGTTAAAGTCTGTAAAAAGTCTAAGCAATAATTAACGGAAATGATAAGGAGTAACTACAGTCGATTCATCGTCGGACCCCACGGGTTTTCCATCCGTTACATTGCTTGAAATCAGTGTAACGGATAGAAATTTCCATCCGTTACATTGCTTGAAATCAGTGTAACGGATAGAAAACCCGTGGGTTCCGACGATGCAGTATATTAATCTTAAGTTAAACACATATCAATTTTACATATGCCGGTAAATATCTCGGAGTTTTATTATACTTAATCTTTTATTTATACAATCGGCCTTGCATATTTAGAATCGAAATGATAGATTACTTTTATTCAATTAATGAGAGGTTTTTATAAGATTTTTCGCCTTAACGTTTAAATCAACGCTAAATCAACCGAATAAGGGAGATAAATTCATCTTTCATCTAAAACCAATATAAATGAAAATAAAATAAACAAATAGTTTTGTGTTCGTACAAAATATTAATAAACATACACGTGTGATAAGGTACATGTATATGTCCCCTCGCGCGCGATCTTCTCGGCCATGTGCGAGCGTGCGAGGGATGATCATCATTTAAAGGGGTAATCTTTGTGGTTTTTTTGTTGTTGATCTAAAACATTATTAGTACAGTTCTTAGAACATTTTATACTTACAAACCCACCATTGATTTATGTCTGACAATGTTTTGGATTAGGAATAATATCGGATTTTATAATTTTCAGAATGACTTCTTAATTTACATTTTAAATAAAACATTAATAACTTAAAATTAAAACAGTTCCTGTATTTGCGGCTATATAAACTCAAAACAAGTACATGAAAGACGCGAATATGGTGTATTAGATAACCGCTGACCGCTTGATAGTGCACCCGCGGCCGATCTCCTCGACCGCGGGCGAGGAATAGGTTACGTAAAGTTATAACACACACAGCTCTGTAGCAACCTCTAATGATACACCGTCCACTAATGATATAATGTTGCATTAGTGGTCAGGATGTTGACCACTAATGATATAATTTTATCATTAACGAACAACCTAACCGTCCGCTAATGATATTATTTCAGATTTATATCATTAGCGGTCAAAAATCGTAACCTCCAATGATATGGGGAAAAAATGTGAAAAAAATATTTTTTATATAATATAAAATAATTTAAGTTTTGTCAGAATTCCGACAGTGTAAATTTGCTTCCACTTTATGGAGGGTAATCGTGTTCAAAAATCCAGTCATGTTAACTTGTAAAATCGAATATGCAATCGTGTTGGTGTGTGAGCCTGAGTATGAATGTGTGTAATTCTGATCGGGTAATCTATAAAAACACTCTAAAGTTGACTCCGGAGACCTTCAATGTAATTCTTCCCACAGATGTACATTTGCAACTTTAAAATGCTGTTTGTCATTTACATGTAACGTGTCACTATACTACACATTTTCCATCGGCAGTCTCTGCATTTATATCTCCGTTTTCCGGAAATAGCACAGTTGACATGTTACAAATCGACAAATGTAAAGTCTACAAGTTTGTCGAATTTTGACATGACCATATATGGAAACAGTGACGTCACAGATAGCTGCAGGAAAATGCCTGCCGTAATCGCCGGAATGGGCACAGAATGAACAAATAAATATTACATATCATATTATTTCTGGATAACAACATTTTTATTTAGGAAGTACGGTTTTTCATAGAATAGATTATAGGCTCGGTGTCCATTATATCAAGAGAATCCAAAAAAAGATGCGAGCGAAGAATTCAATCGGCATCAGATGTCTTAGATCCGAAAATTTTTAAATATCATGCTCTGTTTAAATGTATACACGCATTTCTAATGTCTTAAATTACATTTAACAAATCGTGTAAGTATACTTAGAGTTCGGCTGAATAAAGAAAATATCACCAAAAGCATCCTTATCGCTACCACAACGTTGAGACAAGAGGCCCCCCAGCCCCACGTAGAAGAAAAAATCATGGGGTGGGGATGGGGGGTCGGCCTGCTGATTAATTAAAGAACTGAATTATCGATAAGAAAAACTATCTACCTGAATACAGTAGTTTTAAGATTTTGATTTAGATGAGACATGAGTAGCGGCACCCCCTCTCTTTTAAATGAAAAAGCCACTTGTGAACATGTACTGATTACCATAAAGCAGCTACTTGGTTTTTTAAAATTACTGTTATTACAGTATATATTAATAAGATTTTAAAATTAAAACTCTACCATTTCATATAGAATCAAATCTGTTTAACCCACCTGTTCCTTAATTTCAGAAATTCGATTTTCGAAGAAAAAAAATAATTATAAAAACATACTAGTATCCCTTATTTATTTCTTCAGAACCTTTCAATTTCTGACAACATTTTGTACTTTAATTAATGATTATGAAACTTCTTTCATAACAGTTTCAGATTGTTTTATTATTCATTTAGTCATTTTTATATTTGAAAAAAATATATAGATACATACATTTTTCCGCGAAAAATAACCAAATTTTTTGCAAGTCGTTTAATTTTAAAGAAATAAGGCATATAAAATTCACTCTCAAAATTCTTAGCATTTAGGTAAGCAATGAAGCTATATGGGCTTCACAGCGATCTCCAAACCCCATGCTGCACAAAAGATACTCACCCCCTGGGAATTTTTTTTTAAGTAATTTAAAAAGTTAACCCTTATCGTATATTACATGTACCAATGTCCATGGTAATTATATTACAGAAACCAGCGCATTCGTCACACCGGCACCGATTTTTACAAATATTCACCTCTTCTTCTTTGGATACCTCAAAAACTTCTTTTGTAAAAAATAAAAATAAAAATATTTTTGATCCAAAGAAAATAGTATCGTTCATTAAAACAGTTTAATTGGTTTGTATGTTTATTTCAGTCCATTCCGGCGATTACGGCATCCCTTTTCTCGCAGCGAGCATTTGCCATATAAGGTCATGTCAAAATTCGACAAACTTGTAGACTTTACATTTGTTGATTTGTAACATGTCAACTGTGCTATATCCGAGGGTGAAGATACAAATGCAGAAACTATGAATTTAAAATGTGCAAAGTTGAAGGTTAAGTTAACAAACAAAAACAATTAAGCATCAAAATGTGCATCATACAAAGGAACTGAGTCAAATCTTAAAGTGTTTATGCTCGAGTTTTTATAGGTTACACGATCAGAATCACATACATTCATACTCAGACTTACACACCAACACGATTGCATATTTGAATTTACAAGTTTACAGGTCTGGATTTTTGAACACGATTACCCTCCATACCACTTAAGTCTAAATGGCTTGCCTCACAAAATCTTTACAACAGTATTTTATAAACCATAATTGATTTTATCTCTGAAGTTGTGAATTACAATATTTATAGAAAAAATTGCAGTCCATTTTGCTTTAAGCAGAGGAGCATGCTCAGGGGTAAGGGTAGGTGGCGATTTTTTGGAGTTAAAATCTTGTTCAGGAAATTTATGACTCAAAAGTAACAAGGATCCGTTGTTATCTTTTAAGACTATGCATATGCAGAAAACCGGTGTAAAGCAGAATAATGAACCCGTAGAAAAATGACCGGGGTCATTTTTTTCGACGCAGAATAATGACCGGGGAGGGGGGGGGGTCATTATTCTTCTTTACACCGGCAAATGCGTCATAAATGTCCAATACTCCCTAAACATACCCACGAAAAAGTTTCTGTTTAATGTTTGTATCTGTATTGAACAAATTTTTTTTTCTGTCAAGTCGAGATCAGTAGCTAATTATTCATCATTTAATATAATATAATTTGGCAAGTTTAAGAAAAGTTATTGTTAAATTGAATTAATTAAATAATCACCGATCGCGACTTGTCTAATAAAAATATGACAACTTTCCATTATTGTGCTGTCAGTTAATTATCATGACTTCTCAAAATAAATTTAAGTTGTAGCGATTTGCCGGAAATATTACATAAACGGCCGGTATTGGTTTGACCATCTTCGCAAACCACGGCCAACATGAACGATCATGTTGGAGAGAGTTATATATGGGGACTCCGGACCGTGGCTTGAGGCGATGTTGTTTGACATATATTCCTTTTAGCTGTATCTACACAGTTTAATAACAGGATACAGAGTTCTTAGTCTTAATAACAAATTGTTGTAATAGAAAAAATCAAACAAACAAAAAAACCACACCCCCCCCCCAAAAAAAAAAAACAAGAGGCCCATGGCCCACATCTCTCACCTGAGCAATGATAGACATAATAAAATCAGCTTTATGGAGTCATCTACAAAATATCTTAACAATGTTGTATAATAGATCCTGTATATAAAAAAATTCCCCTGCATATTCTTATGTTTATCATTGACCCCTATTGTAACAGGATGATTTTACAGTCATATTACATATTGAGCATTGCAGTTCTTGAGAAAATGATCAGACTTAAACAACTGTTTATACATGGATTATAAACCTACATCACACTTTTAACCCCTTGTGTCTAAAGTCTAAACAATTTTAAAGAATCAACAATAATTCAAAATGCTTGCATATAAGTAAAACCATAAATAATAACATTTGAGTTTTTGTGGATAATTTAAATGTTTTCGTTTGAAAAATTGGACCCCCCCTTATGTGGCCCAACCCTACTCCTGAAGATTATGATTTTGACAAAATTCAATCTACACTATCTTAACTGACTTTTCTAGGCAAATGATTTTTAAAGATATTTCCCTAAATATTCCTATTTTAAAGTTTGACACCCCCTCCCCCCATTGTGGCCCCACCCTACTCCCAGTATCATGATTTGAACAAACTTGAATCTGCCATACCTGAGAATGCTTCCATATAAGTTACAGCTTTTCTGCCCGATCGGTTTCTCAGAAGATTTTTAAAGATTTTTCTCTATATATACAATGTATAATCTGATGTGAAAATTTGACCCCCGACTGTGGCCCCACCCTACCCCTGTGGATCATGCTTTTATTAAACTTAAATCTATCCTAACCGAGGATGCTTTCATACAAGTTTCAGTTTTTCTGGTTTATCGGTTTCTGAGAGGAAGATTTTTAAAGGTTTTTCTCTATATATTCCTATTTGAAAAATGGAACCCCCCCCCTAATTGTGGCTCCACCCTACCATGGGGATCATGATTTAAACAAACTTCAATATACCCTTGCTGAGAATGGTTCCACACAAGTTACAGCTTTTCTGGCTGATCAGTTTCTGAGAATTAGATTTTTAAAGATTTTAATCTATATATTCCTTTGTAAAAGTTCGACCTCTCATTGTGGCCCCATCCTACCCCCGGGGATCATGATTTGAACAAACTTGAATCTACACTACCAGAGGATGCTTCCACACAAGTTTCAGCTTTTCTAGCCAAATGGTTTTTGAGAAGAAGATTTTTGAAAATACCAACAAATTTTCAATGATTTTTAATTATCTCCCCTTGGAAGAGGGCGTTGCCCTTCAGTTTAAGAAACTTGAGTCCCCTTCACCTAAGGATGCTTTGTGCCCAGTTTGGTTGAAATCGGCGCAGTGGTTCTGGAGAAGAAGTAGAAAATGTAAAAAGTTTACGGACAGACAGACAGACAGACAGACAGACGGACGCCGGACGCCGGACAAAAAGTGATCAGAAAAGCTCACTTGAGCTTTCAGCTCAGGTTAGCTAAAAAAAAAACAACCCCAAAAAAACATCCATATCGGCATATATGTATATATATCCAATTCAAGGGTTATATGTTTACCAAAATATTTCATAACAAATCCAAATGTTGTTAAATTTGAAACACTGTTTAATGTCACAAACAACTTACCAATATTTGTAAACTATTAGTTACTATATTTGAGAGATGCTCTCTTGGTTAAACTATATCTGTCATCCCTTCATCATGCCTGTACCAATGATTTTCATCTATTATATATATTGTAATTTGTACATACTGTTCATATGTATTTTCTCTTCACTGTTTATTCAGTTATGAGAATAAAGTTCATTGTCATTGCATGGGTATCAGACAATATTAGGAATTAAAATATGGAGCTTAAATTTTTAATCAGATACATTTTAATTGCGTAGAGCAAGTTCCATTTCAAAGACAGTTCAAAAACCTGTAGTTGGTAAATTTTCAACGTGTGAGGTCATCAGAGATTAGAAAAAAACTTTTAAGCTGTTGAAAAATGACCCTGGGTATAAATTTCACAACATTTGGTCTCAGTTTTCAACGTGAAAAAAAGCCCCCCCCCCACCCGGATCAATAATCAACGTTGAAAAATGAAACCGGAGTCAATATTCTTTGTAACACCGACATGATCACTATTGTTTAAGTAGTTTTAATTCAACCAACTTTAATTGATATTCTTTGTTGTTCTAATCTATAATTAACAAACCCACATGTTCAACTTAACAACAGATTTATTTAGTGAATCAATTGTACTACAGACCACAATAGCAAATAGTCTTATCAATTGGACCTTTTTATGTTAATGAAATCCCGCTAAAAGTTTTACAACAATTTTTTCATATCGTAAAATCGCTTTTCGTCAAATTTTCTTCAACTAAAAATATCTAGCATAACTCCTTTTTGTTTAATGATGATCAATTTGGATTTAGAAGAAAATAGACGAAGTCATAAACTATATGTATTTTGTCTGTATGCGATTATTTCATTTCAAGTAAATGTCAGAGGCAATGTCAGAAATGTGTATATTACAATAAAGGACTATATTTAATAGGATCAAATAACTGGATCCCCCCACCCAATTTTAACCAATTTTTTGTAGTATCGTATCAAAATCAATTCTTTATCCATTATACAGAGGTTGTCTAACATATTAGACTCAACATTAGTCACCATTGTCCATGACCTGTCCATCTATGACGTCAATTAAGTAGATTCTGTTTGCAAATGTATATATCATCATTTTTTTCCTTGATATTTTGCCTGTGTAAGTTTAGAGCTCAGGTATACTCAAGTACGATTTTAAAATTCGACTATATATATATATATATATATATATATATATATATATATATATATATATATATATATATATAATATCATATTATATCATTAAAGGTTGCAAATCCATCCACTAATGCAATTGAAAATGTGTGCAAATGTATATCATTAGCGGTCAAGGTAGTACTTATTTCACAATTTTTTTCCATATCATTAGAGGTTACGATTTTTGATCGCTAATGATATAAATCTGAAATAATATCATTAGCGGACGGTTAGGTTGTTCGTTAATGATAAAATTATATCATTAGTGGTCAACACCCTGACCACTAATGCAACATTATATCATTAGTGGACGGTGTATCATTAGAGGTTGCTACACAGCTCAGAACCCAGGAAGATTTAAAATGTTTGCAGTATAATAATGACTAAAATCTACCAAATAGAAGCTATTATTTTTTTTTACTTAAAACCCACAATTGATCTATGCCTGATATTACTTCCGATTGAGAATGACATTTCTTTTATTAATTAACAGAACGTTTTCTTAATTGACACTCTATCATTTAATTCAATTTGAGAAGAATAAACGTCTATGTGTGATCAAAATTAAAACAATTCTTGTTTTCGGCTAAATGAACTCATAAATTGAGAGACGCGACTCCAGTGTATTAGATAACCGCTGACCGCTAGGTAGTCCAGCCGCGACCATGGCGACCGACTTTCTCGGCCGCAAGCGAGGGATAGCTTACGTAATGGTTCACATACACAGCTCTGATTCCAGATATATTTTAAATGCACGCAGCATGATAACTAAAATGTATCACATAGATTTATTTTTTTCCGGTAGTTTGTGTGATTTACTAGAAAAGAAAAAGAATGTTTATATTTTCTGTTTCTCGTTTTTTAGGATTGTGCAGAATTTACGAAGACTTAAACTCCTCACATAAAAGCATGTATCCTAAAAAAATTTTTTTTTTCTTATGAATTAAAGCCTCCTTTTTAAACAGGCATACTGTCTGTCGTAACTTAATGTCAGTTGTACGCACAATGACTTTCGTTAACTTGCCATATAAACACAGGTACATGTTAACATGTAAAGCTTTTTACACTCATACTACACAACTCACCAACAAAATAACATTGTAACGACATTTAAAGGATCCCAACAAACAACTTTTCCAGCGACACCTATATCAAAATCCTAACCGTTTTTTAATTATTTAGCAAAAACTTTCAAGGGCCCTGTGCCCTTAATTTAAGGGGCCAGCCCTTTTTTATTGGTGTCAAATGAAAGCCCTTAACATTTTACACAACTTTTATTCTACATGTCTTAACAAAATATTTTTTGTTTAAAAGATACAAAGGAAAATATGTCTGAATTTTCGCACTTTTTGGAACCCTGTTTTTTGACCCCCTACCTTTTTCTAAATAAAGAAAGTAATCCAAAAACAAAAACCGATGTGCACAACTTCAATGTCTCTGTTATTCAAATTCGTTGGATTCCTATTCCCTGCTATCATAGTCTCGGAGCCTTTGTCTGGAAACCAAAGGCCCTAAATTTAACGGAAGAGGATTTTTAAAATTTATGAAATGGTTTAGATAGTGTTTTGTAAAGTCTATAAGCCCTGAAAATTTGGGCAAAAACCGTTCAGAAATGAGCAAGATATGAAGCCTCAAAGTTCGCGTCTAGGAAGAATAAGAACTAGAGACGAGCTCGTTGCAAAGCAACGAAGAGGTCTTCCGTTGCAGCTTCCTGTCGGAAAAGGATTGTCAATCAGTCTGATTAAAAGCACCGTATTCTCCTTACAGGGTCTGACAGGTATTGATAGGGGGTCATCTTCACCCGACCTAAAATTCTGACCAATCAGGGCTTTAGAAAATGTATTGGAATTTCTTAGATGGAGACAGGCAAATTATTTCAATCCTGCTTTCTATGGAACCCCCATACTGAGTATTGAAGAGTTGCACCTCTCATTAACAGATAAAGTCATGTATTTGGTAAATGAGATATATAATGAGATATATATTTAGGTTGTGTGCAAATATAGAGGTCATGTGAAGATGAATTGTTATCGATACCTATCAGACCCTGATGAGTGTAAGCAGAAGGGTGGTGATTTTAATAAGACAGGATTGTCAATATGATAAAAGTAAGTTCAGAAAATCAAAAATAAACGATGACGGCTTCTCAAACCTGAGGGTGCGCTGTACGAGAGGTGCTTAGTGGGAGGGACAACTCTCCGTATAACGTTTGGCCATGCAAGCACTCAGCATCGGTTTTGCTTCGGTGAACAAATTTATCCGAAATGTATTAACAAGCCAATAAAAGAAATAATTAATCTTCAAAATCTAATCCGTGGTTTTGGTAGGGGAGGGGGGGGGGCTGTTGTGAGGCAGCTATAACTTATTTTGAAAATAATATAATTTGTTTTTAATTTGCCATAAAAATTTATATTGCCTTCTACTAAAATGTGTGATGGGGGAGGGGGAACAATGCCCCAAAATTCAATTTCCTTTAAGTTAATTTAAGGTGAATTTTGGTTGCGAGAAAGGGGTAGAGTGCTCTCAGTGGACTAACTGGCGGTTCTGTGAGCAACCTCACAAATAATTCTTCCCCTCCCCACTAAGAAAAACAAAATCATAACTAAAGTGTTTATCTAATAGAAAATAATGGATGCTTCTTTTTCTTATAGTGACACTGAACTTGCACAGATGATCAAAGTTCAAGTCGGGACATATTTAAGTACATGTCACAAGCAATCTTTTTGTCAAATTTTAGCTTCTAATCATTTCCATGTATATTACATGTAGATATGACAGACAAGAAAGCAGCATTTATTTTTCAAACGACCTTGAACTTGCACAACTGACCCTGGGTCAAGTTCATGACACATCCTCAGGTCATCAGCAATCTTTAAATGAAAAAGCAATATCCAATGTTTCTCCTTAAAAACAGTATAAAGCAGACACAACTTCTGAAATTTCTTCCAATGACCTTGAACTTCACAAAATAACCTTGAAATATAACACACACTTAGGTCATAAGCAATCTTTTTGTGAAGTAAGAACTTTCAATGTTTGGAGGGCGCCTTGTTTAGAACGCTACATTACAGAAATAATTTGTTCACTTAAGGTCTACTCTGCGCCCTGGCGCCGGAAATCGTTGTCACTAGTGCCTAATTTGGCGCCAGAATCATCGAGGGTACACCCGTCACCGAGGAATCCGGGCTCACCTTATGAGCACAAGTCCTAGTTTGGGTGCAAGGCGGCCTAATAATTTCAGTTGTTCAACATCGGGATCGGAAAACGCTTGAAAAATAGTCGATAATTTTAACTAATTGTTTGTTAGTGCGTGGGAGTTAGTGCTGGCTAGCTTGACTCTGGTAGTGAACTATCATGATACATGTATTTCAAAGAAACAAGAAATCTGTCGACATTTGCCCCAGATAGCAGGACGTCATAGGACATTTGTTGGGCCAACAATGCTCCTTATGTTGGGCCACCGTATGCATTTAACATTGGGCCAACGGCAATTTGCTCATCGGCCCTTAATCAGACCAACTTGTTGGCTTTTTGTTGGGCCAATGTAACAGACAATATTGGGCCATTGTTGGGCCACTGTATTCTTTTAATATTGGGCAAACGTCATTTTTTAGATTTTAAAAGCATGCAGTATGAAGCATAGATTTAGTTTAAATCCGTACTTTGTGTTTTACTACAAAAGAAGAATTTTAGGGATTGTGCACTATAAGAAATTAACAAAACAGATATAAACTCCTAAAAAAAATCTATACTAAAAAAAAATTTCCTGTATAAACCAGCATACTTTCTGTGGTAACTTTATGCCAGTTGCACGCACATTGACTTTCGTTAACTTGCCAAATTAAACGAGGTACATGTTAACATGTACAGCTTTTTACACTTATACAACACAAATCACCAACAAAATAACATTGTAACGACCTTTATGAGATCCCAACAAACAACTTTTCCAGCGACAGCCATATCGAAATCCTAGCCGTTTTTGAGTTATTAAGCAAAAACTTTCAAGCGCTATTGGCCCTTACTTTTAGGGGCCAGCCCTTTTCTATTGGTGTCAAATGAAAGCCCTTAACATTCTGCACAACTTTTATTCTACATGTCTTAACAAAATATTTTTCGTGTAAAAGATACAAAGAAAAATATGTCTAAATTTTTGCACTTTTTGGAATCCTATTTTTGACCCCCTACCTTTTTCTAATTAAAAAACGTAATCCAAAAACAAAAATCGATGTGCACAACTTCAATGTCTCTGTTATTCAAATTCGTTGGATTCCTATTCCCTGCTATCATAGTCTCGGAGCCTTTGTCTGGAAACCAAAGGCCCTAAAACATTTTAAAAGGGGAATAACTCGTTAACGGAAGAGGAATTTCAAAGTTTATGAAATGTTTTAGATAGTGTTTGTAATGTCTATAAGCCCTAAACATTTGAGCAAAAACCGTTCAAAAATGAGCAAGATATGAAGCCTCAAAGTTCGCGTCTAGGAAGAAAAAAAACTAGAGCAAAGCTCGTTGCAAAGCAACGAGTGGGTCTTCCGTTATTGGCGAGAGTAAAGCTAAAAGTTCCAGTAAGAAGAAGAGTTCTTAAACCAATAACATGGGTACCTAAAACAAAAAGATAAAAAAAATCGAATAATTCTTGGTACGACTTGACAAAATCGGAATGAATTTAAGTAAAACCCTTTTTTAAACCCCGATATCTATGTAATGCATTGTCCGATTTTCAAACGGATTTCAGATTTAAATTCACCATGACATACTCTGTAACACAGTTGCAATATTTTTTTTATTAAAAAAAAATGAAAATTTCAAAAAATCGAAACTACTTCTGGTTTCGAGCAAAATAAATGAATACAATTTTAAACCCCCCAGTACACCATATTATTGATACATCTATCATCTGCAAAAATTTCAAAGCAATATCTTAAACGGTTCTTGAGATTTCCTCCGGACAAAATCACTTTTTTTAAAATAAAAAATACCGTCAAATTGGAACGGAAGTGACGTTATTGCTGAAACTTCGACATCGTTGAGGCAAGATCATTTTACAAAAGCTCTGAAAATTTCATTGAAATCAGAAGAAAACTTTTTGAGATATAAAGCCGAGAATGTGTCAGAAAAAAAATAAAAAATAAAATAATAATAAAAAGAAACCGAAGAAAAACAAGAGGGTCTTCCGTTGGAAACGGAAGACCCTAAAAAAGAAAAATAAGAATAATCTTACAAGCACAATAATAGTAAGGTCTTCCGTTGGAAACGGAAGACCTTAATAATCTTAATCTGCACAATAATAGAAAGGTCTTCCGTTGGAAACGGAAGACCTTAATTATAAAGTTTGGAGTTGTTGATGTCACTTCCGATTTGAAGATTTGGCGAAAGGACCACTTGAACATGATTTTCTTACAGAACAACGTTATATAACAAATTTTTATTTAACATTTAGCAATATTTCTATCTAAAGAAAATGTAATCATTTGAAGATATATAGATCTCCAATTTTCAAAGAATATATTATAAATTTCTTTGTAAATACGATGATATTTTGGTAATTAAAATTTTCTCCATAATAACATTTCATAGAAAAAAAAATACATTTCTTGTTTTCAATTGTACAATACTTATCTAAAAACAAAAAAGTTTTTTTGTGTTTTATATACAATAAATATTGCTTGAATCCCGTCAACCATATTGTTAATATTCTAAAAGGAAGATCTAATTATCTTCTATTCACACAGTAGATTTGCCTAATTGTACACTTCATCACCAATTTTATTATATGATTTTAAACCTATTATCAGTAGTGTGCTGTTACGATAGGCAATATTGTTTTTTCCATCGGGTTCGAAATTCAATTAATTTCTAGGGTATATATATTTGACTTCTTTACTGAAGAGCGTTAGTCCGTGCAGTTTTACCGCCAATGTATCTGTAGTTTGCAGTCAGGTCACAAATGTAAGTTTACAAATTATTTGCTGTTTTAATCAAAGTTTACTAATTATTATATCAATTCTCATTTGTAATAACATTTAAGTCTTTTCTAAGATACCGTAGTATTTACATCTTAAGTGAAGTTTTTATAAGTATCGATAAAGTTGCATAGTATTGTAACGAGTAAACACACATAATAGTTATTTGTGTATTGCATTAATGTTAAACATTTTTAGTATTTTCTGTGTTTGCGGAACATGCTTTTTGGGTAATGATATATGTACTGATATTTTTCCTTTGTAATATTGTAGCTTCTTACCTACATACACAAGTACGCACGAATAAAGTTGATAGAAAAGTGCTCGTGTTTCGGGTTAACTATGCACAAGGCATTATAGTAAGAAGATTTTGTATACCATGGCATCAAACCCTGATCCAGGAGAAACAGATACTGTACGGGAACCTGATTTGTTGGAGGAAAAGAAACCTGCTCCAGGACAAAACGAACAGCCTGATCCAGGACAAAACGAACACTCGGAACAGCCTGATCCAGGTAACGTCAAAGACCCTGATCCAGGGATAACTGAAATTCAGCAGAATCCTGATATAGGACAATTAGACCATAAAAAAGATCAACAATCTCTTCATGAAGCAGATGAGAAAATTATCGATGCCATCCCGAAATCACTCGGAGCAAGAGCACGAACAAAAACGGCAGCAGGTAAAGAATTTTACCAAAGTCAGCTTCATGATTTTCATAAAAAGTTACAAAAACATTGGACAAAGATGGAAGATTTATTGATAAATCTGGACAGAGCTGAAGTTGGTGATTTACAGAGACTTAGGAAGATAGAAGATGAGTTGAAGAGAGTTCGTACCAAGCACAATGCTGTGTTTAAAGATTTTATGTTATTTCTTACTCGAAATAGTGACAAAGAAATGATCCGAAAAAGTGAAATTGAGTTTGAAAGAAAAGAGACTGTAGTTACCTCAGTTTTAACTCGCCTTCAAGCATTGAAATTAGAAGCCGCTGAAGTTTTATCACAGAGAATTTCAGACAGTGAATCATCTAGTGCATCCTCTCAACGATCCTTTGTTAACAAAAAGGACTTAACAGAACAATATGTGTCGCAACATTTTAGTGATCCAAAACCAATTGAAGATCTCTATTTGAAAACAAAATTGAATAAAGAACAATATTGTGAATACAAAATCCCACAAGAAAAGGAACCATTTTATGCAGAATCATTGTGTTTAGAAAAACCTAGAGAAAAACTGAAAGTTCAGGCAACACCAAAGCCAAATAGATTTTATGATCAGGATCCTCCTGTTCCAAACAATCCAAACTCTCAAATACACAGCACAGTACAAGACGACTCGGTTCTAGGAGGACTTGTCCAATTTCTCCTCAAGAAAGACTTACTATTAACCAGATTTTCCAAGTTCAGTGATAGTCCTGAAACATTTATTGTGTGGAAAACTAGTTTTAAGAGCATTGTGAATGAACTTAATGTTTCACCATTTGAAGAAATGGACTTGCTTGTAAAGTGGCTGGGGCCAACCTCCAGCACATTTGCTTCTAGTATCCGTGCTTCCAATGTTTATGCACCTGAAAGAGGACTTCAGAGGATATGGGAACGTCTACACGACAGATACGGGCGCCCAGAGATGGTTGAAGCAACCATAAAGAAAAAGTTAGACAACTTTCCAAAACTTTCAAGTAAAGAAATGAACAGACTTTATGATTTATTGGACATATTGTCAGAGTTAGAATCTACAAAATCTGATGTTCATTATTCGCAACTGTTGTCATATTTTGACACTTCCTCCGGGATCAATCCTATCGTCAACAAACTACCCTACGGTCTTCAGGAAAAATGGACAACTCGTGCCTCAACGTACAAGAAACAGTATAAAGTACCATTTCCACCACTGTCTGTGTTTATTGACTTCATTAGAGATATGAGTGAAGTGAAAAATGATCCAGCATTTGTGTATGACAACCCGCGTATCGCCCCAAGTTCAACACCTGCACGTGGAAATAGACGAGACAGTATTCTGAACCGGAAAACATATGTTCAACAAGAAACGATGAAACGCTGTCCTATTCATAAAGCTGAACATTCATTGTTGTGTTGTAGACAGTTTCTATCAAAGCCACTTGAAGAACGACGAAAGTTTTTGAAAGAAAAGCGCATTTGTTTCAAGTGTTGCGAATCAACAAATCATATGTCCAGAGACTGCAACGTTAAAGTGAAATGTGAAAAATGTGGCAGTAATAATCACAGAACATTGATGCATGTTGATAGATTAACGAACTCTTTTGAAAACCAACATTCAACTGTCAGAGAGAATGGCGGGGAGGATAACGCATCAGAAAATGTTGCCTCAAAATGTACCGTGTTGTGTGACAAACCCTCTTTAGGACGTTCTTGTGGGAAAATAGTGTTAGTGAATGTGTTTCTACGTCAAGATCCTAACAAAGCCATAAAAGTCTACGCTATACTGGATGATCAAAGCAATAGAACACTCATTTCTCCTAGACTTTGCGATCGTCTGGATGTTCAGGGCCCTTCCACCCAATATTCTCTGTCATCGTGTTCAGGAACTACAACTATGACAGGAAGAAGAATCGAAGGACTGTGTGTTCAATCAGTGCATGAAGATTGTCAATATGAACTTCCAATAACTATTGAATGTGATGATATACCAAATGAAAGATCAGAAATCCCTACTCCAGATGTTGCTCGTTTTCATTATCATTTGAATTCAATTGTCAATGAGCTTCCACCAATAGAAAAAGATGTAAACATTGAACTATTGATTGGTAGAGATGTTCCAGAAGCACATCATGTGTTTCATCAGATTACTGGACCAAAGAAAACTCCATTCGCTCAAAAGCTAGGATTAGGATGGGTCATAATCGGAGATGTCTGTCTCGGAAAAGTTCATCGCCCAGACCTTGTTCGTGTGATGAAAACCTCCGTTCTTAACAATGGACGTACGACACAATTCAATCCATGTGAAAATCATTTTCAAGTGAAAGAACATCAAGCTTTAGACACATATGACACTTTGTTTCAAAAGTCCCCTGATGATGACAAAATTGGTTTGTCTGTAGAAGACCGTAAATTTCTTTCACTTATGGATGAAGAATTTCAGAAGGATGAAAATGGAAAATGGATTGCTCCGCTTCCTTTTCGTTCTCCGAAACCCATGATGCCAAACAACCGATCTCAAGCATGGAGAAGAGCTCGAATTTTGGATGCTAGCTTAAAGAAAAATGAAGTGAAAAAGACTCATTTTATTGAATTTATGAAGAAAGTGTTTGATAGTGGTGCTGCAGAAATAGCTCCTGTTCTCGATCATGAAAGCAACAATGAAAGGTGGTATTTACCCATTTTTGGTGTATACAACTCTAAGAAACCAAATCAAGTGAGAGGAGTGTTCGATTCGTCCGCAGTCTATGAAGGACATTCTCTGAACAAAGTGTTGATGACTGGACCTGATCTTACAAACAGTCTTATAGGAATATTATTGCGTTTTCGCCAAGATCGATATGCTGTAATTGCTGATATTGAACAGATGTTCTACCAGTTTTACGTGAAAAAAGAACACAGGGACTTTCTTCGTTTTTTCTGGTATAAAAACAATAATCCAGATCTTCCTCTTATTGAATACCGAATGTGCGTTCACGTGTTCGGAAATGCACCGTCTCCTGCCATAGCAACATATGGATTACGAAAAACTGTAGAGAATTGTGAAAACACTTATGGGTCTGATGTTAAAGACTTTGTAAATAGAAACTTTTACGTAGATGATGGTTTAGTGTCCTCACCGTCCCGTGAAAAAGTTATAGATTTGATTAAAAGAACCAAAACAGTGTTTAAAGAAAATGGCAATTTACGGTTACACAAGATTGCCTCGAATGATAGAGAGATTTTGAATAGTTTTGGTGAAGAGGACTTGAACAAGAACCTTAGAGATGTACACTTTGGAGAAAACTCAGTCTTACCCCTACAGCATAGTCTCGGTTTATCATGGGACTTAAATCATGACAGTTTCTTGTTTGAGATTCAAGACAGTGAAAAACCAAACACTCGGAGAGGGTTACTTTCATTCCTGAATAGCATTTTTGATCCGTTGGGCTTTTTGTCACCTATTACCTTGTCCGGGAAAATCCTTCTTCGACAATCAGTTGGTGCCGATTGGGATCAACCATTATCAACCACAATAGATCACAAATGGAAAGAGTGGAAATCATCTCTACAGTGTTTACAAGACTTGAGAATTCCTAGGATGTACTTACCTGTTTCATTAAGTTGTGTTAACAACAGTGAATTACATGTCTTCTGTGATGCGTCAGAAACAGCGATTGCAGCAACTGCATATTTGAAAATCACTGGTGATGACAACGCAAGCCATTTGGGATTTATATTGGGAAAAGCCAAACTAGCTCCAATGAAAGGACATACAATACCACGGTTAGAACTTTGTGGAGCCGTCCTTGCTTCAGAAATCGGACAAACTGTTTTAGAACAATTGGATGTAAAACCGAATGTTGTGAAATATTACACCGACAGTAAAGTTGTCCTTGGATACATTTACAACCAATCGAAAAGATTCTATACATATGTGACAAATCGTGTGAGCAAAATCTTAAAAGTGAGTTCTACTGACCAGTGGAATTATGTACCGACCCATAAAAATCCTGCCGACTGTGCGACACGAGGAAACTTTTCGAGTGAACAGCTACAGAATAGTGAATGGTTACAAGGACCTCAATGGCTTTTAGAACAACATGAAGAAAATGAGGTTAATAAGAACTATGACTTCCCATTAATAGATCCACAGGATGACAAGGAAATTCGTCCAGATGTACAAGTCATGAAAACCACCACTAAGATGTCAAAGAACTGTATAACTGAACTTGCAGAGAAATTTTCTAAATGGAAAACCTTTATCAAATTTGTCGCCTGTTTAAGACATGTCATCAGGTCTTTCAAGCACAGAACTCATTCTTGTTCTGGATGGCATATGTGTGAAAACAGTATCAGTGTACAATCCTGTCAGAATGCTGAAAAATTTGTGTTGAAAGAAATACAGAAAGAGTGTTTTAGCAAAGAAATACTCTCTCTACAAAATGGAAAAACTGTTTCAAAGGATAGTCGGATTTCAACCCTTTCCCCATTCATTGACAGTGAAGGTTTACTTCGCGTAGGTGGGAGACTTAATAATGTGAAGAATGTGTTACCTACTGGAGAAATCAATCCTATAATATTGCCAAATAAACATCATGTTTCAACACTCCTGATTCGATTCTACCATGATTCAGTTAGACACCAAGGAAGACATTTTACCGAGGGAGCGCTTAGAAAGAATGGCCTCTGGATTATTGGTGCAAAACGTGAGGTGTCTTCATTTATTCACAATTGTGTCACGTGTAAAAAACTTCGTGGAAAATTCGAATTACAGAAAATGGCTGATTTACCCTCTGACAGAATTACTCCTGGTCCTCCATTCACCACAGTAGGAGTGGATACATTCGGTCCATGGACAGTTTTAGCAAGGAAGACACGTGGTGGAGTAATAAACAATAAACGGTGGGCAATCATGTTCAGCTGTTTAACCACACGAGCCATACATATCGAAGTAATAGAAGAAATGTCTAGTTCTTCCTTTATCAACGCCTTACGACGCTTTGAAGCAATACGTGGACCGGTCAAAGTATTTAGATCAGACAAGGGTACAAATTTTGTAGGAGCAGCAGATGAATTAGGAATACAAACTCTGAATGTTGAAGATGGTCCGATTAAAAAACATCTACGTGAAAATGGAACAGTTTGGATATTTAACTCTCCTCATTCTTCGCATATGGGTGGCTCCTGGGAGAGGATGATTGGTCTGACAAGAAGAATCCTTGATGCGATATTACTTGATCTAAATTCCAAACAATTAACACATGAAACTTTGACAACGTTTATGGCAGAAGTGTGTTCTATTATTAATTCAAGACCTTTAGTGCAGATTTCATCTGACCCGGATTCAACTTTAGTTCTTAGCCCTATGATGCTGTTAACTGGAAAAGTGAATTACTTACCTGTGATACCAGAAAGTGATAACATCAAAGATATGTACCGCGCCCAGTGGAAACATGTACAGGTTCTCTCCGAAATATTTTGGAAACACTGGAGACAAGATTACTTACAGAACCTTCAACCCAGACGGAAATGGAGAGATGATCGACCAAACTTAAAAGTCGGTGACGTTATTCTTTTAAAAGACAGTGCAGTACATCGAACAGACTGGCCTATTGGTGTTATAACAGAAACATACCAAAGCAGCGATGGTAAAGTTCGTAAAGCTCGCGTTCGCGTCCATAAAGACGGACAAAATGTGATGTACACGCGTCCTATTAGTGAAATGGTGATGCTGAATTGTTGATCGTGAAATTTGTGTTCCACAAAATTATAATGAACCTCCACATCTGATGACTGGTAACTATGTTCCATAGTGTATCTTTGATTGTGTTCCACAATGAATGATTGTTCTTAAACCATGTGAAATTTCATATGATCATTGCAAGTGTCCATAACTTAAGTTTTTAACCATGTTCCATGGTGAAGATATAAAATTTGCATATATGTTCCATAATGATATTTTTGAAGTATCTTTGTATGATTATTACCCATGTTCCATGGTGAATATATTTTGCATTCATGTTCCATGAAATTTCTGCACTATCTTTGTTTGAAAGCGTTCCGCTATGAATTCTATCAGTTTATACAATTTTTTATTGGTAATATTTATTTAATATTAGGCGGGGAGTGTGCTGTTACGATAGGCAATATTGTTTTTTCCATCGGGTTCGAAATTCAATTAATTTCTAGGGTATATATATTTGACTTCTTTACTGAAGAGCGTTAGTCCGTGCAGTTTTACCGCCAATGTATCTGTAGTTTGCAGTCAGGTCACAAATGTAAGTTTACAAATTATTTGCTGTTTTAATCAAAGTTTACTAATTATTATATCAATTCTCATTTGTAATAACATTTAAGTCTTTTCTAAGATACCGTAGTATTTACATCTTAAGTGAAGTTTTTATAAGTATCGATAAAGTTGCATAGTATTGTAACGAGTAAACACACATAATAGTTATTTGTGTATTGCATTAATGTTAAACATTTTTAGTATTTTCTGTGTTTGCGGAACATGCTTTTTGGGTAATGATATATGTACTGATATTTTTCCTTTGTAATATTGTAGCTTCTTACCTACATACACAAGTACGCACGAATAAAGTTGATAGAAAAGTGCTCGTGTTTCGGGTTAACTATGCACAAGGCATTATAAGTAGATAGGTCTTAACATATCGAAATCTTGGGACCCCATTATTGGTCCTGGGGTCACGGTTTTCGCAATTGAGAATCTATAATATTTGAGGATGCTTGCATAATCTCACAAACTGTAGCGTTGTTGTTCTTGAGAAGAAGTTTTAAAAAAAAATTCCCAATATTTTTCTATGATAAACTTTGAACCCCATTGGGGCCCCAGTATTGGTCCGGGGATCACAGTTTTAACAATATAGAATATTCACAATGTATTGGCATTTCTTGTGCAGTAATTAAACAAAAATCCCACACAACCCTTTTTCACTGTTTCATAATAATTACTCTATTAAAAAGGGATTCGCACCAAGTCAAAAACGTAAAAAGTTTACAAGCAGACGGACGGACGGATGGACAGACAGACAGACGGACAAACGAACGTACGACGGAAAGCAGGTGATCAGGTCAGAAAAGCTAAGTCCTTTGGTCCAGGTTAGCTAAAATCATATCAATAAAAAAAGTGAAATGCTTACTCCAGTCAACACTTTCCGTCCTGTTCTATATAAAGGTGAGCTTATAAAATATTTAAGATCAAATAAACATTTTTTATTACAAACCCCACGAAACATTGGCCGTCCTGTACTGTATAAAAATGTGGTGAATACTGAGTGACCCATTCAGATCTACCCGCCATTCTGCTGTTGACCTTTTATTCTCAGATACCGTACACTGTCCTCCAAAAGCAGTCAGGTCTGAATACAGTCCGTCCACAGCACGATCCGCTCCCCACTGACTGTTGTAAGGATACTGCTGCCATGCTGGTTTATTCAATGCCAGATTTTCTGTAAAGCAATGCTTAAACGATAAGACTGTTTGCTTTAATATAGAATGCGCGTAGTCTTTGTATATCAACTTGACTTATAAGTTCTCATTTTGTCACAACTGTAATAATGTTTTCCCTTTACCCTGAAAACAACTTAATCACGCCGGAAATATTTGGTTATATTTCCCTCTCACAACAGTCTCACCCTCGAGTGCAATTAATTAAAACAACAAAATGCTTTCTTTAGTGCTTCATGCGGGTATGAAGGTAGCGAGCATTGCTGAAAAAAACCCCAAAACGTGCGTTTTATTAATAAATATGTTAGGTAGGCTTTTTAGGGTTTTACATCAATCACAATTGGTTCCCTTAATTTCCGTTATGATCTGAAAAGATATTCATTTATTTATACTAAAGCTATAATTTCTTACATACAAATTGTATGATAAACACTCTATAGAATGTGCTTATCGAAAATTTGATTGATTTGGATCACTAGCTACATGTATATTAGTTTGTAAGAAATCCAGATAGGGTTATGTAGTTCACTATTTAACCATTGCACCATCGAGGCTTGAATCGATAGTGCGATAATGGGATGATGCGATGACAATGAAGCGATGGTGCGATGATGATGAAGTTATGGTGCGTTGACGATGGAGTTATGGCGTGATAATGCGATGACGATAATGTGATTGCCCGATAAAGCGATAGCGCGATGGTACACCAGTGATCATAACGCGATGTTGCGATATCGAGGATGCGATTCTCTATCGTACCATCGTTAGTTCTCCGTCGCGCAATGGTCATTCGTATCATCGCACGTGGTCCAACGCTCTGTCGACTTTCTATAAAAAGATAACAATCGATCCCAACATAAATTGCACAACATGGCTTTTGATAACAAAAAGATGATAGAATATTTCTTTAATGGATACGATAATAACAAATTTAAACAAAATAGTTATTCAGATATGATCGCCCAATGAAAAAAAAACGTATTTCAAATTGTTTAATTGTCATCATATCTAAGTAACTGTAAGAAAAGGTACTATAGTAATAGAAAGTAGAGAAAGACTTTGTTTTTGTAACAGCTTTTACTAATATATAAGTACATGTATTATATATATTATAATAAACTACCATTCTCAGATTATTGCATAAGTAATACATATTCCCCATCGGTGCTGTATAGTGCCATTTCCCTTAGCCACCCCCTCCCCCGGAAAAATATATATAAAGCAGTTTCTCTCCCCCCCCCCCAAAAAAATGGCTATATAGTATATTTTCTACCAGAGAAAGCTGGCTTTATCATGGGATTTCCTCCCTTTAACGGCCAGATTATCCCCACGGAAAGATTTTTCTTGCTGGAAATACGCATTGTCAGAATTGTTAGTCTAGAAAAAGTGAAATATGTCCATGACCAACCTTATGCTTGCCATCATTCACTGTAAGCTAGTTATTTATTCATTCCTCTTTTCATTTTCGCATACTTTACAACTTTCCCAGCATTTTAGAGAATATTTTCGTTACATATTATATACTTTATATTTTAAATTCTTTCGATGTACGAGTAAAGTCATAATGTCATTTGTCTTTAAAGATTAAAAAAAAGATGAGAATTAATCATATTTAAAAAAATCAAGCATATCGTTTACAACATACACCATTGCATAACATTGAAATCTCACAGCATACCATTGGAATCTCAAATTGCATAGCATATTATTTGATTCTCGCTCATTATAGCACACCAAATCATATACAATATGATAGAATTTTGAACTCAGTTTTTGTTTAAAATCTATTCGCCAAACCATAATGAAAAAACCCATGGAAAACGGAATGACCGACAAACCGCTATTAAGAATGTATCCCCTTTCCCGGTTTCACCGGTAGGGAACTTGTAAATATTGTCGATTTAGGGATTTTGGACGTATTTTTGAATGTAAAGCCACTTTTCAGGTTTTTTTTAAAAATCGTCTCTGTTTTTGTAGCAAGGAGACTATGATTTAGGTGGCTTAAATTGTAGGAATAACTTGATATAGAAATTCGCGGGTATGATAAGGCAACAGTCAGCGATCGATCGAGTAAAAATTCCTCTGATCGATATGACGTCACAATAAGCAGCATGATGTCATACTTTACTCAAGAAACCTGTCAATTTTAACTTTATCTCTGGTCCAAATTATGAAAACTACAGGCGTAAAATGTCACTAGAAGCTCTTTTAACAGAATATATCTTCGATTTCTCTGTATTACGTATCGTTAACATTGATGACGTCACAAGCATGTTTAATAGAGAAGATCAATGTCGGGAGACAAATCATCAGAATGCAGTGTAAACAATGCCGAAATAAGACTTATTTGATACAGATATCTAAGATTTAGATGAGTGTCAGTTAGGATATAACCAGAATAATACAGGCATGGATATTTTGTTTTATCAGCGAGTGTTATAAGGTAAGCAGATAGACATTTATGTGGCTTGACCGGCCTTTCCTCTGTCAGTGTGTACAAAAAAGACAAAAGTGTAACACTACCCCGAATATTATGAAAGATAAATTTGGCAAATATCAAAAGCACATTACCTTAAATACTTGAAAGATGCTGCTAGAATCCTTTGGTTTGTTGTTGTAAATGAAAAATACGTAGTATTTTCAATGAAATTGAAAAAGTTGAGGAGGTTTCCGGTAAATAATGACAATATTTATTTTATGCGATTAACAATAGGATTCTAGCAGCAATATTAATAAACATAAACTTATTGCTGATCGAATTATTGTATCATACATACAAATAAATTTCGGGGTAGTGTTACACTTTTTGATTTTTTGTTAAGGTACAAAAATGATCTATTTTTAACTGTCACGTGATACCATGGCACGGCAGCTTCAAAGATCGACTTGATTCCGAAGTAAAGATATAATATCTTATTGAATACATTCACTTGATATTAATATTCAGCGCTGTTTTCATAAAAATAAACAATTTTTAAAATGACCATAATATCGGCGATCATTAAACTCTGAGTTGCCTTAACCTACCCGCGTTTTAATTTTTATCCTATCAGGAGGTGGGTATTCTCAGCCTCCCTAACCATCTACTTGATGCTCATTTTAAAGTTCAATAGCTACCCGATTTATACTCATATAAATTGGGTTGGGGCACTTTACGCTTTATAAAGCGCGAAAGAGCGAGTGAGAGTAGAGAGTGAATATTGTTTACCCGCCCCTTTCTTAAAAAGCCCTTGGCATCTCATATGAATTTTTATCTTTTGTTTTCAATCGAATTCCTTTAGATTAGTTTTCCAATAACTCTTGCATAATTTATCATCTTTGCTGGTCAAGGTTCAAACACCAAAGATTTTCAAGTCATCTCCAAAGTTGCAGATGAAAATATATAATTATATACATGTATATTTTGAGTTAAATTTAGTTCATAAAGATATATATTAATACAGTTTGCTGTATATTGCCTTCATACCAGAATTGTTTACTAAGTTACTGTGCCATTCTCACTACAGAGACCGAAGATATCTTCTTCCAATTTTGGGAGCATACTCAGCAAAGAACGTACTCCATCATATATTTCTTATTTTTGATAATTCTGTTTTTTATTTCTTTATGTATAGAGCTCTGCTTCTTATATTTTATACTCTAAAAGCCATCCAGCCCTCTTAATGCTTTTGCAACTTTAATAAATTAAAAAAAAAAAGAACAATTAAACAATATCATATTTAACATAGGTTTTTATGATCATATACATGCATTACAATCAAATTGAATAGATCGTATTTTCACGGATATTTTTAAGTTTATCTCATCTCTCTAAATCATGTAACGTATTCTTTGTTTCAACCTATGCAACTTAACTCTTAAATCTTTTTTCTAGTTTCACCTGTATATTATCCTATTCATCAGAATCAATTTATTCATTGATTCTGACTTAACACAGAACACTGACATTCTGCAATATTGTCCCATTTATCAGAATCAATTTATTTATTGACACTGAATTTAAAGGGGCATGGTCACGATTTTGGTCATATTCATTTTTTTTGTTTTTATTATTTACAATGCTTTAAGAATATATTTTCTAATGATCAAATGAAATTTGAGTGTCAGTCGGAGAGATATAAGCAAGTTACAGGGTTCACAATTCTTTGTCATGTAAACAAGGCTCGTGCCCTGTTTTTGTTTACATAGGTTCAATATACCAGTAAAAAATCTTTTTCAAGCTGATTTGTCTATCTTCTTATCCATTTTAAGCATAAATACACAGTTCCTAACGTTTAACACATTCATTTAGGTCTTAAACTGGAATTTGTACTTCAACATTTTATAATGTAAACAAAAGCTTTGTTTACATAGCAAAGAATTGTAAGCTCTGAAACTCGCTTATAACTCAACGAATGACACTCAAATTTTGGTTGCCTATTAAAAATGCTTGTCTTAAGCATTGTAAACATTAAAATCGGAAAAATAATTTTTGACCAAAATCGTGACCATGCCCCTTTAACACTGACATACTGCAATATGAGAGAGAGAGAGAGAGAGAGAGAGAGAGAGAGAGAGAGAGAGAGAGAGAGAGAGAGAGAGCTGTAATGTTTACTAATAAACGCCAAAAAAAAAAACCCACTGGGATGCAAGATCATCTTATATTTCAATCGAAGACCGTCAATAACAATTACACAACAACTGTTTTTTAAAAACCTTTAAGCACCACTTTGCAATTAAAATAGTCTAAAGAAAGGCTAAATTTGCTTTACGTAGACTCTGTAGAAGCGAAATAATAGACGATTGAATAAAAGTCAATTACTTAAAGGTAACATTATGAAAGACATTAATCTTTATCTACTTATTGATTCAACGCGCTTAAAAATATCGTAAGAAAATAATCTGAAACTTCCACATGATATTTGTGAAATGCACCAAATACATGTAACTCGGCAGGGATACTGATTGTTACATATGGTTCAAAGTCCTGATCGCAGCGTATGTATTGAGGTTCAAGGAAGTAAATAGGAAGATGATTAGATTGTCAAATGGATTGTATTCGAACTATAAAATGTCAATATACAGAAATGGAGCTTGTTCACAATGTCAAAGCATTCCGAACGTTAAAAATGATACATGTAACAGACGCCCTGGCCAGGAATTGGTAAAATTGATATCGTAGCAAATAGAAACATGAACAACAGTGCAACAAGGTAACAAAACTGATCAAATTATACCAGGAAGATAATTGAAAAATCTCTTACCATATGCCAAGACAAAAGAGATGGATGGTAGTACTGCCCAGACACAGCGGACTAGCAAGGCTGTACCACTCATGGTGGTGTTGTGCCGAGTCGACCAATATTTGTTGTTGCTCTACTGTCAACCAGGAAGTGAATAAAGATATTCTCCGTCACGGCAGGTCGGGATGTCTTAATGCGGCCGTGTATGGGTGTTTTTTTTTAAATAATGATCTACGAGATAAGCTTAATGCTCGACTGCACATGACACTATTGTGTGTTTTAAAAACCCAGGTGCTTCCATATCAAATTTAAATCATCGCAAACACATGAGATATACAAAGCCATGAGAGTATTTAAGATATACTTGGGTGTAATATAACCTTGGAATTTTTTGGACAAATTCATCTTCCGTTTTCATTTCAACTGTTGTAATGCTTTTATAAATAGCTAAACGAGGAAACGTATTCTGATAGACCAAAAAAGGAGGTGGGTGGTGTTAAAGTGGCCATGCTTCTTCATTTGTACAGCCACAGGGTATAGATTACCACAGTTTCTCGTGTATTTGATTGTTATTTAATATCTACAAGAGAAAATGATTCCCCAAAAATGTTATCAGACTTTAATTGTTTGACGGTGTGCTTTTTTAATATACCAGATTAGTTTTCCAATAGTTTACTATTTTCATATTTTTACACATACATGTATACTGATGATGACAGAGTTTATCATTTTTTAAGGTGAAATTGGAGATGCGCAACCGGAATTCAACTTTAAAACAGTTAAAATATAAATATTTTTTTATCATCTGTGGCGTTTAAAAATCTTTAATATTGTCAAAATAATTCAGAATTGTTGTCTAGATAGATTACTAAATTCTGTAGAAACTCAATACTTTTCAAATAGTAAAAGAGTTTAACGTTCTGCAAAATTTCTTTTCAAAAGCTTTCGTTTATTATTTATTGTTAAAAATCAGACTTTACAATTAACCCGACATCTGCTATCCGAAGACACACGCTTATTTTCTGTGACGCTAAATGCGCTATAATTGCATGTTTTTTGCTTTATAAAAAATCAGTTCGAAATAAGCAGCAGGATTGAACAAGTCAATCTAAGGACTGACGGCAAAAAAGTACACACAACTGGAGAAGATTAGGCCATTTTTTTTCATCAATTGTTTTACTGATTTTTTTTAATGGAGAATGTCCATTGGGTGGCGACAAAAAAAAAAAAAAAAAAAAAAAAAAAAAAAACAACCCACAAATGTTCATTTTTCAAACTTTAATATACAAATGACAAATGCGTCTAAACACATTGTACAGATTCATTTCTTCATTTTTTTTGGGGGGGGGAGGGGGGTGGGGGGTTGGGGTGGGGTGGCATTTTCCACTGATGAAGATTGAGAAATTATTACGCTAAACGGGAACTATTCCCTATTTCAGTAATAAATAATAAATAGATGTAAGGTTAAGGTCATAGCAGAATTATATATAAAATCCTTGTCCAGGGCATATATTCTCTCGCCTTGGTCCAATCTTTCTCGTACTTCATTCACAAAATGTTTATGGTCAAAGGGTGTGCAGTGAGGTTATATCGCACCACGCAAAACCCTTTTCTCGGAACATTTAAACTTTCCCCTTAGCCCTTTTTGGCTCATAATTCTCATAAACAGAGCTTTAAGTAAAGGGTGTGTAGTGACATTGAACACCAATTTGCAAGATCAACTGTGAAGGTCACATCAGAATTATATGAAAAATCCTTGTGCAGAGTATCTTCTCTCCCTTTGCTCTAATCTGGCTCATACTTCACCACATGCTGCCTTTGATCAAAGGATATGCAGTGACCTTGAATGATGTTTGAAGGTCAAGTGTCAAGGACATATCAGATCACACAAAATCTTTTTAAGAGCATATATATACTCTCCGCTTAGCCCTATTTGGCTAATTCTTTACCTAAACAATTGCAGTGACCTTGAACCAAGTCAACAAGAAGGTCATAGCAGATCTCTTTATAATCAGTTTTAGACAGTAGATTATATCCCAGTTGCTTAATCTTGGTCAGATTGAACAAAAAAGCCTGTATATAAGGAGTAGGTAGTGAGATTGAATCAGAAGTTCTATGCCAGCTGGAAAAATTTCTAAGGTCAAGGTCAAAACAAAATTCTCTGAAATTCTTTTTATCCTATTGTCTATTATTTAAGCGGGGCCCTTTGAGATGGTCACAATCTCAATGTTGTTTAGTTCACTAATTTTAATATATTGTGAAATTATTTTGTCAAATTAATAGTTTGAGGCAGGTCTGATGAGTAATTGTAATTTGTTGATCATCAAGCCTCCTTACATCCGATAGGAAATTCTACATATCAAGTATGAAATTTATTTTCTTTTTTGAATTTTCTTTTTAAGGAAATAATCAAACAGTCAGGTAAGATTAATGGAATAATAAGTTACGATCTAGGACGAGACTTTGCCAATTTTATTATCTCACACGAGTATATAATGAATGATACTTTTTCTTGCATTACTTTACGTTTGAAAACAATGTCTGACAACTTTCTTTTTAAATATTTACGTTCGTTATATCCTTCTGCATGTTACATTGACGTATAGTGCAAATCAAGAAGAGAGCATACGGCAATTTTGGATAAATTTTAATAATACAAGCAAATTAATTTAGTTTATGGGATTAGCTTATTTCATTATGTATCATTTCCTTACAGCAGAGGATGTTTGTAAACGTTTTACAGCGGAGTTGTAATACACAGTGTAATAATAAGACAGAAAATTTTCGCACTGCTGTCTCACACTGGACAAACCGATCTGATACCGGTGATAATGCGAGAAACATAAAAAACAAAGTGTATATAGAGCCTTTGATATCTTTTATATCTTTCAGTTTATAGAGAACTGCGCCATCTGAATAAGACGAGTGCAAATATATCAATTATTTTATTAACTGGCACAAAACTATCAGTACAAATCCAAATATATGTTTTTACAGTATGTAGATGTGAAAATATATAACATAGAATCAATTGAAATGAAGCTTAAAATGCAAAGTTATAATTCACATGTTATAAATCTTTCAATCAATAATATATCAAAATTTGATTGAAATAAGATCTTAGAAATTAACAGTCAGAGACTGTTCAACCATTAACATGTTCATGTAACGGTAATACAGGCATATTGATGACACATGCATACATAGGACAAAAGGGTGTGTGTGTGCAGAAAATGACAAGTACAAAGGAAAGCATGGTGTAGGTACAGGAAATAAACAGTGCACACATTGGAGGATCAAACATTTCTTGCAGAAAGGGTTCTGACAATACATGCATAGAAACACGTTTCCTTTTTCAGTAAATAGAATAAAAGTAGTCCAAGTGTATCGCACTACGTCATAATACGGATTTTACAATATTGGTTCGACTTTTACATAGCGTTTTAGATACCCGGTATTGATTTTGCTCTACATCGCTGTTGTAAACAATGGCAATAATAAGCAATTAGAACGGTAATATATGTATTCTATGAGAAATAGAAATGATTAATGTTGAGAAACTCGATTCTGTTAAGTAAAATAAAAACGAAGTTTCTGATTAGCCAGGATCTCAGTTATGCTTATATTTTCTTTGTTTTGATGCCCCCCCCTTTTTTTTTCTTTAACTAAAACTGGTTTAAATTTTGAGAAAGAAGCTATTTCGAATTTAATCAATCGTCACTTAATTAATGTTTATATGATATCTAACATTGTTGACAGATTCAAGCAGAAAAACTGTAGCAAAATGTGATTTTTACGGAATTTTTCGCCAGCGTCTACTTGGTTTAGAGCTTGTAGCGTAAAAAGTAATCCATCAAGATATGATTTATAATACCATTTTTAAAAAAAAAAGATGTCATTCTATAGAATAAACACAGTGAACTTAAGTTTGAGTCCATAAAATAGTAAAAAAAAAATGACCAAACACGATACATGCATCGCATTCTTTGTATTCTTTTTTGATACATCAGGTCCATAAAGCGTACCTACTTTCAACAATTTACGCAAAATTATTGATTGTCTTTATATAATAAGTATTTATACTCTATTTTGTATGTCCAGTTCTAATTTCCCCAAAACTTGTAATTATTTTTAGGAAAAACGGACGTCTGGCAAACTTCAGCAGTGTCAATAATTTTTGCAAGGGGTTACACCCGTCTAAGAGGTGATCGCAAACAAACTTGCATGTAAACATACATATTTTCTTTTCTATATGTATTGCTAAAATGTATATATATCATTTAAAGCTAAGCTTTCAATGATTGAGCCCATTTAGTGCCGAGTATAGGACTACCTTAAAACAATTTTACATTGAGTATTTTCACTCTGATTTTAACACTGTTTCTTTTCTTTTTATATGCAAAATTCTCACAGAATCGACATGTGTCTTTCTACTGATTGCTGTACACGTTTTCTGATGTTGTTTCAATGTAATCCTGCAACGTTGAATACACCAAGGAATACTCCTCCTGTCAATGTGAATAGGAGAGTATACGACTAACAGTAGAATATATTTCGACAAAATTTTTTTTTTCTGGTTAGATATTTATTTTTTATTATTTTTTTTGGTTATCTTTATTTATTTATGAAATGTCATACAGTGAAAATGGAATCTTATTACATATAAAGACCAAAAAAGTATACCTGTGTGGAACAGAACTCTGTTCTCCTTGTCTGTAGTTGTCGGACTGTTGTAAACACGTCAATGTTGTCATCCATAGTGATTTGTTGTATAGAGTTAAACACAGCACAGAAGACACCGCATAGTGAAGCACCATCCCTGTTAAAAGGGGAAAGATCTGGCATATAACTTATTGCAAACAAATAGCAACGTTTGTAAAATGACAATAATAGTAAAATATCCTTACACGTATAAAAATGCTACCATTTGAACAATACAGTGCTTTCCTTTAATGGTTTCATAAGGGTATAACGAAAGCGTGCATTACAGAATAATGCGTAACCCACTCACCTTTGTATTTTATAAACTTACATAGCTAATTACTGCATTTAAAGGTGTTTTAAAAATGTAAATTTTAAAAAATGCCTATATTTATACACGGTCAAATTATTTTAACTAATATTACTGCTTTTGCATTGACAGTCATAATATTATAAGTAAAAACTAGACTTTTGTTGCTATAGCAACAAAAGGTCTTCCAATTCCTCATGTATTAATCTGTAAAAAAAATGCATTTCTCTTGAAAAAAGAAAATGGATATAATAAATACTGTAAAGGAAATTCCAAGTAATTATTTCTATGTAAAACAAAACAAAAAGACAAAAAGTCAATTTTTGAGTGCTTTTTGTGACGATTGAAAATTACGCCGGATCAGACAGAACATAGTTAAGATATCCTCATACATTGATCTGTTTTTCCTCAAAGTTTGGATGTTCAAATTTTTGTTTCAGGACCGGAAACGGACAAACGAAAGTGATTAAAGAAATTAAAAGTAGATATTTTCAGTACATTTACCTACGGTACGTTACTGTTCATCCCACTGAGAAAATTTTCAAAAAAATCTAAACTTTAAAAACCTGCTAGAACGCTTCGAGTGAAAACCGACGGACGACCAAATAAAACCCGTTAAACACATGTTCAATCAAATGTCTATCATCCATATAAGTTTTTTATTTTGATCTCCTACAATTTCTCAGATCTCACGGGTACAAAATTGTTATAAATGAAAGCTACCTGAGATATTTGAGATATCTCACTGGAAGTAGAATTTTGTTGTTTATTTAACCATGTGTAGATGACCTTTTGTATTTCTATAGCTAAAATGTAATTCAATGCTAAATAACCAAAATATTTTTTTTAAATCAATTTTTTTGGTGTACTTCCTGTGACGACCGGAAGCTACGCCGGATAAAACAAAATAGTGTAAACACATGAACACATAGGTCTATCATCCTACAAAGTTTAAGATCTCGTCAAAATAAGTTTTTTTGTCTTGGGACAGGAAACGGACAAATGGAAGTGCTCAATGAAAATTTATTTAAATATTTCTTGTATACTTACCTATCGTACATTATTGTTTATCTAGCTAACTAAAACTATCAAAGGAAAACAGTTAAACTGATTATCAGATTGATTTGTTTGAACTCTTTCTGTGTGGACTGGAAGTGATGGTCGACCAAAAGAAATGTCTATCATTCATGAACATTCTTGGATCTCGCGGGTACAATTTTGTTTTTATAAAGCTACCTAAGATAATTGAGATATCTCACCGGAAGTAGAATTTCGTTGTTTTTTTAACATCGCATAGATGAGATATGTTAGTATTTATACTAATATATTCGTTCTCTGTAAAATTAATTAAATACGTAATAAAATATTTTTTGAAGTACTTTCGGTGACGATCGGAAGTTACGACGAACAAAACAAAATAGTTTAAACACATCTTCAACTATAGGTCTATCATCCCACAAAGTTTGGATGTTGAAGTCTTTTACCGTTTCTGATATCTCGATGTGACAAGCTTTTCGTCGAGGTACTGGAAACGGACGAATGGAAGTGAATTTAGAAAAAAACAAATAAAAAACCTCTAGACAATTTTATTCTCAATCACCCCTGAAAATTTTAGGAAAATCCATCCAGACATCTCTGAGAAATTCACTGAACAAAGAGGAGAAAAAAATAATAACTAGAGGTACTGTGAGCAAGCTCACGACTGATACCCCCCGCTCAGAAAAAAAAATCAAAACAAGTATTTTTCTATTACAGAAAATGATTGATGCTACCTGTATCTCAATAACCGTCCATGTTCTATCAATAACAACTGCTCTTTTTTTTTTTTTAATTTTTAATGCTAATATCACAAACCAATTTCTATTATTTAAATTCCATTTTATTTCAACTAAACTGTTAATGCATGACGACATTTGCAACCTTATAATAACAAACATGACTAATATCAAACGATAATCCACATGTAAAGCAGCCAATAAATGTTTTGAAATTTTGGTATCCCGAGCCCGATTTTTTTCCGAATTAATTTTTCCAAAAAAAGAAGATAAAATACATCAGGGCGGGCCATTTTCAGATGGGCGGGTGGGGGATGATAATCTAACAATTTATATGACCTGACACATGCAAGCTTTGTGTCAAATATAACCTTCTAATCATTTACATTAATACAAAACATGACACAGTCAGGAATAGCATTTTTTTTAAAATGACTTTGACTTTGCCCGAATGACCTTGGGTAAAGGTCATGACACACTCTCAGGTCATAAGCAATCTTTGGGTGAAGTAAGAACTTCCAATGTTTCTCCATAAGAAAGATATGGACCGGACACGAATTTTGCACAGACAGACTGACGGACGAACAGACGGACGGATGGACAGACGGACATACGGACGGACAGACAAGGTGATTCCTATATACCCTCCAAACTTTGTTTCCGAGGGGTATAATAAGAAAGCAAAAAACTTATAATCACTATAAAGTCTTCCGTTGGAAACGGAAAACGGAAGACCTTAAAAAAATCAACGAAGAGTCAAGCTTACGTATTGAGAAACTTCTGTTTTGAAGGAAATCGCTATGTTTAACTTTAATCAGCTATTTGTTCAATATTTTACATTAAATCTACTTATATCAATACTTCTATATCACTTTTTAGTTACCGATCAGTCAAGGTTGAAGGGAATCGCTATGTTTTACTGTATTTAGCGTATTTGTGTTCAATATTTTCCTTTTCTATCTATCTATTTATCTATCTATCTATCTATCTATCTATCTATCTATCTATCTATCTATCTATCTATCTATCTATCTTGTACATCAAACAGTAGTTATAAGGTACCACGTACTTGCTGACAATAGTGATTGGGTTTTCTGTTGAAAGATTCCGAGTATATGATACTATGCTTTGGAGAAACGATGTATCTAGACGAGTTCCGGTTGATTTCATTTGTCCTTTGGGTTCTATAATAACTACAGAACGGGGTGTCTCCTGAAAAAGGTTTTAAATACTTGTATGTGAATTGTTAAAGAATTCAAATAAGAGAGGTAAGTCAAATTCTGTCAAATTGAAAATAGACAGATACAGTTTAAGGTGGCGCACTACACCTTAAAATATTTTCTCAAGTCAGCAGAATTTCTTAATTATGATAGATATAATAATGGATAAGAAGTATTTAAGTCAAATAGACGAAAAAATGTGCTATTTTGGATGAAAATTACAGTTTCAAAAATTTAATTCACTTAACAATAACAAAAGCTCCAGGCGGATTCGAACTCATGATCTGCGGTTCAGTGGCCCAATACTTTAACCACTGAGCTATGACGATATACATCCCAAACGAACGATATAAACAATTTAAAAAAACATTTAAATCGCCATCTTGTGACGAAGTGTCTTAAAAAGTATAAGTCTAGGTGTAGTGAGGTACCTTAATTAGCTGTAACCATTACCTCCCCGTGTATGATGTTGACTGTAGTGACCTTGACCCCGTTGTCACTCTCATACTCGTGTTCTACAATAAATGGTGCCACGTCCTTGGAGGACGCTAGTCGTGGCATCCATGACCTTGACTGAAATGAAAATATGAATATTTACATCATATACATCTGAATGATTACTAGAAAAAAAACCAGCAGGTCAAAAAAAGTTTACCAGGATATTTACTTCGTTGATCACGTAAAGGGCGAATCGTTTTTTTTTTAATGTTTATAATATTGCAGAAGTCAAACCATTTGCTCGCGCGGTAATCATCGTGACATCAAAATTTAACCTCTTGACAAATTAAGGAGGTTGGATCATGTATTAAAAATCTTATTTTTTTCCAATATAAGTTTTCTAATATAAATTTACACAGATAGCTTAACCTAAATTCAAAAGAAAATTGAAGGTAATATGCTTATTTCGGCGCCACGGTTTACCTAACATGATCTTTCTGCATTCAAACAGCAACTAACACACACATGTTTATCGCTTTTTATCGGAATGAAGCATAAAACCTAATGTACACTTATTTTATCTAAATACATAAACTTAGAATAATTTTAAAGAAAAGGTTCCGAACACCATTATTATCACCTTATTGCGATTATGACCTTTTTGACCAATAAAATGGTCATTTCGTGAAATAAAGATTCAGCATGCATTAGAATCATCTTAAAAACTTTAACTTTTACTCAAAATAATCTTTTTAGACAATTTTATAAATAAAACCTTAAAATTAAAAATATGAGTCAATGACGTAAACCTTTAAATATGGCATGAAATAAGCTTATTGTAGTCTAATATTAAAGTATCTTCTTCTTCACTTTTCAGAAAAAATTCTCAAATCTTTTAAACTATTTTGATAGAAATATGAAAAAATAATTGTTAAAATGTTTTTCGAAGCAAAATAAAGACTTCTATAAAGATATCCTAATCCACAAAATAAAAGGAAGATTGGTCTGCATTGAAAACTAGGAAACTGAAGTTACATTACTCTTAAAACATTGAGGCATAAAAAAATGTTTATTTTCGTTTTGAAAAGTAGAATTAATATATGATGCAGAATTTACACAGCCAAAATGCAAAATGTCTACTAAAAAGCAAAGGAACAAACCTTTTAAATGGTAACCACAGAAATGTTTGTGTTTGCTTTTTTCTAGGTTCATTTAAAGGAACATATTTGCAAATATGCACTAATTATAAATGATTTATTTTATTAATCAAGAAGATGCATTCTGTCTCCTAACGTAAATAAGTTTAAAATATTCTGCTAGATTTGTTAAACAGATGTAGAAAAATGCATGTACCTGTAGAATTGGATTCTCTCGTAAAAATCGCTGCTCTGTGTGTCTAGACATACTTTAATTTGTCTGGTATGTCTAATCTATTGTTTGTTCAGCCTAAACAAACCATTGAACTAACACAGAACATAAGGAGAAAATACTTTGCATACAGTTTGTTGGGAAAGTTAACTTAGTGTTGACTAGAGACTGTTATATTCTGAACAAAATGGTTTAAAGACACCTTAAAATTTGTATATTAAGAACCAGTTAATTGTCCTCAGTGGTGGATTTAAAGGTTGCTTAGAGATTGTCTTTAAACCACCTTAAAGCCATAAGTAAGCCACCTTTATGCAGTATAGATAGCTTAAAAGTGGCTTAAAGATCGTCTTTATTAGGCTTGGTCGCGAACATAAGTCGTCGTGAACCTTTTTATTGGAAGTAAATCGCGAAATAAAGTCGTTGAGAATTAAAGTTGGTTTACACTACTTTTTAAGTATGAAATGAAACTAAAATAGTCAGTTATTGTTTTTATTACATAATGAATCAAATAAATGCTTTTTTGGCATTTATTAGAAAATAAATACTTTGATTATTGAAATCAATTTTACAAATTTAACTGATGATAATCTAAAATGTACTGAGCAATACAAAAGGACGAAACGATTAACCCACCGAGTCTATTTCATGTAATGGATTCATACAGATGACTGTATCAGAGTCATGGTCATTGAGCAGGCGCAGGAAGTCCACAGCGTCCTCTGGTGTCGGATAATGCGTCACTATAAACGCTTTATCATTCTGGTAAGACTAAAACGGAAATTATTATTTAAATTTAAATTATTTATTATTTAGCAAAGACGATTTGTTAAAGTCTAATATATCCTTTGGATATTAAGTAAAATACTTAATTAGAAAACCAATGTCATTTAAGATAAAGTAAGCTACAGCACCATTTATAATGGCATTTTGGTATCTGGATGTGAAAGGGGACAAATAAAGTCTTTGCTTTTTCATCTAACAAACATTTAGATCGAACATGTTATTCAAACGTTAATTATATACAAATATTGACTAGGGTTGAGGGCAACATTGATTCGCGTCGGGCAATATTTCGTCCCTCGGAGGCTAATATAATCAATGTTGCCCGAGAAACACAGTCAACATTTATTTTGCTATATGAAGAAACGAAGCAAAATTTATGAAAGGATTTGAAAACAGATCGGCATAATTTTCTCAGTTAACATAGAATTCACGAATTCAATTTTGCGCAAAGCTCATTTCCAAAATATCGCCGGTATCAAACGGTCACTGGTGATATTCCGCCGCCCGTAGGAATTAAGTTATAGATGTTCTACCTGATTTTACTTCACAGCAATTCGCAAATCCTTATATCCGTATTGATAGCAAACCGTCGCATTGCGCGTCCGTTGTTAACTTGCCTTGACTACTTGCCTATTATGACGTCACCTTGTTTTGGAATCGCGAAGAGTTATTTACGTCGCAGTTTTCGAATCAACAAATCAGAAGCGATTAATTGAAATAGAGTGAATATTCTCTAGATATCATTCCTAGACGGTCAATATTTAAAAAAAATATTGACCGGTCAATATTTTTCGGACGAGCTAATATTACCTTTATTGACTATTTTTATACAAAGAGTTATATAGTGAGCATATACTACTGAATATAACGCGGGGATGTTAAGGAAGCATATGGGCAATTTAACGTCTTATTTAGACTGTTATATTCAAAATCTTGAGAATAAATAACTGTTTTGAATCGGATCAAAACTTAATATTATCCTTTGAAATAGATGTCAATGCAATAAAATTGGGTAGTTCATCACTGCCACATCGGTGCATTATCACGTGACAGCTATAAATAGCTTATGTATACTCCTTAACATAAAATAAGATAGAACAACAATACCCTGCGGTTTCCACAAAACAAAAAACCTATCAAGTGAAGGCAAAACATCTCAGTTTTATCAAAACCGCTGCTAGAATCGTATAGTCTCCTTAAATAAATAGTTATTCATCCGGTTCTCAAAAAACCTTCTAACTTTTATTCAATTTGCACGGAAAACGATATGTTGCATCAAAACAACACATAACACACGATTCTAGCAGCACTTTTCAATTTAAGCATTGATCAAACTATCGATACATGTAAAATTGGAAGATCAATAAATACGGGGTAGTGTTGTTCTAGTCGGATTTTTATATCATAAACAACGACAGAGGAAAGCCTGGCCGAGAAATAAAAGCCAATTTACATACATTTTAGCGAATATTTGATAAAACTAGACGCTCGTTGCGAGCAACAAGAGGTCTTCCGTTTGATTGCACCATAAAGTAGACTAAAGGGATAGTTGTTCATTTCTTTCATTTCTTAACACTTCATCAAATTCCATTTAAAACCCTCTATATGAATTTCAATAGACATATAATTATACTTAAATTATACTTAAAAGGTCGCTATTATTGTGATTTTTGATAAAATAAAATTGGAAATAAGTAAAATCTATCGTTTCAAATATAAAATCATATTTCTTAACACAACTAGGGAAGAAAAAACATTCGGCACTCGGGGACTGAACCCGGGTCGCCTGGGCATAAGTCCACCACTCTAACGACTGAGCTACGCGGACTCTCGCTTCAGAACTTTGGAGCCCGAAATCTCGAGAATGCGTGGATCGATTTTAAAACGGATTTCATTTTCTGAAGTTTTGAACGGGTCTCTATCGAGTTAAAACATAAAAAAAATTCAAATCAAAAAAATTTAAAAATGACTAATTTTTGCTTCCTTCCGGTGACGACCGAAAGTGACGGCGGACGTTCGGATATGCGAAGGGCACTGCGGCTGACGACTCTCTACCATCCCTGAAAATTTGAAAGTTCCATCTTTTATAATTTTTTAGAAAAATGAGCCACAAGCAAAAACATAAAATCCTTAATATCTCGGGACCGTAAGTGACGATCAAAAAAATGATCGACAATTTTCTTACAAATTTTGACTAGAGTAAGATCTGAAAGTTTCATGAAAATCGGCCGAAGCGTTTTTGAGAAAACGTTACAGAAAAAAAAAAAAAAAAAAAAATAATAATAATAATAACTAGACGCTCGTTGCGAGCAACAAGAGGTCTTCCGTTTGATTGCACCATAAAGTAGACTAAAGGGATAGTTGTTCTTTTCTATCATTTCTTAACACTTCATCAAATTCCATTTAAAACCCTCTATATGAATTTCAATAGACATATAATTATACTTAAATTGTACTTAAAAAGTCGCTATTATCTTTTTATTGTGATTTTTGATAAAATAAAATTGGAAATAAGTAAAATCTTTCATTTCAAATATAAAATCATTATTCTTAACACAACTAAGGAAGAAAAAACATTCGGCACTCGGGGACTGAACCCGGGTCGCCTGGGCATAAGTCCACTACTCTAACGACTGAGCTACGCGGACTCTCGCTTCAGAACTTTGGAGCCCGAAATCTCGAGAATGCGTGGATCGATTTTAAAACGGATTTCATATTCTGAAGTTTTGAAAGGGTCTCTATCGAGTAAAAACATAAAAAAAATTCAAATCAAAAAAGTTGAAAAATGACTAATTTTTGCTTCCTTCCGGTGACGACCGGAAGTAACGGCGGACGTTCGGATATGCGAAGGGCACTGCGGCTGACGTCTCTCTACCATCCCTGAAAATTTGAAAGGTCCATCTTTTATAATTTTTTAGAAAAATGAGCCACAAGCAAAAACATAAAATCCTTAATATCTCGAAACCGGAAGTGACGATCAAAAAAATGATCGACAATTTTCTTACAAATTTTGTCAAGAGTAAGATCTGAAAGTTTCATGAAAATCGGCTGAAGCGTTTTTGAGAAAACGTTACAGAAAAAAAAAAAAATAATAATAATAATAACTAGACTCTTTTTGCTATAGCAACAAAGAGGTCTTCCGTTCTTATATAAATGTATAATTCTGTACATAAAAAAGCTTTTTTCTAATAGAAAATATAACGGATATCATATTTATTTTGAAGAAAACGTCCAGACCGTACTTCAATGTCAAACAACAAAATGAAAAAAAAAATAATTTTTTGACTACTTCTTGTTGGGACGAAAGGAAGTTCCGCCGATTCAAACAAAACATGTTTAACATATTTTAATGCAAAAGTTAATCATCCAACAAAGTATGGTTGTTGAATTCTTTACTGTTCTGAGACCTTGTTGAGAGGAGATTTATTGTCTTGGGACAGGAAACGGACGAAAGGAATTGCTCTATAAAAAAAAAAGTTAGTATATCTTTAACATTTGCCTTTTGTACATTTCTGTTTATCATGCTTACTAAAACAGTGCAAGAAAAATAGTTAAACTTATAAAAATTGTCATTTGATTGAACCCTTCCGGTGAGGACCGGAAATGACTGCCGACAAAATAAAACACGATAAACACATCTTCTATCAAATGTCTACCATCTGTGTAAGTTTTGTGTTTTGATCACTTACAGTTTCTGATATCTACCGGGTACAAAATTTAGTTTAAAAAAAAAGCTACTTCAGATTACTAACCGGAAGTAGATCTTTTTTGTTTATTTAACATCGCATACTTCACTTATGCAAGGAGTTACACTAATATAATCATTCTTTGTAAAATAACTAAAACTAGGTTTAAAAAATAATATTTGAAGTGCTTCCAGTGACGACCGGAAGTTACGCCGAACAAAACAAAATAGTGTAAACACATCTACATTCACAGGTCTATCATCCCTCAAAGTTTGAATGTTTAAGTTATTACCGATTTTGAGATCTCGAGGAGTCAAGGTTTTTTGTCTCGGGACAGGAAACGGACAAACGGAAGTGCTCAGTGAAAACTGAAAGTTAGGAGTTCTGAAACATTAAACAACATGACTAAATTGCCTGTCAATTTATCTAAAATTGGCAAATATAAACAGCTAAACTTATAAACAACTTGATTTGTTTGATCTCTTCCTGTGTGGACCGGAAGTGACGGTCAACAAAATTAAACCCGTTAAACACATCTTCTATCAAATGTCTATTATCCTTGTAAGTTTCGTTTCTTGATCACTAACAGTTTCCGAGATCACGCGGTGACAAAATGTCTTTAAAAAAACTTCCTGAGATATTTGAGATATCTCACCGGAAGTAGATTTTTTTAATTTCTTTAACATCGGATTGATGACATATGTAAGTATTTTTACTTATATTCTAATTCTGTGTGAAATAAATTAAATGTTAAAAAAAACTTTTTTTGAAGTGCTTTCGGTTACGACCGGAAGTTACGACGAACAAAACAAAATAGTTTAAACACATCTACAACTATAGGTCTATTATCTCACAAAGTCTGAATACTCAAGTCCCTATCGTTTTTTAGATCTCGAGGTGACAAGCTTATTTGTGGCGGGACAGGAAACGGACGACCGGAAATGAATTTTGAAAAAATGAAAAAAACCACTCTAGACTTTTTCATTCTCTATCATTCCTGAAAATTTCAAGAAAATATATTCAGTCATCTCTGAGAAAAATGGGGAAAAAAATAATAATAATAATAATAAACACTAGACTCTTGTTGCTATAGCAACAAAAAGGTCTTCCGTTTCTCATGTATAAATCTCTAAAAACAATGCATTTCTCTTTTAAAAAGAAAAAGGATATACATGTAATAGATACTGTGATGGAATCTTTCAGTAACTTTTTCTATAAAAAACAAAACGAGAAAAAGTCATTTTTGAAATTTGCTTTGACGACCGGAAGTTACGCCGGATCAAACGGAACATGGTAAACATATCTTTATACATTGTTTTATTTTTCCTCAAAGTTTGGATGCTTAAGTATTTGTCCGTTTTAAAATCTCTTTGAGAAAAGATTTATTGTCTCGGGACAGGAAGCGGACGAACAGAATTGCTTAATGAAAAAAAAATGTTAATACAGCTTAAACATTTTCCTTTCGTACACTACTGTTTATCAAGCTTACTGAAACAGTTTTTAAAAAGGCCAGTTAAACCTATCAACAATGTCATTTGTTTGAACCCTTTTGGTGAGGACCGGAAGTGACGGCTGACAAAATGTAACACGTTAAACACATCAACTATCAAATGTCTATCACCCACATAAGTCTTGTGTTTTGATCGCTAAAAGTTTCTGATGAATGACGGGTACACAATTTAGTATTAAAAAGCTACTTGAGATATTTGAGATATCTCACCGGAAATGGATCTTTTTTGTTTATTAAACATCGCATAAATGACATATTAAAAGATTCATACTAAAATAATCATTCTATGTAAAATAACTAAAAAAGGTAAATAAAATAATTTTTGAAGCGCTTCTGGTGACGACCGGAAGTTACGCCGAACAAAACAACATAATGTAAAAACATCTACATATAAAGGTCTATCATCCTGCAAAGTTTGATTGTTCAAGTCATTACCATATTTAAGATCTCGAGGAGTCAAGATTTTTGGCCTCGGTACAGGAAACGGACAAACGGAAGTACTCAGTGGAAATTGAAAGTTAGTAGTTCTTATGCATTTGACAACGATACTTTATTGCCTATCAATTTATCTAAAATTAGCAAATGAAAACAGTTAAACATATAAACAACTTGATATGTTTTAACTCTTCCGGTGTGGACCGGAAGTGACGGCCGACAAAATAAAAGCAGTTAAACACATCTTCAGTCAAATCTCTATCATCCATGAATGTTTTGTGTCTTAATCACTTATAGTTTTTGAGATCTCGCGGGTACAAAATTTATTTTAATATAGCTACTTGAGATATTTGAGATGTCTCACCGGAAGTAGAATTTTTCTGTTGATTAAACATCGCTTATATGACATATATAAAGATTTAAACTTATAGATTCTTTCTATGTAAAATAGATTAAATACGTAAAAAAATAATTTTTATATTACTTCCGGTGACGACCGGAAGTTACGACGAAAAAAACAAAATAGTTTAAACACATCTACACATACAGGTCTATCATCCCACAAAGTTTGAATGTAAAAGTCCTTGTCGTTTCTGAGATCTCGTGGAGACAAGCTTTTTTGTCGTGGGACAGGAAACGGACGACCGGAAATACATTTTGAGAAAATGAAAAAAACGCCTCGAGATATTATCATTCTCTATCAGTCCTGAAAATTTGGAGAAAATTTATCCAGCCATCTCTGAGAAATCTTCTGGACAAAAAATGGGAAAAAAATAATAATAATAATAATAAAAAACATTACAATCACTATAAGGTCTTCCGTTGGAAACGGAAGACCTTAATTACAATCACTATAAGGTCTTCCGTTGGAAACGGAAGACCTTAATAATAGAGGAAAAGAAACAAAGCAATAACAATAAGGTCTTCCGTTGGAAACGGAAGACCTTAATAATAATAGAGGAAAAGAAACAAAGCAATAACAATAAGGTCTTCCGTTGGAAACGGAAGACCTTAACTAACATCTCTCCTAGTATTCTTCTTTTCCATTCTCAATAAATCACACTAAAATACTTTATTAGAGTTCTTAGATTAATTATATTTTGAATCTGTTTACAGTGCTTTCCATTCAACTTTCAGTCATGACGTCATCAATGTGTAAATCTACGTAATAAGATCTAATTTGTGATTAAAATTGTCTCCAGTATTTTTCATTTGTTTTGGGTCTACGTTTCGTTGCTTAAGTACTTGAATATGTACATAATAACTAAGATTTGTGATTTCATGAAATTACATGTAACCCAGATTCCATATGCTTCCTTAACACCCCCGCGAACAATATAAATTATTTTTTTTTAAATGGAAGCATATATAATAATATACGTTCCTGGTATGATAAACGTAAAGTTGACTTTAAGATCACAAACTTTGTAACCAGGTATTATTTTTTACCAATTTTGATCTGCTAAAGCGGATGAGTATCTCTGATATATATATATTCGTAAATGTACCCACGTGGTCCAACGGAGAAGTGACTTTATAATTTATTTTTTTGCTATTTATGGTAGATAGAACAGTTATTTGACATTTAAGATGACATTAAATCGTAAATAATTCAAACGTATTGTCAGGCGTATTGAAACGTTTTTGACATTAGTCTCACTACATTAATATGACGTAGGCAACATTCTTTATACGATATACAATAATTTTTTTAGGCAATTAGAAAGCGCGTTACAACCAGAATTAAATTATTATGTACTCACTGAAACATGTATTGCATTGATCAAATTGCCTCGTTTTCCAACAGCTGATGTTAGATACAATATGTATTTGTCCACTAAAAGAGAAAACATAGATGCAAGTAACGTTTTGCCATACAAACAGGACATATAGTTTATTACTTAATATTTACCGTTCCATTGGAATTAGTTTTAGAGTAATGATATGTATATACAATGTTTGTGCTTATTATATGTATATTCAGGTACATATAATAAGCACAAACATTGCAATAACTCCCTAATTGACATATAGCTAGGTTCCGTTTGTCACCGATAGCAAGATTCTTGTCTTGCCTAGATGGTCGAGTAGTTAGAGAGCTTATATATATATATATATATATATATATATATATATATATATATATATATATAAATCCTCTCAAATTGTCGTTTAACTGTATTCCACCTGTATCTCAAACGACCGTGTTGTGCGCGGCCAGCGCGCTAGGTTCCGTTCGTCATCGAAAGCAAGATTTCTGTCTTGCCTAGATGGCCGAGTGGTTAGCGCGGTGGCCGCTCACTGCTAGGAGAATGGGTTCCGGAGGTCGTGAGTTCAAGCCTCGGCCGGGGCGGAATTGGAGCTCCAACAAAGTGAATGTCCTTGTGCTTTATATATATCTATATCATTCACTATGGGCAGGTATATGTCAATTTGAGAGTTATTGCAATGTTTGTGCTTATCATATATTCACTTTATTGGAGCTCCACCTCCGCCCCAACCGAGGCTTAAACTCACGACATCTGGAACCCATTCCAATAGCGCTAACCACTCGGCCATCTAGGCAAGACAAAAATCTTGCTTTAAAAAAAAAAAAAATAAATAAAAAAAAAAAAAAATATATATATATATATATATATATATATATATATATATATATATATTTCTATCTTTAACTTTGAACCCCGCCTGGGGCCTCAGTTTTGATCTGGGGGTCACGATTTTAACAATTTAGAATTTTCACTCTATATTCAAGCGCTTTTGTGTTAAATATTGGCATTTCTGGTGCAGTGGTTCTTGAGAAGAAGATTTTTAAAGACACACACCATTTACTCACTGTTTCGCAATTATCTCCCCTTTAGCCCTTTATTTTAACAATTTAAAACCCATTCCCATAAGGATTCTTTGTACCAAGTTTGGTTAAATTTGGCCCATTGGTTTTAAAGAAGAAGTCAAAAACGTGAAAAGTTTACAGACGGATGGACGACGGGCAACAGGTGATCAGAAAAGCTCACTTGAACCTTCGGTTCAGGTGAGCTAAAAACGGATAAACTGTGTTTCTAGAAATGAAATTCTTTTCTTAATTGTTGATAAAGTAGTATGTACTGACATGGTAAAACGGTATTATCTCTTTTCTTTGCTAAATGCTGCATCGATTTCTTGTAATCAGCACTTGTGTATTCCGGCCGAGTTTGCATTAATTTCTGTAAATAAAAAGTACAACAAATGGCTCTCAAATGTTTATGAAGCAGATGATTACAACTTTTTAATATTTTGATTTACCATTTTGTATCGTTTACCTCAAACTCCTTTCTGATACTTGTTTGATTAGCTGGGTGATCTCCTGTTATACGTTGCACTTTCTTCGTAAAGTCAGGAAGACTTTGTGGTTCAATAGAAGCTTTGAATGTCTCGTTCAACGCCAGAAATATTGTCATGTACTGTTCCTATAAAAAGGTAATTTAAAAAATATTGTAATTTTTTCAAAGATATTCAAACAACTTTGAAGGATTTTATTTTTAATTTGTGACATAGACTGCGATAACTGTATCCATTGATAACTGTATCCATTGATTGAAACTTTTATTGACTTACATAGGTCTGGACCATGTTCATTCTGTTTGTCCTCATGATCTTGACGTACTCTGCTACATTGATTTTACCAGACGATTTACCAGACTTGTATAAAGCATCTAAAGCAATGTATGTTCCTGTACGACCTATCCCTGCGCTACAATTGCACAGGTAAACATTATCAGACTCAATACAATTTTAAAGATTAAATTTTAGGATTATATCGGTATATAGAAAGTTATTTTGATTTTTATACCTCGTGACGACTGTTGTTCTATATATTATCCGTTGGGAGAAAATTTTGAAAATTTACAAGAATTTGTGCTCTTGTAAATCAATAAATTTCTAAAAAGTAAGTTAAATCTCTTTCTTCTACTATTAGAATCATAGTTTGGAAACAAATTGAAGTTGTTTTTCAATTTAATCAAATACTTTACAGATTTAGCAATACTTTTAGCGTTGTATATTTATACAAAACGGGAAAATAGTGACGTTATTTAGGATGTTTTATGTACTATAAAAAATGCATGTTTAAATGTTTTTACCTGCAATGTACAACAATTGGTGATTTAATCTTGTTGATTTTTGTTCTCATCACGTGACTATGAAAAACAATCAGACGGAGAGGATTAGGCGTCCCGTGATCAGGCCACGTGGTGTAGTGGTATTGGATAACAACACGTGATTTTTTTTGCTGATAATTGGAAAGTAAAACATAAATTCAGATCGTAAAAGATTAAATCTTTTGTCAAAAGTATTTTCGTATCATAAAAATTCGTTAAATTAAAAAAAAAATCTTAAGGTTCCTCGACACACCAAAATTTTATTTGATGGATCGATAGAGATTGTTTTTTTGAAATATGATTCTACAAAACAGAGATCAATATCTGCTTTTAGTTATTTTATAGGATTTTTTTTTTGTATTTTTTTCATTTAAAATTCATTTTAAATGAGCTCATTACAGATGAAACAATATAATTATAGATAAGGTAAAATCATTAAATAATTTTTTTTTACTATCATACCAATATGATATTACCTCTTTGTGGGAAAGGGAAAGTTTTCTTATGACGTAAAAGGCGTATTGTTTTTCCTCTACATTCTTAATGACAATATTTCCGTGCAGTCTTGCGTTCATATTCTCTGGCCAGTATTGAGTGCATTTCATCTGATTGTAAAACGTACACTTATGTTTGATCAAAAACTTGTCTTCTTTATAGTTCAGATTTATACAGAGAATAGTCTTGCAAATGATAAATTTGTTCAGCTTCGATGTCAAAATGATAGATATTTTTAGTCTTCATTAAATATACTCTATAGTGTATATACTGGTACCTACCTTCACTCCCTCTTTCAAGTTGGTCAACATCACAATTTGTGTAACTTTTTCTTGCCATATCATTGTCCAGAAATCGTTAAGTGTGTTCTGTTTCGGACCTAAACAGCCATAAGTTCGAATGAGTTTATTATTTAGGTAACATCTACTCTAAGGCAAAAACCAGTACTCAGGATCGAAGATAACTCATTAGAATGCTACAAAAAGCAATACCTTGTGATGCAATATACGCTTTTTCTTCGTCCAATCCCTTTAAAAATATAATATGAGACATAAATATTTACATTTGCAAATATGTTTACTTATATGAACCTATGGAATAGCGAAAACGTTCAATTCTGTATGAACTTTGTAATAACGTCACAATGCTCATAGCACGCGCTTATCGCTTGTCGCTTGGATTATTTTAAATATGAAATCTCGGTAATTTTAACAGTTCTGAGCGGTTTGTCTTTTTCAAACGTAAATATAAGTAATAAACAGCAATGTTAAAAAGTTCACCGGGATATGAAGATGGTTAGTACGAGATCAAATCTACTGAGAAGCCCTTCGGGCTTCACAGGATTTGATCACGTGACCAACCAACGTCATATCCCGATGAATTTTTAAAATTGCAGCTGTTTATTTCTTAAGTACATGTACCTAACAAGTTTTGCAAAGTATGATTCTAGAGATGAAAATTGCTGGTGAATTACTCACGCTGATGTAGTTTGCATTGATGTAGTCAGTAGACGTTTCATCGGTTCCCTTCAAAATGACTCTAGAGTGATCATCTGTAATGAACGTAAAGGCGTTAGGACTCTTACAATATTCTAAACACAATCAATATTAAGTTTCCTATCTTTTTTGTATCATCTTAATATACTGAAATAAGAATATTCTGAATTACCATCATAGCAAACACGTTTGAGTTATGATGTTCGTAATCAATGTTTAAAAAAACTACAAGTAATCTTATGGTGCTTTTTTTTACTAATTAAAGAAATGTACAAAAAAGGTATTCACTTTAATTAAAACCTACACGGAAAAGTAGTTTTGAATCTGTTCTTTACTAAATTTTCTCGACGTTTTCCAACTTCACAGGGATGCTGTTCTCCATAAGGTAACATCTGTTAAGTAAACATTTTGATTGTCAACAAGTGTATTCTACTATTATCTATAGAAAAAGGAATTTTTTTTCAGATAAACGAAAACGATCTCTATGAATGAAAAACTTGATGATTAAAATCCGCAATTCATGATAAGAATTCATTTCTCATAAGAAAATCCTTAGCTAAGATGTCAGTTTTCAAATACTTGCAGCATATTCTCTTTTGAATCCATCCTCTTCGTTTTCTTTCTTTTCCATGATAGCATTTTCAAGCTCACTAATCGGAATATCAGAAATGGTTTCTTCATTTAAATACAAGTCCCCATACGGATTCTCAATACCTTCTTCGTCATCGTCGTCATCTTTGACGTCATATTTTGCTGCAGTGGATAAGGCTGATGACGTTTTATTGCCATCTGACTTTGTAGAAGATTTACTCGTGGTTTCCTTATTTGCATAGATATCAGTAAAACCGGGCTTCTCCCCTCCATTGTTTACTGAAGTCATTTCGGTGTAAAATGATAAAATTAAAGGATTTTTTTATTAAAGGTGTCAAAGATGTTTGGGTCTGCTTTCTTAATTAAAGATAATTTCAATCAAATTAATCTTAAACTGAACGATATGCAAATCATGTCATACTGATATATGTTTATAACCTCAGGCTTTATGCTTAATATGAATAATATATCAAAAATTAAAAATGATATTAAAGATTTTTATATTTGGGGCCCTTTGTCGTTCATAAAGCACTGAATTGGGCTTATTTCATATACCTGATGTTGATCCCTAAACAATTTACTTGATTTCAATAAACTAAAAACGCTTTCGTTTTTATGTGTTTTTTGTTTTAATTAGTTGCGTAGTTGTCTTTAATTTAACTAAATAATCAACATGATTCAAATTTTTAAACTTAGACTCACTATGTGTAATTTCTTCTGTTTCTAGCCTAGATCTTTGAGTTCTTGTTATTTCATTCTTTGCGTCCGACAGTTTCCTTCTTTAAAAAAAAAAACAGGAAAGAGCTTGTCATACAATAACCTTCTGCTAATGTTTCAAAATATTGTACTATTTTAATTTTATTTTATTTTAAGAAAATGAATAAATCTATTATATATTGACTGAAAGTTAATGATTAATAAGCATATGAGTTACCTTTTAAACATAATAACAAAGGCAATGGCGGCAATGACGAGAATAAGTGGAACTAAGACACCTGCAATAACAGCGCCGTTACCTTCCGGATTCTTTAGTGTATCTTTCTGTATATATAAAATACATTATGAGACAAGTTTTAGTGGAAAAAATAAATCATTATAAATCTTTAATCAATCGATTTTTTTTAAAAACCTCCTGCATTATCTTAAGTATCATATTGGTAGTTTGTTGAAGTGAAGTAGTAAATAACGTTTAAATGAAAGTATTAAAAACATTTCTGGTGTCTTTACCTACAAGAATTATTCTATATGTAATGTATATTGTACTATATCGCAAAAGCATTCGACTTAAATTGTAAAATGAACATTTCATCCCTTCAAAGTATTTTCCGCGGTATGAAATACATAATTTCAATCTCTGAATCCATTTCTGAAATGCGTCTCAGTACGCTGATTTAGGTAGACATCTTGAACGTTTCTGCTATTCGATAGGGTCATATACGGATACATATTTGCGATCGTAAATATTGAATTATCAACTCTTATGCAATACAGTACAATAGTCTTAAATCGGGTATTATTTATTTAAAATGTGGTATTCAAAACTTTATCAAAAATGTTATAAAAAGACCGATAGAATCCAGCAACTAAATTAACAACTAGTTTAAAAGCATGGAAAACACACTGTTGAAGCCTATTACTCTCTTTGTCAAATCTGATGTGTAACACATAGACTGTTCCTTATCTCATTAAAATATAGAGAAAATAGTCGAAGATCAGCTTCAGCTGGTCTTTCTACGCTATATATGATGCTAATAAAACGGCACAGGATGAAGCTCTGACATTCTGTCAACTTAAAGGTAACTAAACGTTGGTTAAATGGCAAAGCTATGCCATTCAGTCACCTTCCCAGACCTTTCAGTTATCATTCTGCTGACTAAATGCCTGAAATTCATTCTGTGCGGGAAGTTTGTAATAAACTGATTTACATATTTTTTCAAAGAATTTTTTTTGAGTTGAAAATAGTTAACTAACACCTGTTCTTTAAGAATATATATGTATTGATTTACCTGCGGACATATTCCAGTAGTGGCGCTACATGTTCCATTGTTTTCACAAACTGCCTGACATGTTTCATTACAATTATAACCATAGGTTCCCCATATACAACCTGCAATAATCAAAACCAGTTTTTTCCATATCAGTGCAACAGTACTAAACAGATAAATATTTTATATATAGGCAGTTTAGCGCTGAATAATTCTATGTAAATATTTAAAGATATGTATGTCGTTTTAACCGCACTTTACGATGGTGAAAACCAGAACCAAATTTTGTCAGCATGACTAGATACATGTATATGAAAAAGAAGTTTCTAGAAAACTTTGCAATTTTTTATGAATATTAAGGAGGTACTTGCCATAATGTGAAAATGTATAACACCGCTATTTACCTATGCATATTCATACACGATGAACGTTTGAGGTTGATTTGCGCATATGCGCGGGAATAGTAATTTAAAAAAAGCAGCTTACAAAATGTTTGTTTGAATTCATGTAATCAGGATTGTGTGCAGAACAGAAAAAAAAAAGATATTATCATCTGCATTTAATAAGGATGGTTGCGTATCGATGTCGATGACAATCGATGAAAGCTCTTTTGCAAATGACGATTATTTTTATACAGTTGACAATATATATAATTATAAAATAAAACGTCAAAATTATCCCTTCTGGGGCCCCTCGATCCAAAACATATACATTTTATAGATTATAAGTAATCGAGTGATAGCTATACAAGTGTAATCATATTCAGACAATGAAAAGCGTACCACAGACATAAGCTTATTTTCCTTTATAAGTAAATATCTTATTAAACAAAGAAAACACACCGCTGTGTGACCACTCTGCCTATAGCAAGAAGCCGGCAAGCTCATAGTTAAACATGAAGTTTCTAACACGTGTCCACCGCTCAAATTGGTGTCCAATATATAGATTCTTATTTTGCAACAAACTATTTATTTCTTTCTTTTCTCTCCGAACACGTTTTCCACTGCCAATGGACCGACCACGTTTTTGCGTCGACATCTTGATTTCAAAGTTGGGCGTTTACTGAGAGACCCGGTCAGTAAACACATTATTTAGAATCTATATTTAATATTTTCAAATGCGTTTGATTTAAACTGCATGCTTTGCAGAAATTTTAAAACCTTTGTAGCTTAAAACGCAAACATTTCTTTCTTTTAAAATTATAGTTTCATACCGCTTAAAGGGACTTGGACACGATTTGAGCTCAATTTTTTCAAAATTAATTTTTTTATTTTTAATATCTTGAATGGTCCATATGGATGTTTTTAATGCTTTGTCAAAATTTGAAAGTTAAATATCGAGTTACAAGCGAGTTACAGAGGTTAAAATTCTTTGTTTTGTAAACAAAGCTCGAGTCCTGTTATTGATTACATATGTCTTGTAATGGTAAAAGTTTCAATGTAATGTTGCTTTTTGTTGTTGATAAAATTATTTATGAACACATTGAATGAGTTTATCTTGTTTCCCCATGTGATTTTGTCAAAGAAATGGTAATTTCTTTACTTTACATTATTTGTAAACAAATATAAGACTCGAGCTTTGATCTCGCTTGTAAAATGACTTCTAACATTCAAATTTTTGAAAATCATTCAAAATACAAAAGTAAACTATTTTATACATAAAAAACAAAAATCAAATTTTCATCTGAAATCGTGTCTAGGTCCCTTTAAAAAACAAAGCAAAATAAAACCACTTATAGTGTAACTGTTGTTGCATGTTATTTTAATTTAATAAAATCTTAATTGATTTACTCTGTGTAGAGTTCGTTCCTTCATTTTATTCATCAAAATGTATCATTCTAAGCAATAATAGATTAATTACTTAGTGACGATGCGTACATGGACTATCAAGGAACCCTTTTTACAGAAATTGGATATTTAATCCTTAATGTACAAAAGAGTCATTTTCTTACCTTGAGTACAGTTGGTTCCTTCATATCCTGGATTACATCCATTTAGACAGGAGCCGTTAACATGATGGCAGGCTTCATTCTTTACACAGTTCCCACAGGACTCGGTGCAGTCCTGACCAAATTTACCTGCCTGACACTCTGTAAACAATTTTTGTTAAAAAATAAACAGCAACTTTAAAAGTTCATCGGGATATCAGCTAAGAGCCCGAAGGGCTTCTAATAAGATTTGTTCACGTACCAACCAAGTTCATATCCCGGTAAGTTTTTAACATTGCTGTTTATTACTGTACTTATATTTACGTTTGAATAGGCAAACTGTTCAGAATTATTGTTTTTATGGGCGCTTTCTATTAACTTGCCTCGCCGGCGACGTCATCGAAGAAACAATGACGTAAATGGAAAGTTTGGCAACGTCAAAATGCTCTAGCGAGGACGATTGCAGCTTAAAACTGATAATTATTTTGAAATTTGATCCAGAAATTTTGGCTTTTTGCTGTTTAAATGTATTTCAAAGTAGTAGGACAAATTGTAATTTCAGAAGTCCTGGTTTTGTAGAATATGAAAACCTCGACGCCATAATGTTTCCTTACCGGCAACGGCATATTGCGTTGTCAAAATCGCTCGCCGGCGACGCCCGTTCCAGAAATCAGCGAGGAAGGCAACACCGGCAAATCCGGCGATGCCGGATAAATGGAAAGCACCCCATGTTTACAATAATGCAACCGTCAAACGATAAGCGCGTGCGATGATCATTGTGACGTCATGAAAAAATTCACACAGAATTGAACGTTTCCGCTAATCTGTAGGTTCATATAAGGAAGTATATTTGCAAATGTAAATATTTAAGAAATAAACAGCAATTTAAAAAGTTCACCGTGATATGAAGTTGGTTGGTTATGTGATCAAATCCTATGAAGCCCGAAGGGCTTCTCAGTAGATTTGATCACGTACCAACCAACTTCATATCCCGGTGAACTTTTTAACATTGCTGTTTATTACTTATATTTGCTATGATCATTGTGACGTCACGAATACGTTCATACAATATTGAACGTTTTCGCTATTCTATAGGATCATATAAGGAAACATAATTATTTGCAAATGTAAATTTTTGCAATTAAGGTGTGTTTCTTCTTACAAAAATCAAGAGAAGCGAACTGATTTTTTTTCATACTGGTATTAAAATTTCTTTAGAATCAGTGACAAATCATTTTAAGCTGATATAGTTTCTATATACTATGTCTCAAGTTTCTGCTCCTATCGCTTTTTGCGTAATATTTTAAGAATCATAAATAACTTTGCGCCCAAACTACATCCATTCCCTGGAATGAAAAAAAGTCCAGATTAATTGTTTTGACCCCCCTCTACCGCTTCAGGTTTCAATACACGACCACAAATAGAGAGTCTATGGGTTTTTTGCAGTACAAAAGACATGAAAGTACCCCGGATGATAAGGTTATAATACTGTGCTAGGTGTGCCGAGCACTTCCGAATGGAGAAAAGATGTACACATTTCCCATTTTGAATCTCCGTACGATGTTTCGTTCCTGTGAAATTCTCCGGGTAAAAATAGATGATGTATCAATGAAGAAATCTTGGACTTTTTCCCTTTAATCGATTTGAATTGTACTTTATTGACAGGTATGTTTATTCTAATTAAAAATTATCAAAAAGTGATATAAGCAATAATTTGGGACAGACTTCAATAATATTTTCCGTACACTGCTATACTCATTGAACGGATCATGATTGTATGAAGAGTTCAAACAACGGAATTATTAAATCCTCGGCATAATTTATTGTTTATGTTTAGATTTCCGATAACTGTTGTTGAGACTTGTCTTTGTTTCTTATCGCACGCATTAATTTGTAAACAGAACGAATAGGTCCTTACTTATTTTACATTGATCATCACTCCACCCCGCCTTGCATCCTCCTTCACAATTCCCTGTTACCCTGTCACATCTCTCTGGAACCCCACAGTTGATACTACAGTTGTTCTCACAGTTAAATCCATACCATCCCGCATGACACTCTGTGGAATTCGACAAAATAACATAAACAATAGAAAATTGTCATTCCTGTAGAAACAAATCGGAAACATTTCTTGGTACATTTGCAACATTTTAAGAATTAAATACCTTCATAAAATGCAATCTTTCTCTATAAACGAATACCGGTTTTAAAAAAACAAAAGGAAAGTTGTTTTATCCGCATAATAAAAACTTTTAAAATCAAACTAACAGGTTGAAATCCAATAATATTAATATTACCTTCATCACATTTATCACTAAACACCCCGGCATCACATCCGTTTGGACAACTTCCGTTCACGTGATTGCACTTCACACCGTTTCTACAGTTACCACATGTAGTGTTACACTCCAGACCGTACTTGTAATCAGCACATTCTGCAAGATCAAACCGAAACTAAGTAGGATATAAATAATTTTCTTTTATTATTTAAAAGAAATCAACACAGCAAATGGATAAAAGAATTTCTGAATAGTTTTTTCTTTTAAATTTTAGTATTTTTCAGTATTATACCAGGAAAAACCAATCAGAATTGCAACTGAGCTAATATATTTCAAATACATGTTTGCACATACTAGATTAATTCAACCGTGCAGCTTAACGGGGCATGGTCACGATTTTGGTGTTTTTTTTTCGTCGTTTTTAATGTTAATAATGCTTAGTAAGGCATTTCTAAATATCATCGAAAAGTGGAGCGTTAGTGGTTGAGTTATAAGCGAGATACAGATCTCACAATTTTTGTTTTGTAAACAAGGCTCGTGCCATTTTTTTTTACATTTTGAATGTTGAAAAGAAAATTCCCAGATTTAGACCTTAACTGAATGTGACAAACGCTTGGAATTGTTTATTCATTTTCAAAACGATATACATATCGAACCAATAAACGAAGACATGGCACGTTGCTTACATAACAAAGAAGTGTAAGCTCTGTGTCTTGCTTATAACTCTACGACTAACACTCAAATTTTGCTTGATCATTACAAATGCATTACTAAAGCATTGTAAACAATAACAAGAGATCTAGTGAAACACTTATACCCCCCCCCCCCCACCCCACTATTGGACATAGATTGTAGGGTGCAAAAGCCTTTATTATGGTCAGTATCATTATTACACTACAATACATATTTGTCAAAACATCATTTTCATGAAATATCAGTAATTAATTTGTTCAACCTTTGGGGAGATAATGAAAAGTAAGCAAAAAATTGGAATTTTTCTAAGACCAAGGAGCATAACTCCGTTAAACAATACTCAATCGTACCCAAAACAGAACTTGACCTAGACATTCTACTGATTAATCTGTATACTAAATTATGATCATTTCAGTATGTGCAACCTCAGCGATCAAAATGAACGGAAACTGTTGATGGACCGACCGACCAGCAGCACACCAATAAGTCCTCTCTTCTTTGAAGGGGGCATATTTATAAGTTAATTTGGCGGAGGTGGACTTCAAATAAAATGAATTTCCCTGTGCTTAATATATATTTATCCATAACTGATAACGTTCCAAATTAACATATATATATATATATATATATATATATATATATATATATATATATATATATATATATATATATATATATATATAAGCCAGCGGTCAAGGGACCGTTCGTCATCGAAAGCAAAATTTCTTGTCTTTGTCTAGGCCGAGTGGTTAGAGCGGAACCTAGCACGCTGGTCGCTCACTACACGGCCGTTTGAGATACAGATGGAATGCAGTTAAACGACAATTTGAGAGGATCGGAACGATACACATTGCATAGATATATACATATAATAAAAACAAACATTGCAATAACTCTCAAATTGACATATGCCTGCCCATAATGAATGATATAGATATGATATTGATGTACATACAAAGTTCACTATATTGGAGCCTAGATGGCCGAGTGGTTAGCGCGGTGGCCGTTCGCTGCTAGGAGAGTGGGTTTCAGAGGTCGTGAGTTCAAGCCCCGGCCGGGACGGAGGTGGCGCTCAAATATAGTGAATTTCCCTGTGCTTTATGTATGTATATGTATATATATATATATATATATATATATATATATATAACTCTCTATCAATAATACATAAAACATTTACCTTTCTCACATCTTGGTCCAGTATATCCTGGAACACATCCCAGACACGTTCCATCCACAATGTGACAGTGACCTTCCTGGCAGTTCTTTGGACACGATGAGGAACAATCCTCCCCGTAATGCGATGTAAGACATCCTGTTTACAAATAAAACATAAATCAGCTGTGCCTGGAATATATATAGTATATTGATAGTGAGAACCTAAAGGAATGTATTTACTCTGCATGATAATTTGCTATTGAATAAGTTATATTTACTGTACATTTTTTCGTTTGTAATGGTTTTTTTGTACAGAGAGGTGGGGCATTGAGTCGCCGAGCGACCTTTATGTATTTGTAAATGTTTTGTGTCATGGTTACTAGTATTTGGAAGCATAATCACAACATCAAATTTCACGCCATATGACGTTATATGTTCCTCATTATACAGCACATGGTTTTTGAAAGAGCGCAGTTAGAATTAGGATAAATATCATTGCCTTTTTAGAATTCTCGTACGAGAAAGCTGACATTACGGTGGGGGAGGGGTGATAACGTTGACGTTGGGGAAATTTATCTCGGAATTTTTGAAAATCAGTTCAAAATAAAACGAGGTTTTCGACTCCCAGAAATACATGTGCGTTATTCCAATTTTTTTAAATGTATGCTACATGTAAGGATTACTAGTAATTAACATTTATCACGAAGGCTTAAAATTATAGTTTGTTTTAACCGAATAAAATTTTGTTAGTTAAAATGTTTCTAAAAATATGTGTAATTTGTAAAGTTATTGCACAGTATTGTGGAATGTTTGCATATCTAAGCCTTGCCTACTTAAAGTTGTATGTTGGAATTTTGCCAAAGGTTTTCTGTCCAAATTGTATCAAAAGAAAAAATACCGCCCCATGACACAAACAAATTTAAAATAAACAAGACGCTAGTTTTTGAGCATCTTGCAATTGACGTTACAGCTCAAGCTTTTTAACATAGAACTACCGTTTTAAAAATTAGAATTAGCTGAAATAAAATTGGTTTTAATACATTTTTATACATGTATATAACACTATCAATTATCAGAACAACGGCGATTCAAAAGTTCTGTTTTTAAGAAGTATATAGACACGCTTTGTTTATCATGTGGGTTATAATTATTGTTCGGAATTACATGTGTATATGCAACATGTTGCTGAGCAACCAGCTTCAAGTACGGTGTTGCTGTTTGTCGATTTCTTTCTGATAATCTGACTTTGAGTCAAAACTTAACTTCAGAGGAGAGCGAAAACAAAAAGGATATCTAAGTCTCCGATCCACGATACACAAATAATCGGCGAATATTAAAATAAAAACATCAGAACTTAAGACTTACGTTGAACTCGAAAACTTAATGTAAGACAATTATTTGTTTGAAAATGATCAATAATAACACTTTTCTATCAGTTATCTATCAAGATTGATTCATACTTTAAGACGCACATGCAATTATAGAATCAAAAGTTCAAATGATTTAACATTTAACAAATGTTTTGTTTTGATTTCTACAAGGTCGACAGAGAGTAAACACGTGAAAAAGAGGAAGTATCAATGAATGTAAATATTTGAAAATTGGAAAAGTTAATAAAAGAAAACTAGTATTTATATAAGTACTTGTTCTTAATAAAACGTTTGTAAAATATAGTGAAATATTCACGTCCATTATAATTTTATAGTGTTGTGTGCCTGTATATTGTGATTCACCACAGTCTGTGCAATACACTTACATATTTTAACAAGAGGCCCATTGGCCACATTGCTTACCTGAGCAACCATAGGCATGATAAAATCAGCTTAATTGAGTCTTAATACAAATTATCTGGACAATGTACTATAATGTAGATCCTGTATAAATAACAATCCATTTTCCCCTTAGATATTCTTATGTTTATAATCAAGTCCCTTTTCTAACAGAATGATTTATATTCATATCACATGTTGAGCACTGCAGTTCTCAACAAGATCATAAACAATTGTTTATATATGGGATATAAACCTACATCAAACTCTGAACCAGGCCCAAGAATCGTCCAGGGGCCAAAGTCTGATCAATTTTAAAGAATCAGCAATTTATGAAAATGCTTGCATGTAGTTAAAACCATATATGATAACAATTCAGTTTTTGTGAATTAAAATGTTTTCCTTTGTTAAATAAATTGGACCCCCACCCCTGTTTGTGACTCCATCCTACCGGGGTCATGATTTGAACAACGAACACCTATCCAGTCCCTAACTGAGGATGCATCCGCACAGTTTTCAGCATTTCTACATTCACTATACAGATAGCGTATAATATATACCTATATACTGGCTATGAGGACGATAGCAAGTTTATTGACCCCCAAGACAGCAACTATTTCACGAGGCGAAGGGGGACAATAAACTTGCTATCGTCCGAATAGTCAGTAAATAGGTATTTTATTATACCGAAGAAAACTTGATTTGTCGGCGATGCAGAATTTCTTGATGATAAACAAATTAGAGTTATCGGACTTTGAATTTAATGTAGCGATCGGATTACGTCAGAGGTGTTCCGATTTTAAAAAGGGGGGAATCGAATGCAGCCGGTTAATAGTTTCGATGACTATTCACCATGGGCAGATAGCACCGAAACTATTTCACGGTTAGATAGAATAGCTTGTTTATTCGTTGTAATTTTACATAAAAAATATTCACGGAAGTATAATAATTACATATATTTACCTTTAAAGAGAAATGTGTAATTATGTCAAGTGATGAGCCTGTCGACGGCGGTTCAGAAATATAAATAAAATGCTACTGCTGACCACGGTGCGTCAGATCATTGGTATGAATTTGAACACATTTACTTATGAGGGTCGGAAATTTGAGGTACAGTGTCCGTGTCTATAAAAAGGAGGTGCGGGGAAAGCAGCTCTCCAGTAGTCAACTGGAAGCTTTTTTTTAATCCTCTTTTTGTACAGGTAAGATCATTTCACGATACTTGCGCGCTTTTACAAAACTAAACATAAATTATTGAGGGGGTTCAATAAAATATATTTTAATTTTCAAAGTTTCTTGTAATAAATATTTATTGTCATTTATTTATACATTATATTATATTTCTTTGTGTAATTTTATTTGGAATGTTTTATAATAAAAATAGTTTGAATTATATTTCAATAAAGGAGTGGTCAACTGGAAGCTGTCTTTTGCCTCCTGTTTTTGTACAGGGAAACATACTACTACCTATGTAGAGTAGAATATAATTCTGGTCTTTAAACGTGGCACAGGCAACGTTTGCTGTCTGGCCAAGGTCGAATGAGATTCCGAGGATCAAATAAATTGAAATATCTTATTGGAGAAATCATAGTATGATATCGTGGTAGAATCCGGTTTTCGTCTAAGCCACAGTATAACGTCAATCCATCCAGTTAAGGAAACTTTGTTGATGGCCAAATTAACGCAGCTTCAGAAACTTAAAAGAGCTGTTTCGAAACTTTCTGTAACATCTAACTCAAAATTTAATCAACCTGATTTTGAAAGTTCAGACATCGAATTTAAAGCTAAAACTTATAGACCAGATTTCGTATCAGGATCAAGCCAAAATCATAAGAACATTTCTCACACTTCCCCGCTCATGTTTTACTTAAACGATGACTTAAACTTCATTTAACGATCTGTGTTGCAAAACAAACAAGAGACATCTCCTTCCCAGGCGGCCACGTTCGGAAAATCGACAAATCCGTCCATGGATAGAAACAACGCCACGGACGGACACAACGCCCCGGACGCACACATCAACGCGAACGGATGCGATGCCCCGGACAGACACAAAGCCCCGCACGCAAACCAGACCACGGACACTAACAACGAACCAGAGAACCTCCCGGAGTTTACAGGGTCATTACTTGACTTCATTAATCAAACATTTCTCCATGACCATAAACAAACATAAGCTATCTAAATAACGCATGTACTTTAACCAATTTATGTAGAATTTACGTTATGATAAATATATTGGAGAAATAATAGTATGATACTATCATAAAAGATTTGAGCCATCTGCTGAGAAAGAGCCATGCAGGACCGTGTTAAAACAATGTAGGTTTAATTTTATACAATACGAAACCGTGCTTCATTCTCTTTTATTGGCAGTTTATCATGTACTCATAAAGAATTCTAAGCAATAATAGTTGTTTGATTTAAGAAATAAGTAATTTAAATAATTTTTCTATCGATCGACATATCAAAGGAAAAATTGACCGGAAAACTTCATCAATGCGCGTAGCGCATTGATGAAAAAGTTTTCCGGTCAATTTTTTTTTTATACATCGTTCAATAGAAAAATTATTAAATTCATTTCTTTATATCATTTAATAAAACATTTTCAAATCATAAAATGTGAAGTGCCATTGATCAAAAATGTAAATAATGTAAATGAAGCGGCGCGTATGAATACAAAACAATAACAGCAACAATATTCAAAATGGATGCGCCTTCAGCTGATGCTGGGCTATTTGGCTGAATTTAATGTATTTAACACAAATATTAAGTTGAAATCAGAACCGGCTGAATTGGAAACGAACGGAAAATACATGCGATGGCTTGTGATACTATTCACTGTGCAGCAGGATTCGTTAAAACTGGTTTTAATGCGAGTTAGATCGCTGCAACTGGGCATAACAATGCAAGAAGACGCGATCGTGGACGAAAATAGTTGATATGTCGACAAATAATTATGGTGTTTGGATAGGGCCATTTGCGTTAGCGCGACATCGCGTTCAGATAAACGAGACACCAAAAGTTGTATTTTGTTTGCTGACAATTAAACAGTCACAACTTTACATTTTGTTTACATTGTTTATTTTGGAAATTCCCGTTCTATAAGTAGTGTTAAATCAGAACAGTTTAGAAAAGTAGATCAGGAAAAATTTTATTGATGCAGGTATCAAAGAAAATTGTTCACCAATCAGAAACGCCAATATCTTATCAAACTAACAAATATTAAATAATAGTAATTTTCTTACCATACACTTCAAGTTCACATATTTCGTTGAATGCGTAATTATCATACCCAGCAGGATACGGAGGGTGTGTCCTGTTGTTGTAGTATATGACGTATCTCCCGTGTGTGATACACGTGATGTTTGTGGGGTTGGGTATTGTGGACGGAGTATAGCTGGTGTCCTTAAAACACACTACTCCTTCGGCTTTATTGGTTGTGTTCGATACGTAAACCGAGAATCCCAAAAATCTCGCGGTGTAACTGTTGGTTTCATCTGACACAACAATGAGAAATAAGGATTAAATAAATGCTACCATCTACTTTTGTTTGTAGAATTGGGTATTATATTGTGGCTGTGGTATAGTTTATGTCCTTAAGGTTTCCGATCCTCAGCCTCAAAGTATTTTTTTTTCATCATAAGAATGATATTTTTCTTTCAACCTTTATAAATGAAATGATATAAAATGAAATTTTTAGAGGGTATCAATGCATTTTACAAAGTTATTGAAAATTTGCCTACGATGGATATAATGGAATAAAGAAACAAGTTGAGTTTAAAAAAAAAATCCGATGCATCGACTCTATACAAAGATGTATATACGTGGGAGTGCTCCATGAATCCATTACGCCAAGCTTTTAGTTTTGTGACTGTTGGTTATATTAACAGTAGATTACTAAATTAAAATTGTCTGTATAAAAGTCAAAATTATGGTACGAATAAAAGAAATCCGGATAATTTAGAGTTATCGAACTTTGCTGAGGATCGGAGATCGTTAAAAAAAAGTTTGCCGTCTTCTTTAGTAGTAGTGTTCGATACGTAAACAGAGAATCCCAAGAATTTCGTGGTGTAACCGTTGGTTTTATCTGAAGTGATTATAAGGAAATGTAATAGGTTCATGGTTTTTTTTCACATGTTAGTTGTAATGACAAGATGATAAATGACTGTAGCATCCCAAGACTGTCCTTCTTGTAAAAAGCTTCTAGTTACTCCTAATTGCCACGTAATTATTAAAAAACAGATTCAGTTTGTTTTATTGTTTGTTTTACAAATGTTACAATATTAATCTAATAAAGTATATCAAACAGAAATGTTATTAAAGTTTTTTTTTAATGTGTATTATAATTATTATAATTGTACCCCAGGGATCATTAACCGCTCTGTACTGCATAATCAGCTTTTATGATGGCGAGCACAGCTCCCCGGTGCGAAGCGCCGGCAAGCTTTTCGGGCTCTAAAGACAACGCCTGGGCCAATAAAAATTCGAACTACTGCTCCCTTTGACGTACGGAATTGTCTGTCGTCAGAATCGTACCCATACTTCCGTGTAAATCGCACATGTCTACCAATTTTACGTTCTCTCGAGAACAGGGTAAAATGAATTTTAAGGAGCTTCATGCATTAAAAAGGGAAATAAAACATTCTGCTCGTAGTTATTTCCAAGGAGAAACTTTAAAAAGGGAACGAGGCCGTTGCAAACCAACGACTAGGTCTTCCGTCGCAGCTGTGTCATTTTTGTGACCTATTACAAAATTGAACCTGGCCATGATACAATGTTAGATGCATTGACCCTGAGTAAAAGAGATAGTTGCTTTCGATATGCACAAGAGTTTGTTTCACGATGATTTTTTTTTAAATACAATTGCTCTAGAGCCATATACATTAAATTTAATTGATATACTATCAAAATGTTGTGTTATTATAATCATAATAAAGCCTTATTAGGCTACTATATGCATTTTTAGTCTTAGATTGGATGAAAATATCTTGGTCATTGGACTCTTGGCTCTTAGGGCTAAGTTAGTCGTTTTTATCAATTGTTTGGGGATTGTCTGGAACGAATATTAGGATATAAAATTTGTATCGATTGTTTTTGATCGCGCAACTATCTTGTAAACTCTTTAACGATGCGGTCTCAGAAAAGTAATTTTTCGTGTTCATCGTAACATATCGGTACCATTTCGATTATTTCTAAAGCAGTATCACTTGATTGGATCTAATTCACAGTTGTTATGTCTTTTTCCAAGAATAACAGTATAGTATAGACTTCTGTTTTCTAACTTCTGGACCCCCCTCAGTTTTCTTAGAACAACATTATACTAATTTTTATGCATCTTTGCCAAGGCGATTGATGAAAAGAATATGTGTACTAAATGTACTATACTATATTAGCAATAGAGATCTTTAAAAGTTGTCTATAATTTATTCTTCGCATGTTTTTTTTTCTTCGCATGTGCAGTATATTTTGAGAAACCAATTTAATCATCATAATTGTCTAAATATAGGCAGAATCATATGGACGACGATTATATTACACAGTGGGCATGCCCGGTATGAAGTTCCAAAGACATAACATTTTACGTGCATTTTTTTATTGATTGCGGCAAGCGCCGATGAATCTTTAAAAAATACAGTTTTGTGTGGAGAAACTAGGAAATTTTACAGGGGGTTCTTAGGAATAATTTTGTTTTATGAAGAGGGAGCGCATGCGCGGATCCAGAAAATTTTTCGGGGGGAGGGGGTTCCGACGGTTATTTGAGTTTGCAAGGGGATGTCCGAAGCATTTTTTTGGAAATTTTATAATGTTATTTAAAGCAAATTTAAATTTGGTAAGGTGGGGAGGAGGTCTTGAACCCCCTCCCCATTTAGATCCGCGCATGGGGAGGACCGAGGCCTTTTTTCAGTACTTTTAATCATTTTTTTTAATTAATGAAAGGTCTTCTTTTATTCTTAATACATGTAACGATATGGCCGCCAGTGTTGATAATTACTGCAAACTAATTTATGCTATTTTTTATGCACACAAAGATCCTCATATTATTACACAAAAACGGGCCAGTGTTCTTGAAAAGTGTTCTTCATGGTTACTGGACAACAGATTGTCACTTCATCTTGGCAAGTCGGAATCTATCTAATTTGGTCCATCAAGAAAACTTAAAAATGTTACAGATTTTAAACTTTTGTGTGATAGTCATGCTATTAAAGGTTCTGACAGTGTCAAATTCTTAGGAATCTGCATTGACAAGTTTCTTTCATGTGAAAATATAGTTTTAAGCATTATGTAAAAAGTAAACGCTAGACTTAAATTTTCATACAGAAATGCATCCTGTCTTAGTACAAAGTCCAGACAGATCCTATGTTCTGCCTTGATACAATGTTATTTTGACTCGTATTTTTCTTCTTCTTGGTATTGTGGAATAAACAAACAACTTAAGCACAGATTGCAAGTTACCCAGAACAAAGTAGTAAGATTCATTTTAAACCTGGGTCCCAGAGACAGTAGCTCTGGTAGCATTCTAAATTATTTTAATATGTTAAGAATTGAAGTTGCTCAATTAAGACTCAACCATGTTTTTAATATATATCTTGGCAATGCACAAGCATATCTTAATGACCATTTTGTACTGAATAACAATATTACAAGAAGTGCAACCAAAAAGAATTTTATTATACCTAAGATAAAAGGTAAATAGTCTTCATGTTTTTTTCTACAATGTTACTTAAAAGACTGGAATGCATTGCTTTTGGAGGTCAAGGCAATTAATTCTAAACACAAATTTAAAAAATCTGTAAAATCTTTCTTGTCTACCAATGCAAGAAATACTATATGACTGCTTGTCCAATTCGATTTTTTATCTTATTAATTGTTATTACTTTTCAGTTATAAATGAATAATTCAAGAAAAGTTAACATGTCATTTTTCAAAGCATTATGCTATATTCCTTTTCAGTACCCTGCCTAAATTTCACTGTGTAAATTTGTATTGTACATTTGTTATTTTTAACTTAATTTTTATATAAGGACCCTAATAAGCTTTTAGCAAAACTTTTATTGGCTATCCTTAGGTAATAAATATCATTTGTATGTCATGTAATCTATATAATAATAAGTGAACAAATTGATTCTTATGAAGTTGCAAAGTGCTGAGATGCATATCAGATTCTCAGAACAAAATGCAGTATTTTTGTGAATCAAAATTTTGATTTCATAATAATGTTGATCACGATCACTTTTAGCTTACCTGAGCTGAAAGCTCAAGTGAGCTTTTCTTATCACATTTTGTCTGTCGTCCTTCTGTCTGTCCGTCTGTCTGTTCGTCTAGAACTTTTCATATTTTCGACATCTTGTCCAGAACTAATAAGCCAATTTAAACCAAACTTTGCACAAAGCACATTTAGGTAAAGGTGATTCAAAGTTGTGAAAATTAAGGATCATGCCCCTTTTTAAGGGGAGAAAATTAGGAAATATTGAAAATTTTTGAGAAATTTTCAAAAATATTCTCAAGAACCATTTGATAAGGAAAACTGAAACTTAGGCCATCATTAAAGATTTTTTTGTTTGATGTACTCCGACCCACATTTTCAAGTGGGTCGGTAGGTAGGTTTTTTTTTTTTAAATCTGACATATAATTTTATATTCCGTAATTTAATTGCCGAATATAAAACACAGTTGTGTATACACACCTCCCACTTTGGCCTGAAAATTCGAGAGAAAAAAAACGTAGTTCGGGTGTATAATAGGCACCAAGATTTTTGACCAAAATGTCATGGTAATTCAGGGAAAAGTGTACGAGGAAATGTTTTGTACTGTAAATTTTAGATTAATGATGTAATGTTTCTGCCGCAGATTTTTTAAGTCTTGACTTCCTTCATAGCGGTAATCTTCAAACAGCTTGAAGGGGTGACTGATCACAGACAACAGGGTATTCACTGAAAGATGATACATTTCTTTGCCCCATGGGTACATTGCACGTCCGAGATAATCAGCATTAATTAGTGGCAAGCGCACGTGCGTACAACAATGGCTTCGATAGGACCGCAGAGGTGTTAATAATAAAGGTGAAACGAATCTTCAAGATGAGTTGTTTTAATTTAAATAATAGTAATTATATAATTAGGTCCTTAAGATTGCGTATTAATTTTAAAAAAACCCAAGGGTAGACTTACTCAATCAGGCCCGTAATCGGGATCTATTGCACAGATCTATTATATAATAACATCTTTAATGGCAGCGTACACGGAGCTCGTGAATGCACAGCTCAGGTTGCTAAATTAACAGTTTATAGTAATTTTAAACGGCCATTTTAATACAATTTATTTATCAATGGACTATGAGCAATACATTTTCTGCTAAATTCACCCAAACAATATTTATTCTTAATTGTTTGAAAAAAGCGAACAACAGAAAAAAGTAAACAAACAGAAAAAAGGCTATATACTGACTTAACGATAGCCAATGTTCTACCCGTTTAAAAAAGCATAAACATTCCATTAGGGTGTATAGTACGCAACCCTTTCTCACAAAGAAAATTTCTAGAAAAAAAGTGCATAATTATTAAATTCTGCAAACTACGGTAAACTAGGGACGTATATACTAAGTTATTAAATAGCATTTTAAGATAAAGGTCATTAAAGCATACAAAATTCTAAGCTTTGTTTGTTTGTAAATCATCTTGAAATCTGTTTCTCTGACGCATGTTTTTTCCCAGGGACGTATGTATATATTCTAACTTAGTATATACGTCCCTAGTTTACCGTAGTTTGCAGAATTTAATAATTATCTGGTTCTGCTGTGTGCTGAAATCTTAATCTTAAATCTTGAAATCATAATTTTAAGACATAAAAAATAAGAATATACTAAGTAAATTTGCTGCACATGGTTGGCGTAAATAATTTACCAAAGCTTAGCGAGATTTAAAAAAAAATTCTTAACCAATGGAAAACCAGAAAGCCAAACCAAATATGCAGGCTTACTGTTCTAATTAAACTAAAAATTCACCACTTAGTTCTTACATTGCCAATGTTCAATGATGAGTTTTTAAAAGAATTCGAGAACGAAATGTTTGATTTTCTATGCAACAGAAAAATACATCAAGGGAAAAGTGAAAAAGACACTATTATTCAAGATCATAAATATAGGGGACTGAAAATGATCGACTACAGGAAATTCATAACTGCACTATCCATATGGATTATAAAAATGTTGCATTAAAAAAGTAAATGGGTTCTTTTACTCGAGTCAATAATTCAATATAATACTGGTAATTTGTGAAAAGAGGATCTATTTGGAAGGTGGTGTAATTATGCTAGACTTATTTTGATGAAATTTTAAGTAAATTAAATATGAATATTTGGTATTGAAAATGTTGGACATCTCAAAGATTCAAATAGTAAATAAACTTTTTTTTTCTTAAACGTAACTTTATCATATTAAACATGTAATAATAGAACTTTTTTTGTAATTTTGTTAACTCTTTGAAGTTTTAGAACTTTTTTTTATATTTCTGATTTCTATCGATTGCCGAATTAAATAAAGGTCTAAATTATCGGATATGACAAAAGAATTGGGATTTTTTATCTGCTGAATACATGGTGCATGTATAATATAATACAATTGTACAAGCAACTGTCGTCCCCTGGAATCTCTGTAATGGGTGCGCTACATCATCCGGCACTAGTATATATGCGATCATATTCAGTTAAGTTTTGAAAAGTTGTACATTTTCATTATGGTTTACATAGGGAACCCCCCTACCTCCTCTGGATGCACCAATGCCATAGAGTAGTTCCAACTTATTAAAATATTTCCAAGGTGAAAATTCTGAATTCTCTATTCTGCACTTTTTGCAAGAATTATAAAGAAACAATTGAAACATTTTATTATGATTGTATACATCTAAAAGAGCTTTGGCTCAAGATGGAAGAATGGAATCTAAATGAATTCCACATTTCTGTTGGGAAAATTTACAAATTGAAATATTTGAAATTCAATCATTGGTTATTCATGTAAAGGTATAATCGGCAAGTAAAAATAGTAGTCCCAAAGATTTAAAAATGTGTAACTTGTGTTACATTCATTTTAAAGACCTAGACTATCACCAGTGCAAATCATATTTCAAGGTCATATCACAAGGTCAAAAGTCAAATATGATGACGTCATTTAGAATTTTTATCAATTTTTACCTCCGTCAAATATACTTAAACCTTAATTAATCTAAACCCATTGTTAGATTTTCATTACTAGTATTTTCATATTCTGTACATAACAAGGACCATTGTGGAATTGATGCTACACTTGCCAAGGCTCGAAATAAGTTTTGGATACCTGGAGCCCGTCGGTTGATTAAGGAAATAGGAAACGATGTGTAACTTGCCGAAAGAAGCTGAGGATTATTCAAGGAAAAACAATGGGGGTTCTACCATTAGATCGACTTCGACCCTCACAAGCATTCTCATATACTGCTGTAGATTTGTTTGGGCCCTTCACAATCCGTGATACTGTAAAGAGGAGGACCCATGGGAAGGCATTTGGAGTGATTTTACTTGTCTGACATCAAGAGGAGTATATCTGGATTTAGCTGACAGTTATAGCACGGATAACTTTATAATAGTTCTGCGTCGATTTGTATCTATACATGGATATCCACACAAGATGAGGTCAGATGTAGGTACTCCGCTTGCTGCTGCATCTAAAGAAATACAGGACATAATGAAAGTTGGGATTGGGAAAGGATCATGAATCTTGGGGTTCACTGTGGGATGGAATGGGAGTTCTGTAAATCAGCTGATGAGGATCATATTAAAATTGTGAAATCCTGCCTCGCTAGTGCGGTAGGAGATGCTGTAATGTCATTTCCGTAGTTGCAAACAGTTCTCTTTGAGGTTGCTAACTGCATGAATGAAAGACCAATAGGACTGAAGAATGTGGACCAAAATTAAGGTACTTACCTGTGCCCAAATGACCTACTTTTGGGAGGAGCAACTAGAAAGGTACCACCAGACCGATGGTCATCCAAGGATTGCTTCGATGGAAATTCATACAGCAAGTTGTTGATTCCTTCTGGAAGAAATGGATGCGTGATTTCTTTCCTACCCTAATAGTTCGACAGAAATGGCACACGAAAGTAAGAAATATTAGAGTTGGCGATGTCGTTTTGATTCAAGGCAGTAATGCTATACGAGGACACTGAAAATTTGCACAGGTCACGAAGGCTGAACCAGGAAAGGATGACAATGTGATAGATGTTGAACTGCGTTACAAAGTGCAAGAACAAGAATCTACGTACCATGGTCAAGTCGACTCGAGGATCCATATATCAGTTCATCGAATTGTGGTTATTCTACCTGATGAAGAACAAAATTAACTGTGTTGGGGGGGGGGGGGGGTTCAGGTTCGATATTCCAGTATTTCGGATCGGTTCAGGTTAGATCCGGGGGGGTTGTTATTTAGTGTTTTAATCAATGTTTCCGGGTTGAGACAAGTTTTGGCGGAATTCTTCATGTTGTGTTTTTCGAGAAAAGGCCCGTCAGTGCGTAAGTAATATTGGAAAAATAAGAAACTAATTGCTAATGATAATTTCAAATTTGAGTGTGTGCATGATAAGTCATGGTTTATTCTGTTAAATTTTAGGTTGAAACAATAAACGTTATAACCCTGACGAGGACTTTTGATTCTTTGTGAAACACTTGTAAATGTTTTATAAAAGAAATACTTATGATTCAAAGTTAAAATATTGATTAGGGATGCTTACTGGTGGTAAAATAAAAGTCTTGGGATTTCGGTAAGTTCTTGTGTATAGAAACACAACCAAAGAGTTTTGTTTTCATCGCGTCGTCGGGATAAGTCCGAACTTCTTGATAGTTACCATAACTTGCAGTTTTATTAACAACATATCCATTTGTTTTCCTTCATTTTTTTTTTAGAATTTGTCCTCGACAAAATCCATTTTTAACCATATTTTTGTAGTATAAATAGCGATATGTAATAGCCGGAAAAATCTTTAAAAACTAGGTCACTGAAGTGTTGAAGCAAGGGGCTGTGTCAAAAATAGTTCTGACCGGAAGTATCTATTAAAGCATCGCAAGTTTGATAAAACACATGTTTATCAAACTGGTAGTATACACCACACGTATGAGATTAATAATTGTCTCTACTATATTGTGTCTATAATGAAAACAGTGAAAAAAGCAATTATATAAAAGTATCTAATACGTTTATATGTGCTTTGACGTTAATAAAAATAAATACATATTAGATAAAAAAAACAAAACACTTGAGGCGACCGATCTGGTTTTTTTTTTTGCGTAAAAACTACAATAGCCAAACTCTTTATTGGTTTTTAAACATATGTAATTTACACTACATATGTAACTCTAGTATATTTGCGAAGTTATAAGACAATCTACCATCTGGTTTTTTTTAGGGGCCATCTCATAAGACAGGTACATTTACTATAGGAATAATTAGGAAATTGTCATTTTCCGCACTTCGAAGCAGAAAAAGAAAATAATGAATTTCCTCAGATTGTTATATGTGATTAAAAATAACATTTTCTACTTTATATGTAAAAATACTAAATTCCACCGTCTGGTATTAGTGGGGGGTCATCTAAAAATATCAAATATGCACCAAATTTTGCAATATATTTGGAGTATAACAAATGAAGAGTAGTTTGATAGATTCGTTCAACAATTAAGAAAAATAACCCTGAGGATATCATTATTTTGTGTGTAAACTTTCATAGGCATACACATTTTACTTTTTCTTTTTTTTTTTATTTCTTACTCCTACAAAGCTTCATTTTATCAGAACGCACAACGTGAACGCTCACCTACCAAACAACAGAAAAATCATTCAAAACTTAAATATTTCCTTTAAAAATTTTAAATATTTTTATCTGTATTTTGTTTATTGTTTTCATTTTAAGTGGTATTGAAACAATGTCATAAATGGTATAAATACACTGTATTATACTAGAAAGCGCAAAAACATGCGCAATGAAACATAAAGTCGGTCTCCTTATATATCTGTATTACCTTTATATTTCATTATCAAATACTTACTCCAGGCGAGGTTATCTGTTCTGTACTGAATAAAGACGTGATGTATACTGAGTTCTTCTCCCAGGTCTACCCGCCATTCTGCTGTTGATTGATTATTAGCTGATATCGTACACTGTCCTCCTTGAGCAGAAAAGTCGGATTTCCGTCCGTCCACTGCTAGACCCGCAACCCAGATATTGTTGTAAAAATACTGCTGCCATGCTGACTTGTTCAAAGCCAGGTTTTCTGTTAATTAATAAGTTACAAAAGTTTGAATATTTTTTCGTTTATATTTAACATGTTTAAAAATAACCCAGTTTCTACCAGAAAATATTGTATATAGAGTTAACACAGAATATGGCAAGAACCATGAAAGCTTCTTTTAAAATATCTGTTTATCTACAGCAAATAATTCGACTTAAAACGATGAATCAAACAGATCCGGAACTGTGGGGTTTTGAGAAAAAATCACCACACTCGGACATATTTTTCTCGCATAAATTGATAAGAAATTGCACGTTTATTTACATTACTTTCCGTTTCTATATCTTTCTAAATTAGAGACGCAGACGCCTCCTCTGCGGTAAACATCGCAACTTCAGGGATAACTTCACCGGGCAGTAGCACATCTGGAGGTCCTTAGACAGCCAATGCCGTACTTTTCTTCGTGTTTGGTGGAATTGCGCTAATCAATTTTCAATCACCGTCGTCAACGGGGTTTTATATGAAGCAAGGTTCATGTTAAAAACAATCACAGGTTCGTCCGAGGTAAATATGCAAAGAATCAAGATTAAAATTCAAACCTCCAAAACTCGGAACCCATATCGTCTTCTGTGCAACGTAATCTATATTTTGTCCGCTATGTGTTTCCTATGCATTCCTGAATTTGAAGATGTTAAAAGGCACAAAGTCCATTAAAAATTAATTTTTATCGTTTTTTTTTAAGTTCCGTCCTATCACTTTGACCATGTTAACCACAGTGGATGGATTACAGCTAGTTGATCATGAGACAAACTTTTTGCACTTTTTTTTTGAAAAATGATGCAAGGTTGGTGACGTCGACATTGGGGATCTCTGCGGGATATATTTATTTTGCGCTAGGACAAATAATCAGCGATGTCAAGTTGAAATACTAAGCCATTAAAGGAACCATTTAATAACTAAATCATAGGTTAAAACCAAGCTTGGGGCTAATTACATTACCATTCATGAATTTGGGCTTTAAATTACCATTACCATTACTTCGTTTTCTTGAAGTAATGCATTACATTACCATTACATGAGTAAAGTAATGCATTACCATTACTCTGTGAAAAATCAATAAGTGTAAAAAAAGTAATTTAAAAGTTGAATAAAGAGTTTTTGCACACGTTTCCTAAATAAAATACGCTTAAACATATTTACAGGTTCATGTTCACTATCAAGTTCAAATTTAATGACTTATACATGATTGCTGTTGCACTTTCTGATCATCAAAGTTGCAAAGGTTACATCTTTTAACTGCATCATGTCGGGTTTGAAAATCTAATATATAAGTAAGGCAATAATAGAAAAAAATACATGAATCTTGTATTTTCTATCAGTCCAAACTAATATACAACAGAGAGAGAGAGAGAGAGAGAGAGAGAGAGAGAGAGAGAGAGAGAGAGAGAGAGAGAGAGAGAGAGAATAAATTTACTTTCAAATGGGTTTTAATACTGGAAGTAATTTTTAAGCCTCCAGAGATCATGGTTGGGCAGTGCATTTTTTTTTCCTTTAATGGTGAATATTTGTTCTCTATTCTAATGGAACACAGTGAATAGAAGGGTGGGGAATGGGGTGTTTAGCACCTCTTTAAACAATAGATTGTTTTGATAGTTAGATTATCCTTGGGGCATTGTGTGTTGTTGACACATTATTCACAGTAAAGAATTTATTAAATGCACAACTAAATGAGTAAATTTTTCAAATGATATTAAATTTAATAACAACACTCTTAAAATTTTATGAAATTGTGTTTTTATGGCTAATTGTATTGACAATTTAAGAACGGATTTTTTATTTTTTTCTTAATCATACAACTGAAATATTTTCATCTCAAAAATTGTTTTTCTTCTTTAAAACAATTTCAAATCAAATGCAATTTCAGTTATTCAATTCATCACAATTTTAAAAAATGAGCATGCATAGAAAAGCATAGTAATGCAAAGTAATGCAATGTAATGCCAGCATAACACTAGATTTTGGAAAGTAATGCATTACATTACATTACTTGTAATGCTAAATTTGTGGCATTTCACATTACTAGCATTAATCTGTCAACATGTAATGCATTGCAATGCATTATCATTACATTTAGTATTACCCCAAGCCTGGTTAAAACAGATGTTACATACACAGTTTAACTGTTTAGTGGTGTTGTGTAATAAAATTATACCATGGTTTGGGATTCACGACCCCGGATAACCTCACTCTACTTCGTCTCCAGAGGTTAAACCCGTTGTCGTGATACAAACCATGATATAATTTACACAACACCACAAAACAGTTAAAAATGTATGGAATATCTATTACAAATACTTGTCTTATAAATGTAGTAGTTTTCACTTGACACATTTTTACACTTTTAAATTGGTGTAAGATTCATCTGCAGCAAGATATATGTATCACAAATGCATGGCACATTGTTTTCTTCATTTGTTTTCGGTGTTGGTCAAATATTGCGTCTCCCTTGTTTTATTTGATTTATTTATAATGTCTTACATTTCTGATTGGTATAATTTTAAATTTACGGTCGAAAAAATCAGTCACTGGCTGTCATTTGCTAAAAGTTATTATGAAAAAATCAAAGTACTCAAAGTATAGATATCATTTGTCACACGGACGCCAGAGGTATTTCATATTGGGGCGGTGAATTTTGAAGGTGAGTTCGGGGGGGGGGGTGTTATTTTGAACCGAATCGAACTTGAAAGTTAGATATAATATTGTAAAATATCTTTAATAAATTAGTTTTTTTTATTTCGTCACTATAGATGAAAGTACTATAAGAAACAAAAAAAAGTTAATCAAGTTATACTAGAGAAGTTTATATTCATGTATAAACGCCAATAAGCCGCTAACTGAGTCCACATGAAACTGAGTAAACGATACCGAGTACAGTAGGTGCAAAGTAATAACTTTGTTTTTGTATTATATTTTTATACAAAATTAACAATTTATGTAACATTTATTGGTTGCGAAATTCTGATTTTATGACTCTGATAAAATGTTAAAATGGCGCTTACGCTTGATCGTTTTCCCGTATTGTAAACTATGCATAAAGTAGAAGAAAAAGGTAAGATTTGCTCATTTATTCAAGGCGGCAATGGATTTTAAAAATAAGAATTTATTAACAGAGCATTAAAAAAACATATTATCATTCTTAAAGGGGCATGGTCACTATTGAGGTCAAATTCTATTTTTCTGTTTTCATTATTTACAATGCTTAAGGAATGCATATCTAATGATCAAATAAAATTTGAGAGTCATTCGTAGAATTATAAGCAAGATACGTACAGGAATCAAAATTATTTGTCGTGTAAACAAGGCTAGTGCCCTGTTTTTGTTTACAAAGGTTCAATATATCATTAAACAATCTTTTTCAAACTGATTTGTCTATCTTTTTATTCATTTCAAGCATGAATAAACGGATCCGAACGTTTAACACATTCATTTAAGGTCTTAAACTGGAATTTTCACTTCAAAATTCAAAATGTAAACAAACGCTTTGTTTACATAGCAAAGAATTCCAAGCTCTGTAACTCGCTTATAACTCAACGAATTACACTCAAATTTCGGTTACCTATTAAAAATGCCTTACTGAAGCATTGTAAACATTAAAATCGGAAAAATAAATTTTGACCAAAATCGTGACCATGCCCCTTTAAAGAGTTATTGTGTTAAACAATTAATTTTTTAAAGCCAATATATACCGCAGCATGCCATTTTTTGGGGTGGGGGTGGGGGTCGTTTTTTATATTATCCGTGGACCAAACCACGAGGTTAACATATCTAAAAATGTCATAGTTGGTGACGTTTTACAATAGTTTTCATATGTTTCAAAGTAAATAAAATCTCTGGAGCAGAAATACAACAACATGGGGAAAATGTGAAAATTTAGCGCTTTCTCAACAAATTCCAATGGGTCTCAAAGTAAAAATTGATAACTTTCGAGAGGACCCCCTAGGAAACCGGGAAGGTAAATAAATTATTTTGTGATTTAAAAATAATTGATATAGAACTAAATTACATGCAAGGAATTTTACAAAAATATCTAGGGTAGAAATAATTAGACTCGGCATCGTTTATTTATCATTATATGTTATTATATACGTATATTATATATTATCAGTTTTCAAAAGCGTACAATTTAAAAATGGATTTCTGTGATCCTATGATGTATTGTAAACGTTTTCATTATATGGAATTATCATCATATATTATTAATTATCTCGTACATGTGGTTTATACTACCAGTGTGATAAACCTTTGTTTTATCAATGGGTTACTTCCGGTGTCATATAAATAAGGTCCGCCCCGTAAAATGTTCCGGCCGAACCTTTAATGTTAACATTTAAGGTCTGACTTTCCTTTATAATAAAGGGTCCTACCCGTAGTCACTTATTAAAATTTATCTCAGAGTTATTATTCTGTTTGCTCACGTACATTTATCTAAAAGATGTCTTTGCTTACATTCATGTACACTTGTCGGCCATTTTCGTATGGTAAATGTGTGACCGTATCACTAACTAGACTTAAAGCGGACTAGATTTTGACCAATTGTTTAAGAATCTGAAGACAAAAAATTAAAACCATAGGTATTTTAACGCTAATTTGAACACACCATTTGTTTTTAATCTCTTCCGCTATATACGGATTAACGGAGGATTTCATGACAGGTGCACACGGGTAAATGAAACCCTGCAGGCGTTCACATCTGTTGTAATCAGAATACACTCCTTAACTGAGAGAGAAAAATGTCTCCGCTGTAGTGTTCTACACAACAAAAGATTGTCTTTTACCACGTGCTTTGTTTAATTTTAAGTTGATCAGAAACGTATGATACATGTAATATACTAACAATTCATACGTCTTCAGGTAGATTTTTTCATTACCATTAATAAAAGGTCGCATATGTGCATTACCTGGACAGAGGGTATACATTGATAATGTAGTGTATATGTAACTGTTGTAACTGTAAGGGTGTGAAAAGACAAAAGAAATTAATTAGATGATACATGTACCGATAATTAAAAAGCATGTTTTGATTGACTGCAGGCAAAAAAGTGTTTAAAAATGTAATACAAGTCTGATAATGTGGTAAGAAACAGTACCGATCAGACCCAACTGGGTTTACTCTGGGTTTACTTCGGGTTTACTAGAGTGGACCCAGAATAAACCCAGAGTAAACCCAAAGTAAACCCAGAGTGGACACAGAGAGTAAACCTGGTCAGAAGAATATCCCTGAAAGCAGACGCTAACTGTGTATTAGGAATATACAAGGGGCAGGATTTACAGGCAGTATGGTGGTAAGATAAAAGACGGGTCTGCTTCACACTTCAGTGCGTACAATTGACCTCAAAAGCAATTTCCGAGTTAACCCTAAGTAAACCAGAGTAAACCCAAAGTAAACCCCGAGTGCACCCACATTTTCAAAAGGTAAACCCAGAGTAAACCAAAAGTAAACCTCAAATGTAAACTCAGGGTTTAGTTGGGGTTTACTCTACTGTTAAGTTAGGTCTGTAATCTCTCTCTCTCTCTCTGAAAAATCAGATGCAAGGTATATAATTTGTGATGAAATTGCTATGATACAAAGCGTTTTGATGCGGAGATATATTTGTAAATAAATAAAGATCTCGCTAATTTCAGAAAAATAATGTATCCCCATGGAAAAGAATATTGACGTCTGTTTTAAAAGGGACAATGTCCAATAGTAGCATTCTTGCATTGGTATAGCTCTCATTCTCTCTCTCTCTCTCTCTCTCTCTCTCTCTCTCTCTCTCTCTCTCTATTCCATATTACTTATGTCATCATCAAATCCCGCCACCCTTCAAAAAATATGTAAACTATTTTAAGCATTTTTTTTTGATTTGGTCGGCTCTCTCGGGTTAACACTTTGGAAAGCTAAAACTTATGTTTAAGCTTTCTCAGGTAGTGTTTATTTAAAGTAGTGAAAATCATTGTGGGTCCACAATGGGAAGGTAGTATTTTTAAAAAGGAATATATAGAGTAAATCTTTAAAAATCTTCTTCTCAGAAACGAATCAGCTAGGGAAGCTGAAACTTGTGTGAAAGTATCTTCCTCAGGTAGGGTAGATTCAAGTTTATTCAAATCATGATCCCCGGGGTAGGATGGGGTCACAACAAGGGGGGGGGGGCAAATTTTTACATAGGAATATATAGAGGAAAAATCTTTAAAAATCTTTTTCTAAAAGTCATTTGCCCAGAAAAGCTGTAATTTTAGTGAAAGCAACATCTGATAATGTAGATTCAAATCTGTTAAAATCAAAATCTTGAGGAGTAGGGTGGGGCCACATTGGGGATCCAATTTTACAAAGGAAAACATTTTTATTATATTTACAAATCTGAAAGGTTATAATATAATATATGGTTTTACTTATATATGCAAGAATATTGATATATTGCTGATTCTATCAAATTGGTTAGACTTTGGCCTCACCGTGCGTTCAGAGTTTGATGTAGATTAATATCCTATATATAAACAATTGTTAAGGATCTTTTTGAGAACTGCAATGCTCAATATGTGATATGACTATAAAATCATCCTGTTAGAAAAGAGATTTGATAATAAACATAGATATATTCAGGGGGAAGATTGATTTTTATTTATACAAGATCTACATGTACATGTATTATACTAGAGAGCGCTAGCAATTATCTTCAAATTGCTGTCCGAGCGCCTTTAAAGGGACATGGTCACGATTTTGGTCAAATTTTATTTTTCCGTTTTATTATTTACAATGCTTCAGGAATGCATTTCTAATGATCAAATGAAATATGAGTGTCAGTCATTGAGTAATAAGCAAGATACAGGGCTCACAGTTCTTTGTCATGTAAACAAGACTCGTGTCCTGTTTTTGTTTACATAGGTTTAATATACCAGGAAAAGTCTTTTTTAAGCTGATTTGTCTATCTTCTTATTCGTTTTAAGTATAAATAAACAATTCCTAACGGTTAACACATTTATTTTAGGTCTAAAACTGGAAATTTCATTTCAACATTCAAAATGTAAACAAAAGCTTTGTTTACATAGCAAAGAATAGTAAGCTCTGTAACTCGCTTGTAATTCAATGAATGACACTCAAATTTTGGTTGCCTATTTAAAATGCCTTACTGAAGCATTGTGAACATTAAAATTGAAAAAATAATTTTTGACCAAAATCGTGACCATGCCCCTTTAAGGCACCATTTTAATTTGTTTTACTACTTCTCATTTTAAAGCCTCACAAAATGACAGACATTTATATACACAAAACAAAATTTAAATAATTTGGTTTGAAGGGAAAAGTGGAGGAAAATTACGACATTGAATTTCTTTCATCGGAGCAAGTGATAAATGAAAAAACCACATTTTTATCTGTCAAATAATCTCTTCATCATTCAATCTTGATGTTATTTGAGACTTTCACACGGGTAGCTTTCGTCAGTGATACATTTACACTTTACAAATCACCAAACACATTATTTAAACTATAGAATTACATATATTTTTTTAAATCTGAAAACTTAAAAATATTAAATTCTGAAGACAACATTAAAAAAAGCGTGAGTTAAGGACAGTCGCCGCACGCCATGTATTATTAGCGTTTTGTTTTAAATTCATTCTTCTGTGCTTTACAAAGAATTGGTTGGTATGCTAACAGACTAAGTATATTCACACTTCATTGTAAATGTTTCTATTAAATATCAATATTTTATCTGTAATTTTCGGTCTTCACCGGTAACAAACAAATTTCAATTTATTTAATGTAATTTTCAATAGAATTTTCCAGATTGTTTTAAAAATATTACACGGCATTGAATAAATAATTGAAAATTGCATTTTTTTCTGCTGAGATATCTTAGATCTTATTAAGATGTTAATTTTCTGAGTATGTCCGCGCGAGATCTCAATTAAGTTAAGTGAATGAACAACCAATCTTTGCTATAAAATTGACCTTAACATGTAGATGTGCGGAATAGATACAGTGTATCAGTTATTAGTCCAGCACTACAGTAGTCCACGGAAGTAAGTGAAACCAAAAATCGGCTTTTAAAAGATGAACAATTCTATCTAAGGCTCTTTTGCAATCCCTTAGAATGAAATATGTTTTTCCTTCGAAATATTTCAGATATCTCATTTATATGTTTTTTTTTCTGATTTTGTACGCTCGGGATCTCAAAAAAAGTAAGTGATTAAGCAACCAAACTTTGCTTTATAATAGACCTTATTATGAATATGAGCAAAATACGTATCAACAATTTGTCTGTCACTTCTGGTCGTAACCGGAAGCAAACAAAGTTGTACTTTTTATTTTTATAATTTTCGATAGAATTTTCCAGACTTTTTTTTTAAAATTTCAGCACATCATTGTATTGGTAAATACATAAATATTGCTTTTTTTCTTTTGAGGTATCTCAGATAATTTCATATTCTTTTCTGAATTTGTCCGTGGAAGACTCAATAACGGAAAGTGATTGAGCCACCAAACTTTGCTGTATAATAGACCTAAACATGTAGATAGCAGAAAAGGTATTAATGATTATCTTGCATTTCCAGCCGTCACCAGAGGCAAACTAAATTGCATTTTTTTTTAAAAACTTTCTAATTAATGATAGTATCTTTCAGTTTTTTTTCAAGAATTCAACCAAGCATTTAAATCTCATAGTAAAACATATCTATTGCTTTTATTATGTTGAGATATCTCGAATATTTCATTTAGATGTCTCTTTTTTGTTATTTTCATGTTTAATTTGAAATGTCAGAGGATAACGGAGGAAAATGTGATCTTTTTTTACTATTGTTTTCCGCTGCAATTATGTATCTATTGACAACTTTTGTAATATAGAGTTTAGGGTTTTAAAGATTGGATATTATCATTTAAAAATGGTTCAACTTTTGCCTTTTTTCACACACATATTTTCTTTTTAACTACTTTGAACCATTAATAATTAGCATAACTTACATACACTCTGTATTTACACATGTGACTTAGGGCGAATTGAACTGACTGAGCAGTAATCTGCTTAGAGGTATTTTTATATTTGCAGTGTAATGAATAATTGATTTAAAAATGGTTTAACTTTTTAAACGTGTATCATATTGGAAGGACGGGCAAAAGAGGACGTGTATAATGTCGGTTCTTTACTTGATAATGTCAAACGATCAAACCACATGTGCTTGTTGACAGGACCGTGCACTACCCCCCCCCTTTCCATTTTTTTTCTATAATATTTATAATTTTTTTTAATTTATTATCCTTAACAACCCCTTATATATGTCACAAGTCGAAAAATAACAGAAATATCACAACTCTGGCATTTTATATTCACACTCGTTTCCCTATATATATATATATATATATAGAGAGAGAGAGAGAGAGAGAGAGAGAGAGAGAGAGAGAGAGAGAGAGAGAGAAGGTAGGCAACTCCCGTTTGTTTACATTGAGGTACCACCTGGGAAATTCAAACGATTACTATATCAAAAATCGCTATAGCTTTGGTGACATCTATTTTTCTCACTTCCACACATACCCGTCTATCTGAAAACTGACATATACGCTGTATAGTAATATATCCAATAAACAGTTGTCACTTGCGACCACGATATTTTGAAACGTTTCCAGTAAACGCTATGTCACTGATTATGTTATGAAACATAATGTATACTGACGTATGTGTTAAAATGTAAAATTGAAATCCGACATTTTATAATTTATTATTAAATATTTTATTCAAAAGAAATCAACATGTGAGTAAGAAACTCGCATGATACATGTATCTACAAAATGTACCCGTATAATCAAGCTTGCGGTCAAAAATGGACAGACTTGGATTTTGTGTTAATTGACTTTTTGTTTTTAAATATTTTTCTGGGGGTATTTTTTCGAAAGAGTATAATGAAGCATTTAATCCTTAGATAGGGTCAAATTGAGTTTGACGAAGTGTTAAGAAATGATAGACTGAAAAGAACAAGTATCCCGATAGCGTATACTGAGGTGTATTCAAACGGAAGACCTCTCGTTGCTCGCAACGAGATCGCGTCTAGTTTCTTATTTATATGATTTTATATACGAAATGGTACATGTTAGACAATTTTTTAAAGATTATAATCACCATGCACCCTCCCGTAATTTTTTTCTATCGAAAGTGAAAATTCTTTTTGGTTTAACGACGTATTTCCCCGTTGTTCACATATTTTTTTCCCAGGCTCAAACACACATACACAGATGGTCAGTTTTCACACATTGTCGCAGTCACCCGGTCGTTTGAATAATTCCGTGTGTAAAGTTCGGAGGTTTTTCTTAATCTCAGACAGACAAAAGATTGGTATCTGTAGACATACACAAAGAAGGAGAAAGTACACCGTCTATAATAAAAATGACTTTTTAGCGTTGAATTCGAATCAGTAGAAAGACAAGCATTAAACAATGAATTTTTAATCATTTAATCTATATACAATATTCCGTAACTAGAAATAAATGCATATATAAATTTTGGAGGCCAAATGTACATTTAGCCTCTAGCCACATTACTGCATGTTACCTGTAGTAGTTTTTATTCGAATACTTAAATACCCGTGTGTGTGTGTGTGTGTGTGTGTGTGTGTGTGTGTGTGTGTGTGTGAGAGAGAGAGAGAGAGAGAGAGAGAGAGAGAGAGAGAGAGAGAGAGAGAGATTTTATAGTGTTTTATAGTGTTTTATAGTGTTCAGGAAAGCAATATTTAAGCAACGTATGAAAATAAACTCATGTTTATATGCATGAATCTATCTATACTAGTATATGTGAATAAATACTAAAAAGTCCTCATTTTAAAGTCATGTAAAATAATTAAAACGTGGGTGCATTGCTAAAAGTTGTGTGCATACCAATATTGAGATGGCGGCATTTCTATGATACCGGCAAAGCAACCAGGCGAACTCGAATGCGGTCGTACTGCAGGGTGGCTTCGGCGGCATGTCTTTGATGCCGGCGATGCGACGACCGTCTGAATTTAGCTAGCTTCTGACAGATACAAGACTGACACAAAGCGGGAAATTGGCGATATTTTGAAACGGGCTCTATATTTTTTCTGAAAAAAGCTGGTATCATTTTGATTTATAATAAAAAATTAAACACAAAACATTAAAATACATCATTTTAAAGATAAAATCGTCAAACAAAACATAATTAAGAAAGAAAAAAACACATTCGGCACTTGGGGACTGAACCCGGGTCGCCTGGTCATTCTGAGCTACGACTGAGCTACGCGGACTCTCGCTTCAGTACTTTGGAGTCCAAAATCTCGAGAATGCGTGGATCGATTTTAAAACAAATTTTATTTTCTGAAGTTTTTAAAGCGTTTCTATTGAAAAAAAAAAACATAAAAAGTTTCAAAACAAAAAAGTTGAAAAATGTTTTTGTTTCCTTCCATACAATCTTTAATATATCTGGACCAGAAGTGACAACCAAGAAAATCGCGTGTAATTTTCTTACAAATTTTGTTATGAAAAAGATCAGAAAGTTTCATCAAAATCAGCTGAAGCATTTTTGAGAAACGGGACAGAAAAAAAAAATTATAGAGGAAAAGAAACAAAGCAATAACAACAAGGTCTTCCATTAAAAATGAAAGACCTTAATTACCATGCGATGTTTAAATATATATCATGTGTAACCTAAACTTAAACTGAAATTCTATCTTCTCTTTTAAGTTGTAACTACATTCTTGTGCGGAAAACGATTTCAACGGTTGTTCAGTCAACATCTGGTTCCGTGCACCGTAGCTATAGCCTGATAATTGCTCTCGCTAAATAATTTTTTGAGACTTTTGGGATCGTTCTCAAAAAAGACGGTGTGTACATTGACAATTTCAAGAAGTCCGCCATATGTACATGTCGTAAAAAATCAGGCGATCTAATTTTAAAACCTTTTCGTGTTCGTGTATTTATTTTACAAGATTTTTTTTTTCAGCATTCAAAAGCAGTCAGGCACGTCGCATCAGGGGTAGGGGGAGGGGGCAGGCATTTAACAATTTTTTTTAAAATTAACGTATTAAAAATTGAATTATCATGGAGTTGCCCCCTCCAACACTTTTTGGGAGCATTTAAAAAATTGAAGTGGAAACAAGAAATCTGGAAATTGTCAGTGACAATAAAGAAAGGTATTGTTATTGTCCCCCTCATGAATTAGGATTATCACGATTGGCGAACTATCCTTTTATTTATTTTTTGCTTGTCAAGAAATCTTACATGAGTCTGCCCCCCCCCCCACTTAAAAAAAACGATGTTACGTGCCGCCTGGCTCTATCTAAGATATACGATTTGAAAGATACTTGCAAGAAGAAAGTCTAGATATTCATTAGGAATTTCTTACCGTAAGCTAGATTAGTAGCGAAAAATTGTAAGAATCCCAGGAGACAATATAAGAACACATTTTCTCTATACATGCTGCTGTGCTACCGCACTTCATCAAGATTGAGATTCACTGTATCAACCAGGAAGTGAAAATAACCGTTCTAAAGGCTACACTTCCCATGAATTAGTGCATGCAGGGATTAATACGACCGGGAGCTCTTGAAAGTAAGTGTACCAAAAGGCGTGCACACGTTATTCTAGGGCAATAAATCCCATCTCGTGATTTTTTCTGTATATGGGTAAAATAATAAGTCCACAAATTTTGTGCACGCGATTTCTCGAAAACTATTCGGCCGATTTCGACCATTTTTTCACAGATGATTGCCAGTGGTTTAAAAATGGTCGAAATCGGCCGAATAGTTTTCGAGAAATCGCGTGCACAAAATTTGTGGTTTTTTGAAATCGTCATTTCCGGTTCCGATTTACGGCCGATTTTGTACGTTTTTACGACCAATTTTGTGCAGACATAAACTCAGAGACTATCAGAGATATGACTATGAAATTTTCAGGATAGATAGACCATAGTTGGTAGTTTGCAGAATGTAGTTTTTTGGCGCCAGCGGCGCAATTTCTTTGAGCTCGCCTAGGCACGAAAATTGGGTACGAATTTGGAATGAAAATTTTCACACGTTTTGGTCTTTATCTTTTTATCAGTTGATATTTTGTTATGACATATATAATAAAAGTGGTAGAGTATGACAGGAGCTTTCCAACAAAATCAAGAAAAAGGGGCTAGCCCCTTATATTAGGGGCACATACACTTGTAAAGTCTATTGCAAATAACTTAAAAAGATAAATATTTTGTAATGCATTATAGAAGCAAAGTTGTTTATCGTAACAATATATAAGAGGAAAAATCATTGCCACGCCCATTTATTACGTAATAAGGGATTTTTAGGGGCCAAAGTACTTAAAATTTGACGCGATATATCTAGAGAAGGAGACATATTTTGTTTAGCATTGTAGAAGAGAAAATGTTTGCATTGATGATTCTAATCGATTCCATTAATCAAAACACCACTGTATGTCCCCATTATGGATCTAAAGGCTGGCCCCTAAAATATACAATCATTTGTATCTTAAAAATGAACAACAATTTTTGATGGGTGTAAGAACAAAAAATGTAAATATTTGTAAGACGTTTTCACAGAAATCAAGGAAAAGGGGCTGGCCCCTTCAATTAGGGGCCAAGACACTTGTAAACTCTATTACAAATAACATAAAAACGATAAAGATTTTGTAATGCATTATAGAAGCAAAGTTGTTGATCGTAACAATATCGACCAGGAAAAACCATTGCCATGCCCATTTATTACGTAATTAGGGATTCTTAGGGGCCAAAGTACCTAAACGATGACGTGATATGTTTAGAGAAGGAGTCATAATTTGTTAAGCATTGTAGAAAAGAAAATATCTGTATTTATGATAATAATAGATTCCACTAATCAAAACACCAATGTATGTCCCCATTAAGGAACTTAAGGGCTGGCCCCTTAAATATTCAATCATTTGTATCTCAAAAATGAACAACAATTTAAGATAGGTGTATGAACAAATTTTAAAAATGTTAGTATTCGTGAGACCTTTCGAACGAACTCAAGAAAAAGGGGCTAGCCCCTTAAATTAGGGCCAAAGACACTCGTAAAGTCTCTTACACATAATTTAATGATCAAGATTTTGTTATGCATTATAGAGGCAAAGTTGTTGATCGTAACAATATTAGTTTGTAAAATCATTGCCACACCCATTGATGACGTAGTTAAGGATTTAGGGGACTACAATCTTAATCTTTAATATGCTGTGAAAATGCTGTGAAAAAAATACTTTTGAAGCATTGTAAAGGATGTTGACAATCGCTTACGTTATCTGAAAGGGAGGATTGATGGAGAATTCTGAAATTTCATTGGTATTTTAATCGTATTGTTTTAAAAATTGAACGGAAGACCTACTCGTTACTCGTAACGAGATCGTATCTAGTTGATTAATATTTTTATAAAGGTTTATTTAAAGAATCAAATTGGTTTATATTATCACATAAACATACCCAAACATACCCAAACACACATCTCTATCACCTTCGTGTGTTCCATGTCTCGTTAGCAATTTTGCGAAAACCATAACTGCTTTTCATTTATCATTTTTACGAGACGAGATATTTTATCATTTTTGTTGTTTTTTGGGAAGGGGGGGGGGGAGCAAAAAACACCCCCCCCCCAAAACCCAATAACTTTATCACAAACCAAGAAATAATTCGTTGTCAAATTGTTACTAAGTCGTTTTGACCATTGATAGAACACACAGCGTTAGCTGAAAAACTATTATTCTAATTGTTTACCTTAGAAATAAATTTAAAAGCTACAAAGTTGTATGCTTGTATAAATGGGTAAATATTAAAATTATTCCTAATTATTATTTTTTAAACAAGGGACACATGAAAGGAGTCTTATTGATTGAATAAAACTGCCAAGTCGATTCAAGCTGATTATCTGTATATGCCACATCTACAGTGTTGTGTATGTGAACTTTTTAAAACTGTCTTTCAAAATACACCTAAATAATCCAGAAATCGATGTTAATTTTTGAGGAAATATATTTACGTAAGCCATAAATGTGGCTTATGTGAACGGTTTTTCACTTTCTTCGATAACTGTCTTAAGTCATATGTTGATTTTAGGTTTTTTTTTACGAAAGGCACAAAATCAAAATAAAAAGAGAGAGAGAGAGAGAGAGAGAGAGAGAGAGAGAGAGAGAGAGAGACAGAGAGAGAGAGAGAGAGAGAGAGGGAGAGAAAGGGAAAAAGAGAGAGAAAAAATAAGTAATATAAAACATAACAATTGTATAGCGGTTTTTTTTCTTTCTTTTTTTTTCCTTTGTTTAGAATCTCTGGCTCAAAGGAGAAGAAAAAGCTGGATTGACATGTTATTTATTTTGAGGAAGAGTCGTATATAGATATATAGATTAATAAATCTCCGCGCCTGATGATGACATAGGAAAACCAGCGTAAATTTTAATTTTTCCGGCTCACGATAACAGTGTGCTTATTTGAAAATCTTTTAATTGAAAAGGCTTAATTAAATAACAGTGTAAGTGTACATGAAGTCTGCATTTACGGTGCTACGTGAACGTTATGTTGCAATGGAATTGACTACGGAACGTTTTACATCACAATGTCTGCGATTAGACAATCTTTTGCGAACATGTTCACCCCATAGATCATATCGTGCATTTATTTTTAAGAATTATTTTTTCTCTAAGCATTTGAAGGGGTTTATATAGTTATTTACAAATTTAATTCCGTACTCCTACGCTAAAGAAAATTTCCCCGGTATGTCTTTTGTAAAAAAGAGAAAAAGCAACAGAAAAAAATATGTCCCAATTCAAGCTGATTTTTATTGTTCAAAATAGAAAAAAACATGTATAAAACTGGGATTGTGAACACAAATTCGGAAACGTAGATGGCACTCTTCCTGTTTTCACTAAATATTTAATATAGTTTGTCAAATATTGAACATTCTATTATAGAACTGTATAAGCCTTTTATAAAACATCAACGTACAAAAAAAGTTTACTGTACGTTTCCATCTTATCTTCTGTGAATGAAGTTGTGGACAAGTGAATATATTTGATGAAGAACATTTTTTTTCCTTAAAATATTAAAGTTTCCTCATCTGTTTCCGTGTTCAATTTAGATGAAACAATCTGAAGAAAATATCGGACTTCCATAGACCCACCCCCCCACGGAAATAAAAACAAGGTAGTGCTGAACTGTATATGTGAAAACCACAGTTATATTAATTTGAAATTTGCACATGTGAACCTTATTTCCATGTGGAATTAGCAAATGATATTGCGTTGTCTACATTTCCAGATATAAGTTTATTAATGCATAAATAAATGTTCTTCCCACTTCCATGTTAAAAACCTGTTTGGCAAGACCATTGTAACGACATATATTCCTGAAAGAAATAATCATAATACTCAATGTAAACTAATTAAAAGAGGTAATTTGCTATTCAGCTGCTTTTATGGTGACATTTTTGCATTCTTAGTTAATGGTTATCTGTACATGAGATGTCTTAGCCTTCATATCCTCTAACCAGCAAAGAACTTGCCCAACCAGTGCTCTAAGAGATATATGTACATGTATTTTAGGAAATGAGACCCCTCAGAATTAATTCTCATGAAAACGGATGCTGAACTACTTTCACTTAATGACATAATAAAAAATGCAAAAACAACTGACAATCATTTTTTTCCTTCTAAACACTGGAGATTGAATACAGTGCATTTAACAGCGAACGCTTATAATGCAACATACATAAACGGGTAAATCATCAGCGTAGGCAGTTACTCAAACAAAATCAAAGCGATGTATTTGTGTAATATCCAATGGAGATTTACATAAAAATCTCTCCAGGCTAAAGATGCCGGTGTCAGTTCAGGCAAAATTTTTAAAAATTACATAAGGGTCATTTGCAAAAGACATACAATTACCTATAGAATGTATATAAAGACTTTTTAAAATTACGACTTACTCGAGAGGTAAGACAACTACCTTTACAAAACATGGGATGATAAAAAATAGTATTTGATTATTAATTCATAACTGTATTAGTTAATCCTACATGTACTTAGTTCTGGTAGGAAATTCTACATAATTATCATGTACGAAATTATTTAATTACTTTCTAATTTTCTTATAAATGAAATAATCTCATAGATCAGATGAGTTATATGAATATAAAGTATTTTAGGGATTGTCTATCGATGATATATAATTGAATATATTTAAACTGCGCCACCTAACACAGGTGCAAAAATATCACTACCTTCAATACCTGGCACAAAGTTAAAAATATAAAATATATGTTTGAACAATAAATAGAAGTGAAGTTATATAACAGAATAGCAGAAAGCCAATTGAAACGAAGCTATAATGCTAAATGAATCATATGTGATAATCCTTTAGCCAATGATATTGCAAAAATTAATTACGTAAGGTCTTGGAAACAAGCATTCAGAGACCGTCAATCGTAAACGTGTTCATGTATTGGTGGTACTGGCATGTGCAGAGGATGACACATGCGTACAGAGGAAAAGAGGGTGTGTACAGAAAATAACAAATACATAGAAAAAAATTGTGTGCGAAAAATAACAAATACGTAGGAAAAAATTATGTTTACATAAAATAACAAATACATAGAAAACATAATAATAACAAGTAAATGTGAAGGAATGAATTTGTATGTACATAAAATAAACAGGGAGCACATTAAATAAAATAAATAATTCTTGCAGAAAAGAGTTGCTGTCAATACATACAAAGAAATATTTCCTTTAGAAGTAAATAGAATAAAGATAATTTTACATTGAGAATCTTCAATCTAATTTTTTTTACATTGTGTCTCTCTTTTGAATGCAAAGTACAGAATTCTCACATATCCGACATTAATATGTATTTCTACTGATTGCTGTACACGTTCTCTAAAGTTGTTTCAATGTTCCACTGATTGCTGTACATGTTCTCTGATGTTGTTTCAATGTTCTACTGATTGCTGTACACGTTCTCTGATGTTGTTTCAATGTTCTACTGATTGCTGTACATGTTCTCTGATGTTGTTTCAATGTTCTACTGATTGCTGTACACGTTCTCTGATGTTGTTTCAATGTTCTACTGATTGCTGTACACGTTCTCTGATGTTGTTTCAATGTTCTACTGATTGCTGTACACGTTCTCTGATGTTGTTTCAATGTAATCCTGCAACGTTGAATACACCAAGGAATACTCCTCCTGTCAATGTGAATAGGAAAGTATTAACAACCGCGCCGTCTTACTTGCATGAAATTTTACACTTATATCAGCTGTACCTGTACAAAACACCAGATCATCTTTGAATGGACATTTTCTACACCTACTGTCAAATCATGTCAAGCCGACATCTCTTACTATAAGGGCATTAAAGACTGAATTTTTTTATAATCACATATTAAATGTTCAAATGGAAGAAATGTTTTGAAACAAAAGTAAAAAGTTTTATTTTACCAAAATTTTTTAAAGAAGAAAATGGTGATATTTTGTATTATTAGACGGTATAAAACTTTACCAGATGCATATTAGCAATGTTATCATATGTATACTCAGTATTAGTTTATATCGCTGTGTATGGTATAATTAGCACAGTGCCTACATTTTGTTCAAGCACATATAGTAGTACTGTAAAACTAACCTAATTAAGTAAATGTTTCATATATTATTAAAAGGAACTCGTTGAAAATAGGCTTTTGAGCTTTCATTTATTTATTAAATAGCATCCAGTGAAAAACTGAAAATAAAATATTTATTTTTATAAATATCAAAAACATTATACAATGTACCTGTGTGGAACAGAACTCTGGTCTTCTTGTTTGTAGTAGTCGGACAGTTGTAAACACGTCAATGTTGTCGTCCATAGTGATTTGTTGTATTGAGTTGAATACAGCACAGAAGACACCGCATAGTGAAGCACCATCCCTGTCATAAGGGAAAAAGATCCGGCATATAACTTATTGCAAACAAATAGCAACGTTGGTAAAATGCAAATGATAGTAAAATATACTTAGACATATAAAAATGCTACCCTTTGAACAATACAATGCTTTCCTTTAATGGTTTCATAATGGTATAAGGGAAGCGTACATTACAGAATAAATGCTTAATCCAAACATATTTGTAATTTTATAAAGGGACGCAACTGATAAATGCATTTGAAGGTGTATTAAAAAAGTAAATTTTTAAAAATGCCTATATTCATACACGGGCAAATTTTTTTAACTTATATTACTGTTTTTGCATTGACAGTCAAAAATTTATAAGTAAAAATAAAAAAAAAACAACGAAAAGTCAAGCTTTAGTGTTTATTTAGTATCTTAAGAAACGTCTGTTTTAAAGGAAATTGCTATGTTTTAATTCTAATCAGGTATTTGTGTTAAATATTTTACTTTTCATATATCTATCTATCTATCTCTCTATCTATCTATCTATCTATCTATCTATCTATCTATCTGTTCTATTTTCATTCTTGTACATTAAACAATATTTACAAGGTACCACGTACTTGCTGACAATAGTGATGGGGTTTTCTGTTGAAAGGTTCCGAGTATATGATACAATGCTTTGAAGAAACGATGTATCTGGAGGAGTTCCGGTTGATTTCAGTTGTCTTTTGGGTTCTACAATAACTACGGAATGGGGTGTCTCCTGAAAAGGGTTTCAAATACTTGGATGCGAGTTGTTAAAGAATTCAAATAATAAAAGAGAGGCAAGTTATCATCTGTCAAATTAAGAATTAACAGATAAAGGGTTTAATTCGCTGTTACCATTACCTTTCCGAGTATGATGTTGACTGTAGTGACCTTGACCTCGGTATCACTCTCAGACTCATGATGTACAACAAATGGTCCTACGTCCTTGGAGGACGCTTGTCGTGGCATCCATGACCTTGACTGAAATGGAAATTTTGTTATTTACACCATTTACATCTAAATAATTACAAAATAAACAGAAAGTTAAAAGGTTCACGGTTAGTCATGTGGACAAATCATGTGAAGCACGAATCGTTTTTTAATGTTTATAATATTGCAGACCTCAAAACCATAAGCTGGCGCGGTAATCATTGTGACGTCAAAAAATTAACCTCTCGACAAATTATGGTTGGATCCTGTATTAGAAAGTCTTAAAGAGGATTTTTATTTCAAATTTACACACAATGCTTAACCACAATCAAAAACAAAAATGAAGGTCATGTGGATTTTTCAGCGCCACGGTTCACTGAACATAACCTTACTGCATTCAAAGTTCAACTTTTTATCGGAATGAACCATGGAACCAAATACACACTTAATCTAATTAAACTGAATTTGGAATAATTAAGAAAAAGTTCCGAATATCAACACCTTATTAACATTTTGACCTTTCTGCACTAATGAAATGCTGTTTTCAGGAATTAAAGATTCAGCGTGCATTAAAACCATCTTTAAGTATCAATCTTTTATTCACACTAAAACAGAATTGTCAGAAAAAAAATTATAAATTCAGAAAAATAAAATTTAAAACAAAATGAGCCAATGATGTTAACATTTAGATACGGCATGAAATAAGCTTATTTTAGGCAAATATTGGAGTTAATGTCTTCATGACTTTTATTAAATATTTCCTCAACATTCCATAATATGTTAATAGAAATACAAAGAACACTGTCAGAATGATTTTCGGATCAAAATAAAGAAATCATTAAAGATATCCTAATGCACAAAATATAGGGAAGTCTGATCTGCATTTAAAATAAAGAGGGTAAAGTTTCAGTACTCTTAAAATATTGAGATAACAAAAATGTTCATATTCTTTCTGAAAACCTCAAAACACACAATATAGTTTCTTGTTAAACTCTTTGATTATGTATTTTTTCTATTCATTATTTTAATATACATACATGTAGTTTATTTGCCATTTTATAACATAAAAAATGAGTAGAATTGATGTATGATGCAGCATTCCCAAACTTCAGGTGACCCACAATCTCTACTAATAACCAAAGGAACGGCAATTTTTTTAAAAACTCCACACAGGATTTAATGGTTTTGCTTCCCTGTAGGTTCATATAAGAAATAATTTTGAAAATATGAACTAATGATAAATGATTTAATTTATTTATCAAGAAGTAATATGTATTCAGTCTCTGAATTTGAAAAAAATAATCTAGATAACTATGCTGGATCTGTTAAGAGAAATACATGAACCTGTAGCATTAATTTATCTTGTTAAAATCGCAGCTTTGTGTGTCTAGATATGCTTTCATTTGTCTGGTATATCTTTATATGAAATAACACAAATTATACAAGATATAGATCTTGTACTCAGGCAATGTTCTTTTACTTAACATTTTGGGGAATACTATTACAGTTTTTCGTTAAAGTAAGCTCAATTTAAATGAAAGAACGTTGAATTCTAAATGACTTAAAGACAGCTTAAGTTTGTATATTATGGTTTCTATACTCACCAATATTTTACTTGATGGATCGATAAAGAATCTTTTTTAAAATATGATTACACAAAACCGATATCGACTTTCAATTATTTCATACAATAAAAAGTTTTTTTCTGTCTTTTTCCCGTGAAATTGGAACATTATTTTTTTTTATGAAAGCAAGGTATTTAAAAGCTTAATACTTGGTTAAAATTGATAATATTATTATGAGTAAATACATGTCAAAGATGGTCTGGTCAAGTTTTTAATTTTTTATTTAAAAAAAAATTCTAAAAACTAAAATCATTATTCATTTATATTTTTAAAATCTATGGATTATATATATATATATATATATATATATATATATATATATATATATATATATATATATATATATATATAATTATAATTAACAAGTAGCCACTTAAAGCTTTTATAAAACAATGATATTTTACAAAGAAATTGAAACAAAAATGCACAATTTTTAGAAAAATTGCGATTTTTCGAATTTGAACCGATCCCGATCAAAACTATTTTAAAATAAAAAAAATTACAAACATACTTCAGTTTATTATGAGTAATTGATATACATAAATAGATCAGTAAATGAACAAACCATTTTGCAACCTTTAAAGTTTTGCAAAATTGTGAAATATTCCTACTTTATATGATTTTGCTCGAGATCAGTTTTATTACAACCGGGATAGGTTCGAATTTCAGATTTTCAAATATTTCTTGAATATCACCATTTCGTTTCCAATTCTTCTTGAAATATGATTGTAAAGTAATTGTTTAATGCAAGGAACATTTGATTTGTAGTTTTTTCATCCACTACATATACTATAAAACATATGTACAATTCTTGATTTTTATTTTCATAAATATTTTTTTTCAAAAATATTATAATTATCATTTGGCTGTCTTTGGCATGAATTTATAGATTATTGTATAGTACATTAATTGATACATAATTGTAAGCTCTAAAATAAACTGTTTGCAACCAAAACGATGTTTCAGGTTTCTGTCAGAAATACAAAAAAATCATATAAAATAATTGTAAGCCGATACGGTCTCATTCTTGTAAAACAATATTTCAAAAATGGTTCTTTATCAATCCATCAAGTGTGTTAAGCCACCTTAAAGGTGAATTTAAAGGTTGCTTAGAGATTAGCCACCTTAAAGCAGTATACCTTAAAGTTGGCTATAAAGATCGTCTTTATTTAACCTTTAAGCACTTTAAGCTACCTTTAAGACGAACTTAATGATAGATATTCATCCTGCGATTGCTAATTGATTCAAGATTGACATTAGCTATACAATACATTAAAATAAGTTTTTAAAAGCTGAAGAAATGAGTATGATTAATACAAGCTGTATTACAGAATCGCACAAATTTTTGTCTTTTTTTTTTTTATCAATTTCTGCATGAATTACATTTGATTGTTGTATAATATAGTGAAAAAATGGCGTAAAAATTATTTATTATTTTTTAAACAAGGACTATTATATTGAAATATAGTGAAATAACAAATTTAAAAGGCAACGAATGACTACTAAATATAAATTGTCCAAGTTATTCAGTTTAGCATCAAATTATTCAAAATTACTTTCTTAGCTTTTCCTATCTCCTACTATTGATCTATTTGTTGTGTTTATTAATAGTCTGGTTTTTTAGTTTTGTTTTACTACAATAAAATAACATTAGTTAAAAGGTGATACATAACCAATGATTTTGTGTCTTTATATTGAACAAGGCATTGAGGATATACAACTATATTATGGATCTAAAGGTGGTCAGTTATTATATATATATAATATATTAAGTCAAATTCATGCTTTTTGACATTCAATTGAATAAATAACGGTATACTTTGATTATTGAATCAAAATTCGGGAACTTATCTGATGATAACCCAAAATGTACTGTGCAATACCAAAAGACGAAACGATTAACCCACCGAGTCTATTTCATGCAATGGATTCATACAGACAACTGTATCAGAGTCATGATCTATGAGCAGGCGCAGGAAGTCCACAGCGTTCTCTGGTATCGGGTAATGCGTCACTATAAACGCTCTATCATTCAGGTAAGACTAAAAAGAAGATCGAAATCGATATTTAGCAAAGACGATTTGTTAAAGTTTTGTCTAATATATTTGCATCCTCTGGGTATTCGATAATATATTTTATTAAACAGCCGATTATAACATTATTTACTATAAAATGTAGAAGGTTGTAAAGCAAAATACAACGGGATTGATAATGTCATTTTAGTATGTGAATGTGAAAGGGCACACATAAGTACTAACAAACATTTTGATCAAAATATTCTATAAGACTTTAACATTAATGAAATAAACATTAAAAAATGAAAACATTAACAACACTATACTCTCTTTGTATGATTCTCAGATTGTAAATCTTAAGCTTACTTTTGGGTTTTTTTTAGGGGGGGGGTTGGGGGGGTATAAAGATCAGAGACTATGAAACCACTTATACCAATTTTGACCCTCTATTTTAAGTTGATACATGTAAGTATATCTGATATGCTCGTAAATGTACCCACTTGGTCCAACAACGAAGATATTTTATTTATAAATATAAGATGTACTCACTGAAGCATGTATTGCATTGATGAAATTGCCTCGTTTTGCAACAGCTGATGTTAGATACAATAAGTATTTGTCCACTTTAAGAAAAAACAAAAGTTGTTTTGTTATACAAACAGCAACATATAAATAAGGTTTGTTTACCAATCCATCGAGATTAGTCATAAACTTATGAAAAATTAATTATACAGTTTTTCTTTAAACATTATTTTCCTTCATCCGTCATTACATAATCAATGTCTTAAGTACAATATATAGGCCTTAGCTTGTTTAATAAAGCATCTGAGGTTTATTTACACTAACACGTTAACTTTTACTGGTACATGTATGTTTTTATGCACAGCTTTTCGACAACCAGGACAACAAATGACGAACTGTGATTAAAAAAATGATTTTTTATTTCAAAAAAGTAGCTTGTACTCACATGGTAAAACGATATTTTCTCTTTTCTTTCCCAAATGCTGAATCGAGTTCTTGTAATCAGCACTTGTGTATTCTGGCCTAGTTTTTATTAATCTCTACAAATAAATAAAACACAACAAACATCCTTGAAATGTTTATGAATCAATTTACGCTGAACATATAGACATTACAAAGAGGAGGTAACAACTAATTTTTATTTGCCATATGACAACTAATTTTTATTTGCCATATTTATCTGTTACCTCAAACTCCTTTCTAATGCCTGTTTGATTAGCAGGGTGATCTCCTCTCATACTTGTTACTTTCTTTGTAAAGTCAGGAAGACTTTGTGGTTCAAGAGAAGCTTTGAATTTCTCGTTTAACGCCAAAAATATCGTCATGTACTGTTCCTATAAAAAGTTAGTTTGAAAAATATTGTAATTCTATGAAAAGTATTCAAAAAATTTTGAAGGAATTTAATTTTAATGTTTGTCATGGTGGTTTTGAAAAAAGCATACATTTCGGTAACTGTATCCATTGATTGAAACTTTTATTGACTTACATAAGTCTGGACCATGTTCATTCTGTATGTCCTCATGATCTTGACATACTCTGCTACATTGATTTTACCAGACGCTTTACCAGCCTTGTATAGAGCATCCAGAGCAATGTAGGTTCCTGTACGACCAATCCCGGCGCTACAATTGCATATCACTCTTAGTGGAGAAAACATCATCATACTCAATACATTTTTGGAAGATAAATTTTTGGGATTATATCTGTACAATCAAAGTAATTTTGAATCTATTTATCTCGTAAGGTCCATTGTTTTGTTATCCTTTGGGAGAAAATTATAGCTCGCTTCGCTCGCCGTCGCGCAGCGGCGGCGAGCGAAGCGAGCTCTAAGAACCAGTGCGCGCGGGAGAAAGAACGAGCTAAACCTACAGGTTCATCAAGAAAAAAATTGTGTCTACGTCCCATAGTGCTCTGTAATGTTTTTCCCCGTGGTGATATGCCAAAAATGGCTAAAATTTAACTCGTAATTAACGGTGCCTTGAGGTTTGAAGACAGGTTTTGAGTAGCGCATAGATATATTTTACATGCTTCCATTTCTTCGTATTGAGTCGAGATACGTAAACAAATGAATTTAGATTTGAACATGTGACGTCACAGTGATCTCGCGCTAGTTTTCCCGGGATAAATGTAGAGGTGGATCCAACATCTGTAATGCGTGTTCTATAGCTATTTTAGTATAAATTTCGATACCTGCCTTAGATGATTTGTGGGGTTTTTTTTAGTGATTTTTTTTTATTTTGATAGAGAGATCATTATATAATTATATATACAAGAAAGAGTTAAGCTAATTTTTTCGTGCATGAACGGCAATAAGTATAACTAGAGAGGAAATTAAAAAATTTAAAAAATTCATTTTGAACTAAATAATAAAGAATGCAGAGAAAGAATAAACATTTTAAAAAATCTATGCAGATATTGCATATTTTCTAACCATTAATTTGGAAAATTGGAAATTACACACCTACAAACAAGGACCGGGGCACGGATACAACGTATGCCAAAATAAACAAATTTCAGTAAAAAAAAATATGAATCAGGAATTTAAAAAAATGAAAGTCAGATAACAACAAGATACAAAAGCAAAATAATACATACGTACTGTTTTTACACTTTTGACTAAAGTAAACAGAAATTACATTTTACAGACTGATCAATTTTCTCCAGGTGGAAAGAACAGTTAAAAAATTAGGGGGAAGCAAGTCTATGTATTTGGTAGGAATTTTTTAAAACTTAGAAATATTATATAATTCTCTCTCTCTCTCTCTCTATCTCAAAAAAATTCCGTTGATGTTAAATGATAACTGACAAAATATCACTAAGTTGACAATGATGCAAGGTATATGTGTAATTCTTGCGGCTGCGCTCGCCACAACGGTAGCACCGTAAAACATATTATTGGTAAACTGGTATTTATTTTCTTTTTCTACTGTTAATTTAAGTTGTTTTTTTAGAATAGCAATCTAATGCTAAACTGATTTGAACAATGCTTTAGTGTTGTGGTTTTATACAAAACGGGAAGTAGTGATATTATTTAGATTGTTTTATGTACAGTAAGCGACATCGATGCATTTATAAAGGGTTTTTATTGCATACTTAGTAATAAATACACTATTTTTTGCATATGCAAAACAGCTAACTTTATAAATATCTTAGATATGTCATTATTATACGAATGTAATAAATATAATAATTCATACCATTTTCCATATTTCACCCTGTATCAGCCCTCGACCAATACCAGCCTTCGGGTCTTCGGCCATCTCGCTGATACCGGTGTCTCAAGCTGATACAGTATGTACTATGGAAAACAGGTATGTATTATTCACTATTTATCACATTTTTATCTCAATATACGGTGGATATCACTCATGGAATAAATTTTTGATATTCCACTGTGTGTTCTTACTCCACGTGACGTCATAATTAAACATTACGTAGCTTTAGGCAGATTATTGACGTAGAATGAAAAAGTAACAAAATAATTCCGTTGAAAAGTGTAGAGTTATAAATGTGCAGAATTTAATGCTGTTTCAATATTTTTATAAATTGATAAAAATATACCAGAAAATAAAATTTTTGTTTGTTATTCTTCAGGGAACTTTTTTCCATGCTTAAAGTTGTTGACGTCTTGTAGGGAATGTGTTCCGCGGCTCCCAATTATAATGTTTACAGAAAGATTGAGGTTTAACAAAAAATTCAGGTTTAACTTGTGGTAAAACATGTGATAAAAAGAATATCTCATGATTTGCGATGGTTTATGATTTTTATCCAACTCGTTGTGTGTTTTCTATCCGCTCGCCTAGGCTCGGGGATAGAAAACACACAACTCGTTGGATAAAAATCATATATCTCATGATTTGCGATAGTATATGATTTTTATCCAACAAGTTTGTTTTTTGTATCCCCTCGCCAAGGCTCGGTAATAGAAAACACACAACTTGTTGGATAAAAATCATACCATCGCAAATCATGAGAGATCCTATATATACCTGCAGTGTACAAGTATTGGTGATTTAATCTTGTTGTTTCTTGTTCTCATCACGTGACTATGAAAAACAACCAGACGGAGAGGATTGGGCGTCCCGTGATCAGGCCACGTGGTGTAGTGGTATTGGATAACCAAACGTGTCTTTTTTTGCTGATGATTGGAAAGCAAAACATAAATTCAGATCGTAAGATATTTAAATTTTTTGTTCAAAGTATCTTTGTATGATGTATTTAAAAAATGCATAAATCTTATTGAGAGGAAGTTGAAAAAAGAAAACTAAAATACATTTCATTCATTTGTTTACGAATGAAACATTATTTAAGATAAGGTGAAATCATTGAGCATATTTGTTTTTATTATCAGACAAATATAATTTTACCTCTTTGTGGGAAACTGAAAGATTTCTTATGACGTAAAAAGCATATTGTTTTTCCTCCACATTCTTGATGACGATATTTTCATGCAGTCTTGCTTTCATATTTTCTGGCCAGTATTGAGTACATTTCACCTGATTGTAAAATGTGCATTTATGTTTAATTTAAATCTTGTTCTCAATATATATTTCAGATTTATAAAGAGACGTGGTTTCGCAGTTGATTAACCTATTCAGCGAAAATGTCAAAAAGACATTTTGAGTCTTCATGGAAAACGTATTTTCTTTCTGTGTCATATACTTGAACTTACCTTCACTCCCTCTTTCAAGTTGGTCAACATCACAATTTGTGTAACCTTTTCTTGCCATATCATTGTCCAGAAATCGTTAAGAGTGTTCTGTTTCGGACCTACAAAGTCCAAATGTTGAATGCATTTATTGTTTAGTTAACATGTGCTCCAAGTCAAAAACCAGTACTCATGATCGTAGATAAATTAGAATGCAATAGCAATACCTTGTGATGCAATATACACTTTTTCTTCATCCAATCCCTTTAAAAATATATCATAAAATATATGATATAAAACATAAGTACCGAAAAGATTTTACAAAGTATGATTTTAGCAATGAATGATGGAAATGCATTTACTCACGCTGATGTAGTTTGCATTGATATAGTCAGCAGAAACGTCATCGGTTCCTTTCAGTATGACTCTAGAGTGATCATCTGTAATGATGAAAGTATAGACATTAGGATTTCTACAATAGAAGTATATTTATAGATAAATATTTTTGCAACATCTCTTTTTTTATCTTTATTTATTAAAAAAAATCTTTTCAACTATCATTAAGGCATAAACGTACTTACAGCAATGCCCAAATAACAGAACCCCAATATATGGAGACATATAAAACTATTTTTTATTTATTTTATATGTTTTTCTAACGTAATCAATCTCTTAAGAAAGGTTATACGCTTTAATAAAAACTTACACGGAAAAGTAGTTTTGAATCTGTTTTTTACAACATTTTCCTGACGTTTTCCAACTTCACAGGGATGTTGTTCTCCATAAGGTAACATCTGATGAGTAAACATAGTCAACACATTTATTCTAATATTATCTATAAAAGGAGAACTTGTCAGTTAAACAGAAATGTTATTATGTAATGATATCATGTTTCAAATACTTGCAGCATATTCTCTTTTGAATCCATCCTCTTCGTTTTCTTTCTTTTCCATGATTGCATTTTCAAGCTTACTAATCGGAACATCAGAAATGGTTTCTTCGTTTAAATACAAGTCCCCATAGGGATTCTCAATGCCTTCTTCGTCATCGTCGTCATCTTTGACGTCATAATTTTTTGCCGCAGATAGGTCTGATGACGTTTTATTGTCATCTGACTTTGTAGCAGATTTACTCATGGATTCCATATTTGCATTTGTATTAGCAAATCCGGGATTTTCACCTCCGTTGTTCACTGATTAAAAATAGTTTTATTAGAGAGTAGCAATCAAAACGATTTGTTTATAAATGTGTCAAAAGATGTATGGTTCAGGCTGTCTGCTTAATATGGTGCACTCAAATCAGTATATCAATTGTAAAGATTTTCAAAGTGCTGTCCTTTTATAATAAATCTTATTATTATCATCTGATGTCAAACCTGTATGGTTTCTATGCTATCGATAATTTTTTTTTCTTTTCCCGCGTCGTTTGTCTTTTATATCAACATGCTTACAATAAACAAACTAAGACTTACAATGTGTATTTTCTTCCATTCCTGGGATATGTCTTGGAGTTTGTGGTATTTCATTATTAGTGTTTAATCTTCTCCGTCTTAAAATAACATAAAACAAGTACATGTACAATTTTTCTGAGAATGTTCTTCAATGTTATATAATACTGTGGAGTCATTAATATTCGTGGGGGTCACTTTTCGTAGATTGCCAAAAAAAATTACAGGTTCGTGGGGACGTAATTTTGAATATTCTCATATACCTACAAAAGGAAATATGACTTTAGAACTCTAATTTTATGAATTCGTGGAGGATATTAATTCGTGGATGAGAGATACCCACGAATTCAACGAAAATTGAGCCACCACGAAATCTAATGATTCCCCACTAAGTTATTAAGAAAACAAAGTAAAAAAAATATCGATTACTTGTGGATATAACGTATTAGCTTTAATTGATGATTTGCTTTGATACCTTATGAACCCGACGACTAAGACAACGACAACAATAGCGAGGATTAATACGACGACAACAGCAGCGATAGAAGAGTTGTCACCTTCTGGATTCTTTGCTGTACCAATCTGTATGAACAAGTTACATCATGAGGTGATAGTAATGAAAGTATATCTAATGAAAGACGTATGCAATAATCGTTCATTTTATCGTAATTTTTGTTAATTATACGGATTATCAAACATGTCGTTTATTGAAACAAAAAGATGAAAATTGAAATAGAACAAAAATGAAATACAAGTTTACATGTCATTTTGATAAGACCACATGCCAAGTTTCCTTATCAAAATAGCATTATTGTTTCTGCCTTTAATTTATTAGTGTCTCATTAGAAAATCGAAAGAAGAAATGAAATGAAAAATTTATCTGGAGTTTGGTTGATTATATTGTTTTGTCTAGAGGAAAGATGAGATGTTTACTTCGAACAAAATACCTTTTATGAAAGTAAGCTCAATTAAGTATATAATTTTGTGGGATTTCTTGAGTGACTATTTATTAATAAGTTTATGTAGCTTAGATTAATTTGATATCATGACATGTTGAAAATGTGAAAGAGAGATTGTGATAATCCTCTACAGAACATACTTTTTTGAATTGTAATTTTATAAAAAATAAAAATAGAAGCAGTATTATAACGATAATTTAATTTTTCAAGTAAAGGGGAGATGTAATTTGAGAAAATAAAAAAAAAAACCATAAATATTTCTTAAAAACATAACATGTTATACAGGTATTTATTAGGATGGATATAACAAAATCTAACAAGAGGCCCATGGACCACATCGCTCACCTGAGGAACAATAGTCATGATAAAACCAGCTTAATGGAGTTATAAAATAAAATATCTGGAAAATGTAGTATATATATATATATATATATATATATATATATATATATATATATATATATATATATATATATATATATATATAATACATATCTTGAATAGTCTTTTGTTAATAATCAAGTCCCTTTTCTAAAAGGATCATTTTATAGTCATGTTGAGCATTGCAGTTCTCAAAAAAGGTCCTAAACAATTGTTTATATATGGGATATTAACCTACATAAAACTCTGAACCCTTTGTGAGGCCCAAGAATCGTCCATGAGCTATATTCTAATCTATTTTAAAGAATCAGCAATATGTCAAAATAATTGCATATAAGAAGACCCTTAGAAGATTTTTAACGATTTACTCTATATATTCCTATGTAAAAATTTGAACCCCAATTGTGACCCCGCCCTACCCCGGGGGTTGTGGTTTGAAACTTAAATCTACTCTACATGTGAACGCTTTCACACAAGTTTCAGCTTTCCTGACTGATTAATGTCAGAGAAGAGAATTCTTAAAGATTTACCCTATATATTCCTATCTAAAAATTCGACCCTTCATTGTGGCCCCACCCTACCCCTGGGGATCAAACTTAGAACAAACTTAAATTCCATTTACCCAAGGATGCTTTGTGCTACGTCTGGTTGAAAACGGCCTAGTGGTTCTGGAGAAAAAGACGAAAATGTAAAACGTTTACAGACAGACAGACGGACGGACAGACGGATGCCGGACAGAAAGTGATCAGAAACGCTCACTGAGGTGAGCTAAAAAAAATATGTGTCTGTGTCTTGAATGAAGTCATAAGGAAGTTTGTCGCTACAAAACCGTATGGAAAGCCTCAACTGCCTTATGTTGATAATCTTCATAATATGATGATACTTCAACATTATGATGATACTTTAACATTACGTGATGGTAATTTAACATTACATGATGATACTTCAACATTACGTGATGGTACTTCAACATTACGTGAAGGTATTTTAACATTACGTGATGATACTTCAACATTTCGTGATGGTTCTTTAACATTACATGATGATACTTCAAATTACGTGATGATACTTTAACATTCTTCATTATATGCTGACCCCCCCCCCCCCCATTTTTTATTTACTTCTCGAGATTGAGTAGTAGGTCTCCCCCACATATGATCGAAATAGGCAACTTCCCAAAATCATGAAATTCCTAATCCGGGGGAAGGGGCGGGGTTGTTGTTAGCGTAGTACACCTATAACTTCAATTTCATTGTTTATTTTTTAATTTTTACTTTTCAATTTCAATGGTCTCAAAAAAGGGGGGGGGCAACTCCTAGATAACTCACTTTTTTATATGTAGATGTCAGAAAAATCTTTGCTGCGACAAGAAGTGGGGGGGGGGGGCTGATGCCTCGTGCCTGTTACATTGCCCACTCCTACACAGGGAGAGCCCGACAATCCCCATCAGTCCAATCTAACATAAATGACAGAAGTCTTTGTTTAGGTGTTATTAAAATTTTTAGCAATCCGTTCTGACCAAGCGCAAAATGAATGGGTTCTGAATGCACATTTTGGACCAAAAATCCCCTGGGGGACTTTTCGTACCCCATGATTATTATGCTCTGATGGGGAACCCATCGGTCTCAGTGGACCTTAGTTATATCTGATCAATCTCTGAAAAAAAGAATCAGCCCAGTGTTAAAAAACGTTATAGGCATCCACGTGTTTTGAGTTTTAGCGTATTTCGATTTCGAGGCGATGCTTCCCTATTTTTAGAACCATCGCATAAGTAACATCATATAATGAAGAATGTTAAAGTACCATCACGTAATGTTGAAGTATCATCGTGTAATATTAAAGTACCATCACGTAATGTTGAATTATGATCACGTAATGTTAAAATACCATCACAAAATGTTGAAGTATCATCACGTAATGTTAAAGTATCATCACGTAATGTTAAAGTACCATCACGTAATGGTTAAAGTACCATCATGTAATGGTGAAGTATTATCATATCATGAAGATATCAACATAAGGTAGTTGAGGCGTTCCATAAAACTGCTTTATAACTATTAAGGCGAGGCCCGCTATTCATGCTACGCTGTTTTCAAACATCTACGTTACAATGACCACAGTAAAGTAGAAACGCATTTTAAGCAAAAGCTATTACTATTACTATTAAATGTTACTTTTATTATCTACTATTACTTTTATTATTTACTATTACTTTCATCTAACAGAAAGGATATCTAAATCCATGGTTACGGAATGGTACGGCATTTTTTAATGTTATACAAACACAGACAGGGGTGGATCGTATAGAGACAATGTGCTTTTTCAAGACACCGAAATGAAGAAATCATGGCTTTAGACAATGACATACGTCCAATCTGGCGATAGGGAGGGATGAGGTTTCCAGCGGCAAATCAGAAGTTACAATGTACAATGTACTTGAATTTATCATATATCGCTCATTTTGATAAGGCGTCCGAGAATACAATAAGCGCAATTCACTTTGTGAGAACAGTACTCACATGCTCACATGTATTCGACAACATACCGCTTTTTGTTAAAGAATTCAATAATTATAACAATTCTTGTAATAGAACTTCATTTATTTTATTATTTGTTTGTTTCTTATTTTGTATGATACAAATTAAGTTATTGAATCAGACGTTCGTTCAATTAGGGAATGCATTGAGCGGACAGCAACCAACTGTTACTTTTAACCGGTTATAAACCTATGTAACCTATGTACATGTAACAGCAGAGGAACGGACTAATAGTCATAGCGACAAAATCGTTTAATGACTTCATATTTGATTTGAGCAATACAAAACGTAAACCGTTATTTATAGACTTAAGATTGTAAAATACGTTCATTTTCCCTTCTTGTAACTTGTTGCGACACAATCTTTAATGACATTAGATTTGAGCATTACACATCGTACATTGTAAGTCGTTATTTAAATACTTTTAACTGCAAAATAAGTATCAATTATCAATTATGAAACATGGTGAAATGGATCAAATGACTGGATTTATTGTATTTATACAATTGTATTGATGACCAGTGATTTACCAGTTCACACGTTCCTGTTGTGGTACTACACGTGCCATTATTGGCACATATTGTTCGACACGTTTCGTTACAGTTGTATCCAAAGGATCCCCATCTGCAACCTGATTTATGAATTTAAAGAAAAAACAAAAACAACAATATAAATCATTAATTATTTCATTCCAATTTTCCTCATCGGAAGAACTAGAATGTCAAGCATGTAAGCATGTTATATCAAAGCAAACATTTTTGCGATGAAACTCTGTGGACATTCGTTATATAACGAAATGAAACCCAAACAGAACATTTCCCTTTTAGTGTACCTGTGTTAAATATATATGAAAATAATACTTGGTAACTTGTCTGAACTAGTTTATATTTGGGAGAGGGGGGAAGAGCACGTGACCGAATGCGAGACTTCTCGATTTCTCTTCATGTTATTTTATTTAAAATGAAATATACCCTATACTTCAAGACAGTTCACATAATTTTCGTTCATCCTGCAAGACAAAATCACAATGGACGGTCTAAACGATTAAGCTAATGCATTGGGATATTCCCTTTTTTTTTTTTTTTTTTTTTTTGGTTAACTTCATTTGGTCAATGTAGGGTGATTTTTTTCCTACCTTGAGTACAGTTTGTTCCTTCATATCCTGGATCACATCCATTTAGACAGGAGCCGTTAACATGATGACAGGCTTCATTCTGTACACAGTTCCCACATAACTCGGTGCAGCCTTCACCAAATTTACCCTTCTGACACTCTGTAAGCAAGTTTTGTTGCAATTTAAGTCTCTTTCTTTAACACAGAACTAGAAAACCGAATTGAGTTTTTTACATAATGGTATTTAAATATCTATGGAATCTGTGGCAAATCATTTTTAGGTGATAGACTTTTTATTATTACATTTGACGTAAACTGCTTTCCTCATAAAACTGATCATGATTGTATAAAGCGGCTAGGCAATGGAATTAAAAAACCCTCGGCATAAATTATTGTTTATGTTTAAATTTCCGATAACTGTTGTTGAGACATATCTTCGTTTCTTATCGCATGCATAAATTTGTAAACAGAACGGATAGATCCTTACCTATTTTACATTGATCATCACTCCACCCCGCCTTGCATCCTCCTTCACATTTCCCTGTTACCCTGTCACATTTCTTTGGAACACCACAGTTGATACTACATTTGTTCTCACAGTTGTATCCATAAAATCCCGTTAGACACTCTGACAATTCGACAAAATAACATAAAAAATAAAAAAATATTCATTCCTCAAGAAACAAATCGGAAACTTTTCTTGGTACATTTGAAACTCTCTAGAATTATATACGTTCATAAAATGCAAGCTTTAAAAAGTTCCCTGTTTTAATCTATAAAAGAATGTACCGTTTTAAAAGGCAAAAGGAAAGTTGCTTTAACCGCAGAAAAAAACTTAAAATATCAATAACAAACTAACAGATTCAAATCCAATAATATTACCTTGATCACATTGATCACCAAACGTCCCTGCGTCACATCCGTTTGGACAACTTCCGTTCACGTGATTACACTTTACACTGTTTCTACAGTTACCACATGTAGTGTTACACTCCAGACCGTACTTGTTATTAGCACATTCTGCAAGATCAAACCGAAACCAAGTAGGATATAAATAATTTTCTCTTATTAATTAAAAGAAATCAACACAGCAAATGGATAAAAGAATTTCTGAATTGGCTTTTTTTTCGAATTTTAACTGTCTTTTTCACCAGAAATTGCAACTTAGCAATTATATTTTTTAATACATGTTTGCACATACTAGATTTATTTAACCGTGCAGCTTAAAGGGCCATGGTCACATTTTTGGTCAAAAATTATGTTTCGTGGTTCATGTTAACAATGCTTAGAGAGGTATTTCTAATAGTAAATCCAAAGTGGTTGATTATAAGCAATATACAGAGCTCACAATTCTTGTTTTGTAAACAAGGCCCGTGCCGTGTTTTGTTTATTTTTTTTTTTAATTTTGAATGTTAGATTAAGACCTTAAGATGGCTTGACACACCATTGCATTATATGATGGATTGATAAAGAATTATTTTAAAAATGATTTCACAATAATAAGACCGATATCGGCTTTCAATTATTTTATATGATTTTTTTGTGAACCTCGTTATACCTGCGGATATATTTAAAAGCAATTAATTTGGTATCGATTGATGCCCAGTACAATTATCCATAAATACATGTCAAAGACGGCCAAATATCTTTTCATTTCATAAATATTTTTTGAAAAAATCAAAAGTTGTCCATATTTTTTAAACCTATTGATAAAACTGTAATCAACTGTCACTCGCATTAAACAACTGTCATACAATCATAATTTTATTTCAACAAGAAAATGAAACGAAATATTGAAATTCAAGAAAAATAGGAAAATCTTAAACTTGACCTAGATATTCTAATGATAAATCTGTATCCTAAATATCATTCAGTGTGTGCAACCATTGCGATAAAAGTGAACGGAAACTGTAGGTGGAACCGACCGACGAACAGACAGACAGACAGCAGCATACCAATATGTCCTCTCTTCTTCGAAGGGGGATTGTCAATTAAGACATTTTGCCAATAAACAATAAAATGCCTGCACCTGAGTAACTGTTTACATTTTTGGTATTTAAAGTAATTCAACACGCGTGACATGATGTCCGCAAACTATATAACCTGATAAGTCATTATTGTAAAATTAATTAATACCTACTTCCATTTTCTTCCAACTAGAAATAGCAAAAATGAGACTATGAGATAATGGGACAGAACTTATCAGATCGGGGTAACAAAGAACGCAGGTTGAGAGTTATTGTAATGTCTGTGCTTTTTTATGTATATCTATTGTCGTTCAACTGTATTCCACTTGTATCTCAAACGACCGTGCAGTAAACGACTAGCGCGCTAGGTTCCGTTCGTCATCGAAGGCAGGGTTTTTTTGTTTTTCCTAGATGGCCGAATGGTTAGCGCGGTGGTCGCTCATTGCTATGAGTGGGGTCTAGATGTCGTAAGTTCAAGTCCCGGCCAGGGCAAAGGTGGAGCTCCAATAGAGTAAATCTCCCTGTCCTTAATGTATATATATATATATATATATATATATATATATATATATATATATATATATATATATATATCCAAAACACAAAACTATTTTCACTATATATATATATATATATATATATATATATATATATATATATATATCTCCTTCACTATGGATAGGTATATATAGATTTTCAGAGGTCGTGAGTCCCAGCCCCGGCCGGCCGGAGGTGGAAATCCGATAAAGTGAATTTCCTTGTGCTTTATATATATATATATATATATATATATATATATATATATATATATATATATATATATATATATAAAGCACTCAGCCATCTAGGCAAGACAAAACTCTTGCTTTATATGACGATATATATATATATATATATATATATATATATATATATATATATATATATATATAATAAGCACAAACATTGCAATAACTCTCAAAATGACATATACCTGCCCATAGTGAATGATATAGATATACATAAAGCACAGAGAAATTCACCTTATTGGAGCTCCACCTCCGCCCCGGCCGGGGCTTGAACTCACGACCTCTGGAACCCATTCTCCTAGCAGTGAGCGGCCACCGCGCTAACCACTACGCCATCTAGGCAAGACAAAAATCTTGCTTTCGATGACGAAGGGAACCTAGCGCGCCGGTCGCTCACTACACGGTCGTTTGAGATACAGGTGGAATACAGTTAAACAATTTGAGAGGATCGGGACGATACACATTGCATAGATATATACATATATAATAAGCACAAACATTGCAATAACTCTCAAATTGACATATACCTGCCCATAGTGAATGATATAGATATAACAGAGAAATTCACCTTATTGGAGCTCCACCTCCGCCCCGGCCGGGGCTTGAACTCACGACCTCTGGAACCCATTCTCCTAGCAGTGAGCGGCCACCGCGCTAACCACTACGCCATCTAGGCAAGACAAAAATCTTGCTTTCGATGACGAAGGGAACCTAGTGCGCCGGTCGCTCACTACACGGTCGTTTATATATATATATAACATCGATTTACTGCCTATCCGTAATACAAAAAACATTTACCTTTCTCACATCTTGGTCCAGTATATCCTGGAACACAGCCCAGACACGTTCCATTCACAATGTCACAGTGACTTTCCTGACAGTTCTTTGGACACGGTAAAGAACAGTTCTCTCCGTAATATCCGGGATTTTTACAACCTAATCAAAATTGCGTTTATATTAATAGAATTTAAAAAAAAATTAATTCCACTTAAAAAGATAAAACACCGATTCATTTTCCCCTTCTTCAATTGATATGGGATTTGTCTTGGAGCAATAAATCTTTTTGTAAACTCATATCTATACATTCTATAGTGTGTCATAAGATATTTTTGCCGCATATTTTTTTAAACTATTCGATATTTATAAATACCTCATGGTTCATAAGATGTTCATTCGATAGTATGAAAAAATCCCAAGATTTCCCCCTTTGAAACGCCCCCTCAAGCTTGTCGGGTATTAATACACGGTTAAAAAAAAAGTCTACGGGGTTTTTCCATTGCTAAGGGGATTGAGACGCCCGGATGATAACGTTGAAAAATTGCGCGAGGTGTCCCGAGTACTTCCGAATGGAGAAAAGATGTCAACATTCCCCATTATAAATCTCCAAAGAAAATCTGTTTTCGTTCCTGTGAATTTTTACATGGGAAAAATGCTAATGTGTGAATGAAGTTATCTTTGGAAATTTTCCCTTTCATCGATTTCAATTGCACTTCTTTCACAGGTGTGTGTATTTTTATTAAAAATCGTCCAAATGTGCAGGATAAATATTTTGGGACAGACTATAGTCGCTTGATATATATCTATAATTATATAAATATTGTTCATTTCTATTACTGTGTTGAATATCAAAACAAAGTAAGTACTTAGCAAAAAGACTTGTTATCCAGTAATTAATTAACAAAATCAGTGAGATATTCCAGGTAAAGGTTTTAAAAATCTCACCATGCACTTCTAACTCGCATAGTTCGTTGTATGCACCGTCCGTAGAATACCCATCAGGCAATGGGGAGTAAGTTCTATTGTTGTAGTAGATGACGTATCTCCCGTGTGTAGAACAGTCGATGATCGTATTGTTTGGTATTGTATCTCTGGTGTACATTGTGTCTTTAAAACATAATGTTCCATCCTCTTTGTCGGTAGTGTTTGATATATAAACCGAAAATCCCAAAAATCTGGCCGAATATCCGTTACTGCTACCTTCAAAAATGAAAGGAATATAACTTGTACCCCGTATTTCTCAAGTGCATAATATATGTGTTAAAAAAAATTATTTCATTTTTATAATAGTTTAAATTATTCTAGTATATCTTATCTAAAGTAAAAAATATTCTTTTACTACCTGGATTTCATATATGTGAAGACTTTGGGATAGAAAAACGTGCTGGTAAATTTCATCAACATTAATTTGTAAATGCTTTTCAAAAGTGCAAAACAAAAAAGAAAATATTGTTTTAAATATACCCCAGGGAGCATTATCCGTCCTATACTGTATAAAGATATGGTGTACACTAAGTTCTTCTCCCAGGTCTACCCGCCATTCTGCCGTTGATATGAAGTTGGCCGATATCGTACACTGTCCGCCATTAGCAGACAGGATTGAATACTTTCCGTCCACAGCAAGCGTTGCTCCCCATTTAGAGTCACTGTAAGGGTTCTTCTGCCATGCTGGTTTGTTCAATGCGATATTTTCTATATAATAAAAGTAAGCAAGAAAGATGCATTCATTTATGATATATGTGATAAGGGGATTGGTGATTCATAACTGTATTTCGGTTGCGTATGTAATGTTCAGATAATTGATGCTTAATTAACTTAAATGATAACATAAATATGCTTAATCGCTAGCTGAAGAGTGCATGGGTCCCGAGGTCTAGAATTAAATCCACGGGCGGGTTGGAGGTGAATTTTAAAGGTCTTCCGTCTCCAACGGAAGACCTTGTACTTTTTTCATTATTATTTTTAGGGTCTTCCGTTTCCAACGGAAGACCCTATTGTTATTCTACGGTTTCTTTTTCTTTATTAGGGTCTTCGGTTTCTTTCTATTATTATTAAGGTCTTCCGTTTCCAACGGAAGACCTTATTGTTATTCTTCGGTTCTTCTTCCCTATTATTAAGGTCTTCCGTTTCCAACGGAAGACCTTATTGTTTTCGTACTGTTTATTATTATTTTTTTTTCCAAATTTTGTGCACGAGATTTCTCGGAAACTACTCAACCGATCTCAACAATTTTTTCACAGATGATGGGACATTATCTGAATTTTATATGTTTTTGATTTTTTTGTCGTCGTCACTTCCGGTCCGGATTTGCGGCCGATTTTGTAATTGTTTACGACCTATTTTGTGCAGAGCTGATCTCAGAAACTATTAGAGATATGACTTTGAAATTTTCAGGATAGGTAAACCATAGTTTGAGGTTGTGCACAATATAGTTGTTTTGCAACAGTGGCGCCATTCCGTGGAGCTCACTTAGGCACGAAAATGGGGTACAAATTTTGAATCAAAATTTTCATACGTTTTGATCTGTATCTCTTTAGCAGTTGATATTTTGTTAAGATATATAGAACAAAAGAAGAAGAGAATCAAACGTTTTATCCAACAAAAGCAAGAAAAAGGTGCTGGCCCTTTTTATTAAGGGCCAAGAGACTCGTAAAGTCTATTACAAATAATTTGAAAACGATAAATATTTTGTTATGCATTATAGAATCAAAGGTGTTGATCGCTACAATATCTGTTTGAAAAAGTCATCGTCAGTGGTATGTCTGACGTAATTAGGAATTTTTATTCATTATCTTAATTTTTTTTATGGGGGGGAGGGGAGGGGGGATTAATTCTGAAATTGTATCGATATTCCATGGTATCATTTAAAATGAAAAAAAAATCGGACGGAAGACCTACTCGTTTCTCGTAACGAGGTCGTATCTAGTTATTTTTCTTTTTTTTCTTACAAATTTTGTGTACGCGAGTTCTCGGAAATCGCTCTGCCGATTTTCATGAAACTTTCAGATCTAATAGATATTGATCTGAACCTCATTGGAAATTTTTTATTTTGATGACGTCATTTCCGTTTTAGAGATATTGACGTTTTAGCGATTTTTAGAGGGTGAACTTGTCATTTGAACTCCTCCTAAACGATAAAAGATATCAAATTCAAATTTTCAGGAATTGTAGACGAATGATTGTAATTTTGTCTAATGTGAGCCATTTATGTCTGGCTCATAAGGCGCCGAAGCTCGCCTGGACCCGAAATTTGAGATATAAAAATGTAGTGATTTTTCTCGGTTTTCTTTATGTATCTCTTTTCTCGAAAATATTTTGTTAAGACATGTAGAGCAATTAAAATTAATTTTTACAAGAGCTTTCATTCGACATCAAGAAAATTAGGGGCTAAAACGTCTCTGAAGTCTTCCTTCCATAGCACTTTACTGAGAAATTATTTGTAATATGTTAAAGAAGGAAAAATGTTCATCTTAAAGTTATCTAATTATTCATTATAGAAACAATTTCATGCGTTACATAATTAGGGGTTTTAAGGGGCCAGAAGTCCAAAATCTCGATCACTTATATCACAAAAAGGACAAATATTTTGAAAAGCAATATAGAATAAAAGATGCTTAGAATGTTGTTCTAAACAATATTCAACCATCAAAATTTCGTTCTGTGGCCCCAATAAGGAGATAAGGGGTCGGCCCCTAAAACGTTCTTTCCCAGATAGCCCAAGAACGGTAGCGAATTTCTAAACACTTGTTGAACAAAATATGTTTAATATCAAAAGACCTTTCATTTCACATCAAGAAAAAGGGGCTGGCCCCTCAAATTAGGGGCCTAAAGGGCTCTGAAGTCTTTCTACCATATCACTTTGGTGAGAAGTAATTTGTAATATGTTTAAGAAGCAAAAATGTTCATTTTACACTAATGGAACTATACATTATAAAAAAAATATCAGGCGTTACGTAATTAGGGGTTTTAAGGGGCCAGAAGTCCAAAATTTCGATCACTTATATCACAAAAAGGACAAATATTTTGAAAAGCAATATAGAATGAAAGATGCTTAGAATGATGTTCCAAACAATATTCAACCATCAAAATTTCGTTCTGTGGCCCCAATAAGGAGATAAGGGGTCGGACCCTAAAACGCTCTTTCCCAGATAACCCAAGAACGGTAAAAAATTTCTAAACATTTGTTGAACAAAATATGTTTAATATCAAAAGAACTTTCATTTGACATCAAGAAAAGGGGCTGGCCCCTAAAATTAGGGGCCAAAAGGGCTTTGAAGTCTTTCTTACATATAACTTTACTGAGAAGCAATTTGTAATATGTTTAAAAAGCAAAAATGTTAATCTTACAGTTATGCATCCATATATGATAAAAAAAATTCTCATATATTACGTAATTAGGGGATATAAGGGACTAAAAGTCTTTTGATAATAACTTTTAATTGTGAAATATTTTGTAATACATTATAGAAGCAATTATATTCATCGAAACACTGTAGACCTATAAATGACAATTACTCCTTTGTTACGTAATTATAGGGTTTAAGGGGCCAGAAGTCCGAAAGTTTGATTTTCAATATATTAAAATGGAAAAAAAAATTCGAAAAGTAATATTGAACAAAAGATACTCAAAATAATGTGCTTAACAATATGCAACCATCGTTTTGTTACCCGGTCCCTAAAAAGAATTATAGGGCCGGCCACTAAAATGATCTCTTCCAGATATCTCGAGAACGGTATATAATTTCTAAACATTTGTTGAACAAAATCTGTTTGACATAACATGAGCTTTATTTTGATATTAAGAAAAAGGGGCTGGGTCTTCAAATTCAAGATCCAGTGTGTATATAAGGGGTATATAATCCTTCATCCATCGCTCCTTTAGATCCCCCCGCATTTCCTGATATGTTTCGTTGATGAAGATCAAAGGCAATTTCATTTCCTTTTCTAAAAATCGGACGGAAGACCTCCTCGTTGCTTGCAATGAGATCATGTCTAGTTTTTTTTTCGTTTTCTTTTTTTCTGACTCATTTCGGCTTTATAACTCAAAAAGTTTTCAACCGATTTAAATGAAACTTTCAGAGATTATGTGCAACTGTTATGCCTCAAAGATTTCAAAGTTTCGATGACAACGTCATTTCCGTTTTTACGTTACGTCGTTTTTAAAATTTTAAAAAAATCATCTTGTCCAGGGGATTTCTCAAAAACGCTTTAAGATAGAGTCTTGAAATTTTCTGTGGTTATGAATTTGTCAATTTACCTGTGCAATAAGGCTGGAAATGGAAATCCGTACCTTCCGGTTGAAACCGGAAGTGAATCAAATTTTTCAAAAAATTGAATTTGTTGATCAAATCAAAAACGTATACGTGTTTTGTAGAGCTGATTTGGCTGAATTAAATACTGAAAACCGTTTGAAAATCAAACGATGCATTACAGAGATATTGGGGTTCAAAAATTGATTTTTCCGGAAATTTTGCTTCCGCATTCTCGGTTAAGAAAATAGTCTTAAGTTCAAAGTTAAATAAACTCGTACCTAAAATAATTCGAAAATTGTTGAGTTGTACTTGAACACATTCGGATTTTTTTTTTGTTAAGTCGTTCTTGAAATTTTTAAGGGTTTTGTTAATTCGTACTTAAAATCATTCGGATTTTGTTAAGTCGTACCAAGAATTTTCGAATTTTTTTTATCTTGTTGTTTAAGTTACTTTTGTTATTAGTTTAAGAGCTCTGCTTCTTAAAGGAACTTTAAACTTTACTTTCGACATTAACGGAAGACCCACTCGTTGCTTTGCAACGACCTTTGCTCTAGTTATTATTATTTTTTTTCTGAACTTTTTCGGACGCTATTACTCGTGAACTACTGGACCGATTTGCATAAAATTTGCAGGACAGATAGAACATCAAAAGTACTTGAGGTTATCAAATTTTGGCCTGATGACGTCACTTCCGGTTTAAGATTTTGAGGATTTAGTGAATTTTTAAGGACCATTTTGTCCACCTAACTCCTCCAAAACTAATTAAGATAAAATCATGAAACTTTCAGGGATAGTAGATGAATGTCTGTAGATGATTCTCTGGGTTTGATATTGTGGAAAACGCGCAAGGCGCCGAAGCTCGCCTGAGCTCGAAATTGGCAGTAAATTTTTTCCCTAAATTTTTGCACATTTTCTAAATTATTTCTGATTGTGTAAAAATTTTGTTAAGACATGTAATGCAAAACTTGTTCATATTTACACGCTCTTTCATTTGATATCATGAAAAAGGGGCTGGCCCCTCAAATTAGGGGCCACGAGGGTTCTAAAGAATTTTTATAATAACTCTTTAATGAAAAATAATTTGTTATATATTAAAGAAGCAAAAATGTTTATTGTACAGTAGTTTATCTATACAGTACCATACCGAAGTCATATGTTACGTAATTAGGGGTTTTAAGGTGCCAGAAGTCCAAAACTTTGATCATTTATATCTGAAAAAGGAGAAATATTTTGTGAAGCATTGTAAAAGAAAAGTTGCTCAGAATAATGTTGTCAACCTTATGCTACCTTTAATTTTTTGGTTTTTGGCCCCAGTAAGGAGTTTAGGAGTCGGCCCCTTAAACACATTTGTTCAGATATCTTTAGAACGGTCAACAATTCTTGAACACTTGTTAAACAAAATGTGTTTATATTTACAAGACCTTTTATTTGATGTCAAGAAAAAAGGGCTGGCCCCTCATATTAGGGGCCAAAAGGGCTCTAAAGTCTTTTTATAATAACTCTTTACTTAAAAATAATTTGTTATTAATTATAGAAGCAAAAATGTTCATTGTACAGCAGTTTATCTAAGCAGTACCATAACTAAGTCATATGTTACGTAATTAGGGTTTTCAAGGGGCCAGAAGTCCAAAACTCTGATCATTAATATCTAGAAAAGGAGAAATATTTTGAAAAGCATTGTAGAAGAAAAGTTGCTCAAAATAATGTTTTAAAAAATATAATACCTAAAAATGTTTTGTTGGTGGCGCCGGTAAGGAGTTTAGGGGTCGGCCCCTAAAACACATTTGTTCAGATATCTTTAGAACGGTCAACAATTCTTGAACACTTGCTGAACAAAAAATGTTTATATTTGCGAGACCATTTGTTTGATATTAAGAAAAAGGGACTGACCCCTCAAAGCCGGGGCCAGAAGGGTTTCAAAGTCTTATTATAATTACTTTTTTAGCGATAATTTGTTATTAATTATAAAAGTAAAAAATAAGAGCCTATTAAGCTTACTTTAAAGCTGAAATCCGTTTGAAAATCTGACGATGCATTACAGAGATACTGGGGTTTAAAAATTGATTTTTCCGGAAATTTTAATTCCATTTTCTTGGTTAAGAAAATAGTGTTATGTTCAAAGTGAAATTAACTCGTACCTAAAATAATTCGATAATTGTTAAATCGTACTTAAACACATTCGGATTTATTTTTGCTAGGTTGTCTTGAAATTGATAATTTTTTTGTTAATTCGTTCTTAGAATCATTCGGATTTTGTCAAGTCGTACCAAGAATCATTCGATTTTTTCTTTTTGTTTTAGTTTCTCATGTTTATTGGTTTAAGAATTCTGCTTCTTTGAGGAACTTCTAGCTTTACTTTGGACATTAACGGAAGACCCACTCGTTGCTTTGCAACGAGCTTTGCTCTAGTTAGGGTCTTCCGTCTTCAGCGGAAGACCCTTCTATTATTCTATTGTTTCTTTTTCACTTTTCTTATTAGGGTCTTCCGTTTCCAACGGAAGACCCTCTTGTTATTCTACTGTTTCTTTCTATTATTATTATTATTCTTAATATTCTTTTTCTGCCTTCTTTAAAGCTTTATTTCTCGAAAACTATTCATCCGATTTGCACCAAATTTTCAGGACCTATACAGCATCGTAGGGGACGAATGTTTTTAGTTACAGTTTTTGATGACGTCACTTCCGGTTTAAGATATTGACGATTTAATGAAATTTTAAGGGTCATTTTGTCCACGCAACTCCTCTGAAACTATTCACGATAGAAAGTTGAAATTTTCAGGGAGTGTAGATGAAAGTCTGTAGATGTACCGCATTGTTTTATAATATGGATAATACGCAAGGCGTTGAAGCTCGCCTGAGGTCAAAAATTGACACCAATTTTTTTTACAAAAATTTTGCACATTTTCTGAAATATTTTTAAACCTGTCAATATTTTGTTAAAACATGTAATGCAAAAGTTGTTTCTATTTCCACGGGCTTTCATTTGATATCAAGAAAAAGGGCCTGGCCCCTCAAATTAGGGGCCAAGAGGGCTCTAAAGTCTTTTTGCAATAACTCTTTACTGAACAATAATTTGTTATCAAGTATTGAAGCAAAAATGTTTATTGTACAGCTTTTTATCTAAACAGTACCATACCTAAGTCATATGTTACGTAATTAGGGTTTTCAAGGGGCCAGAAGTCCAAAACTCTGATCATTAATATCTATATAAGGAGAAATATTTTTAAAAGCATTGTAGAAGGAAAGTTGCTCAAAATAATGTTTTTAACAATATGATACCTAAAATATTGTTGTTGGTGGCCCCATTAAGGAGTTAAAGGGTCGGTCCCTAAAACACAGTTGTTCAGATATCTTCAGAATGGTTAACAATTCGTGAACAGTTGTTGAACAAAATATGTTTATATTTGCGAGACCTTTCATTTGATATCAAGAAAAAAGGGCTGGCCCCTCAAATTAGGGGCCAGGAGGGCTACAAAGTTTTTTTATAATAACTATTTCCTGAAAATAATTTGTTATATATTATTGAAGCAAAAATGTTCAACTTATTAAGCTTAATTTACATCTGAAATCCGTTTTAAAATCGGATGATGCATTACAGAGATATAGGAGTTTAAAAATTGATTTTTCCGGAAATTTTGATTCCACATTCTTGGTTAAGAAAATAGTGCTATGTTCAAAGTTAAATTAACTCGTACCTAGAATGATTCGATATTTGTTAAGACGTTCTTTAACACATTCGGATTTTTTTTGTCAATTCGTTCTTGAAATCGTTAAGGTTTTTGTTAATTTGCACTTAAAGTCATTCGGATTTTGTTAAGTCGTAACAAGAATTATTCGAATTTTTATATCTTTTTGTTTAATTACTCCTGGTATTGGCTTTAGAGCTCTGCTTCTTACAGGAACATCTAGCTTTTCTTTCGACATTAACGGAAGACCCACTCGTTGCATTGCAACGAGCTTTGCTCTAGTTATTATTCTTTTTTTTTCTTACCGATTTTGTGCAGACGATTTCTCGGAGATGGCTCGATTGATTTCATTTAAATTTTTAGGATCAACGCAGTTTAATCTGAAGTTTATTGTTTTTTAACCATTTTTTAATATACACTTCCGGTCGGAAGTTATTGTCCGTCTAAGATTTTAAAAAGTCAATTTTGTCTGTCAGGTTTCTCAAAAACGAGTAAAGATAAAGGGCTGAAATTTTCAGAGATGATAGATCTATCTTTTTTCTGGTGCACCTCGGTCAACAGAATGCCAGCCGTCACTTTCGGTCGTCACCGGAATCAAATTTTAAAAATTTTAATTTTTCGACTTTTTCATTTTTTAATATTTTTCTTTGAATTTTTTATAGTTGATAGTGACCCTTTTACTGATTCAGAATATGTAATTTGTTTTAAAATCGATCAAAGCATTCTCGAGATATTAAGCGTCAAAGTCCTGAAGCGAGATCCCGAGTAGCTCAGTCGTTATGGTCGTGGACAGTGCCCAGGCGACCCGGGTTCAAGCCCCGAGTGCCGAGAAATTTTTTTTTCGTTTTTTTTGGGTAGACTCACAATTTTATCTTTAAAACGATGAGTTTTATCTCATTTATTCAAAAATCGGACGGAAGACCCACTCGTTGCTCGCAACGAGAACGATCTAGTTATTAGGGTCTTCCGTTTCCAACGGAAGACCCTCTTGTTATTCTACGGTTTCTTTTTATTATTATTAGGGTCTTCCGTTTCCAACGGAAGACCCTCTTGTTATTCTACGGTTTCTTTTTATTATTATTTTATATTATTTTTCCTCTGACATTTTTCGAGAGCTATAACTCAAAAACTATTTGGTCGATTTTCACCAATTTACAGGACTGATAGAAAATAAAACGTGCTTGCGATTATAAGATTTTGAGCTGATGACGTCACTTCCGGTTTGAGATTTTGAAGATTTTGTGAATTTTTAAGGACCATTTTGTCCACGTAACTCCTCCGAAACTAAGGGGTATAGAAACATGAAACTTTCAGGAATATGTAGGTGGATGTCTGTAGATGATCCTCTGTATTTGACATTGTGAAAAATACGCACGGCGCCGAAGCTCGCCCGAGGTCGAAAATTAGCACCAAAATTTTTGGCAAAATTTTAACACGTTTTGCAAAATATCTTTTAACCTGTAGATAATTTGTTAAAACATGTAATGCAAAAGTTGTTAAGATTTACACGAGCTTTTGTTTTCTTTTAATAAAAAGGGGCTGGCCCCTTTAATTAGGGACCAGGAGGGCTCTAAAGTCTTTTAATTTTAACTCTTTACTGAGCAATAATTTGTCATTAATTATAAAAGCAAAAATGTTCATTGTACAGTTGTTTATCTACACAGTACCTTATTTTAAACATTTGTTACGTAATTAGGGGTTTCAAGGGGCCAGAAGACCGAAACTTTGATCATTAATATCTTGAAAAGGAGAAATATTTTGAAAGGCAATGTTGAATAAAAGTTGCTTAAAATAATGTTCTTAAGAACATGTGACCTTAAAATTTATGGTTTATGGCCCCAGTAAGGAGTTTAAGGGTCGGCCCCTAAAACACTGTTGTTCAGATTTCTCCAAATCGGTCAACAATTTCTGAACACTTATTAATCAAAATATGTTTATATTAATGAGATCTTTTATTTAATATCAAGAAAAAGGTGCTGGCTCCTCAAATTAGGGGCCAAGAGCGCTCTAAAGTCTTTTTATTATAACTCTTTACTGAAAATAATTTGTTTTTAATTATAGAAGAAAAAAGGTTCATTGTACAGCTGTTCATCTATACAGAACCATACTAAAGTCATATGTTACGTAATTAGGGGTTTCAAGGGGCCAGAATTCCAAAACTTTGATCATTATTATCTTGAAAAGGAGAAATATTTTGAAAAGCATTGTATAACAAAAGTTGCTCAAAATAATGTTCTTAACAATGTGATACCTAAAAATTTTTCGTTGGTGGCCGCAGTAAGGAGTTAAAGGGTCGGCCCCTAAAACACAGTTGTTCCGATATCTCTATAACGGTTAACAATTCGTGAACACTTGTTGAACAAAATATGTTTATATTTGCGAGACCTTTCATTTGATATCAAGAAAAAGGGGCTGACTCCTCAAATCCGGGGCCGGGAGGGCTTCAAACTCTTTATAAAAACCTTTTTCAGAGCGATATTTTGAAAAATAAGAGCTTATTAAGCCTAATTTAAAACTGAAATCCGTTTTAAAATCGGACGATGCATTACAGAGATATAGGGGTTTAAAAATTGACTTTTCCGGAAATTTTGATTCCACATTCTTGGTTAAGAAAATAGTGTTATGTTCAAAGTTCAATTAACTCGTACCTAGAATGATTCGATATTTGTTAAGTCGTGTTTAAACACATTCGGATTTTTTTTGTCAAGTCGTTCTTGAAATCGGTAAGGTTTTTGTTAATTCGTACTTAAAGTCATTCGGATTTTGTTAAGTCGTACCAAGATTTATTAGATTTTTTATATCTTTTTGTTTTAAAACTCCTGGCATTGGTTTTAGAGCTCTGCTTCTTACAAGAACATCTAGCTTTTCTTTCGGCATTAACGGAAGACCCACTCGTTGCTTTGCAACGAGCTTTGCTCTAGTTATTATTATTCTTAATATTCTTTTTCTGCCTTCTTTAAAGCTTTATTTCTCGAAAACTATTCATCCGATTTGCACCAAATTTTCAGGACTTATACAGCATCGGAGAGGACAGATGTTTTTAATTAAATTTTTTGATGACGTCACTTCCGGTTTCAGATATTGACGATTTAATGAAATTTTAAGGGTCATTTTGTCCACGCAACTCCTCTGAAACTATTAACGATAGAAAGTTGAAATTTTCAGGGATTGTAGATGAAAGTCTGTAGATGTACCGCATTGTTTTATAATATGGATAATACGCAAGGCGTTGAAGCTCGCCTGAGGTCGAAAATTGACACCAATTTTTTTTACAAAAATTTTGCACATTTTCTGAAATATTTTAAACCTGTAAATATTTTGTTAAAACATGTAATGTAAAAGTTGTTTCTATTTCCACGGGCTTTCATTTGATATCAAGAAAAAGGGGCTGGCCCCTCAAATTAGGGGCCAAGAGGGCTCTAAAGTCTTTTTGCAATAACTCTTTACTGAACAATAATTTGTTATCAAGTATAGAAGCAAAAATGTTCATTGTACAGCTTTTTATCTATAGAGTACCATACCTAAGTCATATGTTACGTATTTAGGGGTTTCAAGGGGCCAGAAGTCCAAAACTCTGATCATTAATATCTTAAAAAGGAGAAATATTTTGAAAAGCATTGTAGAAGAAAAGTTGCTCAAAATAATGTTCTCAACAATATGATACCTAAATTTTTTTTGTTGGTGGCCCCAGTAAGGTGTTTAAGGGTCGGCCCCTAAATCAAAGTTGTTCAGATATCTTTAGAAAGGTCAACAATTTGTGAACACTTGCTGAACAAAATATGTTTATATTTGCGAGACCCTTTCTTTGATATCAAGAAAAAGGGGCTGACCCCTCAAATTAGGGACCAAAAGGGCTTCAAAGTCTTTTTATAATAACTTTTTTTTGAGCGATAATTTGTTATTAATCATAAGAGCAAAATATAAGAGCTTATTAAGCTTAATTTAAAGCTGAACTCCGTTTTAAAATCTGACGATGCATTACAGAGATATTGGGGTTTATAGATTGATCTTTCCGGAAATTTTGATTCCACATTCTTGGTTAAGAAAATAGTGTTATGTTCAAAGTTAAATTAACTCGTACCTAAAATCACTCGATAATTGTTAAATCGTATTCAAACACATTCGGATTTGTTTTTGCTAGGTCGTTCTTAAAATTGATAAGGTTTTTGTTAATTCGTACTTAAAATCATTCCGATTTTGTTAACTTCTATCAAGAATAATTCGATTTTTTTTCTTTTTGTTTTAGTTTTTCATGTATATTAGTTTATGAATTCTGATTCATACAGGAAGTTCTAGCTTTACTTTCAACATTAACGGAAGACCCACTCGTTGCTTTGCAACGAGCTTTGCTCTAGTTATTATTATTATTCTTTTTCTTTATTTTTCTGACTTTTTTGAAGCTTCATATCTCAAAAAGTTTTCAACCGATTTCAACGAAACTTTCAGAAGTTATGTGCCTTTATCGTCCCTTTACGCTATTAAAGTTTCCATAACAAGGTCACTTACGTTTTTACGTTACGTCAATTTTAAAATTTTAAAAAAGTGATTTTGTCCAGGGGATTTTTCAAAAACGCTTTAAGATAGAGACTTGAAATTTTCTGTGTTTGTTCATTTATTTTTTTTATTTGGAAATAAGGCTGGATTTAACATTCCGTCACTTCCGGTTGAAACCGGAAATTTTTAAAAATTTTCAAAATTTTGAATTTTTTGTTGGAATTTTAACAAGTATTCCTTTTAAAGGAATGATCGGCATGTAATATCATTGGTCAGATCTGTTAATGTTATTGCTAGCGCTCTCGAGCGCTAGCAACTACCTTAGTCTTTTTCATTGGAATACGCATGCTTGACTCCATAGTAGGGGATTCTGGGAATATTGTACTACTGTAGATAAACTGTACCATTTGAATTTCGTTTTATCATCATCACAAGAAGTTGTTTAATTGTAAATATCAAAGTAACAGTATCTTAGGTCTTATAATGCCAAGCTTTTTTTTTAAATTTTATAATAATAGTTAGCTTTATCTTAACTATCTTCAAGCTCGGAAAACAACATCGTATATGTTTTCCGAGCTTGCCGGAAAGGCCCGAGAAGATACGATTGCCAATGGTTCTTGAAAATGTTCACCTCGAAATTCCGTTGTGAACCCCACTCAAGATTCACAATTCTAAATTAAGACCCCACTCAGCTCAATTCCAGTACACCACTGTGCCTTCCTGTTGTTAATTAATCGATTTAAAAATTTAAACCAATGTTTTAGAAATCTGCTTCTGTGTTTTATGATGACTGCAGCGCTAGCTTACCAATCTTTTTAAAAGATAAGCTTGTAGGAAAGCATACCGCTACATGCTTTATGCTATACAGCACCGTTTTGTTGATTTCCGAAATAGCAAGGCATGAATAAGCTTTACTTTTAGTAGGCGAATTATTCTTCCGATAAATATTCTTACGCATATGTGAAGAAAAACATGATTTGAATCATTAGGTATGTAACTGTATGAATGATGTATTTTTAAGGCAAACGGATAAGAACAACAATTTTAGTAATCTATGTATAATTAAACATTTAAATGAGGTTGTCATTGCATAGTAAAAAAAAGTAGTGCAAGGCGCAATGCGTGCGCAAATAGTAAAATCTGCCGGATGCCTCATATGGACACAACTGTGATCGGCCGAAGCCGATCACAAAAATTAATGATCTTTGTAGAATTTATAATTCTAAATACGAAACTGAAATCCGTTTTTAAATCGGACGATGCATTGCAGAGATATTTGGGTTCAAAAATTGACTTTTCTGGAAATTTTGATTCCGCGTTCTTGGTTTAAAAAATAGCGTAAAGTTCAAAGTGAAATTAACTCGTACCAAAAATAATTCGATTTTTGTTAAGTCGTACTTTGACACATTCGGATTTTTTTGTTAAGTCGTTCTTGAAATTGTAAAGGTTTTTGTTAATTCGTACTAAAATCATTCGGATTTTGTTAAGTCGTACCAAGAATTATTCGATTTTTTATCTTTTTGTTTTAGTTACTGTTGTTATTGGTTTAAGAACGTTGCTCCTTACAGGAATATTATCTAGCTTTACTCTAGACATTAACGGAAGACCCACTCGTTGCTTTGCAACGAGCTTTGCTCTAGTTTTATATTATTTTTCCTCTGACATTTTTCGAGAGCTATAACTCAAAAACTTTTTGGTCGATTTTCACCAAATTTACAGGACTGATAGAACATAAAAGTTGCTTGCGATGATAAAATTTTGAGCTGATGACGTCACTTCCGGTTTGAGATTTTGAAGATTTTGTGAATTTTTAAGGACCATTTTGTCCACGTAACTCCTCCGAAACTAAGGGGTATAGAAACGTGAAACTTTTAGGAATATGTAGGTGGATGTCTGTAGATGATCCTCTGTATTTGACATTGTGGAAAATGCGAACGGCGCCGAAGCTCGCCCGAGGTCGAAAATTAGCACCAAAATGTTTGGCAAAATTTTAACAGGTTTTGCAAAATATCTTTTAACCTGTAGATAATTTGTTAAAACATGTAATGCAAAAGTTGTTAAGATTTACACGAGCTTTTGGTTTTTTTTAATAAAAAGGGGCTGGCCCCTTTAATTAGGGGCCAGGAGGGCTCTAAAGACTTTTAATTTCAACTCTTTACTGAGCAATAATTTGTTATTATTTATAGAAGCAAAAATGTTTATTGTACAGTTGTTTATCTACACAGTACCTTATTTTAAACATTTGTTACGTAATTAGGGGTTTCAAGGGGCCAGAAGACCAAAACTTTGATCATTAATATCTTCAAAAGGAGAAATATTTTGAAAGGCAATGTTGAATAAAAGTTGCTTAAAATAATGTTCTTAAGAACATTGGACCTTAAAATTTATGGTTTATGGCCCCAGTAAGGAGTTTAAGGGTCGGCCCCTAAAACACTGTTGTTCAGATACCTCTAAATCGGTCAACAATTTCTGAACACTTATTAAACAAAATATGTTTATATTAATGAGATCTTTAATTTTATTTAATATCAAGAAAAAGGGGCTGGCCCCTCAAATTAGGGGCCAAGAGCGTTCTAAAGTATTTTTATTATAACTCTTTACTGAAAAATAATTTGTTATTAATTATAGAAGCAAAAATGTTCATTGTACAGCTGTTCATCTATACAGAACCATATCAAAGTCATATGTTACGTAATAAGGGGTTTGGAGGGGCCAGAATTCCAAAACTTTGATCATTATTATCTTGAAAAGGAGAAATATTTTGAAAAGCATTGTAGAACAAAAGTTGCTCAAAATAATGTTCTTAACAATGTGATACCTAAAAATTTTTCGTTGGTGGCCCCAGTAAGGAGTTTAAGGGTCGGCCCCTAAAACACAGTTGTTCCGATATCTCTAGAACGGCTAACAATTCGTGAACACTTGTTGTACAAAATATGTTTATATTTGCGAGACCTTAGATTTGATATCAAGAAAAAGGGACTGACCCCTCAAATTAGGGGCCGGGAGGGCTACAAAGTCTTTATAGTAACCTTTTTCAGAGCGATAATTTGTTATAAATCATAGAGCAAAAATAAGAGCTTATTCAGCTTAATTTTAAACTGAAATCCGTTTTAAAATCGGACGAATCATTACAGAGATATAGGGGTTTAAAAATTGACTTTTCCGGAAATTTTGATTCCGCATTGTTTGTTAAGAAAATAGTGTTATCTTAAAAGTGAAATTAACTCGTACCTAAAATAATTCAAATATTGTTAAGTCGTACTTGAACACATTTGGATTTGCATTCGCTAAGTCACTCTTGAAATCGATAAGGTTTTTGTTAATTCGTACTTAGAATAATTCGGATTTTGTTAACTCGTACCAAAAATAATTCGATTTTTTTTCTTTTTGTTTCAGTTACTTATGTTTATTGGTTTAAGAACTCTGCTTCTTAGAGGAACTTCTAGCTTTACTTTCGACATTAACGGAAGACCCACTCGTTGCTCTGCAACGAGCTTTGCTCTAGTTATTCTTTTTTTTCTTTTTCTGACTTTTTTGGAGCGTTATTTCTCAAAAACTATTCAACCGATTTGCACGAAATTTTAAGGACTGATTAAGCATCATTGCCGCTACATATTGGTAAATTTTCAAATGATGACGTCACTTCCGGTTTCAGATATTGACGATTTTGTAAATTTTTAGGGGTCATTTTGTCCACGCATCTCCTCCGAAACTAATCAAGATAGAAGCCTGAAATTTATCCAGGATTGTAGATTAAAATCTGAAGTTGTACCCCCCTTCTTCCAATTATTAAAATTGCGCAAGGCCTCGAAGCTCGCCTGAACCTGAAAATTAGGACCAAATTTTTTCACGAAATTTTCGAACATTTTCTCTAATATCTTTTGATGTATAAATATTTTGTTAAAACATGTAATGCAAATGTTGTTTCAATTTCTACGGGCTTTCATTTGATATCAAGAAAAAAGGGCTGGCCCCTCAAATTAGGGGCCAAGAGGGCTCTAAAATCTTTTTGCAATAACTCTTTACTGAACAATAATTTGTTATCAATTATAGAAGCAAAAATGTTTATTGTACAGCTGTTTATCTATACAGTACCACACCTTAATCATATGTTACGTAATTAGGGGTTTCAAGGGGCCAGAAGTCCAAAACGTTGATCATTAATATCTAGAAAAGGAGAAATATTTAGAAAAGCATTGTAGAAGAAACTAGAGCAAAGCTCGTTGCAAAGCAATGAGTGGGTCTTCCGTTAATGTCGAAAGTAAAGCTAGAAGTTCCTCTTCGAAGCAGAGTTCTTAAACCAATAAACGTAAGTAACTAAAACAAAAAGTAAGAAAGTCGAATAATTCATTGTACGTGTTAACAAAATCCGAATGATTCAAAGTATGAATGAACACAAACCTTATCAATTTCAAAAACGACTTTGTAAATACAAATCCGAATGTGTTTAAGTACGATTTAACAATCCTCGAATTATTTTAGGAAAAAGTTAATTTAACTTTGAACATAACACTATTTTCTTAACCAAGAATGTGGAATCAAAATTTCCTGAAAAAATCTATTATTAAACCCCTATATCTCTGTAATGCATCGTCCGATTTTAAAACGGATTTCAGATTTAAATTAAGCTTAATAAGCTCTTATTTTTGCTTCTATAATTCATAACAATTTTTCGCTGAAAAAAAATATTATTAAAAGACTTTGTAGCCCTCCTGGCCCCTTATTTGAGGGATCAGCCCCTTTTTCTTGATATCAAATGAAAGGTCTTGCAAATATAAATCCCTTACCGAGGCCACCAACAAAAATTTTTAGGTATCATATTGTTAAGAACATTATTTTGAGCAACTTTTCTTCTACAATGCTTTTCAAAATATTTCTCCTTTTCTAGATATTAATGATCAAAGTTTTGGACTTCTGGCCCTTGAAACCCCTAATTACGTAACATATGATTAGGATATGGTACTGTATAGATAAATAGCTGTACAATGAATATTTTTGCTTCTATAATATATAACAAATTATTTTTCAGTAAAAAGTTATTATAAATAGACTTAAGAGCCCTCTTGGCCCCTAATTTAAGGGGCCAGCCCTTTTTTCTTGATATCAAATAAAAGGTCTCGTAATAAAAAACACATTTTGTTCAACAAGTGTTCAGGAATTGTTGACCGTTTTAAAAATATCTGAACTAATGTGTTTTAGGGGCCGACCCTTAAACTCCTTACTGGGGCCACCAACAACTTTTTTTAGGTAGCATATTGTTGAGAACATTATTGTAAGCATTTTTTGTTCTACAATGCTTTTTAAAATATTTCTCCTTTTCTAGATATTAATGATCAAAGTTTTGGACTGCTGGCCCCTTGAAACAACTAATTACGTAACATATGATTAATGTGTTGTACTGTATAGATTAGCAGCTGTACAATAAACATTTTTGCTTCTATAATTGATAACAAATTATTGTTCAGTAAAGAGTTATTGTAAAAAGACTTTAGAGCCTTCTTGGCCCCTAATTTGAGGGGCCAGCCCCCTGTTTTTGATATCAAATGAAAGCTCGTGAAAATTAAAACAACTTTTGCATTACATGTTTTAACAAAATATTAACAAGTTAAAAGATATTTTACAAAACGTGTTAAAATTTTGCCAAAAAATTTGGTGCTAATTTTCGACCTCGGGCGAGCTTCGGCGCCTTGCGCATTTTTCATAATGTCAAATACAGAGGATCATCTACAGTCATCCATCTACACATTCCTGAAAGTTTCACGTTTGTATTACAATTATTTTCGGAGGAGTTACGTGGACAAAATGGTCCTTAAAATTTCATTAAATCTTCAAAATCTCAAACCGGAAGTGACGTCATTAGCTTAAAATTTTATAATCGCAAGTACATTGAATGCTCTATCAGTCCTGTAAATTTGGTGAAAATCGCCTAAATAGTTTTTGAGTTATAGCTCTCGAAAAATGTCAGAGGAAAAATATAAAATAATAAAAAGAAACCGTAGAATAACAAGAGGGTCTTCCGTTGGAAACGGAAGACCCTAAAAATGCTTAAAATAATGTTCTCAACAATATGCTACCTAGAAAAAAATTGTTGGTGGCCCCAGTAAGGAGTTTAAGGGTCGGCCTCTAAAACACATAAGTTCAGATATCTCTAGAACGGTCAACAATTCCTGAACACTTGTTGAACAAAATATGTTTATATTTGCGAGACCTTTCATTTGATATCAAGAAAAAAGGGCTGGCCCCTTAAATTAGGGGCCAAGAGGGCTCTTACGTCTATTAATAATAACTTTTTACTGAAAAATAATTTGTTATATATTATAGAAGCAAAAATATTCTTTGGACAGTTATTTATCTATACAGTACCATACCTAAGTCATATGTTACGTAATTAGGGGTTTGAAGGGGCCAGAAGTCCAAAACTCTGATCAGTAATAGCTAGAAAAGGAGAAATATTTTAAAAAGCATTGTAGAAGAAAAGTTGCTCAAAATAATGTTTTTAATAATATAATACCTAAAACTTTTTTGTTAGTGGCCCTATTAAGGAGTTTAAGGGTCGGCCCTTAAAACACAGTTGTTCAGATATCTCTAGAACGGTTAACAATTCGTGAACAGTTGTTGAACAAAATATGTTTATATTTGCAAGACCTTTCATTTAATATCAAGAAAAAGGGGCTGGCCCCTCAAATTAGGGGCCAGGAGGGCTACAAAGTCTTTTAATAATAACTTTTTACTGAAAAATAATTTGTTATATATTATTGAAGCAAAAATGTTTAACTTATTAAGCTTAATTTAAATCTGAAATCCGTTTTAAAATCGGACGATGCATTACAGAGATATAGGGGTTTAAAAATTGATTTTTCCGGAAATTTTGATTCCACATTCTTGGTTAAGAAAATAGTGTTATGTTCAATATTAAGTTAACTCGTACCTAGAATTATTCGATATTTGTTAAGTCGTTCTTAAACACATTCGGATTTTTTTGTCAAGTCGTTCTTGAAATCGTTAAGGTTTTTGTTAATTCGTACCAAGAATTATTCGATTTTTTAAATCTTTTCGTTTTAAAACTCCTGGTATTGGTTTTAGAGATCTGCTTCTTACAGGAACATCTAGCTTTTCTTTCGACATTAACGGAAGACCCACTCGTTGCTTTGCAACGAGCTTTGCTCTAGTTTTATATTATTATTTTTCCTCTGACATTTTTCGAGCGCTATAACTCAAAAACTATTTGGGCGATTTTCACCAAATTTACAGGACTAATAGAGCATTAAACGTGCTTGCTTATTTAAAATTTTAAGCTGATGACGTCACTTCCGGTTTGAAGTTTTTAGGATTTTGCGAATTTTTAAGGAACATTTTGTCCACGTAACTCCTCCGAAAGTAATGGTAATAAAAACGTGAAACTTTCAGGAATATGTAGATGGATGTATGTAGATGATCCTCTGTATTTGACATTGTGAAAAATGCGCAAGGCATGCCGAAGCTCGCCCGAGGTCGAAAATTAGTACTAAAATTTTTGGCAAAATTTTAACACGTTTTGTAAATTATCTTTTAACCTGTAAATAATTTGTTAAAACATGTAATGCAAAAGTTGTTTCAATTTCCAAGGGCTTTCCTTTGATATCAAGAAAAAGGGGCTGGCCCCTCAAATTAGAGGCCAAGAGGGCTCTAAAGTCTTTTTGCAATATTTCTTTACTGAACAATAATTTGTTATCAATTATAGAAGCAAAAATGTTTATTGTACAGCTGCTAATCTATACAGTCCCACACCTTAATCATATGTTACGTAATTAGGGGTTTCAAGGGGCCAGAAGTCCAAAACTTTGATCATTAATATCTAGAAATGGAAAAATATTTTAAAAAGCATTGTAGAACAAAAAATGCTTACAATAATGTTCTCAACAATATGCTACCTAAAAAAAATGTGTTGGTGGCCCCAGTAAGGAGTTTAAGGGTCGGCCCCTAAAACACATTTGTTCAGATATGTTTAGAACGGTCAACAATTTGTGAACACTTGCTGAACAAAATATGTTTATTTTTGCGAGACCCTTTGTTTGATATCAAGAAAAAGGGGCTGACTCCTAAAATCCGGGACCAGAAGTGATTCAAAATCTTTTTATGATAACTTTTTTTTGAGCGATAATTTGTTATTAATCATAAGAGCAAAAAATAAGAGCTTATTAAGCTTATTTTAAAGCTGAAATCCGTTTTAAAATCTTACGATGCATTACAGAGATATTGGGGTTTAAAAATTGATTTTTCCGGAAATTTTGATTCCATATTCTTGGTTAAGAAAATAGTGTTATGTTCAAAGTTAAATTAACTCGTACCTAAAATCATTCGATAATTGTTAAATCGTATTCAAACACATTCGGATTTGTTTTTGCTAGGTCGCTCTTGAAATTGATAAGGTTTTTGTTATCTCGTACTTAGAATTATTCGGATTTTGTTAACTCGTACCAAGAATAATTCGATTTTTTTCTTTTTGTTTTAGTTTCTCAGGTATATTGGTTTAAGAATTCTGCTTCTTACAGGAACTTCTAGCTTTACTTTCGACATTAACGGAAGACCCACTCGTTCCTTTGCAACGAGCTTTGCTCTAGTTTTTTTTTTTTTCTTTACAATTTTTGTGCAGAAGATTTCTCGGAGATGTGTTGTGCGATTTTCGTCAAATTTTCAGCATCGATCTCTTATTATCTGAAGTTTGTACCCTATTTTGGATTTTGTAAAATTCACTTCCGGTTTGGACTTATCCGCCATTTTGAATTTTTTTTCTGAATTCTTGTCCACGCATCTTCTAAAAAACTAGGAAAGATATAAAGCTGAAATTTTCAGGAATGATAGAAGACATGAACGTCTAGCCTCACGAGGAAAATCATTGTCTGGAAATTCCGAGTACGGAAGCTAGCTGGGATTAAAATATAGGACACGTTTTTGACGAATTCTCTTTGTCCACACATCACCTCAAAAACGAGCAAAGATAGAAAGCTGAAATTTTAAGGAATGATAGTAGACTAAATGGTCTAGCCACACGAGGAACACTAATGTCCGGAAATTCCAGATACGGAAGCTGGCTGGGGTCAAAATGTAAGACAAATTTTTGATGAATTTTCTTTGTCCACGCATCTAATCAGAACGAGTAATGATAGAAAGCTGAAACTTTCAGGAATTTTAGAGAACATGCCAGTGTAGCCTACCGAGGAAAACTTATTGTCCGGAAATTCCGAGTTCGGAAGCTATTCTTATTTTTCTTTTTTCTATTTTTCTCCAAGCCGAAAACTTTGAGGCTTCATATCTTGCTCATTTTTAACGGTTTTCGCCCAATTTTTCAGGACTAATAGACTTTACAAAACACTAATTATAATATGTCATAAACTGTAAAATCTCACTTCCGTTAACGAGTTATTCTCCTTAGAATATTTTTTAGGGTCTTTGGTTAGAAGACAAAGGCTCCGAGCTTTTACTAGCAGGGAATGACAATCCAACGAATTTAAATAGCAGGGAAATTGAAGTTGTCCACACTTGTTTTTGTTTTTTGATTACGTTTTTTATTTAGAAAAAGGTAGGGGGTCAAATTATAGGATTCCAAAAGGTGCAAAAATTTACACATGTTTTCCTTTTTATATTTTAAACAAAAACTATTTTGTTAAGACATGTAGAATAAAAGTTGTGCAGAATATTATGGGCTTTCGTTTGACACCATTGAAAAGGGGCTGGCCCCTTCAATTAAGGGCCTAGATTCCTTGAAAGTATTTGCGAAATAACTCAAAAACGGTTAGTAATTTGATATGGCTGTCGCTGGAATAGTTGTTCATTGGGATCTTACCAATGTCACTAGAATGTTACTTTGTTAAAGTATTGTGTAATATGTATGTAAAACGCTTTACTTGTTAGCATGTACCTGTTTTCATTTGTAAAGTTAACGAAAAGCCATTGTGTACAACTGACATTAATTCACCACAGAACATGTATTATAAATTGTATTCAGGATGCTTTAATTCATTCGAAAAAGTTTCATAACAGTATGCATTATATTCTTAAAGTTTTTACGTGAGGATTATATGTCACTTTTGTTAAGTTCTGCAAGCATTAACCTGGTTTCTGATCTCTGTTTGTACCATTACGTAACTGATCCCTAGCTCGCGGCCGAGAAAATTGGTCGCCATGGTCGCGGCTGGTCTACCTAGCGGTCAGCGGTTATCTTATACACATGATTCGCGTCTTACATTTATGCGTTCACAAAGAATTGTTTAAAGTAAATGTTTATATTTCCTTTCTTAAGCATCGTCAGACAAAAGATTAATGGTCGATAAGTATATCTAAATAGTTGTAACAAAAAATATCTACAAGATTTACAAAAATGATTAAATTTTTAAATGATTAATCTCCTTTAGCTTCATAATTAAAAACGGTAAATATTTCAGTATAACTTTCATTGAAAAGAGGGCTCTTTGTTTTGAAATAGTTATATATCATAAAATTAATATAAAATTCCCCCTCCGATTCCCAAAATCGTAAAGTTATCTTACCTGCGTTTCTTTGATCTTTGATCTTAGACCTTTAATTACAACCTTGTACCCTTTTTAAACACTGTACAAAACACCAGACCAATTCGTTCATTTTTAACAGAGTTATGAATTTTTGGGCATTTGCGTTTCAACTGGCGTGCTTGACATGTACTGTAGAAAAAAATTCTAACTTCCGAGCCCTTCACTCAATCCTTATGAAAATTTGTGTAAATATACCTTGGACTCAATTCTTATTATCTGCCCTATATGCACCGGATTAAGCAATTTAGAAGAAATTCCTGAGATCAAACGGCGAGTATTGCCAATTTATACAGTACACGCACCGACCCCCCCCCCCCCCCTCACCCCTTCCGATTCACAAAATCATTTAGTTTTTCTGACCTGATTTTACTTGATCTTTGATATTGGACCTTTACTTTCAGCCTATTACCATTCTAGATTACTGTACTAATGGCAAGACCTGTTCGTTTTATTTTAACAGAGTTATGAATTTTTGTGCATTTGAGTTTCGCTTAGCGTGCTTCACATGTACTGTAGAAAAAAATTCTAACTCCCGAGCCCTTCACTCAATCCTAATGAAATTTCGTGTAAATGTACCTCGGACCCCATTCTAATTGTCTGCCAAATATGCAGCGGATTGAACAATTCAGAAGAAATTCCTGAGATCAAACGGCAGGCATTGCCTGTACTGGGAATTAAAATTTACACAGTACACGGGATGTAAGCAGCCGTGTAATATTTCTGGTGCATGTATATTTCGTGTTTTCCGTTTAGTCTGTATCTACGATAGCGTGTGAACTAGTTATGAATGTTAGAACTGTGAAAATTACCGTTATCGATTTTTTACCGAATAAATTTACATGTTACTGATTTCGTTATTTCTACATTTATCAAGATTTTATCAATCCTGGCATAATAAAACAGTGAAACATAATAGTAAACGACACGAAAAAAAATTCTCAACGCTGAAATACATGTGTAAAATGCATCAGTCATTGTTTTATCATTCCCTTATTTGTCGTTATCCGAATCCGAGATCCACACCTCAAAATTCTACTTTCGATTTATTTACGACGAAAATCAAGCTCTGGCCTTTTCAACCCCCTTCAGAAACAAACACGCATCAATATTTCAAATGACCTCGCATTGTTACAAAACCTGAATAATCAGACATCTTACACGTTGTTTTTCATCTCATACAAAAAATCAGCTCCTGTCCCGGGCGTAAACGCCCCAAATTCAAAGAGAAATTCGGGAATTATTTTGCGTCAGCCATGTTTTGACGTGAACCTTCACTGAAATTCTGTTATGACATCTGCAAAAGTTGGGTGTTCTAATCTCTCCGGAGCCACAAGATTTGTTCTTTCTCTCCTTTTTTTTTTTTTTTTTTTTTTTTTTGATTTCTAACAAAATAATTATTTACAAAGGGGTTGTTGGAATAAAGTACAAGTTGAAAAACACTATTCCATTCCATTCGTTCATTTTAACAGAGTTATGAATTTTTGGGCATTTGAGTTTCAACTGGCGTGCTTGACATGTACTGCAGAAAAAAATTCTAACTCCCGAGCCTTTCACACAATCCTAATGAAAATTCGCGTAAAACCTCGGACCCCATTTTTAATGTTTGCTAAATATGGAGAGGATCGGACTTAGTGAAAGAAAGTCCTGAGATCATATGGCACGTATCACTTGTACCGGGAATTTAAATTTACGCTGTACACGGGATGTAAGCAGCCGTGAAATATTTCTGGTGCATGTATATTTCTTGTTTTCCGTTTAGTCTGTATCGCCGATAGCAAATAAATTACTTCTGAATGTTAGAACTGTGGAAATTTCTGTCATCGATTTATTACTGACTAAATTTACATGTTACTGATTTCGTTATTTCTACATTTATCAAAAATTTATCAATCGTGTTGAAATAAAACAGTGAAACAAAGAGATATCAACACGGCAAATAGTTTTCAACGCTGAAATACATTTGTTAAACGTAGGCGCTCTCCGGCTAATTTTGTAAATAACAAACGATATCCATTTATATATGTCTACCCTCTATATTATAAAATCAACCAGGCCTGCAACTGTCCGCCATTTTGTTAAAATGACCTTAGATCGATTTTAGAACATGCTAGTTAAGTTGCGCTTGCAATTCTGCGTCTGATGACATCTTTCCCGAATTGATTGGATAAAAACGCACAACTGACATAAATTCACTGCAGAAAGTGTATTGTATTTGGGATGCATTAATTCATTAGAAAAATTTCATAATAGTATACCATGTTTTTCTTAAAGCTTTTACGTGGGGACTATGAGTCACTTTTGTGAAGTTCTGCAAGCATTAACCCGGGTGTCTGAGCTCTGTGTGTGTGCCATTACGTAAGCGATCTCTCGCTTGCGGCCGAGAAAATTGGTCGCCATGGTCGCGGCCGCACTACCTAGCGGTCAGCGGCTAGTTAAATGAAAACCCTCGCTATGTGAAATTGAAGAGTCCAGTGACTTTTTATAGAAATATTCACGTGAGATGACAGATTGAAGATGTGTCTTTAGGCATTCATTTTTGTCCGACTCAAAAGGCGCTGAAGCTCGCCTGGACCCCAAAATTGAGATTTAAAAAGTCATCATTTTTCGAGGTTTTCTTTGTTTATCTCTTTTCTTGAAAATATTTTGTTAAAACATGTAATGCCAAAAAAGTAAAGAATTACAAGACCTTTCATTTGATACCAAGAAAAAGGGGCTGGCCCCTCAAATTAGGGACCTAGGGGGCTCTAAAGTCTTTTATCTATAACTATTTAATGAGGGATATTTTGTTATAAATTATAGAAGCAAATATGTTTATCTTACAGTTATGTAGCCTAACAGTATTATGATTTTCTCATGTGTTACGTAATTAGGGTTTTTTTAGGGGTCAAAAGTCCAAAACTTTGATCACCTATAACTCAAAAAGGAAAAATATTTTGAAATGCAGTATAGAAGAAGAGATGCTCAAAATGATGTAATGAACAATATGCAACCTTCAAAATTTTGTTCAGCGGCCCCAATAAGGAGATAAGGGACCGGCCCCTAAAACGTTCTTTCTCAGATATCTCAAGAAGGGTAACGAATTTCTAAACACTTGTTGAACAAAATGTCTTAAATATTAAATGACCTTTCATTTGATACCAAGAAAAAGGGGCTGGCCCCTCAAACTAGGGACCTAGAGGGCTCTAAAGTGTTTTCTCTATAACCCTTTACTGAGGGATATTTTGTGATAAATTATAGAAGCAAATATGTTTATCTTACAGTTATGTAGCCAAACAGTATTATGATTTTCTCATGTGTTACGTAATGAGGGTTTTTATGGGTCAAAAGTCCAAAGTTTTGAACACCAATAACTCAAAAAGGAAAAATATTTTTTTACAATATGCAACCTTCAAAATTTTGTACAGCGGCCCCAATAAGGAGATAAGAGACCGGCCCCTAAAACGTTCTTTCTCAGATATTTCAAGAACGGTATCGAATTTCTTAACACTTGTTGAGCAAAATGTCTTTAAAAGTAAATGACCTTTCATTTAATATTAATAAAAAGGGGCTGACCACTCAAATAAGAGACCAAGAGGGGTATAAATGTTTTCAACTAAACACCTGAAACAAAATAGTATCTGGCCCGTAGAATGTAGACCATTTTCTTCTATTTTAAATCATGTTTAGCTGTTAAATAGCAAAATCAAGGTAGTACATGTATCTCAAATTCTAAAATCAGACGGAAGACCTCCTCGTTGCTCGCAACGAGATCGTGTCTAGTTATTAAGGTCTTCCGTTTCCAACGGAAGACCTTATTGTTATTCTTCGGTTTTTTTTCCCCTATTATTAAGGTCTTCCGTTTCCAACGGAAGACCTTATTGTTATTCTTCGGTTTCTTTTTCCCTATTATTATTAAGGTCTTCCGTTTCCAACGGAAGACCTTACTGTTTTTCTACTGTTTCTCATTCTTCTATATTATTATTATTATTCTTCTTGGTAGACACCCTTAATTTCTCGGCCATTTCTTTATCGATTTTAATGATTTTTACAGGGATGATGTCTTAGGTGAATGTCTCTTTGCATCCCACTTTCTGTCTGAAAATTCACTTCCGCTTTTGAATTATCTCCCTTTTTCGTGTTTTTTGGATCATGATTTTGTCCACGCGTGTTCTCAAAAACCGTTATAGTTAGAGACTTGAAATTTTTATGCAAGATAGAGTGGTTATAATAGATTTGCATGCTTGTTTTAGATTTCACCAGAAGGCATTGTGCTTGAAGCTCGCCTGGACCTGAAAATGTTGATGTTAACTTTTTTTGACAATTTTGGGGAAATTTGAGACTTGATCACGAATATCTTTTTTGTAATAAATATTTTGTTATCATATATAGAACAATAAAAGTTTATATATACAAGAGCTTTCATCTGACACCAAGAAAAAGGGGCTGGCCCCTCATATTAGGGGCCCAGAAGGGTTTAAAGTCAATTATCTGTATCTCTTTAATAAGAAATATTTTATAATGTGTTATAGAAGCAAAATTGTTTATCTTCTCGTTAGTTATCTATACATGATTAAAAATTGCTGATATGTTACATAATTAGGGGTTTTAAGGGGCTAGAAGTCCAATATTTTGATCATTTATATCTTAAAAAGGAGAAATATTTTGAAAAGCATCATAGAAGAAAAGATGCTCAGAATAATGTTTGTAATGATATGTAACAACCAAAAATTCGTAAAATGGCCCCTATAAGGAGATAAGGGGTCGGCCCCTAAAACAATCTTTTTCAAATATCTCAAGAACGGTAACGAATTTCTTATCACTTAATGAACAAAATGTGTTTAGATTAAAAATACCTTTTAACTGACACCAAGAAAAAGGGGCTGGCCCCTCAAATTAGGGGCCCAGAAGGGTCTAAAGCCAATTATCTGTATCTCTTTTATAAGAAATATTTTGTAATGTTTTATAGAAGCAAAATTGTTTATCTTCTCGTTAGTTATATATACATGATTAAAAATTGCTGATATGTTACATAATTAGGGGTTTTAAGGGGCTAGAAGTCCAATATTTTGATCATTTATATCTTAAAAAGGAGAAATATTTTGAAAAGCATCATAGAAGAAAAGATGCTCAGAATAATGTTTGTAATGATATGTAACAACCAAAAATTCGTAAAATGGCCCCTATAAGGAGATAAGGGGTCGGCCCCTAAAACAATCTTTTTCAAATATCTCAAGAACGGTAACGAATTTCTTATCACTTAATGAACAAAATGTGTTTAGATTAAAAATACCTTTTAACTGACACCAAGAAAAAGGGGCTGGCCCCTCAAATTAGGGGCCCAGAAGGGTCTAAAGTCAATTATCTGTATCTCTTTAATAAGAAATATTTTGTAATGTTTTATAGAAGCAAAATTGTTTATCTTCTCGTTAGTTATCTATACATGATTAAAAATTGCTGATATGTTACATAATTAGGGGTTTTAAAGGGGCATGGTCACGATTTTGGTCAAAAAAAATTTCTCGATTTTAACGTTTACAATGCTTCAGTAAGGCATTTTTAATAGGCAACCAAAATTTGAGCGTCATTCGTTGAGTTATAAGCGAGTTACAGAGCTTACAATTCTTTGCTATGTAAACAAAGCTTTTGTTTACATTTTGAACGTTGAAGTGAAAACTTCAGTTTAAGACCGAAAATGAATGTTGTAAACGTTAGGATCTGTTTATATATGCTTAAAATGAGTAAGAATATGAAAAATCAGCTTGAAAAAGATTTTTTACCGGTATATTGAACTTATGTAAACAAACACAGGGCACGAGCCTTGTTTACATTACAAAGAATTGTGAGCCCTGTATCTTGCTTAAAACTTCACTACTGACTCTCCAATTTCATTTGGTCATTGGAAATCCATTCCTTAAGCATTGTAAATAATAAAAACAGAAAAATAGAATTTGACCAAAATCGTGACCATGCCCCTTTAAGGGGCTAGAAGTCCAATATTGTGTTCATTTATATCTTAAAAAGGAGAAATATTTTGAAAAGCATCATAGAAGAAAAGATGCTCAGAATAATGTTTGTAATGATATGTAACAAACAGAAATTTGTAAAATGGCCCCTATAAGGAGAAAAGGGGTCGGCCCCTAAAACAATCTTTTTCAAATATCTCAAGAACGGTAACGAATTTCTTAACACTTAATGAACAAAATGTGTTTAGATTAAAAATACCTTTTAACTGACACCAAGAAAAAGGGACTGGCCCCTCAAATTAGGGGCCCAGAAGGGTCTAAAGCCAATAATCTGTATCTCTTTTATAAGAAATATTTTGTAATGTTTTATAGAAGCAAAATTGTTTATCTTCTCGTTAGTTATATATACATGATTAAAAATTGCTGATATGTTACATAATTAGGGGTTTTAAGGGGCTAGAAGTCCAATATTTTGATCATTTATATCTTAAAAAGGAGAAATATTTTGAAAAGCATCATAGAAGAAAAGATGCTCAGAATAATGTTTGTAATGATATGTAACAACCAAAAATTCGTAAAATGGCCCCTATAAGGAGATAAGGGGTCGGCCCCTAAAACAATCTTTTTCAAATATCTCAAGAACGGTAACGAATTTCTTATCACTTAATGAACAAAATGTGTTTAGATTAAAAATACCTTTTAACTGACACCAAGAAAAAGGGGCTGGCCCCTCAAATTAGGGGCCCAGAAGGGTCTAAAGTCAATTATCTGTATCTCTTTAATAAGAAATATTTTGTAATGTTTTATAGAAGCAAAATTGTTTATCTTCTCGTTAGTTATCTATACATGATTAAAAATTGCTGATATGTTACATAATTAGGGGTTTTAAGGGGCTAGAAGTCCAATATTGTGTTCATTTATATCTTAAAAAGGAGAAATATTTTGAAAAGCATCATAGAAGAAAAGATGCTCAGAATAATGTTTGTAATGATTTGTAACAAACAGAAATTTGTAAAATGGCCCCTATAAGGAGAAAAGGGGTCGGCCCCTAAAACAATCTTTTTCAAATATCTCAAGAACGGTAACGAATTTCTTAACACTTAATGAACAACATGTCTTTAGATTAAAAATACCTTTCAACTGACACCAAGAAAAAGGGGCTGGCCCCTCAAATTAGGGGCCCAGAAGGGTCTAAAGTCAATTATCTGTATCTCTTTAATAAGAAATATTTTGTAATGTGTTATAGAAGCAAAATTGTTTATCTTTTTGTTTTTTATCTATACATGGTTAAAAATTGTTGATATGATACATAATTAGGGGTTTTAAGGGGCTTGAAGTCCAATATTTTGATCATTTATATCTTAAAAAGGAGAAATAATTTGAAAAGCATTATATAAGAAAAGATGCTCAGAATAATGTTCGTAATGATATGTATTAACCAAAGTTTCGTTAAATGGCCCCTATAAGGAGATAAGGGGTTGGCCCCTAAAACAATCTTTTTCAAATATCTCAAGAAATTTAACGAATTTCTAAACACTTAATGAACAAAATGTGTTTAGATTAAAAATAACTTTCATTTCATATCAAGAAAAAGGGGCAGGCCCCTCAAATTAGGGGCCAAAGGATTTTAAAGGGCAAGAAGTACAATTCTTAGATCTTTATATCTTTAAAAGGACAAATATTTTGAGAAGCATTATAGAAGAGACGATACTAGGAATGATGTACTCAACAATATTTCACCAAGAAAATTTCGTTAAAAAGCCCCTATAAGGAGATAGGGGTCGGCCCCTAAAAAACCCCAAAATATCTCAAAAACGGTAACGAATTTCTAATCTCTTGTTAAACAAAATGTTATTGATATTGAAATACCTTAATTTCTTTTAATATCAAGAAAAAAAGGGATGATCCTTTAAATTAGGGGCCAAGAGATATCTAAATGTTTCCAACGAAAGTTCTTAAACATGAATCTGAAAGAAAAAAGCTTCTGGCCTTTTCAATGAAATATCACTTTTTTCTATTTCTTTATCATGTTTACCTTATAAATAGCAAACGCTAGATTATTCATGTATCTCAACTATAAAACCGGACGGAAGACCTCCTCGTTGCTCGCAACGAGATCGTGTCTAGTTATTTTTCTTTTTTTTCTTACAAATTTTGTGCACGCGAGTTCTCGGAAATGGCTCGTCCGATTTTCATGAAACTTTCAGATCTAGTAGATATTGATCTTAACCTTATTGGAAATTTTTTATTTTGATGACGTCATTTCCGTTTTAGAGATATTGACGTTTTAGCGATTTTTAGAGGGTCAGCTTGTCCGTCGAACTCCTCCTAAACGATAAAAGATATCAAATTCAAATTTTCAGGAATTGTAGACGAATGATTGTAGTTTTGTCTAAAGTGAGCCATTAATGTCTGGCACAAAATGCGCCGAAGCTCGCCTGGACCCGAAAATTGAGATTAAAAAAACGTCGTAATTTTTTCTGGTTTTCTTTGTTTATCTCTTTTCTGAAAAATATTTTGTTAAAACATGTTATGTAAAAAAAGTTTATATTTACAAGACCTTTCATTTAATACCAAGAAAAAGGGGACCAGAGAGCTCTAAAGTTTTTTATCTGTAGCCCTTTACTGATAGATATTTTGTGAAAGGTTATAGAAGCAAATATGTTTATCTCACAGCGATTTATCCAAGCAATGTAAGGATTTTATCATGCGTTGCGTAATTAGGGGTTTTTAGGGGCCAAACGTCCAAAAATTTGATCACCCTTATCTCAGAAAGGAAAAATATTTTGAAATACAGTATAGAAGGAAAGATGCTCAAAACGATGTACTTAACAATATGCAACCTTTAAAATTTCGTTAAACGGCCCTTATAAGGAGATAAGGGGCCGGCCCCTAAAATGTTTTTCCCATATAGCTCAAGAACTGTAACGATTTTCTAAACACTTGTTGAACAAAATGTGATTAGAATTAAATGATCTTTCATTTGATATCAAGAAAAAGGGGCTGCATGGCCCCTTAAATAAGGGGACAAGAGGGCTCTAAAGTGTTTTATCTGTAGCCCTTTACTGATAGATATTTTGTGAAAGGTTATAGAACCAAATATGTTTATCTCACAGTTATTTATCCAAGCAATGTAAGGATTTTATCATGCGTTACGTAATTAGGGGTTTTTAGGAGCCAAAAGTCCAAAATTTTGATCACCCATATCTCAGAAAGGAAAAATATTTTGAAATGCAGTATAGAAGGAAAGATGCTCAAAACGATGTACTTAACAATATGCAACCTTCAAAATTTCGTTAAACGGCCCCTATAAAGAGATAAGGGGACGGCCCCTAAAATGTTTTTCCCATATATCTCAAGAACTGTAACGATTTTCTAAACACTTGTTGAACAAAATGTGATTAGAATTTAATGACCTTTCATTTGATATCAAGAAAAAGGGGCTGCATGGCCCCTACATTAAGGGATCCAGAGGGATTTAAAGTTTTTTATATGTAGCCCTTCACTGAGAGATATTTTGTGAAAGGTTATAGAAGCAAATATGTTTATCTCACAGCGATTTATTCTAGCAATGTGATGGTTTTATCATGTGTTACGTAATTAGGGGTTTTTAGGGGTCAAAAGTCCTAAGTTTTGATCACCTATATCTCAGAAAGAAAAATTATTTTGAAATGCAGTATAGAAGGAAAGATGCTCAAAATAATGTGCTTAACAATATGCAACCTTCAAAATTTCGTTAAACGGCCCTATAAGGAGATAAGGCGTCGGCCCCTAAAACGTTCTTTTCCGTTTACATTAAAACGGTAACGAATTTCTAAACACTTGCTGAATAAAATGTGTTTAGAGTTAAATGACCTTTCATTTGATATAAAAAAAAGGGGCTGGCCCCTCAAACTAGGGACCTAGAGGGCTCTAAAGTGTTTTATCTGTAGCCGTTTATTGAGGGATATTTTGTGAGGGTTATAAAAGCAAAATAAGGTATAATACGTTTATATATCCTAACAATATAATGATTTACTTATCTAATTAGGGGTTTTTAGGGGCCAGAAGTAAAAAGTTTAATCCTTTCTATCTCAATTAGAAGAAATGCTAGTATTTAATAAAAGCAAATTAAGAGAACTTATAAAAAGCGATGCAGAAAAGCATAAGTACTCCACTCCTTTTTACAGATCATGTTTTCTTGTCGAAAATCAAAGTCGATGATGTCATATCACCTTCTTAAAATCGGACGGAAGACCTCCTCGTTGCTCGCAACGAGATCGTGTCTAGTTATTATTATTTTTCTTTTTTTTCTTACAAATTTTGTGCACGCGATTTCTCAGAAACGGCTCGACCGATTTTCATGAAACTTTTAGATCTGATAGATAGTTATCTGAACCTTATAGGTTTTTGATTTTATTGATGACGTCACTTCCGTTTTTGAGAAATGGACGTTTTAGCTATTTTCAGAGGGGTGGCTTGTCCCTCTAAGATATCCTAAACTATAAAAGATATTGAGTTCAAATTTTCAGGGATAGTAGACGAAATAATATAGATTTGTAATTTTATTTTCCATTTGATCTAGCTTCAAAGGCGCCGAAGCTCGCCTGGACCAGAAAATCGAGATTAAAAAAACGTCGTATTTTTTTCCGGTTTTCTTTGTTTATCTCTTTTCTGAAAAATATTTTGTTAAAACATGTTATGTAAAAAAAGTTTTTATTTACAAGACCTTTCATTTGATATTAAGAAAAAGGGGCTGGCCCCTTAAATTAGGGGACCAAAGGGCTTTAAAGTCTTTAATCTGTATTTCTTTACTGAGAGATATTTTGTGAAAGGTTATAGAAGCAAGTATGTTTATCTCCCAGTTATGTATCCAAGCAATGTAATGATTTTATCATGTGTTACGTAATTAAGGGTTTTTAGGGGCCGAAAGTCCAAAATTTCGATCACCCATATCTCAAAAAGCAAAAATATTTTGAAATGCAGTATAGAAGAAAAGTTCTTCAAAATGATGTTTTAAGCAATATGCAATCTTCAAAATTTCGTTAAACGGCCCCTAAAAGGAGATAAGGGATCGGCCCCTAAAACGTTCTTTCCCATATATCTCAAGAACGGTAACGAATTTCTAAACAATTGTTGAACAAAACGTGTTTAGAATTAAATGACCTTTAATTTAATATCGAGAAAAAGGGGCTGGCCCCTAAAATTAGGGGCCCAGAGGGCTCTAAAGTTTTTTATCTGTAGCCCTTTACTGATAGATATTTTGTGAAAGGTTATAGAAGCAAATATGTTTATCTCACAGTTATTTATCCAAGCAATGTAATGATTTTATCATGCGTTACGTAATTAGGGATTTTTAGGGGCCAAAAGCCCAAATTTTGATCACCCATATCTCAGAAAGGAAAACATTTTGAAATATGGTATAGAAGGAACGATGCTCAAAACAATGTGCTTAACAATATGCAACCTTTAAAATTTCGTTAAATGGCCCCTATAAGGAGATAAGGGACCGGCCCCTAAAATGTTTTTTCCCATATATCTCAAGAACGGTAACGATTTTCTAAACAATTGTTGACCAAAATGTGTTTAGAATGAAAGGACCTTTCATTTGATATCAAGAAAAAGGGGTTGGCCCCTAAAATTAGGGGACCAAAGGGCTCTAAATTTTTTTATATGTAGCCCTTTACTGATATATAATTTGTGAAAGGTTATATAAGCAAATATGTTTATCTCATAGTTATTTATCCAAGCAATGTAATGATCTTATCATGTGTTACGTAATTAGGGGTTTTTAGGGGCCAAAGGTCCAAAATTTTGATCACCCATATCTCAGAAAGAAAAAATATTTTCAAATGCAGTTTAGAAGGAAAGATACTCAAAATGATGTACTTAACAATATGCAACCTTTAAAATTTCGTTAAACGGCCCCTTTAAGGAGATAAGGGATCGGCCCCTAAATCGTTCTTTCCCATATATCTCAAGAACGGTAACGAATTTCTAAACACTTGTTGAACATATTGTGTTTAGAATTAAATGACCTTTCATTTAATATCAACAAAAAGGGGCTGGCCCCTCACATCAGGGCACCAGAGGGCCCTAAAGTCTTTTATCTGTATCCGTTTACTGAGAGATAATTTGTGAGGGTTATAAAAGCAAAATAAGGTATAATACTTTTATATATCCTAACAATATAATGATTTAATTATCTAATTAGGGCTTTTAGGGGCCAGATGTAAAAAGTTTAATCGTTTCTATCTCAATTGGAAGAAATGCTAGTATTGAAAAAAGCAGCGTAAGAGAACTTATAAAAAGCGATGCAGAAAAGCATCAGTACTACATTCTTTTTTACAGATCATGACTGTTTTCTTATCGATGATGTCATATCACCTTCTTAAAATCGGACGGAAGACCTCCTCGTTGCTCGCAACGAGATCGTGTCTAGTTATTTTTCTTTTTTTTCTTACAAATTTTGTGCACGCGATTTCTCAAAAACGGCTCGACCGATTTTCATGAAACTTTCAGATCTGACAGATAGTGATCTGAACTTGATAGGTTTTTGATTTTTTTGATGACGTCATTTCCGTTTTAGAGATATTGACGTTTTAGCGATTTTTAGAGGGGTGGCTTGTCCGTGGAACTTCTCCTAAACGAGAAAAGATATTGAGTTCAAACTTTCAGGGATAGTAGGCAAAGAATTTTAGATTTGTAATTTTATTTTCATTTTGATCTGGCGTAAAAGGCGCCGAAGCTCGCCTGGACCCGAAAATTGAGATAAAAAAAACGTCGTAATTTTTTCTGGTTTTCTTTGTTTATCTTTTTTCTGAAAAATATTTTGTTAAAACATGTAATGTAAGAAAAGTTTATTTTTACAAGAGCTTTCATTTGATACCAAGAAAAAGGGGCCGGCCCCTAAAATTAGGGGACCAAAGGGTGTAGCTCTTTACTGATAGATATTTTGTGAAATGTTATAGAAGCAAATATGTTTAACTCACTGTTATGAATCCAAGCAATGTAATGCTTTTATCATGTGTTACGTAATTAGGGGTTTTTAGGGGCCAAAAATCCAAAATTTTGATCACCCGTATCTTAGAAAGGAAAAATATTTTGAAATGCAGTATGGAAGGAAAGATGCTCAAAATGATGTACTAAACAATGTGCAACCTTCAAAATTTCGTTAAACGGCCCCTATAAGGAGATAAGGGATCGACCCCTAAAACGTTCTTTCCCATATATCTCAAGAACGGTAACGAATTTCTAAATACTTGTTGAACAAAATGTGTTTAGAATTAAATGACCTGTCATTTGAAATCAAGAAAAAGGGGCTGGGTCCTAAAATTAGGGGACCAGAGGGTTCGAAATTTTTTTATATGTAGCCCTTTACTGATAGAAATTTTGTGAAAGGTTATATAAGCAAATATGTTTATCTCGCAGTTATTTATTCTAGCAATGTAATAATTTTATCATGTGTTACGTAATTAGGGGTTTTAAGGGGCCAAAAGACCAAAATTTTGATCACCAATATCTCAGAAAGGAAAAATATTTTGAAATATGGTATAGAAGGAAAGATGCTCAAAACAAAGTACTTAACAATATGCAACCTTCATAATTTCGTTAAACGGCCCCAATAAGGAGATAAGGGGCCGGCCCCTAAAATTTTTTTTCCCATATATCTCAAGAACGGTAACGATTTTCTAAACACTTGTTGAACAAAATGTGTTTAGAATTAAAGGACCTTTCATTTGATATCAAGAAAAAGGGGCTGGTCCCTACAATTAAGGGACTAGAGGGCTATTAAGTTTTTTATACGTAGCCCTTTACTTAGAGATATTTTGTGAAAGGTTATAGAAGGAAATATGTTTATCTCATAGTTATTTATCCAAACAATGTAATGATTTTATCATGTGTTACGTAACGGTCAAAAGTCCTAAGTTTTGATAACCTTTATCTCAGAAAGAAAAATATTTTGAAATGCAGTATGGAAGGAAAGATGCTTAAAATAATGTATTAATAATATGCAACCTTCAAAATTTCGTTAAACAGCCCCTATAAGAAGATAAGGGATCAGCCCCTAAAATGTTTTCCCCATATATCTCAAGAACGATAACGATTTGCTAAATACTTGTTGAACAAAATGTGTTTATAATTAAATGACCTTTCATTTGATATCAAAAAAAAGGGGCTGGTCCCTACTATTAGGGGTCTAGAGGGCTTTAAAGTTTTTTTATATGTAGCCCTTCACTGACAGATATTTTGTGAATCGTTAAAGAAGCAAATACGTTTATCTCACAGTGATTTATTCTAGCAATGTAATGATTTTATCATGTGTTACGTAATTAGGGGTTTTTAGGGGTCAAAAGTCCTAAGTTTTGATAACCTATATCTCATAAAGAAAAATATTTTGAAATGCAGTATGGAAGGAAAGATGCTTAAAATGATGTACTTAACAATATGCAACCTTCAAAATTTCGTTAAACGGCCCTATAATGAGATAAAGGGTCGGCCCCTAAAACGTTCTTTGCCGTATTCATTTAAAATGGTAACGAATTTCTTAACACTTGCTGAATAAAATGTGTTTAGAGTTAAATGACCTTTCATTTGATATCAAGAAAAAAGGGCCTGACACCTCACATAAGGGGACCAGAGGAACCTATATTAAAGTCTTTTATCTGTAGCCGTTTACTGAGAGTTGTTTTGTGAGGGTTATAAAGGCAAAATAAGGTATAATACGTCTATATATCCTAACAATATAATGATTTATTTATCTAATTAAGGGTTTTTAGGGGCCAGAAGTAAAAAGTTTAATCGTTTCTATCTCAATTAGAAGAAATGCTAGTATTTAAAAAAGCAACGTAACAGAACTTATGAAAAGCGCTGTAGAAAAGCATAAGTACTCCACTCCTTTTTACAGATCATGTTTTCTTGTCGAAAATCAAAGTCGATGATGTCATATCACCTTCTTAAAATCGGACGGAAGACCTCATCGTTGCTCGCAACGAGATCGTGTCTAGTTCTTCTTCTTTTTCTTCTAGACGTTTCTTAAAACCTTAGTATTTCGCTTGTTTTTCACCCGATTTTATTTAAATTTTCAGAGTCTATTGGAAATGCCACTAGCTCACTATAGCACAAAACATTGTGAAATCGCTACCTCCAGCTTTGAGTTATTCCCCTTTGACTATTTCTTTTAGAGGGTCTCGTGTATCTGCAAAGGCTCCGAGTTGATCTGTAGCAAGTAGTTTTAATTTACAAATCTTTAATGTAGGCATCTTGAACGTTGTCCTCCCAGTCTTATATGTTTGATTAACCCACGTATACTTCTTAAAAACTCACATCGAAATTTATGTTTCAAAAAATGATAAATTTTGCTTACATCTTTGCTCCATAACTTTTTAGAAAAAAATATTTTCTAAATACATATAGAACAAAAGTTGTGACAAATATTAAGGGCTTTCATTTGATACCATAAAAAAGGGGCTATCCCCTTAAATTAGGGATCTAGATCCCTTAAAAGTCTGTGCTTTATAACTCTAAAACGGTAATTTTTTTCGATATGGGCATCGCAGCAAAAAATGTTGTTTGTGATCTTATTAATCTGTTTTTGTGTTCGGGAATCGCAAAATATGAGGGCAAACAGTATTACGTGTAGATCAGTATTGGCGGCAATTTGGCAAAGTTAACGAAAGTCTTTTTGCGTACAAATGAAATAAAGTTACCACTGAATGTATACCGGTTTATATAATTCATAAGAAAGAAGTTTTTTTAAAAGTATGCATGCTTTTATTTGAGGACTATAAGTCATATTTGTTAAGTTCTTATAGTGAACAATCCTTTAAAAACGAGAAACAGAAAATATAAAAATTCTATTTCTATTCTAGTAAATCTCAAATTACGGATAAAAAAAACCCAAACTTCTGTGTACTACATTTTGGTTATTAACCTGTATGTACATGTATTTGAAATATATCTGGGATCTGAGCTGCGTGTGTGTACCATTACGTAACCTATCTTCCGCCCGCGGCCGAGGATATCGATCGCGGCAGGACTACCTAGCGGTCAGCGGTATCTACTACACAAGATTCGCGTCTGACACATATGGGTTTGTTTAGCCACAAACATATAGAATTGTTTTTAATATTGAATACATATACATGTAAAAGTTTATTTTTCTTAAATTGAATAAAACGTTAGAGTGTTAATTAATAAATCGTTCTGTTAATTGATAAAGCATAATAAGACATAGAACAAATGTGGGTTTTTAAGTAAAAAATTAACTTCTATTTGATACATTTTAATCATTATACTGCAAGCATTTCAAATCTTTCTGGGTTCTGAGCGTAATCCATCCCCCGTCCGCTGCCGAGGAGATCGATCGCGGCTGGACTACGTACCTAGCGGTCAGCGATTATCTAATACAAACGATTCGCGTCTTACATATATGTGTTTATCTAGCAGAAAACACAAGAACTGTTTTAAGTTTATGCTATAAAAGTTTCTTCATCTTCAATTGATTTAAATAAATGTTATAGTGTAAATAAAGAAAGCGTTTTGAAAAATAATAAAAGCGATATTATTCCAAATCTGAAGCATCGACAGACATATAATTATCAAGTTGGGTTTGTGGGTCTTAAAAACTAGTATTGTTAAATTGTACAAATAATGTTTAATGTTTAAGATCAACACAAAATACCCACAAAGATTTACCCTTTAAATGATAATCATCCCTTGCACATGGCCGAGGATATACCGCGCGAGTGGACAAGTGATCCGCGGTAGTTTCTTGTGCTTCTATCTTATCACACGTGCATGTTTATTGATAATCTGAACGAACACCACTATTAAATTGTTTGTTTTATTTTCAATTCAACTACATTGGTTTAAGATGAAACGATAAATTTATCTTGTACAGTTGATTAAGCATTAGTTTAAACGATAGTGCATAAAATCATATAGAAACTTGACCATCAATGGAATAGAAGTAAGCCATTAGTCCGAATGTATAAGCTAAATATGCAATTAAGGCTAATTGTCTATTTAACGTCGAGATTTTGACCGGTACGTATTAAACTTGTGTTTCAACATAAGATTAATATAAATTATTTACCCATGATTATTTTCGTCTATTAATGCTGAAAAATTCTACAAACTTCAAAACTTTTGAGACAATATTATCTATATATTTACTGGTGTGGGAATTAATATTCTACCAACACAAAATCGTGTAAAAGTAAAAGAAGTTTTTTTTAAGAATTGTACAAAAATTTAGCAGGGTGTACAAAGTAAAAGTGAATTTAACAAAAATCAAACATTCGCAAAGTGTTCAACGCTCAATTCAAATCAAATTAAAATCAAAGTTCCGTGTTAGAATATTACATGTATGCGGTAGGTGGTGCACGATAAAAAAAAATGTGCGGAATTGAGGGAATCAGTGGTTATTTTTCAAAATATTTACATAAATATTTTTAAACAAGTTTTGTTTTGATTCTAGCGATCACTTTTGTAGTTCTTCTGTATGATCGTTTGTTTCACTGTAAAAACAAACTCATCGAAAATTCAAATGTTGCAAAAATCAATTTTTGGTGACTCCTTATGTGTAACAGTTCTTCCTAATGTGTTTCACTTTGCAATCAGTTTGTTTATTCGGTTGGTCTGTGTTAATTATATCACCCCATGCGACCGACAATCTCGTGTCGCTTTTGTGCACACAGCCCTGGACATAGATAGCCTTAGGTAATTTATGGCTGCAGATCATCAATTGTTATGTAATTAAAAAACAATTGGAAGGGTGCTTTCACTGTAGTGGTCAATTGTTAAAACATTAGTTTAAAGTTTTAAGTCAAAGATCTTAACTTTATGATAATTATTTGTTCTCATGTTTAGAAGTTATGAAATACGTTATGCAATGCAGTCGGTCGCCATAGAAATCATCAGAGTACTGCAAGTGTCGACAGTTTTCTTATTTCTTTCAAACACCTTGGACCATAATTCACTTGACTTAATACCGACATATTTGCTTCTAAAAAATATATACACTTAATTCTCAAAGTTACACTTAATCGACTTAAAACTTAAAGCCGAATATTTAATTGCACACCTGGATTGTAAATTTGTAGCAACTCTGAAATAGTCAAGAACAGAAGAAATAATGACTTTGTGACTCTCTTCATATTTATTTGTATGAGTCCATAAATTTTTGTTTCGTAATCTAAAAAGTTTTTTTTCTCTTTAACTTAGATCTGTAAAATTTCAGTATCTTTACTTGGAAATCATTTAGTGATACAAATAGACACATGCCAATGAGGAAAGTGCAAATATACAAATGTACGTCATACACGTACAACAAACAGGTCAATGCATGTATCTTTTAAAGGTCAAAAAATTATAACTGAAATATGTATATGTACATGTATTTGTAATATGATAGAAAAAATGGTTAAACATATGTCTTTCGTCGTGCCGTACTAAAGTGGCGAAAAGGATTTTTGATCGAGAGGGAGCTCTGACCCCCCCCCCCACCCCCCACCCACCCAACCCCGCTGACTTTTTCTTTCAACCAAAATTTCCCTGAAATTTACATTTAGAAAGTTACATTTTGGGGCATTGACACACCCCTACCTCACATACACTTTTAGGTGAAGGCAAAACAATTATTGGCATTTTTAAAACGAAATCAAATTTAAAAAAAAAATAGAAGTTAGAGCTGCTTCACAACTCCTACCTCCCACACGGATTACGATTTTGAAGATTTGAGAATTTATTCTTTTATTTGCTTGTCAAGATTTCCGATAAATATGCCTATCCTTTCAAAAATGATGCTGAGTGCCTGCATGGCCAAACATTATACTGAGAGTTATCCCTCCCACTGAGCACCTCTCGTATAGCGCGCTCTCAGGTGGGAGAAGGCGTCCTCGATGACCTGCTATCAATACCTGACAGATCCTGACAAGAGCAAGGAGAAGGGGGGGGGGGTTACTAAGACTGATTGACAATTCTATATTAACTTGAAGTTGTAACGGAAGACCTCCTCGTTGCTTGCAACGAGCTCGACTCTAGTTATGTATCTTACTTCTTCCTTGTCGACAGGTACATGTACACTCAACAAAACTTCTAAGTGTTCACCCTAATAAATAAAATAATTTTGAAATTCCGTCATAAAATGGTGTGACATTTTCAACATTTTGTATCAAATCAATCACAAAATTATGACAATCACATTTAGCCTGCGCAAAAAAATACCAATTTTATGTTTTGACGTTTCGTCACGGGTAAATGATATCAATCGGTGTTTTTTTTTATATGTGCTATTGGTGAGAAGACATATCAGTTACAAAATGTTGACAATTTCACATCATTTTATGTCGGAATTTCAAATTTATTCTATTTATTAGGGTGAACACTTAAAAGTTTTGTTATTAAGTGTATTTCAAAAAATACACTTGCTGAGTCCATCTTTATATTTATAATTGGAGAATCACAACTAATAGTATGCTCCAAAATAATGTTTGACTGACGCTATGTCTCTGTACACAACCATTGAATAAGACCATGAAATAGATAAAAGCGAATTTAATCCAATTTGAACGAAGAAACTCTAAAAGAAATCACTTAAATCCTTTTAAATCATTGATTAATTAGTACACTAACGAGACGTTTTACCACTTGTGAATATTTTCCAACAAATCTTTTTGTCAATGAATACAACTCCGATATCTCTTTTTTGAGTTAGAATTGATCGAAATCATTTTTATTTACTTTTTATTGGCCCTTGTATCTGTCATTTACCAAACTGAGACGCAATTTTTCACATAATAATGACTTATGTAAACACAATATTATTTATTATGCACGGGCACATGACGTTATATATTTTTCTCATAATAAAAAAATATAGCCTATACTCTCTACATAATTATACACAAGGTACTCATCGCCGCCATCTTAAATTTTTTTCCATCTGCTGGAATTTTCGCTTGAAACTCATCGGTAGAGTTATTTTGGGATCCTCTTCGTCTTCCGATCGGTCTTTCAACACATTAGCTTACAACCGATTCAACCAAAACGGCGTGATACACAAGTCATTAATTATAGTCTTGGCGCTATTAACTTTTTTTTGTACACTATACTATTTATGTGAATGGGTTGACCTTTATAAATACTGATATACATGGCCTTTTAAGACCCCAGATACATGTATATCAGTAATAAGTAGAAATGATATGATGAACAAGATTTCCACATAAATATTATTTTTTAATCACTGCAATCGCAGCCATTACAATACAACTACTACAACAAGAATGGTGGAAAGGGTCGCATAATACATTATACAATTAAAGTATATCATTGAGGGAGTTACAAGATTCCAGTTATCCGACAGCTTCGCCTTTAAAAATAGGCTTGCTTGAATGGAACTGGAATCTTGGTGAAACCCTCAATGGTATATTTTAACTGTTTTATTATACCGATATAAACAATCAATCAGAAAAAGTTCAAATTAGTATAATTTTTCGTGTATCCAACAAGTTATAACGTCAACATAAACAAGCATTCCAAGAATATTGCAAACGCAATACACGTCCCTTCCCGGTTTGTATTATTGTATGAAAGCTTCAAAGCGTACAACTATTTAAGAACTAAACGACATATTATACTTTGTTAAGCTATTAAAGACCAGAGGAATTCAAATTATATATTCTACTATAGATTAAAAAAAGAAACTTAGTTTAATGATAATATTTGACATGTTATACATTGTTCGATATGTTTCTCGGATATGTTTTTCAAAAGGACTCGATTTGATCGATTCCCTATCTTTAACTGATTGTAAAAAACATTAAAAAAAAAATCAAGAAAAATGCGGCGCATGTCTGCCCAAGAACCCTCAAGATCAGTTGGCGTGGTCCAAACAGAGCTCACTTCACAATTGGTTTGTTTACTTCCACAATATTTACTGTATTTACTTTAAACTTTCAAAAATGAAGTCCTAAACAATAAAACAGCTTTTCCTTATTCATAATTTTCATCAAAGATCGCTAGATTTTTTACAAACGCTACTTAATTATTCTAAGGTTTGACCGGAAATTCAATGCAACCGGAGGTGTTAAAGACTCACCTTTCCGGTTAACACCGTACAAAAAGCGCAACGGCACCTCACATTTCAGACCACATCAATGGTCTTTATGAGCGGGACGATATAAATCCAAGAGTGAGAAAGTTCCTCTGAGTCAGCATCTGAATTTCGCAGAACATATACCAGTATTTCACACATAAACAAATGAAATAACCTTCTACATATTTTTTTTTTATCATGGGATTTCTATGAGGTGCTGTTATTAAATGGGGAACGTTTGGGGTATTAATGTTGTGATTTTTTTTATCTTAGAGTACCTGTACCTTCTTGATTTTTTTCATAAAGCCGTTAAATAAATTTTGATTGAGTTTTTAATGAAATGCTTTGTAATTTCTTTTTTTCATATTCTATCATTAAAATTAGAATTACAAACAGTATAATACATACACTTGCCTGGGGCGCTAGAAATTTTGACTAGTATAGAAGATAAAAAACAGAGGCAATTCAAACTATACACAGTTGATATTAAAATTAAATACAAAGTGGGTAAAATAATACTATTTATTCTATCTCCCGAAATTTCGCCAAGTCCATTGAGTATTTGCTTGTAGATATTTGTGAAAACAATGCACTAGTATGCACAAAATATCATTTCTTACTGTCTTCTGTACCCCGAATCAAACCAGACAGTTAAACAGCCCAAACCCGATAACGAACCCGATTGTAATACTGCCGATAAAATTTACAACAGCATACTTGACACTATTTAACAGAACTTATTTGTTTGTTAAAAATAATAAAAGTAACTAGGCACGATCTCGTTGCAAGCAACGAGGAGGTCTTCCGTCCGATTTTAGACTTTAAGATACATGTATGACCTTGATTTTGCTATTCAACGGCTAAACGTGATTTAAATAGAAGAAAATGGTTACATTCTAAGGATCAGATACTATTTTGTTTCAGGTATAAGAGCTTTGGGTGAAAAATTTAGACCCCTCTTGGTCTCTTATTTGAGGGAACAGCCCCTTTTTCTTAGTATCAAATGAAAGGGCATATACTTTAAAAAAAACATTTTGCTCAACAAGTATTTAGAAATTCGTTACCGTTCTTGAGATATCTGAGAAAGAACGTTTTAAGAGCCGATCCCTTATCTCTTTTTAGGGGCTGCTGAACAAAATTTTGAAGGTAGCATATTGTTTAGTACATCATTTTGAGCATCTCTTTCTCTATACTGCATTACAAAATATTCTCCTTTTTGAGATATAGGTAATAAAATTTTTGGATTTTGACCCCTAAAAAAACACTTAATTACGTAACATATGAGAAAATCATTAGAAAGTCTTTAAAGCCCTTTGGTCCCCTAACTTGAGGGGCGAGCCCCTTTTTCTTGATATCAAATAAAAGGTCGTTTAATTTTAAGCACATTTTGTTCAAAAAGTGTTTAGAAATTCATAACCATTACAGAGATATATGGGAATGAACGTTTTAGGGGTCGATGCCTTATCTCCTTATAGGGGCCGTTTAACGAAATTTTACAGGTTGAATATTGTTTAACTACATCAATTTGAGCATCTTTTCTTCTATACTGCATTTCGAAAGATTTTTCCTTTCTGATATATGGGTGATTAAATTGTTGGACATTTGACCTCTAAAAACCTCTAATTACGTAACGCATGATAAAATCATTACATTGCTTGGATAATTAACTGTAAGATAACACATCTGCTTTTATAACCTTTCACAAAATATCTCTCAGTAGTGGGCTATAGATAAAAGACTTTAGAGCCCTGCCCTCTGGTCCGTTAATTTGAGGGGCAAACCCTCTTTTCTTCATATCAAATGAAAGGTCAAATATCAAATAACATGTGGGTGATCAAAATCTTCCACTTTTGACCCCTAAAACCCCCTAATTACGTAACACATGATAAAATCATTAGATTCCTTGGATACCTAACAAAATCGACTCAAAATTTGAAATTTTATTTACCTCACGTGATTTTAAATGACAACAGTTGTGAATGGAATTGGAGATCATTTTGGAGAAATAATCAGGTAGTGAAAATAAATCATGCACAGGATCATGCACATTACAAATAAAGTGTCTTACACATGTAAATCTTAATGTTAAAGTTGCTTGGTCCGATTTTCAATAAAATTGTTGTACGCTTTTAAACGATGGTTATGCTAAGTATGTGTGTAATAATATACGCTGCAGTAGTTTTCCCGATCAATTAAGCCATAGTTCAAAGAAAAAATAATGTACATGTTGAAACTTGTTGAATTCGGATGTTGTGCATTCCGGCATGCTGTCCAATCCGGCGACATTATTCAGCCCATTTACATATTCCTATCATATTTTTTTAAATGTTGTGGAATCCGGATCTTGTCAATTAAACTGGCCGCGATGAAAACAACCGACTGCTTATAATTAGTGAGAGTAATCTCCCGTGGTCCAGCCACTTATCGATCGATCGGCCTTCTGCGAGATAGTAAATGGAATTTATCCCTAAGGATAAATTTATTTATACAAGCAACAGCAACATTATCCTTAATCATCATCCTAATAAGGATTTGGATAGCTTGAGCTAAACCATCGGGTCGGGTGTTCGCAATCATATCGGGTTCGGCATCCTTTTTCATCAAATTCTTCAATGGTGCCAGATCATCAGATAACATTTCAGGTTGTAAATCCATACTATCTGACAAGTAGAGTGACCATCGATCGGAAATACATTGGTTAAGTATACGCTTAGCTACTGTAAGTATTGCCTTTTAACTCAATTTATTCCCAAATGTCGTATTTTGTCCATAACAAGCTAAAACTTAGCTATCACGTTATTTCAACACGTGCTTTTAAAATCCCCAAACATCACTTGCGCAGTATATTCTTCAATATTTAAGAATAAAAATCAACAGTTATCATAATTCCCCCATGCTATTACACAAATATTTAATGTATGTATACTTCAATGACATACTTGTGCTACAATTACTTATGTTATTATGTTACACTCCTATCACAATCACAACAAAGATGGCGATGAGAACTGGTTTATTTTGGAACACGTGCAGCATCATCATGACTAAGAAAGACAACTCTATTCAGTATTATATCAATTATTAAGAGTTAATGTTCTTGAATCTATAATATTGACAACACTTTTTAAAATTTGTCATTTACCATTTTAGAGCTATGCCACTCTTAAGATATTGTAGCACATGTGTTTTTCCAACGCCTTGACGTCTTTGTTAAGTATACGATCAACTACTGTAAGTACTGACTTGCATAAATTTAATTTATAATGCAGTATTGACCACTTATAAGTTTATTATAAGGTAAAGTCATACATTATGTGGGTGACACTAAATTAACATTTCAAGCAGTAATTTTTTAGTGATAAGACAAATTTAGATTTAATTTAAATTCAAAAAAAAAAAAAAAAAAAATATATATATATATATATATATATATATATATATATATATATATATATATATATATATATATATATATATATAAATATAATTTTTCATAATTTTAATCCTACCCATTTGCTATAGATTTAACACCAAGCTTTTATTTACACACTTGGCTAAAACTTGTTATACAATATTGTAGAGTATTGCCACAAGTAAATGCTTGCAGCATTCATGCTGACGTTAATCATTAGAAGACTTGAAACAGCTTCCCAGCCTGCTGATCCCCGCTCCCCGATGCATGAGGGATTTGTTCAGACCTTTACCAATGTTCATATCCTCATTTCTACATATATATTAACAGCAGAGATCTTCTAACAGCGTCTATATACAGGTACAATTAAACAACCTCAATCAATGTGCTTAAATGGAACCTATTCTTTAAAAAAAAATTAATTAACCTATGGCAGTCAAGCATAGCTCTTTCAGTTCATTCTTCTAGTTACCATGTTCAGTTATCTTTGAAAACCCCTGTATGTCTAGGTATGAAATGCACATTTAATCCTCTATTTGCCAGCATTCACATCTCTGGCCGTATGGACCAAGCCCTCATTGATTAATATAAAGTCTTATTAACACAATCTCAGGTGCTTGGCGCCCAAAACAAACTTCTGACAGGTTTGGCTTGCTCATTGCAGGCAATTAGCATACATAAATACTGTTTAATCTTTATGCATTGCATATTGTCTAATTATTCATACTTCCTAATTTATACTTTCCGAGAATGCAGGACACTTTAACATACATAACACATTACTATAAACCACAGTTTCACATCAGTCATTACTCTAACCCTTGCATAAACCCTCTGAGGTTTTACACAATTCTTATCTTAACTTCACCTTAAAAATTATTAGTTAGTAGTCCATCCTATGTCAGTCTTTGGTTTAAGTTCTACAGATTTGGGTGTGTTCACTGCCGCTGATAACATGTTTAATCACTTACTAGGGATAGGGATACATTCAGTGTCCCATCAGTATTTCTAATCTCTGTAACAGCATCATATCTTCATTTGCATTACAATTGCACACAAGTTTTAACAGATTATTTCAAGCATGGCCACCTGCGAAGGCCAGTCGCTTATCTAATAACTACCACATTATACTTGCACGCAATTTATTCATACTTCACCCCTCACATAGACTTTTAAGTTACATCATTTCAATTACAAATTTAGTCTACTTGTTTGGGGACAACATGTTAAGGTACATCACTCACCTAGATTTATACTTTTCAAGACACATAGTCACAAGATATTGATTTAAATGTTTGTTAAACTATCAATTAAATTGCTTGTGTAGTGGTTTAAGTATATGGCTTGTCAACTCCATATTACGAGTTTGAATCCGTTCGGGATTTTTGTTAATGTTTACGCAATCATTTTTTGAAAACAAATTTTTATTTCCAAATTCAATTTACTTAACCTGTCTGGCTTATATACTCCTTTCATCATAATATCTATCATAATCACTTCATTTTATGCTTATCATAAACTATTTCAAGGTGTAGTGAGCCACCTTAAAGCAATTAATCAACCTTTATTTCAAATTATGGTTGTACTAACCATTCCTAGCTCCATTCCTATCACATACACACTTGCAAGTCAGGATTCATGCATATCTATAATCCACCCTTATTGTATACATGTGATGAATACAATACCAAGGTTCTTTCTGCCTTTGAGCTCGAATACACTGAATAACAATTGGTATGAGATTGGGCCAACTTGTGCATATAACCCAATCATTTACATTCAACAGTCTTCTCGCTGACTTGCTATACAATGCCTTGTTAATATTACATCCATTTAACCTTTATGGCTTCATGGATTTAAAAGTTTTACAAAAATTTTACAATTATCTATTATTATCTATTATCCATTTTAAACATGTTTAGTTTACAATAAGTTAATATCCCAACAGGTCAATACAGGTTGATCTAACGTTCATTGTTTTTCTGATTTAGTGAAAACCTATTTCTGGCCCATGCTCCCAGTTGCCCCTGTACCCCCCCCCCCTTCTAATTTCTGGTCATGGCTTACCCTTAAATTTCCCCTCATCCCTGTATATCACTTAGCTAAGCTGTTTTTATGGCGGAATTTGCAACATGGCAAGGTTTCTCAGGTCTTTGATGTAGGCAACTGTTCCCAGGGCCTGCTCAAAGCTTGGGAATAGGTGGTCAACTGTGCCCAGGGTCTACCTAGCCTTAGCCATTAACCCGCTTTAAGCAAAGTGCTATTTATCTACTATTTGATCCTATTCATTATTTAATTACTAAATTCATCAATGGACAATTATGAGTGATACTGATTGATTGATTATGGACTGATTGATTCAATAATCCTATTGCTAATGCAATTTATTTATATAGATTGATCAAACAATTTGATTGATTGATTATTTATGGATCGATTGATTGAACAATCCTATTGCTGATGTGATTGATTTATATTTATTGATTGAACTATTGATTGTTGATTTTATGATTGATTGATTGATTGATTGATTGATTGATTGATTGATTGATTGATTGTGCAGCCATATACCTGGCCACCAATTGGGTGGCAATTCGGTTGTTAAAATGCATGTTCAATTTCAATAAATAAGCCATGACTAAAAACGCCAGTTGGTGTTCAGCTGTTGTCTTTTATAATTTACTTTCAAATAATTATTTTGTAAGTAAGATTAATAAAAGTTTTGATTGTACGTGTAAAATATGTGCAGAAAAAGTTGAAAATTCACACCACCTAATTTTTGAGTGTGTGAATGTACAACATACATGGAAGATAGTGAGTAATATTTTGGTTTTGGTGTTAAATGGAAACACCTAGTTATTGGTTTTTACTCTGTTAAAAATGAAACCACTGCCATGTATAATTTACTTTTATCTTTTGTTGCATTAAAAATTTACAAATATAAGATGTTTTGTAGACTAGAAAATTTTGTTGAAACATCAGAAGGTATTGGAAATACTAGATATTCTTCTTTCTTCAAAACGCTTTTGGTTAAACTGTAGCTAATTTTATGTCGCCAAGGGAGACCTGGCCCATGGTTTTTCACATAAATAGGGAGGTAAAATAAAGACTCTGTGATGCTGATGGATTTACCTCCCTACAAAACGTTTTTCATTAAAACCTGAAATATTGACTTCAAATATCATGATCAATTAACATTAATATTATCACAGTAAAAAAGTCTATGATTTGTATAAAATATTTTTGTAACTTTATATTTATATATGGTACTTCGACAGATATGATAGGTGATTTTACTACTACTATTACTATAATTATTACCATTATTAGGGTCTTCCGTTTCCGACGGAAGACCCTCTTGTTTTTCTACTGTTTCTTTCTATTATTATTATTATTCTTAATATTCTTTTTCTGCCTTCTTTAAAGCTTTATTTCTCGAAAACTATTCACTCGATTTGCACCAAATTTTCAGAACTTATAGAGCATAGGAGGGGATAAATGTTTTCAGTTAAATTTTTTGATGACGTCACTTCCGGTTTAAGATATTGACGATTTAATGAAATTTTAAGGGTCATTTTGTCCTTCCAACTCCTCTGAAACTATTCACGATAGAACGTTGAAATTTTCAGGGATTGTAGATGAAAGTCTGTAGATGTACCGCATTGTTTTAAAATATGGATAATACGCAAGGCGTTGAAGCTCGCCTGAGGTCGAAAATTGCCACCAATTTTTTTCACAAAAAATTTGCACATTTTCTGAAATATTTTTAAAACTGTAAATATTTTGTTAAAACATGTAATGCAAAAGTTGTTTTAATTTCCACGGGCTTTCATTTGATATCAAGAAAAAGGGGCTGGCCCCTCAAATTAGGGGCCGAGAGGGCTCTAAAGTCTTTTTGCAATACCTCTTTATTGAACAATAATTTGTTATCAATTATAGAAGCAAAAATGTTTATTGTACAGCTGTTTATCTATACAGTCCCACACCTTAATCATATGTTACGTAATTAGGGGTTTCAAGGGGCCAGAAGTCCAAGACTTTGATCATTAATATCTAGAAAAGGAGAAATATTTTGAAAAGCATTGTAGACACAAAATGCTTATACTAATGTTCTCAACAATATGCTACTTAGAAAAATTTGTTGGTGGCCCCAGTAAGGAGTTTAAGGGTCGGCCCTTAAAACACATTACTTCAGATATCTCTAGAACGGTAAACAATTCCTGAACACTTGTTGAACAAAATATGTTTATATTTGCTATACCTTTCATTTGATATCAAGAAAAAAGGGCTGGTCCCTTAAATTAGGGGCCAAGAGGGCTCTTAAGTCTATTGATAATAACTTTTAACTGAAATATAATTTGTTATATATTATAGAAGCAAAAATATTCTTTGTACAGCTGTTTATCTAAACAGTACCATATCTACGTCATATGTTACGTAATTAGGGGTTTCAAGGGCCAGAAGTCCAAAACTCAAATCATTAACATCTAGAAAAGGAGAAATATTTTGAAAAGCATTGTATAAGAAAAGTTGCTCAAAATAATGTTTTTAACAATATGATACCTAAAAAAAATTTTGTTGGTGGCCCCATTAAGGAGTTTAACGGTCGGCCCCTAAAACACATTTGTTGAGATATCTCTAGAACGGTTAACAATTCGTGAACAGTTGTTGAACAAAATACGTTTATATTCGCAAGACCTTCAAATTAGGGGCCAGGAGGGCTACAAAGTCTTTTAACATTAACTATTTACTGAAAAATAATTTGTTATATATTATTGAAGCAAGAATGTTTAACTAATTAAGCTGAATTTAAATCTGAAATCCGTTTTAAAATCGGACGATGCATTACAGAGATATAGGGGTTTAAAAATTGATTTTTCCGGAAATCTTGATTCCACATTCTTGGTTAAGAAAATATTGTTATGTTCAAAGTTAAATTACCTCGTACCTAGAATGATTTGATATTTGTTAAGTCGTTCTTAAACACATTCGGATTTTTTTTTGCCAAGTCGTTCTTGAAATCGTTAAGGTTTTTGTTAATTCGTACTTAAAGTCATTCGGATTTTGTTAAGTCGTACCAAGAATTATTCGATTCTTTATATATTTTTGTTTTAAAACTCCTGGTATTGGTTTTAGAGCTCTGCTTCTTACAGGCACATCTAGCTTTTCTTTCGACATAAACGGAAGACCCACTCGTTGCTTTGCAACGAGCTTTGCTCTAGTTATTATTATTATTATTATTATTATTATTATTATTATTATTATATTTATTATATTTATTACTACATACACATGTGAACATTGTTTTATAACATGTACTTTTGTAAATAAATATCTGGAAAATAAAAAAAAAAAAAAATGATAAGTTATTATTATTATTAGTCCCCTACCGGTTTCACCGGAGGGGACTATGGCTTTCCTCTGCGTCCGTCAGTCCGCCTGTCCGTCCGTCTGTCTGTCCGTTTGTCTGTCCCACTTCAGTTTTCCATACTTTTTCCTTTATGCATTTGAGGAATAACATGAAACTTGCTGAACAGCTTCAATATGTCAAACTACAGATCAAGTTAACACTTTTTTACAGTCTGGTTGTCATATTTTCGAGAAAATAAATTTTTTATATTCCAATTTTTTAATGTTCGGGTTCTTTATCGGGTTCCGTGTGCATTGAATAAACGAGGCCACTATGTAGTCAGTAATGATAGTTTGATTCGGGGTACAGAAGACGGTAAGAAATGATATTGTGCATAACAGTGCATTTTTTTCACAAATTTCTACCAGCGAATACTTAATGGACTGGGCGAAATAACAGGAGGTAAAATAAAGAGTATTATTTTACCCATTTTGTATTTAATTTCTATATCAACTATATAGTTTGAATTTCCTCTGTTCTTTTATTTCTAATTAAAGCACAATATCTCGTTTATAATAGTTTTGAAATAGTTGTATGCTTCGAAGCTTTCATAGAATAATACAAACCGGTAGGGGACGTGTATTGCTTATGAATTATTCTCAGAATGTTTGTTCTGTTAGCCCTAAATATTGTTCCACTGATTCTTAAATCATACATACAGTACAGCTTACGAAACACGGTGCGACACGGCTCAACAACATGTAACACCCGATGTATATATGTCAAAAATAGAAGATTCAAGAATAATACTTCTTTGTTTTTATTTAGTTATTTTAAACAAACTTAAATATTTAGAACCATTTTAACAATTTGTATGTTATAATTCAATTTGGACTTTCGGTAGGACGTAACTATCTATTTCTTGCGTCAAAACAAGTTCAAAATGACGCTAGTTTCAAGTGAAATATACACTGATTGCCTGGTCTTAGCTAAATAGCCAGACAAATCTGTTGATTTCAAAGAGCTTGACACAACTACCCAAAGGCCTAGCTCTTGTTAAATGGTTCTATTTATTTACTTAAGAGAAACTAAAGGAAACGAAACAGAAAACAACAACAACAACAAATTACAAGACAAGCAATATTTAAATCATGTTTAAGTCAATTTGTAACTATAATATGTGATCGTATACGTAGTAGTTTGATCAATTTAAATGCGCGTAGATAACGGTCTCCCGTAATCTATTCTCACTAACTCTATTCAACGAAATCAAATCTAAAGGGCTGATGAAAACAATTTCACTTTCTCAAAAAGAATAATATATATATAGCTGCATATTTTGTGAAATTTTAAATTTTATTTTTTTCTATAATACATGTTAATGATGTACATGTACATGTCACAGTGTAGGAACGGAAGTGAACAGTTTTGGGTAGCGCTGTTTGTCGAAGCGAGAAAACAAGTTGCGCTGCGTACACTATTTTGATCGTAGATGGAAAATACGTAAAAAACTATTCGTTGAAGGGACAGTATCGCAATTTTTATACGGTAGTAAACTAGAATAATTTTATACTCGTCATTTCAATCTTGAAATCTTAAAATTTCTCTTCAGAAAATATTTTTATTCTATCAAAGTGCAAATATTTAATAAGAAATCGAATCAAAATTTCTAGAGAAGTGTTTCTCATATCTTTGAAAATATTTCCACAATACGATATCTTTCAGACAAAAAAACTACATATATGAAGGAAGCAATGTATTCTTTAATTTTTGTTTACCATGCCCTGATATTGTTTACTGTGCGCGTAGCTCTTATAAGTATTACGGGTAGGTGAAAAATGACAATAACAAACCGTCTGATTTTCAGATGCACATCTGTATGCGTAACTTCGAACATTACGATGAGCTAAGATATTTCTGTTGACGGAAATTACGTCCGTAATTCGTTTTTAAAATAAGGTCAAGAAACCAATTTAGAAAAAAAATCGGACACAAATAAATGTGTACAAAAAACTAAAAGCCCATTAATTTGTAAAATGTTATTTCCCGCGATTGTATTTAAAGTTTCTAGTCCACTTGTCAATATAAATACTTGTATCCAAATATTTGTACTAGTACTCCGCTTTAAAATCTCATTAATCCAAAACTTATATAGTTGTTTTCAGTTTAGCACTCATGTGCATGTGCATATCACAGCTATGTAAAAGGATGTGCAAGGTCGATTAAAAAACTACTAATTACAAAAATAATCGCAGAAAAAATATTTGTTTTTCATCATTGAAATTTTTTTGAATGAGTCCATTCATACAATGGTCATTCTACTGAGTTAACTTACCATTCGAAGCCAATGCTTAATCATAGAACTACGCGTACAGTAAAATTCTTAATATATGGTTAAAATTGCGCTACGCGTACAGAATGAAATAATGACAACTCATGATATTTTGAGGAATTTTTCTACTTTTATTTGCAATGATATCAAACTCTAGGTCAGATTACTCTCTGAAGGTATATATTTACCTCTACATGTCCCCTATTCAGTCGTAATGATTGTATTTCGTACATAATAATCATTTCAATTTTTGAATGTGACCTTGGATATTGATTGTCAAAAAGTTCATTGAAAATCATGTTGCAAAAGGAATATAACTTTTTTATACTTGTGCCAGTATATTACAATAAAATATTATCATTGTTAAGGAAGTTTCTATTTGTTTAATCGCTTCGACAAACAGCGCTAATCAAAACTGTAAACTTCCGTTCCTACACTGTGCATGTAGTATATTCATTTTTATAGAGAGAGAGAGAGAGAGAGAGAGAGAGAGAGAGAGAGAGAGAGAGAGAGAGAGAGAGAGAGAGAATTTCATTTGTAATTCACTTATAGGAAACATTGTTTTTAATTCAGTTTCCATGAATAAATAACCCTTTTATCGTTTGAAGTAATTCACATTGTGATAGAATCCAACAAAGCAGTTTCAGTCAGCGTCCACGTGCTACACCTGTCAATCAAATCAACCCGCGAGGTGCACCACGTGCTCCTTCCATCATGTTTTTCTAGTCCGAAGAAAATAGAAATATGTTTGACATTCACAATAAAGTATTTTACAGTGTTTTTAACGTATAACATGAATCAAGTTGATTTGTATATATACTACGTTGGTTAAATAGAAAACTACACGTGTAACACACACACACACACACACACACACACACACACACACACACACACACACACACACACACACACTCTCATTCTCTCTCTCTCTCTCTCTCTCTCTCTCTCTCTCTCTCTCTCTCTCTCTTTCTCATTGTCCACTCATTTAAAACAGGGTATGTATATTAATTTTTATTTACAAAGTGATTTGGTCTCCATGATAAAACTCTGATGTATACTATTTTTGAACAGATTTGTACGATGGCCGATATGGGCCTGACAAAAAGTAACCACGAGTTGTGTTTGATTTGCCGGCAAAAATCAAAGAAAATCAAAATGTAAAGGGACAGAATACTTCTTGGTTGATTACACGAAAACACGATTTATTAAGGTATTTTTTTTAGTCATTTAAAAAAATTATCTCTAACATAAACGTTTTTAATATTTTCTCTTTGTATCTCCCTCCCATTTATTCTGCCTGCCCCCTCCCCCGCTCTCTCTCTCTCTCCTCTCTCTCTCTCTCTCTCTCTCTCTCTCTCTCTCTCTCTCTCTCTCTCTCTCTCTCTCTCTCTCTCTCTCTCTCTCTGAGAGTGTATATGTGTGTGCAAACAATATTGTGAAACATGAACAGATTCAATTTGTTTTTAACATCTTTCAAGTCCAGTCCAATCATTCCCATTTCCATTTCTTTTTCATTCAATGAAATTCTTTAATTGAGGTTGCTTATCAAACTTGCTGACAGTCGAGGACCCCCTTCCCCCCCTTTTTTTTACCTTTTTCGAGTTCATTGTTCATGCATTTAAAATTTAAAAAATTGTGATCAGAAAGGTTATGAAAGCTTTAGAATTTTTTTTTTGCTTCTTGTACTTTAGTGAATAACCAATGGAAACCGTAAGGTACTTGTATTTAACTGACTCTCTACACCTTGGAATAGTTTCTCAAATCAACAGAAAATTACTTGATTATAAAAGATACAATGTAGCAAAATGCATCAAAGTATATACATGTAAGTCATATATACATGTAGGCGAAAATATATAAAATTTTGTATTTAAAACTTATAATTTCAAAAGTTCAATGAAATAGGCCGCATGCAGATTTAAACTTGTGATCTGCGGTTCACAAGTCCGAAACTCTTGCACAGATACCGGTAAGTTTTTACAACACAGATAAACTACTCACGTAAATATGCATGGCGTCGCGTTTAAAATTGTGACGTCTTGCTAAAAACGAAAGTTTTCAGCATAAATTCCATGGTGTTTATGTTTAAGTCACACATATAAGTTATATACCATTAGATTTGATAAATTCAAGGCTTTTTAAAATGTTTTGTGCTGTGCATATTTGAAACACGTCATATTTCAGCCAATAACGTCCGTTGTTCTTTGGAGAGCTAAAAATTCTGTTATTTCAACTGTTGTTCAGTCAACATCTGGTTCCGTGCATCGTAGCTATAGCCTGATGATTGCTTTCGCTAAATAATTTTTTGAGAGTTTTCGGATCGTTCTCAAAAAGACGGTGTGTACATTGACAATTTCAAGAAGTCCGCCATATGTACATGTTAGTAAAAAATCAGGCGATCTAATTTGAAAACCTTTTCGTGTTCGTGTATTTATTATACAAGATTTTTTTCAGCATTAAAAAGCAGCCAGGCACGTCGCATCAGGGGTAGGGGAGGGGGCAGGCATTAAACATTTTGTTTTTAAATTAACGTATTAAAAATTGAATTATCATGGAGTTGCCCCCTCCAACACTTTTTTGGAGCATTTAAGAAATTGAAGTGGAAACAGGAAATCTGGAAATTGTCAGTGAAAATAACCCCCCCCCCCCCCACTTAATAAAAATATGTTATGTGCCACCTGGTTGTATATAAGATATACGATTTGAAAGATACTTGCAAGAAGAAAGTCTAAATATTCATTAGGAATTTCTTACCGTAAGCTAGATTAGTAGCGAAAAATTGTAAGAATCCCAGGAGACAATATAAGAACACATTTTCTCTATACATGCTGCTGTGCTACCGCACTTCATCAAGATTGAGATCCACTGTATCAACCAGGAAGTGAAAATAACCGTTCTAAAGGCTACACTTCCCATGAATTAGTGCATGCAGGGATTAATACGACCGGGAGCTCTTGAAAGTAAGTGTACCAAAAGGCGTGTACATGTTATTCTAGGGCAATAAATCCCATCTCGTGATTTTTTCTGTATATGGGTAAAATAATAAGATAAATAAAATTTAGAGCTGGAACGGGAAAATAGAAGTGGAGAACCAAATTTTTTTTTTCTTTTTTGATTACTTACAACTTAAATTATTAACATACGTGTAATATAACCTGTACTAGCACTTACTAGTACAGTGTATATCTTATACTTAACATATAGGTATTGACATATCAATCGAGCACTGTGCAATTTAAATCACCTTTCCCATTTTTTTCTTGCGTCAACCCCCGATAGATGAACGAGGCTGGTTTTATCTGTACTTACTTATAAAACACATTTGTTAAAAAATTCTACCTGTTTTGTTAACAAATTTTATCTAAAACAGTTGCAGTCCTAAGTACACTCGTTGAACATGAAGCTGATAGAGAATATTATATGTTCCGGTTGTAATAGAATGTAGGTCATTCTTTGTGAAATATGCGTAATGCATTTTAACCACACTGCTAGTTACAGTGGCTCTTATCTTACTCACTTTCCCAACTTATATTTATGATGGATCGTTGTTTTAAATATTTCCGTCACTGTTTTTTGGAGCTGTTTTTAAAAAGGTAAAAGGAACAATTGCATGCCTGATAAGCTTTAGACTCAAATTTCACTGGAACATGATTTATTTTCCTTAACTTTTGATAAACGAATCTGCTCAATCAATAATTTTATTAAGGTCTTCCGTTTCCAACGGAAGACCTTATTGTTTTCGTACTGTTTCTTCTTATCATTATTTTTTTCCACAAATTTTGTGCACGCGATTTCTCGAAAACTATTCGGCCGATTTCGACCATTTTTTCACAGATGATTGCCAGTGGTCATAATTCTAGAAGTTTTTTGAATTTTTGAAATCGTCATTTCCGGTTCCGATTTACGGCCGATTTTGTACATTTTTACGACCAATTTTGTGCAGACATAAACTCAGAGACTATCAGAGATATGACTATGAAATTTTCAGGATAGATAGACCATAGTTGGTAGAATGTAGTTTTTTGGCGCCAGCGGCGCAATTTCTTTGAGCTCGGCTAGGCACGAAAATTGGGTACGAATTTCGAATGAAAATTTTCACACGTTTTGGTCTATATCTTTTTATCAGTTGATATTTTGTTATGACATATATAATAAAAGTGGTAGAGTATGACAGGAGCTTTCCAACAAAATCAAGAAAAAGGGGCTAGCCCCTTATATTAGGGGCACATACACTTGTAAAGTCTATTGCAAATAACTTAAAAAGATAAATATTTTGTAATGCATTATAGAAGCAAAGTTGTTTATCGTAACAATATATATGAGGAAAAATCATTGCTACGCCCATTTATTACGTAATAAGGGATTTTTAGGGGCCAAAGTACTTAAAATTTGACGCGATATAACTAGAGAAGGAGACATATTTTGTTTAGCATTGTAGAAGAGAAAATGTTTGCATTGATGATTCTAATCGATTCCATTAATCAAAACACCACTGTATGTCCCCATTATGGATCTAGAGGCTGGCCCCTAAAATATACAATCATTTGTATCTTAAAAATGAACAACAATTTTTGATGGGTGTAAGAACAAAAAATGTAAATATTTGTAAGACGTTTTCACAGAAATCAACGAAAAGGGGCTGGCCCCTTAAATTAGGGGCCAAGACACTTGTAAACTCTATTACAAATAACATAAAAACGATAAAGATTTTGTAATGCATTATAGAAGCAAAGTTGTTGATCGTAACAATATCGATCAGGAAAAACCATTGCCATGCCCATTTATTACGTAATTAGGGATTCTTAGGGGCCAAAGTACTTAAACGATGACGTGATATGTTTAGAGAAGGAGTCATAATTTGTTAAGCATTGTAGAAAAGAAAATATCTGTATTTTAGATAATAATAGATTCCACTAATCAAAACACCAATGTATGTCCCCATTAAGGAACTTAAGGGCTGGCCCCTTAAATATTCAATCATTTGTATCTCAAAAATGAACAACAATTTAAGATAGGTGTATGAACAAATTTTAAAAGTGTTAGTATTCGTGAGACCTTTCGAACGAACTCAAGAAAAAGGGGCTAGCCCCTTAAATTAGGGCCAAAGACACTCGTAAAGTCTCTTACACATAATTTAATGATCAAGATTTTGTTATGCATTATAGAGGCAAAGTTGTTGATCGTAACAATATTAGTTTGTAAAATCGTTGCCACACCCATTGATGACGTAGTTAAGGATTTAGGGGACTACAATCTTAATCTTTAATATGCTGTGAAAATGCTGTGAAAAAAAATACTTTTGAAGCATTGTAAAGGATGTTGACAATCGCATACGTTACCTGAAAGGGAGGATTGAGGGAGAATTCTGAAAATTTCATTGGTATTTTAATCGTATTGTTTTAAAAAATGAACGGAAGACCTACTCGTTACTCGTAACGAGATCGTATCTAGTTGATTAATATTTTTATAAAGGTTTATTAAAAGAATCAAATTGGTTTATATTATCACATAAACATACCCAAACACACATCTCTATCACCTTCGTGTGTTCCATGTCTCGTTTGCAATTTTGCGAAAACCATAACTGCTTTCTATTTATCAATTTTACGAGACGAGAGATTTTATCATTTTTGTTGTTTTTTGGGGAGGGGGGGGGGGGGAGCAAAAAACAACCCCCCAAAACCCAATAACTTTATCACAAACCAGGAAATAATTCGTTGTCAAATTGTTACTAAGTCGTTTTGACCATTGATAGAACACACAGCGTTAGCTGATAAACTATTATTCTAATTGTTATCCTTAGAAATAAATTTAAAAGCTACAAAGTTGTATGCTTGTATAAATGGGTAAATATTAAAATTATTCCTAATTATTATTTTTTTAAACAAGGGACACATGAAAGAAGTCTTATTGATTGAATAAAACTGCCAAGTCGATTCAAGCTGTTTATCTGTATATGAACTTTTTAAGACTGTCTTTCAAAATACACCTAAGTAGTTTAGAAATCAATGTTAATTTTTGAGGAAATATTTACGTAAGCCATAAATGTGGCTTATGTGAACGGTTTTCCATTTTCTTCGATAATTGTCTTAAGTCCTATGTTGATTTTAGGTTTTTTTTACGAAGGGCACAAAATTAAAATAAAACGGAAAACCCGGAAGATTGCACTTCCGTGCACGTCAGTAGCGGCACAAATTATCACCATTCATTCAAATATTTTTTTGAGAGCCGAAAAAGCACTTTTGGAAATATGCACAAAAAATATCGTTAAAGATATTTTTGTAGGTGAAAGGGCAAATACACTACCAGGTGAACTTGCTCGTTGACTTTCCTGACTTGCACACCTTTTGATGACACTTGGTCAAATGTCCGTTTGCATTGCAGCTATCTGTACTATTAGTTTGATCATATCAATTACCTTAGGAATCGCTGCTTCTAGTTCGTACTTAACAGATGTTATTTTGTTCCCTTACTATGAAAATTATGAATCTTAGTTGCATTTCCATAAAGTGTATTATAAAATATTTCTATTTATTCTAGTTATTAAAATCGTTGGTTTTAGGGGATTTTATTTTTGTTTTACATTTTTTTGGAATAGAGGGTTGTTGAGGATTTTTTAAACATTTGTTTTTCGAAGGGAAGGTTGTTGACGTCACTGTTGTTTCCTTGTTTATTATATTTTTCATTTCCTGGGGTTTTGGAGGGATTGGGGTTTTTTTCTCTTGTTTTTTTTGTTTAAAGAAATGGCTGCATGATAAAGTTAATGTGCAAATAATTTAAAATGCATGTATGTCGCATTTAATTATACCCGCACTTTCTAAAGAAAGTTCGGGTATATTGTTGTTGTCCTGTTCCGTCCGTCCGTCCGTCCGTCTGTCACGTCTTACTTTCTCAAACTGCTCTTACATCGTATAAACTAGCAATCTGAACTCTTGGAGTTTGATTGAGGGTGTCATGTTGTTTTGTAAAATGGTTTCAAAAATTCTCTGGTAGTCCTGGGAGTCAGATAATTGGTAAAAAATGACGTTTTCTTACAAAAAAACCTTCTTCCCCGAACTCCTCCTACATTCTCAACAATAGACAACTCATCTTTTGAAATATGTTTGGGGGTATCCTCTAGATACGCAATAAGGTTTCGAAAATTTCAAATTTGCCCTGGGGGTCATTTGGTGGCTGAAAATGACGGTTTTTTTTTTTTACAAAAAATCTGGTTTAAAAAACGTCGGTTTTTTTTTGGCAGTAGCTAAATGATCTTCTAGAATATGATTTTGGGTGTCATTTTGAAGTGTGATCAGGTTTCAGAATTTTTTTTTTTTTATCACAGGGATCGGTGGGCAACAAAAAATGACGTTTTTTGCAAAAAAGGTATGGTTCCCGTAACTTCTCTTACAACTTTTGGAGTAGCTATGTCATCTCTTGGGATATGATAGGGGCTGTCCTATAGATGTGCAATTAGGTTTTAAAAATTTAAATTTCATCCAGGGAGTCAAAGAGTAGCAGAAAATTGACGTTTAATACTCCTAAAAAAAATCTAGATCCCAGAACTCCTCTTATGATTTAATCAATAGACAAATCATATCTTGGGATATGATAGGGGCTGTCCTATAGATGTGCAATAAGGTTTTTAAAATTCAAATTTCATCCAGGAAGTCAAATTATAGCAAAAAATTGACGTTTATCACTCAAAAAAAAAACTACATCCCAGAACTCCTCTTATGATTTAATGAATAGACACATCATATCTTGTGATATGATAGAGGCTATCCTTTAGATGCGCAATAAGGTTTTAAAAATTTAAATTTCATCCAGGGAGTCAAATAATAGCAGAAAATTGACGTTTATCACTCCAAAAAAAAACCTAGATCCCAGAACTCCTCTATTAATTTAATGAATAGACATGTCACATCTTGGGATATAATAGGGGCTGTCCTATAGATGTGCAATAAGATTTTGAAAAATTTAATTTAATCCTGGTAGACAAATAGTAGCATGAAATTAACATTTATCCCATGTGCAGATCTAGAGGGGGTCAGGGGTCCAGATCCCCACTTCAAAATTCAAATTTCTTTAAATTACATTTAATTTATGAAATTGCCAAAAAAAAAATGCTTCGGGATCCCCCCCCCCCCCAGCAAACTCAAATAACTGTTGCCCCCCCCTTTCCCCTGGAAAAATTTTCTGGATCCACACATGTACGTATCCCTACTTAGACTTTAAATTAAATGACGGTTTTTTTCTCTTAAAATAAAAAAAAACCTTGCATTTATTTTTCCTTAAAATTAAAAAAAAAACTTACATTTACACTTTTCGTAATTATTGAATGATGTATTAAAATTAAAATATAATTTGGGGTCTAAAAGTTTTATAAACTGGTAAAAATGTTTTTCTTTAAAAAAAAATCACATTACACCTTGCATAATTGACAAATGATCTATTGAGATATGATCAGAATAAGTTAAATGTTACATATGGAGAGAAACTCATCAGGAGAAAGCATGGAAACACCAGGAGAGAGAGAGAGAGAGAGAGAGAGAGAGAGAGAGAGAGAGAGAGAGAGAGAGCTAAAACAGATAACATGTAATGGTTCGGACTGGGGTGGTGGGGTTGATTATGGGTGCTGATTCTGATATGTTAATCAAAGTAACAAAAATTATAAAATATACATGGATAATTAGAAAGATAAAATGATTGGTATCATTCACCTTGCGACTTAAAATTGAGTCTTTCCTATATAAAAAGGTACTAAATTATAGCATACTAGTATATATACATTGTAATACATGTTGAAAAGTAACAGAATTTAAAAAAAAGACTGAAAACTGCAACATTGATTTAGGTTTAAAAAATGTGTATTACTACATTTATAGAAACATGCATTTATTTCTTCTGAATTTATGCTAATTTAACTGATTATGGGAATCCAGGTGGACACAGGTATATTCTTCCTGTACCCCCTTAGAGGACCCCATAATTGCCTAAAATAATTAGGTGTTTGTTTTGGTGAGTAGCCGTTCGGGGAATAAACCATCAGAATTCTTATTTTCTGCCTATTATTCAAGTTAAAATTAATAACAATAAATGATTAAAATTAAATGTTTATCCTCCACACCCTCAACAGATTCAGAGTCTTCTTTAAGGTACCTCACTACACGCAAACTTATACTTTTTAAGACACTACGTCACAAGATAGATGTTTTAAATGTTTCGTTAAACTGTTTATATCGTTCGATTCAGTTGTATATCGTCGTAGCTCAGTGGTTAAAGTATTGGGTTTCTGAACCACAGATCATGAGTTCGAATCCGCCTGGAGTTTACTGAATTAAATTTTCTAAAATGTAATTTTTCATCCAAAATTGCACCTTTTTTGCCTATTCGACTTAAATACTTCTTATCCATTATGATATCTATCATAATCAAGTAATTTTCTGCTGATTTGAGAAAATATTTCAAGGTGTAGTGAGCCACCTTAATACATTCTAACATGTGTACAGTAGCAAATTTTAAATCATTTCTTGATTGGTATTTTTCTCTAGATGCACATTAAGATATAGGAAATTGCTTTTTAATTCTTATCGATAAGATAAACAAAATGTTATATGTATTCGGGGCAATTGTAATCCTAAACAAAGCAGGGTCATCAATAGGCTAGAAATTACACACATGGATCAAACACTATACATATGAATAAGATAAAATACTTTATTATATCCAGTTCTGGAAAGTCAGGGTGTCTCCAAGGGGGCATAACCTATATACAATTTGATGCGCACAAAGAGCAAGAATAAATTTGGTTTAGGGATGGGGGATCTCAAAAGTTAAAAATTATCAAAGTATATCATCATTTCCTATTTCAGAGGGGTGGGGGTGGTTTAAAGACAACTCCTGGGGGTCATGTACTTACACCATCTGATGCATCATAATGATTTTAGAAACAAGAATATAGTTGGTTTAGTGGTGGGGATCTCAATAGTTTTCAAGATTAATGGTAATTTCCTGTTTCATTGGGTCAGAACAATCCCATTGGGTCATGGCCTACATTTTTTTTTTGATGCATCATAATACATTAAGAAAAAAGACCATTTCCTCCCTATTAAATAAAACTCATATAGACATAATAAGTCTCTACACTTATTTAAATGTAATACACACATTTAATAAAAACTGTCACAGGGTCAATATGGGGTCAACTTAATATTTAAGTCTGACAAATGAAAATATAACTTTTGCAATTATAATGACAGAAACTGTACAAATGCGATAGGATAGGTAACAATGATGAGCTTATTTAGATATTTTAAAAAAGATGATGATGCAGTACGCTGGCAAAGGGAAATCACTTATTTAGAAAGTGAAAGTAATACTTATGTATACTGGTGTCTCATAATATTGTGCGAGTACTACATGTATTATGCTTACCTATATTGGTCAACATCATAATGATAATCCAATTAGAGCACAATATGAATCCATTAATTAGCTGATCATCACAAAAGAAACGTTTATGCATGTTAATTAATCCTATTCTGCACATGGAAAACACATACCGTTATGTACACCACGTGAAACCCATCTAACTGAAGAGCTGGGTAAAACTAGTACCCGGTAATGCGACCTGTAGACCTGTGTTGTGTACGTAACTTCGGACAAAGATCATTTTCTTGTAACATGCATGTATTTTCATGACTTTATTCTATAAACCCCTTGTACTGTTTTATTAGGTAAAAATACGAAAAGCACACATTTCAGCTTTAAGGTGGTACAGGACACCTGGATATTGTAATGAACTCCCTATTGCAGAAAAAAACAATAAAGTATAAATATAATATCCCCCCAAATAATGTTACCTAACAGTGAAGTGCAATGGGTTAGAGCGTTAACTACATGTCTGCAGAGAGTTCAAATGCTGCTGGGGCTTTTCTATTTTTTACTTCAGATTCCAAAATTTAAAAAAATTATATTTTTTTGCTAAATACCTGTATTGTAAAAATTTTAAATTATAAAACGTCACTGTGAAAGAATTTTGATTATAATACACTTTACTACATGTACCGGCTTTCGTTGTTATCAAAATATTCTGATGTTTATTTATCCATGAGGAGTGTGTGTGGGGGGGGGGGGGGATAGTATGTAACTGTGTTTGCAGGGGGTGGGGGGATTGGGGTCCGAGGTGTTTTGTTTGGTAATTTTACTACGTGTATTAATATAAATTATTTTTTTTCAAGGGTGGGAGGGTCTGGACCCCCCCCCCCCCCCACTCCAATCCCTTCTCTAAATCTGTGCCGCGATGATGTTGGCACCTAGAAGCTAAGCTAAATTAAGCCGGCAACCGCCGAGGGAAGGGGCATAATTTAGTTTTGTTTGTAATAATTATATAGGCCATACTTTCTATGAAATGAAATGAAAAGATTACTGATTAACTGAAAATTCACATGCAACCAGTTCAACCACAAATTGTACATGTCGCTCGTGTATTATCATCGTCGGAACCCACTGCAGTGTAACAGATAGAAAACCCGTGGGTTCCGATAATGGTGTATTATGTGCACGGTGCCTTCGTTTTTACTAAAACTGGTACAAAACAGTGTTATTTAGGGGCAAACACTTGGTGCGGGTATTACTGTCTAATGACAGCATCTAGTTGTAATTGTTGCAGTTGTGTAAGGAACTGAGCACACTTGCAGTTACAATCTTAAAGGGGCATGGTCACGATTTTGGTCAAATTCTATTTTTTGTGTTTATTATTTACAATGCTTTAGGAGGAATGCATTTCTAATGATCAAATAAAATTTAAGAGTCAGTCGTAAATTATAAGCAAGATACAGGGCTCAGTCCTGTTTTTGTTTACATAGGTTCAATATGCCAGTAACAAATTTTTGAAACTTATTTATTTATCTTCTTATTCATTTTAAGCATAAATAAACAGTTCCAAACGTTTTACCCATTCATTTTAGGTCTAAAACTGAATTTTTTACTTCAGCATTCAAAATGTTAACAAAAGCTTCGTTTACATAGCAAATAATTGTAAGCTCTGTAACTCACTTATATCTCATCAAATGACACTCAAGTTTTGGTTGCCTATTAAACATGCCTTACTAAAGCATTGTAAACATTAAAATCGAAAATTAAAGTAATATTTGACCCATATACTGGTCATGTCCTTTTAAGTATTGTGCAAGTAAACAGAGACGGTGGACCGCTGATTTATATGAAGAGCGTTACAGGTGCTTGAGGACAGCCCCCTCCCCCACCACACACACACATTAGATAAGAACCCCTGAGTTGTTGTTGAGTATAGAAATATCTTAAAAAACAAATGCACAACAAATCCAATTTCTCTTTTTACAAATCTTAGCAATAACAACTGAAGAATGTGCGATTTTGTTATTAAGGCATTGAAGGGCATAGAATATAAGATTCTACTTTGCTTTATATATTCATTTGATATTAATACACACAGATCGTAAATGTTTGTGTTAAAAAAATGTTTACATATCCTTACATTTCAAAATATTCGCAATAATAGCATTTAGTGGCTTCCTGAGAGAGAGAGAGAGAGAGAGAGAGAGAGAGAGAGAGAGAGAGAGAGAGAGAGAGAGAGAGAGAGAGAGAGAGAGAGAGAGAGAAAAATAAGTAATATAAAACAGAACAATTGTATAGCCGGGGTTTTTTTTCTTTCTTTTTTTTTCCTTTGTTTAGAATCCCTGGCTTTAAGGATAAGAAAAAGCTGGATTGACATGTTATTTATTTTGAGGAAGAGTCGTATATAGATATATAAATTGATAAATCTCCGCGCCTGATGATGACATAGAAAAACCAGCGTAAATTTTAACTTTTCCGGCTCACGAAAACAGTGTGCTGATTTTAAAAATCTTTTAATTGAAAAGGCTTCATGTGATACGTGACGTGAACGTGAATTCTGCATTTACGATGCTACGTGAACGTTATGTTGCCATGTTACTACGAAACTTTTTACATCACAATGTTTGCGATTAGACAATCTTTCGCGAATATGTTCACCCCATAGATCATATTGTGAATTTATTAAGGTCTTCCGTTTCCAACGGAAGACCTTTATATTAATGTGCAGATTAAGATTATTAAGGTCTTCCGTTTCCAACGGAAGACCTTATTGTTTTCGTTCGGTTTCTTTTTCCCTATTCTTTTTTTTTTCTTACATATTTTGTGTACGCGATTTCTCAAAAACTACTCGGCCGATTTATATGAAACTTTCAGATCTGATAGATATTGCTCTGAACCTTATTGCAAATTTTTTTTAATGGGGACATCACTTCCGGTTTTGAGATATTTAGAATTTAACGATTTTTAGAGGGTCGGCTTGTCCACAAGGTTCTCATAAACTAAAAAAGATATTGAGTTCAAAATTTCAGGAATGATAGACAAAAGAATGTAGATATGTAATAGGGCATTTATAATTTTCTAGCGCGAAAAGCGCCAAAGCTCGGTAGGGCTCCAAAACTGAGTTTTAAAAAGCGTTGTGATTTTGCATGGTTTTCCTAATTTATCTCTTTTCCCGGAAATATTTTGTTAAGACATGTAGAACAAAAAAGATGAATATTCAAAAGATCATTTATTTGACATCAAGAAAAAGGGGCTGGCCCCTCAAATCAGGGACCTAGAACCCTTGAAAGTTTTCACTTTAAAACTCAAAAGCGGTTAAGATTTCGATATGGCTGTCGCAGCAAAAGTTGTTCATTATGATCTTATTAAAGTCGTAACAATAATATTTTGTTCGGGTATTGCGTAATATGAGTGTAAAAAGCTAGACTTGTTACCATGTATTTGTTTTTTATTTGGCAAATAAATGGGGTATTTGTGCGTATAAGTGACATAAAGTGTACCAGTTTACATACGGAACGTGTTTAAACATTTTAATTCTTTTCTAGTGAAACACATTATGGATAAAAGAACTACTTCTATGCAATGCATTTAAAATCTAGCTGGATTCCGAGCTGTGTATGTGAACAATTACGTATCCGATCCGAGGAAATAGGTCGCGGCTGGATTAGCGAGCGGTCTGCCGTTATCTAATACACAAGATTTGCGTCTTGCTGTAATGCACACATGGTTTTTTTTTTTATGAAGCTGCAAACACAAAGAATTCCGATTCTAACAATATTAATAGTAAATTTAAAAAAAATTATACCTTTACCTACTACCATAGACAGTGTACCAGCTTACATACGGAAAGTGTTTAAACAGTTTAATTCTTTTCTAGTGAAACACATTATGGATAAAAGAACTGCTTCTATGCAATGCATTTGAGTCGCATTTAAATCTAGCTGGATTCCGAGCTGTGAATGTGAACGATTACGTATTCGATCCCTTGCCCGCGGCCGAGGAAATAGGTCGCGGCTGGACTAGCGAGCGGTCTGCCGTTATCTAATACACAAGATTTGCGTCTTGCTGTAATGCACACATGGGTTTTTATGTAGCTACAAACACAAAGAAATCCGATTTTAACGATGTTAAAGTGTAATGAAAAAAGATTATACCTTTACTTACGAAGTAATGCATTTTTAGTCTCGTAATCTAGAAAAAAAATAGATGTTTTTTGTGATCTTGTATATGTCATAAAATAGTTTTATTGTTGGAAAATAAAATTCATTTATGAAACTTTAAACCCACCACGTTGAGTGTACATTTACATAACACATCATTTGCACAGGGCCGAGGAGATGCCGCGCTAGTGGACAACCGATTCGCTGTAGTGTAGGACACAGGCTTCTCGTGTTTCTACGTACGTTATCACACATTTGAATGTTCATTGATTCTTTGTAAAATTGTTTTCATTTCAATAATATTGGTTAAAGATGCATCAAACCATTGATTTAAATTATAGTGCGTAAAATATAAAAAAATATGTCATCAATGAAAATAATCCAACGTTTTACAGTCGTACGAGTTGAAATGTAAATACATTGAATTTCACCTGTGTCTATTTCCGACATTTTGCTGCTGAGAATTAAATGCGTTTCACTACCCATTTCAACAAAACAAAATATAGGCGATATTCACAAGATAATTATTCCAACACACACATCTTAAGTATCTGTAATCTGTGATAATTCATTTGGCTAACAAAATATTAGAATTTTTTATGAATTATGAGAGAGAGAGAGAGAGAGAGAGAGAGAGAGAGAGAGAGAGAGAGAGAGAGAGAAAGAGAGAGAGAGAATTAAGCAGGGTGTAGTAAGTAAAGTGAGTTGAAATATATTTTAAAAGCGTTCGAGATAAGGCAGCTTAAGTTATACAATGTTACATGCTTGCGGTAGGTGCGGGCAGGATAAAACCAACCATTGCCCGCTAACACGGAAGGAATTGAAGGAATCAGTGATTATTTCTTAATATACCTATGAATTTTTAAACAAGTTGAAGTTTTATTTACATTCAGGCTTTAAAAGAATAATGGTCACACTATTAGTTTAACCTCTTCTAAATTGTAGTCCGATTCATTAAAAAGCATACTAATTTTTTTTGTTATTGATTATGAAAGAGTATGTGAGTTTTAAAAAAGTTTATTTACATTCGGTGAGTAAAAGTTTTGATTGGATTCGGACAGTTGAAGATCGAGTAGAGGACACATGGTTAAAAATACTACTTAGTAGATTAGGGAAATTTTAAAATCGAATGGACTTTGCATATGCAGGCAAACTCTATTAGTTAATAAATAAAATATATATATTTTAATAAAACGTCTGTATGCTGTATTATGTATTTGCTGTCTGATCAGGACTGTTCTTCCCCAAAAGAATCGCTCGGCGATCGCGTAAAGAACGTTCTGTATAGTACAACACCTGATTGGAGTACATGCTTATATATATATTTTTTAAAGTTAATGTTTCACTAAGCGAAATTGTAGTGGTCATGGAGTCAATAAGCAAATCAAATTTGCCAATTAGGCAATAGCAGTTATCCAGTGCCTATGCTTGATAATTTTACAAGGTGAATTAAACATGTAAATATGAATTTTAAAGCACTCTCCGCCCCCTTGTTAAGAGCTTCCATTTCCTGCATTCTTTTCTTTCAATAACGGTTTTTGTGCACGCATTTTCTCGAAAATAGCTCAAAATTTGTTAAACGGCCCCGATAAGAAGATGAATAGATGACCCCTAAAATTTCTTTCCCAAATATATCAAGAACGGTCTCAAATTTCAAACACTGGTTGAATAACATATAACCTATTTTGTGCAAATATATGTGCATGAAATGACAATTTTCCTGTAACTTAACAAAAATTACACTTTGTGAAATTTAAAAATGTCTGAATTTATTGTTAAAATTAATAATTTTAGACGGCCCATTCAGTAAGTTTTTCTAGCCGAGTACTAGTCTTTCGTTCAACAGCGCATCGATTTTGATTATTGCAGCGTGGTTTACAACAAGAGGGTGAAACGACCACGAATTTTGACAGATTTGGCTACAAAGAGTTAAAAAGAGATGGATACAAAACACAAGTGCGATTATATCTTTTAGGAGATAAAAAATAATAAATATACGTTTGCCATAAATACAACATTTTATCATAAGAATATTTTAACATGTAGATCCGCCGAATATTTCCATTTCCCTTCATATTGTTTGGTGTCTGGTTTGAAATAACGTTTCGATGTATACCAAGTGGAGAGATTTCTTTAAGCTGCATGTTCCGATATTTCGGCCATTATAGTATCAAATAATTTTCCATGCAAACCAAATGAATGATCTTACAAAGTTATAGACGTATTTACACGGAATTGATCTCCTTTCAACGTTAGAAATATTCAAAGTAAATAAAACTAAATTTTGGGGCATTCAACCCCCCCCCCCCCAAAAAAAAAATACACCATGAGAATATTTAGAAAAGTAACCGTTTGGTTTCCTCCTCTGAATGATTGGGTTTATTCAACCTGCATGTTTTGCTTCGATTATAAACAACGTAAACTTCAAAACTATTAACGAACAAATGTACACTGCTTTATTTTTGTTTTGTTAAATAGTCATGCTGTATATTTTATTTGTTATAATAGATAATATATAAAAAGGACAGATGTCAAAGTCGTAATACAATCATACTCGCTTCGACGTAAGGGGCCAATTTGAACACGAGGCGAAATAACGCGAAACCCTTTTATGTCGTTTATTTTGTAAATAAATTTTGTATATTGTACAGTAAAACTTGTCTAATCCGGCGTAGGGTGGTTCTTAAAAAATTGGCCGGATTAGCCAACATCCGGTTTAGAAGATATTGTTGCAAATTAATTTTAGTATTTAATGCAGTAGGTCTTGATCGTGTATTCTTGCAAAATTTCATATTCATTTTATTTTTTGGAAAACAATAAATCCATAACGAAATACATACGATTGAAATACTTTTTCAATAGTCAACAGATGGCTGAATACGTAATGGCGAGAACTGTTTTGATGCAAGGAACAATAAATAAATATTGATATAAATGAGAATTTTATTTTAAAAAATGGAGTATTTTGACAGAATAATATGCAACTCTGTAAGTGTAGCCATACAACGGGGATAACAAACGATATCGGCAGTCCTACTCCCGCAGTAATCTGAATCACGGCCTGAAAAAAAATGGGGTGAACTATAATCTAATTATCTAATTTTGGCAAAAAAAATGCGTATTTATTTATAACAAGACTTAACGGTATAAACTGAAATGAGTTGCTAGTTTGGATCTATATTCAAGTTGTTTAAATCAATAGCAACGACAAGAAAATTGGTCAATAAATGAGCATTATTTATCTCGCAGAAGGCCGATCGATTGATAAGTGGCCGGAATACGGGAGATAACTCTCACTAATTATAAGCAGTCGGTTGTTTTCATCGCGGCCGGTTTACAGAATAGACAAGATCCGGATTGCACAACATTTTTTAAACAAAAATGATAGGAAATTGTCAAGGGGCTGAATAATTTCGCCGGATTGGACAGCATGACGGAATGAACAACATCCGGTTTCAACAAGTTTCAACATGTACATTATTTTTATACTGAAATATGGCTTAAATGACCAGGAAAACTACTGCAACGTTTATTAATACACACATACTTAGCATAAACTTCGTTTAGAAACGTACAAAAATTTTATTGAAAATCGGACCAAGCAGCTTTAACATTAAGATTTACATGTGTAAGACACTTTATTTGTCATGTGCATGATCCTGTGCATGAATTATTTTCACTACCTGTTTATTTCTCGAAAAAGATCTCTAATTCCATTCACAACTGTTGTCATTCAAAATCACGTAAGGTAAATAAAATTTAAAATTTTGAGTCGATTTCAACTGTTATGTATCCAAGGAATCTAATGATTTAATCATGTGTTACTTAATTAGATGTTTTTAGGGGTCAAAAGTCCAAAATTTTGATCACCAATAATATCATTTAATATTTGACCTTTCATTTGATATCAAGAAAAGGGGGCTTGCCCCTCAAATTAAGGGAGGGCTCTAAAGTCTTTTATCTTAAGCCTTTTACTGAGAGATATTTTGTGAAAGGTCATAAAAGCAGATATGTTATCTTACAGTTATGTATCCAAGCAATGTGATGATTTTATTATGCGTTACGTAATTAGATGTTTCTAGAGGTCAAATGTCCAACATTTTAATCACCCATATATCAGAATGGATAATCTTTTGAAATGCAGTATAGAAGAAAAGATGCTCAAAATGATGTACTAAACAATATGCAACCTTCAAAGTTTCGTTAAACGGCCCCTATAAGGAGATAAGGGATCGACCACTAAAACGTTCTCTCCATATATCTCAGGAATGGTAATGCATTTCTAAATACTTGTTGAACAAAATGTGTTTAAAATTAAACGACCTTTCATTTGATATCAAGAAAAAGGGACTGGCCCCTCAAATTAGGGGACCAGAGGGCTCTAAAGACTTTTATATATAGCCCTTTACTGAGAAATATTTTGTGAAATGTCATATAAGCAGATATGTTATCTCCAAGCCATGTAATGATTTTATCATGTGCTACCTAATTAGGTGTTTTTAGAGGTCAAATGTCCGAAAATTCAATCACCCATATATCAGAACGTAACAATGTTTTGAAATATAATATTTCCAAACTCTAGTTGAACAAAATATGATTAAAATTAAAATTCCTTCCATTTGATAGAAAGAAAAAGGGACTGACCCCTCAAATTAGGGATCAAGATGGGTCTAAAGTCTTTTATCTATATACTAGTCATTTACTGAGAGATGTTTTGTAATAGGTTATAAAAGCAAAATTAGGTATAATACGTTTATATATCCTAACAATATAATGATTTTTTCATGCGTTACCTAATTAGGGTTTTTAGGGGCCAGAGGTAAAACAATTTAATCTTTTCTATCTCAATTGGAAGAAATGCAAGTATTTAAGAAATCAACGTAAGAGAATTCATAAAAAGCATTACAGGAAAGCATTAGTACTACACTCCTTTTCCAGATCATATTTTGTTGTCGAAAATCAAAGTCGATAATGTCATATCACCTTCTAAAAATCGGACGGAAGACCTCCTCGTTGCTCGCAACGAGATCGTGTCTAGTTCTTATTTTTCTTTTTTTTTTTTTCTTCCTAGACGCGAACTTTGAGGCTTCATATCTTGCTCATTTCAGAACGGTTTTTGCTCAAATTTTCAGGGCTTATAGACTTTACAAAACACTATCTAAACCATTTCATAAATTTTAAAAATCCTCTTCCGTTAACTAGTTATTGCCCTTATTAAAAAATTTAGGGCCTTTCGTTTCCAAACAAAGGCTCCGAGACTATGATAGCAGGGAATGGGAATCCAACGAATTTGAATAACAGAGACATTGAAGTTTTGCACATCAGTTTTTGTTTTTGGATTACTTTCTTTATTTAGAAAAAGGTAGGGGGTCAAAAAACAGGGTTCCAAAAAGTACGAAAATTTAGACATATTTCCTTTGTATCTTTTAAACAAAAAATATTTTGTTAAGACATGTAGAATAAAAGTTGTGCAGAATGTCAAGGACTTTCATTTGACACCAATAAAAAAGGGCTGGCCCCTTAAATTGAGGGCCAAGGGCCCTTTAAAGTTTTTGCTAAATAACTAAAAAACGGCTAGGATCTTGATATAGCTGTCGCTGGAAAAGTTGTTTGTTGAGATCCTATAAATGTCTTTACAATGTTATTTGTTGGTGAGTTGTGTAGTATGAGTGTAAAAAGCTTTACATCTTAACATGTACCTGTGTTCATTTGGCAAGTTAACGAAAGTCATTGTGCGTACAACTGACATTAAGTTACGACAGACAATAAGCCTGTTTAAAAAGGAGGCTTTAATTCATAAGAAAAAAATATTTTTTTTAGGATACATGCTTTTATGTGAGGAGTTTAAGTCATCTTTGTAAATTCTGCACAATCCTAAAAAACGAGAAACAGAAAATATAAACATTCTTTTTCTTTTCTAGTAAATCACACAAACTACCGGAAAAAAATAAATCTATGTGATACATTTTAGTTATCATGCTGCGTGCATTTAAAATATATCTGGAATCAGAGCTGTGTGTGTGAACCATTACGTAAGCTATCCCTCGCTTGCGGCCGAGAAAGTCGGTCACCATGGTCGCGGCTGGACTACCTAGCGGTCAGCGATTACCTAATACACCGGAGTCACGTCTCTCAATTTATGAGTTCATTTAGCCGAAAACAAGAATTGTTTTAATTTTGATCACACATAGACGTTTATTCTTCTCAAATTGAATTAAATGATAGAGTGTCAATTAAGAAAACGTTCTGTTAATTAATAAAAGAAATGTCATTCTCAATCGGAAGTAATATCAGGCATAGTTCAATTGTGGGTGTTAAGTAAAAAAAATAATAACTTCTATTTGGTAGATTTTAGTCATTATTATACTGCAAACATTTCAAATCTTCCTGGGTTCTGAGCTGTGTGTGTTGTAACTTTACGTAACCTATTCCTCGCCCGCGGCCGAGGAGAACGGCCGCGGGTGCACTACCAAGCGGTCAGCGGTTATTTATTACACCAGATTCGCGTCTTTCGTGTACATGTTTTGAGTTTATATAGCCGCAAATACAGGAACTGTTTTAATTTTAAGTTATTAATGTTTTATTTAAAATGTAAATTAAGAAGTCATTCTAAAAATTATAAAATCCGATATTATTCCTAATCCAAAACATCGTCAGACATAAATCAATGGTGGGTTTGTAAGTATAAAATGTTCTAAGAACTGTACTAATAATGTTTTAGATCAACAACAAAAAACCACAAAGATCATCCATCGCACGCTCGCACATGGCCGAGAAGATCGCGCGCGAGGGGACATCTACATGTACCTTATCACACGTGTATGTTTATTGATATTTTGTACGAACACAAAACTATTTGTTTATTTTATTTTCATTTATATTGGTTGTAGATGAAAGATGATTCTATCTCCCTTATTCAGTTGATTTAGCGTTGATTTAAACGTTAGGGCGAAAAATCTTATAAAAACCTCTCATTAATTGAATAAAAGTAATCTATCAATTCGATTCTAAATATGCAAGGCCTATTGTATAAATAAAAGATTAAATATAATAAAACTCCGAGATATTTACCGGCATATGTAAAATTGATATGTGTTTAACTTAAGATTAATATACTGCATCGTCGGAATCCACGGGTTTTCTATCCGTTACACTGATTTCAAGCAATGTAACGGATGGAAAACCCGTGGGGTCTGACGATGAATCGACTGTAGTTACTCATGATCATTTCCGTTAATTATTGCTTAGACTTTATACAGACTTTAACACTTTTAAGACAATATTCAAACTTTGCCTGGCCAACGAGTCATATATGCACATGGATATATGCATATATACTGGTGTAAGAATAAATATTCGACCAACACAAAAATTAAATAGTGTAGAAAGTAAAATAAGTTTTCTTAAGAGTTGTACCAAATTTTAGCAGGGTTTACATAGTAAAAAAAATCATTAATTTTCGAAGCGTTCTAGGAAGTTTAAAAACAAAGTCATCTCTGTGCTCCTCTGCCCCCCCCCCCCCCCCAGTGCTGAATTTTAAAAATTGGCGAACAAAAATCGAAAATTTGTATGTGTCGTAAATCAATTTTTGGTGACTTCTTATTTGTTAACGTTCTTCCTAATGTGTTTCACTTTGCAATCTGTGTGTTTATTCGGCCAGTCTGCGTGTTAATTCAATCACCCCGTGCGACCGAAAATCTCGTGTCCCTTTAAGACGGAGAAAATAAGCACCGCCTTCAAATTTACCTGGTCAGTGTAACCCTTTTTAATCAACTAAATCGAGGCCCCAGTTTGGATGTTAGCAAATGATTGGTATTTGTTTACTCGTCCTGTGTATACCATGCCCAGCGCTCGCGACGACGGTGCAATAAACTTTTTTCGTTTGATTTGATTGCATACCGTGACGATAAATCGCTATCTTTTAGCACTTTAAACAAAAGAAATATTAAAAGATATGAATTAAAAATTTACTCGTACTTGGTTATGTACCACACTAAATGCGCTGATCACCTATAGTCTGTCAAAATCATGTGGTGCCGATCATGTATCCATGAAAGACGTCGTTTATCAATAAAGATTTTTGTGAATAATTGAGAATAAATAATTAAATGAAATCAAATATTGCGTTCACGATATATATCGTTAGTTATCACATTTCTTTGAGAAATTTCACGAGCTGAAACCGGAAGAGAAACAAGTACAGACAGCTCTGGTCCATGCGCAGCTGGTACAGTTATTGTGCACTTTAATTTAGCAGCTGATCGGAAAAGATTTACAAGCATTGGTTGCAAAGTTGCATTAGTATTTGAGTACGGTGGGGTGATTGTATATTTCACAAAACATCAGGATATATTCTCAGTTAATCCCGACAGAAACTTGTTCAATCAAACGAAAGATTTTGCACATGTCGCACGCGGTTTATATTCATTTCAACGAAGAACAATTTGTTTTATAAGTACATATAAATACGATATTCTTTTTAAATAAACGGAAAAACTCTTTTGAGAGCACTTTAATACTCCGTGTATATAGACATGTATACACAAGCGAGCGTGTTTCCCTCGGGGTTTCACACCTCTTTCAATATAGGCTCCACCCCCACCTGAACTTACCTAAGGTAAACTGACCGTTTAAAAACCTCGGCTTAAGTCCACACAACCCTGGACACAGATAGCCATAGGCAATTTATGGATGCAGATCATCAATTGTTATGTAAATTAAAATACACTTGGAAGTGAGCTATCACTTTAGTTGTCAATTGTTGAATACAAGTTTAAAGTTTTAAGTCAAAGATGTTAAATAATAAATATTTGTTCTCACGTTTAGAAGTTATGAAATACGTTATTCAATGCAGTCGATCGCCATAGAAATCATCAGAGTACTGCAAGTGTTGACAGTTGAAATAAGTTAAAAGGAGAGTTTGTCTGGTAGGAAAATAATACTTTGAAAGTGAGCCTCGTTTTCTGAACTTACTATTATCATATTGACAATCCAGTTTAATGACAGCCCACCCTTTTCTCCTTACAATTTTTCTGTCTCCTTTTGAAGAGTTCAAATTGATTTTTCTAAAGTCCTGATTGGTCAGAAGTTAAGGTAGTGTGAAGATGACCTCCTATCAATAACTGTCAGACCCTGACAAGTGTAAGAAGAAGAGGGGTGGTTTTATTAGGACTGAATGACAATCCTTTCTTGACTTGCAATCTGATTAAAATTTCTATAGTCGCTATACGATGATTTGAAGAAACCCCACTTGAGGTCACCTCCTGGTGAACTTTGCTTTGATCAATGAAATCGTCGGTTCCATTCCTCAGTTACTGATTTGGAATTTATGCCAATACATTCTTTAGATTCCCTAAGGGCGTCTAATATCAACTTATGCTCCATCTCTTACTTGCTGATACCGAAAGATTCACGAACATGTGGCATCATTTCGTCGTACAACTCCATTTTTGTTTGTAACCCGAAATTACCGTTTCTAACACTTGCTCTGATTGCTAGAATAACTCATGTATATTTATAAACAAACCTTCAACAGGGGGTGACCACAAGAGGGGTTTCTTCAGATCCTCTTGTAGCGAAAATAGAAAAACAAGGAGGGGATCAAGGATATGATTTTAATCAGATTGTCTCGACTTGAAGCTGTAACGGAAGACATTCTCGTTGCTTGCAACGAGCTCGGCTCTAGTTTTAGAATTATTTTTTCTCTAAGCATTTGAAGGGGTTTATTTAGTTATACAAATTTAATTCCGTACTCCTACGCTAAACAAAACCTCCCTGGTATGACTTTTGTAAAAAAAGAGTAAAAGCAACAGAAAAAAATGTCCCAATTCTAGCTGATTTTTATTGTTCAAAATAGAAAAAAACATGTATAAAACTGGGATTGTGAACACAAGTTCGGAAACGTAGATCGCGCTCCTCCTATTTTCACTAAATATTTAATATATTTTGTAAAATATTGAACATTCTATTATAGAACTCTATAAGCCTATTATAAACCATCAACGTACAAAAAAAGTTTACTGTACGTTTCCATCTTTTATTCTGTGAATAAAGTTGTGGACAAGTGAATATATTTTAGGAAAAACAATTATTTTCTTTAAATATAAAAGTTACCTCATCTGTTTCCGTGTTCAATTTAGATGAAACAATCTGAAGAAAATATCGGACTTCTATAGACTCCCTCCACCCACGGAAATGAAAACAATGTAGTGCTTAACTGTGCATGTGAAAGTTTTCACAGTTATATTAATTTGAAATTTGCACATGTGAACCTTATTCCCATGTGGAATTAGCAAATGATATTGCGTTGTCTACATTTCCAGATATAAGTTTATTAATGCATAAATAAATGTTCTTCCGATTTTCATGGTAAAAACCTGTTTGGCAAGACCATTGTAACTACATGTATTTCTGAAAGAAATAATCATAATACTCAATGTAAACTAATTAAAAAAGATAATTTGCTATTCAGCTGCTTTTTGGTGACATTTTTGCATTCTTAGTTAATGGCTATCTGTACATGAGATGTCTTAGCCTTCATTTCCTCTAACCAGCAAAGAACTTGTCCAACCAGTGCTCGAAAAGGTGTATGTACATGTATGTTAGGAAATGAGACCCCTCAGTATTAATTCTCATGAAAACGGATGCTGAATTACTTTCACTCAATGACATAATAAAGAATGCAAAAACAACTGACAATCATTTTTTTCTTTTAAACACTGGAGATTGAATACAGTACATTTATCAGCGAACACTTATAATGCAACATACATAAACGGGTAAATCAGTTACGCAGTTACTCTAACAAAATCAAAGCGATATGTTTGTGTAATAGCCAATGGAGATTTACATAAGACTCTGTCCGGGCTAAACATGCCGGTGTTAGTTCAGCACAATTTTAAAAAATCCATAAAGGACATTTGCAAAAGACATACAATTACCTATAGAAAGTATATAAAGACTTTTTTAAGTACGACTTACCCGAGAGGTAAGACAACTACCTTTACAAAACATATGACGAAAATAAATAGAATTGTATTATTAATTCATTATTGTATTAGTTAATCATACGTGGACTTAGTTCTAGTAGGAAATTCTACATAATTATCATGTACGGAATTTTTTAATTTTTAATTTTCTTATAAATAAAATAATCTCATAGATCAATTGAGTTTTATAAAGTATTTTAGCGATTGTCTATCGATGATATATAATTGAATATCTTCAAACTGCGCCACCTAACACAGGTGCAAAACTATCACTACATTCAATACCTGGCACAAAGTTAAAAATTTAAAATATATGTTTGAACAATAAATTGATGTGAAGTTATATAACAGAACAGCAGAAAACCAACTGAAACGAAGCTATAATGCAAAATCAATCATATGTGGTAATCCTTTAGCCAATGATATAGCAACAATTAATTACGTAAGGTCTTAGAAGCAAGCATTCAGAGACCGTCAATCGTAAACGTGTTCATGTATTTGTGGTACTGGCATGTGCAGAGGATGACAAATGCGTACAGAGGAAAAGGGGGGGGGGGTGTACAGAAAATAACAAATACATAGAAAAAAATTGTGTGCGAAAAATAACAAGTACATAGGAACAAATTATGTTTACAAAAAATAACAAATACATAGGAAAACCTGAAAATGACAAGTTAATGTGAAGGAATGAAGTTGTATGTACATAGTATAAACAGGGGGCACATTAAATAAAATAAATAATTCTTGCAGAAAAGAATTTCTGAGAATACATACAAAGAAATATTTCCTTTTGCAGTAAATAGAATAAAAACAATTTTACATTTAGAATCTTCAATCATATTTTTACATTGTTTCTTTCTTTTAAATGCAAGTTACAGAATTTTCACATATCCGACATTTTTTTAACTGATTATTGTTTCTCTTTCTTCTTTATTATTTAGTTAAAAATTACTTTTGTTTTTTTAAATTTCCTCCCTATTTTTACTTACTGTTCATGCATGCAAAGTTAGCTTAAAATTGGATCGACATGGCAGTTACTATGCATCTTGCTTGTATGTTATAATCTCTCTATCAAAAAAAAAAAAAAAAAGAAAACGAAAAACAACCATAAATCATCTAAGGCAGGTTATACTGAAATAGCTACACTGTATATAGTACACGCATTGTTTGACCACTTCTAAATTTTTCATGGAAAATCTAGCGCGAGATCACAGTGACGTCACACGTTTAAATCCATATTCATTTGTTAACGATTCTCGACTCAATATAAAGGAATGGAAGCATGTAGAAAAATCTCTTTGGTCTCACCCAAGCTTTTGCGCTACTCAAAACGTGTCTTCAAACCTCAAGGCAATTACGAGATTAATGTTAGCCATTTTTGGCATAGCACCACGGGAGAAAACATTAGAGGGCACAATAGGAGGAAGGCAAACAAATTCTTGATAAATCTGCAGGTTTAGCTCGTTCTTTTTTCCGCGCGCACTGGTTCGCTGCGCTCGCTATAACATTTGAAAAACAAGAGGCCCATGGGCCACATCGCTCACCAGAGCAACAATGGCGAACTACATTGACTTAACACACTTTAAAGTCAGACGTGACCTATCTTCCATTATTTTCTATTTTTCCCTATCTCCACAATGTGAAGATTTCCACCAAGTAATTCCATAATTATATTTTCCTGTTATATGATACTTTTTTATTTAGATATAAAGTGTTCAATTGAAAATATATACTATGACTTTATTTATAAGCATTCAAATGCATTTTGCATGCTATTTTAAGGAAAATTCTAAATATTATAGCTCTAAAAATAGCCTGGTGATAAACCTTGACTTTTTGGGAATTAACAGGTTTAAATGTTAATAAATAAGGAATAATTTATCAAGGAAAATTATATAAAATTGAGGAACGTCTCGTGTGTCCTTAAATAATTAAGAACAGTAAAATTTAATATTTAGCAAAGTTAAGTACTATGATAATTTTCTGATGTAAGACTCAATATTTTATATAAAGGGGTAGGGGTGAAAAAATATTGTGATATATTAATTATATATAACACCGGTATATTATTTCCTACAGTTTTGGCACATATGTGAACAGTATTAGCTTATTTAAGATAAAAAAATTTCATACATTTCCTAAGACGTATATCAGTTAAAAAATCAGCACCCATTGTGGGCCTACCTTATTGTGTGTAATCATAATTTGAACATTTTGAATCTACACAATTAAAGGATGCCACCATTTTATTTCATTAATATGTTGTCTTAGAGGCCATGCAATACATATCTATGTTATATGATGAAAATACTGGAAAAGGTAGTTACCATTTACCTGCAATATATTTAAGATGCCAAGCTCTATGAATATACCATGCCGATGAGATACATGTACATTTCATTTTCACAGCTCGTATATCATATGTGAACGTTAACAAAGATTGACGAACAGAGAATCGCCAGCTATAGTCTGGAAGCCAGTACGTAGTGTTTGAAATCTGTGGCAAAAGTTGCTAAGGTTACAGTAAAAAACTTAATTGGTCTTCCCTTAAATAATTGTTTACCTGATGTAAACTTGTGTGACGTTTTATAACCTTACTCACTTGATCGATGAAAACATTCGAATGGAAAATGTAGTCACATGATGTGTTAAAAAGCTATATCATTTAATGTATTGTCAGGCATACAGGTATCAGTTCTGTACTAAGGCCCATCAATTATTTCATATTCCCTCAAAAACAACAAACGGCTACAAACCATGATGATTTTCTGCTGCAATATTTTCTTTAAAATAATGATAATGCAGATATCCCCATAATTATAATGTATCAGAACTGTTTAAAAGTAGTTTGAAAAATACCAAAATTGTTGCAGATTTCAAATAATTTATCAAATGAGAAAGGACCCCAGAAAGTAGTTATAGCACATCATCCTTTTGATTTTTCTGTACACAAGTATATAATGTTAAGCAAGACAATTCTAATGATCAACAAACATTTCAGCGTCAGTCGTAGAATGATAGGCAACTTTTAAAAACTTATCCAATTTGTTAAATTTCATTTTTTTAATGCATTCATACATTATATAGATAAAATGTTTTGTAATTGAGTTAGCCAGGTGACACAAAATCAGTTTATGCACTGTGCATTTTGGAGGAATTAGTCCTAACCTTTGACCCGATTACAACAGTTTTTAGTTTTGAAGATAACTGTAAACAAACGGTTTTGCATTAATTTGGCAGAGTTATTAAATAATTACAAGTTACCTTCTAATTGTAGTATCAACACGAAATGTAATGATTATCGATTGTAATTTTCAATGCACGGTATATGTGTTTGCATCACCCGTATTTATAACCTCTAAAGATAAGACATTCGCGGGTGATTAATCACAACAGGGTTTAACTGAGGCTGTGAAAACGTCTTTTCAAATTCATAAACATCGTTTTATTGTCTTTGGATTTAATTTACACGATTATGAACTCGGAATACATGGCTACTTCAAATTCTCTTTCGGAGGAAATTCCGGCGAAGTTACCGATCAAAAATCGATTATTTCAACCAAAGTCGCCCCCTTGTTTGATCCTTGTTGACACTCAATTAGAAATTAACAAACAATAAAAACAGAGGGAAATGCACTTTAGTACGTTGTTAATGCATCAGATTTTATCATTTTCGCAGGTAAACAATCAACTGCCTATTTACCGAAGTCTATGTTCCAAATACAAGGCGATTGTTTCCCCAAGTTAAACGCAAAATGAAACGAAAATCAAAACAAGCTAAAACCACCCTCACAAGTGAAAATGACAACGCGTTGAAATATTTAAACTCTATTTACTTCACAATAATCGGCACCAATGTTATTTCCATGTTTCATAGATTATATTCGCACGTGAACTGTTGCACAACAAACTGCCAGCTTCAAACAAAGAACTTCGTTTTCTAGATGCGGTAGACTAGCGATGCCTGTCTAGGACCAGTCTATCGCAATGAATTGCCAGTCTACGATATATGGAATAACGAGCTCGCTTTATTAGTATTTTCGCAATTAGCTCAAATTTGGAACATAATTAGCCCTTAATTTTTGCAATTTATATTTTCCTTTCCATAAGGATGATTTATGCTAAATTACGTTAAGATTAACTCAGTAGTTCTTGAGAAGAAGAATTTTTAAAATGCACCCCCCTTTTTTACAGTTTCGAGGTTTTCTCCGCTTTAAATACAATCTGGCCTTTTATTTTTGCAATTTATATTCACCTTCTTATAAGGATGATTTGTACCAAATTTGGTTAAATTTGGCCAAGTGGTTTTAGAGAAGAAGATCAAAATGTAAAAAGTTTACAGACGGACAGACGGACAGATGGACGACGGACAACTGGTGATCAGAAAAGCTCACTTGAGCTTTCAGCTCAGGTGAGCTAACAATTGCAAGAAGAAAGCATTATGATAGATTATCATAAAGAATTTCTTACCGTAAGCTAAAGTAGCGAATAATTTTAAGAATCCCCAGAAACAATGTAACAACACATTTTTTCTACACATGCTGCTGTGCTACTGAACTTCATAAAGAAATAGATCCACTATATAAACCAGGAAGTGAACATATCTGTTCATAAGGCGACACTTCTCGTGAACAGATGCATGCAAGGATTATTACGACATGTGCTTATTGAAGTAAATATTCCGAAAGGCGTAACGTGTTATTCGAGGGCAATAAATCCCATCTCGTGGTTTTTTTCTGTCGTAAAATTGGTACAAGGACTAAGTCTTTTTTTCTTCCTGAACTTTAAAAAGAATAAGATAAATAAAACTAGACACGACCTCGTTGCGAGCAACGAGGAGGTCTTCCGTCCGATTTTAAGAAGGTGATATGACATCATCGACTTTGATTTTCGTCAAGGAAACATAATCTGTAAAAAGAAGTGGAGTACTACTGCTTTTCTGCATCATTTTTCTAAGTTCTCTTACGTTGCTTTTTTAAATACCTGCATTTCTTCCAATGGAGATAGAGACGATTAAACTTTTTACTTCAGGCCCCTAAAACCCCTAATTAGGTAACGCATAAGTAAATCATTATATTGTTAGGATATATAAACGTATCATACCTAATTTTGCTTTTATAACCCTCATAAAATATCCTTCTGTAAACAGCTACAGATAAAAGACTTTAGGGCCCTCTGGTCCCTAAATTGAGGGGCCAGCCCCTTTTTCTTGATATCAAATTAAAAGTCATTTACGCAGCTAGGTTAAGGCCTCCCATAGATTTCACCTCATGAATATCACGTGAAATTTCATGACGTTAGCTCCGCCCATTATTCATGTTTTCATCTTTTTCCTACTTTCGATATAGTAAAGCGATCGCTGTTAAAATTTATCGATTGATTGCTTTAAATAATCATTTTGAATTTTATTTTAAACAATATTGAATCGAAAATCTGTGACTAAAGGCGTTTATTTCCTAAAATTGCATTGTCGTTTGCTTACCATCCGCGTCAACACAGCGCTTTCACTCGCCTTGTTTTGGTTGCGAACAGCTGACAGCGGTGTGTAAACATTTTCATAAGATGCATGGCCTGCAAGACGCCGAGAATGGAAAATGCAGCTCAACCATCGTTTAAGAGATAATAAAGGTATGTTTTAATACAGGATATGTCATGTTGACCTTTTCTTTTCAAAACATTTGCTATTTTCAGTCCATGCAGTGTACCTACACACGTGTTGTTTTGCCCATCTTCGCTGTTTTGAATTCTTATGTCTAATTAGGCTATGCATTTATTTCTTTAGTGTATTGAACTACACACCAGACACTGCAAACATTACACTTGAAAGAGGTGGGGTTCCCAGGGTACACAATTGTAGAATGCTGTACAAAGTGCATGCATGTTTGCATGGTGATTACACATGTTTTGCACTTCAGTAAAATTTGGATCTTAGATGATATAACTCATTTTGCTGGATCTGTGCTTACAGTAGATATCTATAACACTATTTTGAATTCTTATTTGTTATTTTAATTGCCATATATGTACATGTCTGTCTCAGTTGTATTGAACTATTTTATACACACCATAATAGGATTCACTGTAAACATGTGGGGTCCCATGGTACACAAGTGAAGAATGATGTTATCATCATGTGCATGTATGCATCATGAATTCTTTACTTAATTTTAATAAAACAATATTGTATCATATTGTCTTCCATGGCTTTGTTTATGAAATAAAAATTCAGAAAGATTTGCATGTACATATTTGTATGTGCTGCATTAAATTTATATGGTTAATATATTTCATGTGTTAAATATGTGCAGTAATGCTTCATAATAATCTGATAATAAACCCCAACCAGTAAAATTCAACATATGTGGTGGTCAGACTCGGCCGCTTTAGACCAGACTGCATATAGTGGCTAGATAACATTCAAGGGGCACAAGCTTGAAACTGACCTGGTTTGTTATTTTTCACTACCTGATCCACATGTACATGCATACAATAACATATACATTTCCTCAATAGCAGATTTTTTCTAATTAACCAATGTAAAACTTACATGCTATTCTACAATTTATTTATGTATTTTCTTAAAAGAGGATTTTAATCTTAAAATTGAAAAGAACTTCATATTACATTAAGGTAAGAATTTTAGGGTATTTATGTTCCCTGATATTCATAATACAGTTTTTTCAAAATTTAATTTTTTACAGAATCATTGTTTTTTGTTTTGAGTTATGGTCTATCTTTATGTAAATACATATTGATTCATATCTCGGTAAAGTTTCCATGCATAGTGCATGTATACATGTACGTTGTATACAAACAATTTTGAGATAACAAATACATGTGTATGTTGGATTAATTGTTACTGTGCTCAGATGCATCAGCTTATGTGTGACTTTATGGACAGTTCATTGATAGAAAAAAAATATGAAACTAATGGAATTATAATTTAGTAAAACATTATTTCGAGAAGAGATATACTGTATATCAAAAGAAATTAAATATTTACTATGATCACACTTTGAGTAAAGCAGGCTCTCTCTCTCTCTCTCTCTCTCTCTCTCTCTCTCTCTCTCTCTCTCTCTCTCTCTCTCTCTCTCTCTTAATTTGATATGTGTTAATAGTTTATACTTAAGATATTTGGTTTTGTTGGTTTGATTTTTGTACTGCTATCTTGTCACATGCACAGATCCAGAAAAAAATTTCCGGGGGGGGGGGGGGTCCGAAGGGTAATTGATTTTTTAATTTTTAATTTCAGCCCAACATGGACTTCTGCTACCACCTGGAGACATGGGTTTTGCGGGTCGATTCTTTCTTGTGGTTTCAACTCTTGAGGTTACCCTGTCATCCCTACCCATATATTCCCTGTGTTCTACAGACTATTTAATGAAAAATTAATGTGATAATGCATAAACATGATGGATGAAAGAGTGCTCATCATCATGCTTTGGTGTATTTTGAATGTGTTAAGATATTATTAAAAACAAAATTAAAGCTGTTTAAATAAATTACAATTGTGAGTTTTGAAATTCTGTTTTACAATAAAAGTATATTGTTTTCTTTATTTTGTATTCATTTGATATCATATGCACTATTTTTATGACAATTTTATTTATCTAGACAAATATGAGGTTCAGTGTGTCTATAAAAGAATTGTGTATCTTAATGTGATGAAAAAAATATTCTGACTTTACGGTATAGATACTCTTATAAGCAAGATTACTTTATATTAATCGAGGCAGAGACACCATGCGCAGATCCAGGGGGTCCGAAGGATGATTGTTATTGCCGGGGGGGGGGGGTCTGAGGCATATTTGCAATGATTTTACTATGTAAATTTAATACATTTTCATTTTCCAGGGGGGTTGGGACCCGTCTGACCCCTCCTCTAGATCCGCGCATGGAAACTTCATAATAATATCAAATTAAATATTTAATAAGCAGGGGTGGATTAAAGCAGGCATGTAGTATACGATTGGGGGGGGGGGGGGGGACTGGTCCCCCCACTTTTTCTCACCGAAAACATTTTCTTTAATTTACATATAAAGAAACGAATTATTATGGAGTTGCCCCCCAACTGTTTTGAGAGTATGTAAAGGAATTTAATTTTTTTTTTGCTTGTCAAGAATTGGATGAGTCTGCCCCCCCTCCTTTCAAAATCGATCCTACGTGGATCTGGCTTCTCATTTCCTTTTCTTTAGCTTGTTATCTATACACTTAAATTAGTCTGAAGTTATATGAGGAAGACATTTAAAGAAAACCAGCCCCCACCCCAGACCTTAGATCCGCGCATGTGGTTATTTGATTCTGTTCTGGTGCATTGAGGAATTCATCACTCCATTCTGTTTACACTGAACAAAAAATAGTAAATTGATAATATTCCTGTGTAGTTTACGAATTGAAAGGTTCAAAAGGTTAATGAAATGTGCAAATAAGGAATAACCAACGATTTACAAGGTAAATCTTTAAATTTTCCGCGCTTCACAACGCCAGATTATCTGCCCTTGATTCTGATCATCAGTGGGTTTGAAAATCGGCTAATTTGCATAAAATTATATATATCTGTCTAAAATTGCAAAAGTTCAACGATATCCCGTCAATTCTAAGGATTGTGTTTAACTTTTTTATTTTCATCAAATACCAGTGATTGTAAAAAGTGCTGGGAGCAAGTTGTAGCTTGAAAGGAAACATTTTTTGACACGTGAATTGACTCAGTTATCGACAAAATTTCTAAAACTTGAACGATCAATGCTAAAGTTAAGGATGTTGCTGGTACTGCTATAGTTGCTCCCAGCACTTTTTATATTAAGCAAATAATTTTCTTTAAAGTGATATAAACAACAATTTAATATTTCATTCGTATATCGTTGAACTTTTGCAATAACTGAAGTCATATGTAGCTGCTCTATTTTTAGCGTATCACGTGATAAACAGCTGATGCGGTGACTGTGTTCCGGTGACAAATGTAGGGGAGATCGGTAGTAATATAATGATGTATAAACTTTATCATTGCCATATTTGGATGAGTTTGTAAACTTTTTCTGAAATTAAGTCTGTTTTTAGTGCATTTATTTCATACGGTAATCCATGGGCGTCCTTAACCTAGCTGCGTAACTCGAAACACATTTTGTTCAGCAAGTGTTTAGAAATTCTTTACTGTTTTTTAACTACCTGGGATAAAACGTTTTAAGGGCAGACCCCTTATCTCCTTATTGGGGCCATGTTAAGAAATTTTGGTAGTTGAATATTGTTTAAAACATCATTCTAAGCATTTTTATTCTATATTGCTTTTAAAAATATTAGTCCTTTCCGTGATAAAAGTGATAGAAGTTTTGGACTTCTGGCCCCTTAAAACCCATAATTACGTAACGCATGATAAACTTTTTATAATGTATAGTTCCATAAGTGTAAGATGAACATTTTTGCTTCTTAAACATATTACAAAATATTTCTCAGTAAAGTGCTATGGAAGAGAGACTTCATAGCCCCTTTCGCCCCTAATTTGAGGGACCAGCCCCTCTTTCTTGATATCAAATGAAAGCTCTTGTAAATATCGATTTTATTTTCTCCACATGTTTTGCTTAAATATTTTTGAGAAAAGAGATAAAGAGAGAAAACCATTAAAAATCACGACGTTTTTTTAAACTCAATTTTTGGGTTCAGGCGAGCTTCAACACCTTTTAAACCAGACAATCATAAATGCCTTTACACACATCTACAATCTTTCGTCTATCATCCCTGAAAATTTGAACTCAATATCTTTTTTCGTTTAGAAGGAGATAACAGGACAAGTAGACCCTCTGAAAATCACTTAAACGTCAATATCTCATTAACGGAAATGACGTCATAAAAAAAAATATATAAGGCTATAATCAATATCCACAAGATCTGAAATTTTCACGAAAATCGGTCGAGTCGTTTTCAAGAAATCGCTTGTACAAAAAAAAATAATAAAAGGGAAAAAGAAACAAAGCAATAACAATAAGGTCTTCCGTTGGAAACGGAAGACCTTAATTAAAAGCTGTGTCTGGAAAAATAGTAGTGGAGAACCAACGTTGATTTTCTTCTGTAATTACTCAGAACTTAAATTATTAACATACATGTAATATAACCTGTACCAACACTTACTAGCACAGTGCATATCTTATACTTAACACATTGGAACATTTTATTGTCCTTAACTTTTGATAAACGTATCTCCTTCCTGTGTTTATATCTCGTTCGCAATTTTGCAAAACCATAACTGCTTTTCATTTCTCATTTTTACGAGACCCCCCCCCCCCAAAAAAAAAACCACACCAAAAATGACGTGTTTTAAAACTCGTTTACCTTAGAATTAAATTTAAAAACTATATAGTTGTATGCTTGTATAAATGGGTAAATATTAAAATTATTCCTTATTATTATTTTTTTAAACAATGGACACATGAAAGGAGTCTTATTGATTAAAAAAACTGCCAAATGCTTTAAGCTGTTTATATGTATATTGCATATCTACATCGTTGCGTATGTGAAATTTTCAAAACTGTCTTTCTAAATACACCTAAATAATCTAGAATTCGATGTTAATTTTTGAGGAAATATTTTCGTAAGCCATACATGTGGCGAATGTGAACAGTTTTCCACTGTCTTCGATTATTGCCTTAAGTCCTATGTTGATTTTGAGGGGTTTTTTTACGAAGGGCACAAAATCAAAATTAAAAAAACCCGGAAGATTGCACTTCCGTGCACTTCAGTAACGGGACACATTATCACTACTCACTCAAATATTTTTTGAGAGCCGGAAAAGCACCTTTGAAAAGATGCACAAAAAATATCGTTAAAGATATTTTGTAGGTAAAAGGGCAAATGCACTACTAGGTAAACTTGCTCGTTGACATTCCTGACTTGCACACGTTTAGACGATACTTGGTCAGATTTCCGTTTGCATTGCAGCTATATATACTTTTGATTTGATCCTATCAATTACCTTAGGAATCGCTGCTTCTAGTTCGTTATTAACAGATGTTATTTTGTTCCCTTATTATTGCATTTCCATAAAGTATATTATGAAATATTTCTATTTATTCTAGTCATTAAAATCGTTAGTTTTAGAGGATTTTTTTAACATTTGTTTTTTTGGAAGGGAAGGTTGTTTACGTCACTGTAGTTTGCTTGTTTATTATATTTTTCATTTTCTGGGGTTTTTTTTGGAGTTTGGGTTTTTTCTTTTGTTTTTGTTTAAAAACATGGCTGCATGATAAAGGTAATGTACAACAAATATAAAATGCATGTATGCCGCGTTTAATTGTAATTGTTGCAGTTGTGTAAGGAACTGAGCACACTTGCAGCTACAATTTTAAAGGGGCATGGTCACGATTTGGGTCAAATTTTATTTTTCTGTGTTTATTATTTACAATGCTTTCGGAATGCATTTCTAATGATCAAACAACAAACAAGGAAGTTTAAGAGTCAGTCGTAAATATATAAGCAAGATACAGGGTTCACACTATTTTTCATGTAAACAAGGGTCGTGTCCTGTTTTTGTTTACATAGGTTCAATACACCAGTAAAAAAATTTCAAACTTATTTATTTACCTTCTTATTCATTTTAAGCATAAATAAACAGTTCAAAGTGTTTTACCCATTCATTTTAGGTCTAAAACTGAAATTTTTACTTCAACATTTAAAATATAAACAAAAACTTCGTTTACATAGCAAATAATTGTAAGCTCTGTAACTCACTTTTAACTCATCAAATGATACTTAAAAATGCCTTACTAAAGCATTGTAAACATTAAAATCGGAAAAGTAATATTTGACCCAAATAGTGACAATGTCCTTTTAAGTGGTGTGCAAGTAAACAGAGACGGTGGACCGCTGATTTATATGAAGAGCGTTACAGGTGCTTGAGGACAGCCCCCTCCCCCACCACACACACACACTTTGGATAAGATCCTTGGAGTTGTTGTTGAATATAGAAATATCTTAAAAAACAAATGCACAAAAATCCAATTTCCCTTTTTTACAAATCTTAGCAACAACAACTGAAGAATGTGCGATTTTGTTATTAAGACATTGAAGGGCATAAAATATATGTGTCTGCTTTGCTTTATATATTCATTTGACATTAATACACACAGATCGTAAATGTTGATGTTAAAAAACAATGTTTACATATCCCTACATTTCAAAATATTCGCAATAATAGCATTTAGTGGTTTCCTGAGAGAGAGAGAGAGAGAGAGAGAGAGAGAGAGAGAGAGAGAGAGAGAAATAAGTAATATATAATATAACAATTGTATAGCGTATTTTTTTTCTTTCTTTTTTTTTTCTTTGTTTAAAATCCCTGGCTCAAAGAAGAAGAAAATGCTGGATTGACATGTTATTTATTTTCAGAAGTCGTAAAAAGATATATAGATTAAATCTCCGCGCCTGATGATGACATAGGAAAACCAGCGTAAATTTTAACTTTTTCGGCTCACGATAACAGTGAGCTGATTTGAAAATCTTTTTATTGAAAAGGCTTCATTAAATAAATGTGTTAGTGTACTTGAAGTCTGCATTAACGGTGCTGCGTGAACGTTATGTTGCCAAGGTATTTACTACGGAACGTTTTACATCACAATGTTTGCGATTAGACAATCTTTCGCGAACATGTTAACCCCATAGATCATATCGTGAATTTATTTTAGAATTATTGTTTATCTAAGCATTTGAAGGGGTTTATTTAGTTATACAAATTTAATTCCGTACTCCTACGCAAAAAAAAAAAAATACCCCGGTATGTCTTTTGTAAAAAGAAGAAAAAGCAACAGAAAAAAATGTCCCAATTTAAGCTGATTTTTATTGTTCAAAATAGAAAAAAAAACATGTATAAAACTGGGATTGCGAACACAAGTTCGGAAACGTAGATCGCGCTCCTCCTATTTTCACTAAATATTTAATATATTTTGTAAAATATTGAACATTCTATTATAAAACTCTATAAGCCTATTATAAAACGTCAACATACAAAAAAAAGTTTACTGTGCGTTTCCATCTTTTATTCTTTGAATAAAACTGTGGACAAGTGAATATATTTGAGGAAGAGCAATTTTTTCCTTAAAATATAAAAGGTATCTCATCTGTTTTCGTGTTCAATTTAGATGAAACAATCTGAAGAAAATATCAGGCTTCCATAGACACCCCCCTCCCCAACGGAAATGTAAACAATGTAGTGCTTAACTGTTCATTTGAAAGTTTTAACATCTATATTAATTTGAAAGAACAAAGTACGCTTGTTATCTATATCGGCCTAGTAAATTTGCAAAAAATAAACCCCGACATCATCAGCTCTGAAGTGCTCATTCATTTTCTATACCTTTGGGTCTATCAAAATACGGTATTAAAATGGCGCCAAAAGTCACACATATACTACGTAGATTCCAAAACCTTACCATGTACCAATATTTTCTCTAAATATCGCAGTTTTTCGGAATTTGTTCACAGTTTTTACTATGGTCGCAACGAACGCGATTCATGAAACTTATATTTTAAATGTTTTTAAAAATACTATAATGTTTTGATTTATAACTATCCCGCCAATCGCGTTTGCTGCGGCCATCATTAAAAATCAAGTTTTGATTAATCCGGAATACATCATAACGCGTATGTTGTTCTTATTTCGAGAGTTTTATCGTCCTTATAGTTTTAAAAATTTATAAATATACAAATATTTGTGTAATTTTAATTTATCAACATACATTCTATTACAACAAGAACCTCGTTGCTCTTGAAAATTTAATTTCTTTAATTTTTCGGAGCGGATCAAAGATCTTATTTTAATCAGATTGGTTTCAAGCAGGCATATTTCTTAAAAATCTAGTTTAAAAAAAAAACATTCATATCTTTGTAATCTACAGACCCTGAAACGTACTACTACACCACACGCTCGCTGCACGCTCGGTACATGTTCGCTAAACGGTTTACACGAAACGCTGCATGGTTTACACGAAACGCTACACGCTTTTCCCGAAACGCTAAACGGAATGGTTTTGAAATGGTTTAAGAGATTAAAAACGTAAAATTTAATAAAAAGTTATTCAATTACATTGATAATTGACAATTGTGTAGAAGTAAATTAGTCACCGAATTTAAAAGAAGGCTATGCAATCAAACGATGTTTTCTTTTGTATCTTATCAACAGCATATTAAATACATTTTGTTCCACACATAAAACCAGAGAGAAAATAAATAGATTAGCATAAACAAAAATAAAGTTTGTATCCCTATTCAGGATTTCTTTTTTTTCTAAAATAAATTCAACTAAAATAAATACTTTTTCGGAAGGAACAAAATCAATGAATTTAATTTTAGACTCAATATACATGTACGCATAACGTCGCTTTTACACACAAACTGTTTAAAATTAGTCCATATATATATATATATATATATATATATATATATATATATATATATATATATATATATATATATATATATATATATATATATATATATATATATATATATCCGGACGCCAGATAGTCGGACGCTTCAGTTTACGGACTATTTTATTTGGGAACAGATTTTGTATACGTTATTTTGTCTCATATATCCGGAATATCGCGTTCCGGATCCGGACGGTCTGTTTTTTACCACAAAACACTGTTTAACTATAAATTTTGCTTCATTTAACCGGACGGTAAAATTTAATGATACTCCGATTAATACAATAGAAAGACTACGACTATCAATTGAGTTTCACAATTTTTCACCTGCTAGACCCCATGAGTAGCTTGTATAAACACTCTGACTTCCCAAATAACTTTCAAATATTACCATTACAAACATTTCTGGTTATACAGGATAAGTCACGCCTCATTGCACGTGGCTTGGGTATCTTTACACTGTGCACCTGTCAAGTGCAATCACTTTTTAAAGCACCCCTCTATTTAAAAGGAAGAATGTGCTTAATAAATCTACAAAGTTTTTCATAGCTTTGTGGTATTTATAATCAAAAAAGTTATTTTAAACGGAGTGTCTAAAGATTGCTTTTTTAGATTAAATCAAAACCGGAAGTATAGGAATAAAACAAAAAGAAAAGTATTTCAACTGATCGGAATTGCATTGGTGAAAAATTGACGTGTCTAGATATAGATTGTTAAAAACATAAGGTAAATAGGCACATTTCACACTTGGACACAATATATTTAGCTACATTTGGCTATTATTATAGTTTGGTTAATATTTCCTGATTAAATAACAATATAAAGCAGGGTTCCTTGTATTAAAAACAGGTGGATTTCAAAGGACAACTCTAATTTGTTGCTATTAAGTAAGAAAGAACGATTGGACTTGGGAACGAAAGACCCGGATAACTGAGGCTCATATATATATATATATATATATATATATATATATATATATATATATATATATATATATATATATATATATATACTAGCGGAAAAAACTGCATTATTTAATATATGAAAAAACATTTAAAAATTACAATGAACAAATTTTATTTTTTGTAATACTGTTAACACATGTATTCGTAACATCTCATAACACATTAATGTCAACGTCAAATAACGTCAATTTCAGCAAACTCGAAAGTCACTGGTATTTGAAATTGAATTAAAAAAATTAATAACGCGTGTGACCACCATTCATTAATAAAAATCACCCCTCGATCTGCATCTACTGCCTAAAATATGCGACAAAAGGCCAAAGGGTGGACGGAAGTTGACATAAATTGCATCATACTTTGGGTAATCCCTTCCAAATATAGCACTGATACGAATATTCAAAAGGCGTTTATTTTGAATTCGATCAACATACAAGTTAAAACTAAGAAAAGGGATACTATAAACAGTCAATTATAACTTTTGTTACACAAAGTTTATATAAACATGTTTATAAATGCATATATTTTGAAATATTAAAACAAACACACGGTGCAGGGAAATCTCATATACATATAGGTGACAACTTCCGTCCACCCTTTAGCCTTTTGTCACAAACTATTCACAAACTATTCCGGAAAGTCTTAAACTCGGGCGCCATATTGAAAGAATTAATAAATGAGAAAAGTTCCGAATAAAATCTGATGAAACGTTTCACACGATTCTCGCACGCTTTGCTCGAAACGCTTTACATGCTTTGCCCGAAACGCTGCACGTTTTGCCCGATACGCTAAACGGTTTACACGATATGCTTTACGATTCACACGAACCGCTAAACGGTTTACACGAAATAATTCTCGCACGAAACTCGCACGCTCTTTTGGTGTAGTACACGTTTCAGGGTCTGTAAGAACGCTGTGTTGAATATCCCCTATACATGTAAAGTCATGTCTAGATTAGTCAAGTTGTATTGCAGTTAGAATAGATTCTATCCGTGTCCGACTTTTTCGATTGGGTTCAAATCCCGAAACAGTTGGATTTTTTAAATACATATATCTTTTAATCGCATGAAAATGTACTGTATATAGATAAATTGAATTTGGCAGATAAAAGTCATTTAAACGCTTGTTAATGTAATAGTTTGCATTCGTGCTTAATTCTTTTTCAAAATTACTGTGTGGTTCTTCGTTATAAACTTGAATCATAAACATTTTCTTTTGAACAAGGGATTTTAAAACAATGTACGCGTCAATGTAGATAATTGATTTTTCCCCCTTTTTTATGAAATAACCGGGTATGCCGGTATGAATCGGTGATGAAGCAATAGGTTAATGAAAATACAAAAATGTATGTACGGATAAATGTATTCCCCCTTTTTATCCAGATTAGGCGTTTATTTAGATACTATAGAAACATGGGATAATCATAATAACAAATCAGATGGTTTTGAAGAGCCAGGATCAGATTTATTCATGTAGTTCCAAAGAATGATATTTCAAACATGCTGGACAGTAGAAATCAATTAGATATATGTTAAAATCAAAATACAGAATATATTGTCATCTTCTTAACTGTTTTTGTTGGTTGCCGTGTTTGATAGAAATGCGCGTAATATGTCTTTGTTTGCATTCATACGGAACATGCCCACTATGTAAGTATAGTCGCCTAGTATACGTATTGTGTACTGTAATGACACTGTACATGTATGTCTAATAAACGTATATACCTAATAATTAAATATTATGAAGTAAAAGATAAACAGGTATTGTATTACATAATTGAATTGAGTGTCAGGAAAATGGAGAAGAACAATGTTTCCTATACATGTGCCGGTAGATGTTTTGCATCCGCTTTTTTGGTCGAACCTGGGTTTTTTTGTCGGAATTTATCACCATGAAGACCCTATATAATTCTAATATCAAATCAAAAGTTGATTATCAATTATTCAAGTAATTCAAAAATTGAGAATAGAACACATAGAAAAAACACAATAGCTACGTAAAAAATGATTAATCAATCTACAATTCTTCACGCAGTAAAGCAGTTATTACATTCAAATCTGATAACGTCAAGTCATGACGTCGTGAGCGTTGTTTTCGTCATCAGACTTAGTAATTTTAGAGAGTTGTATAAGGAGAATTGTTTGAGATATTGAAAAAATATAAACTGATTTAAAACAGGTAAATCCTAGATATTATTCACTAATATCTTCATTTGATTTCGGAAATGGGCCGATTTTGGTGCAAAATGTACCTTGTTCTTTGCGCATGTGAACCTTATTTCCATGTGAAATTAGCGAATGACATTGCGTTGTCTACATTTCCAGATAAAGTTTATTAATGCATAAATAAATGTTCTTCCCACTTTCATGTTAAAAACCTGTTTGCCAAGACCATTGTAACTACATATATTCCTGAAAGAAATAATCATAATACTCAATGTAAACTAATTAAAAGAGGTAATTTGCTATTCAGCTGCTTTTAAGGTGACATTTTTGCATTGTTAGTTAATGGTTCTGTACATGAGATGTCTTAGCCTTCATATCCTCTAACCAGCAAAGAACTTGCCCAACCAGTGCTCTAAGAGATATATGTACATGTAGTTTAGGAAATGAGACCCCTCAGAATTAATTCTCATGAAAACGGATGCTGAACTACTTTCACTCAATGACATAATAAAAAATGCAAAAACAACTGACAATCATTGTTTTTCTTCTAAACACTGGAGATTGAATACAGTGCATTTATCAGCGAACGCTTATGATGCAACATACATAAACGGGTAAATCATCAGCGTAGGCAGTTACTCAAACAAAATCAAAGCGATGTATTTGTGTAATATCCAATGGAGATTTACATAAAAATCTCTCCAGGCTTAAGATGCCGGTGTCAGTTCAGGCACAATTTTTAAAAATTACATAAGGGTCATTTGCAAAAGACATACAATTACCTATAGAAAGTATATAAAGACTTTTTAAAATTAGAGGTAAGACAACTACCTTTACAAAACATAGGATGATAAAAAATATTATTTGATTATTAATTCATAACTGTATTAGTTAATCCTACATGTACTTAGTTCTGGTAGGAAATTCTACATAATTATCATATACGAAATTATTTAATTACTTTCTAATTTTCTTATAAATGAAATAATCTCATAGATCAGATGAGTTATATGAATATAAAGTATTTTGGGGAATGTCTATCGATGATATATAATTGAATATCTTTAAACTGCGCCACCTAACACAGGTGCAAAAATATCACTACCTTCAATACCTGGCACAAAGTTAATAATATAAAGTATATGTTTGAACAATAAATAGATGTCAAGTTATATAACAGAATAGCAGAAAGCCAATTGAAACGAAGCTATAATGCTAAATGAATCATATGTGATAATCCTTTAGCCAATGATATTGCAAAAATTAATTACGTAAGGTCTTAGAAACAAGCATTCAGAGACCGTCAATCGTAAACGTGTTCATGTATTGGTGGTACTGGCATGTGCAGAGGATGACACATGCGTACAGAGGAAAAGGGGGTGTGTACAGAAAATAACAAATACATAGAAAAAAATTGTGTGCGAAAAATAAAAAATACGTAGGAAAAAATTATGTTTACAAAAAATAACAAATACATAGAAAACATAATAATAACAAGTAAATGTGAAGGAATGAATTTGAATGTACATAAAATAAACAGGGGGCACATTAAATAAAATAAATAATTCTTGCAGAAAAGAGTTGCTGTCAATACATACAAAGAAATATTTCCTTTAGAAGTAAATAGGATAAAGATAATTTTACATTGAGAATCTTCAATCTAGTTTTTTTTTACATTGTGTCTTTCTTTTGAATGCAAAGTACATAATTCTCACATATCCGACATTAATATGTCTTTCTACTGATTACTGTACACGTTCTCTGATGTTGTTTCAATGTAATCCTGTAAAGTTGAATACACCAAGGAATACTCCTCCTGTCAATGTGAATAGGAAAGTATTAACAACCGCACCGCACCGTCTTACTTGCATGAAATTTTACACTTATATCAGCTGTACCTGTACAAAACACCAGAGCATCTTTGAATGGACATTTTCTACACCTACTGTCAAATCATGTCAAGCCGACACCTCTTACTATAATGGCATTAAAGACTGAATATTTTTATAATCACATATTAAATTTTCAAATGGAAGAAATGTTTTTAAAACAAAAGTAAAAAGGTTTATTTTACCAAAAATTTTTAAAGAAGAAAATGGTGATATTTTGTATTATTAGACGGTATAAAACTTCACCAAATGCATATTAGCAATATTATCATATGTATACTCAGTATTAGTTTATATCGCTGTGTATGGTATAATTAGCACAGTGCCTACATTTTGTTCAAGCACATATAGTAGTACTGTAAAACTAACCTAATTAAGTAAATGTTTCATATATTATTAAAAGGAACTCGTTGGAAATAGGCCTTTGAGCTTTCATTTATTTATTAAATAGCATCCAGTGAAAAACTGAAAATAAAATATTTATTTTTATAAATATCAAAAACATTATACCTGTGTGGAACAGAACTCTGGTCTTCTTGTCTGTAGTAGTCGGACAGTTGTAAACACGTCAATGTTGTCGTCCATAGTGATTTGTTGTATTGAGTTGAATACAGCACAGAAGACCCCGCATAGTGAAGCACCATCCCTGTCATAAGGGAAAAAGATCCGGTATATAACTTATTGCAAACAAATAGCAACGTTTGTAAAATGCAAATGATAGTAAAATATACTTAGACATATAAAAATGCTACCCTTTGAACAAAACAATGCTTTCCTTTAATGGTTTCATAAGGGTATAAGGGAAGCGTACATTACAGAATAAATGCTTAATCCAAACATCTTTGTAATTTTATAAAGGGACGCAGCTGATAAATGCATTTGAAGGTGTATTAAAAAAGTAAATTTTTAAAAATGCCTATATTCATACACGGGCAAATTTTTTTAACTTATATTACTGTTTTTGCATTGACAGTCAAAAAATTATAAGTAAAAATAAAAAAACAACAAAAAGTCAAGCTTTAGTGTTTATTTAGTATCTTAAGAAACGTCTGTTTTAAAGGAAAATGCTATGTTTTAATTCTAATCAGGTATTTGTGTTAAATATTTTACTTTTCATATATCTATCTATCTATCTATCTATCTATCTATCTATCTATCTATCTATCTATCTATCTATCTGTTCTATTTTCATTCTTGTACATTAAACAATATTTACAAGGTACCACGTACTTGCTGACAATAGTGATGGGGTTTTCTGTTGAAAGGTTCCGAGTAAATGATACAATGCTTCGGAGAAACGATGTATCTGGAGGAGTTTCGGTTGATTTCAGTTGTCTTTTGGGTTCTACAATAACTACGGAATGGGGTGTCTCCTGAAAAGGGTTTCAAATACTTGGATGCGAGTTGTTAAAGAATTCAAATAATAAAAGAGATGCAAGTTATCATCTGTCAAATTAAGAATTAACAGATAAAGGGTTTAATTCGTTGTTACCATTACCTTTCCGAGTATGATGTTGACTGTAGTGACCTTGAAATCGGTATCACTCTCAGACTCATGATGTACAACAAATGGTGCCACGTCCTTGGAGGACGCTTGTCGTGGCATCCATGACCTTGACTGAAATGGAAATTTTGTTATTTACACCATTTACATCTAAATAATTACAAAATAAACAGAAAGTTAAAAGGTTCACGGTTAGTCATGTGGACAAATCATGTGAAGCACGAATCGTTTTTTAATGTTTATAATATTGCAGACCTCAAACCATAAGCTGGCGCGGTAATCATTGTGACGTCAAAAAATTAACCTCTCGACAAATTATGGCTGGATCCTGTATTAGAAAGTCTTAAAGAGGTTTTTTATTTCAAATTTACACACAATGCTTAACCACAATCAAAAACAAAAATGAAGGTCATGTGCATTTTTCGGCGCAACGGCTCACTGAACATAACCTTACTGCATTCAAAGTTCAACTTTTTATCGGAATGAACCATGGAACCATGGAACCAAATACACACTTAATCTAATTGAACTGAATTTGGAATAATTAAGAAAAAGTTCCGAATATCAACACCTTACTAACATTTTGACCTTTCTGCACTAATGAAATGCTGTTTTCGGGAATTAAAGATTCAGCGTGCATTAAAGTCAGTATCAATCTTTTATTCACATTATAACAGACTTGTCAGAAAAAAAATTATAAATTCAGAAAAATAAAATTTAAAACAAAATGAGCCAATGATGTTAACATTTAGATATGGCATGAAATAAGCTTATTTTAGGCAAATATTGGAGTTAATGTTTTCATGACTTTTATTAAATATTTCCTCAATATTCCATAACATGTTAATAGAAATACAAAGAACACTGTCAGAATGTTTTTCGGATCAAAATAAAGATATCATTAAAGATATCCTAATGCACAAAATATAGGGAAGTCTGGTCTGCATTTAAAATAAAGAAGGTAAAGTTTCAGTACTCTTAAAATATTGAGATAACAAAAATGTTCATATTCTTTCTGAAAACCTCAAAACACACAATAAAGTTTCTTGTTAAACTCTTTGATTATGTATTTTTTCTATTCACTATTTTAATATACATACATGTAGTTTATTTGCCATTTTATAACATAAAAAATGAGTAGAATTGATGGATGATGCAGCATTTCCAGACTTCAGGTGACCCAAAATCTCTACTAATAACCAAAGGAACGGCCCTTTTTTAAAAAGTTCACACAGGATTTAATGGTTTTGCTTCCCTGTAGGTTCATATAAGAAATAATTTTGGAAATATGAACAAATGATAAATAATTTAATTTATTAATCAAGAAGTAATATGTATTCAGTCTCTGAATTTGAAAAAAAAAATCTAGATAACTATGCTGGATCTGTTAAGAGAAATACATGAACCTGTAACATTAATTTATCTTGTTAAAATTACAGCTTTGTGTGTCTAGATATGCTTTCATTTGTCTGGTATATCTTTATATGAAATAACACAGATTATACAAGATATAGATCTTCTACTCAGGCAATGTTCTTTTCCTTAACATTTTGGGGAATACTATTACAGTTTTTCGGTAAAGTAAGCTCAATTTAAATGAAAGACAGTTGAATTCTAAATGACTTAAAGACAGCTTATAGTTTGGATATTATGGTTTCTATACACACCAATCTTTTACTTGATGGATCAATAAAGAATCTTTTTTTAAAATATGATTTCACTAAACAGATATCAACTTTTAATTATCTCATACAATAAAAAGTTTTTTTTTCTGTATTTTTCCCGTGAAATTAGAACATTCTTTTTCTGAAAGCAAGGTATTTAAAAGCTTAACACTTGGTTAAAATTGATGTGTAATATTATTATGAGTAAATACATGCCAAAGATGGTCTGGTCAAGTTTTTAATTTTTAATTAAAAAAAATTCTAAAAACCAAAATTATTATTCATTTATATTTTTTAAATCTAAGGATAAAATATAAAAAAAAATTACATGTAGCCACTTAAAGCTCTTATAAAACAATGATATTTTACAAAGAAATTGAAACAAAAATGCACAGTTTTTAGAAAAATTGCGATTTTTCGAATTTGAACCGATCCCGATCAAAACTATTTTAAAATTAAAATTTTACAAACATATTTCAGTTTATTATGAGTAATTAATATACATAAATGGATCAGTAAATGAACAAACCATGTTGCAACCTTTAAAGTTTTTCAAAGTTGTGAAATATTCCTACTTTATACGAAATTGCTCGAGATCAGTTTTATTACAACCGGGATAGGTTTGAATTTCAGATTTTTCTTGAATATCAACATTTCGTTTCCAATTCTTGTTGAGATATGATTGTAAAGCAATTGTTTAATGCAAGGAACATTTGATTTGTAGTTTTTTCATCCACTACATATACTATAAAACATATGTACAATTCTTGATTTTTATTTTCATAAATATTTTTTTCAAAAAATATTATAATTATCATTTGGCTGTGTTTGGCATGAATTTATAGCTTATCGTATTGTGCATTAATTGATACATAATTGTAAGCTCTAAAATAAACTGTTTGCAACCAAAACGATGTTTCCGGTTTCTGTCAAAAATACAAAAAAAATCATATAAAATAAGTGTAAACCGATACGGTCTCATTTTTGTAAAATACTATTTCAAAAATGATTCTTGATCAATCCATCAAGTGTGTTGAGCCACCTTAAAGGTGAATTTAAATGTTGTTTAGAGATTAGCCACCTTTGAGCTTCAGTAAAGCCACCTTAAAGCAGTATATCTTAATGTTGGCTATAAAGATCGTCTTTATTTAACCTTTAGGCACCTTTAAGGCGAACTTTATAATAATCATCCTACTATGGCTAATTGATTCAAGATTGACATAAGCTAAACATTACATTAAAACAAGCTTTTTAAAAGCCGAAGAAATGGGTATGATGAATACAAGCTGTATTACAGAATCGCACAAATTTGTGTCCCTTTTTATCAATTTCTGTATGAATTACATTTGATTGTCGTATAATATAGTGAAAAAATGGCGTAAAAATTAAAAGTGTTTTTTTTTAAAACAAGGACTATTATATTGAAATATAGTGAAATAACAAACTTAAAAGGCAACGAATGACTACTAAATATAAATTGTCCAAGTTATTCAGTTTAACATCAAATTATTCAAAATTATTTTCATAGCTTTTCCTATCTCCTACTATTTATCTATTTGTTGTGTTTATTTATAGTCTGTTTTTTTTAGATTCGTTTTACTACAATAAAATAACATTAGTTAAAAGGTGATACATAACCAATGATTTTGTGTCATTATTTTGAACAAGACATTGAGGATATACAACTATATTAGGGATCTAAAGGTGGTCAGTTATTATATATATTATATATTAAGTCAAATTCATGCTTTTTGACATTCAATTGAATAAATAACGGTATACTTTGATTATTGAATTAAAATTCGGGAACTTATCTGATGATAACCCAAAATGTACTGTGCAATACCAAAAGACGAAACGATTAACCCACCGAGTCTATTTCATGCAATGGATTCATACAGACAACTGTATCAGAGTCATGGTCTATGAGCAGGCGCAGGAAGTCCACAGCGTCCTCTGGTGTCGGGTAATGCGTCACTATAAACGCTCTATCATTCAGGTAGGACTGAAGAGAAGATCGAAATCGATATTAAGCAAAGACGATTTGCTAAAGTTTTGTCTAATATATTTGCATCCTCTGGGTATTTGATAATATATTTTATTTAACAGCCGATTGTAACATTATTTACTATAAAATGTAGAAGGTTGTAAAGCAAAATACAACGGGATTTATAGTGTCATTTTAGTATGTGGATGTGAAAGGGAACACATAAGTATTTGATCAACATGTTCTATAAGACTTTAACATTAATGAAATGAACATTTAAAAATGAAAACATAAACAACACTCTCTTGGTATGATTCCCAGATTTTAAATCTTAAGGTTACTTTTAGGGGTTTGGGGGGTTTTTTTTGGGGGGGGGGATAAAGATAAGAGACTATAAAACCACTTATACCAATTTTGACCCGCTATTTTAAGTTGATACATGTAAGTATATCTGATATGCTCGTAAATGCACCCACTTGGTCCAACAACGAAGATATTTTATTTATAAATATAAGCTGTACTCACTGAAGCATGTATTGCATTGATGAAATTGCCTCTTTTTGCAACAGCTGATGTTAGATACAATAAGTATTTGTCCACTTAAAAAAAAAACAAAATTAAGTTGTTTTGTCATACAAACAGCAACATATAAAAAAGGTTTGTTTACCAATCCATCGGGATTAGTTATTAACTTATGAAAATTATTTACACAGTTTTTCTTTAAACATCATTTTCCTTCATCCGCAATTACATAATCAATGTCTTAAGTACAATATCTAGGCCTTCTATTTCTCAGGCAAATCATTAAGTTCAGGGTAGCTTAGCTTTTTTAATAAAGCATCTGAGGTTTATTTACACTTACACGTTAACTTTTACTGGTATGCTTTTATGCACAGCTTTTCGACAACCAGGACAACAATTGAAGAACTGTGCTTAAAAAAATGATTTTTTATTTCAAAAAAGTAGCTTGTACTCACATGGTAAAACGATATTTTCTCTTTTCTTTCCCAAATGCTGAATTGAGTTCTTGTAATCAGCACTTGTATATTCTGGCCTAGTTTTTATTAATCTCTACAAATAAATAAAACACAACAAACAGCCTTGAAATGTTTATGAATCAATTTACGCTGAACATATAGACATTACAAAGAGGAGGTAACAACTAATTTTTATTTGATATATTACAACTCTAATTTTTATTTGCCATATTTATCTGTTACCTCAAACTCCTTTCTGATGCCTGTTTGATTAGCAGGGTGATCTCCTCTCATACTTGTTACTTTCTTTGTAAAGTCAGGAAGACTTTGTGGTTCAAGAGAAGCTTTGAATTTCTCGTTTAACGCCAGAAATATCGTCATGTACTGTTCCTATAAAAAGTTAGTTTGAAAAATATTGTAATTCTATGAAAAGTATTTAAACAACTTTGAAGGATTTTAATTTTAATGTTTGTCATGGTGGTTTTGAAAAAAGCATCCATTTCGGTAACTGTATTCATTGATAACTGTATCCATTGATTGAAACTTTTATTGACTTACATAAGTCTGGACCATGTTCATTCTGTTTGTCCTCATGATCTTGACGTACCCTGCTACATTGATTTTACCAGACGATTTACCAGCCTTGTATAGAGCATCCAGAGCAATGTAGGTTCCTGTACGGCCTATCCCGGCGCTACAATTGCATATCACTCTTAGTGGAGAAAACATCATCATACTCAATACAATTTTGGAAGATAAATTTTTGGGATTATATCTGTAAAATCAAAGTTATTTTGAATCTATTTACCTTGTAAGGTCCATTGTTCTATTATCCTTTGGGAGAAAATTATATTGGTAAACTGGTATTTATATCTTTTACTCTTATAGGCTGATACGTATCGCCCCTTCTCGGAATTTCTCTGATTTTTCCAGTTCATAGAAATTTAGGGCAACGATCCATAAGTCACAAATCAACTTCTAATGTAATTCAAGCGTTATTGCGTGTTTGTTGAATTTATTCATAAAATGTCTTAGATATGTCATTATTATACGAATGTAATAAATATAATAATTCATACCATTTCCCATATTTCACCCTGTATCAGCCCTCGACCAATACCAGCCTTCGGGTCTTCGGCCATCTCGCTGATATTGGTGTCTCAAGCTGATACAGTATGTAATATGGAAAACAGGTATGTATTATTCACTATTTATCACATGTCTATCTCAATATACGATGGATATCACTCATGGGTTAAATTTTTGATATTCCACTGTGTGTTCTTACGCCACGTGACGTCATAATTAAACATTACGTAGCTTTAGGCAGATTATTGATGTAGAATGAAAAAGTAACAAAATAATTAAGTTGAAAAGTGTAGAGTTATAAATGTGCAGCATTTAATGCTGTTTAAAAATATTTTTATAAATTGATAAAAATATACCAGAAAATGAAATGTTTGTTATTCTTCAGGAAACTTTTTTCCATGCGTAAAGTTGTTGACGTCTTGTAGTGAATGTGTTGTGCGGCTCACAATTACATGTATAATGTTTACAGAAAGATTGAGGTTAAACAAAAAATTGAAGTTTAACTTGTGGTAAAACATGTGATAAAAAGAATATCTCATGATTTGCGATGGTTTATGCTTTTTATCCAACTCGTTGTGTGTTTTCTATCCCCTCGCCAAGGCTCGGGGATAGAAAACACACAACTCGTTGGATAAAAATCATATATCTCATGATTTGCGATGGTATATGATTTTTATCCAACAAGTTGTGTGTTTTCTATCCAGGCTCGGGAATAGAAAACACACAACTTGTTGGATAAAAATCATATACCATCGCAAATCATGAGAGATCCTATCACTACTAAGTCATAAAAGTACTGACATTCCCATTTTTTACTGATAAACTTAGACATTTACTGACAATGTGCTGACATTACTGATAAACTTAGAAAAGTACTGACGTTTTTACTGACGGTACTGAGAAACTTAGAAAAGTACTGACAAACTTAGACAGTACTGATAAACTTAGAGAAGTACTGACACTTTTACTGACGGTACTGAAAAACTTAGAGAAGTACTGACAAGTACTGATAAGCACTGACACCATTGTTCTTACTCCCGCTAGAGCTTAAAAGGTGTGAAATTGTATTAGGTAATGTATTTTTAATTATAATAAAGAGTTAAACGATTATTTAATAAACTTATTAATAACATTTTACTGGAATGAAAATGTCAAATTTATTAATATGTAATTTTATAAGTGAAGGAAAAATTGAGCCTTGTTTTTTGAAAAAAAGAAACTGGCGGATTTTATAATTCTTATGTTGTTAGCTTGAGTTCTGATAATTATTAAGAAACGAAAAGGCAGTAAAAAATTGACACTCTTGAGCTGAACATCAATTAACTTGATCACCCATAACAACATCTAGTTTATTAGCATTCAATCTACCCGTATTACCCATGCACGGATTTACGGGGAATCTGGACACCCCCCCCTTCCAACTTTTGCACCCTCCATGGAAAAATCTAATTTCTTAAATTAGCATAAATAATAAATATTGCTCAGACCACCCCCCCCCCCCCGGAAAACATAAACAACATGATTTTGGGGTCCGCGCATTTTTCTTAGTAAATTAATGCACTGTGTTTCCGTACACTTATGATCGCGGTAAGCTTGAAGCGCTTGGGACAGAGGTCGAACATGTTTATCAGTTATTTTGTCTTTGTGATATAATATAAATCTAGAAATGAACCCTATCCATCTACATTAAGAGCTTGAAGAAACTAGATTTTATCTAAACATCTGACTCTGTCACATTGACACAAATCAAGTTAGACTTGTATACTGATAAACTTCATATTTATCTTATAACATTTATTTAACAAATGACCGTGTTTTGTAATTTGTAAGATTTAACAATAAGTGGAGAATCCATATAACCTGCCTGAGTTATTTATAATAGCGCATGATAACACAAAATAATTAGCACATGCAGATAATCACACACCGATCGAAATGATCACATACATGTACATGTATATTTTGACAATTTAGCCTGATGTAATGACGCATAGTATAAGAATCTAAATGAAATGTCTGTTGGTTCTATTTAGCAGGAATTAGATTAGTTAATATCTAAATCAAGTAAATCGCTAAATCATGTAAAATGATAGCCATTGCTTTTATTCTTGATAAATCATGCGAGAGAGAAAAGAGAGAGAGAGAGAGAGAGAGAGAGAGAGAGAGAGAGAGAGAGAGAGGGGGTGTGTTGATTTTTTCGGAAGGGGGGATATATATAAGTCCGGTTCTTTGACATTTCACAGTGTTCATTGTCCTGTTCAGTAACTCATATGCATTATTGTACAGAATTGTCTTCATACATGTACATAAATGATACAGTTCATAAATGATTTAATGCATGTATACAAATGCCGGTAACGTAAATACCCACATGCATGATTTTTAAAACAATGTTTCGGGTTTTAGATTAGAAAAAATATCATACGTTTATTTAAGTTGTATTGAAAAATATTAGAGAGCAATTAAGTTTTATTTTATAACTGTGTCAAATGATGTTCCGAATTTAAAACTCTTCCTTTTCATGTTTGAAATTTTTATAACTGATAAATCAAAATTTTCAAATTCTGTTTTCTTTACTTGACAAACTGGGAAAAAAGTATTAAGGGGTGTTAAAACAACATATTGCATTATAGCAGTACCGAACATTCAGATCTTAGGACGTGTGTGTATATACAAGTACACGTGTGTCTGTCACCTCATTGTTCCCAATCTCGCTACCATGCACTGCAAATTGTCAAGAAGGGATGTTTACATTAGCTATTATATAATCACTTACTGGCCATTCAGATCTTAAGACGTGTGTGTATATACAAGTACACGTGTGTCTGTCACCTCATTGTTTCAAATCTCGCTACCGTGCACTGCAAATTGTCAAGAAGGGCTGTGTACAGTAGCTATTATATAACCACTGACCGAGTGAAAAAAAATGTCAACATTCTCTCCTTTGAAAACTTTAACTTCAATCAACACGTTGTTAGACATGTGTTTTCGGGTTATTAGGTGAATTGATCTGGTGTAAAATAAAACATTGATTGAAACATGTAAAAAATTAAATTGACCGCTCTAAGTTAATCTAAAAAATTATACATTGTAATTTATGAAAATTAATAAGGTTTGCATGTACACTTATTGAGAAACCAATTACCGGGTAAACTATTGGTAACTTAATTTAGGATTGCATGTTAACTTATTAGGAAATAAATTCCCTGGTAAATTATCAGTAAATTTAATTCAAAATCAATGCAAACTCTCTCTCGCGCACGCTCTCTCTCTCTCTCTCTCTCTCTCTCTCTCTCTCTCTCTCTCTCTCTCTGTGTCTATATAAACTCTAACATGTATGGAAAACAATAGTACTACATTTACATGTATGCCATGTATGTTCTTACCGGGCCGAGGAATAATAAAGAATTAGTAATGAAACATGAGCCGAGCTCGTTGCAAAGCAACGAGGAGGTCTTCCGTTGCAGCTTCGTGTCGAAAAAGGATTGTCAATACGATAATAGTCATGATGTTATATACTAGTGGTTATAAATGAGTAAATTGATGGCATGTATCAGCCCCTTATTGAAGAGGACAGCAATTCCAATCCAGCAATAATTCAGTCAGGGAAAAACACGTGGTTTCTTTTTTTTAATATATTTGACAGCGTATTAATGTTTGAAAATGTATGCGAAATACATGTATGAAGAATTTATCAGCAACTGCTTAACTGCAAAGCCATATTTATAATAATAAATTTTCGCCGCAAAGAGATTGACCGGTCAAATGATTTTAGATCCTATTTTTGATTTATTTTCTGTTCTTTGTATAATTTCAAAACTATATACATCATTGGGATCTTGAACTTCTCAAATAGCCCCGCTTTATTAAAAGATGAGACATTGAAAATCACTTGCATAACTATTCACTGAAAAAAATAGTTCAAGGTCACAGCACACCCTTTACTTTTTCTGGTGAAACTAAAACTGGATTTGACAAAAAGAAGGAGACGGCATAGAATAGACATCTGTTTCACTGATGTCTGTTATGATCTTGACCTTTGAATTATAAACTAAGTTTATGATTACTGCACACTCATAAACCACAAGTACTGTTTGCAATGATCTATATTTTTACCAGGAGAGAGAACACACGGTCCAGACTACAGTGTATACAGTTGTATGCTATGACATTGACTCTCTAAATAGACACTTTAGGTAATTGATGCCCTTAAAGCAAAAACAAGTCTTAAATTTTGACTAAAAATTTATTGAAATTTACACAGTGGTCTGTGTTATGACAATGACATTTAAAAAATATCTTGATTCAAGGTCACTGTACATCCTTGACTTAAAAGTACTCTTTATAGTAATGTATGAGCCAGACAGAATCATTGGGAGAAAAATATAATTATGGTTAGACAAAGATTTTTCAAACAGGTCTCATATGATCCTGACCTTTGATCCAGAAACTTTGTTCAAGGTCATTGGACACCCTTTAGTTTAAGGCACACTGTAGCTGAAGTATTAGAAGTACATGTAAGTAAGTTACATAAATGTGGGAGCAAGACTCGGCTAGCTTGGGAGAATATATGGTCTGGACACCTGGGGTACGTAACATAAAGGGTACTTAAGTCTAAGACAGTGCTTAAGTAGGACTTAGGTACATTCTTAGACTTAAGTCCGTAACTAGAAGAGTGCTTAGCTGGGACAATTTACCCAAAACTTAGGCGGCCGGTAAATGTGACTTAAGTTTTTTAGAAGTTTTATTGTTAATTATTGCAATTCAGCATTTGAATACAGTGTATTTATCACATAATTTACACAAAAATAATGTCATAATATTCACCAATATCAAAGTTTTGGATTAATTGATATAAATATTAACAGTGGTTGTAAAGAGATGTAACATTTTCCATATAGTATGCAAATGGGCTGCTGAATAGGTTGTAAACACGTAATGCTCAGTTTACTCATGTTACTAGACTATGTATGTAAATTCACGAAACATGAGAAATTAAAAAAGGACGTTAAAAGACAGAAAAACTCTCAGTGATTTTAAAGACGACGATTGCCTCATTTCAAGATATCGTCTTAACGAAGAAAATACACTCAGAGTATGTAACTTGCCTTATTGGTGATGTAATATGCAAGACAAAAGATAAAAAGAAATCCACTAGTTTTAACGGTATCGCGATATTACGCCACAGGGAGTTTTCGAGAATGACTGAACTAGTGAATATTCGTAAAAACAAAGAAGTAACAACAATAGACTGAATACATTGCCCGAGAGCCATCGCTTTGAGCTTTTTAAAAATGTTAGGTACATTCAAATTCGATAAAAGAAATGAACAAATTGTTTTTACTCTTTAACATAAGCATGACTTAGCAAAGACATTGCTAAGTTTTCTTTATGTTACGATATAAGACATACTTAAGTTTGAATTAGGCAGGTCCTAAGATTCCACCTAAGTCCTACTTATGACCCTACTTAAGTCAAAATCTTAGCATGCTTAATTTAACGAGCCCCTGACCTCCACTCTTTTACCTAGAAACTTGGTTTAAGGTCACTACACACTCTTTATCCAAAGGCACTCTATGGATGAAGTATAAGAAGTACATGTAAGTAAGTTAAATGTAGGCAGACCCAATTACAGAGAAATTACACTTGTGGAAAAGTAAACATACTCATCATTATACGGCGCCATCAGAGTGGGACGTCGATCCTAGTTATACATATATATGAATAGATATTATGACCATAAATTATGATTAGTATCCATTGTCATGTAAGAAGGGGGATTAACCAAGTGTTCTGTCCACAAGTACCCAAGTTACAAACACTTGGATAAACGTATTTTTGCATTGTTATTTCATACATAATGTATAATGCTGCGTTTGTGTTTTAGGAAAGTATCAATTGCCAGTAATAATCTGTTTAGAAAATATGTGGTCACAATTTATCTACGTAAATGTAGCTTGTACACTGATCCTGAACATATTTGAATAACTGTTCAAATTTTCGGCGATGTTTAGTACTGGTTGACGTCCATGCGCGGATCTAGAGGGGGCGGATGGGTGGGTAACTGGAAATTTAAACAAACTTATTAAATAGACTTAGTAAAATAACTTATCATATATACATGTATGGCTTGGACACCCGCTGGCAAACACCATTATCCCACGGACCCCCCTCCCCACCCCATAAGTGTCCGGGGGGGGGGGAATCCTGGAACCGCGAATGACGTCGTATTTATCATGCCCTATCTTTAAGGATCACCGGACTCCATGACTATGTGATTTTGTTTAGTTAAAAGTTTTGAAAATTGTAAGCATGTAGTTGGCCCCGTGTTGTACATTTATTACGCGACCTCCGTGCGCTCATTTTGCGGAAGAAGTAAAAGCGCTGATCAGACAACATACACACACACCAAAACGATTCGGTGAAAATTAAAAATATATCAACCATTCGAGTGCGCGTGCACCGCATACGCACAGGTTCGACTTGTAAAGTTCGCACGAATAAAAATCTCCGCAATCTACGGATTTGCAGCATTTTCAATCATATGACCGCTACTCGATCTTCTACAACTGCCCGAATCTGATCAATTGTTTTTTAATATATCTTTTACTCTTTGAACACATGTTCCAATGAAAATGAAAGATATAAAAAGAGTAATTGCAATGAGCTTCTACAATGAATTAAACGACCATACAGAAAAACTACGAAAGCGATCATGTTACCGTTTCTCTTTTACGACCTGAATCTAAACATAGTCTTTTTGGAAATTCGCGTGAATATGTACCTTAAATAATCCCTGAATCCTTTAATTCCGGACATCGATCAGCGAGGTTTTTTGTATCGTGCGAGCCCCTCTCGCATACATTGCAACATGGAACTTTAATTTTAAACTGCCTTACAAAAAACGCTTGGAAATTATTAAGAAAAAAAATCACCATTTTGGATCCTGTTCAATTAATACATTCAAATTCTCTCTCTCTCTCTCTCTCTCTCTCTCTCTCTCTCTCTCTCTCTCTCTCTCTCTCTCTCTCTTTGTACATTTTATTAGAATACCTATAATACTTTATACACTTATACACTAATTTGTGTTCGCCAAATATTATTTCATAAGACAGGTTGATCTGGCAGGTTGTGAATATCGTCAAAAAAGTGTTGAAGTCTGTCCCGTGAATGCATTAAAGTCTCAGAAGTAATTTAACGGAGATAATCATGAGTAAATATATTAACCTTTTAGTTGAAACGCTAGTCGATTTTACATGAACCTGTCAAAATTTCGGCGTTGTATTGTATTTATTCAAGAAACATGCACATGTGTGATAGGGTAGAAGCACACGAAGCTTGATGTGTGTATTAGACTACCTCTTGTCCACTCGCGCGGGATTTGCAAGGGATGGATTAATATGTAAATGTATACACAAATCCCAGTTTCATTTTAAACAATATGACTATTTCATGACATCGACAAAATCTCAAAGAACACTTTTTATAAAGAGAGCCATACCAACATATTTATTATTTTTGAATTATGAAGCTAAAACAGATTTCATCATTTACAGGTTAATCTTTTTTGTCGTTGATCTCAAACATTATTCTACAGTTTTTAGAACATTTTAGACTTACAAACCCACCATTTATCTATGTCTGTCTATGCTTCAGATGGGACTAATAATGTTTTTACTAATTCTTAATTTACACTCTATCGTTTAAATCAATTTAAGGATGACATTCAAACAATTCTTTGTGTTTACGATTAAATAAAACAATGTATGTAAGACGCGAGTCTTGTGTATTAGATCACCATTGACCGCTAGGTACATGTAGTCCAGCCGCGACCGAACTCCTCGGCCGCGGGCAAGGGGTGAGTTACGTAATGACACACACAGCTCAGAACCCAGGTACATGTAGATTTGAAATGCTTGCAGTATAATGATTAAAATGCATTACATAGGTATTATTTTTTTAGACTTAGATACTGTAACCACAATTGATATGTATGTTTCTGACGATGTTTCAGATTGGGAATAATACTCAATTGCTTTTATATTTCTTTAACACTCTATTGGTTTAATCAATTTAAGATGAATAAACTTTTATATGAAAACAAAATTCAAACAATCCTTTGTGTTTACGGCTAAACAAACCCATACAAGTAAGATGCAGATCTTTGTGTATTAGATAACCGCTGATCGCTTAGTAGTCCGGCCGCGACCGATCTCCTCGGCCACGGGCGAGGGATGAGTTACGTAATGACACACACAACTAAGAATCCAGGTAGATTTAAAAAGCTTGCAGTAAAATGACTAAAATATATTTCATAGAAATTATTTTTTAAAATCCAGTTAATGTATTTCACTAGAAAAGAAAAAGATTGTTTGTATTTTCTCGTTCTCGTTTTTCTTAATTATAAGGATTCTCCACTAGAAGACCTAAACAGAAATGACTAAAAATAAAGCTGTAAGAAAAAAATGTATGCTTTTAAAAAACTTTCTCTAATGAATTAAAGCATCCCGTATAAGCTGGTACTCTTTCAGTTGTTAATTTATGTCAGTTGTGCGCACAAAGACTATATTCGTTTACTTGCAAAATGAAAACAGGTACATGTTAACAAGACAAGCTTTTTAAACTCATATTACGCAATACCGGTACAAAATAATTTTGTAACGACATTAATAACATCATAATAAACAACTTTTCCAGCGACAGCTATATCAAAATATTACCCATTTTTGAGTTATAAAGGGAAGACTTTTAAGGGCTCTAGGCCCCTAATTTAAGGGGCCAGCCCTTTTTCAATTGTGTCAAGTGAAAGCCCTTGATACTTTGCACATTTTTTGTTCTTTGTGTTCAGAAAAAAATTTAAACTAAAAAGCTACGATACAAAAACACGACCAAATTTCAGCATTTTTTGAAACATAAAATTTAGATTAATTTTTTGAAATTTTAAATGGGAAAAATCGTAAAAACAAAACTCGGAGGACAACGTTCAAAGTGTCTATTTTCAAGATTTATGACTTTAACACATGCCATGGATGGTTTCAGAGCCTTTGCGTGCACAGGAATGCCTATATTTTTTTGAAAAAGGGGAATAACTCGGCTTCGGAAGTGAAAATTTCAATGATTTTCAGTTGATGTTGAGAATTTGTAATTTCCAATGTACCCTGAAAATTTGAACGTAATAGGACGACAAACAAGCGAGATATTTGAGTTTAAAAAAACGTCTAGAAGAAAAAAAAGAAGAAAAAGAATTACCAACAGAATCAGTACAAGGTCTTCCGTTGAAAACGGAAGACCTTAATTAGGATTGCATGTTAACCTATTAGGAAATAAATTCCCGGGTAAATTAATAGTAAATTTAATTCAAAATCAATGCAAACGCTCTCTCTCTCTCTCTCTCTCTCTCTCTCTCTCTCTCTCTCTCTCTCTCTCTCTGTGTGTGTCTATATAAACTCTTACATGTATAGAAAACAATAATACTACATTTACATGTATGTCATGTATGTTCTTACCGGGCCGCGGAATAATAAAGAATTAGTAATGAAATTAGGATTGCATGTTAACTTATTAGGAAATAAGTTCCCGGGTAAATAATCAGTAAATTAAATTCAAAATCAATGCAAACTCTCTCTCTCGTGCACGCTCTCGCTCTCTCGCTCTCTCTCTCTCTCTCTCTCTCTCTCTCTCTGTGTGTCTATATAAACTCTTACATGTTTAGAAAACAATAATACTACATTTACATGTATGTCATGTATGTTCTTACCGGGCCGCGGAATAATAAAGAATTAGTAATGAAATTAGGATTGCATGTTAACTTATTAGGAAATAAATTCCCGGGTAAATTATCAGTAACTTAAATTCAAAATCAATGCAAACTCTCTCTCTCGCGCACGCTCTCTCTCTCTCTCTCTCTCTCTCTCTCTCTCTCTCTCTCTCTCTCTCTCTGTCTATATAAACTCTTACATGTATAGAAAACAATAATACTACATTTACATGTATGTCATGTATGTTCTTACCGGGCCGCGGAATAATAAAGAATTAGTAATGAAATTAGGATTGCATGTTAACTTATTAGGAAATAAATTCCCGGGTAAATTATCAGTAAATTAAATTCAAAATCAATGCAAACTATCTCTACCGCGCACGCTCGCTCGCTCTCTCACTCGCTTGCTCTCTCTCTCTCTCTCTCTCTCTCTCTCTCTCTCTCTCTCTCTCTCTCTCTCTCTCTCTCTCCTGTCCGACAAACTGTACCAATGTTGGTATAAAGTTAACACGACTTTACCATGTCACCATGCACCTCGTAATAGTTGATCCTTTATTTTAGCGCAGTAGGTCTTATAACTACCGGTTAGCCTTACGTTGTATCCCGCATCAAATTTTATATACAAATGATTTGTTTACAAGAGATTAGCTGCATATGGCAAACATATTGGCAAACAATTGGCAACTCCAATTCCATCCCTTTCCTATTTGTACAACACAATTTTATGTGTAACAAATAAAGCCCAATATTACACTTTTTTTTTAATTATGACATTTTTCTAATCATAATTTTTGTTAACATTAAACCAATTAAATATAACAGACCCAGTTAATACTTCAAAATTAATATCAGTCTATATAAAATTTACACTGTATCTAGGTAGCTTAATTAATTTATGGTGAAAAATGACATAAAAGAAAAAGATTAGGTAAAATTGCATTCGGTAAGAGTAAAAACAATGGGGTCAGTATTTATCAGTACTTGTCAGTACTTCTCTAAGTTTTTCAGTACCGTCAGTAAAAAGTGTCAGTACTTCTCTAAGTTTCTCAGAACTGTCTAAGTTTGTCAGTACTTTTCTAAATTTCTCAGTACCGTCAGTAAAAACGTCAGTACTTTTCTAAGTTTATCAGTAATGTCAGTACATTGTCAGTAAATGTCTAAGTTTATCAGTAAAAAATGGGAATGTCAGTACTTTTTTGACTTGGTAGTGTATATGTACCTGCAGTGTACAAGTATTGGTGATTTAATCTTGTTGTTTCTTGTTCTCATCACGTGACTATGAAAAACAACCAGACGGAGAGGATTGGGCGTCCCGTGATCAGGCCACGTAGTGTAGTGGTATTGGATAACAACACGTGACTTTTTTTGCTAATGATTGGAAAACAAAACATACATTCAGATCGTAAGATATTTAAATCTTTTGTTCAAAGTATCTTTGTATGATGTATTAAAAAATGCTTAAATCTTATTGAGGGAAAGTTGAAAAAAGAAAACTAAAATACATTTCATTCATTTGTTTATGAATGAAACACTATTTAAAATAAGGTAAAATCATTAAGCATATTGGTTTTTATTATCAGACAAATATAATTTTACCTCTTTGTGAGAAACTGAAAGATTTCTTATGACGTAAAAAGCGTATTGTTTTTCCTCCACATTCTTGATGGCGATATTTTCATGCAGTCTTGCTTTCTTATTTTCTGGCCAGTATTGAGTACATTTCACCTGATTGTAAAATGTGCATTTATGTTTAATCTAAAACTTCTACTCAATATATATTTCAGATTTATAAAGAGAAGAGGTCTTGCAATTGATAAATCTATTCAGCGAAAATGTCAAAAAGACATTTTCAGTCTTCTTGGAAAACGCTTCAATCTATTCTTATATTCTTTCTGTGTTGTATACTTGAACTTACCTTCACTCCCTCTTTCAAGTTGGTCAACATCACAATTTGTGTAACTTTTTCTTGCCATATCATTGTCCAGAAATCGTTAAGTGTGTTCTGTTTCGGACCTACAAAGCCAAAATGTTGAAGGCATTTATTGTTTAGATAACATGTGCTCAAAGGCAAAAACCAGTACTCCGGGTTGTAGATAAATTAGAATGCAATAGCAATACCTTGTGATGCAATATACACTTTTTCTTCATCCAATCCCTTAAAAAATATATCATAAAATATATGATATAAAACATAAGTACCCGAAAGATTTTACAAAGTATGATTTTAGCAATGAATGATGGAAATACATTTACTCACGCTGATGTAGTTTGCATTGATATAGTCAGCAGACACGTCATCGGTTCCTTTCAGAATGACTCTAGAGTGATCATCTGTAATGAAAGTATAGACATTAGGGTTTCTACAATAGAAGTATATTTATAGATAAATATTTTTGCAACATCTCCTTTTTTATCTTTATTTATTGAAAAAAAAATCTTTTAAACTATCATCAAGGCATAAACGTACTAAATGCAATGCCCAGATAACAGAACCCCAATATATGGAGACATATAAAACTATTTTTTATTTATTTTATATGTTTTTTTAATGTAACCAATCTCTTAAGAAAAGTTATACGCTTTAATAAAAACTTACACGGAAAAGTAGTTTTGAATCTGTTTTTTACAACATTTTCCTGACGTTTTCCAACTTCACAGGGATGTTGTTCTCCATAAGGTAACATCTGATGAGTAAACATAGTCAACACATTTATTCTAATATTATCGATAAAAGGAGAACTTGTCAGGTAAACAGAAATGTTATTATGTATTGATATCATGTTTCAAATACTTGCAGCATATTCTCTTTTGAATCCATCCTCCTCGTTTTCTTTCTTTTCTATGATAGCTTTTTCAAGCTCACTAATCGGAATATCAGAAATGGTTTCTTCATTTAAATACAAGTCCCCATAAGGATTCTCAATGCCTTCTTCGTCATCGTCATCATCTTTGACGTCATAATTTTTTGCCGCAGATAGGTCTGATGACGTTTTATTGCCATCTGACTTTGTAGCAGATTTACTCATGGATTCCATATTTGCATATGTATTAGCAAATCCAGGATTTCCACCTCCGCTGTTGACTGATTAAAAGTAGTTTTATTAGAGAGTAGCAATAATAACGATTTGTTAATAAATATGTCAAAAGATGTATGGGTCAGACTGTCTGCTTAATATGGTGCATTCAAATCATTAAATTAATTGTAAAGATTTTCAAAGGGCAGTCCTTCTTTTGATTATAAATCTTATTATTATCATCTGATGTCAAACCTGTATGATTTTTCTATGCTATCGAAAAATGGTATTTTTTTTCTTTTCCCGCGTTGTTGTCTTTTATTCGGATTAAATATCAACATGCTTACAATAAACAAACTAAGACTTACAATGTGTATTTTCTTCCATCCCTGGGATATGCATTGGAGTTTGTGGTATTTCGTTCTGAATTTTTAATCTTCTCCGTCTTAAAATAACATAAAACAAGTACAGACCCTGAACCGTGCTTCTACACCTCTAAAACGAACCGTACCGTTTCGTGCAAGAAAAGAACCGTATCGTTCATAAAACGAAACGTACCGTTCACAAAGCGAACCGTACCGTTCACAAAACGAACCGTACCGTGCAAAAAGCGTGCAATATAATTTATGCAACACCCGCCCTAAAACGGCCGAAGAAGCGTACAGTAAGCGTGCAACTTCCATATACTGTCTTTCGATGAATACGGACGGAGATTACCGCTGACCAGATAAGTTCAATATTTTGCTAGATTTTAGTTATACGGGATTATATAACACATACTAAAATTTAACGCTGTTATTTTTATTAAAGCAGTAACAAAAATATTTAAATCTTTCATTTCCTAGACCTTAATCTGTTCTTTGCATAGCGCCATAAACTGTCAATACATGTAGGTCTACATGTGTATGTCGTAAATTGTGAAATGAACAGGTGTCGGGAAGTAACTTAACAAATCAATTTTTCCTTCAAATAATAAACTTATCATACATATATAAAGCTGTTGGTTGCTTTTAGGCACATTGAATCATAACGTGGTTTATCAGTATGCTTTCTAGGTTTTCTGTGTATACTAGTATTAAGTTTAAGTCGCGGTCATTTCCTGTGTATAGTGATTAAAACCCACGGTATAAAACGACATGCCCTCTTCAAGACAAAAAAAAAAAAACTACAAAATTGCGTACGTATTAGTCTAACCGTACAACACGCCCATTTTCGATCTTACGGAAGAGATTTTCTATCTTACAGAAGAGGAAAGAGAGAGAGAGAGAGAGAGAGAGAGAGAGAGAGAGAGAGAGAGAGAGAGAGAGAGAGAGCTTGTGTGTTATTATATTACTTAAAGTTTAGCACTGAACCATTGTTTTGCTTTAGGTTTTTACAGTCGGTCTTTTGAACGGGATTTTATTTCAGGACTCCACGTGCTTCGTCTGTCAATCAGTTAAGTATAGCAGTACATATCACGCCATGCGTCGCGTGCTACTTTCCTCCTCCTACATAGCTAGAAGAAAATTATCGAGTTTTATGTTTTCTTAAATCCTTATTTTAAAGAGTGCCCCTATATGAAATTATTTAACAATCATTTCCTTTCGACTTTATGATTATAACTTATGTACTGGCGTCTCTTTCTATCGCTGTCGTATTTTTTTGTTACTAGATAAATTCTTAATATATTTATCACTTTTAACATTCAGTTGTTGATTGCCGGGTATTTTTCCATGTCCTGTTTACAACAAGTATGTGAGTAAAAAGGTAAATGAAAGATAAACAGGTTAGCCAGCATTTATCCAACAACATGATATATATTACCATAAAAAACTATTGACTTAGAACCATTTTAACAAGAGCTTGGACTTTGGATGGTTGTGTCAAACAGCAATGTGACGTAGGCCTGTCTATTTCATTGCTGGCCACCTAGCCATGGCTCTTTGAAATTAACAAGAATGTCTGGCCTTTGAGCTAAGACTACGCGATCGGTGCATATTTCGCTTGAAACCGCGTCATTTATAACTGGTATTGACGCAAGAATTAGATAGCTACGCCCGACTATTAGTCCAAGGTCTTGTTAAAATGGTTCTATTGTGTGTATCCAGCTGTGTACATAATAATTTATCGTAAGAAATATTGTATATGTACATGTGTAGTTTAACTGAATAACAAAAACTAATAGTCATATTTTGACTATAAACGCGATATTATTTCAGGTAAGAGAAGCGATGACGGGTTACATGTAGGTGTGATCTGTGTATACGAACAAGTGCAGAAAATCATAGAATCAAAATTTAAATGAATAAAAATCCGTGTCGAAAAACTTTAAAAGTTAAAATCAAGATTTCTAAACTAAATTTCATTGTTTATCTTATCTTTAATTGCGTGGGTTTTTTTTACATTGTCTATTCACCAGGGGAATTTTCGGCAACAGTACGCAATAAAGAATGATCAAAAGAATTATGAATACAAATATAGAAAGATGCATGTTAATATAACAACTAGCCGAAAATCAAGACAGCGAGAAAGGAAACTAAAGAAATATCGGAAAAAGTCGGGGCAATTTTTCATAGCAATTTTAAATGGATATGAAATATTTAATGACTTCAATACAAGTAAATGTATGGAAATAATAATCTTACAATGCTTGTTAGAATTATCGCCAGATCGCTGAATTAACAAACATATATCGGATTAAAGTCAAACAGTTGTTTTAATCTCTTGTAATAATTTCATTTATCTGAAATTAAATATGAAAAATAACAGACAAATCAAAATTAAAACTACCCTCCGCTTCCCGGTTTTCAATGAGTACACGTCTCACGCAACGAATCAAAAACAGGGGAACGGATGGAACTTCTGATTTTAATTAGATTGAAACACATTTGTAATATATCATAAAGATAAAGAAAAAAGGCTCGTCATAATAACACCTTGCTGAAGTCGATCGGGCAAAAATAAACAAAATTATATCGAGAAAAACCAAAGCGTTCAAACCACGCCTACCTCATTAATAAAGCCCACAAACCGTTCACAAAGCGTGCAGCTATTTTATGGAAAGCGTACCGTGCAAGAAGCGAACCGTACTATTCACAAAACGAACCGTTCCGTTCACAAAGCGAAACGTACCGTTCAAAACGCGTATCGAACTGAACAGTGCAACTGGTGTAGTAGCACGTTTCAGGGTCTGTACAAATCTTCTGAGCATGTTCTTAAATGTTATATGATACTGTGGAGTCATTAATATTCGTGGGGGGGCACTTTTCTTAGATTGCAAAAAAAAAATTACAGGTTCGTGGGGACGTAATTTCGTATATCCTCTTATACTTACGAAAGGAAATATGACTTTAATTAGATTTTATTTATTAATTTATTAATTCGTGGAGGATATTAATTTATCGATGAGAGATACCAACGAATTCAACGAAAATTGAGCCACCACGAAATCTAATGATTCCACAGTAAGTTATTTAAGAAATGAATTTAATAATTTTTCTATTGATCGACGTATCAAAGGAAAAATTGACCGGAAAACTTCATCAACGCGCGTATGAAAAAGTTTTCCGGTCAATTTTTCCTTTGATACGATGAAAAAGTTTTCCGGTTAATTTTTCCTGTGATACGTCGATCAATAGAAAAAATTATTAAATTCATTTTTTATCATTTAAGGAAACATTTTCGAATCATAAAATGTGAAGTGTTATTGATAAAAAATGTAAATAATGCAAACGAAGCGGCGCGTATGAATACAAAACAATGACAGCAACAATATTCAAAATAGATCCCCATTCAGCTGATGCAGGATTATTGAGCTGAATTTAATGGATCAAACACAAATAGAAAGCTGAAATCTAAACCGACTGAATTAAAAACGAAAGGAAAATACATGCGATTGCCTGTGATACTATTCACTGTGCAGCAATATTCGTTAAAACTGGTTTTAATGCAAGTTAGATCGCTGGAATGTGCAACTTTGCAAAACCATGCAGGGACTCGCGGTCCTGAAAGAAAATAGTTGATGTGTCGACAAATAATAGTATGTATTTGCGAATTTTGTAAATGTGTGGTAAGTAAATAGCCAGTGAGGTACATAAATGCTATATCTGCCACTTGGAATTCGCCGAAGGAGTTGATGCACTAGGCCTTCAGTACTCATAACTTTGCTTTGCGATGTTTATTCTGATGACCGATCATATACGTGTGTTAATTTAAAATTCATCGTTACCAAATTTCAACAGCAGTGTTTCCGTGAAAGTGTATAGGCCTATATGTTCGTTTTAATTATTCCTGGAATTGGAACAGTCAGCCTCGCCGTAAATTTTGATCTCAAGCAGACGAAGTCGTGTGAAGACGCTTAATTTTCTCTTTAGTGAATTAAATAATGTGTATTGTGTGTTTATTTTTAAAGGTTAAACTTTTAATTTTTTATATCCATAAAGTTGTATTTGGTTTGCTGACAATAAAACAGACACAACTTTACATTTTGTTGACGGTGTTTATTTTGAAAATTCCCGTTCAATAAATAGTGTTAAATAAGAACAGTTGAAAAAAAGTAGATCCGGTAATTTTTTTTCGACCAATCAGAAGCGCCAATATTGTATCAAACTAAGAAATATTTAATGATTAAGAAAACAAAGTAAAAAATATTGATTATTAATGGATATAACGTTTTAGCTTTAATTGATGATTTGTTTTGTTACCTTATTAACATGACGACTAAGACAACGCCAACAATAGCGAGGATTAATACGACGACAACAGCAGCGATAGAAGAGTTGTCGCCTTCTGGATTCTTTGCTGTACCAATCTGTATGAACAAGTTACATCATGAGATAATAGTAATGAAAGTATATCTAATGAAAGACATTAAATAATCCTTCATTTTATCGATATTTTTGTTAATCATACGGATTATCAAACATGTCGTTTATTGAAACAAAAAGATGAAAATTGAAATAGAAAAAAATGAAATACAAGTTTACAGGTCATTTTAATAAGACCACATGCAAAGTTTTCTTATCAAAATAGCATTATTGTTTCTGTCTTTAATTTCTTAGTGTCTCATTGGAAAATCTAAAGAGGAAATGAAATAAAAAAAATGGAGTTTAATTGAATATATTGTTTTGTCTAGAGGAAAGATGAGGTGGTTACTTCGAAGAAATTACATTTTTTGGGGGGGGGGGATTTCCTTAGTGACTATTTATTAATAAGTATATGTAGCTTAGATGAATTTGATATCTTGACCTGTTTAAAATGTGAAAGACAGATTGTGATAATTGCTTTACAGAACATTTCTTTTTAATTATCATTTTATAAAAAAAAATTCAAGCAGTATTGTAAAGACAATTTCTAAAGTAAAGGGGAAATATAATAGGAGAAAAAAACCCATAAATATTTCTTGAAAACAACATGTTATACAGGAATTTATTATTTATGTGAAAACAGTTCGCACAGTCATGTATTCGACAATATACCGCTAATTGTTGGAGAGTTCAAAAATTGTGACAATTTTTGCAAGAGATCTTTATTTATTTTATTGTGTTTCTTTCGTATTCCGCATGATACAAATAAAGTTATTAAATCTGAATTTAATAAAGCAGAGGAACGGACTAATAATTATAGCGAACAAACTTTTTTATGACTTCAGAATAGATTTTAGCAAAATCGTAATTTATAGACTTCAAATCGCTAAATACATTTATTAATTATGAAACATGGTGAATTGGATCAAATGACTGAATAGTTTTATTTATACAAATGTGTTGTGATGACCAGTGATTTACCAGTGCACATGTTCCTGTTGTGGCGCTACACGTTCCATTATTGGCACAAATTGTTCGGCACGTTTCGTTACAGTTGTATCCAAAGGATCCCCACTGACAACCTGATTTATAAATTTGAAAAAAACCAATATAAATCATTAATTTTTAAATCCAATTTTTCTCATCGGAACAACTAGTATGTAAAGCAAGTAAGAAAGTTTGATCAAAGCAAACAATCAAGCGTTAAAATTATGTGGACTTTCGTTTTATAACGAAATGAAACCAAAGCCAAAGATTTTTAATTGGATTGTAACTGTGTAGAAAATATATAAAACACTTGGTAACTGGTCTGAAACATAAGTTATATATATTTGGGTGAAGGGAAGAAAACAACTTCTCTAGTCCTCTTCATTTCTTGATATAAAAATGAAACATAGCTTAAACTTTAAGCAATATCACAATGGATGCTCTAAACGAGTAAGTTTTGACATGAGGTACTCACTGAATTTGGTCCATGCAGGATTAATTCTTTATTTCAAACGTTCTGATTTGAATTCATTTACCTTGAGTACAGTTGGTTCCTTCATATCCTGGATCACATCCATTTAGACAGGAGCCGTTAACATGATGGCAAGGTTTATTCTGTACACAGTTCCCACATGACTCGCCGCAGCCTTGACCAAATTTACCTGCCTGACACTCTGTAAATAGTTGTTGGTGCAATTTGAAGTCTTCTCTTTTTGTGACACAAAGCTAGACCTCTGACCTGATTTTTTTTCATATTGGTATTCAAATATCGATAGAATCAGTGACAACTCATTTTATATGATAGAGTTTCTTTAAGAAATAATGTATCATATGTGAATGTATATCAGGATATAAATACGGGTTGGTCAGGTGATCAAATCCGATAAAGCCCGAATGGATATCTCTATATACATCCAAAAATGATACATTATTTCCTTTATTAACATTTGTTGCAAATTATGACGATAACGTTGCTCAATACTACGGTTTTTGTGATGATTTAGATGCCAATTCAATTATCATGACGTTACAAAAAATAGTTCAACAATGTTGCAAGTATTTAATTATCATAGTAAAATAATATGGCACTACTTTTCACAAGACATCCCTTTTTTCAATCGAAACTTCTCAGGCCTTTCCGGCAAGCTCGGAAAAACACCTCGAATGTATTACCTAGGCATCCATGACAACGCCCCTTTTTAAAAAAAAAACTTATAAATTCAACACATTTTACGATCTGTTGAAATGAGAGTTACACTTCATTAAAGTCAATGATATACCCTAAAATATACCACAGAAGCGACATACAAGGCTGTCTAGCCGATACTTATTGTAGTTGAAAGCGACTCCATTTTGTATAAAATTCTAACATCCGGTGATGTTAATACATTCGAAGCGTTTATCCGAGCTTGCCTGAAAGGCCCGAGAAGTTGCGATTGGCCTCTTTTTTTAATCATAATAAAGTGAAACAGTAAAGAAAGTTGTACAATTAAAAAAAAATACCCGCTTGAAGCTCGGCGGAAAAGAACCAGTTCTCTTGAAGTCAGAGGGGTTGGAAATGCGGAAACAAAGCGATTGTTAGCTGAGTGAAAGTCTACTTAGGCATTTTCAGAGGAAATTCCTTCTTCGAGAATCAGATTCAAGAGAATAACGATTTCCCTCGGAAATATTTGAGACAAGCTATTCTAATATATTTTACGGAACAAAACGGACAGAGAAGCAAAAGAAGTTAAATTTGACTGTGAATGGACTAAACACAAAAGGTATGGGATATTGCGTTTGTGATTTTGATCGAGATTTGTTAAAAGTGTCAGAAATGAACTATAACTGAGTTTAACTAATTTGACGAATTGTTCAAATATTTACCATTGTTTTGATCCAAACATTATAAAATTGCACAACAGAACGGATAGGTCCTTACTTATTTTACATTGATCATCACTCCACCCCGCCCGGCATCCTCCTTCACAATTCCCTGTTACCCTGTCACATCTCTCTGGAACCCCACAGTTGATACTACATTTGTCCTTACAGTTGAATCCATACGATCCTCTTTGACACTCTGTGGAATTCGACAAAATAACATAAAAAAAAGAAAACTATTCATTTCTCTGTTTTTAGTATAAAAAAGTTGTTATAACTTATTAATAACGCTTTGAAGAGTTAAAGACATTTATTGATATCAAACTTATTGACTTAAATCCAATGATATGACATGTACCTTTATCACATTTGTCACCAAACATGCCTGCGTCACATCCGTTCGGGCAGCTTCCGTTCATGTTATTACACGTATCACCGTTGAAACATTTACCACACGAAGAATTACACTCCAGACCGTACTTGTTATTAGCACATTCTACAAGATTAAACGAATTACAATTTCTTGTAGAATCTGTATTTCTATAGATATAATTTTCCATTAACAAAATATGGATAGAAAAGTCTCTTAAGAGTTTGCAAACTTTTCAAATTAATAGTCTCTTTCAGTATAATGCTTAACAAAACGAATCCATCAGAAATGCAATTCAGCAAATATTTATTTTCGAAAAGATACATGATTGCACATGCTTGATTTCTATAACCGTTCAGCTCAAGTAAAACACAATTTTTTGTCGAAACATTGTATTTGATGAGTTAACAACCTGTGGTTTTTTTAAAGTTATATATATTAAAGATATTTCTTGTCTGTAAAGATACTGACATACTCTATATCCTCAACACATAAACCATTTACTTTTATCACACTTAAATCCTGTGTATCCTGGGACACAACCCAGACATTTTCCATTCACAATGTGACAGTGACCTTCCTGACAGTTCTGTGGACACGGTAAGGAACAGTCTTCTCCATAATAGCCTGGTGTAAGACAACCTGTATACAAACAAAATATAAATCAACTGTGCAATTTTAAGTTCACATTTAAGGAATTCAATCTTTTAAAAATGCCAAATGGCATTACCGATTTCTAAAAATGTAAATGTGGTATGAAATAAACAAATTTAAAATTAGTATACAACGACTTTAGTTCCGGAATATCCTGTAATTAACGAAGCACAAATATTTATGACTGTAATTTGCGTAAAACGCATTAGCGAGTTTTGTAATTTTTCCACAAGGCTTGTTTAACCTATAGCCCATATGAATCACAAACAAGAAGCCCATGGGCCACATCGTTCACCTGATCAACAATAGACACAATAAAATCAGCTTAATGGAGTCCTGTACAAAATACTGGAAAATGTAGTATAATAGATCCTTTATAAAAATATTTTAAATTTGTTTCCCCTTGATATTTTTGTTTATCATTGAACCCCTTCTCATATTGAACTTCGCAGTTCTCAAGAAGATCTTTAACAACTGTTTATATATGGAATGTAAACTTACATCAACCTTTGAACCTCTCGTGCAGCCCAAGAAATCTCCAGGGACCAAAATCTAAACAATTTTACAATTTTCAAGAATCAACAATATATCGAATGCTTGCATATAAGTAAAACAATATATCAAACATTTGAGTTTTTGTAAATAATTAAAAATGTTTTCCTTTCTAAAATTAGCCCCATACGGCCGCACCCTACCACTGATTATGATTTTGACCAATTTAAATCTACTTTATCTGAGGTTGTTTTCACTAAAGTTACAGCTTTTCTAGGCATATTAATTTTTAGAAGAAGATTTTTTCTTTCGAATGACTATGTAAAAATTCGACCCACCATTGTGGCCCTATCCCATCCCCGGAGATCATGATTTGAAAAAAAACTTGAATCTACCCTATCTGAGGATGCTTCCACACAAGTTTCAAATTCATCTTTTCTGGCCAATTGGTTTCAAAAAAGAAGAATTTTAAAGAATTTTCTCTTTTTCCCCTTTTGTAAAAAAATTGAGCACCCAGTGTGGCCCCTCTCTACCCCCGAGGATAATGATTTGAACAAAATTAAATCTACTTTTCCTGAGGATGCTTCTACACAAGTTTCATGTTTTCTGGCCGATCGGTTTTTGAGAAGAGGATTTTTCTCTACATAATCCTATGTAAAAATTTGAACCCCTCCCCCCTTGCTGCCCATCCTTCACCCGGGGATCATGATTTGAACAAACTTGAATCTACCCTACTTGAAATGCTTCCACATACCATGGAATCATTTAAATTCGTGGGCCTTAATTTTCGTGGATTGTGTCTTTTCTGTGGGAATGTAATTTCAAAGATGTGTCGGTTTTTAGTATCAGTACGATAACATACTTGTTCAAAATTTCGTCGAGGATGTAAATTCGTGGGGAGGGCGTCCCACGAATACCAAGTTTAAGCTTTTCCGGCCATCGGTTTTCAAAAAAGAAAATTATTAAAGATTTTCTCTATATATTCATATGTAAAAAAAAATCGACCACCTATTTTGGCCCAACCTTACCCCCAGGGATCATGATTTGAACAAACTTGAACTACCCTACCTGAGGATGCTTCCACACAGGTTTCAGCGTTTCTGGCCAAATGGTTTATGTGAAGAAATTTTTTAAAAAATACCCCCCCCCCAAAAAAAAAAAATTTCAATAATTTCTAAATATCTCCCCTTGAAAAAAAGCATGTCCCTTAATTTTAACAAACTTGAATTCCCGTTTCCCAAATGACGCTTTGTGCTAAATTTATTTGAAACTGGCCCTGTGGTTTCGGAGAATAAATCAAAAATGTTAAAAACAGTAACGAAAAATGTTATGACAGACAGACAGACATACATACGCCGGATAAATATTGATCAGAAAAGTTCACTTAAGCTTTTAGCTCAGATGAGCTAAAAAGTATTTAACTATTTATATCTCATCTCTAAAAAAATCAATTAAAAAGTGTGTAAAATTTAATTATTGTCGAAAATATCATTACACACAAGGAATAGCAAATTTTCCCTGTGAAAGTTGCCATGATTATTACAGCTATTTGGGAGTTCGTGCTTTCAATCTCTAGCATTAGCTTTTGAGGCTCAAGATATAAACTGAACAAAGTCTACAGCAAAAGTACAAAAACGATGTTGAAACTATTTATTATAGATACTTGAGTTAAAGTTAAAGAATTATGTGCAAAATCTCATCAGTTCAGAGATGTATAAAATATAGTCCATCTTCTTTACAAATAGACGAAAAAACATCATGGTGAATATTAGCTTCAGGTCTTTACTCTTGGTTTGATTAAAAAATCGGATGGAGACCAAAAGCTACTTTTACATATGTATTAAAAAGTTGTAATTTACGGTGCGCGAAAAAATTGCGCTTATTTTGGACTGATTATTTCCAACTCAATCCTGTTCAAATATTGATTTCCAAAAAAAATCTTTGTCATTTTTCTGCAGATATCGTCACTTTACTAGCCTCTGATATACTTTTAAACCCAACCACTTGCCCCGTAAAGAGAAACACATTTAAGGTAGTTTGTTTTACATTCTAAAATGGCGACTTTCGATCTGTACGTGAATATAACATTTTCCAAGGTATTATACTAACTGAATAAATAAAGGACAAGTGCACTTACGGGCCCGGTAAAAAGTGAAAAAAAGATTCAAATTAAGCATAAATTTTTATCTCACATCATCTATTGATATTTAAATCATAAGAATCAACAAGTCTTACCGCTGAATTAAGTGTATATTAAAAGCACGAAATTTTCAACATGGTAGGGGTCAGCCGACATTCGTGATTTTTTTTTTATAGTAAATCGAGGACGGGCATTTCATTCAAAGCCTTTGTTTACTGTTAGCTTAACCGTGTACAGACTTGTGGAAATGCTAAAAGACGCATTATACATTTCAAGGTTTTTCCTATAGCAATTGGCAGCTATTACCTGCGTGACATAAGTTTGAACCCACGTATAGAATAAATTATTTCAAACAGTTATATCCAGATAGTCTTGTCAAATGTGTTCACTGTAGAACACTAGTGCGTTTTAAATCGCTTTCCATGAACTTTGTATGGTCAAGAATGTTTGTTTGATAACTGTGGTAATATGCAACTTCAAAGTTTTATTCAATTTTTTTCAGACGTAAAATAATGCATAAAGTATAATTCAGCAAACGCGCCAATGGATTCACCAACAGAATAATGTTGACTTAAATATCAGTTTTTCTACAGAGTTATGAACAAGAATCAATTTTTAAAAAAGATAAATAAATAAAGGGAATCATACTTGGTGTATGTAAATATAGTACGTTGGATGCATTTATTCCTTCGCCCTGAGTCACATTATCTGTACAGTTGGTAAATATCCATTTTTAAACAAAAACAAACAAAAGGCCCATGGGTCACATCGCTCACCTGAGGAACAATAGGCATGATAAAATCAGCTTAATGGAGTCATATAACAAAATATATGGACAATGTGGTATAGTACATCTACATGTAGATCCTGTATAAATAATTAAAATTCATCCCCCTGGATATTCTTATATTTATAATAAGGGCCAATTGCTTTCGGAGAAAAATATTTATGAAGTTTTTTCTCTTTATATTTCTATGTAAAAAAATCGACCCCCATTATTGCCCCACCCTACCCCCGTGGGTCATGAATTGCACAACTTTGCATTTACACTACCTGAGGATGCTTTCACACAAGTTTCAGGTTTCCTGGCTGATTTATTTCTGATAAGAAGATTTTTAAAAGATTTACTCTATATATTCTTATATAAAACATTCGACCCCCCCCCCCCATTGTGACCCCTCCCTACCCCGGGTATCACGATTTTTACAACTTTAAATCTACACTACCGGATGATGCTTCCACATAAGTTTCAGCTTTAATGGCTGATTAGTTTCTTAGAAAAAGAGAATTGCTATTTATATTCCTATGTAAAAATTCGACCCTACATTGTGGCCCCACCCTACCCCCCGAGGATCATTATTTTCACAACTTTAAATCTACACCACTACCTGATGATGCTCTCACAAAAGATATTAGCTTTCCTTGCCGAATAGCTCTTGCGAAGAAGATTTGTGAAAGTTTCACAAAAAATTCAATGATTCCTAATTACCTCCCCTTTACCTTATTTTTCAAAACTTGAATCCCCTTTGCCTAAGGGTGCATTTGATAAGTTTGGTTGAAATTGGCATAGTGGTTCTGGAGAAGATGTTGAAAATTGGAAGTTAACAGACGGATAGACAGACAGACGGACAAAATGTGATGAGAAAAGCTCACTTGACATTTCAGCTGAGGTGAACTTATAATAGTTCGTTATACATGTAAGAAAACACCTTCATAGCTTTCTCTATGTCGTGACTAATATAATGAAGAAGGAAATTTAAGATAGATTCATCATTTTTCAGGTCTTGTTATTTATGCTTTATTCAGTTATAATTACACATACCAATTATGATTCCCTCTATTTCGGAAACTGATAGTTAATTCATAGCATTATAGAAACAGCCAGAATGAAATTTAAACGCACCGTTTATCGATTGGTCAAAATCAACAGCGGCTGAAACTGACAGGACTGAAACTGACACGCCCTGTTTATCGATTGGTCGAAACCTACGGCAAACTAAGAAAAATCACGGACTGTACGAACTAATTATGATAACGTCAGACTCAACGTCTCAAAGGAGATGATTTGGTTGTTTCTTTTAGCTAACGTACTAATGTACATTAACAGTAATTAAGTGTATTTTTCTTACTATTTATAATAAATTTATTAATTAGTACAAAGAGAGATGTAAATATAAACAATAAAATGCTTTCTTTGATGATCCATGCGGGTTATGAAGGTAGCGACCATTGCAGAAAAAATTTACATAACCCGCTAACGCGAGTTACGTATTTTTTCTGCAAGGTCACCACATTCATGAATCGGCAGAGAAGGCATTTTATTGTTTAAATAAATTTAATCAACTAACGTCAGTACTTTCAGTACTCTGATTATATCTGGCATGTGAGAAGGGGGAGAAACATTGCGTGCTAAAAAAAGTATGTTTTGATACGTAAAATGCGTCAAACTTTTTAAAAATGCAAGTATTTTAAGATTGTTGTTTACTCAGGGTTTGAGTTATCTAATTCGGATTGTTAATAAGTTCAATGAAATGAGTAAAATTTGTTCTAAACAAAAAAGGATTTATGAAATGAATTATTATTGACAAAACATTCGATATTTTTACTTTATTATGAAATTAGGCTCAAACAAAAATAGACTTTTAGACTTTTAGCCAAACAGAGGAAATTCGGACTAAATTTTGCAGATTTTGTTTTCTGCTAAATCATTTTTGGCAGTACTCTCATGTTAAACGTTTTGATTTTATATTTTAGTCTATATAATTTTTCATATTTTCTGTTGGTTTTACCTCACTTAGTCATTAAAATAATCATATGGCATGAATTGCAAAAATACTGAAAAATGCTTAAAAACGATAAAAGACACCATATCTCAAAATTTTGATCATTGACCTCATATAAATGTTATGCCAACAGGATAAGGTCAATATAATTAGTTCAATACTATAAATGTTTAAGTATTATCATCATTCAATTTTTTGTAAAATTGGATCAAAAATGGTTAGGGATTTGAAAACTGATAGAGGAAATTCGGACTGGAATATTTTTTTTAATTGTTGCTGAAATCTAAATATTTTGTACCTATTTAGTGCCACTACCATTCATAAACTGTATTTCATTTTTTAAAGTGTTTTATTATTTGTTATATGTTTACAATTAGGAAAATTTCAATCGTAGTGTACAATTTTATGGGATTTTTCTTGATTTTTCAAAAAATATTCAATGGCCATTAACTCAAAAAGTAGGACATTGACCTACTTTTTTGAAAGTGAAAAATAAAACTACAATCAAAGGTCTATAACATGCAATAGATTAAATGGATTTTTTTTCATTCTGAGTAAACGTCATCCTTAATACCACTTTTTTAGCACCTACCAAACTTATCTATGCCATGTTGCAGTTCAAAACCGTCAACGTACATGAACCCCTTTTGAATTAATCGATTGTGTGTATATTATGAAGAAATTAAATTAGAATTGAATTTCATGAATGAACCAGCAATTGATATTCTAAAATAGGAAAGAAAAAAGCCATGAAAGATATTAACCATCAGAAAAAAATCCTTTTGTCAGTCTTGATTTCAAGCAATACACTAGAAATCGTGCTTTGTTCTATTTAACACTTATATATCATATACAATTAAATAATTTTAACAGTTACAGTTGTTTAGTATTAAAGTTGCACGGTGACACAAATATATATTTTACTTTTTAGCTCGATCACCGAGACGAAGTCAGGGGAGCTTTTGCTATAACCTCGGCGTCCGGACCTGGTTAAAGTTTTTGTTGCAGGTCCTGTATCTAAGTTATGACTTGTCCTATCTTCACCAAACTTGCATGGATGATGCATCTGGACCTACGTATGGAATTGAAAGACTTTGATGCTGAATCTGGGCCATGAATTTCAGATGCTGGAGGAGGTTAAGGTTTTTGGAGCAGGTTAAAGTTGTTGATGCAGGTGCCATTTGATAGCAATTTCTAAGTTACTACTGGTCCTAGCTTCACCTAACTTGCATGGGTGGTGCGTCTTATGACACTGATGCACCAGACAGGCTTGAATGCTGAATCTGACCCATAGGTTTCGGATGCTGGAGTTATTACGGGTCCTAACTCCACCAAACTAGCATAGATGGGGCATCTTATGATACTGAAGCCCCTGACAGGCATGAATGCTTAATCTGAGCCATAGGTTTCGGATGCTGGAGGAAGTTAAGGTTTTAATAGCTGGTTAAAGTTTTTGGAGCAGGTGCCCTCTGATGATTATATCTTAGTTATTACTTATTCTAACTTCACCAAACTTGCATGGATGATGCATCTTATGATACTGATGCACCAGACAGGCTTGAATGCTGAATCTGAGCCATAGGTTTCGGATGCTGGATGAGGTTTAGTATTTTTAGAACAGGTCACATATAGTACTATTTCAAACTTGCATAGTTGATTTAACTGTAATATAATTGAATCGTAAACGTAGCTTCTAATGCAGAGCCTGATCTCCATTATCACGGATGCTAAAAAAAAATCCTACCTCACTCAAACCTGCTTCATAGATGTGTTTGTTGTTAAATGATATAACATGATTCCTATGATATATTATTGTATGATTTGATACAGAATTGTTTTATATGATACAAAATTATATCATATATTATATTGTAAAAGGTTATATGATACGCGAGGGTGTTAAGGAAGCATATGGGCAATTTAGCGTCTTATTTAGACTGTTACATCAAAAATCGTGAGATTAAATGACTTTTTTGAATCAGATCAAAAAAATGGTATTATCCTTTGCAAAAGATGTCAATACAATAAAATCAGGTAGTACATTACTGCCACATCGCTGCATTATCACGTGACAGCTATAAATAGCTTACGTATATTCCTTAACATAAAATGAAATAGAACAACACTACCCTGCGGTTTCCACAAAACAATGAACATATCAAGTGAAGGCGAAACATTTCAGTTTTATCAAAACCGCTGCTAGAATCCTATATTCTCTTTAAATAAAAAGTTATTCATCCGATTCTCAAAAAAACTTCCCAACTTTTATTCCGTTTGCACGGAAAACGGTATGATCATAAACAACACATAACACAGGATTCTAGCAGCACTTTTTAATTTAAGCATTGATCAAACTATCGATACATGTAAAATTTGAAGTTCAGTATATACGGGATAGTGTTGTTCTAGTCGGATTTTTATATCATAAACAACGACAGAGGAAAGCCTGACCGAAAAATAAAAGCAAATTTACTAACCTTTTAGCGAATAATTGGTAAAACTAACATCTCTCCTAGTATTCTTTTTTTCCATTCTCAATAAATCACACTAAAATACTTTATTAGAGTTCTTAGATTACTTATTTTTTGAATATGTTTACAGTGCTTTCCGATCAAATCTACACGACATTCAACTTTCAGTCATGAAGTCATCAATGTGTAAATCTACGTAATAAGATCTAATTTGTGATTAAAATTGTCTCCAGTAGTTTTCATTTGTTTTGGGTCTTCGTTTCGTTGCTTAAATACTTGAAAATGTACATAATAACTAAGATTTGTGATTTCATGAAATAACATGTAACTTAGATTCCATATGCTTCCTTAACATCCCCGCGTATGATATTGTATCAATTTTTTGTACATTATGAAATGATACTGTATCATTATATTGTTATGAATAGTATTGTATATTATGATACAATATGGTATAATATGATATTGTATTATATATTATTTTATCAAATGATATTGTTTTATATGATATTGCAATATATTATATTGTATCATATGATACGATATTGTTTTATATATTATATCATATCGTATGACACAATATTGTATAATTAGATATTGGTTTCTATAATATATTATTAAATCACATGAAGTTGTATAATATGATTTTGATATATACAATATTGTATCATATGATACGATATTGAATAATATGATATTGTATTATATAAATAATATTACTATATCACATGATATTGTATCATATGATACAATTCAATATTGTATCAAATTATGTTATATCATATGATACAATTTCATGTGATATAGTATTATATAATACAAAATCATATTATAAAAAATCGTATCAAATGATCATTCAATACACTGATATTGTATTGTATGATATTGTATCATATTTGATACAGAAAATGGTATTGTATCATAGAATATGATGCAATATTGTATCAAATTATGTTATATCATATTATACAAAATCATATTATGTATTAAATACAACAACATATCATACTATTTTATACAATATAATATTATATGTTACAATATTGTGATGTATTATGTGATATGATATTGTACATATAATTCTATATTGTATCATTTATTATATATTATGATATTGAATTATGTGATCAAATACAATAATGTCGAACACGATACAATGTCATATCATATGTTACAATATCATTCTGCAATATCATTCTGCATCATTATTTATTACAGTTTTATATTGTATTATATGATATATATTGTAAGTATCATAGGATGCAATATCGTATTTTATATTATTGTATTGAAAAACATTGTATCTTATAATACTGTATGAAATGAACATATGATTATCATACAATTTTTTAACAAATGACATACGATATTGTGTCAAGACAGTAACCATATCCAAGATTATTAACTATGATTTTCATATAATATGATAAAGGTGGTCTCTTACAGGTGATGCCTCATAAAGGTGATGCCTCGTCTTGGTGAGCTTTGTAATCTGTGATTACCCTTCTTTTATCATGACAACGGAAATAAGCAGAAATATGCGAAATTGTATCATACGGAAGATTTCACTCATCTTTAGCCATCACCTATCAATTTACAAGTCATTAAAACTCATCCAAAAATTGCACATGTAGCCAAGTTGTTTTGGACAGACATTGATGTAGTGTGTCACGTGATTGCGATATCTGTCTAAAATAGTTACAGTGGCATTTTCACACTGAAAAAAGAATTTGAATATGAAGCTATTCGATGTCTGTGGTAAGAAATATGCATTAATAGAGAATGCATTTTAATAAAAATACTAGACTTTGACCCGTGCGTGCACGGGTTGACATTGCATATGATATCGGAAATCTAAGTTTATTCTAATAGAATAATCTGTGTCTCGGGACAGGCCTTCACCACAGTTAAAATGCCTCACATATACCCGTAATGTAGGAAAAAACTGCAGAATCGCTCCGATACGATTTTGAGAAAATTGATGAAACTTTATTGAAAATAACAGTCAAATTATTCATAACAAACCATTTTGCGGCTGTAAATACATTTCATCTAAAAATTTAATTCATATTAATGAAGAATTCAACACGTTTTCCCCAACGTTTTTTACTCGCTTCAAATTTACACACCATGTTGACATTCGGAACTCTCGGGATTTTTCAAATCAAATGCACTGAGTTAGAGTTATCTCCTGTATTTTCTTTGATGAACAGAATATATACATGTAGCAATCTTTCAATGAAAATTTACACGTACTTGTATTATCGTTTCTGAGTTTATCCATGCAAATGTGATATTGTGGAAACATAAACTAAAAAGCATCCCGTGATTTAGCGTGAATGTAATGCGCATGCGCAAGATTGTAAAATCCAAAAAATCCAGATGATTTCCGGATTTTTAAAAGGAATTTTCGTTGATTATTAAGTAGTGAAGCTTGATTGAGAAAAAAATAAAAACATATTGGTAATCTTCAAGTACCAATGATGTTTAAAATATATAAAACAAAAGACAGTACTCTTCCGATTTTTCGGTATTAAAGCCCCAAAAATCGAGTCTATTATTTTAATACAGTAGTATAGATAGTTCTTGAAGACATCAAGTTTCAATGAGAGGCTCCTGGCTGATGATGTATTTTACGCTGCAGTATTTATATTCCCCTGCGCTTTCGTGGCTATGAAGCAGAAGGAAATTCAATAATTTTTGGGTTGGGCCATAGCTTAAACTATTTTTCTCCTTTTAATTTGATTTATTTACTTTCGAACACCGTAATTTTTCAAAAGTTCATATTTTCATATGATATATAAAAAATGCGGAAATCGTGCAAAAATTCGATATTTGTTAAATCATGTTTTCGTGCGTCACCATGCATCCTTAAGCAATTTTCTTACCGTACACTTCTACTTCACAAAGTTCGTTGTAGGCATACTGATCATACCCATCGGGATACGGAGGGTGTGTTCTGTTGTTGTAGTAGATGACGTATCTCCCGTGTGCGGTACACGTGATGTTTGTAGGATTGGGTATCGTGGCTCTGGTATAGTTTGTGTCCTTGAAACAAAGAACCCCATCATCTTTGTTGGTTGAGTTTGATATGTAAACAGAGTATCCAAGGAATCTAGTAGTGTAGCTATTATTCGCATCTGTAAATGATGAAATATGATAGATTTTATGTGTTGGGTTTTTTGTTACATTTAACAAAATACCGGTAATACATGACAATATTTAGGCTTGTTATTCTCTTATAAATATTCTTCAATATATTTTTTCGGTACTAAAAATTGCGACAAACAGAATGGTTATCGACTAGCCTAAACATTTTGATGCTGACCGGTCTACAGGTCCAACATAAGAATTGTAAGACAGCAACAAACATCACATCTAATCAATATTCGTCCGATCTCGGCCAAAGAGCTACCAGTCTGTGACGTTTAGTCTGTGAAATGAGTAGCTTGCTGCTAGTCTGTGACATGAGTGGCTTGTTAGTTGCTACAACTTGATATAATAATGGCATTTGCAGTGAAGCAATTAACCAAACAATCGATTTTGTCGAAACCTTCAGCAACCTAAGAAAAATCAGGGACTGCACAATATAATCCTGTCAGACTCTAATGCCCTGAGAAGACGATGGCTGTTTCTTTTAGCTAATTAACGAACTGATAAACATGAACAATAATTTAGTTAATTTTACTTACTTTTCACGATCAATTTATTACTTTTTTTTAACAAAGATGTAAATATAAACAACAATATTATACCTCAATATGAATATTCTACATAACGCGTCTTCTGACTGGTTCTAGACAAAACTTCATATTTCTCTGTTATCGTCATATTTTTCATATTCCCACCACATCGAATTTTCATTATACACTTATGAAAAATCCCGAGGACGAGCATATGATGTAATTAAAGGATTAATTCTATTAAAAAATCGTGTTTTATCTTTTTTATATCAGAAAACTGACATATAAAGAAACCGGTAAGCATTAACCAAGTAATGAAAAATAATTGCTTTTCTTGAATTGAAAAACGATTAGAAATAAGTGTATTCTTAATTATCACCTGTCGTTCGGTATAATAAACAATTGATTGCTTGAATATTTGGGAAATATGAAGATTTATTCCCTCAGAAAAATCATATTTGATTTGAATTGAATATGATTTTCAATGGGGTAATAAATCTTCACATTTTCCTTACAATCATGCATTACATGTATAAAATGTTTCTTTGATGATTCATGCGGGTAATAAAGGTAGTGATCATTGCAGAAAAAAATTGTATAACCCGCGTGTTATGTATTTTTTCTGCAATGTCGCGGCAGCCTTCATATCGCGCATAAATCACCATAGAAAGCATTTTATTGTTTAAATATTGCCCTCAGTCTTCGGCGTTGGACAACATCTGTGTCTTCAGGTTAAAAAAAATATGCTGCCCTCATACTAGATTAACAACTGTTTAATTTGTTCTGCATAAAAGAAAGTGATATATATCACAGAGAGTAATTTAAACGATAATATGTTACATTGCCGTGGTCAATCAATTCCATATTAGGTGATTGCAATATTTTCATTATCAAGTTGAAACATTCTGGAACTTGTAAAATTAACTGATTTATATCACATGTGTCGATTTGTAATGACGAAATAAAGAAATATAATAGATATCATATGAATACTTTTATATGTAGTCGTTCAAAACTTCGTATTTAAATTTACCATCCTTGTCATAACCTTTTTGTCTCGGTATGCTATACTATATAACTAGTTTAAAATATAGCATTAATAATTACTCCAAATGGCCTCGGTTAACGTTGAATAATTTCGATATTGTTTTGATGGTAACTCAGAAAGTTAAAAGAAATGACAGAATTCTTGTAATTATTATTTACTATGACTATTTACGTTCTAATACTGTACAATTGTACATGTACTTTATGTCGCCAGAAGCCCCAAAGAGGACTCAATAATCATTAAAAAATTAATAATTGTACCCCAAGCAAATTTATCCGTCCTGTACTGTATAAAGATGTGGTGTATAATGAGTACTCCACCCAGATCTACCCGCCATTCTGCTGTTGATTTATAGTTGTCTGATATCGTACACTGTCCGCCCGCAGCGGACAGGTCTGCATACAGTCCGTCCACAGCACGCTCAGCTCCCCAAGGTCTCCCAGGATAAGCATTCTGCTGCCATGCTACTTTTCTTAAAGCCAAGTTTTCTATAAAACGGTAAATCACAATTAGCTAAATATTCTATTCTTCAAGTTTTCACCAAACAATTACAAATAATAACTAATCCTGTTTTTGACTTGAACAAAAGAAAGAGCTTTTCTACATCCTCTTTTTAATTAATACAAAATTCCGAGATTTTTAATTAAAAATAAGAACGCCTTTGTACATACAGATACATACACTTTTAAAACACTTTAAAAGCGTAAAAAAGATAACTCTAGAACTATATATATCAAAATGCGGTTAAATTACCAAAGAAAATTCATTTTCAATCAATAACTTATTTATCCAGAACAAATGGTGTATTGTGACAGGTTTTATGATTATCATGAAAAAATGACAACAAACTGTCAACTATCTCAAAAATACATAAAACGAAATACAAATTCAAAGCAGAGCAACAGGGACCTCTAAAAAGATAGAGGTAGTATCAGGTGCCCAGGAGGATCTTCCATTGTGCAAAGGGAAACAACTCGTTAACTGTCATTTCTTGAATTGACAAGGTGCCTTGCCTTTAAAACACATATAAGGCGTCAAAAGCTGGCCCCTCAAACTGCTCAACACTTTCTGAAAAATCGAACGACGAGTGATTTTACTTTAACATTGAAACCACACGCACCTGATGTTTTATTTTTTTTCTTAAGAAAAATAGATCACCTCAACTTATAATTTACACATGATAATGTTAACTTCTTCCTCCCTTTAGCATTTCGTCGCATACCTAAGAAAGTAGATCCCGATTGAGGGGTGAATTTTATAAATGGCAGGTGCAACGCATCGTTTTGGTTGAATCGGTTGTAAGCTTAGGTATCCAAGGGCCGATCGGAGGAGGAGATGAACGCAAAATAATTTTACTGATGAGTTCCAAGCAAAATCAAAAGTACTCTGTGTGTGGGATAGTGGAGTTCTTTAGTATTTGTTCCAAAGGACAAAAATGATGAAAACTAGTAGTCTTAAGTGTATATCTGTGTATTGTTAAAAATATTCACCGATTCACTGAAAAACGCTGTTTCATTCATGTTAGAAAAGTGTATTCAATGTGCGTTAAAAAAGGAAAGGGTCGACACTCGCCATCTTGGATTAATAAGGGGTCCTCGGTTCACGCTATGTTTTAAACAAGTTCTCCAATTTCTCCAGCGATTTCTTCCGAAATCTCGGTTGGAAAATGATCAAATTACTTATTCCTATCGTCTGACTACATCTGTGTGTGGCAGAATAAATGCATTGTGTCGAACATGATTAAATTATGGGTTTTCAATGAACGTTAATATTTTTGATGCAATACACAGAAAAACACTTATATAAGATTACTAATTCAAATTATCCTTTGTCTTCGGGAAGAAATGATAAAGAACTCCACTATCCGACAACCGAGCCCCTGTGAGCTTAATGTTATATACATGCGTATATTTTACTGATAAAGACAACTTTGTTATATATTTCATTCATACGGAGTTAATTTTTCTTTTGTAAACTGAGTGTTATTTTATGTTTGAAATTTGATTTGTTTAATCATTGTAGAAATACATTGCCGCATCTGTTTGTGATCTCTCATGTTGACATCTCCCTTCTCTCCCCTATCCATTTCTCCATATGAATGAAATATATAACAAAGTTGTCTTTATTAATAAAATATACGTATGTATATAACATCCGCCCCGAAAAAAAATGATATTCAATTTTAGATATTAAAAAAAATTGATACAGACAATTCAATCATACTGGTCGAAAAATGCAAAAAAAATAAAAAATAAATAACATTACACACCATATAAAAACACAAAACAAACTCATGCCATGCAAGTAAACAATAAACATTTCTGAAAAGAAAATGATCATGTCACCCGAAAAATTACTTTTATCACTTACACACTGTACATGATTTGGCCAGTACATTTACTTACACATACTCCTGACACTGCAATGTCATGGTCATTATCTTAACTTTGAAACTTTTTTCTTTTTACACACAAAAACCACTGAAAAGTATAACAACTAAATCATAACAATCTTATTTTGAAAATATTTAACTCACCATAGAAATGCATAAATTATAACCCTGTCGGAATAACACATCCTTGGTTAGAAACAGCAATAACTATGTCATTTATTCAAGATTTCTCAAACACTTTAGAATTGCATAAGTTATAACCCTGTCCGAATAACGCATCCTTGTTAGAGAAAGCAATATCTATGTAAAACACAACAAAAGTTGCATGCATGGTTTTATACTTGGACACAAAAACAAATGTCGCAAGTTGTGCAAAACTTAGCACAGCTGCACTCTCAACATATCTCGACTTGTATCATAATTGTTAAACCTTGTCGATGCATCCATCTAAGTTAACTCGATACCGACAAGATACATTTCTATTTTAAACAATTTATTTACATTTCAAAAGTTGTACATGTAATTCTTTTGGAATAAAACATCCGTGATTACATACAATGACAAAATTTATAAACAGTAATCTTCATAACTTCACTACAGGTCAAACATACTCTGCAGTAAAATGAAAATACAAAACAACTAAAAATAGCACACTGTCAATAAATATATCGACACAAGGCATAAAAGAAAATGACAGATTTCAATTGCGCGTCTGGCTTTGCTGTTGAGTGCAGACCACGGAACCCAAAGTTTGTACGCCCCTGTCACCCACTGTAAGCCACTGTTTTTCCCTGCACATGCCCCTGACACCCCCTGTACGGTTTTTGACTGTTTATAACAGCCTTTTCTGTTATTTAATTACAATTTTTTTTCTTAGTTCAATTATTTAACTCGCATGTGTTTGAGCTATAAATCAATTGTTGCACTCCACAGGGCGCCGATCAACAAGACACACTGTTATCTTAATTTAAAAAAATAATATGTTTTCATTCATAATTTATTGACACTTTAATAATCATGCTTACAACTAAAAGGGGGGTAAATCTCGGGTGAGAGCGGGGACTATTTTCGGTAGGTGTGAAAGCCTTCAGGGCATTTAGTCAATTAGCGGTCGGGAACATCACTACTCCGTAAAATTTGAAAAATACATATAAGAAATATTGTGAATTATTTTTACAAAGATCAAGCGCAGCACATGGTGTTTAGCATTTGATTTTGTGTATCTAAATAAATATTTGCAAACTTAAACATGCTAATCAATCAGAATGTAGAATGCACATGTATAAGCAGCCATGTTAAAATAGAGCACGTCAATCTTTTTTTCATAACAAAGTTCCTGATTGTACCATTATTAATTTCCCGTGAATAGCAAAATAAAGCGTCAATAGCTTATACGTTTGCCTAAGAAATAACTTTAATATTTTTTTTTAATACATTTATGTTTCTGAGCCGCTTATTGGACCCTTGAATTGAATGTTAACTGATGTTTAACTCTCATAAAAAAATTAATGATTTCTAAAATATATTTTAAATTTCCTTTTACTGCGAAGTGGAAGATATCAAATATGTTCTTCATTGACAGTGAACAGAAACCCGCGGTCCTGGTCAGAGAGAGAGAGAGAGAGAGAGAGAGAGAGAGAGAGAGAGAGAGAGAGAGAGAGGGAGAGAGTTTTGCATTGATTTAGAATTAAAAGTTACTAAAAGTTTACCCGGGAATTAATTTCCTAATAAGTTAACATGCAATCCTAATTTTATTCCCAATTATTTAGATTAACTTAAAGCGATCACATTAATTTTAATCCACCAATGTTTTATTTTACACCATGATATCAATTGATCAAAAGAATGTATTGAAGTTGCAGTTTTCAAAGGAGAGGATGTTGATATTATTTTTTACTCGGTCAGTGGTTATATAATAGCTACTGTACTCAGCCCTTCTTGACAATTTGCAGTTCACGGTAGCGAGGTAGGGAAAATGAGATCACAGAAAGGCGTGTACAGGTATATACACACACTTCCTAAGATCTGAATAGTCGGTCACTGATTATATAATTTTGGCTACTGTACACAGCCCTTCTTGGCAGAGCCCGGTGGCGAGGTTGGGAACAATGAGGTGACAGACACACGTGTACTTGTATATACACACACTTCCTAAGATCTGAATGCTCGGTAATGCTAAACAATTATGCAATATGTTGTTTTAACGCCGCTTATGACTTTATTCCCAGTCTGTCAAGTAAAGAAAACAGAAATTTAAAACTGATTCATCAGTTCTAAGATTACCAAACATAAAAGGAAAGCGCTTAATTAAAATTCGGAACATCATTTGACACAGTCATACGAATTAAACCGTATTGCTCTCATATTTTTCATCTTTCAAATTCAGAATTTAAATAAATGTAAGATATTTTTTTCTAATCTAAAACACGAAACATTGTTTTGAAATCATGCATGCGTGTCTTTACGTTACCCGTTACCGGTATTTGTATACATGTATTAAATTTTTCATGAACTGTATCATTGCTTTATATTTATGAAGACAGTTCTATACAATAATGCATATGAATTACTTAACTGGACAATGCACCCTCATAAAATTTAAAAGCGTCAAAGGACCGGACTAATTGCCCCTCCTAAAAAATCAACTAACTAACTCTCTCTCTCTCTCTCTCTCTCTCTCTCACTCTCTCATAATTTATCAGGTAAATTAACAAGGGTTGACAACAAATATTACATTTGGATTTACATGACTTAGATATTAAAACTAATTAACTTCCTGCTAAATAGAATCAACATGCATTTCATTGGGACCATCTTATTCTATGCATCATTACACCAGGCAAAACAGTCAAAATAAAGGTGCCTGAGCATTTCGATCGGTGTGTGATTAAATGCACGTGCGAATCATGGTGTGTAATTAAGGTGGCAGGGGATAGTTTTTTTGGTCGAGGAAATGTGAGGCAGATAGTGCTCATATATATGATCTAGTTTTTCAGTGGATTTTTAATTTTGCTAAAATTGGTTTGCATGCAGGAGACACATGGTCCCGATTCTTGAGAATTTTTATACATTTCAGAATAAAACAAGTACAACTTACATATAGCACTTTATAGAATAGCCAGGGACGGTCTCAAAATTTTCTGAAAAATTGCCCTTTTTTCACATTTTCACGGGTCTAGCACCACGCTCCAGTCCCGAGCAACTGCCATAAACTACCATAGGATTTGTAGCTTAATGTATATCCATGCAAATAATCACCAATTGATGGGGGGGTCAATCAACTTCTTTTCGAGTGACATTTCGTGTTCTGAACCCACCCTACTTTTCAAGCACACAACTAAGAGTGAAAATTTTGGCCACAGTTTTGCATTTCCATTCCATATCTGTTGAAAAGTGCTACCAGTATTGAAGTGTCATAAATCAATGAAATGGACATGAGCTCCTCTATCCACAAAATGAATGCAATAAATATTCTATCAATTTATACCCCTCAAATAACCAGCCAAACCTCAGGTTCTCCCTTTATTTCAAAATTTTGACCGGGTCTTTCGTTCGAAACTATCCCCTGCCACCTAAGCGCTTTAACTCAGGCAGGCTACATGGCACAGATCGTTGCAGATTTCCCGCACTCATCTTCCACTTACATATTTTTTTACAAATTACAAAACACGGTCATGGAATAAAACAAGCGGTTTATCGGTATATATTTATTTTGATATGTGTCAATGTTGAGTCAGAATTATTCACGTTTGTAACAATATTGACCTCTATGAAATACAAAGAAAAACAAACACCGTCTAAACCATGAATGCTTTTCTTGCTTTCCATTTCCATATGTATCAGAAACTGCTAAATATATACCGGTATTTAGGAAAACCCAAAAACATTATTAACAACTTTTTTTTTTACTTTAGCAAGCAGTTAAAGACCGTACAGGGGATGTCAGGGGCATGCACAGGGACAAACAGTGTCTTACAGTGGGTGACAGGGGCGTACAGGGGGTGACAGGGGCTTACAGTGGCACACAGGGGATGTGTACAGTGGCTGACAGGGGATTACAGGGTGTACAGGGGTTGTGTACAGGGGATGACAGGGGGTGCACAGGGGATGACAGGGAAAACACAGGGGGTGACAGGGAAAGACAGGGGATTTTCATACGGACAGGGGTTTTCAAAGCCAGTAGTGTGAGGTTCAGATGCTTGCACGGGATCAATATGTTGCTCTTTGGCCCAATCAAAATAAAGTCTGAGTCTGTTATTATACGTTTTGTTTGTACTGCTTTGTCTACAAGATGCTGCTCTTTTTGACATTGATCTAGAAAACCCTTTCCTAAGGTACTGTTTGCGGAAAATTTCCATGCTGTCAGCTTTAACATTTCTACGTTCGGATGATGAAACCTGTCTCTTTGTTGACTGATCAAGTTTTGTAGCATTGGTAGTTTCACTGGGTAGTCTATTAATAACTGAGCTAGATTTGGAAACCATGACTGTCTTGTCCAGAAAGGGGCTATCAGTATTATTATGCAGTTTGATAACTGAATTTTCTGCAATATTTTTGGAATTAGTATTACTGGGGGGTAGGCATATCCCACTATTCCCTGTCAACTGAGACTCAGAGCATCCAATGATAGTGCTAGTTCGTCTGGGAATGGAGACACGAAGGTCTGAATCTGACAATTCCATCGGGTTGCAAACAGGTCTACTTGTGGTCTTTCCAACATATTGAATATTGTCTGTGCAACAGCTTTGTTTAGCATCCACTCTGTTGGAAGTATTTTGGATTTCGAGACAGAAGATCTGCCAATATGTTGGCTTTTCCTGCTGTATGTTGAGCAGTTAAGGCAATGTTGTTGTTGATGGCCCACTGGTACATGTTCCATACCAGAATGCATAGGGATGGAGAATGCGTCCCCCTTGTTTGTTGATGTAAGTCATTACAGTGGTGTTGTCCGTCTTGACCAACACCTTTTGGTCCTTCAGTATATTTTGAAAGTGTTGAATGGCAAGAAAAACTGCTATCATTTCTAAGTAATTTATATGCTGCAAGGCTAGATCCCTTGACCAAACACCCGACACTTGCATCTGACCTAGATACGCTCCCAAACCTGTTATGGAAGCAAGTTTCTCAGGTACTCCATAGTGCCTCAGTATCTTCCAGAGAGTCTCTCTGTCCACACTGTCAAACGCTTTCTCATAATTAATGAAGTTGACATAAAATGGGGACTTCCACTCCAGTGATTGTTCAATTATGATACGTAGGCTAGCTATCTGGTCAGCACACGATCTGTTGCTTCTGAATCCAGCCTGCTGATCACGGAGTTTTGGGTCGACTGCCTTGCTCATTCTCTCAAGAAGTATCCTGTTAAAGACCTTGCCAGGCACTGACAAGAGCATAACTCCCCGATAGTAACTGCACTCCCTTAGGTCTCCTATTTTGGAGGTTGATAAGTATGCCTTCTTTCCATTTCTCCGGAATACTCTCTTCCTCCAAGATCTTCTTGAAGAGGTTATACAGGATGCTAACAGATGTTTCAGTATCAGCTTTGAAGGCTTCTGCTGGAATCTCATCAGGTCCTGCCGCTTTCCCGTTCTTGAGCATGCTGATTGCCCTCCTGATCTCTGTTTTTGTTAGAATGTCACAGTTAATCGGAAGATCAATGTCGGTCTATTTAAAAGCTCCTCAAAGTCATCTCCCAACTCTTCAGTTGTTCATCAGTTGTCGCGAGAGGGTTCCCATTTTTGTCTTTTACTGGCTTGTGTGTCTGTTGAAACTTGTTGGAGAGTTTCTTGGTGACCATGTATAGTTTTCTTAAGTTTCTCTGTCCTGCTGCTTCTTCAGTTTGTTTGGCTAGATAGTCAATATAATCACGTTTATCTTTACTGATGTTTTTCTTAACTTCTTTCTCTGTAGCTGTGTATTCCTCCTGAGCTTTTGCTTTTGCTGCCCTTGTCCGGCTGTTGTTTAGTGCCGCTTTCTTTTCCTTCCTCACATCTAATTTCTTCAGTGTGTCTGCAAACTTTTTGTGCTGGGTCTTTCTTCTTCCAAAAACTTCTTCACATTTGACACGCCACATCTCGCTGATATGCTCCTACTGAGTTGCGATGTTGGTATCAGTGCTTTCTAGCTGATCTTGTAATGGTTGGAATCTGTTAGACAGGCTGAGGTGGAATGCTGTCTTCACTTCCTTAGTCTTGAGGAGACTGACATTGTACTTTTCCATCTTGTTGTGTTATTGAACTTCTTGAGGCGGAGTCTAACTGCTGTCATCAGTAGATGGTGGTCTGATGGAATATCTGCTCCTCTCATCACTTTGACATTCTTCCATGCTCTATTGATTTTCTTGTTTATGCAGATGTGGTCGATCTGATTCTCTGTTACATGGTCTGGTGATCTCCATGTGGCCTTGTGCATTCGTTTAATTTGTGAGGGAAGATGCTTCCTTCTATCGCAAAGTGGTTAAGAGAGCACAGATCAGCAAATCTCTCACCATTCTCGTTCATGCGGCCCAATCCTTGAGTGCCCATTACTTCATTGTAGCCAGTGTTGTTGGCTCCAATCTTGGCATTGAAATCACCCATAAGTATCGTCATGTCTTTCTTCCCTGCTTTATCAAGGACTGTCTGCAATTGCTGGTAGAAGGCATCTTTCTTTTCATTATCAGCGTCGTTGGTGGGGGCGTAGCATTGGATGATGTTCAGTTTGATCTTGCTATTTTTTGTGCTGAACTTTGCTGTTATTATCCTAGAATTAACAGGTTTCCATCCAATAAGAGCTCTCTGTGCCTCCAAGGATAGCATCAGTCCTACGCCTTCTCTGTGTGTGTGTGTGGGGGGGGGCTCCCTCCTCAGTGAGTCCAGAATACAACAGCGTTCACAGGATGAAGCTATGCCATTCAGTCAACTGAATGATAACTGAATGGTCTGGAAAGGTGACTGAATGGCACAAATATGCCATTCAGTCACTTTTCTGTTACCTTTCAGTCACCTTTCAATTGACTGAATGGTAGAGATTCATCCTGTGGTTTCTCCAGTGTTTAGTCTTATCTGTCCTGACTGCAGCCACATCATCTCACTAAGTCATAAGAGACAGATGTTGTAGCGCTTCATCTCATTCGCCACTTGTGCTGTTTTCCCTGCTTCATACATTGTGCAGGTGTTCCAAGTACCAAATCTGACGTCTCTCCTGGATGTCAGAAAGGGAATCTACTCTTCAGCTTCCTTTCGGCTTTCGTTGCACAGCATCATTTTTCCTCTTGAAGAAGGCCCAATCTGGCCCAGGGTATGTTGATTTTGGTTTGTTGTTGATGCTTCTGTAACAATTTGTTTTTCTAGGTTGGGTTGTGGCCCTACGCAAACCTCTAAAGACCTCGAGGAAAGGTGGTTTGATTTTTGGACTTTCCTTCCTAGACTGCTTTCCATCCCTGGATGTTGAGCACAGTCCACCCATTTTGCTTTTTATATTGGTGTTTCCCTCACCTAGCCTTTCCCATATTTGGGTATGGCCACAAGGCAGTGGAGGTTTGGAATCAGAGTTTTCCTTCTCTTAGATAAGCGGTCATCCGGGATTAATGAGCCTCATCTACCCAAAGCATTGGTTTTCAGGCGCCAGATTACTTGCCTTCGCCACTACTCCTATCAGTAATTAGCAGTTCCGCCGGGCTTGTTATAAGCCATACGAGCAGGCTAGGAGTTGGACTTGGTTGTCAGAGGCTATTAGAGGCGCAAGCCATGAAGAGCACTTTGTAGACAATGGGAGCTTATCCCCAATGCCACCCATCGGCTGTAACAACCTTTGGAACCAAAGTTTCATAACGGATATTTATATTTACGTTACATTACGTAACCAATTTACGTAATCATAACAAAAATTCCACCTGATGTGACAGTTTAAAATAAATCTAAGATTGCATCGATGTGTACCTTGTGGTTTATTAGGTAGAGGGTATCTATTTTTATTATGAAAAAAATATATAATGTCAGGAGCCTGTGGTTGAAAATCCCATACACGGTTTTCATAGACTCATTAAACCGGAAGTACTAGTACTCAATAGTTTTGATTGAATCTTGGAATATATGTTTATTGCTGCCATCTAAACAATTTCTTGGCGTCTTATAAAATGTCTAATGCTACGTCAATCCCCTCTTCTCAACTTTAAAACTAAATATCTCAAAAGCAGTAAGATTTAGAAAAATGTGAACGCTAACGATTTATTTTAAAAACAACTACATGTAAACTTGACACATCAAAATTCAAATATTGAACTAAAAAATCAAGAAAGATATTGCGTTTCATTGATATTTTTGCATTTCCATTGTGAATACCTAAAGTACCGGAACCGTAAGTCCAAAATCTAGGAATCTCTACATTTATAAAGGTATTGCATAATTGTTTAAATACATCATTCCGTATGCAAAACAAATTGCTGACGAAAATCCTATCGATAAAATGGAATGGATTTTCGACAGCCCTTTAAATCCGTTCTTTAAATTTTTAAACAAATTCAAAGATTTTGTAATGAACTAGATGTGTCGTAACGCCACGAATACCCCCGCATGTAACCAACATTTCAAATGCCAAATTAGTATAAAATTTGATTGATTGCAAGCTCAAGAGATATAACTCTTCAACTCTAAAATAGTAAGTTCAAACTTGACCTGTATTTTCTAATAAATTAACCTTATATGAAATATTAACTTTACATCTGCATCACTTTAATGATAGAGAGTGGAAACTACATGTATGGATTTCCCATTTTTCTTGGATGGCCAAAGATGAACTTGTAACAAATTGAATTGCCCAAAGAAAAATAACTCTAGAACTTGACATCTAAGTAAACTGTTCTTAAGGAAAATCTTAAGATTTTTAGTACTCATTTATAAGTACTCGTTTATCAGGCTTAAAACTTGGTATGGTGATAAGTTTTATGATTATTATTGATTGTGTACAGCGAAACACTTTTGATTGTCATTTCCTAAACTTAGCTAAAGTTTTCAACTCCTTAAAACCCATACAAGGGGACCAGACAGTAGCCCCTAGGACCATACTATTTCAACTGTACTATCTACTATAAACCGAAAATATTTAAAAAGTTTTATGAAAAAAAATTTACAGCTAAAGGCCTGTTTTAATCTTTGACTTCTGCAGATTCCTTATTTTTATAGAATTGTCAACCCCAAAAAACATATTAATATAAACATGAAAATAATATTATAACATTTAGTTGAAAACTGCTTGAGAAAACGACGCGTGATTTTATTATAACCTTGAAACTCCCCGTAACGATTTTTATCGGTTCATAAAAAAGGAAGTACGAAATGGTTATGATTGAAACTACAAATATATATAAAAAACTTCTGCCTAAACAATGTATAGGCGTCTTATAAAATTCCTTAGGTTACTTCAATGTGTTTTTGTTCCCCCTCCCCCCTTTCTCAAGTTTTAGGCCTAATATCTAAAAACAAATAAGATATACAAAGTAAACTATGCCAACAATTTTGTGCAACTCGACAAGATACATGTAATTCTAAAATTCTAAAACTTGAAAGCTATAACTAAAATTGATAAAGATATTGCGTTTCATTTGAGTTTCAGTTTTTTCCTTGTCAAAACCAGGAGGAACCGGTAAATTTTGTAATCGTTCACAAAATGGTGTGTACACTGACGGCTACACATAATTCTCCATATGTGTTTGAAAGTAAAAAACTATTATTACTTATTAGGTTTGTTACTGACTGAATGCATATAATTAGACGGTCTGAATGATTTAAATGTTCATTCGTGATGTTTTTTAATTTTATGTCATTATTTTTTTTCTTCTATAAAATTCATAAAGGGCATACGTGTTATTGTATAAATCCTGTTAAATAAAATATAACATTTGAAACAAGAAAAAGGCAAATGTACTCATTAGGAATTCTTACCGTAAGCTAGAACCAAAGTGACGAATTGTGAGAGTCCCCATAGACAATGTAACAACATATTTTCTCTACACATACTGTTGTGCAAACGAACTTCATCAAAATAGAGATCCACTGTATAAACCAGGAAGTAAAATTTACTGTTCTTAAGGCGACACTTCCCTTGAGCCAGTGCATGCAGAGATAAATAAGACAAGGGGCTTTTATATATATATATATATATATATATATATATATATATATATATATATATATATATATATATATATATATATATATATATACTGAAAGGTGTACACATGTTATTCCAGGGAAATAAATACCGTCTCGTTTGATTTTTTTCGTCGTTTAACGGATACAAGGGCTTGGTCTTTCTTATTGTACTTTTAAAAGATTTGGATAAATAAAATCAAGAGCTTGAGCGGGAAAAATAGTAGCGTCAATCTCCGATATATGAACGAGACTAATTCAATGATCTATGCATGCATACTAGTACATGTTTTTGTCAACTCTTCACTCCGAATGTTTCTGCTTTGTTTGCAACTGATTTTAAAATGATGAACTAAAACACATAACTGAATCGAGAATGGTCCCACTATTTTGGAGGTTTAAACACGCATACGTCAGTTTTAATCAACCTTTTCCTGATATTTAACATATTTAAGGGTTATAAACCGATGTTATGGTAAAAATACATTGTTTTTAATAATTTAGAAAGAAATTATGAGATTTGTTGATATTTTAATTTTATAATATCTTATCTATCCTCATATAGGCAATTTACACGCCTTATTCACCCATCTTCTTTTCAATAAACAAATAATCGGTCGATAATTCAAATAATCCGTCAATCAATCAATCAATTGATAAGTGAATTGTTTTTTATTGAACTTTCACATATTCACATACCAAAGTATAAGTATTGCGCATAAACATAGATATATGTTGTAATGTATATACGAGGGTTGTTCGGAAATTATTGAGACATTTACTCTTACTCCCTTGAGAAAAAAGGGGAACTTTTGAAATTTCACTAATAAGTTAACCAGGGTACCATTTATTAATGTGAAAATTTTCCAGTCAATGGCATCATTATATCAGTTCTGGTAAGCTGACAAACTTGCTTATTTCCAGTGACCCGGCGCAACCCAAAACTCATCGCAACGTCATTTTAACGCGTTTCCTTGCTCCTATATTTTAAACGTCTTACAAACAAACGGAAAACACAAACTATTCTTCATTTTTGATCTATTTTGTTCATTTTAAGTTATCAACATTTAAGTATCTTCTCTATTCTTGACTGTTTTGTGAAAAAAATCGAGTCATTCCTACCCAAAAGTCAACTTTCTCTGAAACGTCTGTTAAAGTCATTCTGTAAACATATTTAAGAACTGTTGACATCAGTTTTTGTTAAAAAGGAGTAGATCTTTAGTCCATTTATTTTAATTCTAGTTAAAAAGTTAGTAAAAAAAATCCGTTGAAATGAAGCTTTTGACTCCTTTTTACTGTATAGTTTGTGTTTAAGCAATTACTTGGCCTGTAAAGGTCTTCTTCCAAGTTTCCGACCAATTTATATTCGCTGCGCCGCCTTGACGTCAAAATTCAATAAACCGTCGTGGCCAGATTTCTATTGCTTGGTATGTACTTTCTCCGTATTTCAACTCGAACACTAGTGAAACTTGCGCACAAGTTAGTCACAATAAATAGCAAAATGAACATATATAATTTGATTTACTTTCCTATTAATTGTTGGTCAAAAGATACTAAGTAAGTAATTGTTTAAGTTTAATTAATCCCCGAGTTCATGACTGCGCCGGGTACCCCTACCACCGACTTGTTCATGTACCGTCGTAAACAAAATATTAAAGATTTTTTAATATTACTTTGTTTAATTATTTGTTTAGGTTTCTTCAAAGTTTATGCCAATTTTCACCCTAATTCGTCACTTAAAAAGGAAAATGTTTGTGTTGTCTCAATAATTTCCGAACAACCCTCGTATATACATTTAGAATATTTGTTTGATAGATACATCCAATATTTTGAAATACAGAATATGTACATATACAAATTACCCCTCAGAAGAGTTACAATACAATTTGAACAAGTAGTGGTATGTAATATATGTGAAAATAGTTTTCTTTTTAGAAAAAAATAAATAAAAGGAAAAATTCAAAGAAACAGAACAAAAAAAAATATAATAAGAGATAGGGACATTAAGGAGAGAATAAAGATGATAATGAATGTTCCAAACGTCAAAATATATCTTTCTTATAAGTATCAACAGATGATAATTGCAGTTTTCAGAAGCAAAATTTTTCAATAAACAGTCTTCTGATTATAGATTTCTTAATGATATTTACATTTAGCCTTGTTGTTTTCATTTTACTTTGCAGAATATATTGTTTTGTGAAAAGAATGATTAAATTTTCTAACCTATGAATATCTCTATTATCATATTTTCCAAAAAAAGATTGCATATTTATCAAAACTTGTTTGTAAACCAAAGATATGTCATCCATTTCTCCAATTCAATCCAAATTTCTTTCACTAAATAACAGTCAACAAAAATATGTTCTATTGTCTCAGGGGTCTATTGACAAAAATAGCACAATAAAGAATTTACCATCACCACTTTATGTAAATAATAATTGATTGGCAAGATCCTATGTAATAGTTGGTATTGAAGCCACAGTAATTTTGATTCCTTTGTGCACTTAAAGGGTAGACAATAAATTTTCCTCCATTCTTTTTGAGTTCATTCAATTTCTGACATCCATTCTGTTTCAGATTTTGGTTAAGTTATTTTCTTTGATATTAAGAGGTTGTACATGTCACTACAACCCTTCTTAGATCTACAAAATATTTCTACTGTATTTGGGTAACTAATATTACAATTCTTAGTTAACTGTTTATTTAATACTTTCACATTTGTTTCACAAAATTTGTTTTTAAGTTGAATCTGTTTTCAACTCATTATAACTAAACATCTGATCGTCGTTTTCATACATATTCCCTATATATATATAACCTAACTTAAATAATCCTTAAAGAAAACTGATTTATTGTCGATTTTAATATCTGGATTATACCATATGTGTTCATTAAACATTCTATCACAATTTCCTTTTTGCACATCAATAATTATTCTCCAACATTGTAATACATCTTTCCAAAATTTATTGTTTGAATTTTTCTGAATCATGTTAGTAAAATCAATACCAGCTTTCATAAATGTTTGCATTTTATATCCAAAATTAGCTTTAAACAAGTTTGTCCAGTTTGAATTTGAAAATATAAGCCTTCTAATCTAACTTGATTTAAGTGCTATCATAAAGTTTTCAAAATCTATCATTTTTAATCCGGCATTCTCATATCCTTGAATAAGAGTGCTTCTCCTAATTTTGTCTGGTTTTTCATTCCATATAAATTTAAAAAGTTTTCTTTCAAAACTTCTAATAAACTCTAATGTTGGGTATGGTAGAGTTAAGATTAAATGATTATTTTTGGGGACTATAAGTGTTTTAATAACTCTTTTTTTTCCTATAGGTGTAAGATTTCTAGAATTCCATCTGGATAAGAGTTTAACAATGTTTTCCATTACTGATATATAATTTATATATATCATCTCTTCCAGATTTACTGAAAAAACCTATACCCAAAAGATTAAACCTTGTGTTAAATTCAGTAAGTTTCCATCTAGAGTGATGATAAACTTCTTTCGAGAATTTGTTACATCCTATCCATGTTATTTTTATTTTACTAAAGTTTATCTTCAATCCAGACACATTTGCATAAGTCTAGCATTTGGAGAATTCCATCAAGAGATTTTGAGGAGCAACTGTGATTAATGAAGTGTCATCAGCGTACTGCGATATTTTATATTCTTCTCCATCTATATTTATTCCCTTTATATCTTTATCATTTCGAATTAAGATACCAAGAATTTCGGCACAGAGTATAAATAGATATGGTGAAATGGGATCCCCTTGTCTACCTCCCCTCTTTGATTGGAAATATTCAGATATTATGCCATTTTGTATAATGCACGAAGTTATATTGTTGTAGAAAACTTCTATTCATTTTTTAATTGATTTACCGAAATTAAAATACTCTAAAGTTTCGAAAATAAATTTCCAAGACACTGAATCAAATGCTTTTTCAAAATCAATAAGCATAATAAGACCTGGTATTTGTTTACTTTCAGTGTAGTTCATAATATCATATATCAGTCTAATATTTTTCCCAGTAAATCTACCCTTAACAAAGCCTGTTTGATCATTACTAATTAATTTATCTTAATTATTTCAATTCGCTCTGCTATACAGCCTGTCGCTATTCTATATATAACTGTTTATAAAAATATGGGACGCAAATTTTTCAAAAACTGTTTAGGTTTATCTTGTATTGGAATACAAGTAATTATTCCTAATTTATTAGTAAAAGACAATTCCCCTATTTCATACGATTTATTAATTGCTCTTATAACAAAGTATTTCATATCAGGACAGAAATTTCTTTTAAAAATTCAGCTGTAAAACAATCGGCACCAGGGCTTTTATCATTTTTCATATTTTTCTAAATTTTGAGGGCTTTTTTTCATATACAAGTTCATATAAAACATTTTTGTTCCGTTTAAGATATCTTCTTGATTGTATTGAATTTGGCCATTTTCTATTTCTAGTTTAGTTATTTGTTTACTGATAACGTTTTGTGATTCTAAATTACAAACTTCAAAGATATTATAATGGTTTTTCTTCCTCTTCTATCCATTAAGCTCTTGACCTTATGTAATTTCCTCTAAGTTTGTGGCTTCTAATATTTTTTTAGTTCGGTTTGTTTTTCTTCAATTAGTTTTATTGATTTATTGTCAGCATTTTGTTCTAATAATTTAATTTCATTCTCTGACTTTTTTTCAGTTTCAATTTGGAGTTTATTTTTGAATGTTGCATATGATATTGTTTTCCCTCTTATTTCAATAAGTAAAGTGTCTAAAAATATGTGGTCTTTTATTCTGAAAAATATGTCTGCATTACTTATACTTTCAATATTTTCAATATAATAAACTAAAGCTGAGTATTGCTTTTTCATGGCGTTTATTTTCTTTTTAATTAATTGTACATAATGAATGTCTGTTAACAAGGATTTATCAAATTTCCAAAAACCTCTTCCCTTTTTAAGTTCAGTAAGTCTGCAATAAAGAACAACTGGGGAGTGATCTGATCTATAACTATTTTCAAACTTAATGTTATGGATAAAGGGTAATATGGAATTGGAAGTCAAGAAGTAATCTAACTTCTTTTTTTCAATCTCAACTTGAAGTTTATGAGTGAATGAAGTATTAATCAATGTATTGCTTCAGTGAATGTTTCAATATTACACCCAATGTATCAATGTAATGGATTACTCGCATAACCGGGTGCAATGCATCAATAAAATTATTTAATTACTGAAATGTATTCAATGAGTCACTGTCAATCAATGTTTGAATCAAACAAAGTGTCAATTAAAGTAAGCCCGATTATTGGAAGCGGACCTGGAAGTAAACAGAATCCGAAGAAGGTTTTAAGCAATTTTTTTTAAAATTGTTTTTTCCAGAATGAAGTTTAGAAAAGGTAATAAATTAGCGCATACGTAATACAGGGATCCAAAAGGGGCCGTATGAAAAGTTGGCAAGGACCTTATATAGGGGATGTATCTGGTTACTCTATTCATTACTCATATATCGAGTTAAGACGTCGTCAATTGTTGTCTAAAGCCCTTCAATGATTTTTGCGGGTATTGTTTGAGACAGAGCACAAATAAAAAAAATACCCTGAAGATTGCATTTCCGTGCATGCCATTAGCTCATTAGCGGGACACATTATCGCCATTCACTCAAGCCTTTTTTTTCAGCGCCGGAAAAACACTTGCAAAGATGCACAAGATGCGGATATATTTAGTTACTAGTGCATGTTATAGTACAACTTTATCATTAATTGATCTTTTGAAGAGGACTTTTCTGTTTCTAGTACGTGCATAATAGATGGTATGTTGCTCACTATGTATCTTAATTGCATTTCCATAAAGTTTATTGACATTTATCTCTTTGTATACTATTTATTAAATTATTTGTTTTAGGGTATTGTTTTATTTTGTGTTTATTTTTTTTTTTTGGGGGGGGGGGGGTCTTGATGTTTCTGTTGTTTGCTTCTAGATTATATTTTTTTCTAGTTTTGTTTCTTAGAGACTGGTTTGGCTACATAATACAGTTAATGTACAAATAATATGCAGGTATTGCATGCCGCGCTGAGGTGTTATTTTGAGAGGAACTGAGCACACGTGCAGTCATAACCTTAAGTATTAGTTTCTGTTGTTTATTTGATATTTACATGTAATATACGAAAAATAATAAAATAAAATAATTAAAAAAAAATTACCCTGAAGATTGCACTTCCGTGAACGTCATTAGCTCATTAGCAGGACACATTATCATCATTCACTCAAGCCTTTTTTCAGCGCCGGAAAAACACTTGTAAAGATGCACAAGATGCGGATATATTTAATATTATATAAATAGTGCCTGTTTGGGAGGGTACCAGTTGAAATTGACACCCCGAGAAAACCATTGTCAACCGACGCGAAGCGGAGGTTGACAATGGTTTTCGAGGGGTGTCAATTTCAACTGGTACCCTCCCAAACAGGCACTATTTATTTTATTATACTGAATGTCTTAATTTTTATAGCAAATTTTACTGCTTTTATATAGAAAAGACGTGAATTCTACGGCGAACCGTACGCGCATAATTAACGCGCATGTAACAATTTGTTCTATCGGCCCGTTGCTAAGCGTGCGAGGGAGAGAGAACGGATTGTCAACTGCGTCTAAACCAATCAGATTGCAGTATTTAACATGAAAGTATAATAATAGTTTTTGTTGTTCATTTGATATTTACATGTAATATACGAAAAAATAGAACTACATAATCATTTAACACAATTGTAAGCAACATACTGGTTATTACTGTGTTAATTAACAATTTCTGTTGAATAATAATTGAAGTTCATGTTCTCCTGGTGTTTTATAAATGAAATTCATGATCGTAAATTTTATGTTCACCAAAGAATGTTTACTATAAATGACCATACATTTCGAAGTTTTAGCCATAATAGCATTTAGTGGTTTAGTGGATCGTTACTCCACAGAGAGAGAGAGAGAGAGAGAGAGAGAGAGAGAGAGAGAGAGAGAGAGAGAGAGAGAGAGAGAGAGAGAGAGAGAGAGAGAGAGAGAATGAGAGAGGTGGAAGAGGAGAGAGAGAGAGAGTAATTATAAGTACTCTAAACACAATTGTATATAGCATGGATTTTTTCTTTCTTCTTTGTATAGAATATGTGGCCTAAAGAAAAAGGAATAAATGGTAATAAATATCTGTAAATATAAATAAATATAAATATTTAAATTTATATTTAAATTTATATAAATATAAAATAATATATATAAATAAATGGTAGTAAATATCAATTTGACATGTATGTTATTCGTTTTCTGATCATGACAAAGGAAAACCAGCGTAAATTTTTACTTTCTTATTTTCCGGCTGAATATCAGTGCTCGTATAGGTGATGTCTGCATTAACGGTTCTACGTTATCTCGATCTTTTTATAAAAATTCCTCCGTGACTTCGTTATGTTGCCATTGAATCAACTACGGAACTTATTACATCAGAATGTTTGCAATTAGACAATCTTTTGCGAACTTATTAACCCCATAGTTCATATCGTGCATTAATATTAGAATTATTTTCCGCTAAAAATTTGAAGGGGTTTATCTAGTTTCATCAATTTTAATTCCTTACTTCTACGCTAAAAATAATTTTACTGTTATGTATCTTTTGTAAAAAATAGAAAAAGCAACAGACAAAAAAATATGCCAAATCAAGCTTTTTTTTTGTGTTCAACATAGAAAAAAAATGTATAAAACTGGGACTGTGCACACAAGTCCGAAAACATAGATCGCGCCCCCTATTTTGCAAATACTTAAAATATTTTGTAAAATGTTGATTATTAAGGTCTTCCGTTTCCAACAGAAGACCTTGTACTGATTCTGTTGGAAATTCTTCATTATTATTTTTCTTCTTCTTTTTCTTCTAGACGTTTCTTTAAACCTTAATATCTCGCTTGTTTTCCACCCGATTTTATTCAAATTTTCAGGGTCCATTGAAAATGCCAATAGCTTACTATAGCACAAAACATTGTGAAATCGCTACTTCCGGTTTTGAGTTATTCCCCTTTGAATATTTTTTTAGTGGGTCTCGTGTACATGCAAAGGCTCCGAGTTGATCCGTAGCAAATAGTTTTAATTTACAAATCTTTAATGTAGACATCTTGAACGTTGTCCTCCCAGTCTTAAATGTTTGATTAACCCACGTATACTTATTAAAAAATCACATCGAAATTTATGTTTCAAAAAATGCTAAATTTTGCTTATATCTTTGCTCCATAACTTTTTAGTAATAAATATTTCCTAAACACATATAGAACAAAAGTTTTGCCAAATATTAAGGGCTTTCATTGGATACCATAAAAAAGGGGCTAGCCCCTTAAATTATGGGTCTATATCCCTTAAAGGTCTTTGCTTTATAACTCTAAAACGGTGAATTTTTCGATATGGGCGTCGCTGCTAAAAATGTTGTTTGTGATCTATTTAATCTCATAAAGCTGTTTTTGTGTTCGAGTATTGCATATTATGAGGGCAAACAGTATTACGTGTAGACCAGTATTCGCGGCAATTTGCCAAAGTTAACGAAAGTCTTTGTGCATACAAATGACATAAAGTTACCACAGAATGTAAACCGGTTTATACGGGATGCCTTTATTCATAAGAAAAAGGTTTTTTTAAGTATACATGCTTTTATTTGAGGACTATAAGTCATTTTTGTTAAGTTCTCATAGTGAACAATCCTTTAAAAACGCGAAACAGAAAATAAAAACATTCCATTTCTTTTCTAGTAAACATCAAATTACGGATTTAAAAAAAAACTTCTATGTACATGTACTACATTTAAGATATTATACTGCATGCAATTGAAATCTATCTGGGATCTGAGCTGCGTGTGTGTACCATTACGTAACCTATCTTCCGCCCGCGGCCGAGGATATCGATCGCGGCAGGACTACCTAGCGGTCAGCGGTATCTACTACACAAGATTCGCGTCTGACACATATGGGTTTGCTTAGCCGCAAACATATAGAATTGTTTTTAATTTTTGAATACATATACATGTAAGGTTTACGCTTCTTAAATTGAATAAAACGTTAGAATGTTAATTAATAAATCGTTCTGTTAATTAACAAAGGCAATGTCATACCCAATCTGAAGCATAATAAGACATAGAACAAATGTGGGTTTTTAAGTAAAAAAATTAACTTCTATTTGATACATTTTAATCATTATACTGCAAGCATTTCAAATCTTACTGGGTTCTGAGCGTAATCCATCCCTCGCCCGCGGCCGAGGAGATCGATCGCGGCTGGACTACCTAGCGGTCAGCGGTTATCTAATACACACGATTCGCGTCTTACATATTTATTTAACAGCAAACACAAAAACTGTTTTAAGTTTATGCCGGCTATAAAAGTTTCTTCATCTTCAATTGATTTAATGAAACGATAGAGTGTAAATAAAGAAAGCGTTCTGAAAAATAATAAAAGCGATATTATTCCAAATCAGAAGCATCGTCAGACATATATCAAGGTGAGTTTGTAAGTTTTAAATACTAGTATTGTTAAATTGTACAAATAATGTTTAAGATCAACACAAAATACCCACAAAGATTTACCCTTTAAATGATAATCATCCCTCGCACATGGCCGAGGAGATACCGCGGGAGTGGACAAGTGATCCGCGGTAGTTTCTTGTGCTTCTATCTTATCACAAGTGCATGTTTATTGATAATCTGTACGAACACCACTATTACATTAGTTGTTTTATTTTCAATTCAACTACATTGGTTTAAGATGTAACCATAAATTTATCTTACTTGTACAGTTGATTTGGCTTTGGTGTAAACGATAGTGCATAAAATCATATAGAAACTTGACCATCAATGAAATAAAAGTAAGACATCAGTCCGAATCTGAATATGCAAATAAGGCATTCAAGATTAAATACAATACAACGCCGAAAGTTTGACCGGTACGTGTTAAATCAACTTATGTTTCAACATAAGATTAATATATTTACCCATGATTTTTTCCGTTTATAAATGCTGAAACTTTTTACAGACTTTAAAACTTTTGAGACAATATTATCTATATATTTACTGGTGTGGGAATTAATATTCGACTAACACAAAATCGTGTAAAAGTAAAAGAAGTTTTCTTAAGAGTTGTACAAAACTTTAGCAGGGTGTACAAAGTAAAAGTGAATTAAAAAAAATCAAACATTCTCAACGTTCAAATCAAATCAAATTAAAATCAAAGTTCCATGTTACAATATAACATGTATGCGGTAGGTGCTGGCACGATAAAAGAATTGTGCGGAATTGAGGGAATCAGTGGTTATTTTTCAAAATATTCATATGATTTTTAAACAAGTTTTGTTTTGATTCTAGCGGTCACTTGATCACCTTTATAGTTCTTCTGTATGATCGTTTGTTTCATTGTAAAAACAAACTCATTGCTGTGCTGCCCATACCCCCCCCCCCCCCCCCCCCATCGTCAGACATGAATAAATGGTAGGTTTGTAAGTCTAAAATGTTTTAAAAACTGTACATATAATGTTTTAAATCAGCAAAAAAATGATGATCATCCCGCACACATGGCCGAGGAGACCCTGTCTGTCATATTTTGTATACATGGAATGATTAGAAGCTAAAATTTTACCCCAAAATTGCTTGTGACATGTACTTTTTTATGTCCTGACTTGAACTTTGATCATTTGCGCAAGTTTAGTGTCACTATAAGAAAAAGAAGCATCCATTATTTTCTAATAGAGAAATACTTTAGTTATGATTTTTTTTCTTAGTGGGGAGGGGAGGAATTATTTGTGAGGTTGCTCACAGAGCCGCCAGTTGGTCCACAGAGAGCACTTTCCCCCTTTTTCGCAACCAAAATTCACCTTAAATTAACATAAAGGAAATTGAATGTTGAGGCATTCTTCCCCCCTTCTCCAACACACATTTTAGTAGAAGGTAATATAAATTTTTATGGCAAATTGAAAACAAATTATATTAAACAAAATAAGGTATAGCTGCCTCACAACTCCCCCCTCCCCTACCACTATCACGGATTAGATTTTGATGATTTTAGTATTTTTTTTCTTTTATTTGCTTGTTAATACATTTCGGATAAATTTGTTCACCGAAGCAAAAACAATGCTGAGTGCTTGCATGGCTAAACATTATACGGAGAGTTGTCCCTCCCGCTGAGCACCTCTCGTACAGCGCACCCTCAGGATGGAGAAGGCGTCATCGTTAATTTTTGATTTTCTGAACTTACTTTTATCATATTGACAATCCAGTCTGATTAAATCACCACCCTTCTGCTTACATTCATCAGGGTCTGATAGGTATCGATAACAGGTCATCTTCACATGATCTCCATATTTGCACACAACCTAAATATACTCTCAGTTACCAAATACATGACTTTATCTGTTAATGAGAGGTGCAGCTCTTCAACACTCAGTCTGGGGGGTTACATAGAAAGCAAGCATGAATTAATTTGCCTGTCTCTATTTAAAAAGTTCCAATAAATTTTCTAAAGACCTGATTGGTCAGAAGTTTAGGTCGTGTGAAGATGACCCCTTATCAATACCTGTCAGACCCTGTAAGGAGAAGAAGGAAGCTTTTAATCAGACTGATTGACAATCCTTTTCCGACAGGAAGCTGCAACGGAAGACCTATTCGTTGCTTTGCAACGAGCTCGGCTCTAGTTCTATTATAGAACTCTATGAGCCTATTATAAACCACCAACGTACATAAAAGAGTTTTCTGTACATTTCCATCTTTGATAAATTTGAAAATTTTCTTTTAAAAAAAGTTGTGGACAAGTGAATATATTTAAGGAAGAACAGTTTTTTCCATAAAAAAACAACATCTGTTTCGGTGTTAAATTTACGCAGTACAGATAAGGCTACACATCGCTCTGATATGCTAATGAAGGGATAATGAGATATGACGTCATAATACATGCCCCGCCTCTGTATTTCCATATATGGAAAATATACCTAAAACAGCGGTTTTGGCAAAATATACGGTTGATTTAATACTTCATGGGAAAACCTATAATAACGAATTACTCGTATGTGTATCTAATAATTTACAACAACGAGAATATACGAAGAATGTCCATAACATATCTGTCGTATGGGTGTGAATCTGCGTCCCGAAAGCGCTCGTCAGACGCTGTATTTGATGTAAACACGTGTAGCTGGTGTTCCCGATGATAACGATCATTTGATGATTTACCAGGTATGTAGAATAGATATACAGTGTATTTGTAATGAACCAGATAACTAAGTAACTATTTTATTGTGGTTTTATACAGTGGATGAATTTCTGATCAACTTATTGTGTTGTTTGGTTCAAAACATGAGAAGAGACTGTATTGTTTACATTTATACTGTACAATATACATGTATATGTTTATTGTCGGTCCGTTAAATTGTTACTCATTTTCTTCAGAAAGTTCAATCGACACGATCGAATCAGTTCATAGCATTTGCACAGACAATATTTAGCTTTACACTACACTCAGTCTCACTACAGTTGTTTGTATGTAAACAAAGTGAGACTGTGTGAAAACAGCTGATCTGGTTTTCTGAAAATCAAACCAGTACAGGCTAAAGGATTATATACACCTGATTTGATTTTCTGAAAATTAGTTGACCCGTTGATAAACAGCTGATCAATAACATATTTCTTCTGTTTTGAACATTCTTCTATGACAGTTTATTTATTTAATATTTATTTTTTTTATATATATTATATTCATCCAATTGATATAAAATATTCATGCACATTAATTATCATTACTAGCTTTTTATATCACTGAGAGCATAACACTGTTTGAAATCTTATAATATACAAATTACATGTCACATACTTCATCTGATTTCTCTAAATGAGGTATATATGGACATGGTATGTTTGTTTAGAATGTGCATGTGAAACTTTCAAATAATAGTTAAAGTGTTTGTCATTTTACCCATTCATGCAAATTAGACCTTTAACAGAATTCTCAAATTGTTGTTGACATGTAGGCCTATGTATGTGTGCATGTAAATTTGTATAACTTCCCATTATTTTTGTTATTTGCAGAGAAATTTAAAAATTGTCAGAATGATTTTTGAAAAAAAGGCTTGAAGAAAATGTAAGTACATGTACTGTTAATAACATATTATAAGTACAATAATTTATCACTGAAATAATGATAAATCTGATAATACTTAATATGATTGTTTTGTATGAGACAGATCAAGTAGAAAAAAAACCATTATCATGTATGAATGGTGTCATGTTTTAAAATGATTAAATTTAAAATTTATGTTATTTTAAACCTACAATTTTGAATACTTCATGATTAAAAATTGCTCATTAACATTTAACATATATCAACAAAACATGGTATGATATCACTGTAACTGCACTAGCTTGATAGAAATCTTGTATACCTAAATCATTAATATAACAGAGAGAGAGAGAGAGAGAGAGAGAGAGAGAGAGAGAGAGAAGTACACTGTTAAGGTTATGGCGAGTAAAATAAAGGGGTCACAGTAATCTTTCACATAACAGGGGTGAAAGTGTCGATCATTTCAAATCAAATCAAAAAAACTGTTTTAAAGCTGTATTTGAACATGTGCAAAACCTGATTGCAAATCTTAACTAAATAAAATGTTTATTAAGATTAATAAATTCCATTGTTTGTCAAATTGTAGAAAATAATTCTTTCATTTCAATCTTTCAGTCATTTTGATTACATGTTAAACTCACTGAAAAATCATTTTCATTTCAGCTGGTACCTGCTATGTTTTGGGATTTGCATAAATGAGGTTCTTATTGGTGAAAAGTTATACACACTCTTATCCTGGGAATATAAAAATGATGAAAATAAAAGCCTGGACTTAAAGAACAGGAAGACTGTGCTTTTGGAGAAAGAAGAGGAGTCAAACTAAGGAGTCATACAATAAACACATTAACATTTTATCATACATAAAAGAAATTGAATTTGTTGAGTGTGTATGCATGTACGTGTATATCAAGTTTAAAATAATGTTGTCACTGAAAATATTATCATTATTATTCTCTCAGAAAGTCATTTATCTTCTTAGTATAAATGAATAAAACAAATAAACCAAGTATAATTGTTTTTATATTCATAATTTTTTTTTAAGAAGTGGAGGAGAGGAACATTTACCTAAGTCAGCTATAATAAATTGCTATATGCTGTTTGCATGCATAACAGATGTAAAGGGGTTAGTGAGAGAGTCTTCATCCCCTCGCATAAGATTAAGTTCAAAATTATTTAAATTTTATATATTGATGTGAACCAAAAATGGCTTTTGATTGCCTACTTGCAGGATTTACACACCCTCTTTTAGTCTCAGTAATGAAAAATGCAATTGGAATGGAATTTATTTTGTGAATAAATATATATGCACCCCCATAAAAAAAGAAAAAAAAGAACATGAGTATATAACCTTAAAATCATTCTTCATGTGTAGATCTATATTATAGCCCCTCTCCCCTGGAAAATTCTAATTTTATTCACACTTCACATAGTAAAATGGCTTGGTCCCTGGCCACCTGCAAATAAATTCCTTGGACCACCCCTCCCCCTGGAAAATGTCTCAAGACAACAGTGGTGTATATAAATATGGAGTCATAATTAAGGCACAGGCATGCACTCAACATTAAATATTCTTATAATCAAAACATACCCCATACCATATAATACAGTGTACAGTGAGGTAGGGGTTATTTTTTATATTATGAGAAAAAATTAAATCATGTTATATGTCTGTCTTATTATAGAGGGGCTTCACCCAACCCAACCCACACCTCAAATAATTTTGCACAATTAGGTCTCATATATTTTTTTCTTTCCTTCCCCCAGAAATTACTAACTCCGCACATACAGTAATCGAAAAAATGATGCACAACTGTTTTTGTTTACATCTATAATTACAACAGAGGAAATGCGGGTGTTTCATAGTAACCATATTGTCCCTTTTTATATAAATAAAACAGAAACACTATCTTTGAATAATCATTTGCATAATGTACTGATGAATTCTATCTCAAAATAAATTCGGATTAGGCGAAACAATGACACCGCGCCTATTTCAGAAGAGTTACCGCTTATAGAGTTATCTCCCCTTTTGGGATCACTTGTGCGTTTGAAATGTGTATTGATTTGAGGGACCTTCCTGACTGACAAATTAAATGCAAAAAGACAAGGGCAAGGCGGCTATAGATATTATTGAACTTGGTATGATTTTCTTCCTTTTTACGTGTACCTCATGAAAACTGATGCTCATTTGTTGAGAAATGAAGGTTTAATTTGTAATTTTTATCGAAATGTACAAAAATGCGCTATTTTTGCAACAATTAGCCAGTTTTCCTACGAATTTGCAATATAAACGAGTTTTACAACTGAATGAGCATTGATTTCTATGATGTATAGATAATTTTGAATAAGTAGTCATACTTCTTACTCCAAGCTTTGTTTGTCTTGCCCTTGTCTTTTTTGTCTCAAATTAGCATTGACGTTTCTTGTCTAAAAGTCGCCCACGTGACACTGAAAAGTCACGTGACAGTCAAATTAAGACATGGTCAAGTTAAGGCGACCCATATCTTTGCAAAATCAATCAAAAAATAGTTTAGAAAAATATATCATGCAGAAAAAATAAAGCTAAAACGAACGACCTCCTTTTAGTGTTGTTTGAAAGCAAAATGTTGCCTTAACTGTCCTGCGTAGCTGAAACAATCTGAATAAAATATCGGACTGCCATATAAAAACCACAGAATTGACACAAAAGTGGTGCTTAACTGTGCATGTGAAAGTTTTCACAGCCATGCAGGTTTGAAAATTGCACATGTGAAAAGTCTATGAACATGTATGTCGAATTAACAAATAATATTGCGTTATTTACATTTCCAGATATAAGTTTATTAATGCTTAAAATTCTAAATAAATGTTCTTCGCACTTTCATCATGATATTATAAACAATTACTGTACAGCCAAAAACATGTTTGCCAAGACCATTGTAACTACATATATTCCTGAAAGAAATAATCATAATACTCAGTGTAAACTAATTAAAAGAGGTTTCTATTCAGCTGCTTTTATGGTGACATTTTTGCATTCTTAGTTAATGGTTATCTGTACATGCGATGTCTTAGCCTTCATCCCCTCTAACCAGCAAATAACTTGTCCAACCAGTGCTCTAAGAGATATATGTACATGTTTTTTTAGGAAATGAGACCCCTCAGAATTAATTCTCATGAAAACGGATGCTGAACTACTTTCACTCAATGACATAATAAAAAATGCAAAAACAACTGACAATCATTTTTTTTCCTTCTAAACACTGGAGATTGAATACAGTGCATTTAACAGCGAACGCTTATAATGCAACATACATAAACGGGTAAATCAGTTACGCAGTTACTCTAACAAAATCAAAGCGATGTGTTTGTGTAATAGCCAATGGAGATTTACATAAGACTCTATCCGGGCTAAACATGCCGGTGTTAGTTCAGCACAATTTAAAAAAATCCATAAAGGACATTTGCAAAAGACATACAATTACCTATAGAAAGTATATAAAGACTTTTTAAGTACGACTTACCCGAGAGGTAGGACAACTACCTTCACAAAACATATGACGAAAATAAATAGTATTTTATTATTAATTCGTTATTGTATAAGTTAATCATACGTGGACTTAGCTCTGGTAGAAAATTCTACATAATTATCATGTACGAAATTTTTTACTTTTTAATTTTCTTATAAATAAAATAATCTCATAGATCAATTGAGTTATATAAAGTATTTTAGCGATTGTCTATCGATGATATATAATTGAATATCATCAAACTGCGCCACGTAACACAGGTGCAAAAATATCACTACCTTCAATACCTGGCACAAAGTTAAAAATATAAAATATATGTTTGAACAATAAATAGATGTGAAGTTATATAACAGAACAGCAGAAAACCAACTAAAACGAAGCTATAATGCAAAATCAATCATATGTGATAATCCTTTAGCCAATGATATAGCAAAAATTTATTATGTAAGGTCTTAGAAGCAAGCATTCAGAGACCGTCAATCGTAAACGCGTTCATGTATTGGTGGTACTGGCATGTGCAGAGGATGACACATGCGTACAGAGGAAAAGGGGGGGGGGTGTACAGAAAATAACAAATACATAGAAAAAAATTGTGTGCGAAAAATAACAAGTACATAGGAAAAAATTATGTTTACAAAAAATAACAAATACATAGGAAAACCTGAAAATGACAAGTTAATGTGAAGGAATGAAGTTGTATGTACATAGTATAAACAGGGCGCACATTAAATAAAATAAATAATTCTTGCAGAAAAGAATTTCTGAGAATACATACAAAGAAATATTTCCTTTTGCAGTAAATAGAATAAAAGCAATTTTACATTGAGAATCTTCAATCTTATTTTTACATTGTTTCTTTCTTTTAAATGCAAATTACAGAATTCTCACATATCCGACATTTTTTTAACTGATTATTGTTTCTCTTTCTTCTTTATTATTTAGTTAAAAATTACTTTTGTTTTTTAAATTTCCTCCCTACTTTAACTTACTGTTCATGCATGCAAAGTTAGCTTAAAATTGGATCGACGTGACAGTTAATATGCATCTTGCTTGTATATTATAATCTCTCTATCAAAAAAAAGAAAAGAAAAAAAAAAAAAGAAAACGAAAAACAACCATGAATCATCTAAGGCAGGTACCACAGGTTATACTGAAATAGCTACACTGTATATAGTACACGCATTGTTTGACCACTTCTAAATTTTTCATGGAAAATCTAGCGCGAGATCACAGTGACGTCACACGTTTAAATCTATATTCATTTGTTAACGATTCTCGACTCAAAATGAAGGAATGGAAGCATGTAGAAAAATCTCTTTGGTCTCACCCAAGCTTTTGCGCTACTCAAAACGTGTCTTCAAACCTCAAGGCAATTACGAGATAAATGTTAGCCATTTTTGACATAGCACCACGGGAGAAAACATTAGAGGGCACAATGGGAGGAAGGCAAAAAGATTCTTGATAAATCTGCAGGTTTAGCTCGTTCTTTTTTCCGCGCGCACTGGTTTGCTGCGCTCGCTATAACATTTGATAAACAATTGCAGGAAGAAATCATTATGATAGATTATCATAAAGAATTTCTTACCGTAAGCTAAAGTAGCGAATAATTTAAAGAATCCCCAGAAACAATTTAACAACACATTTTTTTCTATACATGCTGCTGTGCTACTGAACTTCATAAAGAAAGAGATCCAATATATAAACCAGGAAGTGAAAATATCTGTTCATAAGGCGACACTTCTCGTGAACAGATGCATGCAAGGATTACTACGACATGTGCTTATTGAAGTAAATATTCCGAAAGGCGTAACGTTTTATTCGAGGGCAATAAATCTCATCCCGTGGTTTTTTTCTGTCGTAAAATTGGTATAAGGACTAAGGCTTTTTTTCTTCCTGAACTTTAAAAAGAATAAGATAAATAAGATTAAGAGCTGTATCTGGAAAAATAGTAGTGGAGAACCAACGTTGATTTTCTTCTGTAATTACTCAGAACTTAAATTATTAACATACATGTAATATAACCTGTACCAACACTTACTAGTACAGTGCATATCTTATACTTAACACATTGGAACATTTTATTGTCCTTAACTTTTGATACACGTATCTCCTTCCTGTGTTTATATCTCGTTCGCAATTTTGCAAAACCATAACTGCTTTTCATTTCTCATTTTTACGAGAACCCTCCCCCCTCCCCACGAAAAAATCCCCACCAAAAATGACGTGTTTTAAAACTAGTTTACCTTAGAAATAAATTTAAAAACTACATAGTTGTATGCTTGTATAAATGGGTAGATATTAAAATTATTACTTATTATTATTTTTTTAAACAATGGACACATGTAAGGAGTCTTATTGATTAAAAAACTGCCAAATGCTTCAAGCTGTTTATATGTATATTGCACATCTACATGTACATTGTTGCGTATGTGAACTTTTTAAAACTGTCTTTCAAAATACACCTAAATAATCTAGAATTCGATGTTCGGTTTTGAGGAAATATTTAGGTAAGCCATACATGTGGCGTATGTGAACAGTTTTCCACTGTCTTCGATTATCGTCTTAAGTCCTATGTTGATTTTCAGGGTTTTTTTTTACGAAGGGCACAAAATCAAAATTAAAAAAACCCGGAAGATTGCACTTCCGTGCACTTTAGTAACGGGACACATTATCACTACTCACTCAAATATTTTTTGAGAGCCGGAAAAGCATTTTTGAAAAGATGCACATAAAATATCGTTAAAGATATTTTGTAGGTGAAAGGGCAAATACACTACTAGGTGAACTTGCTCGTTGACTTTCCTGACTTGCACACGTTTAGACGATACTTTTGGTTTGATCCTATCAATTACCTTAGGAATCGCTGCTTCTAGTTCGTAATTAACAGATGTTATTTTGTTCCCTTATTATTGCATTTCCATAAAGTATATTATAAAATATTACTATTTATTCTAGTCATTAAAATCGTTAGTTTTAGGGGATTTTTTTAACATTTGTTCTTTGGAAGGGAAGGTTGTTGACGTCACTGTTGTTTGCTTGTTTATTATATTTTTCATTTTCTGCTGTTTTTGGGGGTTTGGGTTTTTTCTTTTGTTTTTGTTTAAAGAAATGGCTGCATGATAAAGGTAATGTACAAATAATATAAAATGCCTGTATGCCGCATTTAATTGTAATTGCTGTTTAAGGAACTGAGCACACTTGCAGTTACAATCTTAAAGGGGCATGGTCACGATTTGTGTCAAATTTTATTTTTCTGTGTTTATTATTTTATTATTTACAATGCTTTCGGAATGCATTTCTAATGATAAAATGAAGTTTAAGAGTCAGTCGTAAATATATAAGCAAGATACAGGGATCACACTTTTTGTCATGTTCTGTTTTTGTTTACATAGGTTCAATACACCAGTAAAAAAAATTCAAACTTATTTATTTATCTTCTTATTCATTTTAAGCATAAATGCAACAGTTCCAAGTGTTTTACCCATTCATTTTAGGTCTAAAACTGAAATTTTTACTTCAACATTCAAAATATAAACAAAAGCTTCGTTTACATAGCAAATAATTGTAAGCTCTGTAACTCACTTTTAACTCATCAAATGATATTTAAAAATACCTTACTAAAGCATTGTAAACATTAAAATCGGAAAAATAATATTTGACCCAAATCGTGACCATGTCCTTTTAAGTATTGTGCAAGTAAACAGAGACGGCGGACCGTGATTTATATGAAGAGCGTTATAGGTGCTTGAGGACAGCCCCCTCCCCCACCACACACACACTTTGGATAAGATCCCTGGAGTTGTTGTTGAATATATAAACATCTTAAAAAACAAATGCACAACAAATCCAATTTCTCTTTTTCAAATCATAGCAACAACAACTGAAGAATGTGCGATTTTGTTATTAAGGCATTGCAGGGCATAGAATATAAGTTTCTGCTTTGCTTTATATATTCATTTGACATTAATACACACAGATCGTAAATGTTGATGTTAAAAAACATGTTTACATATCCCTACATTTCAAAATATTATCAATAATAGCATTTAGTGGTTCCTGAGAGAGAGAGAGAGAGAGAGAGAGAGAGAGAGAGAGAGAGAGAGAGAGAGGGGGGGGGGAGAGAGAGAGAGAGAAGATAGAGAAAAAAATAAGTAATATAAAACAGAATAATAGTATAACGGTTTTTTTGTGGGTTTTTTTTTTGGTTTAGAATCCCTGGCTCTAAGGAGAAAAAAAGCTGGATTGACATGTTATGAGGAAGAGTCGTATATAGATATTTTCCGGCTCACGATTACAGTGTGCTAATTTGAAAATCTTTTAATTGAAAAGGCTTCATTAAATAACAGTGGTAGTGTACGAGCAGTCTGCATTAACGGTGCTACGTGAACGTTATGTTGCCATGGAATTTACTACGGAACTTTTTACATCCAATGTTTGCGATTAGACAATCTTTCGCGAACATGTTCACCCCCTAGATCATATCATGAATTTATTTTAGAATTATTTTTTCTCTAAGCATTTGAAGGGATTTATTTAGTTATATAAATTTAATTCCGTACTCCTATGCTAAAAAAACTTCCCTGGTATGACTTTTGTATAAAAGACAAAAAACAACAGAAAAAATGTCCCAATTCAAGCTGGTTTTTATTGTTCAAAATAGAAAAAAAACATGTATAAAACTGGGATTGTGAACACAAGTTCGGAAACGTAGATCGCGCTCCTCCTATTTTTATAAAATATTTAATATATTTTGTAAAATATTGAACATTCTATTATAGAACTCTATAAGCCTATTATAAAACAGTAACGTACAAAAAAAAAGTTTACTGTGCGTTTCCATCTTTTATTCTTTGAATAAAGTTGTGGACAAGTGAATACATTTGAGGAAAAACAATTTTTTCCTTAAAATATAAAAGTTACCTCATCTGTTTCCGTGTTCAATTTATATGTATCAATCTGAAGAAAATATCGGACTTCCATAGAACCCCCCCCCCCCCCCCCCCCCACGGAAATGAAAACAAGGTAGTGCTTAACTGTGCATGTGAAAGTTTTCACAGTTATATTAATTTGAAATTTGCACATGTGAACCTTATTCCCATGTGGAATTAGCAAATGATATTGCGTTGTCTACATTTCCAGATATAGGTTTATTAATGCATAAATAAATGTTCTTCCCACTTTCATGTTAAAAACCTGTTTGCCAAGACCATTGTAACTACATATATTCCTGAAAGAAATAATCATAATACTCAATGTAAACTAATTAAAAGAGGTAATTTGCTATTCAGCTGCTTTTATGGTGACATTTTTGCATTCTTAGTTAATGGTTTTCTGTACATGAGACGTCTTAGCCTTCATCCCCTCTAACCAGCAAAGAATTTGTCCAACCAGTGCTCGAAGAGATATATGTACATGTATTTTAGGAAACAAGACCCCTCAGTATTAATTCTCATGAAAACGGATGCTAAATTACTTTCACTCAATGACCAAATAAAAAATGCAAAAACAACTGACAATCATGTTTTTTTTAACACTTGCAGATTGAATACAGTGCATTTATCAGCGAACGCTTATAATACAAAACACATAATCGGGAAAATCATCAGCGTACACAGTTACTTAAACAAAATCAAAGCGATGTATTTACGTAATATCCAATAGAGATTTACATAAAACTCTCTCCGGGCTAAAGATGCCGGTGTCAGTCCAGGCACAATTTAAAAAAATTCCATAAGGGTCATTTGCAAAAGACATACAATTACCTATAGAAAGTATATACACACTTTTTAAAAGTACGACTTACCCGAGAGGTAGGACAACTACCTTTACAAAACATATGACGAAAATAAATAGTATTTTATTATTAATTCATTATTGTATTAGTTAATCATACGTGGACTTCGTTCTGGTAGGAAATTCTACATAATTATCATGTACGAAATTATTTCCTTTTTAATTTTCTTATAAATAAAATAATCTCATAGATCAGATGAGTTATATGAATATAAAGTATTTTAGGGATTGTCTATCGATGATATATAATTGAATATCTTCAAACTGCGCCACCTAACAAAGGTGCAAAAATATCACTACCTTCAATACCTGGCACAAAGTTAAAAATATAAAAGATATGTTTAAACAATAAATAGATGTGAAGTTATATAACAGAACAGCAGAAAACCAACTAAAACGAAGCTGTAATGCTAAATGAATCATATGTGATAATCCTTTAGCCAATGATATTGCAAAAATTAATTACGTAAGGTCTTAGAAACAAGCATTCAGAGACCGTCAATCGTAAACGCGTTCATGTATTGGTGGTACTGGCATGTGCAGAGGATGACACATGCGTACAGAGAAAAGGGGGGGGGGGTGTACAGAAAATTACAAAAATACATAGAAAAAAAATTGTGTGCGAAAAATAGCAAGTACATAGGAAACAATTATGTTTACAAAAAATAACAAATACATAGGGAAACCTGAAAATAACAAGTTAATGTGAAGGAATGAATTTGTATGTACATAGAATAAACAGGGCGCACATTAAAAAAATAAATAATTCTTACAGAAAAAATATTCTGAGAATACATACAAAGAAACGTTTCCTTTTGCAGTAAAAAGAATAAAAACAATTTTACATTGAGAATCTTCAATCTTATTTTTACGTTGTTTCTTTCTTTTAAATACAAATTAAAAAATTCTCACATATCCGACATTTTTTAACTGATTATTGTTTCTCTTTCTTCTTTATTGTTTAGATAAAAATTACTTTTGTTTTTTTAAATTTCCTACCTACTTTTACTTACTGTTCATGCATGCAAAGTTAGCTTAAAATTGGATCGACATGACAGTTAATATGCATCTTGCTTGTATATTAAAATCTCTCTATCAAAAAAAAAAAAAAAAAACGAAAACGAAAAACAACCATAAATCATCTAAGGCAGGTGCCGCAGGTTATACTGAAATAGCTATACTGTATATAGTACACGCATTGTTTGACCACTTCTAAATTTTTCATGGAAAATCTAGCGCGAGATCACAGTAAGGTCACATGTTTAAATCTATATTCATTTGTTAACGATTCTCGACTCAATATGAAGGAATGGAAGCATGTAGAAAAATCTCTTGGGTCTCACCCAAGCATTTGCGCTACTCAAAACGTGTCTTCAAACCTCAAGGCAATTACGAGATAAATGTTAGCCATTTTTGGCATAGCACCACGGGAGAAAACATTAGAGGGCACAATGGGAGGAAGGCAAAAAATTCTTGATAAATCTGAAGGTTTAGCTCGTTCTTTTTTCCGCGCGCACTGGTTCGCTGCGCTAGCTATAACATTTGAAAAACAATTGCAAGAAGAAAGCATTATGATAGATTATCATAAAAAAGTTTCTTACCGTAAGCTAAAGTAGCGAATATTTTTAAGAATCCCCAGAAACAATGTAACAACACATTTTTTCTACACATGCTGCTTTGCTACTGAACTTCATAAAGAAAGAGATCCACTATATAAACCAGGAAGTGAAAATATCTGTTCATAAGGCGACACTTCTCGTGAACAGATGCATGCAAGGATTACTACGACATGTGCTTATTGAAGTAAATATTCCGAAAGGCGTAACGTTTTATTCGAGGGCAATAAATCCCATCTCGTGGTTTTTTTTCTGTCGTAAAATTGGTACAAGGACTAAGTCTTTTTTTCTTCCTGAACTTTAAAAAGAATAAGATAAATAAAACTAGACACGACCTCGTTGCGAGCAACGAGGAGGTCTTCCGTCCGATTTTAAGAAGGTGATATGACATCATCGACTTTGATTTTCGTCAAGAAAACATGATCTGTAAAAAGAATTGGAGTACTACTGCTTTTCTGCATCATTTTTATAAGTTCTTTTACGTTACTGTTTTAAATACCTGCATTTCTTCCAATTGAGATAGAGACGATTAAACTTTTTACTTCAGGCCCCAAAAACCCCTAATTAGTAACGCATAAGTAAATCATTATATTGTTAGGATATATAAACGTATTATACCTAATTTTGCTTTTATAACCCTCATAAAATATCCCTCTGTAAACAGCTACAGATAAAAGACTTTAGGGCCCTCTGGTCCCTAAATTGAGGGGACAGCCCCTTTTTCTTGATATCAAATAAAAGGTCATTTGACTCGAAACACATTTTGTTCAGCAAGTGTTTAGAATTTTTTTACTGTTTTTCAACTACCTGGGATAAAACGTTTTAAGGGCTGACCCCTTATCTCCTTATTGGGGCCATATTAAGAAATTTTGGTAGTTGAATATTGTTTAAAACATCATTCTAAGCATTTTTTATTCTATATTGCTTTTAAAAATATTAGTCTTTTTCGTGATATAAGTGATCGAAGTTTTGGACTTCTGGCCCCTTAAAACCCCTAATTACGTAACGCATGATAAACTTTTTATAATGTATAGTTCTAATAGTGTAAGATGAACATTTTTGCTTCTTAAACATATTACAAAATATTTCTCAGTAAAGTGCTATGGAAGAGAGACTTCATAGCCCCTTTGGCCCCTAGTTTGAGGGACCAGCCCCTTTTTCTTGATATCAAATAAAAGCTCTTGTAAATATCAATTTTATTTTCTCTACATGTTTTGCTAAAATATTTTTTTTTAAAGAGATAAAGAAAGAAAACCATTAAAAATCACGACGTTTTTTTAAACTGAATTTTCGGGTTCAGGCGAGCTTCAACACCTTTTAAACTAGACAATTATAAATGCCTTTACACACATCTACAATCTCTCCTCTATCATCCCTGAAAATTTGAACTCAATATCTTTTTTTGTTTAGGAGGAGATAACAGGACAAGTAGACCCTCTGAAAATCACTTAAACGTCAATATCTCATTAACGGAAATGACGTCATAAAAATAAAAAACATTATATATAAGGCTATAATCAATATCCACAAGATCTGAAATTTTCACGAAAATCGGTCAAGTCGTTTTCAAGAAATCGCTTGTACAAAAAAGCGTAAGAAAAAAAAATAATAAAAGGGAAAAAGAAGCAAAGCAATAACAATAAGGTCTTCCGTTGGAAACGGAAGACCTTAATTAAGAGCTGTATCTGGATAAATAGTAGTGGAGAACCAACGTTGATTTTCTTCTGTAATCTCGTTCGCAATTTTGCAAAATCATTACTGCCTTTCATTTCTCATTTTTACGAGACCCCCTCCCAAAAAAAAACACCAAAAATGACGTGTTTTAAAACTCGTTTACCTTAGAATTAAATTTAAAAACTACATAGTTGTATGCTTGTATAAATGGGTAAATATTAAAATTTTTCCTTATTATTATTTTTTTAAACAATGGACACATGAAAGGAGTCTTATTGATTAAAAAAACTGCCAAATGCTTCAAGCTGTTTATATGTATATTGCACATCTACATCGTTGCGTATGTGAACTTTTTAAAACTGTCTTTCAAACACCTAAATAATCTAGAATTCGATGTTAATTTTTGAGGAAATTTTTACGTAAGCCATACATGTGGCGTATGTGAACAGTTTTCCACTGTTTTCGATTATTGTCTTAAGTCCTATGTTGATTTTGAGGGTTTTTTTTACGAAGGGTACAAAATCAAAATTAAAAAACCCCGGAAGATTGCACTTCCGTGCACTTTAGTAACGGGACACATCACTTCTTTTAATCACTTCTCACTCAAATATTTTTTGAGAGCCGGAAAAGCACCTTTGAAAAGATGCACAAAAAGATATTTTGTTGGTGAAAGGGCAAATGCACTACTAGGTGAACCTGCTCGTTGACTTTCTTGACTTGCACACGTTTAGACGATACTTGGTCAGATTTCCGTTTGCATTGCAGCTATATATACTTTTGGTTTGATCCTATCAATTACCTTAGGAATCGCTGCTTCTAATTCGTAATTAACAGATGTTATTTTGTTCCCTTATTATTGCATTTCCATAAAGTATATTATAAAATATTACTATTTATTCTAGTCATTAAAATCGTTAGTTTTAGGGGATTTTTTTAACATTTGTTCTTTGGAAGGGAAGGTTGTTGACGTCACTGTTGTTTGCTTGTTTATTATATTTTTCATTTTCTGCTGTTTTGGGGGGTTTGGGTTTTTTCTTTTGTTTTTGTTTAAAGAAATGGCTGCATGATAAAGGTAATGTACAACTAATATAAAATGCATGTATGCCGCGTTTAATTGTAATTGTTGCAGTTGTGTAAGGAACTGAGCACACTTGCAGTTACAATTTTAAAGGGGCATGGTCACGATTTGGATCAAATTTTATTTTTCTGTGTTTATTATTTACAATGCTTTAGGAATGCATTTCTAATGATCAAATGAAGTTTAAGAGTCAGTCGTAAATATATAAGCAAGATACAGGGATCACACTTTTTGTCATGTAAACAAGGCTCGTGTCCTGTTTTTGTTTACATAGGTTCAATACACCAGTAAAAAAAATTTCAAACTTATTTATTTATCTTCTTATTCATTTTAAGCATAAATAAACAGTTCAAAGTGTTTTACCCATTCATTTTAGGTCTAAAACTGAAATTTTTACTTCAACATTCAAAATATAAACAAAAGCTTCGTTTACATAGCAAATAATTGTAAGCTCTGTAACTCACTTTTAACTCATCAAATGATACTTAAAAATGCCTTACTAAAGCATTGTAAACATTAAAATCGGAAAAATAATATTTGACCCAAATCGTGACCATGCCCTTTTAAGTATTGTGCAAGTAAACAGAGACGGTGGACCGTGATTTATATGAAGAGCGTTACAGGTGCTTGAGGACAGCCCCCCCTCACCCCAACCACACACACACTTTTGGATAAGATCCCTGGAGTTGTTGTTGAATATAGAAATATCTTAAAAAACAAATGCACAACAAATCCAATTTCTCTTTTTACAAATCTTAGCAACAACAACTGAAGAATGTGCGATTTTGTTATTAAGGCATTGAAGGGCATATAATATATGTGCCTGCTTTGCTTTATATATTCATTTGACATTAAAACACACAGATAGTAAATGTTGATGTTAAAAAACAATGTTTACATATCCCTACATTTCAAAATATTCGCAATAATAGCATTTAGTGGTTTCCTGAGAGAGAGAGAGAGAGAGAGAGAGAGAGAGAGAGAGAGAGAGAGAGAGAGAGAGAGAGAGAGAGAAAAAGAGAGAGAGAAAGAGAGAAAATAAGTAATATATAACATAACAATTGTATAGCGTATTTTTTTTCTTTCTTTTTTTTTCTTTGTTTAGAATCCCTGGCTCAAAGAAGAAGAAAATGCTTGATTGACATGTTATTTATTTTCAGAAGTCGTATATAGATATATAGATTAAATCTCCGCGCCTGATGATGACATAGGAAAACCAGCGTAAATTTTAACGTTTCCGGCTCACGATAACAGTGAGCTGATTTGAAAATCTTTTAATTGAAAAGGCTTCATTAAATAAATGTGTTAGTGTACTTGAAGTCTGCATTAACGGTGCTGCGTGAACGTTATGTTGCCAAGGTATTTACTACGGAACGTTTTACATCACAATGTTTGCGATTAGACAATCTTTCGCGAAGATGTTAACCCCATAGATCATATCGTGAATTTATTTTAGAATTATTGTTTATCTAAGCATTTGAAGGGGTTTATTTAGTTATACAAATTTAATTCCGTACTCCTACGCAAAAAAAAAATACCCCGGTATGTCTTTTGTAAAAAGAAGAAAAAGCAACAGAAAAAAATGTCCCAATTCAAGCTGATTTTTATTGTTCAAAATAGAAAAAAAAAAACATGTATAAAACTGGGAATGCGAACACAAGTTCGGAAACGTAGATCGCGCTCCTCCTATTTTCACTAAATATTTAATATATTTTGTAAAATATTGAACATTCTATTATAGAACTCTATAAGCCTATTATAAAACGTCAACGTACAAAAAAAAAGTTTACTGTGCGTTTCCATCTTTTATTCTTTGAATAAAACTGTGGACAAGTGAATATATTTGAGGAAGAGCAATTTTTTCCTTAAAATATAAAAGATATCTCATCTGTTTTCGTGTTCAATTTAGATGAAACAATCTGAAGAAAATATCAGGCTTCCATAGACACCCCCCCCCCCCAACGGAAATGTAAACAATGTAGCGCTTAACTGTTCATTTGAAAGTTTTAACATCTATATTAATTTGAAAGAACAAAGTACGCTTGTTACCTATATCGGCCTAGTAAATTTGCAAAAAATAAACCACGACATCATTAGCTATGAAGTGCTCATTCATTTTCTATACCTTTGGGTCTATCAAAATACGGTATTAAAATGGCGCCAAAAGTCACACATATACTACGTAGATTCCAAAACCTTACCATGTACCAATATTTTCTCTAAATATCGCAGTTTTTCGGAATTTGTTCACAGTTTTTACTATGGTCGCAACGAACGCGATTTATGAAACTTATAAATGTTTTTCAAAATACTATAATGTTTTGATTTATAACTATCCCGCCCATCGCGTTTGCTGCGGCCATCATTAAAAATCAAGTTTTGATTAATCCGGGGATCCGGAATACATCATAACGCGTATGTCGTTCTTTTTTCGAGAGTTTTATCGTCCTTATAGTTTTAAAAATTTATAAATATACAAATATTTCTGAAATTTTAATTTATCAACATACATTCTATTACAACAAGAACCTCGTTGCTATTGAAAATTTAATTTCTTTAATTTTTCGGAGCGGATCAATTAATTAACGTGAATGATAGTTTGATGATGGAACCAAAAAGATGATGATGGTGACACTGCATAGAAAAAAATCAGGATGCTTTAGTTGATGTTCATTTTAGTGAAGTCACTTAATTTGTTCATGCCGTCAGGGCGGAATGACTTCAGTCTATGCATCCAAAATTTTTCTTTATTTTTTCTCTCCGCATCTGTCCAGTCTGGGTTGTGATCAATAACCAAAACCATCATGTTTTCGGTTGTCCCGAAAATTTGACAATATTTTTCTTTATTGTTCGTGTCGTTGGTTATTTTTAGTGCTTTATATATATATATATATATATATATATATATATATATATATATATATATATATATATATATATATATATATATATATATATATATATATATATATACAGTGGGGCCTCAGATATCCGGACGCTTCAGTTTACGGACTATTTGATTTGGGAACAGATTTTGTATACGTTATTTTGTCTCATATATCCGGAATATCGCGTTCCGTATCTGGACGGTCTGTTTTTACCACAAAACACTGTTTAACTATAAATTTTGCTTCATTTAACCGGACGGTAAAATTTAATGATACTCCGATTAATACAATAGAAAGACTACGACTATCAATTGAGTTACACACCTTTTCACCTGCTAGACCCCATGAGTAGCTTGTATAAACACTCTGACTTCCCAAATAACTTTCAAATATTACCATTACAAACATTGCTGGTTATACAGGATAAGTCACGCCTCATTGCACGTGGCTTGGGTATCTTTACACTGTGCACCTGTCAAGTGCAATCACTTTTTAAAACACCCCTCTATTTAAAAGGAAGAATGTGCTTAATAAATCTACAAAGTTTTTCATAGCTTTGTGGTATTTATAATAAAAAAAGTTATTTTAAACGGAGTGTCTAAAGATTGCTTTTTTAGATTAAGTCAAAACCGGAAGTATAGGAAGAAAACAAAAAGAAAAGCATTTCAACTGATCGGAAGTGCATTGGTGAAAAATTGACGTGACTAGATATAGATTGTTAAAAACATAAGGTAAATAGGCACATTTCACACTTGGACACAATATATTTAGCTACATTTGGCAATTACTATAGTTTGGTTAATATTTCCTGATTAAATAACAATATACAGCAGGGTTCCTTGTATTAAAATCAGGTGGATTTCAAAGGACAACTCTAATTTGCTGCTATTAAGTACGAAAGAACGATTGGACTTGGGAACGAAAGACCCGGATAACTGAGGCTCATATATATATATATATATATATATATATATATATATATATATATATATATATATATATATATATATATATATACTAGCGGAAAAAAACTGCATTATCTAATATATGAAAAAACATTTAAAAATTACAATGAACAAATTTTATTTTTTGTAATACTGTTAACACATGTATTCGTAACAACATCTCATAACACATTAATGTCAACGTCGAATAACGTCAATTTCAGCACACTCGAAAGTCACTGTTATTTGAAATTGAATTAACAAAATTAATAACGCGTGTGACCACCATTCATTAATAAAAATCACCCCTCGATCTGCATCTACTGCTTAAAATATGCGACAAAAGGCTAAAGGGTGGACGGAAGTTTACATAAATTGCATCATACTTTGGGTAATCCCTTCCAAATATAGCACTGATACGAATATTCAAAAGGCGTTTATTTTGAATTCGAAAAGGGATACTATAAACAGTCAATTATAACTTTTGTTACACAAAGTTTATATAAACATGTTTACAAATGCATATATTTTGAAATATTGAAACAAACACACGGTGCAGGGAAATCTCATATACATATAGGTGACAACTTCCGTCCACCCTTTAGCCTTTTGTCACAAACTATTCACAAACTATTCCGGAAAGTCTTAAACTCGGGCGCCATTTTGAAAGAATTAATAAATGAGAAAAGTTCCGAATAAAATCTGATGAAACGTTTCACATGATTCTCGCACGCTTTGCTCGAAATGCTTTACACGCTTTGCCCGAAACGCTGCAAGTTTTGCCCGAAACGCTAAACGGTTTACACGATACGCTTTACGATTCACACGAACCGCTAAACGGTTTAAACGAAATAATTCTAGCACGAAACTCGCACGTTTTTTTTTTTGGTGTAGTACACGTTTCAGGGTCTGTAAGAACGCTGTGTTGAATATCCCCTATACATGTAAAGTCATGTCTAGATTAGTCAAGTTGTATTGCAGTTAGAATAGATTTTATCCGTGTCCGACTTTTTCGATTGGGTTCAAATCCAGAAACAGTTGGATTTTTTTAATACATATATCTTTTAATCGTATGAAAATGTACTGTATATAGATAAATTGAATTTGGCAGATAAAAGTCATTTAAACGCTTGTTAATGTAATAGTTTGCATGCGTGCTTAATTCTTTTTCAAAATTACTGTGTGGTTCTCCGTTATAAACTTGAATCGTAAACATTTTCTTTTGAACAAGGGATTTTAAAACAATGTACGCGTCAATGTAGAAAATTAATTTTTCCCCCTTTTTTATGAAATAACCGGGTATGCCGGTATGAATCGGTGATGAAGCAATAGGTTAATGAAAATACAAAAAATGTATGTACGGATAAATGTATTCCCCCTTTTTATCCAGATTAGGCGTTTATTTAGATACTATAGAAACATGGGATAATCATAATAACAAATCAGATGGTTTTGAAGAGCCAGGATCAGATTTATTCATGTAGTTCCAAAGAATGATATTTCAAAGATGCTGGACAGTAGAAATGAATTTGATATATGTTAAAATCAAAATACAGAATATATGGTCATCTTCTTAACTGTTTCTGTTGGTTGCCGTGTTTGATAGAAATGCGCGTAATATGTGTGTGTTTGCATTCATACGGAACATGCCGACTATGTAAATATAGTCGCCTAGTATACGTAATGTGTACTGTAATGACACTGTACATGTATGTCACATAAACGTATATACCTAATAATTAAATATTATGAAGTAAAAGATAAACAGGTATTGTATTACATAATTGAATTGAGTGTCAGGAAAATGGAGAAGAACAATGTTTCCTATACATGTGCCGGTAGATGTTTTGCATCCGCTGTTTTGATCGAACCGGGGTTTTTTTTGTCGGAATTTATCACTATGAAGACCCTATATAAGTCTAATATCAAAACAAAAGTTGATTATCAATTAATCAAGTAATTAAAAAATAATTTAGAATAGAACACATAGAAAAAACACAATAGCTACGTAAAAAATGATTAATCAATCTACAATTCTTCACGCAGTAAAGCAGTTATTACATTCAAATCTGATAACGTCAAGTTAACGTCATGACGTCGTGAGCGTTGTTTTCGTCATCAGACTTAGTAATTTTAGATAGTTGTATAAGGAGAATTGTTTGAGATATTGAAAAAACATAAACTGATTTAAAACAGGTAAATCCTAGATCTTATTCACTAATATCTTCATTTGATTTCGGAAATGGGCCGATTTTGGTGCAAAATGTACCTTGTTCTTTGCACATGTGAACCTTATTTCCATGTGGGATTAGCAAATGATATTGCGTTGTCTACATTTCCAGATAAAGTTTATTAATGCATAAATAAATGTTCTTCCCACTTTCATGTTAAAAACCTGTTTGCCAAGACCATTGTAACTACATATATTCCTGAAAGAAATAATCATAATACTCAATGTAAACTAATTAAAAGAGGTAATTTTCAGCTGCTTTTATGGTGACATTTTTGCATTCTTAGTTAATGGTTATCTGTACATGAGATGTCTTAGCCTTCATATCCTCTAACCAGCAAAGAACTTGCCCAACCAGTGCTCTAAGAGATATATGTACATGTATTTTAGAAAATGAGACCCCTCAGAATTAATTCTCATGAAAACGGATGCTGAACTACTTTCATTCAATGACATAATAAAAAATGCAAAAACAACTGACAATCATTTTTTTTCTTCTAAACACTGCAGATTGAATTCAGTGCATTTATCAGCGAACGCTTATAAAGCAACATACATAAACGGGTAAATCATCAGCGTACGCAGTTACTCAAACAAAATCAAAGCGATGTATTTGTGTAAAATCCAATGGAGATTTACATAAAACTCTCTTTAGGCTAAAGATGCCGGTGTCAGTTCAGGCACAATTTTAAAAAGATTACATAAGGGTCATTTGCAAAAGACATACAATTACCTTTAGAAAGTATATAAAGACTTTTTAAAATTACGATTTACCCGAGAGGTAAGACAACTACCTTTACAAAACATAGGATGATAAAAAATATTATTTGATTTTTAATTCATAACTGTATTAGTTAATCCTACATGTACTTAGTTCTGGTAGGAAATTCTACATAATTATCATGTACGAAATTATTTAATTACTTTCTAATTTTCTTATAAATGAAATAATCTCATAGATCAGATGAGTTATATGAATATAAAGTATTTTAGGGATTGTCTATCGATGATATATAATTGAATATCTTTAAACTGCGCCACCTAACACAGGTGCAAAAATATCACTACCTTCAATACCTGGCACAAAGTTAAAAATATAAAATATATGTTTGAACAATAAATAGATGTCAAGTTATATAACAGAATAGCAGAAAGCCAATTGAAACGAAGCTATAATGCTAAATGAATCATATGTGATAATCCTTTAGCCAATGATATTGCAAAAATTAATTACGTAAGGTCTTAGAAACAAGCATTCAGAGACCGTCAATCGTAAACGTGTTCATGTATTGGTGGTACTGGCATGTGCAGAGGATGACACATGCGTACAGAGGAAAAGGGGGTGTGTACAGAAAATAACAAATACATAGAAAAAAATTGTGTGCGAAAAATAAAAAATACGTAGGAAAAAATTATGTTTACAAAAAATAACAAAAACATAGAAAAAATAATAATAACAAGTAAATGTGAAGGAATGAATTTGTATGTACATAAAATAAACAGGGGGCACATTAAATAAAATAAATAATTCTTGCAGAAAAGAGTTGCTGTCAATACATACAAAGAAATATTTCCTTTAGAAGTAAATAGGATAAAGATAATTTTACATTGAGAATCTATCTTCAATCTAGTTTTTTTTTACATTGTGTCTTTCTTTTGAATGCAAAGTACAGAATTCTCACATATCCGACATTAATATGTCTTTCTACAGATTGCTATACACGTTCTCTGATGTTGTTTCAATGTAATCCTGTAAAGTTGAATACACCAAGGAATACTCCTCCTGTCAATGTGAATAGGAAAGTATTAACAACCGCACCGCACCGTCTTACTTGCATGAAATTTTACACTTATATCAGCTGTACCTGTACAAAATACCAGAGCATCTTTGAATGGACATTTTCTACACCTACTGTCAAATCATGTCAAGCCGACACCTCTTACTATAATGGCATTAAAGACTGAATATTTTTATAATCACATATTAAATTTTCAAATGGAAGAAATGTTTTTAAAACAAAAGTAAAAAGGTTTATTTTACCAAATTTTTTTTAAGAAGAAAATGGTGATATTTTGTATTATTAGACGGTATAAAACTTCACCAAATGCATATTAGCAATATTATCATATGTATACTCAGTATTAGTTTATATCGCTGTGTATGGTATAATTAGCACAGTGCCTACATTTTGTTCAAGCACATATAGTAGTACTGTAAAACTAACCTAATTAAGTAAATGTTTCATATATTATTAAAAGGAACTCGTTGGAAATAGGCTTTTGAGCTTTCATTTATTTATTAAATAGCATCCAGTGAAAAACTGAAAATAAAATATTTATTTTTATAAATATCAAAAACATTATACCTGTGTGGAACAGAACTCTGGTCTTCTTGTCTGTAGTAGTCGGACAGTTGTAAACACGTCAATGTTGTCGTCCATAGTGATTTGTTGTATTGAGTTGAATACAGCACAGAAGACCCCGCATAGTGAAGCACCATCCCTGTCATAAGGGAAAAAGATCCGGTATATAACTTATTGCAAACAAATAGCAACGTTTGTAAAATGCAAATGATAGTAAAATATACTTAGACATATAAAAATGCTACCCTTTGAACAATACAGTGCTTTCCTTTAATGGTTTCATAAGGGTATAAGGGAAGCGTACATTACAGAATAAATGCTTAATCCAAACATCTTTGTAATTTTATAAAGGGACGCAGCTGATAAATGCATTTGAAGGTGTATTAAAAAAGTAAATTTTTAAAAATGCCTATATTCATACACGGGCAAATTTTTTTTAACTTATATTACTGTTTTTGCATTGACAGTCAAAAAATTATAAGTAAAAATAAAAAAAACAACGAAAAGTCAAGCTTTAGTGTTTATTTAGTATCTTAAGAAACGTCTGTTTTAAAGGAAAATGCTATGTTTTAATTCTAATCAGGTATTTGTGTTAAATATTTTACTTTTCATATATCTATCTATCTATCTATCTATCTATCTATCTATCTATCTATCTATCTATCTATCTATCTATCTATATATCTATCTGTTCTATTTTCATTCTTGTACATTAAACAATATTTACAAGGTACCACGTACTTGCTGACAATAGTGATGGGGTTTTCTGTTGAAAGGTTCCGAGTATATGATACAATGCTTCGGAGAAACGATGTATCTGGAGGAGTTTCGGTTGATTTCAGTTGTCTTTTGGGTTCTACAATAACTACGGAAATGGGTGTCTCCTGAAAAGGGTTTCAAATACTTGGATGCGAGTTGTTAAAGAATTCAAATAATAAAAGAGATGCAAGTTATCATCTGTCAAATTAAGAATTAACAGATAAAGGGTTTAATTCGCTGTTACCATTACCTTTCCGAGTATGATGTTGACTGTAGTGACCTTGAAATCGGTATCACTCTCAGACTCATGATGTACAACAAATGGTGCCACGTCCTTGGAGGACGCTTGTCGTGGCATCCATGACCTTGACTGAAATGGAAATTTTGTTATTTACACCATTTACATCTAAATAATTACAAAATAAACAGAAAGTTAAAAGGTTCACGGTTAGTCATGTGGACAAATCATGTGAAGCACGAATCGTTTTTTAATGTTTATAATATTGCAGACCTCAAACCATAAGCTAGCGCGGTAATCATTGTGACGTCAAAAAATTAACCTCTCGACAAATTATGGCTGGATCCTGTATTAGAAAGTCTTAAAGAGGTTTTTTATTTCAAATTTACACACAATGCTTAACCACAATCAAAAACAAAAATGAAGGTCATGTGGATTTTTCGGCGCCACGGTTCACTGAACATAACCTTACTGCATTCAAAGTTCAACTTTTTATCGGAATGAACCATGGAACCATGGAACCAAATACACACTTAATCTAATTGAACTGAATTTGGAATAATTAAGAAAAAGTTCCGAATATCAACACCTTATTAACATTTTGACCTTTCTGCACTAATGAAATGCTGTTTTCGGGAATTAAAGATTCAGCGTGCATTAAAGTCAGTATCAATCATTTATTCACATTATAACAGACTTGTCAGAAAAAAAATTATAAATTCAGAAAAATAAAATTTAAAACAAAATGAGCCAATGATGTTAACATTTAGATATGGCATGAAATAAGCTTATTTTAGGCAAATATTGGAGTTAATGTTTTCATGACTTTTATTAAATATTTCCTCAATATTCCATAACATGTTAATAGAAATACAAAGAACACTGTCAGAATGTTTTTCGGATCAAAATAAAGATATCATTAAAGATATCCTAATGCACAAAATATAGGGAAGTCTGGTCTGCATTTAAAATAAAGAAGGTAAAGTTTCAGTACTCTTAAAATATTGAGATAACAAAAATGTTCATATTCTTTCTGAAAACCTCAAAACACACAATAAAGTTTCTTGTTAAACTCTTTGATTATGTATTTTTTCTATTCACTATTTTAATATACATACATGTAGTTTATTTGCCATTTTATAACATAAAAAATGAGTAGAATTGATGGATGATGCAGCATTTCCAGACTTCAGGTGACCCAAAATCTCTACTAATAACCAAAGGAACGGCCCTTTTTTAAAAAGTTCACACAGGATTTAATGGTTTTGCTTCCCTGTAGGTTCATAAAAGAAATAATTTTGGAAATATGAGCAAATGATAAATAATTTAATTTATTAATCAAGAAGTAATATGTATTCAGTCTCTGAATTTGAAAAAAAAAATCTTGATAACTATGCTGGATCTGTTAAGAGAAATACATGAACCTGTAGCATTAATTTATCTTGTTAAAATTACAGCTTTGTGTGTCTAGATATGCTTTCATTTGTCTGGTATATCTTTATATGAAATAACACAAATTATACAAGATATAGATCTTCTACTCAGGCAATGTTCTTTTACTTTACATTTTGGGGAATACTATTACAGTTTTTCGGTAAAGTAAGCTCAATTTAAATAAAAGACAGTTGAATTCTAAATGACTTAAAGACAGCTTATAGTTTGGATATTATGGTTTCTATACACACCAATATTTTACTTGATGGATAGATAAAGAAACTTATTTAAAATATGATTTCACTAAACAGATATCAACTTTTAATTATTTCATACAATAAAACGTTTTTTCTCTGTATTTTTCCCGTGAAATTGGAACATTATTTTTTTCTGAAAGCAAGGTATTTAAAAGCTTAACACTTGGTTAAAATTGATGTGTAATATTATTATGAGTAAATACATGCCAAAGATGGTCTGGTCAAGTTTTTAATTTTTTATTAAAAAAAAATATTCTAAAAACTAAAATTATTATTCATTTATATTTTTTAAATCTATGGATAAAATATAAAAAAAAATATAACAAGTAGCCACTTAAAACTCTTATAAAACAATGATATTATACAAATAAATTGAAGCCAAAATGCATAATTTTTAGAAAAATTGTGATTTTTCGAATTTGAACCGATCCCGATCAAAACTATTTTAAAATTAAAATTTTACAAACATACTCCAGTTTATTATGAGTAATTGATATACATAAATAGATCAGTAAATGAACAAACCATGTTGCAACCTTCACAGTTTTGCAAAATTGTAAAATATTACTACTTTATACGATTTTGCTCGAGATCAGTTTTATTACAACCGGGATAGGTTCGAATTTCAGATTTTACAATATTTCTTGAATATCAACATTTCGTTTCCAATTCTTGTTGAAATATGATTGTAAAGCAATTGTTTAATGCAAGGAACATTTGATTTGTAGTTTTTTCATCCACTACATATACTATACAAGAGGCCAAATGGCCTTAACGGTCACCTGAGTAGCATAACCCATACACAAACTTGTCAAGGAGTCTCATATATGCATATTTAGTTAAGTTTTATTTTGGAATAGAAAAATTTTTAATTTGTAATGACGACCACCTCCCTGCCTGAAATCTTTCAAAAAGGACTATTAAACCTATAATTTTAGCGAAAAACTTAAAAGATCATAAAAGAGTGCATGACCTGATATTGAAAAGGTGCAAGACTCTGATAGAAAATAATTTAATAATAATAACAAGGTGGCTATTATTCATGTTTTATCTAAAACAACCTCCCATCCCCCATCCCCCCGGGGCAGACAGAAACTCTCCCTATGGGCATTTAAACAAACGAAAAAAACCCAGCTTTATCTATAAAAGCCATCATGAGTTACTCACTTCTCCTGTTCCAGTTTTTGAATATTCAACATTCGTTGAGAATCACCATCTGGCATATATACCAAAATCATTTTACCTTTATATATCAGTGATTTTAGTTAGTCAATTATTACTTTGCTATTAACATAAACAAGGAACAAGAATATATATGGTTTAGGGGTGGGGATATTAACCGTTTTCAAGATATTCAGGCACTACCTGTTTGAGAGGGGTCAGGACCACCCCAAGGGCCCATGACCTACATACCATATGATGCCCCTTGACACAAGGAACAAGAATATATATAGTTTAGGGGTGGGGATCTCAACCGTTTTCAAGTTATTTGTGCACTTCCTGTTTGAGGGGGGTCAGGACCATCCCCGGGGCCCATGACCTACATACAATATGATGCCCCTTGACACAAGGAACAAGAATATATATGGTTTAGGGGTGGGGATATCAACCGTTTTCAAGATATTTGGGCACTACCTGTTTGAGGGGGGTCAGGACCATCCCTGGGGGCCATGACCTACATACCATATGAAGCCCCTTTGACACAAGGAACAAGAATATATATGGTTTAGGGGTGGGGATATTAACCGTTTTCAAGATATTTGGGCACTACCTGTTTGAGGGGGGTCAGGACCATCCCTGGGGCCCATGACCTACATACCATATGATGCCCCTTGACACAAGGAACAAGAATATATATGGTTTAGGGGTGGGGATATCAACCATTTTCAAGATATTTGGGCACTACCTGTTTGAGGGGGGTCAGGACCATCCCTGGGGCCCATGACCTACATACCATATGAAGCCCCCTGACACAAGGAACAAGAATATATATGGTTTAGGGGTGGGGATCTCAACCGTTTTCAAGATATTTGTGCACTTCCTGTTTGAGGGGGGGTCAGGACCATCCCCAGGGCCCATGACCTACATACCATATGATGCCCCTTGACACATGGAACAAGAATATATATGGTTTAGGGGCGGGGTTCTTAACCGTTTTCAAGATATTTGGGCTCTTCCTGTTTGAGGGGGGTCAGGAACCACCCCTGAGGCCCATGACCTACATACCATTTGATGGCCCTTAACACAAGGAACAAGAATATATATGGTTTAGGGGTGTGGATTTTAACTGTTTTCAAGATATTTGGGCCCTTCCTGTGCCATATTGGCCCCACCCTAGTGCCTAAACACCTGTCCCAGGGGTCATAAATTTCACAATTTAGGTAGAAGACTTCATGTACATCATATCCAGGCCTTTAGTTTTTCACAAATATATATGGGAGTAAAGAAGAAGATTTTCTAAAATTTGATACATTTTTACTATATGGCCATTTTGGCCCCACCCTTGAGCCTGAACCCCTGACCCAGGGACCATAAATTTCACAATTTTGGTAGAGGGCTTCATGGACATCATTTCCATGCATTTAGTTTTAAACAAATATTTATGGGAGTAGAGAAGAAGATTTTCTAAGATTTAATACATTTTTACTATATGGCCATATTGGCCCCACCCTAGAGCCTGAACCCCTGACCCAGAGACCATAAATTTCACAATTTTGGTAGAGGGCTTCATGGACATCATAACCATGCATTTAGTTTTTAACAAATATCTATGGGAGTAGAGAAGAAGATTTTCTTAGATTTAATACATTTTTACTATATGACCATATTGGCCCCACCCTAGAGCCTGAACCCCTGACCCAGGGGCCATGAGTTTCACAATTTTGGTAGAGGGCTTAATGGACATCATATCCATGCATTTAGTTTTTAACAAATATCTATGGGAGTAGAGAAGAAGATTTTCTAAGATTTAATACATTTTTACTATATGGCCATATTGGCCCCACCCTAGAGCCTGAACCCCTGACCCAGGGGCCATGAATTTCACAATTTTGGTAGAGAGCTTCATGGACATCATAACTATGTATTTAGTTTTTAACAAATATCTATGGGAGTAGAGAAGAAGATTTTCTTAGATTTAATACATTTTTACTATATGGCCATATTGGCCCCACCCTAGAGCCTGAACCCCTGACCCAGGGGCCATGAATTTCACAATTTTGGTAGAGGGCTTCATGGACATCATAACCATGCAATCAGTTTTTTCCTTGCATGTGTGGGAGTAGAGAAGAAGATTTTTGAAAATTTGGCTGTTTTTTGCATATTTGGCCCCACCTGTGGCACCCTGGTGGTGGTAGAGCCACCAATTTCTCAATTTACATTCCTCTTACCATAAAGATGCTTCACACCAAAAATGGGAACAATTGGCCTTGTAGTTTTTAAGAAGAAGTTAAAAATGTAAATTGTTAACGCACGACGCACGACGCACGACGACGGACGAAAACAGATAGCAATAGGTCACCTGAGTTTACTCAGGTGACCTAAAAACATATGTACAATTCTTGATTTTTATTTTCATAAATATTTTTTTCAAAAATATTATAATTATCATTTGGTTGTCTTTGGCATGAATTTATAGATTTTTGTATTGTGCATTAATTGATACATAATTGTAAGCTCTAAAATAAACTGTTTGCATCCAAAACGATGTTTCCGGTTTCTGTCAAAAATACAAAAAAATCATATAAAATAATTGTAAGCCGATACGGTCTCATTCTTGTAAAATACTATTTCAAAAATGATTTTTGATCAATCCATCAAATGTGTTGAGCCACCTTAAAGGTGAATTTAAATGTTGTTTAGAGATTAGGCACCCTTGAGCTTCAATAAAGCCACCTTAAAGCAGTATACCTTCAAGTTGGCTATAAAGATCATCTTTATTTAACCTTTAAGCACCTTTAAGGCGAAATTTATAATAGTCGTTCATCCTGCGATGGCTAATTGATTCAAGATTGACATTAGCTATACATTACATTAAACAAGTTTTTAAAAGCTGAAGAAATGGGTATGATGAATACAAGCTGTCGTACAGAATCGCACAAATTTTTGTCCTTTTTCATCAATTTTTGTATGAATTACATTTGATTGTCGTATAATATAGTGAAAAAATGGCGTAAAAATAAAAAGTTTTTTTTTTTTTTTAAACAATGACTATTATATTGAAATATAGTGAAATAACAAACTTAAAAGGCAACGAATGACTACTAAATATAAATTGTCCAAGTTATTCAGTTTAACATCAAATTATTCAATATTACTTTCTTAGCTTTTCCTATCTTCTACTATTGATCTATTTGTAGTGTTTATTTATAGTCTGGTTTTTTAGTTTCGTTTTACTACAATAAAATAACATTAATTAAAAGGTGATACATAACCAATGATTTTGTGTCTTTATAATGAACAAGGCATTGAGGATATACAACTATATTATGGATCTAAAGGTGGTCAGTTATTTTATATATATATATATATATATATATATATATATATATATATATATATATATAATATATTAATTCAAATTCATGCTCTTTGACATTCAATTGAATAAATAACGGTATACTTCGATTATTGAATTAAAATTCGGGAACTTATCTGATGATAACCCAAAATATACTGTGCAATACCAAAAGACGAAACGATTAACCCACCGAGTCTATTTCATGCAATGGATTCATACAGACAACTGTATCAGAGTCATGATCTATGAGCAGGCGCAGGAAGTCCACAGCGTCCTCTGGTGTCGGGTAATGCGTCACTATAAACGCTCTATCATTCAGGTAAGACTAAAAAGAAGATCGAAATCGATATTTAGCAAAGACGATTTGTTAAAGTTTTGTCTAATATATTTGCATCCTCTGGGTATTTGATAATATATTTTATTTAACAGCCGATTATAACATTATTTACTATAAAATGTAGAAGGTTGTAAAGCAAAATACAACGGGATTTATAATGTCATTTTAGTATGTGGATGTAAAAGGGCACACATAAGTATTTGATCAAAATGTTCTATAAGACTTTAACATTAATGAAATGAACATTAAAAAATGAAAACATAAACAACACTCTCTTGGTATGATTCTCAGATTTTAAATCTTAAGCTTACTTTTGGGGGTTTTAGGGGGTTTTTGTTGGGGGGGGGGGATAAAGATCAGAGACTATAAAACCACTTATACCAATTTTGACCCGCTATTTTAAGTTGATACATGTAAGTATATCTGATATGCTCGTAAATGTACCCACTTGGTCCAACAACGAAGATATTTTATTTATAAATATAAGATGTACTCACTGAAGCATGTATTGCATTGATGAAATTGCCTCGTTTTGCAACAGCTGATGTTAGATACAATAAGTATTTATCCACTAAAAGAAAAAACAAAATCAAGTTGTTTTGTCATATAAACATATAAAAAAGGTTTGTTTACCAATCCTTCGGGATTAGTCATAAACTTATGAAAAATTAATTACACAGTTTTTCTTTAAACATCATTTTCCTTCATCCGCCATTACATAACCAATGTCTTAAGTACAATATCTAGGCCTTCTATTTCTCAGACAAATCATTACGTTCAGGGTAGCTAAGCTTTTTAAATAAAGCATCTGAGGTTTATTTACACTTACACGTTATCTTTTACTGGTACATGTATGCTTTTATGCACAGCTTTTCGACAACCAGGACAACAATTGACGAACTGTGATTAAAAAAATGATTTTTTATTTCAAAAAAGTAGCTTGTACTCACATGGTAAAACGATATTTTCTCTTTTCTTTCCCAACTGCTGAATCGAGTTCTTGTAATCAGCACTTGTGTATTCTGGTCTAGTTTTTATTAATCTCTACAAATAAATAAAACACAACAAACAGCCTCGAAATGCTTATGAATCAATTTACGCGTGAACATATAGACATTACAATGAGGAGATAACAACTAATTTTTATTTGCTATATTACAACTAATTTTTATTTGCCATATTTATCTGTTACCTCAAACTCCTTTCTGATGCCTGTTTGATTAGCAGGGTGATCTCCTCTCATACTTGTTACTTTCTTTGTAAAGTCAGGAAGACGTTGTGGTTCAAGAGAAGCTTTGAATTTCTCGTTTAACGCCAGAAATATCGTCATGTACTGTTCCTATAAAAAGTTAGTTTGCAAAAATATTGTAATTCTATTAAAAGTATTCAAACAACTTTGAAGGATTTTAATTCTAATGATTGTCATGGTGGTTTTGAAAACAGCATAAACTGCGATAACTGTATCCATTGATTGAAACTTTTATTGACTTACATAAGTTTGGACCATGTTCATTCTGTTTGTCCTCATGATCTTGACGTACTCCGCTACATTGATTTTACCAGACGCTTTACCAGCCTTGTATAAAGCATCCAGAGCAATGTATGTTCCTGTACGACCTATCCCGGCGCTACAATTGCATATCACTCTTAGTGGAGGAAAAAGCATCATACTCAATACAATTTTGTAAGATAAATTTTTGGGATTATATCGGTACAATCAAAGTAATTTTGAATCTATTTACCTCGAAAGGTCCATTGTTCTTTTATCCTTTGGGAGAAAATTATATTGGTAAACTGGTATTTATATCTTTTTCTACTGTTAATTTAAGTCGTTTTTTTTAGAATATCAATCTAATGCTAAACTGATTTGAACAATGCTTTAGAGTTGTGGTTTTATACAAAACGGGAAGTAGTGATATTATTTAGATTGTTTTATGTACAGTAAGCGACATCGATGCATTTATAAATGGTTTTTATTGCATACTTAGTAATAAATACACTATTTTTGCATATGCAAAACAGCTAACTTTATGATTACCGATTCAGTCTCAAGGGCTTATACGGATTCTGCAGGGCTGATATTAATCTGCAGGGCCGATACGCTGATACGTATCGACCCTTCTATGAATTTCTCTGATTTCTCCAGTTCATAGAAATTTAGGGCAACCATTCATACGTCACAAATCAACCTCTAATGTAATTCACGCGTTATTGCGTGTTTATTGACTTTTTGCTTAAAAATTCTTAGATATCTCATTATTATACGAATGTAATAAATATAATAATTCATACCATTTTCCATATTTCACCCTGTATCAGCCCTCAACCAATAGCAGCCTTCGGGTCTTCGGCTATCTCGCTGATATTGGTGTCTCAAACTGATACAGTATGTAATATGGAAAACAGATATGTATTATTCACTTTTTATCACATGTTTATCTCAATATACGGTGGATATCACTCATGGGATAAATTTTTGATATTCCACTGTGTGTTCTTACGCTACGTGACGTCATAATTAAACATTAAACGTAGCTTTAGGCAGATTATTGACGTAGAATGAAAAAGAAACAAAATAATTCAGTTGAAAAGTGTGGAGTTATAAATGTGTAGCATTTAATGCTGTTTCAATATTTTTATAAATTGATAAAAAAATATAAAAGAAAATGAAATGTTTGCTTGTTTTTCTTCAGGAAACTTTTTTCCATGCGTAAAGTTGTTGACGTCTTGTAGTGAATGTGTTGTGCGGCTCACAATTACATGTATAATGTTTACAGACAGATTGTGGTTTAACAAAAAAATTGAAGTTTAACTTGTGGAAAACATGTGATAAAAAGAATCTCTCATGATTTGTGATGTTTTATGCTTTTTATCCAACTCGTTGTGTGTTTTCTATCCCCTCGCCAAGGCTCAGGGATAGAAAACACACGACTCGTTGGATAAAAATCATACATCTCATGATTTGCGATGGTATATGATTTTTATCCAACAAGTTGTGTGTTTTCTATCTCCTCGCCAAGGCTCGGGAATAGAAAACACACAACTTGTTGGATTAAAAATCAAGGCTCGGGAATAGAAAAGACACAACTTGTTGGATAAAAATCATATACCATCGCAAATCATGAGAGATCCTATATATACCTGCAGTGTACAAGTATTGGTGATTTAATCTTGTTGTTTCTTGTTCTCATCACGTGACTATGAAAAACAACCAGACGGAGAGGATTGGGCGTCCCGTGATCAGGCCACGTGGTGTAGTGGTATTGGATAACAACACGTGACTTTTTTTGCTAATGATTAAAAAACAAAACATACATTCAGATCGTAAGATATTTAAATCTTTTGTTCAAAGTATCTTTGTATGATGTATTAAAAAAATGCTTAAATCTTGAGAAAAAGTTGAAAAAAGAAAACTAAAATACATTTCATTCATTTGTTTACGAATGAAACATTATTTAAGATAAGGTAAAATCATTATGCATATTTGTTTTTATTATCAGACAAATATAATTTTACCTCTTTGTGAGAAACTGAAAGATTTCTTATGACGTAAAAAGCGTATTGTTTTTCCTCCACATTCTTGATGGCGATATTTTCATACAGTCTTGCTTCCATATTTTCTGGCCAGTATTGAGTACATTTCACCTGATTGTAAAATGTGCATTTATGTTTAATCTAAAACTTGTTCTCAATATATATTTTAGATTTATAAAGAGACGTGGTTTCGCAATTGATTAATCTATTCAGCGAAAATTTCAAAAAGACATTTTCAGTCTTCATGGAAAACGCTTCAATCTATTCTTGTTTACTTTATGTGTTATATACTTGAACTTACCTTCACTCCCTCTTTCAAGTTGGTCAACATCACAATTTGTGTAACTTTTTCTTGCCATATCATTGTCCAGAAATCGTTAAGAGTGTTCTGTTTCGGACCTACAAAGCCCAAATGTTGAATGCATTTATTGTTTAGTTAACATGTGCTCTAAGGCAAAAACCAGTACTCAGGGTCGTAGATAAATAAGAATGCAATAGCAATACCTTGTGATGCAATATACACTTTTTCTTCATCCAATCCCTTTAAAAATATATCATAAAATATATGATATAAAACATACGTACCGGAATTTTTTTTACAAACTGTTTTTAGCAATGAATGATGGAAATGCATTTACTCACGTTGATGTAGTTTGCATTGATGTAGTCAGCAGATGCGTCATCGGTTCCTTTCAGAATGACCCGAGAGTGATCATCTGTAATGAACGTTTAGACATTAGGGTTTCAACAATAGCAGTATATTTATAGATTAATATTTTTGCAATATTTCTTGTTTTTCTATATTTATTTATTGAAAAAAAATAATATTATCATCAAGGCATAAACGTATGTACAGCAATGCCCAGATAACAGAAACCCAATATATGTAGACATATAAAACTATAATTTGTTTATTTTATATGATTTTTTAACTTACACAATCTCTTAAGAAAAGTTATACTTACACGGAAAAGTAGTTTTGAATCTATTTTTTACAACATTTTCCTGACGTTTTCCAACTTCACAGGGGTGTTGTTCTCCATAAGGTAACATCTGATGAGTAAACATAGTCAACAAATTTATTCTAATATTATTTTTAAAAAAGATAACTTGTCAGTTAAACAGAAATGTTAACATGTAATTATATCATGTTTCAAATACTTGCAGCATATTCTCTTTTGAATCCATCCTCCTCGTTTTCTTTTTTTTCCATGATTGCATTTTCAAGCTCACTAATCGGAACATCAGAAATTGTTTCTTCGTTTAAATACAAGTCCCCATATGGATTCTCAATGCCTTCTTCGTCATCGTCGTCATCTTTGACGTCATAAGTTTTTGCCGCAGATAGGTCTGATGACGTTTTATTGTCATCTGACTTTGTAGCAGATTTACTCATGGATTTCATATTTGCATATGTATTAGCAAATCCGGGATTTTCACCTCCGTTGTTCACTGATTAAAAATAGCTTTATTAGAGAGTAGCAATCATAATGATTTGTTTATAAATGTGTCAAAAGATGTATGGTTCAGGCTGTCTGCTTAATATGGTGCACTCAAATCATTAAATTAATTGTAAAGATTTCCAAACTGCTGTCCTTCTTTTGTTCATAAATCTTATTATTATCATCTGATGTCAAACCTGTATGGTTTCTATGCTATTGATAAATGGTATTTTTTTCTTTTATTTGGATTAAATATCAACATGCTTACAATAAACAAACTAAGACTTACAATGTGTATTTTCTTCCATCCCTGGGATATGCCTTGAAGTTTGTGGTATTTCATTCTTAGTGTTCAATCTTCTCCGTCTTAAAATAACATAAAACAAGTACATGTACAATTCTTCTGAGAATGTTCTTCAATGTTATATAATACTGTGGAGTCATTAATCCTCGTGGGGGTCACTTTTCGTAGATTTCAAAAAAAAAAATTACAGGTTCTTGGGGACGTAATTTCGTATATTCTGATATACCTACAAAAGGAAATATGACTTTAGAACTCTAATTTATTAATTCGTGGAGGATTTTATTTCGTGGATAAGAGATACCCACGAATTCAACGAAAATTGAGCCACCACGAAATCTAATGTTTCCACAGTAAGTTATAAAGAAAACAAAGTAAAAAAAAATATCGATTACTTATGGATATAACGTTTTAGCTTTAATTGATGATTTGCTTTGTTACCTTATTAATATGACGACTAAGACAACGACAACAATAGCGAGGATTAATACGACGACAACAGCAGCGATAGAAGAGTTGTCGCCTTCTGGATTCTTTGCTGTACCAATCTGTATGAACAAGTTACATCACGAGGTAATAGTGAAGAAATTATATCTTATTATAGACATATGTAATAATCGTTCATTTTATTGCAATTTTTGTTAATCATACGGATTATTAAACATGTCATTTATTGAAACAAAACGATGAAAATTGAAATAGAAAAAAATGAAATACAAGTTTACAGGTCATTTTAATAAGACTACATTCAAAGTTTCCTTATCAAAATAGCATTATTGTTTCTGTCTTTAATTTCTTAGTGTCTCATTAAAAAATGGAAAGAAGAAATGAAATAAAAAAAATTAATTGGAGTTTAGTTGAATATATTGTTTTGTCTAGAGGAAAGATGAGGTGGTTACTTCGAACAAAATACCTTTTATGAAAGTAAGCTAAATTAAGTATATCATTTTGTGGGATTTCTTGAGAGACTATTTCATATATAAGTATATGTAGCTTACATGAATTTGATATCTTGTCACGTTCAAAATGTGAAAGACAGACTGTGATAATTGCTCTACAAAACATATTTTATTGAATTGTCATTTTATTTTTTTAAAAAAGGAAGTAGCAGTATTTGAGAAAAAAACATAAATATTTCTTGAAAACATAACATGTTATACAAGCATTTATTAGGATAAATATAACATAGTGTAATAAGAGGCCCATGAGCCACATCGCTCATCTGAGCAACAACAGTCATGATAAAATGCGCTTAATGGAGTCATAGTACAACATATCTGGAAAATGTAGTACAATACATGTACTGGATATTCTTTTGTTTATAATCAAGTCCCTTTTCTAACAGGATGATTCTATAGTCATGATGAACATTGCAAGTCTCCAAAAAGAGCCTGAACAATTGTTTATATATGGGATATTACCCTACATCAAACTCTGAACCCCTTGTGAGGCCCAAGAATCTACCAGGGGCTATAGTCTAATCAATTTAAAAGAATCAGCAATATGTCAAAATACTTGTATATAATTTAACCCATATATTATAACATTTCAGTTTTTGTGAATAATTAAAATGTTTTCCTTTGTAAAATTGGATCCCCAATGTGACCCCACCTTATTCCTCAGGATTTTTATTTTAACGAATTTAAATCTACACTATCTGACGTTGCTTTCACTTAAGTTACAGCTATTCTATGCAATTTATTTTTTAGCAGAGGATTTTTCTCTATATATTCATACGTAAAAATAACCCCCACCTCCTGTTGTGACCCCGCCCTACCCCTGGGAACATGATTTTAACAAGCTTGAATCTACTCTACATAAGGATGCTTCCACACAAGTGTAAGCTTTTCTGGTCAATTAGTTTCTGAGAAGAAGATTTTTAAAATTTAATCTATATACTTTAGACGTATTTTTTTCCACGGGGTCATAATTCCGCGGAGTCACAATATCAATTTAATCGGCCGGTAAAACTTTACGCGGATTCTTTGAATGAACAAAAAAAATCATTTGAATAATCATTATTAAATTTAGTTCTGGGCGATTTTCATTACCTAGAATTTGTCCAACTTTGGACTTAAATTGTAAGAACTGTTCACAGTGAACAGTAATTATCGGTATACGTTCGGTCGGTAGTCATTAGTCATAACGTCTTGATTTACCCATATATTCCTATGTAAAAAATTGACCTCCATTGTGGCCCCACCCTACCCCTGGGGATCAAACTTAGAACAAACTTGAACCTCTTTTACCTAAGGATGCTTTGGTTGAAAACGACCTAGTGGTTCTGGAGAAGAAATAGAAAATGTAAAACGTATACAGACAGACAGACAGACAGACAGACAGGCGGACGCCGGACAAAAAGTGATCAGAAAAGCTCACTTGAGCTTCCAGCTCAGGTGAGCTAAAAAAATATATGTGTGTTTCTTGAATGAAGTCATAAGGAAGTTTGTCGCTACAAAACCGCTTTATAATTATAAGGGTGAGGCCCCCTATTCATGCTACGCTGTCTTCAAATACTGTAGAAGCACATATCTTCGTTGGGTTAAAATTACGTTGTTTTTAAATCAAATACAATTTCGTTGGCATTTAATTTCGTCATATCGTGATTCCTTATATGTATCGCGTATCTGCATTTATTGATACTTGGGTTAAAAATTCGTCACGGATTTAATTTCGTTGATTTATACTGCCAACGAGAAAATCGAAATTAAATCCTCAACGAATACTTCTGCTTCTACAGTATCTATGTTACAATGAACACAGTAAGCAGAAACTCATTTTAAGCGAAAACTATCACTTTTATTATCTACTATTACTTTTATTATCTACTATTACTTTTATTATCTACTATTACTTTTAATTATTTACTATTACTTTTACTATCTACTATTACTTTTATTATTTACTATTACTTTTATTATCTACTATTACTTTTATTTTTTACTATTACTTTCACGTAACAGAACGGAATAAGTTATCTAAATCCATGGTTACAGAATGGTACGGGGATTTTTAATGTTATACAATCACATCTGCGCGAAACACAGACTGGGGTAAATCGTGTAGAGACAATGTGCTTTTTTCAAGACACCGAGAGGAAGAAATCATGGCTTTAGACAATGACATCGGTCCAATCTGGCGATAGGGAGGGATGAGGTGTCCGGCGGCAAATCAGAAGTTAAAATGTACAATGTACTTGGATTCATTATGTATCGCTTTTTACGATAAGGCGTCCGATAATACAATAAGCGCAATTCACTTGTGAAAACAGCACTCACATGTATTCGACAACATACCGCTTCTTGTTAGAGAATTCAATAATTAAAACAATTCTTGTAATAGAGCTTTATTTCTTTCATTGTATGTTCCTTTCTTATTTTGTAAAAGTTATGATATCAGATGTTCGTGCAATTCGGGAATGCGGACAGCAATCAACTGTTACTTTTAATCGGATTATATACATATATAACGGCAGAGAAACGTTCAAATAGTTATAGCGACAAAATTCTTTAGTTACTTCACATTAGATTTGAGCATTACAAAACATAAGTCGTATTTCATAGATTTTAAATCGAAAATACATTTATTAACTAGATGCTGTCATTAGACAGTAATACATGTACCCGTACCAAGTGTTTGCCCCTAAATAACACTATTTTGTACCTGTTTTAGCAAAAATGAAGGCCACATGCACATAATACACATGCTCGGCCCTTTATGTACAATTTGTGGTTTAACTGTTTGCATGTGAATTTTAAGTTAATCAATAATGTTTTGATTTCATGTCATAAAAAGAATGGTCTATATAATCATTACAAACAAAATTATATTATGTCTCCTCCTCTCGGCGGTTGCCGGCTTAATTTAGACTTGCTTCTAGGTGCCAACATCATCGTGTGCAGGGATTTAGAGAAGGGATGGAAGTGAGGGGTCCAGACCCTTCCCCCTTGAAAAAATCATTTATATTAATACATGTAGTAAAATTACCAAAAAACTTGTCGGACCCCAATCCCCCCAACCCCTGCAAACACAATTACTTGTATTACTTTGCCCCCCCCCCCTACACACACAATCCTCATGGATGAATAAACATCAGAATATTTTGATAACAACGAAAACCTGTACAAGTAGTTCAGTGCATTATAATCAAAATTTTTTCAGTGACGTTTTATATTTTTAGATGTTTAAAATATTTGGCAAAAAAATAAGTTTTTTAATTTTTTGGAATCTTAAGTAAAAAATAGAAAAGCCCCAGCAGCATTTGAACTCCCTACAAACACGAAATAACCGATCTAACCCATTGCACTTCACTGATAGGTAACATTTTTGGGGGGAAAATATTACATTTATACTTTTTTGTTTATTTCAATAGAGAGTACATCACAATATACAGGTGTTCTGTACCACCTTAAAGCTGAAATGTGTGCTTAACATAGTTATTTACGTAATACAACAGTGCAAAAGATTTTAAAGAATGAAGTAATGAAAATACATGCATGTTACAAGTTACAGGTCGCATTAGCGAGTACTAGTTTTACCCAGATCTTTGGTTAGATTGGTTTCACGTGGTGTACATAACGGTATGTGTTTTCCATAGGCAGAATAGTATTAATTAACATGCACATGCACAAACGTCTCTTTTGTGATGATCAGCTAATGAATGGATTCATATTGTGATCTAATTGGATTATCATTATGATGTTGACAAATATTGGTAAGCATAATACATGTAGTACTCGCACCCTATTATGAGACATCGGTATACATAAGTATTACTTTCACTTTCTAAATAAGTGATCTCCCTTTGCCAGAATACTTTATCATCATCTTTTAATATCTAAATAAGCTCATCATTGTTACTTTTCCTATCGCATTTGTACAGTTTATGTCATTTTCATTGCAAAAGTTATTTTTTCATTTGTCAGACTTAACACTATTAAGTTGACCCCATATTAACCCTGTGACATTTTTGTATTAAATTTGTGTAATACATGTCAATAAGTGTAGAGACTTATCATGTCTAAATGAGTTTAACTTAATAGGGAGAAAGGGGTCTATTTTTCTTAATGTATTATGATTCATCAAATAAAATGTAGGCCATGACCCTATGGGATTGTTCTGACCCAATAAACAGGAAAATACCAGATATCTTGAAAACTGTTGAGATCCCCACCACTAAACCAACTATATTATTGTTTCTAATATCATTATGATGCATCAAATGGTGTTAAGTACATGACCCCCAGGAGTTGTCTTTAAACCACCCCCCCCCTTTCTGAAATAGGAAATGATGATATACTTTGATAATTTTTAACTTTTGAGACCCCCCATTCCTAAACAACATTTATTATTGCTCTTTGTGCGCATCAAATAGTATATAGGTTATGCTCCCTTGGAGATACCCTTACTTTCCAGAACTGGACATAATAAAGTATTTTATCTTACTCTGAGTTATTCATATGTAGTGTTTGATCCATGTGGGTAATACATAGCCTAATGATGACCCTGCTTTGTTTAGGATTATAATTGCCCCGAATATATATAACATTTTGTTTATCTTATCATTAAATATTAAAAAGCAATTTCCAAAACCTTAATGTGCATCTAGAGAAAAATACCAATCAAGAAATAATTTAAAATGTGCTACTGTACACATGTAAGAATGTAAGAAGACTCTGAATCTGATGGGGGGTGTGGAGGATAAACATTTGATTTTAATCGTTTATTGTTATTAATTTTAACTTAAAAATTAGGGAGAAAATAAGACTTCTGATGATATCTCAATAGATAATTTGTCAATTACGCAAGGTGTAATGTGATTTTTTTTTAAAAGAAAAACACTTTACCAGTTTATAAAACTTTTTAGACCCCAAATTATATTTTAATATTAAAAGATCATTCGACAATTAAGAAAATTGTAAATGTAAGGGTTTGTTTAATTTTAAGCAAAAATAAATTCAAGGTTTTTTTATTCTAAGAGAAAAAACCGTCATTTTATTTAAAGTCTAAGGAAGGAAACGTACATGTGTGGATCTACAAAATTGTTCCAGGGAAGGGGGGGGGGAAGTTTTTTTAGTTTGCAAGGGGAGGGGGGGGGGGCGAGGCATAAAACAAACAAACGACATTTTTCAGCCACCAAATGACACCCAGGGCAAAATTGAAATTTCCGAAACCTTATTGCGCATATATAGGATAACCCAAAACATGTTCCAAAAGATGATTTGTCTATTGTTGAAAATGTAGGAGGAGTTCGAGGAAGAAGGTTTTTTTGTGAAAAAAACCCAATTTTTTTAACCAATTATTCGACCCCCAGTACTACCAGAGAATTTTTGTAACCTTTTTACAAAACAAAATGATACCCCAAAATCAAGAGTTCAGTTTGCTTGTTTATAAGATGTAAGAGCAGTTTGAGAAAGTAAAACGTGACAGACGGACGGACGGAACAGGGTCACAACAATATATCCGAACTTTCTTTAGACAGTGTGGGTATAATTATGAAACATGGTGAATTGGATCAAATGACTGAATTAATGTTATTTATACAAATGTGTAGTGGAACCAAGAGTTATCTCTCTTGATATATTTATTCTATATAGGCGGAGAGTTATTCCTCTTTATGTGGAACTCTTCTTTGTTTAGTTTTTCATGCTGTGTACGTGCGGTCCCGCCGCAGTGCTACACATTTCAATTCTTACCATATTCCATGTTTCATCCTTGTCCCCTCAAATTGTAAGTATCATATGCATTTAAATATATAAAATGTTCTTTTTATATGTTGGTTTTGTCATGGCATGTTTATAAAAGCAGTTAAAAGCACCCACGTAATGATTGTTGATGCAGTAGGTTGTAGACGCCATATTTTCTCGTGTTTACACATCTTGAAGTTAAACATAGGATACCTTTATCATATAATATGATATAATGTTATTATTCTGGTCATTAATTAAGTACGCTTCACACCTATAAAGTGTAAATTCTATGTTTAATTTTTCAAATACATTTTCCTACTGTTTACCTACATTCCATAATTTCCCTCGGACTACTGTTTCAGTAATGGGTGCACATTTTTGGAATTTGTGTATTTTGATTATTGTCAATTTATTTCTTATGACAACTATGATATATATGTATTATTGTGTGAATTGTTAAAATGTCAGTTTGCATATTTATACCATGTATTTATAAATTGTTTATAATTTGTTTCAGCACTTTACCACACATCAGATCTCTACATTCAATAAAGTTCACATATTGAATAGGCCTGTTGGTTATACTTGCTGTTTTTCAAACAGTACAAAATGTGTTGATGACAAGTGATTTACCAGTTCACATGTTCCCGTTGTGGCGCTACACGTGCCATTATTGGCACAAATTGTTCGGCACGTTTCGTTACAGTTGTATCCAAAGGATCCCCACTTACAACCTGATTATAAATTTGAAGAAAAAAAATATAAATCATTATTTTTTAAATTCCAATTTCCTCATCGGAACAACTAGTATATAAAGCATGTAAGCATGCTTGATCAAAGCAAATATGTTTGCGTAAATATTCTGTGCACTTTCGTTATATAACGAAATGAAACCAAAGCAAATCATTTTCCATTTGAGTGTAACTGTGTTAAATATATAAAAAATACTTGGTAACTGGTCTGAAACATAAGTTATATTTAGGTGAGGGGAAGAAAACGACTTCTCGAGTCCTCTTCTTTTTTTAATATAAATGAAATATAGCTTAAACTGTAAGTCAATTAGAATAATGTTCGTTCATCCTGCAACAGAACATCACAATGGATGTTCTAAATGAGTACGTTTTGACATTGGGAGAGTCTCTGAATTTTTTGGTAACCTTCGTTTGGTCCACGCAGGATGGATTCGTTATTTCAATTTGAATTGATTTACCTCGAGTACAGTTGGTTCCTTCATATCCTGGATCACATCCATTTAGACAGGAGCCGTTAACATGATGGCATGCTTCATTCTTTACACAGTTCCCACATGACTCTCTGCAGTCCTGACCAAATTTACCTGCCTGACACTCTGAAAATTGTTTTTTGTTGCAATTAATGAGTGTTTCTTGCTACACTAAGCAACAAAATCGAAATTATTTTTTTATATTGTTAACCAAATATCGAAAGAATGAAAGACAAATCATTTTTAATGATAGGCTTTTTATAATAATGATTACGTAAAATGCTATACATTATTGATCATACTTGTAATAGTATCAAGAGGCCAAGCAATGTCATTATTAAACCATCAGATTAACTTTTTGTCCATGTTTAGATTCCCGATAACTGTTGTCAAGAATTATGAAAATTATTTCTTATCTCATTAACAAATTTGCAAAACAGAACAGAAAAATCCTTACTTATTTTACATTTGAGGTCCCTCCATCCTGGCTGACACCCTTCCTTACATTCTCCTGTTACCCTGTCACATCTCTCCGGCACTCCACAGTTCATACTACATACCTCCTGACAATTGAATCCATACATCCCTTCAAGACACTCTGTAGAATATGACATAATTACATTAAAAATAGACACTACTCATTTCTCTAGAGACAAGTCGGAAATAGGTCTTCGTATGCAACCTTTCTAGAATCATACACGTCGATTCAAAAGCCTACAAGATTTAAATCAATAAAAAAATTACTGTCTTAAAAGGAAAAAAAGTAGCTAAATTCAATTATAAAACTTATGATATTAATGTCAAACTAACAGAATTAAATCAAATTATTTTACCTTTATCACATTTATCTTCAAACATTCCTGCGTCACATCCGTTTGGACAACTTCCGTTCACGTGATTACACTTCACACCTTTCAAACATTTTCCACAGGTATTATTACACTCCAAACCGTACTTGTTATCAGCACATTCTACAAGATGAAACCCAAAAATATAGTATAGCAATTTCCGAATAAAAATTACGTTATAAAATTATTGGATTATATCTTTGAAATATTACCTTATAATAACATAAATGCTGTTGAAGAATTAGGACTCAAAAAGTATTTTGTCTTTTAAACGCCGTCACAATTGGATAAGAATTACGGAATAAATTTTAAAAAGAATCACCTTCCATTAAAAATAATAACATTAAAAATAATAACAATAATCATAACAAATGGTTGGACAATTCTCTAACATGTTTTTATATGAACAGTCTTTATCAATAATATGCTAGAAAGCTATCCTATAAGAAATTCAATTTAACAATTTGTTTTTCAAAGAAATGCTGGATTTATTGAACCGTGCAACATTACTAAACAGGTTTGTTTTCTATATATTTTATTTGCTGATTGAATTAACATTTCTTGTCTATACAGATATCAATGTTCTCTCTATCGCCATAAACTTTTTACCAGTATCACAATTAGATCCCGCGTATCCTGGGACACAGCCAAGACACGTTCCATCCACGATGTAACAGTGACCTTCCTGACAGTTCTGTGGACACGGTAAAGAACAGTCCTCTCCATAATATCCTGGTGTGGGACATCCTGTTTACATATAAATCATAACTCAGCTGTGCCTCTAATTAAGATTGAAAACCTCAAGAAATGTATTTTTTAAATGCTTAATGGCGTCTCTTATCCCTCTTCATTAAAATATGCTGTTTAAAAAACAAATTTAAAATATACAACGAAGCTTGTTTCTTGGCATCATGTAGTTTACGTTACAGATCACGTTTTTGACACAAAATAATTAGTTATAACGAAGTTGTTTTTATACATGTATCTAGCGTTATCAAGTAACACAAGAACAGCGATTCCATTTTTAAAAGAAGTATATAGAGACACGCTTTGTCTATCATGTGAACAATAAATATTGAACGGAATTGTACGTGTATGTTCGATATGTAAACAATTAAAACGATGGTCGTTATGACGTTTTTTTTTCTTAGAAGAAACTGTGCTAAAGATGTGAATTTTAAAATTGAAATGTGTCCCAATGTTTGGTAAAGCAAAAATTTAGTACTACCGTAACGATTCTTGCATCTTAATTATTTTTTTTTGTATTTAAAGTCATGCTTAAGTTTAAAAGTGCATCTGTATCAAATCAAATTAAACTACTGTTTGTTCTTTATAAGGAATGTGAATAAGTATTGCGATCCATTTTATCAGTAAATTATAAAATGTTTACATTATAAAAGAAACTAGAAACGAGCTCGTTACAAAGCATCGACTATGTCTTCCGTCCGTCATACTTGTACTGCGTAATGCAAAATCAATACCTGGCCATGATACAATGTTAGAGGTACATACCCTAAGTAAAAGAGACAAATGCTTTCGATATACATTATATAAATAGTGCCTGATTGGGAGGGTACCAGTTGAAATTGACACCCCGAGAAAACCACTGTCAACCGACGCGAAGCGGAGGTTGACAATGGTTTTCGAGGGGTGTCAATTTCAACTGGTACCCTCCCAAACAGGCACTATTTATTTTATTATACTGAATGTCTTAATTTTATAGCAAATTTGAATGTTTTTATATAGAAAAGACGTAAGTTCTATGGCGAACCGTACGCGCATAATCTACGCGCATGTAACAATTCGTTCTATCGGCCCGTTGCCAAGTGTGTTGCTAACGCTGAGGGTATTAGAACGGATTGTCAACTGCGTCTAAACCAATCAGATTTCAGTATTTAACATGAAAGTATAATAAAAGAGTTTGTTTCATGATGATTTCTTTGTGAAATACAAGTGTTCTCAAGCCATATACTAGTACATTAAAGTTAACTGATATACTATTGGTACTGTGCCCGTTATCGGCTAAGGCCAGTTATCGGTTGAACTTAGCGTTCGGTTATAGCACGTGATTATCCAAGATTTTTTAATTCAGTCGTCTGTTTTCAATAAAAAAAGTAAGTATGCTCGAAAACTTTCTTGAATATGTTTTTAACACGAGCTTAAACGATCATTGTTTACCGCTGATTTACATCTTTGCATTTTAGTAGTGGGGGAGTGACGTAATAGGTTAAAAATAGAACATTCCCTCCTTGTGATACGTTATTATATCCCTTCTTTGATATGAAATTAACATCAATGCATATAACATGTATAAACAAAAGGAATTCACTAAATTCTGAGAGATTCATAGCGCAGTTGAATGCCTGATTGCACAATTATGCATTTAATAGTTCACGATTTTGTGTTGTACATGTAATAGGAAAGGAGGAATGAGAAAATAAATATCGAAAACATTTAGCTGGACCGTGAATCGAACCCCTGATCCCAGTAATTATAGCCAGGAGCTCTATCACTGAGCTATCAAGGCCGATATCCACGGTCCCTATAGCCCCTTTAGTCTGACCCCACAAGGGGCATAATTAAACTTATTTTTACAGAATATAAAATCAACATATAATGGGATTTTACTATGTTATTATCACGAAACCGTAACTGGTACAGTAAATCGTAAAAACTCGACAAATTTGGGGCGTGCTTAAACTCACAAAAAGATGGTTTAGGTTCTAAATAATGATATAATCTAACAGATGGATAAATATGGAGTTCATCATTTAAATTATGTCAATTTTTTTTTTAAATGCCAAGAAATACGGAAATACGAAAAGAAAACGTTATATTTTAGCCGATTACTGGTACAGCGCCAGTATCGATATGCTGTGTCATCATATTCTTAATGCATAATGCATAAAGCCTTATTAGGCTAATACATGTATTTTTAGTCTTAGATTGGATGAACATATCTTGAGCATAGGACTCTTAGCTCTTAGGGTTTAGTTAATCATTTTTTTATCAATTGTTCGGGGACTGTCTGGAACTACATGTAATATATAAAATTTGTATCGATTGTTTTTGTTCGTGTAACTATCTTATAAACTCTTTAGCGATGCATGATCAGAAATGTAATTTATCGTGTTCATCATATTGTACATGTATGTGCAAAGATAACATATCGGTACCATTTTGTTTATTTTTAAAGTAGCATCACTTGATTGGATCTAAATCACAGTTGTTGTTGTTGTGTCTTTTTCCTATAATACTATAGTATAGAAATCTGGGTTTGTGTTAACTTTTTTTCTTCTTCTCAGTTTTCTTCGAACAACATTATATTAATTTTGTTCATCTTTGCCTAGGCGTTTGTTGAAACAAGAATGTTTACTAAATGTACTATATTATATAAGCAAATAGAGATCTTAAAAAGTTATCTGTAGTTTCATTCTCCAAATGTTATTTTTTGCATTTGCTGTATATTTTGAGAAACTTATTGAATCCTCATAATTGTCTAAATATAGACAGAATCACATGGACGACGATTATATTTACACAATGGGTATCCCGGTATGAAGGTAAAAAAACCATAACATTTAACGCGCATATTTTATCGAACGCAGCAAGCGCCAATGGATCTTTAACAAATTGCAGTTATAAGCAGAGATTCTGAAATGTTTTACTGTGGGTTCTGAGGATATTTTTATCATGCTCAAAGTAAAATTATGAATCTACAACGATGACAAAATCGAAAAGGCAATATATTGTGTATGTAGGATGAATGTGTAGAGTTTGTTTTGGAGGTGTATATTTTTCATAATATTTATCGGGATCAATTTTTTTTGTTAATGAAAAGGGAGATAAAGAAAATGTGGTATTTTCCATAAAAAGTCCATCATATTCGCTTATTATCATAAGCCAAAAGCATGTTGGAAAAAAATATTGTATCAAGCAGTTAAAATTCTTATACGCAGATCGCGCATTCCTCTATGGTTTTCACAATTATCAGTTACTACTTATTAAAGAAGAAATTCGTTTCCAACGAGAATATATCGGTAACTGATAGTCGACATTGAGTTCCAGCTTGTCATCTGCCACATGCAAAGCCCATGTGTACTCCTGATTTAAAAATAGATATCATGACGGGTTGGGGGGAGGGGGGGGGAGGGAAGAGATCAACACAACAAAATTGTGTACTATGGTAGACTGTACATTGCTAATTAATAATTGAATTATTATAAATAAACAAAATCATAAGTTTAGATTGACATACAGTCTGGAAAGATGACAGAAAGAACTAAACTGCCATGGAGATCAATTCCATATGCCAAGTTTTCTCAATCTGCTGGACGATTTTATTCGTCTTAAATAGGGTGTACGGATGCTTGTCTTAATAAATGTACACGCTCACTATTCAGCCGATTAAAAAAAATGATTGTACGTAGGATTTATAAATCGTTCCTAAAACATTCGATCTTATAAATTGTTGTTAGCAAATCTAAACTTTTAACGATTAAATTAATTTTATACCCCTACCTCCATGGAAAAATCAATTCTAACGGAAAATACGAAAGGCAAAACAGGACATCGCGCCAGAATGTCTCAATCAATAATCTTTACGCACCGTTATAGTGGATGAGTCCAAACTAGGTACTTTTGCGAGACACATCATACAATTAATACTCTGGAGCATACATGTACCATGCATGCAGTTTACTTTGCGTTTTTTCTTGTTCTTTCATTGCTTTAAAATGATGGAAAGGCCTTAAATATTGTTATTTTAATGCCACATACCATGTAAAACTGTTTTACATTTCATTGACAAGCTCTAAATGATAAAGTAATATTATTGAAAAAAAAATATAAATAGACGCTTTAAATCCTATGTCAAACGAATTATTACTACTTAAACCTGCACGCCTCTATAATGAATTTATGAACAGCGGCAAAAAAATGTATGTATTCACGGCAATTTTAGCTGCAAGTCTGTAGCTCCCGGTCTGGAAAAAATTCAGATGGAAGTCAAACTGATTTTCTTTAGATCGAAAGCTACATTTGTGCAGCTAAGGTAACTATAATACATACTTCCAATGAAATAATTGTGTTTAGTCATACAAGCTTTTAGGAAAGCTATAATTACATGTACTTGTTTTAAAAAATAACATCCTTATGCGTCGTCTTACATTCGCTAATTGTAGAACAAGTAGAACCAGTAATAGTCCGGCCCTTATCATATACATTGTTCGACTTTAATAGCCCTTGTAATAAGTAGTATTGCTTTGCATGTACACAAAAACTTTTAAAATTTCAACACTTAAACTGTTTATTTATATGGCTATTTATACGTACACATTCTTTGCATAGTGTACACGCGGGTAAAGAATGCAGTAATTGAGTGTACATTTTATAGAACTTGTGAAAAAAACCATTTCTGAAAGTTTGTTAATTTGTCAATCTATCAATATACAGTTTGTTAATTTCCTTTGATTGCTAAGGCTACTTATGGGAGGCGGAAAGGGTAAACAGACACCGATGCAAAACAAACGATCACCCATGCAAAACCAACAGTCATGCACTGAATAAACGCTATATGGCGTGCAAAGAGGTATCAGGAGAAATCGTACCCCGAAAAAAAATCGTAACCTGGAGAAAACTTGAATTACAGGAAACGTTTTTATGCGCGGATCTAGGATTTTTTCCAAAAAGAGAAGAGGGCTCTGAGGGATATTTAGGTTTGCCAGTGGTGGGATAGTGGTTGGGGCCCGAGCCATATATTCGGTAATTTAACTATGTAAATTTTAGAAATTTGAGTTTTCCAGGAGTTGGGGATGGGGGTCCAGACTTAAGTTTATAGATCTACAAAACAAAGCCTTTTAAGTTCTGTATTTCGTTTGTAACTTGACTTTCAAAGTTTGGTCAGTAATATAAAGCTTCAATTCACCATTCTAGACATACAAATTAGAAAAATAATATTTTATTTTTGTTACTCGGGGGTGTGTGGGGCTCAACACTTTTCTAATTTTAAGTCACTTTTAGAAATTGGTGCTGAACTTATATTTGCAACGAAATTTTTTCTTATATGCTGTAGTTTACAAAGGTTTTTAAATATTCATAGTAAAATCTCAAGACATTAGAATACTGGTACCCCGAAACAAAAACGAAATCGCGCTATCGTTTTCTTATTGTAACGGAACTATGACATGTAGTGATAACGAACAGTGTTCAAATTCTAAGGGTTAGTCCCTTAGATAATCCGAGTTCGGAAGGATAAAAAGAATATCAAGAATTTCAGGGTTTAAAAAATGACACTTTATACAGACCCTGAAACGTGCTACTACACCTCTAAAACGAACCGTACCGTTCCGTGAAAGAAACGAACCGTACCGTTCACAAAACGAATTGTACCGTTCACAAAGCGAACCGTACCGTTCACAAAGCGAACCGTACCGTTTACAAAGCGTACCGTACCGTTCACAAAACGAACCGTACCGTGCAAAAAGCGTGCAATATAATTTATGCAAGACCCGCCTCAAAACGGTCAAAAAAGCGTACCGTACCGTGCAATAAGCGTGCAACTTCCATATACGGCTTATTGACTAATGTCTTTCGATGAATACGGACGGAGATTATCGCTGACCAGATAAGTTCAATATTTTGCTAGAATTTAGTAATACGGTATTAAATAACACATACTAAATTTTAAAGCTGTTATTTTTATTAAAACCGTTACAAAAATGTTTTAATATTATTTCCTTTAAAATTCTTAGACCTAATCTGTTCTTTGCATAGCGCCATAAACTGTCAATACATGTACATGAGTATGTCGTAAACTGTTCAAGACAAAAGAAAAACTACAAAACTGTGTATGTCTTCGTCTAACCATACAACAGGATCATTTTTGATCTCACGGAAAAGATTTTTTATCTAAAAGAAAAGGCGAGAGAGAGAGAGAGAGAGAGAGAGAGAGAGAGAGAGAGAGAGAGAGAGAGAGAGAGAGAGAGAGAGAGAGAGAGAGAGAGAGAAAGAGCTTGTGTATTAATTATATTACATTTTAAATTATAGTTTTATCACTGAACAATTGTTTTATTTAGGTTTTTATAGTCAGTCTTTAGAGCGGGATTTTATTTCAGGACTCCACGTGCTTCGCCTGTCAATCAGTTTAAGTAAAGCAGCACAGATCACGCCGCGTGCTACTTGGCTCCTCCTACATAGCTAGAAGAAAATTATCGAATGAAAACGTTTTAGTTTTATGTTTTCTTAAATCCTTATTTAAAAGAATGCTCCTATTTGAAATGATTATAACTCATGTACTGGCGATCATAACAGAGTCTCTTTCCATCTCTGTCGTATTTTTTGCTACTAGATAAATTCTTTATATAATTATTACTTTTAATATTCAGTTATTGATTGCCGGGAATTTTCCGTGTCATGTTTAGAACAAGTACATGCATGCTTGTAAAAAGGTAAATGAAATATAAACAAGTTAGCCAGCTTTTGTAAAACGTCAGCTTAATCGCATGCTTACATTATAGAGCGGACACCTGTTCAACAAAATGATAAATATCACCATTAAAAGCTATTGACTTATTGTGTACATAATAATTTATTGTAAGAAATATGGTACATGTACATGTACATGTACATGTAAAGTTTAACTGAATAAAAAATTAAATAGTCTTATTTTGACTATACACGCGATATTATTCCAGGTAAGAGAAGCGATGACGGGTTACATGTAGGTGTGATCTGTGTAGAAAATCATAGAATCAATATTTAAATGAATAAAAGGCCGTGTCGAAAAATTTTAACAGTTAATTTCAAGATTTCTAAACTAAAATTGATTGTTTATCTTATCATTAATTGCGCGTATTTTCACATTGTCTATTCACTGAGGGAATTTGATCGGCAACAGTACGCAATAAAGAATGATCATAAGAATTATGAATACAAAAATAGAACGATGCTTGTAAATTTAACAACTAGCCGAAAATCAAGAAAGCGAGAAAGGAAACTAAAGAAATATCGGGGAAAAGTCGGGGCAATTTTTTATAACAATTTCAAATGGATTTAAAATAGTTAATAATTGCAATAAAAGAGTATGTATAGAAATAATAATCTTTAGATGCTTGTTAGAATTATCGCCAGATCGCTGAATTAACAAACATATATCGTGTTAAAGTCAAACAGTTCTTTTAATCTATTGTAATAATTGCATTTATCATATTTTTAATATGAATAATAACAGACTAATCAAAATTAAAACTACTCTCCGCTTCCCGGTTTTCAATGAGTACACGTTTCATGCAACATATCAAAAACGGGGGGAACAAATGGAAGTTCTGATTTTAACTAGATTGAAATACATTTGTAATATATCATATCAATAAAAAAAAGGCTCGTCATAATTACAACTTTGCAGAAGTGAATCGGGCAAAAACTAAACAAAATTATATCGAGAAAATCAGAGCGTTCAGGCCACCTCTACCTCATTAATAAAGCGCGCAAACAGTTCACAAAGCGTGCAGCTATTTTTAGCAAAGCGTACCGTGCAAGAAGCGAGCCTTACCTTCACAAAACGAACCGTACCGTTCACAAAACAAACTGTACAGTTCACAAAGCGAAACGTACTGTTCAAAAAGCGTACCGAACCGAACTGGTGTAGTAGCACGTTTCAGGGTCTGTAAATAGTGACTGCTTGGGAGGGTACCAGTTGAAATTGACACCCCGAGAAAACCATTGTCAACCTCCGCTTCGCGTCGGTTGACAATGGTTTTCGAGGGGTGTTAATATCAACTGGTACCCTCCCAAACAGGCACTATTTATTTTATTATACTGAATGTCTTAATTTTATAACAAATTTTACTGCTTTAAGGAGGTTGGCACCTGAAATAATAGTAATGCCAATCATCCGAAAACTACTTGGATATAAAGATGGTGACCTATAATGTTCATTCATTTTATTTGTGACCCATGTCACATGCCACATGCCATTTTTTGAAAATATAGGACCCCAAACAGAAATGATAATTTTCCTGAAATTTTTGCTAAAATTTGACATAGAAATTGATAATTTGAAGAAATCAAACAAATATTTATAGTTTGAATTATTATTTAGTTATGATTTTAATACAGTATGAAGTTGAACACATGTAGTGACTATAAAAGTAAAATCTAAGTCAAAGCTTAAAAATTCTTGCTTTACTGGTGGCTTCAAATGCCAGTACATAATGAACACAACAACAGATGTTACAAAATTTTGGAATAATCAAATTATAACGCAAATAAAGAAAATTATAGTAATGTCATCTTTCCAAAACTTTGCATACCAATAGACAAACATTTAATGTCTCATTTAAAAGTAAAACAAGTAGGGGTCACATATAAAAAATTTGAGATATAGCATGAAATAAGATAATTTAGGCCAAAATTGGAGTTAATTTTTTCTTTACTTCTTTGAAATATAAGCTAAATATGCCAAAATATATCGATAGAAATATCAAAATATTGTTTAAATATGTTTATTTTAGAATATCATGAATATATCGTAATACACAAACTATCTAGAAGTTTGGTATGCGCTGAAAATTAGGAAGCTAAAGTAACAGTACTCTAAAACTAGTGTTATGAAAATTGTTCATTTCCTTTTTGAAAACCTTCCGCCACAAAATATAGTCCCTTAATAAACTCTGTAAAAATGTTATTTTTTTTAAAAACAATCTTATTTAATATAGTTTATTTGGCATTGTAAAATATAAATATATTACTAAAATTAATAGGTGATGCAGAATTTTCAGACTAGAGGTGACCCAAAATAGCTTCCCAAAACTTAAGGAGCGAACCTCTTTAATATAGAAAAGACGTGAGTTCTACGGCGAATCGTACGCGCATAATTTACGCGCATGTAACAATTTGTTCAATCGGCCCGTTTCCAAGTGTGTTGCTAACGCTGAGGGTATGGGAACGGATTGTCAACTGCGTCTAAACCAATCAGATTTCAGTATTTAACATGAAAGTATAATAATATATTTTGTGTAAATAGCAATCGTAAAAGATATGAAACAATATCATATAAAAATCAAGAATGTGATAATTATTACTATTGTAGATGGTGTTTTAGGCCCCAATCAACGTAATGCGTCTAATCGATAATTAATATTATTGCCAATTGCTGCTGATTAAACATATATGTATATAAACAAAACTAAATCTCGTCCGGGTACTATAGACCTATCACATTTTTCTTATCATTATATTCATCTTTTAAATCTCTAAATTATAATGTAATTAAAACTATTTTATTTTTTTTTAACGATTATATGTATCGTTAATAATATGATATAATGTATCGATTGATTAATTACCGACTGGTTTAACTGCTCAGGCTTGTTTTGTATGTACTCAATTATTGCAGGCACGTAGCATCGGGGGGGGGGGGGGGGTGTCAGGGATGTCTGCCCCTCTCATGTTTTATCGCAGCAAACATTGTTTTTCTTAAATCAACATTAAAACCGAATTATCAAATAGTTTGTCCCCACCTTTTTTGAGCATGTAAAAACTGAAATTGAAGTTATAGGTAAACGCATACTCCAACCCCCCCCACCCCCCCCCCCCCCAAACGGATTAGGGTTTTCATGATTTGCGATGTTTTATTTTTTGGATTCATTTGTCAATGTAATTTCTTCGTTTGAAGAACGAATTAGACAGAAATCAGTTTCTACTTGGTTATTGTAATGAATGTATTCCGGAAATATAAAGTTTTCCATTCGAATTACAGGTATGTTCAGTCATGCGGTTCAATAGAACCGGTTTTCTATACAGTAGTTTGTTAATTTAAAAGCCAGTTGGAAACACGTTTAAATTTTGAATAATTTTTAGTTTTTGAATTCAACTTATAACTTCATTTTGATATTTAATAGTACATTTTATATCATTATATAAGTATATACATTAAAGCTGTTGCGTGTCGTTGCTATTTCATTTAATGTGTTGTTGTTTTATTACTGATCTCGGATCAAAAATGAATGGGTTTTAAAGGAGAAATATTTTTAGGATGAATCTGCCCCCCCCCCCCCAAAAAAAACACCACTTTCAAAAACGATGCTACGTGCAGTATTGTGTAATTATTTAAAGTTCGTGATTATGTATGGGCACGTAGCACCGGGGGGGGGGGACTTTTTCTTGCAGCAACCATTTTCCTTAAATTTACATATACGTAATAAGTTAATGGACATTAAAGCTGACATGAACTCATAAAAGCATTTGGTCGCCATATCAGTCTCGATCGCTACTCAACTGTCACTGGGGTATATATACGCCTTTTAAAGCCTATAACTCCCTAATAGAAGGAACCATCCCCTTTTTTTCATACCGAATGAAAGCTCTCGGTAAGACCCCTAACTTTTGAAATCTTATACTAAATTATTATTAGGTAGAACATTAAGAGGAAAATAAGTAAAACTTTTTGCAATTTTTTCAAACCTATATTTCAACACATATACCGCTCATTTTATTTGCATTTAAATACCAAATGGATAATATCTTGCACCTTTTCAATGTATCTGCTTCCAAACCAGTTAACATTTGAGAATCTGACAGTCATCGTTAAAGCTAAACCCATCTGACAAAAAGGATCGTTAAATTTTACTAGAAGTGGAACTATTCAAAACCGGATGGGGATTTTCAACAAGTAAAATATGAAACCACAACATGGCGCAGCATGCGATCAGACGTGAAAATTCCACGAGCAAGATATAAAGGATCAAAGTTGGCGTCTAGAAGAAAAAAAAATAATCCGATTTTTTTTTCAGAATAATAGTAACTAAAGGTTTTCCGTTGGAAATGGAAGACCTTAATTAGCTATCAAAGAGTTCGATTACGGTAAAATAGGGCCAATACCGCGTTATGGGGTATAATTGTAAGCGACATGAATTCGTGCTTTATCCATTTATTACAGGTATATTATGTACCCATAAAAGAATACTAAGCAGTTATAATGGTTTAATTCACAGCAGTTTTCTTACCATACACTTCTAGTTCACAAAGCTCGTTGAAAGCGTACTGATCATACCCATCAGGATACTGAGGGTGGGTCCTGTTGTTGTAGTAGATGACGTATCTCCCGTGTGTTATACACGTTATGTTTGTAGGATTGGGTATCGTGGCATTGGTATAATTAGTGTCCTTAAAACAGAGGACTCCGTCATCTTTATTGGTCGTGTTCGATACGTAAACTGAGAATCCCAGGAATCTAGCAGTGTAGCCATTCTTTTCATCTGAGGTAATTAAGATTGTTTTTTTTTATTTACTGGTATGCAAAGGTTCATTTTAGAGTAATATGAACGTATGATGCTTTAGTTAGTTAAACTAAGATACAGGTCCTGAAATTATAGTGTATTATAAGGTAGCGATCTATTTAAAGTAAATGACATTCATCGCGTTTGTACAATCAATGAAGACCCTTGGGACGGTTGTGATTTTGCAGATTAAAGTTTTAATTTTATGAGTATTTTAAGTTCGATTGGATCAGATTGCAATCTTATTTTTTCCCTGTTTAATTCGAGATTTTTTTTTACAAAAAGGACAATACATGTATTATTCTTTGCCCAGTTCAGATAAGAAATATTTAACAAATCATATTTTAAGATTCTACATTCAGTACGTACTCGTACATGTAGATGGAATTGTCTTAAATTTAACACAAGAAATGCAACTTCATGACGTGTTTTCAAGAATTTCTCTACTACATGTACCTTTCTATAGTATGTTAAAGGTTGCAATATTTGATTTTATTCCACTTGTATACATTTTATTTGAATTTATAATAAATTTTCAATTGCATTGTATGATTTTCATTTAAATTGTATCATGCTTAGTTATATTACATTTTTTTTTACTTTAGTATAGTCATGTTTATGACAGAATTTATAATTTAATAGCACTATCATGTGACAACAATTGTCCAATAATATACTTGGGGAAAACGATATTATGATAATAGTTATTATCTTATCAATATTCCTACCCCAGACGGCATTATCCGTCCTGTACTGTATAAAGATGTGATGTATACTGAGAACTTTTCCCAGGTCTACCCGCCATTCTGCTGTTGACTGTTCGTTAGCTGATATCGTACACTGTCCTCCAGCAGCAGACAAATTAGATTTACTACCGTCCACAGCACGATCTGCTCCCCACACATTAGCGATATTGTTATAAGGATACTGCTGCCATGCTGTTTTATTCAACGCTATATTTTCTGTTAAAAAGATGAATCACAACTATTTAATGTCTTTCCAGTTTTAATTGGATAAAACAAAAATTAGGAGTTTCTTATATCACAAATAAAGAGATAACACAGAATATGCCGAAATAGAGCACGGCAGATGTTTTCAACGCAAAACTTTACAAGCGCCGACAGCGGGTTCCGAACGGCGAACACTCGACCCTAATATCATTACGTCTAACAGCCCAGCGCGCTAACGTTAGTGGATGATGTGTAGGGCGGTTATTATTTATACAAAACGTAGATACATACGATTGACATCAATTAAAATTATCAATCTTTCCAAATACACCTCATTATTGACGGTAATTTTTAAGTTAAAGTTTCTGATAAACTTTTGAACCAATTGATTGAACATTTTTCAAAGAAATTGAACATGAGCATTAAGAAAACGCAATTTAAGAAATAAACTCAATGCCTACCCAAATTATACGAGTATAATCTGGGTTTTGTGCAGTTTACGCTTTATAATCCGCGATACGGATTATGAAAAAGCGTCAATTGCCCCAACCCAGGTTATACGAGTATAAAATTAGTTCATGCCTTATAATTCAAATTATATGAATTGAGTGCGTTTTACTTTTAAAAATGATATTAATCTGTTCAAAATTCAAACGTATTGTCAAACGGACTAGTACGTTTTTAACGAAGGTGCATTGTGACGTGTCTTGTGACAAGCAAACCAGATTATACAAATTTAACTAAATTTTTCTATCCAATCAAATCCCGCGTTAAAACCAGAATTAAGTTATTTTAAAATGACGCTTGATAAAGAATGTGCAAGAAAAAATTCAATGAAATCTCGTCTGCTAAACAATGCGAGTGTTCTCGGTAAGGTTAATCGTGCCTCATTTTTTAAAAAGAACATATTTATTATCAAACGTTTGTTGATTTTTTTATTGTACAGCAACTTGTTGATTAAATTTGAAAGAACAAACGCTTGCTTTTCCGATGATTACAGCTACTTATAGCAAAGCACGTCTGTATATACAACAATCGGCATAATAATAAGCCTCCGGCTCGTGCACTATGTTTCAAACCCTGACTACTAGTAAGGCAAAGTACATGCACAACACAACATTATTATATAAACAGCGTATTGTCAATTGTCACGAAGAATTGCAATGTTATTTTTCTAACAAAATTACCAGTTTATTTTCGGCGAATAATTTTATCTTAGTCATTTAATTTTATTGTTCGTTCACGATTATTAGAAACAAGTTAGTATCATAAATGTTATAGGTTTCACTTTAAATATTCTTTGTTTGCAATTGAAATAAAAATCATCTGCAAAAAAATATCACAAATGCATATAGCATGTATCTGTGTTACAATAACGTTTGACGTTTGCGAAAGATTGTGCTTCCATATCGATTTGCTAATGCCACTTTTGTATAGTTGACATACTTTTAATTATAGATTGGAAAGAAATCAGTCAGAAAATACATGACACTGTCATGGATATTATGTTATTATGAAAAAAGAAATTTAGCGATCGCTCAAAAAGTATTTAGTAAGTATATCGGCAACTACACAGAGTTCGCCATGTGTGTGGGTAGGTAATAATTAGACCATCTGATCTAAGTATCCATTCGTGTCAGTGTATGTATGACATTATATTATATTTTTCTATTATGTCAGTTATGGGCATTTATAAAGGATACTTATGGGTGCTATGTATTCAAAACCTGTGAAAATAAGATATAACATTTGAAACATAATTGCAAGAAGAAAACCTTATGATAGATTATCATAAAGAATATCTTACCGTAAGCTAAAGTAGTGAATAATTTTAAGAATCCCAAGAAACAATTTAACAACACATTTTTTCTACACATGCTGCTGTGATACCGAACTTCATCAAGATAGAAATCCACTGTATCAACCAGGAAGTGAAAATATCTGTTCATAAGGCGACACTTCTCGTGAACCAATGCATTAATACGACAGGGGGCTTATTCAAGTAAATATTCTGAAAGGCGTACACATGTTATTCGAAGGCAATAAATCCCATCTCGTGATTTTTTTTCTGCGTAAAATTGGTATAAGGACTTAATTTTTTCTTCCTGAACTTTAAAAAGGAATAAGATAAATAAGATAGAGCTGTATCAGGAAAAATAGTAGTTGAGAACCAACGTGCTTTCTTCTGAAATTACTCACAACTTAAATTATTAACATACATGTAATATAACCTTTACAAACACTTACTAGTACAGTGTATATCTTATACTTAACATTCAGGTATTGACATATCAATCGACCACTGTGCAATTTAAATCACCTTTCCCATTTTCTTCTTGCGTCAACCCCCGATAGATGAACGAGGCTGGTTTTATCTGTATGTACTTATAAAAAAACATTTGTTTTATAAATTCTATCTTTGTTAACAAATTTTATCTAAAACAGTTGCAGTCCTAAGTACAGTCGTTGAACAGGAAGCTGATAGAGAACATAATATGTTCCGGTTGTAATAGAATGTAGGTCTTTCTTTGTGAAATATGCGTAATGCATTTTATAACCACACTGCTAGTAAACAGCGGGTCTTATCTTATTCACTTTCCCAACTTATATTTCTGATGGATCGTTTTTTAAATATTTCCGTCACTTTGTGTTTTGGAGCTGTTTTTTTTTAAATGTAAAAGGAACAATTGCATGCCTAATAAGCTTTAGACTAAAACGTCACTGGAACTTGACTTATTGTCCTTAACTTTTGATAAACGAATCTGCTCAAATAATAATTTTATTGATAACTATTTTTTATAATGGTTTATTGAAAGAATCAAACTGGTTTATATTATCACGTAAACAAACCCTAACACTCATCTCTATCACCTTCGTGTGTTCCATGTCTCGTTTGCAATTTTGCGAAAACCATAACTGCTTTCCATTTATTATTTTTACGAGACGAGAGCCCCCCGCCCCCCCCCCCCCAAAAAAAAACCCCAATAACTTTATCACAAACCAGGAAAAAATTCGTTGTCAAATTGTTACTAAGTCGTTTTGGCCATTAATAGAACACACAACACACAGCGTTAGCTGATAAACTATTATTCAAATGACGTGTTCTAAAACTAGTTTACCTTAGAAATAAATTTAAAAGCTCCATAGTTGTATGCTTGTATAAAGGGGTAAATTTTAAATTAATTCCTAATTATTATTTTTTAAACAATGGACACATGAAAGAAGTCTTATTGATTGAATAAAACTGCCAAGTCGATTCAAGCTGTTTATCTGTATATGCCACATCTACAGTGTTGTGTATGTGAACGTTTTAAAATTGTCTTTCAAAATACACCTAAATAGTTTAGAAATCAATGTTAATTTTTGAGGAAATATTTTTACGTAAGCCATAAATGTGGCGTATGTGAACAGTTAACAGTTATCCACTGTCTTCGATAATTATCTTAAGGTGGCAGGGGATAGTTTCGAACGAAAGACCCGGTCAAAATTTGGAAATAAAGGGAGAACCTGGGGTTTGGCTGGTTATTTGAGGGGTATAAATTGCTAGAATATTTATTGCATTTATTTTGTGGATAGAGGAGCTAATGTCAATTTTATTGATATATGACACTTTAATACTGGTAGCACTTTTCATCAGATATGGAATGAAAATGCGAAACTGTGGCCAAAATGTTCACTTTCGGTTTTGTGCTTGAAAAGTGGGGTGGGTTCAGAACACGAAATGTCACTCGAAAAGAAGGTGATTGACCCCCCATTAATTGGTGATTATTTGCATAGGTATACATTAATCAACAAATTCTATGGTAGTTTATGGCAGTTGCTCGGGACTGGAGCGTGGTGCTGGACCCGTGAAAATGTGAAAAAAGGATAATTTTTCAGAAAATTTTGAGACCGTCCCTAGCTATTCTATACAGTGCTATATATAAGTTGTACTTGTTTTATTCTGAAATGTATAAAAATTCTCAAGAGTCGGGACCATGTGTCCCCTGCATGCAAAGCAATTTTAGCAAAATTAAAAATCCACTTAAAAACTAGATCACATATATGAGCACTATCTGCCTCACATTTCCTCGAGCAAAAAAACTATCCCCTGCCACCTCAAGTCCTATGTTGATCTTAGGGTTTTTTTTTTACGAAGGGCACGAAATAAAAATAAAACGAAAACCCGGAAGATTGCACTTTCATGCATGTCAGTAACGGCACGAATTATCACCACTCACTCAAATATTTTTTGAGAGCCGGAAAAGCACTTTTGGAAAGATGCACAAAAAATAACGTTAAAGCTATTTTTGTAGGTTAAAGGGCAAATACACTAATAGGTGAACTTGTTCGTTGACTTTCCTGACTTGCACACGTTTAGACGATACTTGGTAAGATGTCCGTCCGTATTGCAGCTATATGTGCCATTGGTTTGATCTTATCAAGTTCCTTAGTAATCGCTGCCTCTTGTACGTACTTAACTGATGTTATTTTTTTCCCTTATCATTGCATTTCCATAAAGTATATTATAAAATATTTCTATTTATTCTAGTTATTAAAATCGTTGGTTTTAGGTGATTTTTTTTTTGTTTTACATTTTTTTCTGAAGAGAGGGTTGTTGAGGTCACTGTTGTTTCCTTGTTTATTATATTTCCTGGGGTTTTTGGGGGTTTGGGGGTTTTTCTCTTGTTTTTGTTTAAAGAAATGGCTGCATGATAAAGTTAATGTACAAATAATATAAAATGCCTGTATGCCGCATTTAATTGTAATTGTTACAGTTGTGTAAGGAACTGAGCACACTTGCAGTTACAATCTTAAAGGGGCATGGTCACGATTTTGGTCAAATTCTATTTTTTTAAGGTCTTCCGTTTCCAATGGAAGACCTTATTGTTTTTGCTTTGTTTCTTTTCCTCTATTATTAAAGTCTTCCGTTTCCAACGGAAGACCTTATTGTTATTGCTTTGTTTCTTTTCCTCTATTATTATTATTTTTTTCTCTCCCACGTTTTCTTTAAAAAGGCTTCAGCCGATTTTGATGAAATTTTCAGATCTCATTCATGACACAATTTGTTAGAAAATTAAACGAGATTTTTTTGGTCGTCACTTCCGGTCCCGAGATATTTAAAATTTTATGTTTTTGCTTGTTCACGATTTTTCTCCAAAAGTATTTAAGATAGAACTTTCAAATTTTCAAGGATGGTAAAAAGTCGTCTGCCGCAGATATCCGAACGTCCGCCGTCACTTCCGGTCCTCACCGGAAAGAATCAAAAACAGTCATTTTTTAACTTTTTGATTTGAATTATTTTAATGATTTTATTCGATAGAGACACTTTAATAACTTCAGAATATGAAATCCGTTTTATAATCGATCCACGCATTCTCGAGATTTTGGGCTCCCAAGTCCTGAAGCGAGAGTCCGCGTAGCTCAGTCGTTAGAGTGGTGGACTTGTGCCTAGGCGACCCGGGTTCAGTTCCCGAGTGCCGAGTGTTTTTTCTTTCTTGTGTTTTGTTTAACGATTTTATTTTAAAAATAATGGATTTTAATGTTTTCCGTTTTAATTTTATCATAAATCAAAATAATACCGACTTTTTTCAGTACAAATATAGAGCCCGTTTCAAAATACCGTCAATTTCCCGCATTGTGACAGTCTTGTTTCTGTCAGCAGCTTGCTAAATTCAAACGCTCGTCGCATCGCCGGCATCAAAGACATGCCGCCGAAGCACCCTTGCTGTACGATCGCATTAGAACTCGCCGGGTCGCTTTGCCGGCATCAAAGAAATGCCGCCATCTCATTGACTGTATGCAGAAAACATTTAGCAATGCGCCCACGTTTCAAGTATTTTACATGACTTTAAAGGGAGGACTGTTTAGTATTTATTCAGATTTATAGATGTATACATGCATGCATGTATACATGCGTTTATTGACATATGTTGCTTAAAAATTGATTTCCTGAACACTATATAAAACTATAAAATCTCTCTCTCTCTCTCTCTCTCTCTCTCTCTCTCTCTCGTACGAATTTTTACGTATTTGAATAAGAACTACTACAGGTAACATGCAGTAATGTTTCTATAGGCTAAATGTACATTTGGCGTCCAAAAATTATGTATGCATTTATTTCTTGTTACAGGATATTGTCTATGGATTCAAATGATTTGAAATTAATTTTTAAATGATTGTCTTCTTACTGATTGGAAGTCAACGCTAAAAAGACATTTTTATTATAGACGGTGTACTTTCTCATTCGTTGTGTATGTCTACAGATACATATCTGTTATCTGTCTGGTATTAAGAAAAACCTTCGAAGTTTACACACGGAACTATACACACGACCGGGTGACTGCGACAAGGTGTGAAAACTGACCACCTGTGTATATGTGTTTGAGCCTAGGAATAAACACATGTTAACACTGATTGGAGAAATACACTGTTAAAACAAAAAGTCTGAATTTTCATTTTTGATAAAAAAAAATAATTACGGCAGGGTGCATGGGGATTATAATCATTTAAAATCTGTCTGAAGTTTATAATTATTTACAAAGGACTACATACATGTAATGTTCGCCCAAAAGCGGGATTTTTATTTTCTGTTTAGTGATTAAGCATCGAGGTCAAAATTTATAAATTTCGTATTTTATTAACCGATTGCTTAACACGGGTCGTTTAGACATAACAATGGGGTATCGAGTGGATTCGGGAAAAGGGAGAGATTTTACCATGCTACATTTGTAAGATTATTTTATTTGCGAACTTTGCAGAATTATTTGTCACACAATGTTAGTCGGCAAAGATAAACTTGAGAAAAAAAGAAAAATAATCGATATGCAAAAGAAGCAGATAAAAAGATAATCAATTTCTTTATCAAATGGATTTCTGATTAATTCATCTCTCTCTCTCCCTCTCTCTCTCTCTCTCTCTCTCTCTCTCTCTCTCTCTCTCTCTCTCTCTCTCTCTCTCATTATACCGATGTAGTTCATAGCGTATGACATTTTATTTATCTTACTTCTAAAACATTAAGAAGTAAAAAGTAAATCCATAAATTAACGTTGTTTTAAGAAAACAGCTACGCGTATTACAACCTTCCTTGATTTATATCCTTTATATCCTTTAATTTTTTGCTGAAACTAATTACGCCGATTAATATGTCACTGATTATTTTCAAAATTTATAATGTATACTGCCGTAGGTGTTATTATGTAAAATTAACACCCGACACTTTACAATGTATTATTAAGACCGCGGAAATTTAGTTACAGTCAAAATATTTGAAATAGAAGGGAAAAAATTGACACGGACGTCTGAGAAAACATTTGATTGAAACTAGCTATAGGAAGTGTGTCAGTGGCGACTGATCATTTGAAGTCATCGGAAAATGCTTTGCCTTGCGTATAATCTCTCCCGAATTGGGATCTTCTCATATTTGCTGACAATATACTTATTGATGAAATAAAAATTTTTCAATCGCTTTGCTGATACTAAACAAAATGTGTTTCGATCGCATAACTTATATAGCAAGTTAGAAACGCTGAGGTGGATTGAAAATACACTTCCTATAACTACAGTTTCAATCCAGCGTTTTCTCAGACGTCCGCGTCAATTTGTTCCCGCCATTTTCAATGTTTTGATTGTAACTAATGTTCCGCGGTTTTAGAGCCGGTGAAAGTGACTTAAGCTGTATATTTCCAATCTTGTCAGTTAATGTTCTACGGTCTTAAATATTTTAATCAAAAGAGAGCAATATGGGAGTTAGAAATTCTCACAAATATATGTGTATTTAACTCCTTAGAGAGGGTTAAATAGAATTTGAAAAAGTGTTGAGAAATGATAGAAAAGAACAAATATCTTGATAGCGTAAGGTGTATTCAAACGGAAGACCTGTCGTTGCTCGCAACGAGTCGCGTCTAGTTATTATTATTTTTTTTTTTCTGTCACGGTTTCTCAAAAACGCTTTAGCTGATTTTAATGAAACTTTCAAATCTTATTCATGACTAAATTTGTAAGACAATAACACGAGGTTTTCTTGGTCGTCACTTCCAATCCCGCGATATTAAACAGTTTATGTTTTCGCTTGTTCACGATTTTTCTTTAAAAGTTTTTAAGATAGAACTTTCAAATTTTCTGGGATAATAGAGAGTCATCTGCCGCAGTGCCCTTCGCATATCCGAACGTCCGCCGTCACTTCCAGTCGTCACCGAAAGGAAACAAAAATAAGTCATTTTTCACTTTTTTGTTTTGAAAATTTTTAATGTTTGAATTCGATAGAGACACGTTCAAAACTTCAGAATATGAAATCTGTTTTAAAATTGATGCACGCATTCTCGAGATTTTAAGCTCCAAAGTCTTGAAGCGAGAGTCCGCGTAGCTCAGTCGTTAGAGCGGTGGACTTTTGCCCAGGCGACCCGGGTTCAGTCCCTGAGTGTCGAACGTTTTTTCTTTCTAAATTGTGGTTTGTTATACGATTTTATCTTGAAAATGATGGTTTAAAATGTTTTCCGTGTAAATTTTTATCATAAATCAAAATAATATCGGTTTTTTTCCAGTACAAATATAGAGCCTGGTTAGAAATACCGTTAATTTCCTGCTTTGTGACAGTCCTTTTTTATCAGCAGCTATCTAAATTCAGACGCTCGTAGCATTGCCGGCATCAAAGTCATGCCGCCGAAGCATCCCTGTAATACGACCGTATTAGAGCTCGCCGGGTCGCTTTGCCGGCATCAAAGCTTAAGGAATGACGCCATCTCAATGACTGTGTGCACACAACAATAGCGACTGCGGGTAGGAAATAACCGTTCTCCTAACAATATGCTTATGTTTTAATTATTATACATGATTTTAAACTGAGGGTTGTTTAATGTTTCTCCACATACGTGGATACAGGCATGCATGGATACATGCGTCTATTGACAATTTTTTTTTTACAGATTATATACATGTTTGAATTGTACATTAACTTCTCTCTCTCTCTCTCTCTCTCTCTCGCTTTCTCTCTCTCAGTCAAGTCATGAGCAGTGGATGTCTGAACTCCACCTCTACGATGACGTGTGGTGATAATGAACTCTGTTCAAACTCAAAATTTCAAAGAAAAAATACAAAACACCATCAGAGTAAACACGGATCTAAACAATTCGTTGAAACTTTTCTGCAGTTGTAGCCTTATTTGTGCGTAGTTCTCTAACCTATATTGGATTTAAGGGTCAACCCAGAAAGATGTCGATACTAAATATAAAGTTGTATTCCAATGAGAAAAAAAATTTGCTAAGCCCAGCTAAGAGCTCTCTCTCTCTCTCTCTCTCTCTCTCTCTCTCTTTCTCTCTCTCTCTATCTCTCTCCATACTATTAAAAAAAGTCATTCTAAACATAAGAATAATTTTAAATGTTAGTACATGTATAAATATGAAAAATATATTTGTTTTTCGACCCGCGGTTAGCTATTTATCTATTAGTAATGCAGTTGCATCGTTGGAACCTGATATTGGTTTGACTTTTACATAGCGTTTTAGATATCCGGTATTGGTTTTGCTCTATGTTAAAGAGTGTTAAGAAATGGTAGAAAAGAACAACTATCTCTATTGTCTTTTTTAAGGTGTATTCTAACGGAAGACCTCTTGTTGCTCGCAACGAGCGTCTAGTTGTGTTTATTATTTACAATGCTTTAGAAGGAATGTATTTCTAATGATCAAATGAAATTTAAGAGTCAGTCGTAAATATATAAGCAAGATACAGGGCTCAGTCCTGTTTTTGTTTACATAGGTTCAATATACCAGTAAAAAAATTTCAAACTTATTTATTTATCTTCTTATTCATTTTAACCATAAATAAACAGTTCCAAACGTTTTACCCATTCATTTAAGGTTTAAAACTGAAATTCCATATTAAAAATGAAAACAAAAGCTTCGTTTACATAGCAAATATCTGTAAGCTCTGTAACTCACTTATAACTCATCAAATGACTCTCAAGTTTTGGATGCCTATTAAAAATGCCTTATAAAGCATTGTAAACATTAAAATCGGAAAAGTAATATTTGACCCAAATAGTGACCATGTCCTTTTAAGTGGTGTGCAAGTAAACAGAGACGGTGGACCGCTGATTTATATGAAGAACGTTACAGGTGCTTGAGGACAGCCCCCTCCCCCACCACACACACACTTTGGATAAGATCCCTGGAGTTGTTGTTGAATATAGAAATATCTTAAAAAACAAATGCACAACAAATCCAATTTCTCTTTTTACAAATCTTAGCAACAACAACTGAAGAATGTGCGATTTTGTTATTAAGGCATTGAAAGGCATATAATATAAGATTCTGCTTTGCTTTATATATTCATTTGACATTAATACACACAGATCGTAAATGTTGATGTTAAAAAAATGATTACATATCCTTACATTTCAAAATAGCAATAATAGCATTTAGTGGTGTCTTGAGAGAGAGAGAGAGAGAGAGAGAGAGAGAGAGAGAGAGAGAGAGAGAGAGAGAGAGAGAGAGAGAGAGAGAGAAAATAAGTAATATAAAACAGAATAATTGTATAACGGTTTTTTGTGGGTTTTTTTTTTGTTTAGAATCCCTGGCTCTAAGGAGAAAAAAAGGTGGATTGACATGTTATGAGGAAGACTCGTATATAGATATTTTCCGGCTCACGATTACAGTGTGCTAATTATAAAATCTTTTAATTTAAAAGGCTTCATTAAATAACAGTGGTAGTGTACGTGCTACGTGAACGTTATGTTGCCATGGAATTTACTACGGAACTTTTTACATCCAATGTTTGCGATTAGACAATCTTTCGCGAACATGTTCACCCCATAGATCATATCATGAATTTATTTTAGAATTATTTTTTATCTAAGCATTTGAAGGGATTTATTTAGTTATACAAATTTAATTCCGTACTCCTACGCTAAAAAACTTCCCCGGTATGAATTTTGTTAAAAAGAGAAAAAGCAACAGAAAAATGTTTTCCCAATTCAAGCTGATTTTTATTGTTCAAAATAGAAGAAAACATGTATAAAACTGGGATTGTGAACACAAATTCGGAAACGTAGATGGCGCTCTTCCTGTTTTTACTAAATATTTAATATATTTTGTCAAATATTGAACATTCTATTATTGAACTATATAAGCCTATTATAAAACATCAACGTACAAAAAAATGTTTACTGTACGTTTCCATCTTTTATTCTGTGAATAAAGTTGTAGACAAGTGAATATATTTGAGGAAGAACACTTTTCCCTTAAAATATATGTTACCTCATCTGTTTCCGTGTTCAATTTAGATGAAACAATCTGAAGAAAATATCGGTCGGACTTCCATAGACCCCCCCCCCCTCCCACGGAAATAAAAACAAGTGCATGTGAAAGTTTTCACAGTTATATTAATTTGAAATTTGCACATGTGAACCTTATTTCCACGTGGAATTAGCAAATGATATTGCGTTGTCTACATTTCAAGATAAAAGTTGATTAATGCATAAATAAATGTTATCCCCACTTTCATGTTAAAAACCTGTTTGCCAAGACCATTGTAACTACATATATTCCGGAAAGAAATAATCATAATACTCAATGTAAATTAATTAAAAGAGGTAATTTGCTATTCAGCTGCTTTTATGGTGACATTTTTGCATTCTTAGTTACTGGTTTTCTGTACATGAGATGTCTTAGCCTTCATCCCCTCTCTAACCAGCAAAGAACTCGCCAAACCAGTGCTCGAATAGCTATATTTACATGTATTTTAGGAAATGAGACCCCTCAGTATTAATTCTCATGAAAACGGATGCTGAACTACTTTCACTCAATGACATAATAAAAAATGCAAAAACAACTGACAATCATTTTTTTCCTTTCTAAACACTGGAGATTGAATACAGTGCATTTAACAGCGAACGCTTATAATGCAACATACATAAACGGGTAAATCAGTTACGCAGTTACTCTAACAAAATCAAAGCGATGTGTTTGTGTAATAGCCAATGGAGATTTACATAAGACTAAGTCCAGGCTAAACATGCCGGTGTTAGTTCAGCACAATTTAAAAAAATCCATAAAGGACATTTGCAAAAGACATACAATTACCTATAAAAAGTATATAAAGACTTTTTAAGTACGACTTACCCGAGAGGTAAGACAACTACCTTTACAAAACATATGACGAAAATAAATAGTATTTTATTATTAATTCATTATTGTATTAGTTAATCATACGTGGACTTAGTTCTGGTAGGAAATTCTACAAAATTATTATGTACGAATTTTTTTACTTTTTAATTTTCTTATAAATAAAATAATCTCATAGATCAAATGAGTTATATGAATATAAAGTATTTTAGCGATTGTCTATCGATGATATATAATTGAATATCTTCAAACTGCGCCACCTAACACAGGTGCAAAAATATCACTACCTTCAATACCTGGCACAAAGTTAAAAATATAAAGTATATGTTTGAACAATAAATATATGTGAAGTTATATAACAGAACAGCAGAAAAACCAATTGAAACGAAGCTATAATGCAAAATCAATCATATGTGATAATCCTTTAGCCAATGATATAGCAAAAATTAATTACCTAAGGTCTTAGAAGCAAGCAGAGACCGTCAATCGCAAACTTGTTAATTTAATTTAACAAATATTTTATTATGCAAATAAATACATAATAGGATTGGACATCAGGCTATGCCTATTTTAGTCCTCTCCCCAAGGATCAAAGTTACAACTGATATTTCAGTTACATTTGGATTATATAAGAATAATAGTTACAGAATATAGTAAGTTCATAATATAACATGAAACATGTTATTACATTTAAGAAGTTGGAATTCATGTAGGATTAAGAACAAAGAAAAAAAGTAAGAAACAAAAAAAAAAAACAAAAACAAAAAAAACAAAAAAACAAAGAACAAAAACAAAAAACAAAAAACAAAAAAAAAAAAAAACAAAACAAAAAAATGGAAAAAAAATAATAACAAAAATTGGAGTCATATAGTAGTAAACAATTGAAAATAAGAAAAATTATAATGATGGTGAATATTTTGTATGAAGTATATAATAAGAGGTATAAGATATTGAGTGCATGCATGTATAGATATACAAGATTATTAATATCAGGTATTATTTAGAATCTTTTTGTTGACTTGATAAATTGTTGAACTGCTTGAAAAATTGAGCAGTTGGTTTTATAGGGAAGTTGTCTATCGCCGAAAAGTAAAACATGTAATACTTGCTCATGATTGAGATTGTTTAGGTTTAAATTATTTTGAATACTGTTAATGAGCAATGTTCTGTGATTAATGTAAGCTGGACAAACAAGGAAAAAATGAAGATTATCTTCACATGTGTGACCACAATTAATACATGTTGAAGTGTCACTTAAATGTTGATTAAAAAGGTGAGCTTGTAAGCTACTGGATTTATTTCTAAGTTGACAGTGAGCAATATTTTCTTTACGATTTCCATAATTGTAAACTTTGGCATTTTTTGCTAATTCTACAGATTGCTTTTTAAGTACATTTTTGAAAGATGAAAAGGACTCATTACGTTTTGTTTCCAATGGTAAATTATTCCATAGCTGAATAGTTGATGGCAAAAAGCTGTTATAATATGAAACTGTCCTAGACTGTGGTATAACGAAGTTAAAGTTATTAACATTACGAAGGTTATATCCATGCTGTGGTGGTTTGAAAGGCAGGATCAAATCTTGTAAATATACAGGAGCTATGCCATAAACAATCTTGTAGAATAATAGAAGTTTTTGTCTTTCCCTTCTCTTATATAATGGTTCCCACCCCAACTCTGAGTACAAAGCAGTCCTAGATGAGTTTTTCCTAAGACCTGTAATTATTCTACCTGCTTCTATCTGGACATTTTCTAAGAGATTTGAATCTTCTTGTGAGCAATTATCCCATACAATACTACCATACTCCAGAATTGGCCGAATGAAAGCAAAATAAATCTTAATTAATGCACTCCTGTCTAGTAAATGTTTCAGCATTCTTAATAGATTTAACCTTGAACAAGCTTTTTCATATATGTTATTTATATGACATGACCACCTAGCATCACTTTGAAAGATAAGACCAAGATGACAATGGGTTTTAGATTCATTAATAATACTACCATTGAGACCAAAATGAACAGGAGGATGATTATTTGACCCTCTTGAAAAATTTATATTACAAGTTTTGCTAGGGTTGAAATCCACAGCCCATGTGGAAGCCCATGTATCAATTTTGTCTAGATCAGCTGTTAATGATAATGCTGCTGTGTTAACATCATTATCTACAACTATAAATAAAGAGGTATCATCCGCAAACAATCTTGTATTATTAACCAGATTATTAGATATGTCATTAATATAAAGGAGAAATAAAAAAGGACCTAAAACAGAGCCTTGTGGGACTCCTGCAGTAATAGGTCTAAAATTTGAATGAAACCCATTTAGTACTACTCTTTGGACTCTATCATATAAATAGTTATCAATCCATTTCAACATATTTTCATTTATCCCACAAGACTCTAGCTTAAAGAGAAGGCCTTTGTGCCATACTTTATCAAAGGCCTTTGAATATCACAAAAGATAAACCTGACATCTTTACCTTTATCTAAGTTATATATTATGGTATTATAAATTTCCACTAACTGGTTGACAGTTGAATCATTGGGTTGAAATTCTGATTCATATTTTGTTAGGATATCATTTTCTAAGATAAAGTTGTATAAATATTTAAAAATGATTTTTTCCATGATTTTGCAAACTGAACTGGTCAGAGATATTGGTCTATAATTATTGACTAGATCAGGACTACCTTTGCCTTTGTAAACTGGTGTAACATTGGCCTGTTTCCATATGTTTGGCAGGCATTTTAATTCAAGTGATTTATTAAAAAGTTTTGCAAGTGGTTTGCATATAGAAGAGGATGTAAGTTTAAGGATTTTTGGTGTTATACCATCTGGACCGGGGGTTTTGTTAACATTTAAATTTTTCAACTGGTCTAACACATCCTGTTCTGTAATAAATATATTCCCAATTGTATTTAGAGGGGGACCAGGCCCGTGTTCAGGTAAAGTTTTATCCTCATTGATACTAGAGATATTTGAGTAGAACTGGTTTAGTGCTTCTGCTTTTTCTAACGGGTGAAGTAAAATTTGGCCGTGTGATTTTAGAGGGGGTACAGGTTTATGTGTATTAGAAAGTTTGGAGATAGATTTTGTTATCCGCCACCATTTACCTGGTGGGATGTCTTTGTCAAGAATTTGGGATGTGAGTTTTTGTTTGTAGTGTTCTTTGGCATTTCTGACCATTGATATAACCTCATTTCTTAGCTCTCTATAATGTTGCCAGTGATTTGGGCAGTTTGTATGTTTTGCTTTTCTATGTATGCGGTTTCTTTTCCTCATTTTCAGTCGTATACTTTTATTCATAAATGGTTTATCTCGAGGCCTTATAGTGATTACTTTTCTAGGAATATGTTTATCTAAGATTTTGTTATAAGTTTGTAAGAAATTATCATAAATTTCATTAATGTTTTCTGTAGTGAAAACTTCAGTGTCCCAATCTACTGTGTTTAAGTCACATTCTACATCTTTAAAATTAGTACAGTTGTAATTTCTTACAGTGCGCTTATATGCATATTGCTTAAAAGTTTTGTACTTAACATCAAAACTAACTGGTGAATGTGTACTGCAGAATGGAGATGCTACATATACCTTATCTACAATACTGGGATTGTTAGTGAATACCAAATCTATACAAGTACCAGGAAAAGTGGTAAAATTTGTTGGTTCATTAACCATATTCAGTAAATTTTTTTGAACCATAAGTTGTTTAAAATTATTATTTCCACCACTCAACATGTCAATATTAAAATCACCTATCAGGAACACAGGCATAGGTTCATTAATTGCCTTGTCTAATGAGTAAGAGAGGCAATCAAAATAAGAAACATTTGAATTAGGTGGTCGATAGATCAGACCTAGTAAAATTTTCTTATTGTCTTGCATGTGGATTTCACACCAAATAAGTTCTATGTTGCTATCATTTAGATCATCTCTCAATACAAAGTGCAAGTCTAGAGATATATAGAATAATATTCCTCCCCCAAATCTATTACGATCTTTCCTTATTGGGGGATGAAAACCATGGAATAATATATCATCACTTGATACTGAGCTGTCAAGGTGGGTTTCAGTGATACCAATAATATCATATTCAGATAACTCATTATAAATAACATCAACTTTGTTCGGTAGACTACATACATTATTGTGGACTACACTTAAATTTTTGGTTTTAAAATTATTTGGCATTGGTCCTGGATTTGTTTCCAAATCACTCATAATAAGTAGAATTCTAAGTACACAAATATAAAAGTGAGCATTATTGTAAACATGGTAAGCTTTCATATTTTCTATAATACATGTACATGTATATGAAAAACGAAAGGAATTAAACCTTACGCTTAGGGAACTCTGGTTTATTACAACATTGTTCAACTCAGTCATATGTATCATAAATAATCCGAATGTTTATGATGAAAAAAATCACCAGAGTCTCACCATGCTCACAGCAATTGGGTATACACAGGATGTTGACAATAGAAACATAAACACAGAACTGGCATAGATAATAAATTTCCGGATAAGTAAATAATACCAAAAAAATAATTTGCAGTGTTTTACCATATAAGAAGATCCAATAGTTAACCCTAACTATTTGATTTGTAAAAACAGGATTTATACCTCGCATATTTAATGCGCAAAGTAGATGTTTACTACAAAGAGAGAACATGTGATACAAAAGTGCAATGAAAAACAAAAGGGTGAAAACAAGTGCATCGAAAAAAGAATTGAAAAGTATGTACAACTTAAGATATTCAAAAAAACAAATAGTTATTGCTTGCATGTAACACTGAAGCATAGAAATGCAGCGCAAAAAATGTGCCTAAAATCACGTGTTTTTGTTTTTATCTACTATGGAAAAACACATCTATTTTTAGAATGCTATAGGACATCACTTGTTGCCATATAAGTGCTACTATTGTAAGTGAACATGATTTTTCCTAATTTTACAGTGCATCTAGGTACTGTACATTGTGAAACAAAATTTGCACCAGGTGCAATATATTTATGTATTTGTAGTCTGACTGAGTTCCGACGTTGCTATAAATAGATACAGACAGTGCACGGCCTTAACGGAGTGTCCTTGGTTCCTTGGCGGCACTGGCATATGTTTTTCTTTGAGTGGATGTACCTGGTGGTTTGTTCGGTAGATCGTTCAATCGCGTGCACAGATCGATTTTGTCGTTATGGTGTTTAATGAAAATCTTCCCATCCGATGTCCACGTATCTTTGATTTCTCTGGATTTTTTCAACTGCCTGGCATGATACGCCAATATTGACCGATTTTTCGTTAGGTCTTCAAACACATAATATGACGTTTTGTGTCTTTTATTGTGCTCGTACACAGCTTTTCTTGTTTTCATGATTTTTTGTCGGGATTTCCACGAGGTGAAGCGCACAATTAGGTCTCGAGTGGGTTTGGAACCGGGCCTCCCTACGCGGTGGCTCCTGTCAATCTCGTTCATGTCGACTTCAACTTTCATGGTTTTTGTAAAGAAATCTAAAACCAAATCATCAGTATTTTCTCCAGCATTTTTTGGGATTCCGGAAATTCTTAGATTTTGTCTACGTGTGTACTGTTCAAGATTATCATTCTTTGATTCCAGGTCAATACACCTCTGTTCTGATTTTTTAAGTTGCTCTGTTAGATTTTCAATTGAATTTTGTAGGGGTTGTAAAACTAATTGTAAGCTGTCTTTGAGGTTTGGGATTAGGTGGCTAGTAAGTGAGTTGACGAGAACTTTTGATGCACATATGCATTCTACAAATTTGGTCATTACTTCGGGATTGTGAAGGGCACCTACTAAGGCATCGACAATTGTCTCAGGATCGTCATCCTCAACATCTTCATATTCGCTACTGTTTTCGCGAGCCCGTTTTGTGAAAGGTTTGGCACTCTGGCTATGACCACGAGACTGACCCCCTCGTTGACGCCCTCGGCCTGATCCCGTCCCCGTAGGAAGCATTTTGAGATAGTGTGCAAGTATTTGTGAAATTGAATTCACTTTATTGATATCGCTTGTAATTAATGTCGCGAGCTCTGGACAAGAGAGGGTGCCCACAGTTCAGTCACTGAGCGATACTTTGGAATTTCAATATGGAGGACCAGCCTATGTTCTATTGTTTTTCATAGTCAAACAAAAAAATCAAAACACAAACCTCATATTGAATAGTTTGCTTGGTATTAATGATCCAACGAAAACATCATCATAATGAGGACAGATTACCACTTCTTGGTCCTTGAATCGACACATGAAATTAGTTATTTACACATATTTTGCTCTGCTAGTTTAGCACTACATGGTGGTCAGTTGACCCTTGACCTCTGAAATCGCAAACTTGTTCATGTATTGGTGGTACTGGCATGTGCAGAGGATGACAAATGCGTACAGAGGAAAAGGGGGTGTGTACAAAAAATAACAAATACATAGAAAAAAATTGTGTGCGAAAAATAAAAAATACATACACTACGGCCAACGCGGATCCCGTATTTTCCCGCGACACCGTGATGGTGTTTTAATCATTTCCGCGATACACCGTCGCGGTATTGTCATCGCGGTGATCGCGGGGCCACGATTTTACCGCGATGGTGTAAGACACCGTAACAGGTGTGTGTTCGGTATCAGGGATTAAACCGAGAAGAAGAAAAAAAGCGCTGTTTTAATTATTGTTAAAATTTAGATATAGATATAATTAGAAGAAAATTCATTATTTTCTTTGAATTGTTTTTAACAAAAACTTCTAGAAAACTATTGCTACATGTATTTTGTTAATATTGTACAAGAGCCCCAACCATAGCAATGTATTACGCAAATCATGCATATACGTGTACTTGAAAATTAGTAATATTTTAAAGTATTATTTTTTTTGCATATGATGAGTTGAAAATATGCCAAAGATTTTAAGAAGACAAATATTACGCGATGTACTATTATGAGGTCGCTACCGTAGGCATCAACTCAAGTTGTATGTTTTACCCTCAATCTGACTCTTATTTAACTCATTAACTACTTGCCGGCCTCTCTCTCTCTCTCTCTCTCTCTCTCTCTCTCTCTCTCTCTCTCTCTCTCTTTTTTAAATAAATAAGATTTTATGTATATTTATGTAAATTACATGTATCTTAATACGGTCGGTGTTAATTAAAGTTTAGGCAACGGTATGGTCAATCATGGAACAATTATCACCTTGCAGGACAAGTGTCACCTGAATAAAATTTCCCGTTACACGGGTCCCGCGTCTAACGCCTTAAGGCATTTAAATGACCAAGTAGGTGTTAAAATTAGGTAACGCTTGCATATACACAGCCACTTCGAGGTATCGAGAGTTAAAAAACAATAGATTATGAATAACGGGACTGCAGTTTGACTTCGAGGGATCAAGGGTTTTGAGATTAAGAGAGTAAATTTGCTTATTTATATAGGGAAAAACTTCGAGACCGGAGACTCACTTCGAGCGATCAAGAACTTCGAGCGATCGAAGTTCGAGCCATCAAAAGTTACCTGTAAAGTATTAATACCTGTAGCTGTTTTCAGAAAAAAGTAAAATATTAAAGGAGTTTGATATATGCAATAACGCGTTATTATATGAAGGCGACAATAAATGTACGCGCTTTAGGTCGACCGTCTATATTCGAACACAAAATAATGCATAATTCAGACAGGTACATTGAAACAATTATCCCTATGTTTTCGGGTGTGTATAACTATTACATAACACTTCCTGTCTATGACAGCACCGGTGCTCTGACCACGTGCCGTGAGAAATCTTATCGAATGTTGAGACACCTCTCTCTCTCTCTCTCTCTCTCTCTCTCTCTCTCTCTCTCTCTCTCTCTCTCTCTCTCTCTCATTTCAAATAACTAATATTTTATGTGAACTGGTAAAGTAGTACATGCAGCCGTAACGGCATTCTGATTGAAATGCAGATCTCTACATAAGCGCACAAGTTGTCGTAACGGGCGTTTTCAGAAATATAGATTATACCAGGGACGTATATATAATTATATATTCCCTTATATAGTCCCTGATCATACGCGCTTTCTATTGTTACCGCATGAAGATAAAATAATGCATGATTCAGACAGGTATATAGAAAATCACAAGTACAGCACAATTTATAGAAAAGCTATCCCTGTGTTTACAGGTGTGTATAACTATTACATAACACTTCCTGTCTGTGACAGCACCCGTGCTCCGACCACGTGCCGTGAGAAATCTTATCGAATTTTGAGACATCTCTCTCTCTCTCTCTCTCTCTCTCTCTCTCTATCTCTCTCTCTCTCCCCAAAATCAAAATATATAAAAATCTAAGAAATTTGAAAATTAAAACTTTCTTAATTTTAACATGGCTAGAGGAATAAATAATGAATCACATAAAATGTAAAGAAGTTTTTTACTTATGCACACAAACACACAAATCGTATGTTCATATGATTCCTATAATGATTCAAAATTTACATTCATTTAAACAATCACATTTTTACCATTTTAAAAAGTACAAATACTAGCTCCATTCCTGATTAACCCTGGTTATAGTCTGTTTGTTAATTGTATTTTAATCGAGTGTTAAGTATGTCATTAAGAGGTAATTTCATAGATGTATTTTGTAAACATTGTATTATAAATACGCAGAAGAAATATCTTTAAATTCAAATTGAAAAACAAAATTTCATTTGTTTGAAATTGAATTATTCTATCAAGAAAATTTCGCTGTTTGTAAGAACAGACTATATACTTCTATTTAGCGGACCTTAAGTCATACTAATTGCTGCAGGTCACCCACCCCGACGGCAACCACCCAAATTCTGTATACACATACTGTATACGTAATGTTACGCAATTCCCCTTCCTCTGTTGGTCAACCGACACAGATAGGTAAAGTTAGCTACTAGTAACTGGCTACTAGTAACTGGCTACGAGAAGAAAGAAAAGCTAGCTACTAGTAACTGGCTACGAGATGAAATAAAAGTTGGCTACTAGTAACTGGCTACTAGTAACTGGCTACGCGAAGTAAGAAAAGCTAGCTACTAGTAACTGGCTACGAGATGAAAGAAAACTTGGCTACTAGTTACTAGTTACTGTTCAAGTGACAAAACATACCTGGGATTTCTATTTGTGTTCTTAATATGTGCATTGCACTATATCATCCACATGATTTATCATCTTTTGTGATATCGTCAGCTACAAATTAGAATGCCTTACAATATCTCATTTTTAACATCTTTGTCAAAACCTTTCAAATAGCTGCATAATAAATAAAATATATTTACAAGTGATGTTAATATCAACATTTGACTAGGTTATCTACATGATTATACCTTAAAAGTACTCATATTCCTCTCATTATCTCATCAGTTATTGGTGCACTTCGTTTAAAATATCTTTTATATTAGACAATATTGTGCATTTTACTCAAGTAGCTGTACATATAGATTGAAAATATCAACAATTTTTATTAATTATAACAATCTATCATGTCAGCCGCATGATATTACAATAAAATTACTCAGATATTTCTCTTAATCTCGTCAACTACCAGTGCATTTCTTTTCAAATATCTCTATGATAAAGAGAATTTTTCCATGTAGTTCAAGTAGCCGTACATAAAGATTGAAGACATCTTCAATGGTTGTTAATATCAACATTATATCAGGTCATCCACATGATATTACGATACAATTAAACAGAAATCTCTCTTTATGTCGTCAGCTGCTAGTGCATTTTGTTACAATTATCTTTATTTTTTAGGGTTTTGTCAATATATCTCAAGTAGCTGTATATGTAGATTAAAGATATATACAAGTCTTGCTTATTTCAACATTCTATCAAGTCATCCACATAACATTACGACACAACTACTCAGATATCTCTCTTTATGTCGTCAGCTACTTGTGCATTTAGTTACAAATATCTTTATTTTTTGAGGGTTTTTTGAATATTCCTCAAGTAACTGTATATATAGATTGAAGATATGTACCAGTGTTGCTAATTTCAACATTCCATCAGGTCAGCCAGATCATATTACGACACAACTACTCAGATATCTCTCTTAATCTCGTCAGCTGCTAGTACATTTTGTTACAAATATCTTTACATGTATTTTTTGAGGGTTTTGTCAACATATCTCAAGTAGCTGTATATATAGATTGATAATACGGACCAGTCTTGTTTTTTTTTAATCATTCCATCAGGTCACCCAAACGATATTACGACATAGCTACTCAGATATCTTTCTTAATCTCGTCAGCTACTAATGCATTTCGTTACAAATATCTCCATTTTTAACAGTTTAGTTCATATACCTCAAGTAGCTGTATATATAGATTGAAGATATCCACAAGTGTGGTTGATTTGAACATTCTATAAGGTCACCCACATGCTATTACGACACAGCTACTGAGATATCTCTCTTAATCTCGTCAGCTACTAGTGCATTTTGTTACAAATATCTCCATTTTAACAGTTTAGTTCATATACCTCAAGTAGCTGTGTATATAGATAGAAGATATCTACAAGTGTTGCTAATTTGAACATTCCATAAGGTAACTCACATGATATTATGACACAATTACTCAGATATCTCTTTAAATCTCATCAGCTACTAGTAAATTTTGTCACGAAATCTTTATTTTTTGAGGATTTTGTAAACATATCTCAAGTAGCTGTGAATATAGATTGATGATATGTACCAGTCTTGCTTATTTCAACATTCTATCAGGTCACCCACACAATATTACGACACAGCTACTCAGATATCTTTCTTATTATCGCCAGCTACCAATGCATTTCGTTACAAATATTTCCATTTTAACAATTTAGTTTATATATCTCAAGTAGCTGTGTATATAGATTGAAGATATCTACAAGTGTTGTTAATCTGAACATTCCATAAGGTAACTCACATGATATTATGACACAATTACTCAGATATCTCTTTAAATCTCATCAGCTACTAGTAAATTTTGTCACGGAATCTTTATTTTTTGAGGATTTCGTAAACATATCTCAAGAAGCTGTATATATAGATTGATGTTATGTACCAGTCTTGCTTACTTCAACATTCTATCAGGTCATCCACATGATATTACGACACAACTACTCAGATATCTCTCTTAATCTCGTCAGCTACTAGTGCATTTCGTTACAAATATCTCAATATTTAACAGTTTAGTTCATAAATCCCAAGTAGTTGTATATATAGATTGAAGATATGCACAAGTGTTGTTAATCTGAACATTCCATAAGGTAACCCACATGATATTATGACACTATTACTCAGATATCTCTTTAAATCTCTTCAGCTACTAGTACATTTTGTTACAAAATCTTTATTTTTTGAGGATTTTGTAAACATATCTCAAGTAGCTGTAACTATAGATTGATGATATGTACCAGTCTTGTTTTTTCAACATTCTATCAGGTGATCCACATGATATTACGACACAACTATTCAGATATCTCTCTTAATCTCGTCAGTTACTAGAGCATTTCGTTACAAATATCTCCATTTTTAACAGTTTAGTTCATATTCCTCAAGTGGCTGTATATATAGATTGAAGATATCTACAAATGTTGTTAATTACAACATTCTATGAGGTCATCCACATGATATTACAATACAATTTTTCAGATATCTCTCTTATGAGGAGTAAGAAAAACTAGCTACTAGTAACTGGCTTCGAGATGAAATAAAAGTTGCCTACTAGTAACTGGCTCCTAGTAACTGGATACGAGGAGTAAGAAAAGCTAGGTACTAGTAACTGGCTACGAGAAGCAAGAAAAGAAAATTCTAGCTGCTTGTAACTGGCGACGACAGAGAAGAAAAACTGGCTACTAGAAAAGCTAGTTACTAGTAACTGGCTACGAAATGAAAGAAAAGTTAGCTTCTAGTAACTGGTTACGTGTTACTTATATCTGAATTTAACTATAATCATTTTACTTAATGTTTTGATCCTATGTTAGAAATGCTACATTATTTCATTTAAATTGTTAAATTATATGTACATGTAAACTACTAATCATTATACATTAACATATGCTGGTAATATAAACGTCTTCTAATAACATAGTGTTAAATTTTGCAACACATCTCCTTTTTAGAGACAGCTTCATTTACGAGAACTTTTATTAGATAAATGCTAGATTTTTTTCCTGCACAAAGATATGTACATATCTTATACTGTTAATGACATTTAAACATTAAAATGCTCTTTGGTAATTCATGCGAGATATTAAGGTGCCGACATTGCATAACAATACATAACCAGCCACCTTCATAATCAACATGAATCATGAAAAAAAATTTTTATCGTGTATATTAATATCTTTCTTGTAACACATCAATAAATTGATTGAAAAAAGTAAGTAGAATTTACTAAAGTACTGTAAATGTACATCAGTACTTTAGCATCCAAGTGATAAAACTATGAAATCTCGTCAGCTACTTGTAAATACCTATACTCATTATTAAGATATCTCTGAAGTAGCTTCATATATAGATATCAGTTACCTATTAAAATGTTGATTGACATATTCTCCATGGTAATCCACAAGATTTAACACTTACATTACTCAGAGATATCTTGTACTCTCGATAGCTACATGCACGAGTACGTTTTAGAATGAGAAATCCTTTTCTTTATTTCATTTCTTCAATTATTTCAAGTAGCTGCATATGTATGGCCTTTATCTACTAATGATGTTCATGTTAAAATTCTCCTCGTCCATCTCCTTTCGGTAATGCAATAACGATAATGACCTCTTTATTAAAGAAAACAAATTTCTGTCGTTTTAAAAAAGGGCTGCAATGCGTGGAGCATATGCATGTGTTTCTAACGGATATGTGAACGCCTTAATGTAATCCAAGATTCCTCCGCTTTTATATTATGACATGTGCAGGGGGAGACCTCTAACAGCAAAAGTGTTATGGTGAAGGATAGAAACAAACATGGTTATTGCTCTAAATCACTTGTACGTTCGTTGTATCACATACAGATCTGACCCTTTTACCTCAGAAGTTAAAGGTTCGATACCTTTAACATGATCATGAATTACATTAGTGAAGATAACATGTATTAGTCATTCGGCGAATTTCACTATAAGCGCACACATTACGCATCGCACTAATTTGTTTACTATGCAGTGACAGCTTCGGGAAAATTTTTAATTTCATGTTATGATGCATTTTTCTTGAGATCTTTTAAAAGTTTTATACAATAACATATTATTCAGTTATGTATACAGCAATATATTTATTCAATCATGTTTTGCTTAAGATTTGTATTTTTTTTATTTTTGAAGTACATTTAACCTTGACTAAAAGTAAAGATAAGCTATTTTGGAAAACAACAAACTATTGCAATTTATACAATACATTTGAAGCATGATATATGATGCTGACAGTTGATCATTTCTTTAAAGAAATACTTTCTTTCTGTTCTGTTTACCTACACCTTTATAATCTCAGCACATTTGAACTTAAACATGTGTTCATGGCATGAAATCTCGATCCCGCTTCAGATAAACGTGTGTTATCCTGGTTCCCTGGCCTACCTATTATTCTGCACAGGAACCAATCTAGCTCATGCGCAAGCTCAAGTTTCCCGATCGCATACGGTTTTACCTAGCTTATATATTTTCTGCGTGAACCTCAGGGTCCACCCAACAAAGTGAAATTCTGCTTTAAGTTATTTTATATGTTTTTACAATTTTTTTATACAGTAAACACGCTTATGACGAAGTGCCAGAGACAGACAATTTTGCTTCGTTATAAGCGTAATTCGTATTTATATCCGTCAGCTTCACGGTATGTTTCAAATCCACGGGGAATGAGAATCAATTTACTAGAAAAGTCATTTCCTTATAAGCGTGTTCGCCATAATCGTGTTCTACTGTGTATATAACTTTACAGCATTTTCTAACAAACATGTGTAACTTGACAACATAGTGTTTCGATATTTATTTAAGTTCCTTCGTTTCAAAGACAAAGCTTGGTTTATTTGTTGAATTTCTGTTCTTACAAAGAAATACATCTCTATCATATAAGGATATCATGTGGTGTTTATTACATAATCGACTATTTACATACATTATGTACGAAGACCAGAAAAAGGGCCAACAAGCCTAAAATTCATGAGAAAGCAAGTATTATGATATACATGACTTAGCACTTATCAAATGCACATACAAATGAATAAAATTAATAGCATTACAAACAACCTATCAACCGAAAACTGAGTTACAATGAAAAAATAACGAGTTCACAAAACGTACGCATTCAAATCGATAATGGATTAACGTTGACAGTGTACCGAAAATCTTTGGTCAAACATATCAGAGCTTCTTCGCCAAAATAGATAAACAAAACAGATCAACGCTTGTTATCTATTAATCCAACATAAATAAACTAGATCATATGATATGCCTAATAAAGAAAAGAACAGACATATCGCTACAAGTCACAAAAATGTATTTACATGTTTTCGGTTCTGTTTTATCTATAAATGAACGTATTTGATCAAAACCTAATTACAGAAATTTCCAAGTCATCAAATATTAGTGAAAATGTCACGGCATCCTGACGGCGACTGATGCGTTCTAACAGAGCTCCCAACTACGTTTCCACAGAGTTCTACTTGGCAATTGACTGCGCTTTCGCTGGTTATCCGCCGAGCGCTCATGACGTTCTAGGAGTTTTTACCGCGCGTCCACGGCGTGCTCTGCGGGCTGACTGCGTGCACATGCGCTGTTGGAGACTTTACGGCGCTGTCACGGCGACCTTACTCCACTTCTACGGCGTGTTTATCAGAACGCAGAGCCACGGCGCGTACTTTGTGCATGGTCAAAGTGCGCGCCGTCGCATGGCGTTCTAAAATGTTCTAGGATATCGCACCGCAGCGAACGAAGATGCCGTTGCGTTGTTACGGCGCTGTAGCAGACTCTAATTCGTTTACCATGGCGTTTTACATTATTCAATGACACAGCGGGATCGCCGTGAGGATGCAGCTCCAGTATGACAGGGGTTTAAACAATGAGAAGTTTAATGGCGAGTTAAATTGTTAAGGGTAGCAAGGATTGTTATATACATGTACTCATGATTCATAAAAGGTAATGTATTTTTTAAAAGAAACGAACCCGCTTTAAAAACATGTAACTTCTGTAATTAAATATTTCTAATTTTTTGAAGACTATGTGCAAGTTTGAAATTGTTGCGTGCTGTCAAAATTTGGTAAATAGTCAAAATTGATGGCATCTCTGAAAATTTCTTCAGGGCTGATATTATTTAATAATACGAGTAGACTTGAACATTCAAAATAATAATCAAATATCAAAGATCATCAAGAGAATTTATGCATAAGTGAGCGTCTAAATTTTACACCTGATATACAGACACCGCTGCTATGTAACGTAAAATTAAATAACATAATTTACAGAAATGAATATTACTTCTCTCGACGATGCAATAATATGCAAAATCCCTATTTTTATGTCAGTTTTTTCTCCTTTATCGGATCAAAAGTAATTCTCTCGGAGAAAGTTTACGTATGTAGTTTGAAAAAAAAACCCGGGAGAAACTTCAATAAAAATAAGCGAAAAATTATGGTGTTACGGTTTTTATTTTCAGTTAATTTAATTAAATGTGACAAAGGGGCATATTCGGTCGGATTTTTGGGGTAGCATGTACATGAAGTAAATTTGATGCAAGTTCCATGATTGTTTTTTGTTCGTGTGTTTTTTTGTTTTTGTTTTTGTTTGTTTGTTTGTTTGTTTGTTTGTTTGTTTGTTTGGTTGGTTTTTTTTTTTGCTTTTCTTTGTTTTATCATTAAGATATATCAAAAAATTACGTACATGTACATGTCACAAGCAATATTTGCCTTCTCTATTTCTCTTGTATTTTAATAGATTGGGTATTCATTGTTGACCTAAAATTAGTATTCCACTGGCTGTAGCTAACCTTGTAAGTAAATTAAGTTGCATGACAACCTCATACCACACAACTTCAATAAAACGTTTTATTTAAAATCAATTTTCATATAATTAGCAATAAAGAAAATTCCCAAGAACACATGTCCATCTCACTTAAGTGTAACTTTGAGAAGCGCATATATTTTTTGGAGGCAGATATGTCGCTGTATTATAGTCTGTAAGTCAAGTGAACTAATCTGTCCACACTTGCAATACTTTGATGATTTCTATGGCGACCGCCTGCATAGCATAATGTAGTCGTATTTCATAACATCTAATCCAAAGAACAAATTACCTTTGACTTAAAACTTTAAATTATAATATATATTATTCTGTTCATAACTATATATCATAGAAGTTTAGTGTGTTCAACAGGTAAATTTATTATAGCCACGTTCTCGGATTACGATCTCGCAACTTTAATGTGAAAATGAAAGTCTTATTGTTTGATAATTGACCACTTTGAATAAAACACCCTTCGAACTGTTGATTAATTGCATAACAATTGATGATCTGGAGCCATAAATAACATGGGGCTATATATGTTCTGAGCTGTGTGCGCTGAAGCGACTCAAAATTTTCGGTAGCACGTGGCGATTGAATTTACGCAATAAGGAAAGTTGAAATTTACAAAGACTGACCGAATAAAAAAACGGGGGGGGGGGAAGCGAAACATGTTCAGGAGAAAATGTTACACATGAGAAGAAGTCACTATCAAATAATTTTCGACAGATCTGGAATTTAAAAAAAAAGAGCACTTGGCAGCGGGGCGGTGGGAGGGCAGCACAGAAATAAGTTCGTTTTCACAATGAAACGAACGACCATGTAGAAGCACTACAGAAGTTATTAATATGTGACCGATAGAATCTAAACAAAACTTGTTTCAAAACTCATGTAAATATTCTTTAAAATAATCACCGAATACCTCAATTCAGGGCATTCTTTTATCGTGCCAGCACCTACCGCAAACATGTAACGTGGAACTTTGATCATAATTTGATTTGATTTTTAAATTACCTTGTACGCTGTCGCATAAAGCAATGCTAAATCAACTGTACGAGTAAAATAAATTTATTTGTTTACCTTAAAGGGGCATGGTCACGATTTTGGTCAAAAATTATTTTCCCGATTTTAACGTTTACAATGCTTCAGTTAGGCATTTTTAATAGGCAACCAGAATTTGAACGTCATTCGTTGAGATATAAGCGAGTTACAGAGCTTACAATTCTTTGCTATGTAAACAAAGCCTTTGTTTACATTTTGAACGTTGAAGTGAAAACTCCAGTTTAAGACCGAAAATGAATGTTGTGAACGTAAGGATCTGTTTATATATGCTTAAAATGAATAAGAATATGAAAAATCAGCTTGAAAAAGATTTTTTACCGGTATATTGAACTTATGTAAACAAACACAGGGCACGAGCCTTGTTTACATTACAAAGAATTGTGAGCTCTGTATCGTGCTTAAAACTTCACCACAGACTCTCCAATTTCATTTGGTCATTGGAAATGCATTCCTTAAGCATTGTAAATAATAAAAACAGTAAAATAGAATGTGACTAAAATCGTGACCATGCCCCTTTAAACCAATATAATAGTTGAAAACATAATAAAAATAGTTGCGTTCGTACAAAATACCAAACATGCACGCGTGATAAGGTACATGTAGAAGATGTCCACTTGCGCGGGATCTCCTCGGCCCTGTGCGAGGGATGATCATTATTTAAAGGTTTTAATATTTGTGTTGTTTTTTTGTTGTTGATTGAAAACATTAGTTGTACAGTTTTTAAAACAAGACTTACAAACCAACCATTTAAATATGTCTGACGAGTATTTCCGATTTGGAGTAATATCGCTTTTATTAATTTTCAGAACGACTTTTTATTTACTCTCCAATGTTTAATTTAAATAAATACAAAATGAACAAACTTTTATAACATAAAATTAAAACAGTGTACAGTGTATTTACGGCTATATAAACTCAAACACGTTCATATATTCATGTAAGTGTGCGGGTGCGAATCTTGTGTATTAGATAACCGTTTACCGCTAGGTAGTGCAGCCGTGGCTGATTTCCTCGGCCGCGGGCGAAGGCTAGATAACGTTAAGGTTTAACGCATACACACGCACAGCTCAGAACCTAGGAAGATTTGAAAAGTTTGTAATTTAATGACTAAAATCTATCAAATAGAAATTCTTTTTTTTTTTTACTTAAAACCCACAATTGATCTATATATCTGATATTGCATTAGATTGAGAATGGTATTGCTTTTATTAATTAACTGAACGATTTCTTAACAATTCTTCAGTTCGCAGCTAAATTAACTCATATATGAGAGACGCAACTCTCGTGTATTAGATAAACCGTTTACCGTTTACCGCTAGGTAGTGCAGCCGTGGCTGATTTTCTCGGCCGCGGGCGAAGGATAGATTACGTTAAGGTTTAACGCATACACACGCACAGCTCAGAACCTAGGAAGATTTGAAAAGTTTGTAATTTAATGACTAAAATCTATCAAATAGAAATTCTTTTTTTTTTTACTTAAAACCCACAATTGATCTATATATCTGATATTGCATAAGATTGAGAATGGTATTGCTTTTATTAATTAACTGAACTGAATTTCTTAACAATTTTTCAGTTCGCAGCTAAATTAACTCATATATGAGAGACGCAACTCTCGTGTATTAGATAACCGCTGACCGCTAGGTAGTCCAGCCGCTCCCATGGTGACCGATTTTTCGGCCGCGGGCGAGGGATAGCTTACTTAATGATACGCGCACAGCTCTGATTCAAGGTGGATTTTAAATGCATGCAGTATGATAACTAAAATGTAATGCATAGGATTTTTTTTCCAAACGTATTTTGTGTTTTACTAGAAAAAAAAGAATGTTTTGTTTTCCGATTCTCGTCTTTAAGGTTTGTGCACTATAAGAACTAAACAACAATGACTTAAACTTCTTTAAAAAAAGCATGTGTTCTAATTTTTTTCTCATGAATTAAAGCCCCCTGTATAAACCATCATACTTTCTGTGGTAATTTTATGCCAGTTTTACGCACAAAGACCTTCGTTAACTTGCCAAATGAAAACAGGTATATGTTAACATGTAAAGCTTTTTACACTCATACTACACAAATCACTTACAAAATAACATTGTAACGACCTTTATGAGATCCCAACAAACAACTTTTCCAGCGACAGCCATATCGAAATCCTAACTGTTTTTGAGTTATTAAGCAAAATCTTTTAAGGGCTACTGGCCCTTAATTTAAGGGACCAGCCCTTTTTTATTGGTGTCAAATGAAAGCCCTTAACATTATGCACAACTTTTGTTCTATACGTATTTAGGAAATATTTCAAACTAAAAAGTTACGAAGCTAAAACATGAGAAAAATTTTGCTATTTTTAAAACATAGATTTCGATTGATTAATTCGAGTGGAATAATTGGAAAAAACTAAAATACAAAAATCAGAGGACAATATTCAAAGTGTCAATAATTAAGATTTTTAACTATAAATTATTTGCTACGGACCATTTCGGAGCCTTTGTCTGGAAACTAATGCCCCTAAAATTTTAGAAAAAGGGGAATAACTCAAAACCGGAAGTTGTTATTTCAACTTTATTCAATTTCAAACCTAATTCAATTTACAATATACCGTGAAAATTTGAATGAAATCGGATGACAAACAAATAAGTTATTGAGGTTTTAAAAACGTCTAGAAGAAGAATAACAATAATGAAGAACTAGAGCAAAGCTCGTTGCAAAGCAACGAGTGGGTCTTCCGTTAATGTCGAAAGAAAAGCTAGATGTTCCTATAAGAAGCAGAGCTCTAAAACCAATACCAGGAGTTTTAAAACAAAAAGATATAAAAAATCGATTAATTCTTGGTACGACTTAACAAAATCCGAATGACTTTAAGTACGAATTAACAAAAACCTTAACGATTTCAAGAACGACTTGACAAAAAAAATTCGAATTTGTTTAAGAACGACTTAACAAAAATCGAATCTTCTAGGTACGAGTAAATTTAACTTTGAACATAACACTATTTTCTTAACCAAGAATGTGGAATCAAAATTTCCGGAAAAATCAATTAATTTTTAAACCTCTATATCTCTGTAATGCATCGTTCGATTTTAAAACGGATTTCAGATTTAAATTAAGCTTCATAAGTTGAACATTTTTGCTTCAATAATAAATAACAAATTATTTTTCAGTAAATAGTTATTATTAAAAGACTTTGTAGCCCTCCTGGCCCCTAATTTGAGGGGCCAGCCCCTTTTTCTTGATAACAAATGAAAGGTCTTGCAAATATAAACATATTTTGTTCAACAACTGTTCACGAATTAATAACCGTTCTAGAGATATCTGAACAACTGTGTTTTAGGGGCCGACCCTTAAACTCCTTAATGGGGCCACCAACAAAAAAGGTTTAGGTATTATATTATTAAAAACATTATTTTGAGCAACTTTTCTTCTACAATGCTTTTCAAAATATTTCTCCTTTTCTAGCTATTACTGATCAGAGTTTTGGACTTCTGGCCCCTTGAAACCCCTTATTACGTAACATATGACTTAGGTATGGTACTGTATAGATAAATCACTGTACAAAGATTATTTTTGCTTCTATAATATATTACAAATTATTTTTCAGTAAAAAGTTATTATTAATAGACTTAAGAGCCCTCTTGGCCCCTAATTTAAGGGGCCAGCCCTTTTTTCTTGATATCAAATGAAAGATTGCGCAAATATAAACATATTTTGTTCAACAAGTGTTCAGGAATTGTTGACCGTTCTAGAGATATCTGAACTAATGTGTTTTAGGGTCCGACCCTTAAACTCCTTAATGGGGCCACCAACAAATTTTTTTTAGGTAGCATATCGTTGAGAACATTATTTTAAGCAATTTTTGTTCTACAATGCTTTTCAAAATATTTCTCCTTTTCTAGATATTAATGATCAAAGTTTTGGACTTCTGGCCCCTTGAAACCCCTAATTACGTAACATATGATTAAGGTGTGGTACTGTGTAGATAAACAGCTGTACAATAAACATTTTTGCTTCTATAATTGATAACAAATTATTGTTCAATAAAGAGTTATTGCAAAAAGACTTTAGAGCCCTCTTGGCCCCTAATTTGAGGGGCCAGCCCTTTTTTCTTGATATCAAATGAAAGCCCGTGGAAATTGAAACAACTTTTGCATTACATGATTTAACAAAATATTTATACTTCAAAAGATATTAGAGAAAATGTTCAAAAATTTTGTGAAAAAATTTAGTGCTAATTTTCAGGTTCAGGCGAGCTTCGAGGCCTTGCGCAATTTTAATAATTGGAAGCAGGGGGGTACAACTTTAAACATTTATCTACAATCCTGTAAAAATTTGAAGCTTCTATCTTGATTGGTTTCGGAGGAGATGCGTGGACAAAATGACCCTTAAAATTTTACAAAATCGTCAATATCTGAGACCGGAAGTGACGCCATCATTCGGAAATTTAATAATATGTAGCGCCGATGATTCTCTATCAATCCTAAAAATTTCATGTAAATCGGTTGGATAGTTTTTGAGAAATAACGCTCCAAAAAAGTCAGAAAAAGAAAAAAAAGAATAACTAGAGCAAAGCTCGTTGCAAAGCAACGAATGGGTCTTCCGTTAATGTCGAAAGAAAAGCTAGATGTTCCTGTAAGAAGCAGAGCTCTAAAACAAATAACAGGATTTTTAAAACAAAACGATATAAAAAATCGAATAAATATTTGGTACGACTTAACAAAATCCGAATGACTTGAAGTAAGAATTAACAAAAACCTTAACGATTTCAAGAACGACTTGACAAAAAAAATCCGAATGTGTTTAAGAACGACTTAACAAATTTAGAATAAATCTAGGTACGAGTTAATTTAACTTTGAACATAACACTATTTTCTTAACCAAGAATGTGGAATCAAAATTTCCGGAAAAATCAATTTTTAAACCCCTATATCTCTGTAATGCATCGTACGATTTTAAAACGGATTTCAGATTTATATTAAGCTTAATAAGTTGAACATTTTTGCTTCAATAATATATAACAAATTATTTTTCAGTAAATAGTTATTATTAAAAGACTTTGTAGCCCTCCTGGCCCCTAATTTGAGGGGCCAGCCCCTTTTTCTTGATATCAAATGAAAGGTCTTGCAAATATAAACATATTTTGTTCAATAACTGTTCACGAATTGTTAACCGTTCTAGATATATCTGAACAACTTTGTTTTAGGGGCCGACCCTTAAACTCCTTAATGGGGCCACCAACAATAAAGGTTTAGGTATTATATTATTAAAAACATTATTTTGAGCAACTTTTCTTCTACAATGCTTTTCAAAATATTTCTCCTTTTCTAGCTATTACTGATCAGAGTTTTGGACTTCTGGCCCCTTGAAACCCCTAATTACGTAACATATGACTTAGGTATGGTACTGTATAGATAAATAACTGTACAAAGAATATTTTTGCTTCTATAATATATAACAAATTATTTTTCAGTAAAAAGTTATTAATAATGGACTTAAGAGCCCTTTTGGCCCCTAATTTAAGGGGCCAGCCCTTTTTTCTTGATATCAAATGAAAGATCTCGCAAATATAAACATTTTTTGTTCAACAAGTGTTCAGGAATTGTTGACCGTTCTAGAGATATCTGAACAACTGTGTTTTAGGGGCCGACCCTTAAACTCCTTACTGGGGCCACCAACAAATTTTTTTTAGGTAGCATATTGTTGAGAACATTATTTTAAGCATTTTTTGTTCTACAATGCTTTTCAAAATATTTCTCCTTTTCTAGATATTAATGATCAAAGTTTTGAACTTCTGGCCCCTTGAAACCCCTAATTACGTAACATATGATTAAGATGTGGTACTGTATAGATAAACAGCTGAATAATAAACATTTTTGCTTCTATAATTGATAACAAATTATTGTTCAGTAAAGAGTTATTGCAAAAAGACTTTAGAGCCCTCTTGGCCCCTAATTTGAGGGGCCAGCCCTTTTTTCTTGATATCAAATGAAAGCCCGTGGAAATTGAAACAACTTTTGCATTACATGTTTTAGCAAAATATTTATACATCAAAAGATATTAGAGAAAATGTTCGAAAATTTCGTGAAAAAATTTGGTGCTAATTTTCAGGTTCAGGCGAGCTTCGAGGCCTTGCGCAATTTTAATAATTGGAAGCAGGGGGGTACAACTTCAGACTTTAATCTACAATCCTGGAAAAATTTCAAGTTTCTATCTTGATTAGTTTCGGAGGAGATGCGTGGACAAAATGACCCTTAAAAATTTACAAAATCGTCAATATCTGAAACCGGAAGTGACGTCATCATTTGAAAATTTGACAATATGTAGCGCCGATGATGCTTAATCAGTCCTGAAAATTTCGTGCAAATCGGTTGAATAGTTTTTGAGAAATAACGCTCCAAAAAAGTCAGAAAAAGAAAAAAAAGAATAACTAGATCGTTCTCGTTGCGAGCAACGAGTGGGTCTTCCGTCCGATTTTTGAATAAATGAGATAAATCCCATCATTTTAAAGATAAAATCGTAAGTCCACGCAAAAAAAACGAAAAAAAAATTTTGCGGCACTCGGGGCTTGAACCCGGGTCGCCTGGGCACTGTCCACGACCATAACGACTGAGCTACTCGGGCTCTCGCTTCAGGACTTTGACGCTTAATATCTCGAGAATGCGTTGATCGATTTTAAAACAAAATACATATTCTGAATCAGAAAAAGGGTCACTATTAAATATAAAAAAATTAAAGAAAAATATTAAAAAATAAAAAAGTCGAAAAATTAAAATTTTTCAAATTTGCTTCCGGTGACGACCGGAAGTGACAGCTGGCATTCTCTTGACCGAGGTGCACCAGAAAATAGGTAGATCTATCATCTCTGAAAATTTCAGCCCCTTATCTTTACTCGTTTTTGAGAAACAAAATTGACTTTTTAAAATCGTAAACGGACGATAACTTCCGACCGGAAGTGTATTTTCAAAAATGTTTAAAAAGCGATCAACTTCAGATAAAACTGCGTTGATCCTGAAAATTTGAATGAAATCGATAGAGCCATCTCCGAGAAATCGTCTGCACAAAATCGGTAAGAAAAAAAAAGAATAATAATAATAATAATAATAACTAGACACGATCTCGTTACGAGTAACGAGTAGGTCTTCCGTTCGATTTTTTAAAATGATACGATGATTTATCGATAAACCTTATAAAAATGACTGAATATTTTAGGGGCCACCCCTATAGATTTAAATGGGGACATATATTGGTGTTTTAATTAGTTAAATGCAGACAATTTCTTTTCTACAATGCTTAAAAAAATATGTCTCCTTTAGACATATTGCATCAAAAGTTAAGGACGTTGGCTCCTAATAACGTCATAAATGGGCGTGGCAATGAGTTTTTCAAACAGATATTGTTACGATCAACAACTTTGCTTCTATAATGCATCACAAAATCTTTATCGTTTTTAAGTTATTTGTAATAGACTTTACGTGGGTCTTGGCCCCTAATTAAAGGGGCCAGCCCCTTTTTGTTCATTTCATACAAAAGATCTTACAAATACTAACATTTTTTGTTCTTACACCTTTCTTGAACTGTTGTTCATTTTTGAGATACAAATGATTGAATATTTTAGGGGCCAGCGCTGTAGATCCTTAATGGGAACAGACATTGGCGTTGAAAATAATGGAATCGATTATAGTTATCAATACAAGCATTTTCTCTTCTACAATGCTTAACAAAATATGTCTCGTTCTCTAGATATATTGTGTCTAAATTTGAGAACTTTGGCCCCTAAAAATCCCTAATTACGTCATAAATGGGCGTGGCAATGAGCTTTTCAAATATATATTGTTACGATCAACAACTTTGCTTCTATAATGCATTACAAAATCTTTATTGTTTTTAATTTATCTGTAATAGACTTTACGAGTCTATTGGCCCCTAATTAAAGGGGCCAGCCCCTTTTTCTTGATTTCATACAAAAGATCTCTCAAATACTAACAGTTTTTGTTCTTACACCCATCTTAAATTGTTGTTCATTTTTGAAATACAAATGATTGAATGTATTAGGGGCCAGCCCTCTAGATCCTTAATGGGGACAGCCATTGGTGTTTTGATTAGTGGAATCGATTAGAATCATCAATGCAAGCATTTTCTCTTCTACAATGCCTAACAAAATATGTTTCCTTTTCCAGATATATTGCGTCAAAGTTTAAGGTAAGGTTTGCGGTTACAGGGAGATAACTCACAGATTTTCATTGTGACGTAACACCAACTACCCTTTATTCCAGCTATGACGTAAAAAATTATATGACGTCATAATTGGTGTAAGGTTTTTGTTATTTCCCGGGGTTTTGTAGTTTCATTGAAAAAGTAACAGAACACAAGCATTTTATCAATTTCCACAAAAACGAAGTCCGCATCATATAGTTTTGAATAGTGTTTTGGAAACATCAGATTACACATATACTAAGATACATTTTACCTGGAATCGGTGGACTTGGAAAGGTTTCAAATAAGATGTTTTCGTGTATAAATTAGTAGTCCAAAATTAAGACTTTTGTTGCATTTTATTAATTTTTTAAATAATTCATCAGAAATTTAAAAAAATAAATCATGATATAAATAGTGACATTATTTTAAACCATTTTAAGCATAAATAACCCCCATAATAGTCACATATGAAATGCATATATTTTCACGAAATTACTTACATTTCATCAACATGAAAATTTGAAAGCATGAACTTTGACCTTTTGTAGTTATAAAACGGGTCCGGCAAAATCATTTGAATTTCATGAGAAAAAAGACTTTAGTATAGTGAACAAAATGGTATATAACTTTGATACGATTCCTAAAAAATGCAAGCCGCAAACCTTACCTTAAGTACTTTGGCCCCTAAAAATCCCTAATTACGTAATAAATGGGCGTGGCAATGATTTTTTCTGTTAGATATTGTTACGATCAACAACTTTGCTTCTATAATGCATTACAAAATCTTTATCGTTTTTTAGTTATATGTAATAGACTTTACGAGTCTATTGGCCCCTAATTTAAGGGGCCAGCCCCTTTTTCTTGATTTTGTTGGAAAGAACTTTTGATTCTCTACCACTTTTGTTATATATGTTTGAACAAAATTTCAACTGATAAAAAGATACAAATCAAAACGTATGAAAATTTTGAATAAAAATTCGTACCCAATTTTCGTGCCTAAGCGAGCTCCAAGAAATGGCGCTACTGGCGTAAAACAAAATAATAGTGCACAACTTCAGACTATAGATTACCTATCCTGAAAATTTCAAAGTCATATCTCTGATAGTTTCTGAGATCAGCTCTGCACAAAATAGGTCGTAAAAACTACAAAATGGCCGATAAATCGGTACCGGAAGTGACGACAACAAAAATTTCAAAAACATATAAAATTCATATCATGACTCATTATCTGTGAAAAAATGGTTGAAATCGGCTGAATACTTTTCGAGAAATCGCGTGCACAAAATTTGGAAAAAATAATAATAATAATAATAATAATAATAAGAAACAGTACGAAAACAATAAGGTCTTCCGTTGGAAACGGAAGACCTTAATAACTAGATACGATCTCGTTACGAGTAACGAGTAGGTCTTCCGTTGAATATGTTAAACGATACGATAAAAATATTAATGAAATTTCAGAATTCCCAATCAACCCCTTTCCTTTCAAGTAATGTATACGATTGTCAATATCCTGTACAATGCTTAACAAAATGTTTTGCTTTTTCACATACAGCACATTAATGATTTATGATTTTAGTGCCTTAAAATCCCTAATTATGTCATAAATGGGTGTGGCAATGAGTTTAACAAACTGATTTTGTTACGATCAACAACTTTACTTTTATAATGCATTACAAAATCTTTATCGTTTTTAAGTTATCTGTAATAGAGTTTACGAGTGTCTTGACCCCTAATTAAAGGGACCAGCCGCTTTTTCTTGAATTCATTCGAAAGGTCTCACGAATACTAACAAGTTTTGTTCTTACACCTATCTTAAATTGTTGTTCATTTTTGAGATACAAATGATTGAATATTTTAGGGGCCAGCCCTCTAGATCCTTCATTGGGACAAATATTAGTTTTTTGATTAGTGGAATCGATTCAAATTATCAATGGAAGCATTTCCTCTTCTACAATACCTAACAAAATATGTTTCCTTCTCTAGATATATTGCGTCAAAGTTTAAGTACTTTGGCCCCTAAAATCCCTAATTACGTCATAAATGGGCGTAGCAATGATTATTTCTGTTAGATATTGTTACGATCAACAACTTTGCTTCTATAATGCATTACAAAATCTTGATTGTTTTTAAGTTATTTGTAAAACAGTTTACGAGTGTATTGACCCCTAATTTAAGGGGCCAGCCCCTTTTTCTTGATTTTATACGAAAGGTCTTATGAATACTTACATTTTTTGTTCTTACACCTATCTAAAATTGTTGTTCATTTTTGAGATACAAATGATTGAATATTTATGGGGCCAGCCCTCTAGATCCTTAATGGGGACATACATTGGTGTTTTGATAAGTGGAATCGATTAGAAGCATCAATGCAAGCATTTTCTCTTCTACAATGCCTAACAAAATATGTTTCCTTCTCTAGATATATTGCGTCAAAGTTTAAGTACTTTGGCCCCTAAAAATCCCTAATTACGTCATAAATGGGCGTGGCAATGATTTTTTCTGTTAGATATTGTGACGATCAACAACTTTGCTTCTATAACGAATACAAGATCTTTATCGTTTTTAAGTTATTTGTAAAACGGTTTACGAGTCTCTTGGCCCCTAATTTAAGGGGCCAGCCCCTTTTTCTTGATTTTATACGAAAGGTCTTATGAATTCTTACATTTTTTGTTCTTACACCTATCTATAATTGTTGTTCATTTTTGAGATACAAATGATTGAATATTTTAGGGGCCAGCTCTCTAGATCCTTAATGGGGACATACATTGGTGTTTTGATTAGTGGAATCGATTAGAATCAACAATGCAAACATTTTCTCTTCTACAATGCATAACAAAATATGTTTCCTTCTCTAGATATATTGCGTCAAAGTTTAAGTACTTTGGCCCCTAAAAATCCCTAATTACGTCATAAATGGGGGTGGCAATGATTTTTTCTGTTAAATATTGTGACGATCAACAACTTTGCTTCTATAATGCATTACAAAATCTTTATCGTTTTAAAGTTATTTGTAAAACAGTTTACGAGTCTCTTGGCCCCTAATTTAAGGGGCCAGCCCCTTTTTCTTGATTTTATACGAAAGGTCTTATAAATACTTCAATTTTTGTTCTTACACCTATCTAAAATTGTTGTTCATTTTTGAGATACAAATGATTGAATATTTTAGGGGCCAGCCCTCTAGATCCTTAATGGGGACATACATTGGTGTTTTGATTAGTGGAATCGATTAGAATCAACAATGCAAACATTTTCTCTTCTACAATGCATAACAAAATATGTTTCCTTCTCTAGATATATTGCGTCAAAGTTTAAGTACTTTGGCCCCTAAAAATCCCTAATTACGTCATAAATGGGCGTGGCAATGATTTTTTCTGTTAGATATTGTGACGATCAACAACTTTGCTTCTATAATGCATTACAAAATCTTTATCGTTTTTAAGTTATTTGTAAAACAGTTTACGAGTCTCTTGGCCCCTAATTTAAGGGGCCAGCCCCTTTTTCTTGATTTTATACGAAAGGTCTTATAAATACTTACATTTTTTGCTCTTACACCTATCTAAAATTGTTGTTCATTTTTGAGATACAAATGATTGAATATTTTAGGGGCCAGCCCTCTAGATCCTTAATGGGGACATACATTGGTGTTTTGATTAGTGGAATCGATTAGAAGCATCAATGCAAGCATTTTCTCTTCTACAATGCCTAACAAAATATGTTTCCTTCTCTAGATATATTGCGTCAAAGTTTAAGTACTTTGGCCCCTAAAAATCCCTAATTACGTCATAAATGGGCGTGGCAATGATTTTTTCTGTTAGATATTGTGACGATCAACAACTTTGCTTCTATAATGCATTACAAAATCTTTATCGTTTTTAAGTTATTTGTAAAACAGTTTACGAGTCTCTTGGCCCCTAATTTAAGGGGCCAGCCCCTTTTTCTTGATTTTATACGAAAGGTCTTATGAATACTTACATTTTTTGTTCTTACACCTATCTAAAATTGTTGTTCATTTTTGAGATACAAATGATTGAATATTTTAGGGGCCAGCCCTCTAGATCCTTAATGGGGACATACATTGGTGTTTTGATTAATGGAATCGATTAGAATCATCAATGCAAGCATTTTCTCTTCTACAATGCCTAACAAAATATGTTTCCTTCTCTAGATATATTGCGTCAAAGTTTAAGTACTTTGGCCCCTAAAAATCCCTAATTACGTCATAAATGGGCGTGGCAATGATTTTTTCTGTTAGATATTGTTACGATCAACAACTTTGCTTCTATAATGCATTATAAATTTTTTATCGTTTTCTAGTTATTTGTAATAGACTTTACGAGTCTCTTGGCCCCTAATTTAAGGGGCCAGCCCCTTTTTCTTGATTTTGTTGGAAAGAACTTTTGATTCTCTACTACATTTGTTCAATATGTCTTAACAAAATATCTACTAATAAAAAGATACAGATCAAAACGTATGAAAAATTTGAATGAAAATTAGTACCCAATTTTCGTGCCTAGGCGAGCGCCAAGAAATGGCGCCACTGGCGTAAAACAAATACATGCTGCACAACTTTAAACTATAGTCTACCTATCCTAAAAATTTCATAGCGATATCTCTGATAGTTTCTGAGTTTATAGGTGCACAAAATGAGTCGTCAAAAATTACAAAATGGCCGATAAATCGGTACCGGAAGTGACGACAAAAAAAATGAAAAATATGTATGAAGTTTAGATTACGTCCTATCATCTATGAAAAAATGACCGAGATCGGTCGAATAGTTTTCGAGAAATCGCGTGCACAAAATTTGGAAAAAAAAAAAAAAAATAATAATAATAAGAAACAGTACGAAAACAATAAGGTCTTCCGTTGGAAACGGAAGACCTTAATAATAACAATAAGAAAAGTGAAAAAGAAACAATAGAATAATAGAAGGGTCTTCCGCTGAAGACGGAAGACCCTAATAAAGAAAAAGAAACCGTAGAATAACAAGAGGGTCTTCCGTTGGAAACGGAAGACCCTAATAAAGAAAAAGAAACCGTAGAATAACAATAGGGTCTTCCGTTGGAAACGGAAGACCCTAATTACCATCAGAATCAGTACAAGGTCTTCCGTTGGAACGGAATACCTTAATAAGAGTTGAAACGACACTTACCTCAGAAGATCGCACGCCTACTAGCAGAGACTAGGTCCGGTGATGCAGCAGTAGAAATATGATGGAATAGGCACACACATCAAAAGCAATGTAAACTCTCAATATGTTTATCAAACGTCTTTAAGAATTAATGTATTTTATTTCATTGTGTAAGGCTGATATTTCTAAGGTTTAACAATAACATAGCGGAAACTAGGGAAAACATTAAGAAACAAGTGAATAAAATAAAACAAACATTAAGCGAACGTTAGACAAATATATTTCATTATTCTTTGTGTGTATAGGAATGAAGATAGTAATCCATCTCCAATTTGCAATACATGAAACAATGAAAATAAACAAAACATTGGTAAAAGGACTTTTCCATAAAATCAGTAAAATAGAATAAAACACTTTACAAAATTTGGAATAATTCACAATTGTTATTCTGCTTTAAGATACAAAATTAAACAACAAATAATAAATTAAATTAAACTTTGAAAAATATAGATAGGTAAAGTTAGCTACTAGTAACTGGCTACTAGTAACTGGCTACGAGAAGTAAGAAAAGCTAGTTACTAGTAACTGGCTACGAGATGAAATAAAAGTTGGCTACTAGTAACTGGCTACTAGTAACTGGCTACGCGAAGTAAGGAAAGCTAGCTACTAGTAACTGGCTACGAGATGAACGAAAACTGGCTGCTAGTTACTAGTTACTGTCCAAGTGACAAAACATACCTGGGATTTTTATTTGTGTTCTTAATATGTACATTGCACTATATCATCCACATGATTTATCATCTTTTGTGATATATTTACAAGTGATGTTAAATCAACATTTGACTAGGTTGTCTATATGATTATACCTTAAAAGTACTCATATTCCTCTCATACTCTCATCAGTAATTGGTGCATTTCGTTTAAAATATCTCTATATTAGACAATATTGTCTATTTGACTCAAGTAGCAGTACATATAGATTGAAAATATCAACAAGTGTTATTAACTATAACAATCTATCATGTCATCCGCATGATATTACAACAAAATTATTCAGATACCATTTCTTTCCAAACATCTCTATGTTAATTAAAGACAATTTTTCCATGTAGTTCAAGTAGCCGTACGTAAAGATTGAAGACATCTTCAAGGGTTGTTAATATCAACATTGTATCAGGTCATCCACATGATATTACGATACAATTACACAGAAATATCTTTTTATGTCGACAGCTTCTAGTGCATTTTGTTACAATTATCTTTAGTTTTTTAGGGTTTTGTCAATATATCTCAAGTAGCTGTATATGTAGATTAAAGATATATACCAGTCTTGCTAATTTCAACATTCTATAATGTCACCCACATGATATTATAACACTATCACTCATATATCCTTTTAAATCTCATCAGCTACTAGTGCATTTTCGGTACAAATATCTCCATTTTCAACAGTTTAGTTCATATACCTCAATTAGCTATATATATATTTTAAACATATCTACAAGTGGTTAATTTGAACATTCTGTAAGGTCAACCACATGAAATTATGACACAATTACTCAGATATCTCTTCAAATCTCATCAGATACTAGTACATTTTGTTACAAATATCTTTATTTTTGAGGGATTTGTCAACATATCTCAAGAAGCTGTATATATAGATTGATGATATGTACCGGTCTTGCTTATTTCAACATTCTATCAGGTCATCCACATGATATAACGACACAACTACTCAGATATCTCTCTTAATCTCGTCAGCTACTAGTACATTTCGTTACAAATATCTACATTTTTAACAGTTTAGATCATATAACTCAAGTAGCTGTATATATAGATTGGAGATATCTACATGTGTTGTTAATTTGAACATTCTATAAGGTAACGCACATAATATTATGACACATTTACTCAGATATCTCTTTAAATCTCTTCAGCTACTAGTACATTTTGTTACAAATATCTTTATTTTTGAGGGATTTGTCAACATATCTCAAGTAGCTGTATATATAGATTGATGATATGTACCGGTCTTGCTTATTTCAACATTCTATCAGGTCATCCACATGATATAACGACACAACTACTCAGATATCTCTCTTAATCTCGTCAGCTACTAGTACATTTCGTTACAAATATCTACATTTTTAACAGTTTAGATCATATAACTCAAGTAGCTGTATATATAGATTGGAGATATCTACATGTGTTGTTAATTTGAACATTCTATAAGGTAACGCACATAATATTATGACACATTTACTCAGATATCTCTTTAAATCTCTTCAGCTACTAGTACATTTTGTTACAAATATCTTTATTTTTGAGGGATTTGTCAACATATCTCAAGTAGCTGTATATATAGATTGATGATATGTACCGGTCTTGCTTATTTCAACATTCTATCAGGTCATCCACATGATATAACGACACAACTACTCCGATATCTCTCTTAATCTCGTCAGCTACTAGTACATTTCGTTACAAATATCTACATTTTTAACAGTTTAGATCATATATCTTTAGTAGCTGTATATATAGATTGGAGATATCTACAAGTGTTGTTAATATGAACATTCTATAAGGTCACGCACATGATATTATGACACAATTACTCAGATATCTCTTTAATTCTCTTCAGCTACTAGTACATTTTGTTACAAATATCTTTATTTTTGAGGGATTTGTCAACATATCTCAAGTAGCTGTATATATAGATTGATGATATGTACCGGTCTTGCTTATTTCAACATTCTATCAGGTCATCCACATGATATAACGACACAACTACTCAGATATCTCTCTTAATCTCGTCAGCTACTAGTACATTTCGTTACAAATATCTCCATTTTTAACAGCTTAGATAATATAACTCAAGTAGCTGTATATATAAGTTGGAGATATCTACATGTGTTGTTAATTTGAACATTCTATAAGGTCACGCACATGATATTATGACACAATTACTCAGATATCTCTTTAAATCTCTTCAGCTACTAGTACATTTTGTTATAAATATCTTTATTTTTGAGGGATTTGTCAACATATCTCAAGTAGCTGTATATATAGATTGATGATATGTACCGGTCTTGCTTATTAAACATTCTATCAGGTCATCCACATGATATAACGACACAACTACTCAGATATCTCTCTTAATCTCGTCAGCTATTAGTACATTTCGTTACAAATATCTACATTTTTAACAGTTTAGATCATATAACTCAAGTAGCTGTATATATAGATTGGAGATATCTACAAGTGTTGTTAATTTGAACATTCTATAAGGTCACGCACATGATATTATGACACAATTACTCAGATATCTCTTTAAATCTCTTCAGCTACTAGTACATTTTGTTACAAATATCTTTATTTTTGAGGGATTTGTCAACATATCTCAAGTAGCTGTATATATAGATTGATGATATGTACCGGTCTTCCTTATTTCAACATTCTATCAGGTCATCCACATGATATAACGACACAACTACTCAGATATCTCTCTTAATCTCGTCAGCTACTAGTACATTTCGTTACAAATATCTACATTTTTAACAGTTTAGATCGTATAACTCAAGTAGCTGTATATATAGATTGGAGATATCTACAAGTGTTGTTAATTTGAACATTCTATAAGGTCACGCACATGATATTATGACACAATTACTCAGATATCTCTTTAAATCTCTTCAGCTACTAGTACATTTTGTTACAAATATCTTTATTTTTGAGGGATTTGTCAACATATCTCAAGTAGCTGTATATATAGATTGATGATATGTACCGGTCTTGCTTATTAAACATTCTATCAGGTCATCCACATGATATAACGACACAACTACTCAGATATCTCTCTTAATCTCGTCAGCTATTAGTACATTTCGTTACAAATATCTACATTTTTAACAGTTTAGATCATATAACTCAAGTAGCTGTATATATAGATTGGAGATATCTACAAGTGTTGTTAATTTGAACATTCTATAAGGTCACGCACATGATATTATGACACAATTACTCAGATATCTCTTTAAATCTCTTCAGCTACTAGTACATTTTGTTACAAATATCTTTATTTTTGAGGGATTTGTCAACATATCTCAAGTAGCTGTATATATAGATTGATGATATGTACCGGTCTTCCTTATTTCAACATTCTATCAGGTCATCCACATGATATAACGACACAACTACTCAGATATCTCTCTTAATCTCGTCAGCTACTAGTACATTTCGTTACAAATATCTACATTTTTAACAGTTTAGATCGTATAACTCAAGTAGCTGTATATATAGATTGGAGATATCTACAAGTGTTGTTAATTTGAACATTCTATAAGGTCACGCACATGATATTATGACACAATTACTCAGATATCTCTTTAAATCTCTTCAGCTACTAGTACATTTTGTTACAAATATCTTTATTTTTGAGGGATTTGTCAACATATCTCAAGTAGCTGTATATATAGATTGATGATATGTACCGGTCTTGTTTATTTCAACATTCTATCAGGTCATCCACATGATATAACGACACAACTACTCAGATATCTCTCTTAATCTCGTCAGCTACTAGTACATTTCGTTACAAATATCTACATTTTTAACAGCTTAGATCATATAACTCAAGTAGCTGTATATATAGGTTGGAGATATCTACATGTGTTGTTAATTTGAACATTCTATAAGGTCACGCACATGATATTATGACACAATTACTCAGATATCTCTTTAAATCTATTCAGCTACTAGTACATTTTGTTACAAATATCTTTATTTTTGAGGGATTTGTCAACATATCTCAAGTAGCTGTATATATAGATTGATGATATGTACCGGTCTTGCTTATTTCAACATTCTATCAGGTCATCCACATGATATAACGACACAACTACTCAGATATCTCTCTTAATCTCGTCAGCTACTAGTACATTTCGTTACAAATATCTCCATTTTTAACAGTTTAGATCATATAACTCAAGTAGCTGTATATATAGATTGAAGATATCTACAAGTATTGTTAATTTGAACATTCTATAAGGTCACGCACATGATATTATGACACAATTACTCAGATATCTCTTTAAATCTCTTCAGCTACTAGTACATTTTGTTACAAATATCTTTATTTTTGAGGGATTTGTCAACATATCTCAAGTAGCTGTATATATAGATTGATGATATGTACCGGTCTTGCTTATTTCAACATTCTATCAGGTCATCCACATGATATAACGACACAACTACTCAGATATCTCTCTTAATCTCGTCAGCTATTAGTACATTTCGTTACAAATATCTACATTTTTAACAGTTTAGATCATATAACTCAAGTAGCTGTATATATAGATTGGAGATATCTACAAGTGTTGTTAATTTAAACATTCTATAAGGTCACGCACATGATATTATGACACAATTACTCAGATATCTCTTTAAATCTCTTCGGCTACTAGTACATTTTGTTACAAATATCTTTATTTTTGAGGTATTTGTCAACATATCTCAAGTAGCTGTATATATAGATTGATGATATGTACCGGTCTTGTTTATTTCAACATTCTATCAGGTCATCCACATGATATAACGACACAACTACTCAGATATCTCTCTTAATCTCGTCAGCTACTAGTACATTTCGTTACAAATATCTACATCTTTAACAGCGTAGATCATATCACTCAAGTAGCTGTATATATAGATTGGAGATATCTACATGTGTTGTTAATTTGAACATTCTATAAGGTCACGCACATGATATTATGACACAATTACTCAGATATCTCTTTAAATCTCTTCAGCTACTAGTACATTTTGTTACAAATATCTTTATTTTTGAGGGATTTGTCAACATATCTCAAGTAGCTGTATATATAGATTGATGATATGTACCGGTCTTGCTTATTTCAACATTCTATCAGGTCATCCACATGATATAACGACACAACTACTCAGATATCTCTCTTAATCTCGTCAGCTACTAGTACATTTCGTTACAAATATCTACATTTTTAACAGTTTAGATCATATAACTCAAGTAGCTGTATATATAGATTGGAGATATCTACAAGTGTTGTTAATTTGAACATTCTATAAGGTAACGCACATAATATTATGACACAATTACTCAGATATCTCTTTAAATCTCTTCAGCTACTAGTACATTTTGTTACAAATATCTTTATTTTTGAGGGATTTGTCAACATATCTCAAGTAGCTGTATATATAGATTGATGATATGTACCGGTCTTGCTTATTTCAACATTCTATCAGGTCATCCACATGATATAACGACACAACTACTCAGATATCTCTCTTAATCTCGTCAGCTATTAGTACATTTCGTTACAAATATCTACATTTTTAACAGTTTAGATCATATAACTCAAGTAGCTGTATATATAGATTGGAGATATCTATAAGTGTTGTTAATTTGAACATTCTATAAGGTCACGCACATGATATTATGACACAATTACTCAGATATCTCTTTAAATCTCTTCAGCTACTAGTACATTTTGTTACAAATATCTTTATTTTTGAGGGATTTGTCAACATATCTCAAGTAGCTGTATATATAGATTGATGATATGTACCGGTCTTCCTTATTTCAACATTCTATCAGGTCATCCGCATGATATAACGACACAACTACTCAGATATCTTTTTTAATCTCGTCAGCTACTAGTACATTTCGTTACAAATATCTACATTTTTAACAGTTTAGATCATATAACTCAAGTAGCTGTATATATAGATTGGAGATATCTACAAGTGTTGTTAATTTGAACATTCTATAAGGTCACGCACATGATATTATGACACAATTACTCAGATATCTCTTTAAATCTCTTCAGCTACTAGTACATTTTGTTACAAATATCTTTATTTTTGAGGGATTTGTCAACATATCTCAAGTAGCTGTATATATAGATTGATGATATGTACCGGTCTTGTTTATTTCAACATTCTATCAGGTCATCCACATGATATAACGACACAACTACTCCGATATCTCTCTTAATCTCGTCAGCTACTAGTGCATTTCGTTACAAATATCTACATTTTTAACAGTTGAGTTCATATATCTCAAGTAGCTGGATATATAGATTGAAGATATTTACAAGTGTGGTTAATTTGAACATTCTCTAAGGTCACCCACATGATATTATGACACAATTACTCAAACATCTCCTTAAATCTCTTTAGTTACTAGTACATTTTGTTACAAATATCTTTATTTTTGAGGAATTTGTCAACATATCTCAAGTAGCGTTATATAAAGATTGATGATATGTACCGGTCTTGCTTATTTCAACATTCTATCATGTCATCCACATGATATAACGACACAACTACTCAGATATCTCTCTTAATCTCGTCAGCTACTAGTGCATTTCGTTACAAATATCTACATTTTTAACAGTTGAGTTCATATATCACAAGTAGCTGGATATATGGATTGAAGATATCTACAAGTGTGGTTTATTTTAACATTCTTTAAGGTGATTCACATGATATTATGACACATTTACTCAGATATCTCTTTAAGTCTCGTAAGCTTCTAGTACATTTTGTTACAAATATCTACATATTTGGCGGTTTTGTAAAAATACCACAAGTAGCTGTATATATAGATTTAAGATATCTACAAGAATAGTTTATTTTAACATTTTACAATGTCACCTACATTAAATTATTACACAATTACTCAGATTTCCATTTAACTCTCGTCAGCTACTAGTGCATTTCGTTACAAATATCTACATTTTTAACAGTTGAGTTCATATATCACAAGTAGCTGAATATATAGATTGAAGATATCTAAAAGTGTGATTTATTTTAACATTCTATAAGGTCACCTACATGATATTATGACATAATTACCTAGATATCTCTAAAAGTCTCGTCAGCTACAGTACCCGCAACGTTATTTTTTACAAGATAAACGATAGGATAGGATTCACGCACGATAGGATAGGATTAACGCACGATAGAACAGTATACACGCACGATACGATAGCATTAACGCACGATAGAACAATATACACGCACGATATGACAGGATTGATACACGATAGGAAAGGATAAACGATGTTCATGATAAACGTATAATCGCTTTAAACGATCTTTATGAATAACATGATAATGGCATAATTTTGGAAAGAACACGTACGAATAAAGATTTACGTGGAATTTCTTTTTAGTAACAATTGCCAAGGTGTTAATCATCGCTGCATCATTTACATGTATATAATGTATAACAATGACCAGTTAATTTTGTTGACAAAAATTATGAGCTTAAATGATCAATAAATGTTCTGTATTGTTAACATTCCTTTATTACCGAACACCCTAGCCGATCGCCGCGAATATTGCAGCGCGAGATCAAATCACACAAAAAAAAAAAAATAGCGGATTCAATTATAAAAATCCAACTCTTGTTTAAAGTAAACATAAAATCTATCATAAATACATTTCTTTCTGTATAAGAAAATGATGCATTAAAAACGAATTATATAACATACAAGTTAAATAAATAGTTACGCACATATACATTCCGCGTACGATTTGTTCACATTGTTTTCATTACCACACACCGTAGCCGATTGCCGAGAACATTTCAGCCCAAAATCAAATATCACACGGAAAATAACGGGTTCAATTAAAATACAACTCTGGTTTTAATTAAATATAAATTATATTATAAATACTTTTATTTCTGTAAAATATGATGCATAAAAAAACAATTTATATTGCATAAAAGTTAATGTTTACGCAGGTATACACTTCGCGTACGATTTAATATATTCGATATACAGGTAAATATGTTACTTTGTTCTTAAGAACTTCGATAGTTTACATATTTTTTTTTAATTTCAAATGCTTACAAATATGATTAGCATGTAATATTGGTTAATTTTGATCTAAAATATTAAGAAATTAGTATTATAATAGAATGCTGGATAGGATTTTACAATTCTTGTTCGATAAATTTTCTTATACGGCGCACTGAACGACTTGCAACTTTGAAATAAATTTACTTTCTTATGAAAAGGCACAAAACGATTAACACGATAGGATAAACGGAAAAACTGATAAAAATGAATGATAAGCCTGATAGGATTCACGCACGATAGGATAGGATTAACGCACGATAGAACAGCATACACGCACGATACGATAGCATTAACGCACGATAGAACAGTATACACGCACGATATGATAGGATTGATACACGATACGATAGCATAGGATTGTAAAAAATAACGTTGCGGGTACTGTACTAGTACATTTTGTTACAAATATCTTTATTTTTGACTGTTTTGTCAATATATCATACGTAGCTGTAAATATAGATTGAAGATATCTACATGAATGGTTTATTTAAAATTCTATCAGGTCATCCACATGATATTATGACTCCGATATCTCTTTAAATCTCGTCAGCTACTAGTACATTTCGTTACAAATATTTACATTTTAAATAGTTGATTTCATATATCTCCAGAAGCTGGATATATAGATGGAAGGTATCTACAAGTGTGGTTTATTTTAACATTATATAAGGTCACCTACATGATATTATGACACAAATACTCAGATATTTCTTTAAATCTCGCCAGTTACTAGTTCATTTCGTTACAAATATGTACAATTTTGGCGGTTTTGTCAATATATCACAAGTAGCTGTATATATAGATTGAGGATATCTATATGTATGGTTTATTTTAACATTCTATAAGGTCACCTACATGATATTATGACACAATTACTCAGATTTCATTTAAAATATTGTCAGCTACTAGTACATTTTGTTACAAATATCTTTATTTGCCGTTTTTATCAAAATATCACAAGTAGCTGTACATATAAATTGAAGATATCTACAAGTATGGTTTATTTTAACATTCTATAAGGTCACCCACATGATATTATGACACATTTACTCAGATATCTCTTTAAGTCTCGTTAGCTTCTAGTACATTTTTTGTTAAATATCTACATATTTGGCGGTTTTGTCAATATATCACAAGTAGCTGTTTTTATAGATTGAAGATATCTACATGAATGGTTTATTTAAAATTCTATAATGTCACCTACATGATATTATGACATAATTACTCAGATATCTCTTTAAATCTCGTCAGCTACTAGTACATTTCGTTACAAATACTTTACAAACATTTTAAATAGTTGAGTTCATATATCTCCAGAAGCTTGATATATAGATGGAAGGTATCTACAAGTGTGGTTTACTTTAACATTATATAAGGTCACCTACATGATATTATGACACAATTACTCAGATATCTCTTTAAATCTCGTCAGTTACGAGTTCATTTCGTTACAAATATGTACAAATTTGGCGGTTTTGTCAATATATCACAAGTAGCTGTATATATAGATTAAAGATATCTACAAGTATGGTTTATTTTAACATTCTATAAGGTCACCTACATGATATTATGACGCAATTACTCAGATTTCATTTAAAATATCGTCAGCTACTAGTACATTTTGTAACAAATATCTTTATTTTTGCCGTTTTTATCAATATATCACAAGTAGCTGTACATATAAATTGTAGATTTCTACAAGTATGGTTTATTTAAACATTCTATAAGGTCACCTACATGATATTATGACACAATTTCTCAGATATCTCTTTAAGTCTCGTCAGCTACTAGTACATTTCGTTACTAGTAGCCAACTTTTAATTATCTCATAGACAGTTACTAGTAGCTAGCTTTCCTTACTTCTCGTTAGAGAGATATCTGAGAAATTGTATCGTAATATCATGTGAATGACTTCAAAGATTGTAGTAGTTAACAACATAATTTGTGGAAACTGATACATTTAGGAAGAAACTGATACATTTTGGAGGATTATTCAATCTATATATACAGCTATTTAAGTTATATGGACAGAACGGTCTAGAAATGGAATATTTGAAACAAAATGTACTAGTAGCCGACGAGATAACGAGAAATATGAGTAACTGTGTCGAAATATCATGCTTATAACATACAAAGATTTTGCTATTAACAACACTTGAAGATATCTTCAATCTATATGTGCAAGTAACTAAGTTATATGGACAGAACTATCTAAAAATAGAGATATATATAACGAAATGCAATAGTAGCTGACGAGATTTAAAGAGATATCTGAGTATTTGTGTCGTAATATAGGAGACTTAATAGAATGTTGAAATAAGCAAGACCGGTACATATCATCAATCTATATATACAGCTACTTGAGATATGTTGACAAATCCCTCAAAAATAAAGATATTTGTAACAAAATGTACTAGTAGCTGAAGAGATTTAAAGAGATATCTGAGTAATTGTGTCATAATATCATGTGGGTGACCTTAAAGAATGTTCAGATTAACAACACTTGTAGATATCTCCAATCTATATATACAGCTACTTGAGTTATATGATCTAAACCGTTAAAAATGGAGATATTTGTAACGAAATGCACTAGTAGCTGACGAGATTAAAAGAGATATCTGAGTAGTTGTGTCGTTATATCATGTGGATGACCTGATAGAATGTTGAAATAAGCAAGACCGGTACATATCATCAATCTATATATACAGCTACTTGAGATATGTTGACAAATCCCTCAAAAATAAAGATATTTGTAACAAAATGTACTAATAGCTGAAGAGATTTAAAGAGATATCTGAGTAATTGTGTCATAATATCATGTGGGTGACCTTAAAGAATGTTCAGATTAACAACACTTGTAGATATCTCCAATCTATATATACAGCTACTTGAGTTATATGATCTAAACCGTTAAAAATGGAGATATTTGTAACGAAATGCACTAGTAGCTGACGAGATTAAAAGAGATATCTGAGTAGTTGTGTCGTTATATCATGTGGATGACCTGATAGAATGTTGAAATAAGCAAGACCGGTACATATCATCAATCTATATATACAGCTACTTGAGATATGTTGACAAATCCCTCAAAAATAAAGATATTTGTAACAAAATGTACTAGTAGCTGAAGAGATTTAAAGAGATATCTGAGTAATTGTGTCATAATATCATGTGGGTGACCTTATAGAATGTTCAAATTAACAGCACTTGTAGATATCTCCAATCTATATATACAGCTACTTGAGTTATATGATCTTAGCCGTTAAAAATGGAGATATTTGTAACGAAATGCACTAGTAGCTGACGAGATTAAGAGAGATATCTGAGTAGTTGTGTCGTTATATCATGTGGATGACCTGATAGAATGTTGAAATAAGGAAGACCGGTACATATCATCAATCTATATATACAGCTACTTGAGATATGTTGACAAATCCCTCAAAAATAAAGATATTTGTAACAAAATGTACTAGTAGCTGAAGAGATTTAATGAGATAACTGAATAATTGTGTCATAATATCATGTGGGTGACCTTATAGAATGTTCAAATTAACAGCACTTGTAGATATCTCCAATCTATATTTACAGCTACTTGAGTTATATGATCTAAGCTGTTAAAAATGGAGATATTCGTAACGAAATGCGCTAGTAGCTGACGAGATTAAGAGATATATCGGAGCAATTGTGTCGATATATCATGTGGACGACCTGATAGAATGTTGAAATAAGCAAGATCGGTACATATCATCAATCTATATATACAGCTACTTGAGATATGTTGACAAATCCCTCAAAAATAAAGATATTTGTAACAAAATGTACTAGTAGCTGAAGAGATTTAAAGAGATATCTGAGTAATTGTGTCATAATATCATGTGGGTGACCTTAAAGAATGTTCAGATTAACAACACTTGTAGATATCTCCAATCTATATACAGCTACTTGAGTTATATGATCTAAACCGTTAAAAATGGAGATATTTGTAACGAAATGCACTAGTAGCTGACGAGATTAAAAGAATATCCGTTATATCATGTGGATGACCTGATAGAATGTTGAAATAAGCAAGACGGTAGATATCATCAATCTATATATACAGCTACTTGAGATATGTTGACAAATCCCTCAAAAATAAAGATATTTGTAACAAAATGTACTAGTAGCTGAAGAGATTTAAAGAGATATCTGAGTAATTGTGTCATAATATCATGTGGGTGACCTTAAAGAATGTTCAGATTAACAACACTTGTAGATATCTCCAATCTATATATACAGCTACTTGAGTTATATGATCTAAACCGTTAAAAATGGAGATATTTGTAACGAAATGCACTAGTAGCTGACGAGATTAAAAGAGATATCTGAGTAGTTGTGTCGTTATATCATGTGGATGACCTGATAGAATGTTGAAATAAGCAAGACCGGTAGATATCATCAATCTATATATACAGCTACTTGAGATATGTTGACAAATCCCTCAAAAATAAAGATATTTGTAACAAAATGTACTAGTAGCTGAAGAGATTTAAAGAGATATCTGAGTAATTGTGTCATAATATCATGTGGGTGACCTTATAGAATGTTCAAATTAACAGCACTTGTAGATATCTCCAATCTATATATACAGCTACTTGAGTTATATGATCTAAGCCGTTAAAAATGGAGATATTTGTAACGAAATGTACTAGTAGCTGACGAGATTAAGAGAGATATCGGAGTAGTTGTGTCGTTATATCATGTGGATGACCTGATAGAATGTTGAAATAAGCAAGACCGGTACATATCATCAATCTATATATACAGCTACTTGAGATATGTTGACAAATCCCTCAAAAATAAAGATATTTGTAACAAAATGTACTAGTAGCTGAAGAGATTTAACCAGATATCTGAGTAATTGTGTCATAATATCATGTGGGTGACCTTACAGAATGTTCAAATTAACAGCACTTGTAGATATCTCCAATCTATATTTACAGCTACTTGAGTTATATGATCTAAGCTGTTAAAAATGGAGATATTCGTAACGAAATGCGCTAGTAGCTGACGAGATTAAGAGATATATCGGAGCAACTGTGTCGATATATCATGTGGACGACCTGATAGAATGTTGAAATAAGCAAGATCGGTACATATCATCAATCTATATATACAGCTACTTGAGATATGTTGACAAATCCCTCAAAAATAAAGATATTTGTAACAAAATGTACTAGTAGCTGAAGAGATTTAAAGAGATATCTGAGTAATTGTGTCATAATATCATGTGGGTGACCTTAAAGAATGTTCAGATTAACAACACTTGTAGATATCTCCAATCTATATATACAGCTACTTGAGTTATATGATCTAAACCGTTAAAAAAGGAGATATTTGTAACGAAATGCAGTAGTAGCTGACGAGATTAAGAGATATATCTGAGTAGTTGTGTCGTTATATCATGTGGATGACCTGGTAGAATGTTGAAATAAGCAAGACCGGTACATATCATCAATCTATATATACAGCTACTTGAGATATGTTGACAAATCCCTCAAAAATAAAGATATTTGTAACAAAATGTACTAGTAGCTGAAGAGATTTAAAGAGATATCTGAGTAATTGTGTCATAATATCATGTGGGTGATCTTAAAGAATGTTCAGATTAACAGCACTTGTAGATATCTCCAATCTATATATACAGCTACTTGAGTTATATGATCTAAGCCGTTAAAAATGGAGATATTTGTAACGAAATGCACTAGTAGCTGACGAGATTAAAAGAGATATATGAGTAGTTGTGTCGTTATATCATGTGGATGACCTGATAGAATGTTGAAATAAGCAAGACCGGTACATATCATCAATCTATATATACAGCTACTTGAGATATGTTGACAAATCCCTCAAAAATAAAGATATTTGTAACAAAATGTACTAATAGCTGAAGAGATTTAAAGAGATATCTGAGTAATTGTGTCATAATATCATGTGGGTGACCTTAAAGAATGTTCAGATTAACAACACTTGTAGATATCGCCAATCTATATATACAGCTACTTGAGTTATATGATCTAAACCGTTAAAAATGGAGATATTTGTAACGAAATGCACTAGTAGCTGACGAGATTAAAAGAGATATCTGAGTAGTTGTGTCGTTATATCATGTGGATGACCTGATAGAATGTTGAAATAAGCAAGACCGGTACATATCATTAATCTATATATACAGCTACTTGAGATATGTTGACAAATCCCTCAAAAATAAAGATATTTGTAACAAAATGTACTAGTAGCTGAAGAGATTTAAAGAGATATCTGAGTAATTGTGTCATAATATCATGTGGGTGACCTTAAAGAATGTTCAGATTAACAACACTTGTAGATATCTCCAATCTATATATACAGCTACTTGAGTTATATGATCTAAACCGTTAAAAATGGAGATATTTGTAACGAAATGCACTAGTAGCTGACGAGATTAAGAGAGATATCTGAGTAGTTGTGTCGTTATATCATGTGGATGACCTGATAGAATGTTGAAATAAGCAAGACCGGTACATATCATCAATCTATATATACAGCTACTTGAGATATGTTGACAAATCCCTCAAAAATAAAGATATTTGTAACAAAATGTACTAGTAGCTGAAGAGATTTAATGAGATAACTGAATAATTGTGTCATAATATCATGTGGGTGACCTTATAGAATGTTCAAATTAACAGCACTTGTAGATATCTCCAATCTATATTTACAGCTACTTGAGTTATATGATCTAAGCTGTTAAAAATGGAGATATTCGTAACGAAATGCGCTAGTAGCTGACGAGATTAAGAGATATATCGGAGCAATTGTGTCGATATATCATGTGGACGACTTGATAGAATGTTGAAATAAGCAAGATCGGTACATATCATCAATCTATATATACAGCTACTTGAGATATGTTGACAAATCCCTCAAAAATAAAGATATTTGTAACAAAATGTACTAGTAACTGAAGAGATTTAAAGAGATATCTGAGTAGTTGTGTCATAATATCATGTAGGTGACCTTAAAGAATGTTCAGATTAACAACACTTGTAGATATCTCCAATCTATATATACAGCTACTTGAGTTATATGATCTAAACCGTTAAAAATGGAGATATTTGTAACGAAATGCACTAGTAGCTGACGAGATTAAGAGAGATATCTGAGTAGTTGTGTCGTTATATCATGTGGATGACCTGATAGAATGTTGAAATAAGCAAGACCGGTACATATCATCAATCTATATATACAGCTACTTGAGATATGTTGACAAATCCCTCAAAAATAAAGATATTTGTAACAAAATGTACTAGTAGCTGAAGAGATTTAACGAGATATCTGAGTAATTGTGTCATAATATCATGTGGGTGACCTTATAGAATGTTCAAATTAACAACATTTGTAGATATCTCCAATCTATATATACAGCTACTTGAGTTATATGATCATAGCTGTTAAAATGGAGATATTCGTAACGAAATGCACTAGTAGCTGACGAGATTAAGAGAGATATCGGAGCAGTTGTGTCGATATATCATGTGGACGCCCTTGTACAATGTTGAAATAAGCAAGATCGGTACATATAATCAATCTATATATACAGCTACTTGAGATATGTTGACAAATCCCTCAAAAATAAAGATATTTGTAACAAAATGTACTAGTAGCTGAAGAGATTTAACGAGATATCTGAGTAATTGTGTCATAATATCATGTGGGTGACCTTATAGAATGTTCAAATTAACAACATTTGTAGATATCCCCAACCTATATATACAGCTACTTGAGTTATATGATCCAAACCGTTAAAAATGGAGATATTTGTAACGAAATGCACTAGTAGCTGACGAGATTAAGAGAGATATCGGAGTAGTTGTGTCGTTATATCATGTGGATGACCTGATAGAATGTTGAAATAAGCAAGACCGGTACATATCATCAATCGATATATACACCTACTTGAGATATGTTGACAAATCCCTCAAAAATAAAGATACTTGTAACAAATTGTACTAGTAGCTGAAGAGATTTAACGAGATATCTGAGTAATTGTGTCATAATATCATGTGGGTGACCTTATAAAATGTTCAAATTAACAACATTTGTAGATATCTCCAATCTATATATACAGCTACTTGAGTTATATGATCTAAACTGTTAAAAATGGAGATATTTGTAACGAAATGTACTAGTAGCTGACGAGATTAAGAGAGATATCGGAGTAGTTGTGTCGTTATATCATGTGGATGACCTGATAGAATGTTGAAATAAGCAAGACCGATACATATCATCAATCTATATATACAGCTACTTGAGATATGTTGACAAATCCCTCAAAAATAAAGATATTTGTAACAAAATGTACTAGTAGCTGAAGAGATTTAAAGAGATATCTGAGTAATTGTGTCATAATATCATGTGGGTGACCTTACAGAATGTTCAAATTAACAACACTTGAAGATGTCTTCAATCTTTACGTACGGTTACTTGAACTACATGGAAAAATTGTTTTTAATTAACATAGAGATGTTTGGAAAGAAATGGTATCTGAATAATTTTGTTGTAATATAATGCGGATGACATGATAGATTGTTATAGTTAATAACACTTGTTGTTACATGTATTTTCAATCTATATGTACTGCTACTTGAGTCAAATAGAGAATATTGTCTAATATAAAGATATTTTAAACGAAATGCACCAATTACTGATGAGAGTATGAGAGGAATATGAGTACTTTTAAGGTATAATCATATAGATAACCTAGTCAAATGTTGATTTAACATCACTTGTAAATATATCACAAAAGATGATAAATCATGTGGATGATGTAGTGCAATGTACATATTAAGAACACAAATAAAAATCCCAGGTATGTTTTGTCACTAGTACAGTAACTAGTAACTAGCAGCCAAGTTTTCGTTCATCTCGTAGCCAGTTACTAGTAGCTAGCTTTTCTTACTTCGCGTAGCCAGTTACTAGTAGCCAGTTACTAGTAGCCAACTTTTATTTCATCTCGTAGCCAGTTACTAGTAGCTAGCTTTTCTTACTTCTCGTAGCCAGTTACTAGTAGCCAGTTACTAGTAGCTAACTTTACCTATCTGAAAAATATAACATCTTCGAATATAATACTGCTTCAATAGGAAGAAATATGACCATATAACTTTAATCGATAATTTATATTCCAAAGAAAAAAGCCCTATTTGCAAGCGCGGATTCAGGAATTTTTCGGAGGGAAAAGTAATAGTTAGATCATATTAAGTAAAATTTACGCGATTAAGAAGGGGGCGGAGGGAGCGAAGCGACCGAGCCCCTTCTTAATCGCGTAAATTTTACTTAATATGATCTAACTAACTTAGAACATAACACACCTTTTCATTGGCTGATCAAAAGTTATGTGCCAATAAAATATCATCTCTCTTTTGTTTTCGGCTCTCTAAGCTGTCAATCGAAATGTGACGTCGCTGTGAACTAAGAGAAATTCTTAATGATTAAAACATCACTTAATAGAATATTTAGCGACTGCTGATTGGATGATAAAGTGTGTTATGTTCTAAGTATGCATAGTACACATTGATTCTGAACGTTATCATCCAACTACAAAGTTTACTCAATTATGAGAAGGCATATAGGTATCGGTAGTGGTGGGATGTGTGGGGTCGGTAGCTTTCACCCCGACTTTGTCCAAAATATTATTCGATAGATACACAATAATACATGGCTCACAGCTTTTATAATTCATTATTTTCTCTGTCAGAGACTTTGATTACTTAATCCGTTTCCCACTTGCGTTCATTATCATCCCTTTAAGTCGTAGATCTGCTGTCAATATATATTTTGTGACATTTTAAATTTTGAATGGACTCACTGATATTTTTTTTAATTCCCTTTTAATGGCACATTTTTGATTAAAAGAAAAGCAGAAAAATATATAATTACAATACACAAAGTTGGTAAACAAACTTCAAAGAAACCAAGGAAAATGTGTATAGCTCTCTTGGGGCTACTTGTCAACATTTGCTGCGGCGTCTGGAATGGTTAACTTGTCTGTAATGTGTTCTGTCAATTTTTAGAGAGATTAATCGATAGCAAAATCATGAAAGTGATAAATGAAGAAAAATTTCATTAAGTCAGAAAAAATAACACTAATTTTTATATCCTTTTTATGTATGTATTCACGTGCACATATGTCTCACTAGGTTTTTATTACTACACTTTCCCCATGTTATGAATGAATGAAGAAACTATGATATGATGAAAATAAAGAGGCTAAGATAAAAGGAAAGTATAACTCAAATACTTTAACTGCATGGTCTCTTAGGTTACATTATCAACACTAAATGCAACAACTCGTATGATTACTATGTAAATTATTTGTTACCTATTGTGTACATTAAGATATTTATCAACGCGTAAACATTTATTTCTATATAGATTTTCCCTAATTCTATAACAACTGTTTATAAATAACTGAAGATTTATAAGCGCGTATGTATGGGTATTAAAGTCTGACATAAGTTTGTGCATTCAGTAATTTTTCTTAGATTGCTGAATATTTCGATCGATCGATAACTGGTAAGAAATGGATCGTGTAGATCTCACCCTGTTTTTATACAACTATGAATCACGATAGGTTTTCTTGAGATATAGAGAAAATACTTGGCAGATGTAATTAAATATTCTATGGACACATGACTGAACATTTTTTGTTTCCTCCTTAATATCTGTTCGATGTTAAAAATTAGTAATTTTATTCGTCTCTTGGTGTCCGGGAGACAGAGTTCGAGGTGGACATACGTGGGCGTATGACTATTAATCAAATAGAGTTGCAATGGATTATGTCACTGGATGTAATACCACTATGAATCCTTATACAGTTCCGTTCCTGATTTACTCTCACTGGAATATGCTGCCTGTAAAGCCTGTCATTAAAAATTTAGTTGAGACAAAAAAGAGTATGCTATTGTTTGTACATGTATGTATGTATGTATGTATGTATGTATGTATGTATGTATGTATGTATGTATGTATGTATGTATGTATGTATGTATGTATGTATGTATCTGCCCCGTATAGTAGTGCATATATATGTGCATGGAAATATTTTAGGTTAGATCCTGTGTTTATTAAAGATAATTCAAATTGATGGCTATCAAATAAATACCTAAGCAGAAATTCGAAACTGTAAGCACAAGCGTTTCAATGTTTATAATTTATTCCTCTTTTATACTCGTAGCGTCAGGGGAGAGACTTTTCCTCAGATAAATTTCGTACATGTAAAAAAGGGATTTAACATAGAGTTCTTCCAATACTTTTTTTCTCTGCATGTAAAAAAGATGAAGTGAATAAAAAAAATAACCAGTGAAATTGAAATTATAGGTACACTTTGTCCCTCCCACCCCCTTACAGATAAGAATTTCACAATTTTAATGATTTTAAAAGTTTTTTTGTTTGTCAATATTTAAACTAACAACACTGGTAGATATCTTTAATCTATATGTACAGCAACTCGAGTTACACGAAAATTGTTAAAAATGGAGATATTTGTAACGAAATTCACAAGTAGCTGACGAGTTTTAAAGAGATATCTAAGTAATTGTGTCATAATATTATGTGGGTTACCTTATGGAATGTTTGTAACGAAATGCACTAGTAGCTGACGAGATTAAGAGAGATATCGGAGTAGTTGTGTCGTTATATCATGTGGATGACCTGATAGAATGTTGAAATAAGCAAGACCGATACATATCATCAATCTATATATACAGCTACTTGAGATATGTTGACAAATCCCTCAAAAATAAAGATATTTGTAACAAAATGTACTAGTAGCTGAAGAGATTTAAAGAGATATCTGAGTAATTGTGTCATAATATCATGTGGTTGACCGTATAGAATGTTCAAATTAACAGCACTTGTAGATATCTCCAATCTATATATACAGCTACTTGAGTTATATGATCTAAGCTGTTAAAAATGGCGATATTCGTAACGAAATGCACTAGTAGCTGACGAGATTAAGAGAGATATCGGAGTAGTTGTGTCGTTATATCATGTGGATGACCTGATAGAATGTTGAAATAAGCAAGACCGGTACATATCATCAATCTATATATACAGCTACTTGAGATATGTTGACAAATCCCTCAAAAATAAAGATATTTGTAACAAAATGTACTAGTAGCTGAAGAGATTTAAAGAGATATCTGAGTAATTGTGTCATAATATCATGTGGTTGATCGTATAGAATGTTCAAATTAACAGCACTTGTAGATATCTCCAATCTATATATACAGCTACTTGAGTTATATAATCTAAACCGTTAAAAATGGAGATATTTGTAACGAAATGCACTAGTAGCTGACGAGATTAAGAGAGATATCGGAGTAGTTGTGTCGTTATATCATGTGGATGACCTAATAGAATGTTGAAATAAGCAAGACCGGTACATATCATCAATCTATATATACAGCTACTTGAGATATGTTGACAAATCCCTCAAAAATAAAGATATTTGTAACAAAATGTACTAGTAGCTGAAGAGATTTAACGAGATATCTGAGTAATTGTGTCATAATATCATGTGGGTGACAATATAGAATGTTCAGATTAACAACACTTGTAGATATCTCCAATCTATATATACAGCTACTTGAGTTATATGATCTAAACCGTTAAAAATGGAGATATTTGTAACGAAATGCACTAGTAGCTGACGAGATTAAGAGAGATATCGGAGTAGTTGTGTCGTTATATCATGTGGATGACCTGATAGAATGTTGAAATAAGCAAAACCGGTACATATCATCAATCTATATATACAGCTACTTGAGATATGTTGACAAATCCCTCAAAAATAAAGATATTTGTAACAAAATGTACTAGTAGCTGAAGAGATTTAAAGAGATATCTGAGTAATTGTGTCATAATATCATGTGGGTGACCTTAAAGAATGTTCAGATTAACAACACTTGTAGATATCTCCAATCTATATATACAGCTACTTGAGATATGTTGACAAATCCCTCAAAAATAAAGATATTTGTAACAAAATGTACTAGTAGCTGAAGAGATTTAACGAGATATCTGAGTAATTGTGTCATAATATCATGTGGGTGACAATATAGAATGTTCAGATTAACAACACTTGTAGATATCTCCAATCTATATATACAGCTACTTGAGTTATATGATCTAAACCGTTAAAAATGGCGATATTTGTAACGAAATGCACTAGTAGCTGACGAGATTAAGAGAGATATCGGAGTAGTTGTGTCGTTATATCATGTGGATGACCTGATAGAATGTTGAAATAAGCAAAACCGGTACATATCATCAATCTATATATACAGCTACTTGAGATATGTTGACAAATCCCTCAAAAATAAAGATATTTGTAACAAAATGTACTAGTAGCTGAAGAGATTTAAAGAGATATCTGAGTAATTGTGTCATAATATCATGTGGGTGACCTTAAAGAATGTTCAGATTAACAACACTTGTAGATATCTCCAATCTATATATACAGCTACTTGAGATATGTTGACAAATCCCTAAAAAATAAAGATATTTGTAACAAAATGTACTAGTAGCTGAAGAGATTTAAAGAGATATCTGAGTAATTGTGTCATAATATCATGTGGTTGACCGTATAGAATGTTCAAATTAACAGCACTTGTAGATATCTCCAATCTATATATACAGCTACTTGAGTTATATGATCTAAGCTGTTAAAAATGGCGATATTCGTAACGAAATGCACTAGTAGCTGACGAGATTAAGAGAGATATCGGAGTAGTTGTGTCGTTATATCATGTGGATGACCTGATAGAATGTTGAAATAAGCAAGACCGATACATATCATCAATCTATATATACAGCTACTTGAGATATGTTGACAAATCCCTTAAAAATAAAGATATTTGTAACAAAATGTACTAGTAGCTGAAGAGATTTAAAGAGATATCTGAGTAATTGTGTCATAATATCATGTGGTTGACCGTATAGAATGTTCAAATTAACAGCACTTGTAGATATCTCCAATCTATATATACAGCTACTTGAGTTATATGATCTAAGCTGTTAAAAATGGCGATATTCGTAACGAAATGCACTAGTAGCTGACGAGATTAAGAGAGATATCGGAGTAGTTGTGTCGTTATATCATGTGGATGACCTGATAGAATGTTGAAATAAGCAAGACCGGTACATATCATCAATCTATATATACAGCTACTTGAGATATGTTGACAAATTCCTCAAAAATAAAGATATTTGTAACAAAATGTACTAGTAGCTGAAGAGATTTAAAGAGATATCTGAGTAATTGTGTCATAATATCATGTGGTTGATCGTATAGAATGTTCAAATTAACAGCACTTGTAGATATCTCCAATCTATATATACAGCTACTTGAGTTATATGATCTAAACCGTTAAAAATGGAGATATTTGTAACGAAATGCACTAGTAGCTGACGAGATTAAGAGAGATATCGGAGTAGTTGTGTCGTTATATCATGTGGATGACCTGATAGAATGTTGAAATAAGCAAGACCGGTACATATCATCAATCTATATATACAGCTACTTGAGATATGTTGACAAATCCCTCAAAAATAAAGATATTTGTAACAAAATGTACTAGTAGCTGAAGAGATTTAACGAGATATCTGAGTAATTGTGTCATAATATCATGTGGGTGACAATATAGAATGTTCAGATTAACAACACTTGTAGATATCTCCAATCTATATATACAGCTACTTGAGTTATATGATCTAAACCGTTAAAAATGGAGATATTTGTAACGAAATGCACTAGTAGCTGACGAGATTAAGAGAGATATCGGAGTAGTTGTGTCGTTATATCATGTGGATGACCTGATAGAATGTTGAAATAAGCAAGACCGGTACATATCATCAATCTATATATACAGCTACTTGAGATATGTTGACAAATCCCTCAAAAATAAAGATATTTGTAACAAAATGTACTAGTAGCTGAAGAGATTTAACGAGATATCTGAGTAATTGTGTCATAATATCATGTGGGTGACAATATAGAATGTTCAGATTAACAACACTTGTAGATATCTCCAATCTATATATACAGCTACTTGAGTTATGATCTAAACCGTTAAAAATGGAGATATTTGTAACGAAATGCACTAGTAGCTGACGAGATTAAGAGAGATATCGGAGTAGTTGTGTCGTTATATCATGTGGATGACCTGATAGAATGTTGAAATAAGCAAAACCGGTACATATCATCAATCTATATATACAGCTACTTGAGATATGTTGACAAATCCCTCAAAAATAAAGATATTTGTAACAAAATGTACTAGTAGCTGAAGAGATTTAAAGAGATATCTGAGTAATTGTGTCATAATATCATGTGGGTGACCTTAAAGAATGTTCAGATTAACAACACTTGTAGATATCTCCAATCTATATATACAGCTACTTGAGATATGTTGACAAATCCCTCAAAAATAAAGATATTTGTAACAAAATGTACTAGTAGCTGAAGAGATTTAAAGAGATATCTGAGTAATTGTGTCATAATATCATGTGGTTGACCGTATAGAATGTTCAAATTAACAGCACTTGTAGATATCTCCAATCTATATATACAGCTACTTGAGTTATATGATCTAAGCTGTTAAAAATGGCGATATTCGTAACGAAATGCACTAGTAGCTGACGAGATTAAGAGAGATATCGGAGTAGTTGTGTCGTTATATCATGTGGATGACCTGATAGAATGTTGAAATAAGCAAGACCGATACATATCATCAATCTATATATACAGCTACTTGAGATATGTTGACAAATCCCTCAAAAATAAAGATATTTGTAACAAAATGTACTAGTAGCTGAAGAGATTTAAAGAGATATCTGAGTAATTGTTTCATAATATCATGTGGTTGACCGTATAGAATGTTCAAATTAACAGCACTTGTAGATATCTCCAATCTATATATACAGCTACTTGAGTTATATGATCTAAGCTGTTAAAAATGGCGATATTCGTAACGAAATGCACTAGTAGCTGACGAGATTAAGAGAGATATCGGAGTAGTTGTGTCGTTATATCATGTGGATGACCTGATAGAATGTTGAAATAAGCAAGACCGATACATATTATCAATCTATATATACAGCTACTTGAGATATGTTGACAAATCCCTAAAAAATAAAGATATTTGTAACAAAATGTACTAGTAGCTGAAGAGATTTAACGAGATATCTGAGTAATTGTGTCATAATATCATGTGGGTGACCTTACAGAATGTTCAAATTAACAACACTTGAAGATATCTCCAACCTATATATACAGCTACTTGAGTTATATGATCTAAACCGTTAAAAATGGATATATTTGTAACGAAATGCACAAGTAGCTGATGAGATTAAGAGAGATATCGGAGTAGTTGTGTCGTTATATCATGTGGATGACCTGATAGAATGTTGAAATAAGCAAGACCGGTACATATCATCAATCTATATATACAGCTACTTGAGATATGTTGACAAATCCCTCAAAAATAAAGATATTTGTAACAAAATGTACTAGTAGCTGAAGAGATTTAAAGAGATATCTGAGTAATTGTGTCATAATATCATGTGGGTGACCGTATAGAATGTTCAGATTAACAACACTTGTAGATATCTCCGATCTATATATACAGCTACTTGAGATATGTTGACAAATCCCTCAAAAATAAAGATATTTGTAACAAAATGTACTAGTAGCTGAAGAGATTTAACGAGATATCTGAGTAATTGTGTCATAATATCATGTGGGTGACAATATAGAATGTTCAGATTAACAACACTTGTAGATATCTCCAATCTATATATACAGCTACTTGAGTTATATGATCTAAACCGTTAAAAATGGAGATATTTGTAACGAAATGCACTAGTAGCTGATGAGATTAAGAGAGATATCGGAGTAGTTGTGTCGTTATATCATGTGGATGACCTGATAGAATGTTGAAATAAGCAAGACCGGTACATATCATCAATCTATATATACAGCTACTTGAGATATGTTGACAAATCCCTCAAAAATAAAGATATTTGTAACAAAATGTACTAGTAGCTGAAGAGATTTAACGAGATATCTGAGTAATTGTGTCATAATATCATGTGGGTGACAATATAGAATGTTCAGATTAACAACACTTGTAGATATCTCCAATCTATATATACAGCTACTTGAGTTATATGATCTAAACCGTTAAAAATGGAGATATTTGTAACGAAATGCACTAGTAGCTGACGAGATTAAGAGAGATATCGGAGTAGTTGTGTCGTTATATCATGTGGATGACCTGATAGAATGTTGAAATAAGCAAAACCGGTACATATCATCAATCTATATATACAGCTACTTGAGATATGTTGACAAATCCCTCAAAAATAAAGATATTTGTAACAAAATGTACTAGTAGCTGAAGAGATTTAAAGAGATATCTGAGTAATTGTGTCATAATATCATGTGGGTGACCTTAAAGAATGTTCAGATTAACAACACTTGTAGATATCTCCAATCTATATATACAGCTACTTGAGATATGTTGACAAATCCCTCAAAAATAAAGATATTTGTAACAAAATGTACTAGTAGCTGAAGAGATTTAAAGAGATATCTGAGTAATTGTGTCATAATATCATGTGGTTGACCGTATAGAATGTTCAAATTAACAGCACTTGTAGATATCTCCAATCTATATATACAGCTACTTGAGTTATATGATCTAAGCTGTTAAAAATGGCGATATTCGTAACGAAATGCACTAGTAGCTGACGAGATTAAGAGAGATATCGGAGTAGTTGTGTCGTTATATCATGTGGATGACCTGATAGAATGTTGAAATAAGCAAGACCGATACATATCATCAATCTATATATACAGCTACTTGAGATATGTTGACAAATCCCTCAAAAATAAAGATATTTGTAACAAAATGTACTAGTAGCTGAAGAGATTTAAAGAGATATCTGAGTAATTGTTTCATAATATCATGTGGTTGACCGTATAGAATGTTCAAATTAACAGCACTTGTAGATATCTCCAATCTATATATACAGCTACTTGAGTTATATGATCTAAGCTGTTAAAAATGGCGATATTCGTAACGAAATGCACTAGTAGCTGACGAGATTAAGAGAGATATCGGAGTAGTTGTGTCGTTATATCATGTGGATGACCTGATAGAATGTTGAAATAAGCAAGACCGATACATATTATCAATCTATATATACAGCTACTTGAGATATGTTGACAAATCCCTAAAAAATAAAGATATTTGTAACAAAATGTACTAGTAGCTGAAGAGATTTAACGAGATATCTGAGTAATTGTGTCATAATATCATGTGGGTGACCTTACAGAATGTTCAAATTAACAACACTTGAAGATATCTCCAACCTATATATACAGCTACTTGAGTTATATGATCTAAACCGTTAAAAATGGATATATTTGTAACGAAATGCACAAGTAGCTGATGAGATTAAGAGAGATATCGGAGTAGTTGTGTCGTTATATCATGTGGATGACCTGATAGAATGTTGAAATAAGCAAGACCGGTACATATCATCAATCTATATATACAGCTACTTGAGATATGTTGACAAATCCCTCAAAAATAAAGATATTTGTAACAAAATGTACTAGTAGCTGAAGAGATTTAACGAGATATCTGAGTAATTGTGTCATAATATCATGTGGGTGACCGTATAGAATGTTCAAATTAACAACACTTGTAGATATCTCCAATCTATATATACAGCTACTTGAGTTATATGATCTAAACCGTTAAAATGGAGATATTTGTAATGAAATGCACTAGTAGCTGACGAGATTAAGAGAGATATCGGAGTAGTTGTGTCGTTATATCATGTGGATGACCTGATAGAATGTTGAAATAAGCAAGACCGGTACATATCATCAATCTATATATACAGCTACTTGAGATATGTTGACAAATCCCTCAAAAATAAAGATATTTGTAACAAAATGTACTAGTAGCTGAAGAGATTTAAAGAGATATCTGAGTAATTGTGTCATAATATCATGTGGGTGACCGTATAGAATGTTCAGATTAACAACACTTGTAGATATCTCCGATCTATATATACAGCTACTTGAGATATGTTGACAAATCCCTCAAAAATAAAGATATTTGTAACAAAATGTACTAGTAGCTGAAGAGATTTAAAGAGATATCTGAGTAATTGTGTCATAATATCATGTGGTTGACCGTATAGAATGTTCAAATTAACAGCACTTGTAGATATCTCCAATCTATATATACAGCTACTTGAGTTATATGATCTAAGCTGTTAAAAATGGCGATATTCGTAACGAAATGCACTAGTAGCTGACGAGATTAAGAGAGATATCGGAGTAGTTGTGTCGTTATATCATGTGGATGACCTGATAGAATGTTGAAATAAGCAAGACCGATACATATCATCAATCTATATATACAGCTACTTGAGATATGTTGACAAATCCCTCAAAAATAAAGATATTTGTAACGAAATGTACTAGTAGCTGAAGAGATTTAACGAGATATCTGAGTAATTGTGTCATAATATCATGTGGATGACCTTAAAGAATGTTCACATTAACAAAACTTGTAGATATCTCCAATCTATATATACAGCTACTTGAGTTATATGATCTAAACCGTTAAAAATGGAGATATTTGTAACGAAATGCACTAGTAGCTGACGAGATTAAGAGAGATATCGGAGTAGTTGTGTCGTTATATCATGTGGATGACCTAATAGAATGTTGCAATAAGCAAGACCGGTACATATCATCAATCTATATATACAGCTACTTGAGATATGTTGACAAATCCCTCAAAAATAAAGATATTTGTAACAAAATGTACTAGTAGCTGAAGAGATTTAAAGAGATATCTGAGTAATTGTGTCATAATATCATGTGGGTGACCGTATAGAATGTTCAAATTAACAGCACTTGTAGATATCTCCAATCTATATATACAGCTACTTGAGTTATATGATCTAAACCGTTAAAAATGGAGATATTCGTAACGAAATGCACTAGTAGCTGACGAGATTAAGAGAGATATCGGAGTAGTTGTGTCGTTATATCATGTGGATGACCTGATAGAATGTTGATATAAGCAAGACCGATACATATCATCAATCTATATATACAGCTACTTGAGATATGTTGACAAATCCCTCAAAAATAAAGATATTTGTAACAAAATGTACTAGTAGCTGAAGAGATTTAACGAGATATCTGAGTAATTGTGTCATAATATCATGTGGGTGACCTTACAGAATGTTCAAATTAACAACACTTGAAGATGTCTTCAATCTTTACGTACGGCTACTTGAACTACATGGAAAAATTGTTTTTAATTAACATAGAGATGTTTGGAAAGAAATGGTATCTGAATAATTTTGTTGTAATATCATGCGGATGACATGATAGATTGTTATAGTTAATGACACTTGTTGATATTTTCAATCTATATGTACTGCTACTTGAGTCAAATAGACAATATTGTCTAATATAGAGATATTTTAAACGAAATGCACCTATTACTGAAGAGAGTATGAGAGGAATATGAGTACTTTTAAGGTATAATCATATAGATAACCTAGTCAAATGTTGATTTAACATCACTTGTAAATATATCACAAAAGATGATAAATCATGTGGATGATATAGTGCAATGTACATATTAAGAACACAAATAAAAATCCCAGGTATGTTTTGTCACTTGGACAGTAACTAGTAACTAGCAGCCAAGTTTTCGTTCATCTCGTAGCCAGTTACTAGTAGCTAGCTTTTCTTACTTCGCGTAGCCAGTTACTAGTAGCCAGTTACAAGTAGCCAACTTTTATTTCATCTCGTAGCCAGTTACTAGTAGCTAGCTTTTCTTACTTCTCGTAGCCAGTTACTAGTAGCCAGTTACTAGTAGCTAACTTTACCTATCTAACCGACACTGCGAAATTTTAACATGTGATGGATTCCCCAGAATATATGATCATTCATATTTTTAAATCCCGGGTTTTGAACGACCATCATACTGGGCGACCCACTGAACATCATACTTTTGCCAAATCGGATAGGAGAGTTATTTTCTAAATACACATATTTTACCACTAACATTTTCTTAAACTAACTGAACCTTATATATTTTACAACGATTGATAAACAAGTTCTACAACTTATATTAATATCTTTCGTTGGCACGGATGTTAGCGCGAGGGGGTTATTGGTGTGGGAGGAAGCCGGAGTGCCCGCAGAAAACCCACGTGTCCAAGCGGGCGACCATCATACCCATTCACATACAACCACTGTCGATCACGGGGATCGAACTCGGGTCGCAGCGGTGATAAGCGAGTGAATTTTAAAACATTTTATATCTACATGTTCTTTGTTATTCATTAAACGAATTATTTATACGTATTAAGAGAAATGACCAAGTGTAAGGAATGTTTTGAAGGTAAGAATTAAATATGAAAGATTGTAAATGAAACGCCAATTAGTATCCCCTTTCCCGAGGCTAAATAAGATATTTTGGTGAAATGTTTATTAATTAATTAAATTAATTGATAACCGATAATTGTCAGCGATGAATGTGCCAAGATTAAATATGTAAAGTATACAAAATTCTGTATTAGCATAATCACACGTTATTTTTATTTCCCCCACTTTTTTTCAATAATAATAAATTGTAACAATCAACTCCATTTATAATATAAAGGAATATGAATTGATATTAATCAATTCCCTCTATCATATTTCCCATATGAGAAGAAATTGGGGGAGGTAACTCGCGTTAAAAACAAGAACAGTTTTCACCTGAGACTGGTTTCACAGTACCGCGACGGTGTGGACAAGGTGAGAAGCTGTACCGCGAGGATGCGCGGTTTTACCTGAGTTACCTGTGCTTAACCGCGATCAATTTCACACCACGAGGACTCACGGTAAATACGCAAACCGCGTTGACCGTAGTGTAGGAAAAAATTGTGTTTACAAAAAATAACAAATACATAGGAAAACCTGAAAATAACAAGTAAATGTAAGGCAATGAAGTTGTATGTACATAAAATAAACAGGGCGGACATTAAATAAAATAGATAATTCTTGCAGGAAAGAGTGTCAGAGAATACATACAAAGAAACGTTTCCTTTTGCAGTAAATAGAATGAAGACAATTTTACATTGAGAATCTTCAATCTAATTTTTTACATTGTTTCTTTCTTTTAAATGCAAATTACAAAATTCTCACATAACCGACATTAATATGTCTTTCTACTGATTGCTGTACACGTTCTCTGATGTTGTTTCAATGTTCTACTGATTGCTGTACACGTTCTCTGATGTTGTTTCAATGTTCCACTGATTGCTGTACACGTTCTCTGATGTTGTTTCAATGTTCTACTGATTGCTGTACAGTACACGTTCTCTGATGTTGTTTCAATGTTCTACTGATTGCTGTAAACGTTCTCTGATGTTGTTTCAATGTAATCCTGTAAAGTTGAATACACCAAGGAATACTCCTCCTGTCAACGTGAATAGGACAGTATTACCAACCATGAAATTTTACACTTATATCATCTGTATCTGTACGAAACACCAGAACATCTTTGAATGGAGAACTTTTGGACCTTTTGTCAAGTCATGTCAAGCCAACACCTTTTACTATAATGGCATAAGGGACTGAATTTTTTATAGTCACATTTTAAATGTTCAAATGGAAGAAATGTTTTTAAATCAAAAGTAAAAAGTTTTATTTTACCAAAATTTTTTAAGAACAAAATAGTGATATTTTGTATTATTAGACGGTATAAAACTTTACCAGATGCATATTAGCAATGTTATCATATGTATACTCAGGATAAGTTTATATCACTGTGTATGGTATAATTAGCACAGTGCCTACATTTTGTTCAAGCACATATAGTAGTACTGTAAAACTTAACTAAGTAAGTAAATGTTTCATATACTATTAAAAGGAACTCGTTGGAAATAGGCTTTCGAGCTTTCATTTATTTATCAAATAACATCCAGTGAAAAGCTTAAAATAAAATATTTATTTTTATAAATATCAAAAACATTATACCTGTGTGGAACAGAACTCTGGTCTTCTTGTCTGTAGTAGTCGGACAGTTGTAAACACGTCAATGTTGTCGTCCATAATGATTCGTTGTATTGAGTTGAATACAGCACAGAAGACACCGCATAGTGAAGCACCATCCCTGTCATAAGGGAAAAAGATCCGGCATATAACTTATTGCAAACAAATAGCAACGTTGGTAAAATGCAAATGATAGTAAAATATACTTAGACATATAAAAATGCTACCCTTTGAACAAAACAATGCTTTCCTTTAATGGTTTCATAAGGGTATAAGGGAAGCGTACATTACAGAATAAATGCTTAATCCAATCACCTTTGTAATTTTATAAAGGGACGGAGCTGATTAATGCATTTGAAGGTGATTTAAAAAAGTAAATTTTTAAAAATGCCTATATTCATACACGGGCAAATTTTTTAAAACTTATATTACTGTTTTTGCATTGACAGTCAACAAATTATAAGTAAAAATAAAAAAAAAACAACGAAAAGTCAAGCTTTAGTGTTTATTTAGTATCTTAAGAAACGTCTGTTTTAAAGGAAATTGCTATGTTTTAATTCTAATCAGGTATTTGTGTTAAATATTTTACTTTTCATCTATCTATCTATCTATCTATCTATCTATCTATCTATCTATCTATCTATCTATCTATCTATCTATCTATCTATCTGTTCTTTTTTCATTCTTGTACATTATACAATATTTACAAGGTACCACGTACTTGCTGACAATAGTGATGGGGTTTTCTGTTGAAAGGTTCCGAGTATATGATACAATGCTTCGGAGAAACGATGTACCTGGAGGAGTTCCGGTTGATTTCAAGTGTCCTTTGGGTTCTACAATAACTACGGAATGGAGTGTCTCCTGAAAAAGGTTTCAAATACTCGGATGCGAGTTGTTAAAGAATTCAAATGAAAGAGAGGCAAGTTATCATCTGTCAAATTAAGAATAAACAGATAAAGTGTTTAATTAGCTGTTACCATTACCTTTCCAAGTATGATGTTGATTGTAGTGACCTTGACCTCGGTATCACTCTCAGACTCATGATGTACAACAAATGGTGCCACGTCCTTGGAGGACGCTTGTCGTGGCATCCATGACCTTGACTGAAATGAAAATTTTGTTATTTACACCATTTACATCTAAATAATTACAAAATAAACAGAAAGGTAAAAGGTTCACGGTTCATGTGGACAAATCATGTGAAGCACGAATCGTTTTTTACTGTTTAGAATATTGCAGACGTCAAGCCATAAGCTGACGCGGTAATCATTGTGACGTCAAAAAATTAACCTCTCGACAAATTATGGTATTAGAAAGTCTAAAAAGATGTTTTTTTTTCAAATTTACACACAATGCTTAACCACAATCAAAAACAAAAATGAAGGTCATGTGCATTTTTCGGCCCCACGGTTCACTGAGCATAACCTTACTGCATTCAAAGTTCAACTTTTTATCGGAATGAACCATGGAACCAAATACACACTTAATCTAATTAAACTGAATTTGGAATAATTAAGAAAAAGTTCCGAATATCAACACCTTATTAACATTTTGACCTTTCTGAACTAATGAAATGTTGTTTTCAGGAATTAAAGATTCAGCGTGCATTAAAATCATCTTAAAGTATCAATCTTTTATTCACATTATAACAGACTTGTCAGAAATTTTTTTTTAAAATTCAGAAAATAAAATTAAAAAAAAAATGAGCCAATGATGTTAACTTTTAGATATGGCATGAAATAAGCTTATTTTAGGCAAATTTTGGAGTTAATGTTTTCATGACTTTTATTTAATATTTCCTCAATATTCCATAATATGTTAATAGAAATACAAAGAACACTGTCAGAATGTTTTTCGGATCAAAATAAAGATATCATTAAAGATATACTAATGCACAAAATATAGGGAAGTCTGGTCTGCATGTAAAATAAGGAAGCTAAAGTTTCAGTACTCTTAAAATATTGAGATAACAAAAATGTTTATTTTCTTTCTGAAAACCTCAAAACACACAATATACTTTCTTATTAAACTCTTTGATTATGTATTTTTTCTATTCACTATTTTAATATACATACATGTAGTTTATTTGCCATTTTATAACATAAAAAAGGAGTAGAATTGATGTATGATGCAGCATTCCCAGACTTCAGGTGACCCAAAATCTCTACTAATAACCAAAGGAACGGCCCTTTTTTAAAAAGTTCACACAGGATTTAATGGTTTTGCTTCCCTGTAGGTTCATATAAGAAATAATTTTGGAAATATGAACAAATGATAAATAATTTAATTTATTAATCAAGAAGTAATTTGTATTCAGTCTCTGAATTTGAAAAAAAAATCTAGATAACTATGCTGGATCTGTTAAGAGAAATACATGAACCTGTAGCATTAATTTATCTTGTTAAAATTACAGCTTTGTGTGTCTAGATATGCTTTCATTTGTCTGGTATATCTTTATATGAAATAACACAGATTATACAAGATATAGATCTTCTACTCAGGCAATGTTCTTTTACTTTACATTTTGGGGAATACTATTACAGTTTTTCGGTAAAGTACGCTCAATTTAAATGAAAGACAGTTGAATTCTAAATGACTTAAAGACAGCTTATAGTTTGGATATTATGGTTTATATACACACCAATATTTTACTTGATGGATCGATAAAGAATCTTTTTTTAAAATATGATTTCACAAAACAGATATCAACTTTTAATTATTTCATACAATAAAACGTTTTTTCTCTGTATTTTTCCCGTGAAATTGGAACATTATTTTTTTCTGAAAGCAAGGTATTTAAAAGCTTAACACTTGGTTAAAATTGATGTGTAATATTATTATGAGTAAATACATGCCAAAGATGGTCTGGTCAAGTTTTTAATTTTTTATTAAAAAAAAAAATTCTAAAAACTAAAATTATTATTCATTTATATTTTTTAAATCTATGGATAAAATATAAAAAAAAATATAACAAGTAGCCACTTAAAACTCTTATAAAACAATGATATTATACAAATAAATTGAAGCCAAAATGCATAATTTTTAGAAAAATTGTGATTTTTCGAATTTGAACCGATCCCTATCAAAACTATTTTAAAATTAAAATTTTACAAACATACTTCAGTTTATTATGAGTAATTGATATACATAAATAGATCAGTAAATGAACAAACCATGTTGCAACCTTCACAGTTTTGCAAAATTGTAAAATATTACTACTTCATACGATTTTGCTCGAGATCAGTTTTATTACAACCGGGATAGGTTCGAATTTCAGATTTTACAATATTTCTTGAATATCAACATTTCGTTTCCAATTCTTGTTGAAATATGATTGTAAAGCAATTGTTTAATGCAAGGAACATTTGATTTGTAGTTTTTTCATCCACTACATATACTATACAAGAGGCCAAATGGCCTTAACGGTCACCTGAGTAGCATAACCCATACACAAACTTGTCAAGGAGTCTCATATATGCATATTTAGTTAAGTTTTATTTTGGAATAGAAAAATTTTTAATTTGTAATGACGACCACCTCCCTGCCTGAAATCTTTCATAAAGGACTATTAAACCTATAATTTTAGCGAAAAACTTAAAAGATCATAAAAGAGTGCATGACCTGATATTGAAAAGGTGCAAGACTCTGATAGAAAATAATTTAATAATAATAACAAGGTGGCTATTATTCATGTTTTATCTAAAACAACCTCCCATCCCCCATCCCCCCGGGGCAGACAGAAACTCTCCCTATGGGCATTTAAACAAACGAAAAAAAACCCAGCTTTATCGATAAAAGCCATCATGAGTTACTCACTTCTCCTGTTCCAGTTTTTGAATATTCAACATTCGTTGAGAATCACCATCTGGCATATATACCAAAATCATTTTACCTTTATATATCAGTGATTTTAGTTAGCCAATTATTACTTTGCTATTAACATAAACAAGGAACAAGAATATATATGGTTTAGGGGTGGGGATATTAACCGTTTTCAAGATATTCAGGCACTACCTGTTTGAGAGGGGTCAGGACCATCCCTGGGTCCCATGACCTACATACCATATGAAGCCCCTTGACACAAGGAACAAGAATATATATGGTTTAGGGGTGGGGATATCAACCATTTTCAAGATATTTGGGCACTACCTGTTTGAGGGGGGTCAGGACCATCCCTAGGGCCCATGACCTACATACCATATGATGCCCCTTGACACATGGAACAAGAATATATATGGTTTAGGGGCGGGGTTCTTAACCCTTTTCAAGATATTTGGGCTCTTCCTGTTTGAGGGGGGTCAGGAACCACCCCTGAGGCCCATGACCTACATACCATTTGATGGCCCTTAACACAAGGAACAAGAATATATATGGTTTAGGGGTGTGGATTTTAACTGTTTTCAAGATATTTGGGCCCTTCCTGTGCCATATTGGCCCCACCCTAGTGCCTAAACACCAGTCCCAGGGGTCATAAATTTCACAATTTAGGTAGAAGACTTCATGTACATCATATCCAGGCCTTTAGTTTTTCACAAATATATATGGGAGTAGAGAAGAAGATTTTCTAAGATTTAATACATTTTTACTATATGGCCATATTGGCCCCACCCTAGAGCCTGAACCCCTGACCCAGGGGCCATGAATTTCACAATTTTGGTAGAGAGCTTCATGGACATCATAACTATGTATTTAGTTTTTAACAAATATCTATGGGAGTAGAGAAGAAGATTTTCTTAGATTTAATACATTTTTACTATATGGCCATATTGGCCCCACCCTAGAGCCTGAACCCCTGACCCAGGGGCCATGAATTTTACAATTTTGGTAGAGGGCTTCATGGACATCATAACCATGCAATCAGTTTTTTCCTCACATGTGTGGGAGTAGAGAAGAAGATTTTTGAAAATTTGGCTGTTTTTTGCATATTTGGCACCACTTTTTGCACCCTGGTAGTGGTAGAGCCACCAATTTCACAATTTACATTCCTCTTACCATAAAGATGCTTCACACCAAAAATGGGAACAATTGGCCTTGTAGTTTTTAAGAAGAAGTTAAAAATGTAAATTGTTAACGCACGACGCACGACGCACGACGACGGACGAAAACAGATAGCAATAGGTCACCTGAGTTTACTCAGGTGACCTAAAAACATATGTACAATTCTTGATTTTTATTTTCATAAATATTTTTTTCAAAAATATTATAATTATCATTTGGTTGTCTTTGGCATGAATTTATAGATTATTGTATTGTGCATTAATTGATACATAATTGTAAGCTCTAAAAAAAACTGTTTGCATCCAAAACGCTGTTTCCGGTTTCTGTCAAAAATACAAAAAAATCATATAAAATAATTGTAAGCCGATACGGTCTCATTCTTGTAAAATACTATTTCAAAAATGATTTTTGATCAATCCATCAAATGTGTTGAGCCACCTTAAAGGTGAATTTAAATGTTGTTTAGAGATTAGGCACCCTTGAGCTTCAGTAAAGCCACCTTAAAGCAGTATACCTTCAAGTTGGCTATAAAGATCGTCTTTATTTAACCTTTAAGCACCTTTAAGGCGAAATTTATAATAGTCGTTCATCCTGCGATGGCTAATTGATTCAAGATTGACATTAGCTATACATTACATTAAACAAGTTTTTAAAAGCTGAAGAAATGGGTATGATGAATACAAGCTGTAGTACAGAATCGCACAAATTTTTGTCCTTTTTCATCAATTTTTGTATGAATTACATTTGATTGTCGTATAATATAGTGAAAAAATGGCGTAAAAATTAAAAGTGTTTTTTTTTTTAAACAAGGACTATTATATTGAAATATAGTGAAATAACAAACTTAAAAGGCAACGAATGACTACTAAATATAAATTGTCCAAGTTATTCAGTTTAACATCAAATTATTTAAAATTACTTTCTTAGCTTTTCCTATCTTCTACTATTGATCTATTTGTAGTGTTTATTTATAGTCTGGTTTTTTAGTTTCGTTTTACTACAATAAAATAACATTAATTAAAAGGTGATACATAACCAATGATTTTGTGTCTTTATATTGAACAAGGCATTGAGGATATACAACTATATTATGGATCTAAAGGTGGTCAGTTATTATATATATATATATATATATATATATATATATATATATATATATATATATATATATATATATATTATATATTAATTCAAATTCATGCTTTTTGACATTCAATTGAATAAATAACGGTATACTTCGATTATTAAGGTCTTCCGTTTCCAACGGAAGACCTTACTATTATTGTGCTTGTAAGATTATTCTTATTTTTCTTTTTTTTTTTTTTTTCTTCCTAGACGCGAACTTTGAGGCTTCATATCTTGCTCATTTCTGAACGGTTTTTGCTCAAATTTTCAGGGCTTATAGACATTACAAAACACTATCTAAAACATTTCATAAACTTTAAAATTCCTCTTCCGTTAATGAGTTATTCCCCTTTTAAAAATTTTTAGGGCCTTTGGTTTCCAGACAAAGGCTCCGAGACTATGATAGCAGGGAATGGGAATCCAGCGAATTTGAATAACAGAGACATTGAAGTTGTGCACATCGATTTTTGTTGTTCGATTACGTTTGTTATTTAGAAAAAGGTAGGGGGTCAAAAAATAGGATTCCAAAAAGTGCGAAAATTTAGACATATTTTGCTTTGTATCTTTTAAACGAAAAATATTTTGTTAATACATGTAGAATAAAAGTTGTGCAGAATGTTAAGGGCTTTCATTTGACACCAATAAAAAAAGGCTGGCCCCTAAAATTAAGGGCCAATAGCGCTTGAAAGTTTTTGCTTAATAACTCAAAAACGGTTAGGATTTCGATATGGCTGTCGCTGGAAAAGTTGTTTGTTGGGATCTCATAAAGGTCGTTACAATGTTATTTTGTTGGTGATTTGTGTTGTATGAGTGTAAAAAGCTGTACATGTTAACATGTACCTCGTTTAATTTGGCAAGTTAACGAAAGTCTATGTGCGTGCAACTGGCATAAAGTTACCATAGAAAGTATGCTGGTTTATACGGGAAATTTTTTTTTAGAATAGATTTTTTTTTGGAGTTTATGTTAGTTTTGTTAAGTTCTTATAGTGCACAATCCCTAAAACGAGAATCGGAAAACAAAACATTCTTCTTCCTTTGTAGTAAAACACAAACTACGGATTTAAAATAAATCTATGTATTACAATTGAGTTTTCATACTGCATGCATTTAAAATCTACCTTGAATAAGAGCTGTGTGTGTACCGTTACGTAAGCTATCCCTCACCCGCGGCCTAGAAAATCGGTCACCATGGTCGCGACAGGGCTAACTAGCGGTCAGCGGTTATCTAATACACGAGAAATGCGTCTCTCATATATGAGTTTATTTAGCCGCGCACTCTAGAATTGTTTTAGTTTACATACCCGTAAATAAAATACAAGATCTGTTTTAATTTCTTCATGTTATAAGAGTTTGTCCATCTTGTTTTTTATTAATTAAACATTAGAGTGTAAGAAGATGTTCTGAAAATTTATAAAGGCGATATTACTACAAATCGGAAACTTCGTCAGTCTTAAATTAATGGTTGGTTTGTAGGTCTAAAATGTTTATAAATCTGTACAAATATTGTTTTAAATCAACAAACAACCCACAAATATTAAAACTTTTAAATGATGATCATCCCTCGCACATGGCCGAGGAGATCCCGCGCGAGTGCATGTTTCAGACTTTTGTACGAACACAACTATTTTCTTTTATGATTTCAACTATGATATTGGTTTAAGATGAAAAGATAAATTTATTTTACATGTACAGTTGATTTAGCAATGATTAATACGATTGCGCACAAGGTAGTTTATTATAATCAAAGTTCCATGTTTCACGTTTGCGGTAGGTGCTGGCACGATAAAAGGTGTCCTGAATTGAGGCATTCGGATTTTTTTTAATTGGCAAAAAAATAATCAGATTTGACGAAAATCATTTTTTGGCGACTTCTTATGTGTAACATTTTCACTTTCTCACCCGTTTGTTTATTCGGTCAGTCTGTGTTAATTCAATCGCAGCGTGCGACCGAAAATAGTGTCGCTTTGAACAGCGCTCACAGCTGAGAACATCTATAGCCCCAGTCGGGTTATGTTTATATGACTGCAGATCATTAATTGTTATGTAATTGAGTAACAATGTATCGAAGGTTATCGAATATTATTGAGTATCGAAGTGTGCTTTCACTACAGTGGTCAATTGTTAAACAATAAGGCTATTATTCGAAGTCAATCATCTTCACATTATACATGTAGGTGCGAAATCGTAATCGGATAATGTTGCTAATAAATCAACCTGTTGAACACGCTAAACTTCTACAGATATGAACACAATAATATATTATACTTAAAAGTTTTAAGTCAAAGGGAAATTGTTCTCGGATTAAGAAGTTGTGAAATACGACTACATTATGCAACGCAGTCGGTCGCCATAGAAATCATCAAAGTACTGCAAGTGTCGACAGATTTCTTGTTTCTTTGAAATACATGTACCATGATAGCTCACTACCAGAGTAAAGCTAGCCAGCACTAACTCCAACGCACTAACAAAAAACAAGTATTCCTTTTAAAGGAATGATCGGCAATAATGATATATTGATAGCTAGAAGCAATCAACATGATCAGTTTGATGTAAAATAATAAAATAAGTACTGTATTTTTACAAAATATAGAATATTTTGAATCTGTACACCATAATTTCATTATTATAAACCGTCAACAAATTTAATTTTTAAATAAATTTGGGAAAAGCCGTTCGTTAACTCTTTGTCTAATTTTATATTTTTAACTTAATTATTAAATGTTAATGTATCTTCTTCTTCTTCTTCAGAATACTGAGTAGGGCTCTTCAAAGAGCATTAACACGTATACAAAGAAAGAGTTGTATTAAAATAATTTAATGCGACTGAAAAACATTGAATGCCATCATAACTTGCTATTGAGGTCGCATTATTATAAATCAAGCCGTCTTCCTAGCTACTATTATGCAACATCAATAGATCGAGGTCAGTTCATGGAGCATCTTCTTATGATTGAGGTCAGTTCATCGAGGTCAACTGCATTACTGAATGAATCTTTCGATCGAAATTCTTACGCGTTAGACAAAATGTGCATTCTTGAATTAACAGGTCACTATTTTTCAAGCGTTTTCCGATCCCGATGTTAAACAACTGAAATTATTAGGCCGCCTTGCACCCACACTAGGACTTGTGCTTATAAGGTGAGCCCGGATTCTACCCTCGAGGATTCCGGCGCCAAATTAGGCACTAGTGACAACGATTTCCGGCGCCAGGGCGCGGAGTAGACCTTAAGAAAACAAATTATTTCTGTAATGTAGCGTTCTAAACAAGGCGCCCTGTCCCCAAACAAGGACTTCTGCTCATTAGGTGAGCCCGGATTCCTCGGGGGACGGGTAATCCCTTGAGGATTCCGGCGCCAAATTAGGCACTAGTGACACCGATTTCCGGCGCCAGGGCGCGGAGTAGACCTTAAGTGAACAAATTATTTCTGTAATTTAGCGTTCTAAACATGGCGCCCTGCGCCCAAACTAGGACTTATGCTCATTAGATGAACCCGGATTCCTCGGGGGACGGGTAATCCCTTGAGGATTCCGGCGTCAAATTAGTCAATAATGACACCGATTTCCGGCGCTATGGCGCAGAGTAGACCTTAAGTGAACAAATTATTTCTGAAATGTAGCGTTCTAAACAAGACGTCCTCCAAATATTGAAAGTTCTTACTTCACACAATGATTGCTTATGACCTAAGTGTTGACTTGTGCTCATTAGGTGAGCCCGGATTTCTCGGGGGACGGGTAATCCCTTAAGGATTCCGGCGCCAAATTAAGCACTAGTGACACCGATTTCCGGCGGCAGGGCGCGGCGTAGACCTTAAGTGAACAAATTATTTCTGTAATGTAGCTTTCTAAACAAGGCGCCCTCCAAACATTGAAAGATCTTACTTTACACAAAGATTGCCTATGACCTAAGTGTGTGTTATGATTTTGTTTCAAGGTTATTTTGTGAAGTTCAAGGTCATTGAAGGAAATTTCATAAGTTGTGTCTGTAGATAAATACTTTAGTTATGATTTTGTTTTTCTTAGTGGGGAGGGGGGGGGGGAATTATTTGTGAGGTTGCTCACAGAACCGCCAGTTAGTCCACTGAGAGCACTCTCCCCCTTTCTCGCAACCAAAATTCACCTTAAATTAACTTAAAGGAAATTGAATTTGGGGGCATTGTTCCCCCCTCCCCCAACCCACATTTTAGTAGAAGGCAATATAAATTTTTATGGCAAATTGAAAACAAATTATATTAAACAAAATAAGTTGTAGCTGCCTCACAACTCCCCCCCCCCCCCCCTCCCCTACCACTACCACGGATTAGATTTTGAAGATTAATTTTTTCTTTTATTGGCTTGTTAATACATTTCGGATGAATTTGTTCCCCGAAGCAAAAACGATGCTGAGTGCTTGCATGGCCAAACATTATACGGAGAGTTGTCCCTCCCACTGAGCACCTCTCGTACAGCGCACCCTCAGGGTGGAGAAGCCGTCATCATTTATTTTTGATTTTCTGAACTTACTTTTATCATATTGACAATCCTGTCTGATTAAAATCACCACCCTTCTGCCTACACCCATCAGGGTCTGATAGGTATCGATAACAATTCATCTTCACTTAACCTGTATATTTGCACACAACCTAAATATATATCTCATTTACCAAATACATGACTTTATCTGTTAATGAGAGGTGCAACTCTTCAATACTCAGTCTTGGGGTTACATAGAAAGCAGGATTAAAATAATTTGCCTGTCTCCATTTTAAAAATTCCAATACATTTTCTAAAGCCCTGATTGGTCAGAATTTTAGGTCGGGTGAAGATGACCCCCTATCAATACCTGTCAGACCCTGTAAGGAGAAGAGGGTGCTTTTAATCAGACTGATTGACAATCCTTTTCCGACAGGAAGCTGCAACGGAAGACCTCTTCGTTGCTTTGCAACGAGCTCGTTTCTAGTTGAATTAAAATTCGGGAACTTATCTGATGATAACCCAAAATATACTGTGCAATACCAAAAGACGAAACGATTAACCCACCGAGTCTATTTCATGCAATGGATTCATACAGACAACTGTATCAGAGTCATGATCTATGAGCAGGCGCAGGAAGTCCACAGCGTCCTCTGGTGTCGGGTAATGCGTCACTATAAACGCTCTATCATTTAGGTAAGACTAAAAAGAAGATCGAAATCGATATTTAGCAAAGACGATTTGTTAAAGTTTTGTCTAATATATTTGCATCCTCTGGGTATTTGATAATATATTTTATTTAACAGCCGATTATAACATTATTTACTATAAAATGTAGAAGGTTGTAAAGCAAAATACAACGGGATTTATAATGTCATTTTAGTATGTGGATGTAAAAGGGCACGCATAAGTATTTGATCAAAATGTTCTATAAGACTTTAACATTAATGAAATGAACATTAAAAAATGAAAACATAAACAACACTCTCTTGGTATGATTCTCAGATTTTAAATCTTAAGCTTACTTTTGGGGGTTTTAGGGGGTTTTTGTTGGGGGGGGGGGATAAAGATCAGAGACTATAAAACCACTTATACCAATTTTGACCCGCTATTTTAAGTTGATACATGTAAGTATATCTGATATGCTCGTAAATGTACCCACTTGGTCCAACAACGAAGATATTTTATTTATAAATATAAGATGTACTCACTGAAGCATGTATTGCATTGATGAAATTGCCTCGTTTTGCAACAGCTGATGTTAGATACAATAAGTATTTATCCACTTAAAGAAAAAACAAAATCAAGTTGTTTTGTCATACAAACAGCAACATATAAAAAAGGTTTGTTTACCAATCCTTCGGGATTAGTCATAAACTTATGAAAAATTAATTACACAGTTTTTCTTTAAACATCATTTTCCTTCATCCGCCATTACATAACCAATGTCTTAAGTACAATATCTAGGCCTTCTTTTTCTCAGACAAATCATTACGTTCAGGGTAGCTAAGCTTTTTTAATAAAGCATCTGAGGTTTATTTACACTTACACGTTATCTTTTACTGGTACATTATGCTTTTATGCACAGCTTTTCGACAACCAGGACAACAATTGACGAACTGTGATTAAAAAAATGATTTTTTATTTCAAAAAAGTAGCTTGTACTCACATGGTAAAACGATATTTTCTCTTTTCTTTCCCAACTGCTGAATCGAGTTCTTGTAATCAGCACTTGTGTATTCTGGTCTAGTTTTTATTAATCTCTACAAATAAATAAAACACAACAAACAGCCTCGAAATGCTTATGAATCAATTTACGCGTGAACATATAGACATTACAATGAGGAGATAACAACTAATTTTTATTTGCTATATTACAACTAATTTTTATTTGCCATATTTATCTGTTACCTCAAACTCCTTTCTGATGCCTGTTTGATTAGCAGGGTGATCTCCTCTCATACTTGTTACTTTCTTTGTAAAGTCAGGAAGACTTTGTGGTTCAAGAGAAGCTTTGAATTTCTCGTTTAACGCCAGAAATATCGTCATGTACTGTTCCTATAAAAAGTTAGTTTGCAAAAATATTGTAATTCTATTAAAAGTATTCAAACAACTTTGAAGGATTTTAATTCTAATGATTGTCATGGTGGTTTTGAAAACAGCATAAACTGCGATAACTGTATCCATTGATTGAAACTTTTATTGACTTACATAAGTTTGGACCATGTTCATTCTGTTTGTCCTCATGATCTTGACGTACTCCGCTACATTGATTTTACCAGACGCTTTACCAGCCTTGTATAAAGCATCCAGAGCAATGTATGTTCCTGTACGACCTATCCCGGCGCTACAATTGCATATCACTCTTAGTGGAGGAAAAAGCATCATACTCAATACAATTTTGTAAGATAAATTTTTGGGATTATATCGGTACAATCAAAGTAATTTTGAATCTATTTACCTCGAAAGGTCCATTGTTCTTTTATCCTTTGGGAGAAAATTATATTGGTAAACTGGTATTTATATCTTTTTCTACTGTTAATTTAAGTCGTTTTTTTTAGAATATCAATCTAATGCTAAACTGATTTGAACAATGCTTTAGAGTTGTGGTTTTATACAAAACGGGAAGTAGTGATATTATTTAGATTGTTTTATGTACAGTAAGCGACATCGATGCATTTATAAATGGTTTTTATTGCATACTTAGTAATAAATACACTATTTTTGCATATGCAAAACAGCTAACTTTATGATTACCGATTCAGTCTCAAGGGCTTATAAGGATTCTGCAGGGCTGATATTAATCTGCAGGGCCGATACGCTGATACGTATCGACCCTTCTATGAATTTCTCTGATTTCTCCAGTTCATAGAAATTTAGGGCAACCATTCATACGTCACAAATCAACCTCTAATGTAATTCACGCGTTATTGCGTGTTTATTGAATTTATGCTTAAAAATTCTTAGATATCTCATTATTATACGAATGTAATAAATATAATAATTCATACCATTTTCCATATTTCACCCTGTATCAGCCCTCAACCAATAGCAGCCTTCGGGTCTTCGGCTATCTCGCTGATATTGGTGTCTCAAACTGATACAGTATGTAATATGGAAAACAGGTATGTATTATTCACTTTTTATCACATGTTTATCTCAATATACGGTGGATATCACTCATGGGATAAATTTTTGATATTCCACTGTGTGTTCTTACGCTACGTGACGTCATAATTAAACATTAAACGTAGCTTTAGGCAGATTATTGACGTAGAATGAAAAAGAAACAAAATAATTCAGTTGAAAAGTGTGGAGTTATAAATGTGTAGCATTTAATGCTGTTTCAATATTTTTATAAATTGATAAAAAAATATACAAGAAAATGCAATGTTTGCTTGTTTTTCTTCAGGAAACTTTTTTCCATGCGTAAAGTTGTTGACGTCTTGTAGTGAATGTGTTGTGCGGCTCACAATTACATGTATAATGTTTACAGACAGATTGTGGTTTAACAAAAAAATTGAAGTTTAACTTGTGGAAAACATGTGATAAAAAGAATCTCTCATGATTTGTGATGTTTTATGCTTTTTATCCAACTCGTTGTGTGTTTTCTATCCCCTCGCCAAGGCTCAGGGATAGAAAACACACGACTCGTTGGATAAAAATCATACATCTCATGATTTGCGATGGTATATGATTTTTATCCAACAAGTTGTGTGTTTTCTATCTCCTCGCCAAGGCTCGGGAATAGAAAACACACAACTTGTTGGATAAAAATCAAGGCTCGGGAATAGAAAAGACACAACTTGTTGGATAAAAATCATATACCATCGCAAATCATGAGAGATCCTATATATACCTGCAGTGTACAAGTATTGGTGATTTAATCTTGTTGTTTCTTGTTCTCATCACGTGACTATGAAAAACAACCAGACGGAGAGGATTGGGCGTCCCGTGATCAGGCCACGTGGTGTAGTGGTATTGAATAACAACACGTGACTTTTTTTGCTAATGATTAAAAAACAAAACATACATTCAGATCGTAAGATATTTAAATCTTTTGTTCAAAGTATCTTTGTATGATGTATTAAAAAAATGCTTAAATCTTGAGAAAAAGTTGAAAAAAGAAAACTAAAATACATTTCATTCATTTGTTTACGAATGAAACATTATTTAAGATAAGGTAAAATCATTATGCATATTTGTTTTTATTATCAGACAAATATAATTTTACCTCTTTGTGAGAAACTGAAAGATTTCTTATGACGTAAAAAGCGTATTGTTTTTCCTCCACATTCTTGATGGCGATATTTTCATACAGTCTTGCTTCCATATTTTCTGGCCAGTATTGAGTACATTTCACCTGATTGTAAAATGTGCATTTATGTTTAATCTAAAACTTGTTCTCAATATATATTTTAGATTTATAAAGAGACGTGGTTTCGCAATTGATTAATCTATTCAGCGAAAATTTCGAAAAGACATTTTCAGTCTTCATGGAAAACGCTTCAATCTATTCTTGTTTACTTTATGTGTTATATACTTGAACTTACCTTCACTCCCTCTTTCAAGTTGGTCAACATCACAATTTGTGTAACTTTTTCTTGCCATATCATTGTCCAGAAATCGTTAAGAGTGTTCTGTTTCGGACCTACAAAGCCCAAATGTTGAATGCATTTATTGTTTAGTTAACATGTGCTCTAAGGCAAAAACCAGTACTCAGGGTCGTAGATAAATAAGAATGCAATAGCAATACCTTGTGATGCAATATACACTTTTTCTTCATCCAATCCCTTTAAAAATATATCATAAAATATATGATATAAAACATACGTACCGGAATTTTTTTTACAAACTGTTTTTAGCAATGAATGATGGAAATGCATTTACTCACGTTGATGTAGTTTGCATTGATGTAGTCAGCAGATGCGTCATCGGTTCCTTTCAGAATGACCCGAGAGTGATCATCTGTAATGAACGTTTAGACATTAGGGTTTCAACAATAGAAGTATATTTATAGATTAATATTTTTGCAATATTTCTTGTTTTTCTATATTTATTTATTGAAAAAAAAAATAATATTATCATCAAGGCATAAACGTATGTACAGCAATGCCCAGATAACAGAAACCCAATATATGTAGACATATAAAACTATAATTTGTTTATTTTATATGATTTTTTAACTTACACAATCTCTTAAGAAAAGTTATACTTACACGGAAAAGTAGTTTTGAATCTATTTTTTACAACATTTTCCTGACGTTTTCCAACTTCACAGGGGTGTTGTTCTCCATAAGGTAACATCTGATGAGTAAACATAGTCAACAAATTTATTCTAATATTATTTTTAAAAAAGATAACTTGTCAGTTAAACAGAAATGTTATTATGTATTGATATCATGTTTCAAATACTTGCAGCATATTCTCTTTTGAATCCATCCTCCTCGTTTTCTTTTTTTTCCATGATTGCATTTTCAAGCTCACTAATCGGAACATCAGAAATGGTTTCTTCGTTTAAATATAAGTCCCCATATGGATTCTCAATGCCTTCTTCGTCATCGTCGTCATCTTTGACGTCATAGGTTTTTGCCGCAGATAGGTTTGATGACGTTTTATTGTCATCTGACTTTGTAGCAGATTTACTCATGGATTTCATATTTGCATATGTATTAGCAAATCCGGGATTTTCACCTCCGTTGTTCACTGATTAAAAATAGCTTTATTAGAGAGTAGCAATCATAATGATTTGTTTATAAATGTGTCAAAAGATGTATGGTTCAGGCTGTCTGCTTAATATGGTGCACTCAAATCATTAAATTAATTGTAAAGATTTCCAAACTGCTGTCCTTCTTTTGTTCATAAATCTTATTATTATCATCTGATGTCAAACCTGTATGGTTTCTATGCTATTGATAAATGGTATTTTTTTCTTTTATTTGGATTAAATATCAACATGCTTACAATAAACAAACTAAGACTTACAATGTGTATTTTCTTCCATCCCTGGGATATGCCTTGAAGTTTGTGGTATTTCATTCTTAGTGTTCAATCTTCTCCGTCTTAAAATAACATAAAACAAGTACATGTACAATTCTTCTGAGAATGTTCTTCAATGTTATATAATACTGTGGAGTCATTAATACTCGTGGGGGTCACTTTTCGTAGATTTCAAAAAAAAAAATTACAGGTTCTTGGGGACGTAATTTCGTATATTCTGATATACCTACAAAAGGAAATATGACTTTAGAACTCTAATTTATTAATTCGTGGAGGATTTTATTTCGTGGATAAGAGATACCCACGAATTCATCGAAAATTGAGCCACCACGAAATCTAATGTTTCCACAGTAAGTTATTAAGAAAACAAAGTAAAAAAAAATATCGAATACTTATGGATATAACGTTTAAGCTTTAATAGATGATTTGCCTTGTTACCTTATTAATATGACGACTAAGACAACGACAACAATAGCGAGGATTAATACGACGACAACAGCAGCGATAGAAGAGTTGTCGCCTTCTGGATTCTTTGCTGTACCAATCTGTATCAACAAGTTACATCACGAGGTAATAGTGAAGAAATTATATCTTATTATAGACATATGTAATAATCGTTCATTTTATTGCAATTTTTGTTAATCATACGGATTATTAAACATGTCATTTATTGAAACAAAACGATGAAAATTGAAATAGAAAAAAATGAAATACAAGTTTACAGGTCATTTTAATAAGACTACATTCAAAGTTTCCTTATCAAAATAGCATTATTGTTTCTGTCTTTAATTTCTTAGTGTCTCATTAAAAAATGGAAAGAAGAAATGAAATAAAAAAAATTAATTGGAGTTTAGTTGAATATATTGTTTTGTCTAGAGGAAAGATGAGGTGGTTACTTCGAACAAAATACCTTTTATGAAAGTAAGCTAAATTAAGTATATCATTTTGTGGGATTTCTTGAGAGACTATTTCATATATAAGTATATGTAGCTTACATGAATTTGATATCTTGTCACGTTCAAAATGTGAAAGACAGACTGTGATAATTGCTCTACAAAACATATTTTATTGAATTGTCATTTTATTTTTTAAAAAAAGGAAGTAGCAGTATTTGAGAAAAAAACATAAATATTTCTTGAAAACATAACATGTTATACAAGCATTTATTAGGATAAATATAACATAGTGTAATAAGAGGCCCATGAGCCACATCGCTCATCTGAGCAACAACAGTCATGATAAAATGCGCTTAATGGAGTCATAGTACAACATATCTGGAAAATGTAGTACAATACATGTACTGGATATTCTTTTGTTTATAATCAAGTCCCTTTTCTAACAGGATGATTCTATAGTCATGATGAACATTGCAAGTCTCCAAAAAGAACCTGAACAATTGTTTATATATGGGATATTACCCTACATCAAACTCTGAACCCCTTGTGAGGCCCAAGAATCTACCAGGGGCTATAGTCTAATCAATTTAAAAGAATCAGCAATATGTCAAAATACTTGTATATAATTTAACCCATATATTATAACATTTCAGTTTTTGTGAATAATTAAAATGTTTTCCTTTGTAAAATTGGATCCCCAATGTGACCCCACCTTATTCCTCAGGATTTTTATTTTAACGAATTTAAATCTACACTATCTGACGTTGCTTTCACTTAAGTTACAGCTATTCTATGCAAATTTTTTTTTAGCAGAGGATTTTTCTCTATATATTCATACGTAAAAATAACCCCCACCTCCTGTTGTGACCCCGCCCTACCCCTGGGAACATGATTTTAACAAACTTGAATCTACTCTACATAAGGATGCTTCCACACAAGTGTAAGCTTTTCTGGTCAATTAGTTTCTGAGAAGAAGATTTTTAAAATTTAATCTATATACTTTAGACGTATTTTTTTCCACGGGGTCATAATTCCGCGGAGTCACAATATCAATTTAATCGGCCGGTAAAACTTTACGCGGATTCTTTGAATGAACAAAAAAAATCATTTGAATAATCATTATTAAATTTAGTTCTGGGCGATTTTCATTACCTAGAATTTGTCCAACTTTGGACTTAAATTGTAAGAACTGTTCACAGTGAACAGTAATTATCGGTATACGTTCGGTCGGTAGTCATTAGTCATAACGTCTTGATTTACCCATATATTCCTATGTAAAAAATTGACCTCCATTGTGGCCCCACCCTACCCCTGGGGATCAAACTTAGAACAAACTTGAACCTCTTTTACCTAAGGATGCTTTGGTTGAAAACGACCTAGTGGTTCTGGAGAAGAAATCGAAAATGTAAAACGTATAGAGACAGACAGACAGACAGACAGACGGACGCCGGACAAAAAGTGATCAGAAAAGCTCACTTGAGCTTCCAGCTCAGGTGAGCTAAAAAAATATATGTGTGTTTCTTGAATGAAGTCATAAGGAAGTTTGTCGCTACAAAACCGCTTTATAATTATAAGGGTGAGGCCCCCTATTCATGCTACGCTGTCTTCAAATACTGTAGAAGCACATATCTTCGTTGGGTTAAAATTACGTTGTTTTTAAATCAAATACAATTTCGTTGGCATTTAATTTCGTCATATCGTGATTCCTTATATGTATCGCGTATCTGCATTTATTGATACTTGGGTTAAAAATTCGTCACGGATTTAATTTCGTTGATTTATACTGCCAACGAGAAAATCGAAATTAAATCCTCAACGAATACTTCTGCTTCTACAGTATCTATGTTACAATGAACACAGTAAGCAAAAACTCATTTTAAGCGAAAACTATCACTTTTATTATCTACTATTACTTTTATTATCTACTATTACTTTTAATTATTTACTATTACTTTTACTATCTACTATTACTTTTATTATTTACTATTACTTTTATTATCTACTATTACTTTAATTTTTTACTATTACTTTCACGTAACAGAACGGAATAAGATATCTAAATCCATGGTTACAGAATGGTACGGGGATTTTTAATGTTATACAATCACATCTGCGCGAAACACAGACTGGGGTAAATCGTGTAGAGACAATGTGCTTTTTTCAAGACACCGAGAGGAAGAAATCATGGCTTTAGACAATGACATCGGTCCAATCTGGCGATAGGGAGGGATGAGGTGTCCGGCGGCAAATCAGAAGTTAAAATGTACAATGTACTTGGATTCATTATGTATCGCTTTTTACGATAAGGCGTCCGATAATACAATAAGCGCAATTCACTTTGTGAAAACAGCACTCACATGTATTCGACAACATACCGCTTCTTGTTAGAGAATTCAATAATTAAAACAATTCTTGTAATAGAGCTTTATTTCTTTCATTGTATGTTCCTTTCTTATTTTGTAAAAGTTATGATATCAGATGTTCGTGCAATTCGGGAATGCGGACAGCAACCAACTGTTACTTTTAATCGGATTATATACATATATAACGGCAGAGAAACGTTCAAATAGTTATAGCGACAAAATTCTTTAGTTCCTTCACATTAGATTTGAGCATTACAAAACATAAGTCGTATTTCATAGATTTTAAATCGAAAATACATTTATTAACTAGATGCTGTCATTAGACAGTAATACATGTACCCGTACCAAGTGTTTGCCCCTAAATAACACTATTTTGTACCTGTTTTAGCAAAAATGAAGGCCACATGCACATAATACACATGCTCGGCCCTTTATGTACAATTTGTGGTTTAACTGTTTGCATGTGAATTTTAAGATAATCAATAATGTTTTGATTTCATGTCATAAAAAGTATGGTCTATATAATCATTACAAACAAAATTATATTATGTCCCCTCCTTTCGGCGGTTGCCGGCTTAATTTAGACTTGCTTCTAGGTGCCAACATCATCGTGTGCACGGATTTAGAGAAGGGATGGAAGTGAGGGGTCCAGACCCTTCCCCCTTGAACAAATCTTTTATATTAATACATGTAGTAAAATTACCAAAAAATACTTTTCGGACCCCAATCCCCCCACCCCCTGCAAACACAATTACTTGTATTACTTTGCCCCCCCCCCTACACACACACACACACTCCTCATGGATGAATAAACATCAGAATATTTTGATAACAACGAAAACCTGTACAAGTAGTTCAGTGCATTATAATCAAATTTTTTTAGTGACGTTTTATATTTTTAGATGTTTAAAATATTTGGCAAAAAAATAAGTTTTTTATTTTTTTGGAATCTTAAGTGAAAAATAGAAAAGCCCCAGCAGCATTTGAACTCCCTACAAACACGAAATAACCGCTCTAACCCATTGCACTTCACTGATAGGTAACATTTTTGGGGGGAAAAATATTACATTTATACTTTTTTGTTTATTTCAATAGGGAGTACATCACAATATGCAGGTGTCCTGTATCACCTTAAAGCTGAAATGTGTGCTTAACATAGTTATTTACGTAATACAATAGTGCAAAAGATTTTAAAGAATGAAGTAATGAAAATACATGCATGTTACAAGTTAATGATCTTGTCCAAGTTACGTACACAACACAGGTCTACAGTTCTCATTAGCGAGTACTAGTTTTACCCAGCTCTTCGGTTAGATGGTTTTCACGTGGTGTACATAACGGTATGTGTTTTCCATATGCAGAATAGGATTAATTAACATGCATAAACGTCTCTTTTGTGATGATCAGCTAATGAATGGATTCATATTGTGATCTAATTGGATTATCATTATGATTTTGACCAATATTGGTAAGCATAATACATGTAGTATTCGCACAATATTATGAGACATCGGTATACATAAGTATTACTTTCACTTTCTAAATAAGTGATTTCCCTTTGCCAGAATACTTTATCATCATCTTTTAATATTTAAATAAGCTCATCATTGTTACCTTTCCTATCGCATTTGTACAGTTTTTGTCATTTTCATTGCAAAAGTTATTTTTTTATTTGTCAGACTTAACACTATTAAGTTGACCCCATATTAACCCTGTGACATTTTTGTATTAAATTTGTGTAATACATGTCAATAAGTGTAGAGACTTATCATGTCTAAATGAGTTTAATTTAATAGGGAGAAAGGGTCTATTTTCCTTAATGTATTATGATTCATCAAATAAAATGTAGGCCATGACCCTATGGGATTGTTCTGACCCAATAAACAGGAAAATACCAGATATCTTGAAAACTGTTGAGATCCCCACCACTAACCCAACTATATTCTTGTTTACTAATTTCATTATGATGCATCAAATGGTGTTAAGGTTCTCCGATCCTCAGCCTCAAAGTATTTTTTTAATCATAAGAATGATATCTTTCTTTCAGCCTTAATAAATGAAAAGATATAAAATGAAATTTTTAGAGGGTATCCATGCATTTTACAAAGTTATTGGAAATTTGCATACGATGGATATAATGGAATAAAGAACCAAGTTGAGTTAAAAAATTCCCGGTGCATCGATGGCTCGAACTCTATACCAAGATATGTATAAGTGGGAGTGCTCCGTGGATACACTACGCCAAGCATGTAGTTGTGTGACAGATGAATATACTAAAATAAAATTGCCTGTATAAAAGTCAGATTTATGGTACGAATAAATGAAATCCGGATAATTTAGAGTTATCGAACTTTGCTGAGGATCGGAGATCGTTAAGTACATGACCCCCAGGAGTTGTCTTTAAACCACCCCCACCTTTCTGAAATAGGAAATGATAATATACTTTGATAATTTTTAACTTTTGAGATCCCCCATCCCTAAACCATATTTATTCTTGCTCTTTGTGCGCATCAAATAGTATATAGGTTATGCTCCCTTGTTGACACCCTGACTTTCCAGAACTGGACATAATAAAGTATTTTATCTTATTCTGAGTTATTCATATCATGTGGGTAATACATAGCCTAATGATGACCCTGCTTTGTTTAGGATTATAATTGCCCCGAATATATATAACATTTTGTTTATCTTATCATAAAAAATTAAAAAGCAATTTCCAAAACCTTAATGTGCATCTAGAGAAAAATACCAATCAAGAAATGATTTAAAATTTGCTACTGTACACATGTAAGAATGTAAGAAGACTCTGAATCTGATGGGGGTGTGGAGGATAAACATTCGATTTTAATCGTTTATTTTTATTAATTTTAACTTGAATATTAGGTAGAAAATAAGACTTCTGATGATATCTCAATAGATAATTTGTCAATTATTCAAGGTGTAATGTGATTTTTTTTAAAAAGAAAAACACTTTACCAGTTTATAAAACTTTTTAGACCCCAAATTATATTTTAATATTAAAAGATCATTCGACAATTAAGAAAATTGTAAATGTAAGGGTTTGTTTAATTTTAAGCAAAAATAAATGCAAGGTTTTTTTATTTTAAGAGAAAAACGTCATTTTATTTAAAGTCTAAGGAAGGAAACGTACATATGTTGATCTAGAAAATTGTTCCAGGGAAGGGGGGAACAGTTTTTTCAGTTTGCGGGGAGGGGGGGGGTCCGGGGGGTGGCGAGGCATATTTGTTCCAATTTTATAAATTAAATGTAATTTAAAGAAATTTGAATTTTAAAGGGGGAACTGGACCCCTGACCCCCTCTAGATCCGCGCATGGGATAATTTTTTTTAATTTCATGCTATTATTTGTCTACTAGGATTAAATAAAATTTTTCAAAATATTATTGCACATCTATAGGACAGTCCCTATCATATCTGAAGATATGATGTGCCTATTCAGTATTTATTAAATCATAAGAGGAGTTCTGGGATATAGTTTTTTTTAGGAGTGATAAACGTCAATTTTCTGCTATTATTTGACTCCCTGGATGGAATTTAACTTTTTTAAAATTTTTAAAACCTTTCTGCAAATCTATAGGACAGTCTCTATCATATCCCAAGATATGATGTGTATATTCATTAAATCATAAGAGGAGTTCAGGGATCTAGGTGTTTTTTAGGAGTTATAAACGTCAATTTTCTGCTACTATTTGACTCTCTGGATGAAATTTAAATTTTTAAAACCTTATTTTACATCTGTAGGTCAGCCCCAATCATATCCCAATAGATGACATACATGTAGCTACTCCAAAAGTTGTTAGAGGAGTTATGGGAACTATACTTTTTTTTTTGCAAAAAAACCATCATTTTTGTTGCCGACTGATCCCTGTATTTAAAAAAAATTCTGAAACCTGATCACACTTCAAAATCATTTGTCTACTGCAAAAAATGTTGACGTTTTGAAACCAGATTTTTTGTAAGACCAAAAAAAAAAAACAAAAAAAAAAAACCAAAAAAAAAAAAACAAACGTCATTTTTCAGCCTCCAAATGACCCCCAGGGCAAAATTGAAATTTCCGAAACCTTATTGCGCATATATAGGATAACCCAAAACATATTCCAAAAGATGATTTGTCTATTGTTGAAAATGTAGGAGGAGTTCGAGGAAGAAGTTTTTTTGTGAAAACGACAATGTTTTTAACCAATTATTCGACCCCCAGTACTACCAGAGAATTTTTGTAACCTTTTTACAAAACAACATGATACCCCAAATCAAACTCCAAGAGTTCAGTTTGCTTTTTTTATAAGATGTAAGAGCAGTTTGAGAAAGTAAAACGTGACAGACGGACGGAACAGGGTCACAACAATATACCCGAACTTTCTTTAGAAAGTGTGGGTATAATTATGAAACATGGTGAATTGGATCAAATGACTGAATTAATGTTATTCATACAAATGTGTTGATGACAAGTGATTTACCAGTTCACATGTTCCCGTTGTGGCGCTACACGTGCCATTATTGGCACACATTGTTCGGCACGTTTCATTACAGTTGTATCCAAAAGATCCCCAATTACAACCTGATTATAAATTTGAAGAAAAAAAATATAAATCATTAATTTTTTAATTCCAATTTCCTCATCGGAACAACTAGTATCTAAAGCATGTAAGCATGTTTGATCAAAGCAAATATTATTGCGTAAATATTCTGTGCACTTTCGTTTTATAACAAAATTAAACCAAAGCAAATCATTTTCCATTCGAGTGTAACTGTGTTAAATATATACAAAATACTTGGTAACTGGTCTGAAACATAAGTAATATTTAGGTGAGGGGAAGAAAACGACTTCTCGAGTCCTCTTCTTTTTTGGTATAAAAATGAAATATAGCTTAAACTGTAGGTCAATTAGAATAATGTTCGTTCATCCTGCAACAGAACATCACAATGGATGTTCTAAATGAGTACGTTTTGACATTGGTATTCGTTATTTCAAACGTTCTAATTTGAATTGATTTACCTCGAGTACAGTTGGTTCCTTTATATCCTGGATCACATCCATTTAGACAGGAGCCGTTAACATAATGGCAGGCTTCCTTCTGTACACAGTTCCCACAGGACTCTCTGCAGTCCTGACCAAATTTACCTGCCTGACACTCTGAAAATTGTTTTTTGTTGCAATTAATGAGTGTTTCTTGCTACACTTAGCAACAGAATCGAAATGATTTTTTTATATTGTTAACCAAATATCGAAAGAATCAAAGACAAATCATTTTTAATGATAGGCTTTTTATAATAATGATTACGTAAAATTCTATACATTATTAATCATACTTGTAATAGTATCAAGAGGCCAAACAATGTCAGGATTAAACTATCAGATTAACTTTTTGTCCATGTTTAGATTCCCGGTAACTGTTGTCAAGAATTATCAAAATTATTTCTGATCTCATTAACAAATTTGCAAAACAGAACAGAGACATCCTTACTTATTGTACATTTGAGGTCCCCCCCATCCTGGCTGACACCCTCCCTCACATTTTCCCGTCACCCTGTTACATCTCTCCGGCACTCCACAGTTCATACTACATACCTCCTGACAATTGAATCCATACTTCCCTTCAAGACACTCTGTAGAATATGACATAATTACATTTAAAATAGACACTACTCATTTCTCTAGAGACAAGTCGGAAATAGGTCTTCGTATGCAACCTTTCTAGAATCATACACGTCGATTCAAAAGCCTACAAGATTTAAATCAATAAATAAAGTACTGTCTTAAAAGGAAAAAAAAGTAGCTAAATTCAATTATAAAACTTATGATATTAATGTCAAACTAACAGAATTAAATCAAATTATTTTACCTTTATCACATTTATCTTCAAACATTCCTGCGTCACATCCGTTTGGACAACTTCCGTTCACGTGATTACACTTCACACCGTTCAAACATTTTCCACAGGTATCATTACACTCCAAACCGTACTTGTTATCAGCACATACTACAAGATGAAACCCAAAAATATAGTATAGCAATTTCCGAATAAAAATTACGTTATAAAATTATTGGATTATATCTTTGAAATATTACCTTACAATAACATAAATGCTGTTGAAGAATTAGGACTCAAAAAGTATTTTGTCTTTTAAACGCCGTCACAATTGGATAAGAATTACGGAATAAATTTTAAAAAGAATCACCTTCCATTAAAAATAATAACATTAAAAATAATAACAATAATCATAACAAATGGTTGGACAATTCTCTAACATGTTTTTATATGAACAGTCTTTATCAATAATATGCTAGAAAGCTATCCTATAAGAAATTCAATTTAACAATTTGTTTTTCAAAGAAATGCTGGATTTATTGAACCGTGCAACATTACTAAACAGGTTTGTTTTCTATATATTTTATTTGCTGATTGAATTAACATTTCTTGTCTATACAGATATCAATGTTCTCTCTATCGCCATAAACTTTTTACCAGTATCACAATTAGATCCCGCGTATCCTGGGACACAGCCAAGACACGTTCCATCCACGATGTGACAGTGACCTTCCTGACAGTTCTGTGGACACGGTAAAGAACAGTCCTCTCCATAATATCCTGGTGTGGGACATCCTGTTTACATATAAATCATAACTCAGCTGTGCCTCTAATTAAGATTGAAAACCTCAAGAAATGTATTTTTTAAATGCTTAATGGCGTCTCTTATCCCTCTTCATTAAAATATGCTGTTTAAAAAACAAATTTAAAATATACAACGAAGCTTGTTTCTTGGCATCATGTAGTTTACGTTACAGATCACGTTTTTGACACAAAATAATTAGTTATAACGAAGTTGTTTGTATACATGTATCTAGCGTTATCAAGTAACACAAGAACAGCGATTCCATTTTTAAAAGAAGTATATAGAGACACGCTTTGTCTATCATGTGAACAATAAATATTGAACGGAATTGTACGTGTATGTTCGATATGTAAACAATTAAAACGTTGGTCGTTATGACGTTTTTTTTTCTTAGAAGAAACTGTGCTAAAGATGTGAATTTTAAAATTGAAATGTGTCCCAATGTTTGGTAAAGCAAAAATTTAGTACTACCGTAACGATTCTTGCATCTTAATTATTTTTTTTTTGTATTTAAAGTCATGCTTAAGTTTAAAAGTGCATCTGTATCAAATCAAATTAAACTACTGTTTGTTCTTTATAAGGAATGTGAATAAGTATTGCAATCCATTTTATCAGCAAATTATAAAATGTTTACATTATAAAAGAAACTAGAAACGAGCTCGTTACAAAGCAACGACTATGTCTTCCGTCCGTCATACTTGTACTGCGTAATACAAAATCGATACCTGGCCATGATACAATGTTAGAGGTACATACCCTTAGTAAAAGAGACAAATGCTTTCGATATACATTATATAAATAGTGCCTGATTGGGAGGGTACCAGTTGAAATTGACACCCCGAGAAAACCACTGTCAACCGACGCGAAGCGGAGGTTGACAATGGTTTTCGAGGGGTGTCAATTTCAACTGGTACCCTCCCAAACAGGCACTATTTATTTTATTATACTGAATGTCTTAATTTTATAGCAAATTTGAATGTTTTTATATAGAAAAGACGTAAGTTCTATGGCGAACCGTACGCGCATAATCTACGCGCATGTAACAATTCGTTCTATCGGCCCGTTGCCAAGTGTGTTGCTAACGCTGAGGGTATTAGAACGGATTGTCAATTGCGTCTAAACCAATCAGATTTCAGTATTTAACATGAAAGTATAATAAAAGAGTTTGTTTCATGATGATTTCTTTGTGAAATACAAGTGTTCTCAAGCCATATACTAGTACATTAAAGTTAACTGATATACTATTGGTACTGTGCCCGTTATCGGCTAAGGCCAGTTATCGGTTGAACTTAGCGTTCGGTTTATAGCACGTGATTATCCAAGATTTTTTAATTCAGTCGTCTGTTTTCAATAAAAAAAGTAAGTATGCTCGAAAACTTTCTTGAATATGTTTTTAACACGAGCTTAAACGATCATTGTTTACCGCTGATTTACATCTTTGCATTTTAGTAGTGGGGGAGTGACGTAATAGGTTAAAAATAGAACATTCCCTCCTTGTGATACCTTATTATATCCCTTCTTTGATATGAAATTAACATCAATGCATATAACATGTATAAACAAAAGGAATTCACTAAATTCTGAGAGATTCATAGCGCAGTTGAATGCCTGATTGCACAATTATGCATTTAATAGTTCACGATTTTGTGTTGTACATGTAATAGGAAAGGAGGAATGAGAAAATAAATATCGAAAACATTTAGCTGGACCGTGAATCGAACCCCTGATCCCAGTAATTATAGCCAGGAGCTCTATCACTGAGCTATCAAGGCCGATATCCACGGTCACTATAGCCCCTTTAGTCTGACCCCACAAGGGGCATAATTAAACTTATTTTTACAGAATATAAAATCAACATATAATGGGATTTTACTATGTTATTATCACGAAACCGTAACTGGTACAGTAAATCGTAAAAACTCGACAAATTCGGGGCGTGCTTAAACTCACAAAAAGATGGTTTAGGTTCTAAATAATGATATAATCTAACAGATGGATAAATATGGAGTTCATCATTTAAATTATGTCAAGTTTTTTTTTTAAATGCCAAGAAATACGGAAATACGAAAAGAAAACGTTATATTTTAGCCGATTACTGGTACAGCGCCAGTATCGATATGCTGTGTCATCATATTCTTAATAATGCATAAAGCCTTATTAGGCTAATACATGTATTTTTAGTCTTAGATTGGATGAACATATCTTGAGCATAGGACTCTTAGCTCTTAGGGTTTAGTTAATCATTTGTTTATCAATTGTTCGGGGACTGTCTGGAACTACATGTAATATATAAAATTTGTATCGATTGTTTTTGTTCGTGTAACTATCTTATAAACTCTTTAGCGATGCATGATCAGAAATGTAATTTATCGTGTTCATCATATTGTACATGTATGTGCAAAGATAACATATCGGTACCATTTTGTTTATTTTTAAAGTAGCATCACTTGATTGGATCTAAATCACAGTTGTTGTTGTTGTGTCTTTTTCCTATAATACTATAGTATAGAAATCTGGGTTTGTGTCAACTTTTTTTTCTTCTTCTCAGTTTTCTTCGAACAACATTATATTAATTTTGTTCATCTTTGCCTAGGCGTTTGTTGAAACAAGAATGTTTACTAAATGTACTATATTATATAAGCAAATAGAGATCTTAAAAAGTTATCTGTAGTTTCATTCTCCAAATGTTATTTTTTGCATTTGCTGTATATTTTGAGAAACTTATTGAATCCTCATAATTGTCTAAATATAGACAGAATCACATGGACGACGATTATATTTACACAATGGGTATCCCGGTATGAAGGTAAAAAAACCATAACATTTAACGCGCATATTTTATCGAACGCAGCAAGCGCCAATGGATCTTTAACAAATTGCAGTTATAAGCAGAGATTCTGAAATGTTTTACTGTGGGTTCTGAGGATATTTTTATCATGCTCAAAGTAAAATTATGAATCTACAACGATGACAAAATCGAAAAGGCAATATATTGTGTATGTAGGATGAATGTGTAGAGTTTGTTTTGGAGGTGTATATTTTTCATAATATTTATCGGGATCAATTTTTTTTGTTAATGAAAAGGGAGATAAAGAAAATGTGGTATTTTCCATAAAAAGTCCATCATATTCGCTTATTATCATAAGCCAAAAGCATGTTGGAAAAAAATATTGTATCAAGCAGTTAAAATTCTTATACGCAGATCGCGCATTCCTCTATGGTTTTCACAATTATCAGTTACTACTTATTAAAGAAAAAATTCGTTTCCAACGAGAATATATCGGTAACTGATAGTCGACATTGAGTTCCAGCTTGTCATCTGCCACATGCAAAGCCCATGTGTACTCCTGATTTAAAAATAGATATCATGACGGGTGGGGGGGGGGAGGGAAGAGATCAACACAACAAAATTGTGTACTATGGTAGACTGTACATTGCTAATTAATAATTGAATTATTATAAATAAACAAAATCATAAGTTTAGATTGACATACAGTCTGGAAAGATGACAGAAAGAACTAAACTGCCATGGAGATCAATTCCATATGCCAAGTTTTCTCAATCTGCTGGACGATTTTATTCGTCTTAAATAGGGTGTACGGATGCTTGTCTTAATAAATGTACACGCTCACTATTCAGCCGATTAAAAAAAATGATTGTACGTAGGATTTATAAATCGTTCCTAAAACATTCGATCTTATAAATTGTTGTTAGCAAATCTAAACTTTTAACGATTAAATTAATTTTATACCCCTACCTCCATGGAAAAATCAATTCTAACGGAAAATACGAAAGGCAAAACAGGACATCGCGCCAGAATGTCTCAATCAATAATCTTTACGCACCGTTATAGTGGATGAGTCCAAACTAGGTACTTTTGCGAGACACATCATACAATGAATACTCTGGAGCATACATGTACCATGCATGCAGTTTACTTTGCGTTTTTTCTTGTTCTTTCATTGCTTTAAAATGATGGAAAGGCCTTAAATATTGTTATTTTAATGCCACATAGCATGTAAAACTGTTTTACATTTCATTGACAAGCTCTAAATGATAAAGTAATATTATTGAAAAAAAAAAAATATAAATAGACGCTTTAAATCCTATGTCAAACGAATTATTACTACTTGAACCTGCACGCCTCTATAATGAATTTATGAACAGCGGCAAAAAAATGTATGTATTCACGGCAATTTTAGCTGCAAGTCTGTAGCTCCCGGTCTGGAAAAAATTCAGATGGAAGTCAAACTGATTTTCTTTAGATCGAAAGCTACATTTGTGCAGCTAAGGTAACTATAATACATACTTCCAATGAAATAATTGTGTTTAGTCATACAAGCTTTTAGGAAAGCTATAATTACATGTACTTGTTTTAAAAAATAACATCCTTATGCGTCGTCTTACATTCGCTAATTGTAGAACAAGTAGAACCAGTAATAGTCCGGCCCTTATCATATACATTGTTCGACTTTAATAGCCCTTGTAATAAGTAGTATTGCTTTGCATGTACACAAAAACTTTTAAAATTTCAACACTTAAACTGTTTATTTATATGGCTATTTATACGTACACATTCTTTGCATAGTGTACACGCGGGTAAAGAATGCAGTAATTGAGTGTACATTTTATAGAACTTGTGAAAAAAACCATTTCTGAAAGTTTGTTAATTTGTCAATCTATCAATATACAGTTTGTTAATTTCCTTTGATTGCTAAGGCTACTTATGGGAGGCGGAAAGGGTAAACAGACACCGATGCAAAACAAACGATCACCCATGCAAAACCAACAGTCATGCACTGAATAAACGCTATATGGCGTGCAAAGAGGTATCAGGAGAAATCGTACCCCGAAAAAAAATCGTAACCTGGAGAAAACTTGAATTACAGGAAACGTTTTTATGCGCGGATCTAGGATTTTTTCCAAAAAGAGAAGAGGGCTCTGAGGGATATTTAGGTTTGCCAGTGGTGGGATAGTGGTTGGGGCCCGAGCCATATATTCGGTAATTTAACTATGTAAATTTTAGAAATTTGAGTTTTCCAGGAGTTGGGGATGGGGGTCCAGACTTAAGTTTATAGATCTACAAAACAAAGCCTTTTAAGTTCTGTATTTCGTTTGTAACTTGACTTTCAAAGTTTGGTCAGTAATATAAAGCTTCAATTCACCATTCTAGACATAAAAATTAGAAAAATAATATTTTATTTTTGTTACTCGGGGGTGTGTGGGGCTCAACACTTTTCTAATTTTAAGTCACTTTTAGAAATTGGTGCTGAACTTATATTTGCAACGGAATTTTTTCTTATATGCTGTAGTTTACAAAGGTTTTTAAATATTCATAGTAAAATCTCAAGACATTAGAATACTGGTACCCCGAAACAAAAACGAAATCGCGCTATCGTTTTCTTATTGTAACGGAACTATGACATGTAGTGATAACGAACAGTGTTCAAATTCTAAGGGTTAGTCCCTTAGATAATCCGAGTTCGGAAGGATAAAAAGAATATCAAGAATTTCAGGGTTTAAAAAATGACACTTTATACAGACCCTGAAACGTGCTACTACACCTCTAAAACGAACCGTACCGTTCCGTGAAAGAAACGAACCGTACCGTTCACAAAACGAATTGTACCGTTCACAAAGCGAACCGTACCGTTCACAAAGCGAACCGTACCGTTTACAAAGCGTACCGTACCGTTCACAAAACGAACCGTACCGTGCAAAAAGCGTGCAATATAATTTATGCAAGACCCGCCTCAAAACGGTCAAAAAAGCGTACCGTACCGTGCAATAAGCGTGCAACTTCCATATACGGCTTATTGACTAATGTCTTTCGATGAATACGGACGGAGATTATCGCTGACCAGATAAGTTCAATATTTTGCTAGAATTTAGTAATACGGTATTAAATAACACATACTAAATTTTAAAGCTGTTATTTTTATTAAAACCGTTACAAAAATGTTTTAATATTATTTCCTTTAAAATTCTTAGACCTAATCTGTTCTTTGCATAGCGCCATAAACTGTCAATACATGTACATGTGTACGTCGTAAACTGTTCAAGACAAAAGAAAAACTACAAAACTGTGTACGTCTTCGTCTAACCATACAGCAGGATCATTTTTGATCTCACGGAAAAGATTTTTTATCTAAAAGAAAAGGCGAGAGAGAGAGAGAGAGAGAGAGAGAGAGAGAGAGAGAGAGAGAGAGAGAGAGAGAGAGAGAGAGAGAGAGAGAAAGAGAGAGCTTGTGTATTAATTATATTACATTTTAAATTATAGTTTTATCACTGAACAATTGTTTTATTTAGGTTTTTATAGTCAGTCTTTAGAGCGGGATTTTATTTCAGGACTCCACGTGCTTCGCCTGTCAATCAGTTTAAGTAAAGCAGCACAGATTACGCCGCGTGCTACTTGGCTCCTCCTACATAGCTAGAAGAAAATTATCGAATGAAAACGTTTTAGTTTTATGTTTTCTTAAATCCTTATTTAAAAGAGTGCTCCTATTTGAAATTATTCAACAATCATTTCCTTCCGACTTCATGATTATAACTCATGTACTGGCGATCATAACAGAGTCTCTTTCCATCTCTGTCGTATTTTTTGCTACTAGATAAATTCTTTATATAATTATTACTTTTAATATTCAGTTATTGATTGCCGGGAATTTTCCGTGTCATGTTTAGAACAAGTACATGCATGCTTGTAAAAAGGTAAATGAAATATAAACAAGTTAGCCAGCTTTTGTAAAACGTCAGCTTAATCGCATGCTTACATTATAGAGCGGACACCTGTTCAACAAAATGATAAATATCACCATTAAAAGCTATTGACTTATTGTGTACATAATAATTTATTGTAACAAATATGGTACATGTACATGTAAAGTTTAACTGAATAAAAAATTAAATAGTCTTATTTTGACTATACACGCGATATTATTTCAGGTAAGAGAAGCGATGACGGGTTACATGTAGGTGTGATCTGTGTAGAAAATCATAGAATCAATATTTAAATGAATAAAAGGCCGTGTCGAAAAATTTTAACAGTTAATTTCAAGATTTCTAAACTAAAATTGATTGTTTATCTTATCATTAATTGCGCGTATTTTCACATTGTCTATTCACTGAGGGAATTTGATCGGCAACAGTACGCAATAAAGAATGATCATAAGAATTATGAATACAAAAATAGAACGATGCTTGTAAATTTAACAACTAGCCGAAAATCAAGAAAGCGAGAATGGAAACTAAAGAAATATCGGGGAAAAGTCGGGGCAATTTTTTATAACAATTTCAAATGGATTTAAAATAGTTAATAATTGCAATACAAGAGTATGTATAGAAATAATAATCTTTAGATGCTTGTTAGAATTATCGCCAGATCGCTGAATTAACAAACATATATCGGGTTAAAGTCAACCAGTTCTTTTAATCTATTGTAATAATTGCATTTATCTAAATTTAATATGAATAATAACAGACTAATCAAAATTAAAACTACTCTCCGCTTCCCGGTTTTCAATGAGTACACGTTGCACGCAACATAACTAAAACGGGGGGAACAAATGAACAAGTTCTGATTTTAACTAGATTGAAATACATTTGTAATATATCATATCAATAAAAAAAAAGGCTCGTCATAATTACAACTTTGCAGAAGTGAATCGGGCAAAAACTAAACAAAATTATATCGAGAAAATCAGAGCGTTCAGGCCACCTCTACCTCATTAATAAAGCGCGCAAACAGTTCACAAAGCGTGCAGCTATTTTTAGCAAAGCGTACCGTGCAAGAAGCGAACCTTACCTTCACAAAACGAACCGTACCGTTCACAAAACAAACTGTACAGTTCACAAAACGAAACGTACTGTTCAAAAAGCGTACCGAACCGAACTGGTGTAGTAGCACGTTTCAGGGTCTGTAAATAGTGACTGCTTGGGAGGGTACCAGTTGAAATTGACACCCCGAGAAAACCATTGTCAACCTCCGCTTCGCGTCGGTTGACAATGGTTTTCGAGGGGTGTTAATATCAACTGGTACCCTCCCAAACAGGCACTATTTATTTTATTATACTGAATGTCTTAATTTTATAACAAATTTTACTGCTTTAAGGAGGTTGGCACCTGAAATAATAGTAATGCCAATCATCCGAAAACTACTTGGATATAAAGATGGTGACCTATAATGTTCATTTATTTTATTTGTGACCCATGTCACATGCCACATGCCATTTTTTGAAAATATAGGACCCCAAACAGAAATGATAATTTTCCTGAAATTTTTGCTAAAATCTGACATAGAAATTGATAATTTGAAGAAATCAAACACATATTTATAGTTTGAATTATTATTTAGCTATGATTTTAATACAGTATGAAGTTGAACACATGTAGTGACTATAAAAGTAAAATCTAAGTCAAAGCTTAAAAATTCTTGCTTTACTGGTGGCTTCAAATGCCAGTACGTAATGAACACAACAACAGATGTTACAAAATTTTGGAATAATCAAATTATAACGCAAATAAAGAAAATTATAGTAATGTCATCTTTCCAAAACTTTGCATACCAATAGACAAACATTTAATGTCTCATTTAAAAGTAAAACAAGTAGGGGTCACATATAAAAAATTTGAGATATAGCATGAAATAAGATAATTTTAGGCCAAAATTGGAGTTAATTTTTTCTTTACTTCTTTGAAATATAAGCTAAATATGCCAAAATATATCGATAGAAATATCAAAATATTGTTTAAATATGTTTATTTTAGAATATCATGAATATATCGTAATACACAAACTATCTAAAAGTTTGGTATGCGCTGAAAATTAGGAAGCTAAAGTAACAGTACTCTAAAACTAGTGTTATGAAAATTGTTCATTTCCTTTTTGAAAACCTTCCGCCACAAAATATAGTCCCTTAATAAACTCTGTAAAAATGTTATTTTTTAAAAACAATCTTATTTAATATAGTTTATTTGGCATTGTAAAATATAAATATATTACTAAAATTAATAGGTGATGCAGAATTTTCAGACTAGAGGTGACCCAAAATGGCTTCCCAAAACTTAAGGAGCGAACCTCTTTAATATAGAAAAGACGTGAGTTCTACGGCGAATCGTACGCGCATAATTTACGCGCATGTAACAATTTGTTCAATCGGCCCGTTTCCAGTGTGTTGCTAACGCTGAGGGTATGGGAACGGATTGTCAACTGCGTCTAAACCAATCAGATTTCAGTATCAAACATGAAAGTATAATAATATATTTTGTGTAAATAGCAATCGTAAAAGATATGAAACAATATCATATAAAAATCAAGAATGTGATAATTACTACTATTGTAGATGGTGATTTAGGCCCCAATCAACGTAATGCGTCTAATCAATAATTAATATTATTGCCAATTGCTGCTGATTAAACATATATGTTGTTCTGGATTAAGAATGCGTACTTGTCTCCATACTTTATTAGTGAAAAGCTACAAAAAACAAATGAATTGTTGTTACAATACACATACACTTACAAACATAATAACTATGACAATAATGCGACTCCATACATTTCCGTATACAAATGTATTATTGACTAGAACTGCTTTCCATAGATTTAAGTTTCATCAGCAACCACGTGTTTTGCAAAACCTTCCAAAATTACATTAACATTTACTTATACATCGTAAATCTGCCAAGAATTTATACTGTATGATGAAATACAGACTTACATTGTATGCTTATACAATGAAACAATTGCATGCTATGCAAAATATGAATCTGCGCACTATGCAGAAAGTAGGTCATGACGGCCGATAGACATTGGAGAGAAATACTCAACTATCATGAAAATGCAAGCTTATGCATACTAGAATTTCACTCAAAACTCTGGAAAGATACATATACAATGCGATAAACATACACTTACACTATGGCACTGCACACTTCACACAAAACGACATAATGCTCTGCAGCAAAACAGCTCGGCTCCAGCCGACATGTGAAACTCAAAACGTTTACTCAGTCAGTCGTACATAGAATGTTTCTTAAACATCACACTCCCCGCCTAATATCCCAAGGATATTACAATTATACAAAATTATAAATCATATACACAAAAATCTAAACAGTATGTGAGCAAACTAAAGCACACTAATAAACTGAACAAGTTAGTCAATCAGTAGCACCAATTCCGTTATTGGTCGAATGTAGGTTGTGTCCTTGCCATCTTTGATCACCCGGACTTCAACTGTTCTCACTTTCTGATCGTTGCCACTTTCGAAAGTCTTCACAATCAAACCCATCGGCCACTGTCCACGGTGCAACTCCTTGTCACGTAATAGGACCACGTCACCTTCCTTCACGTCAGGACGTTCCTCACACCATTTCCTTCTTGCTTGGAGATTCTGTAAGTATCCATCCTTCCAACGCTTCCAAAAGGTATCGGAAAGGTGTTGTACATGTTTCCACTGAGCTTTGTAGATTTCCTTTATGTCGCCACAAGTCTGTGGAGGAATCTCTGTAAATCCTTTCTGGGTAAGTAGCATTGACGGACTGATGACATAAGGACTGTCAGGATCACATGACAGTGAACAAATAGGACGGGAGTTCACGATTGCACACACTTCACACATGAATGTGCACAAGACTTCATGGGACAACTGTTTCGCGTTTGGGTTCAACAATATGGCGTCTAGTATCTTGCGAGAGATCCCAATCATCCTCTCCCATGATCCTCCTCTGTGCGATGCATGGGGTGGATTAAAGGTCCATGTTATCCTGTTGTTGCGAAGGTAATCTTTAACAGGTCCTTTCTCTGTATAAACGGCATCCGCTTGAATCGCGTCCAGGGCGCCTAAGAAGTTGGTCCCTCGGTCCGAACGCATCTCCTTCACTGGGCCACGTAGAGACACAAAACGTCGCAGTGCATTTATGAACGATGAAGAGCTCATCTCTTCTATGACTTCTATGTGAATGGCCCTTGAAGTCAAACATGTAAAAAGTACCGCCCATCTTTTGTTGTGAGATAATCCTCCTCTGGTCTTGCGCGCGGCTACAGTCCACGGGCCTAACACGTCGACACCTACTGCTGAGAAAGGAGGACCAGGCGTCAGTCTGTCTGCAGGTAAGTCACTCATGCGCTGGTGTTCCAGTTTTCCTCGGAGTTTCCTGCAGGTAACGCACTTGTGTATAACTGAGTTCACAAGTGTCTTACAGCCAGTGATCCAGAACCCACCAGACCTCACTGCACCTTCTGAGATAAGTCTTCCTTGGTGATAAACTTTGCTGTGGAAATGGGACACAAGAATTCTTGCAACATGAGATTTTCCAGGGATGATTACTGGGTTCTTCTCATCAACAGGAAGGTTAGATTGGTTGAGACGTCCGCCAACACGTACCGTGCCCCGTTTGTCCATAAATGGGTTCAAGGTCACAATGCAGCTTGAAGGGGGTACAGGTTTACCGTCTTTCAAAGATCTGATCTCTTCCTTATAAAAGAAAGCTTGTACTTTCTGCAGGATGAAATGCTCAGCTTCTTGCATGACCTCGACATCGAATGCTGGTGAATCTGCAGCTCCTCTTTTCAATCGACAAAACTTCTTCAGATTATAAACGGCACGCACCAAACTTTTCCAAGCTGAAAAGTTTTCAAATCTTGCCACAAATGGTGTGCTTATTTCCGTTTTCTTTACTTTCACTTCTGGACGTACATCTTTGTCTTCTTCAGGAGAGACCAAAGGAAAGGTAAGAACTTCTTCTTTACTATGAGGAGATCTGAGTAAAAGTGGTCCTCTAAGCCAGTCACTCTCTGCTAGCTCTTCTACCGATGTCAAACATCTAGTCCCTATGTCTGCTGGATTCTGCGCCGTTGGTACAAATTTCCACTGAAAAGGCTTAGAGCGTCTGTGGATGACAGCCACTCGGTTCGAGACATAGTTATAAAATCTGCGAGTTTGGTTGTTCAGGTAACCTAGTACTACCTTACTATCTGTGTAGTACGTCGCTGCATCTGGGTCGATATCCAAGTGTTTGAACACTGTCTGAGCCAACTCTGTGCCCAAGACTGCTGCACAAAGTTCAAGACGTGGGATAGTTGTAGTCTGAAGTGGGGCTATCTTAGATTTCCAAATGACGAATCCAACGTGGACATCACCAGAGTTGCTGATTGTACGCAGGTACACCACTGCTGAGATCGCTTTCTCAGAAGCGTCCGAGAATATATGTATTTCCCTCATGTGAGTACGGCTTAAGGAAAGCTGCGTAAACATTCTTGGAATGTGCAAGTCTTCTAGAGAGCTGAGGGAGTCCTTCCATCTTGTCCACTCTTCCTCTCGGTCACTAGGTAAAGGATCATCCCAACTACTGTTGCACTCACCCACTTCTCTATACAGAATTCTGCCATGTATCACTATTGGTGCAATAAAACCCAAAGGGTCGAACAAGCTGTTGACAACAGAAAGAAGTCCTCTCTTTGTGAAGGGTTTCTCTAGAATGCGTGTGCTGTATGTGAAGCTGTCTGAGTTAATGTCCCATGACAGGCCTAGACTGTGCTGGACAGGCAAATCATCAGATCCAATGTCCAGTGACATTAAGTTCTTTTCCAAGTCCTCAGATGGAAAAGCTTCCATGACTTCCACATCGTTTGACACAATCTTATGGAGTCTGATTCTTGCATTGTTCAACGCAACCTGAGTCTTCTTTAGCAATCTAATGGCTTCTGCACTAGAGGGCAAGGAGATAAGACCATCATCCACATAAAAGTTCTTCATCACGTAATTCCTTACATCACTATCTTCGTTCTCTACTGTTTTCCGTAGACCATAAGTGGCCACTGCTGGTGAAGGTGTGTTCCCGAACACGTGAATCTTCATTCGGTACTCAATAAGTTCTTCATCCGCGTCGTTATTCTTGTACCAGAAGAACCTCAAAAAGTCTCTGTCCTCTTCACTAACAAGGAATGAGTAAAACATCTGCTGGATGTCCGCCATGATGGCTACTTTGTCCATACGGAAACGTAACAATACACCAAGCAAGTCATTCGTTAGATTAGGTCCTGACAGTAAGACACTATTGAGAGAGAGACCTTCATAACTCACTGATGAGTCGAAAACTCCACGTATTTTGTCTGGTTTTCGTGGATGATACACTCCAAAAAGAGGTAAAAACCAGCACTCTTTTCCTGGAGGAACAGGTGGTGCAATCTCTAAAGCGTCGCTTTCTGTGATTGATTTCATAAACGTGATCATGTGCTCCCTCTTTATAGGGTTCCGCTTCAAATCCCTGTCTAGCATCAGCGCACGCTTTAACGCTTGACTTCTGTTGTTCCCTAACTGCGGTCTACGAAGCTTAAAAGGGAGTGGAGCTTTCCATCTCCCGTCTTCATCTTTCACAAACTCATTGTCCATAATCCTGAGGAATTGGCGATCTTCGACAGAGATCCCAACTTCGTCATCATCCCTGTTCCGCTCGAAAATGTGGAACCCAACATCGTCTCGACAGGATGCGATGTCCTCCTTTAGATGGAAACTGTTAGGACAGGGTTGAAAAATCGACTGACGTTCACAGGTAACTATGTTAGTCTTAAGCACATTGACAGTCGATGGTTTATGCGACTTGTTGATACATACATCTCCAATGACGACCCAACTTAGTTTCAGCTGCAACGCAAAGGGTGAGTTCTTGGGTCCAAGTCTCTGAGACAGCACATAAAGGGCCTCCAGTAGGTCACGTCCTATGAGTAGTAGAATTTCTGCTTGTGGATTCATAGGAGCTAAAGGTAGGTCTTGAAGATGTGGGTGATGTTTCACTACATCAAGGGTCGGTATTTCATGTTTCTCATTGGGAATTTCATTACATTCTGTAATGGTAGGCAGTTCCATCACAACAGAACCATCGGTCGTTGCTACCATCAGACCTGATATCCTACGACCACTCGTCTGTATGCGGCCCGCACATGAGGTAAGTGTAAAGAAATGTGTCTGTGAGTGAGGCACATTCATAAAGTCAAACAGTTCTGATCTTGCGAGCGTTGTGTTGCTCTGGTCGTCAATCAGAGCATAGATGCGTAGACGTTGTGAAGGGGTTCCTTTCGGATATACATCCACAAGTACAGCCTTTGCACACGAACGTCCAGTAAACTGTTCACCACATACCGCCGTGCACTTAGAGAGGATGTTTGCTCCCTCCCCGCCATTCTGTCTCTGGCTTTCAGGTGGATGAAGAGCTGTAGGGTGCTGTGAACTTTCACATTCCTCGCATCTTATATCTGCGCGGCAGGTCTTGAACGTATGCGTGTCTGATCCGCAACATCTGTAACACAAGTTATGTTCTCTGAGGAATAATTTCCGGTCACGAACGGATTTCTTCCTGAAAGCCCTGCACTCATTCAAGGTATGCTCAGCATCGTGGATAGGGCATCTCTTCCCTGTGGTCTTAAAGTCTCTTCCTGAGTCTTTAAAATCAGTCTTCTTGACATTCACTGATTTTGCAGGTTTGAAGTTCTGCTGGTTGTATCTTGGTGTCTCTTTGACAAAAGCCTGAGTCACTTGTAAGCCAGGGTCATTCATCATGGTTGACATTTCCTTCACAAATTCACAGAATATAGTAAATGGAGGGTAAGTAACTCCATGAGTCTGTTTGTACTTCGAGGCTTTAGAAGTCCACTTATTCTGCAAACCAGATGTTAACTTCTGAACTATGGGAAGCACTCCTACTGATGAGTCAAAATAACTGAATTGTTGACTGTATTTTGGATTTTCCTTTAACGCCAGTGTTTCGCTCAAAATATCTGAAAGTTCATACAACCGTCTTGGTTCGTTCGCACTGAGTCGGTGGAAATTCGCAAGCTTGGTCTTAATTGCTGTTTCGATCAGTTCAGGTGAGCCGTATCTTTCCTCCAGTCTAGTCCATAAGGTCTCACAGCCTCGTGTAGGATTTCCTATTGATGCTGCTCGGATGCTTTTAGCGTGTTCCTTGGAGCTAGGGCCCAACCATCTGATGAGGAGATCGAGTTCTTCTGATGGCGAAACTGATGCCTCCTGAATAACTGACTTAAAACTGGTCTTCCAGGGTACAAAGTTCTCAGGTTTATCGTCAAAATTGACCAGCTTATTGATCATGAGTTCTTTCTTAAGCAGAAAGCTTGAAATATCAAACACAGTGTTCTTGGATGATTCCAATCCCTTGGGAACAGGTGTAGATATTCTCGTAACTGGGTTGACTGACTCGCTGTTAAGTTTCTCTGTTGCTTTGTGGGATTCCTCGTTCAACATTTCTGTCAGAGGTTCCTTTAAGGTTGTCTCTACTGGCTGTAGACTAATCCCTTCGACAAAGTTTCTTGCCCGTTCAATCGGATCCTCGACTTCTACGACAGGTTCCGCCACTGATTCGGAGGAAACAGATATGTAGTCCGGTTCCATGCTCTCAAGAGCACGTAGCTTCGCTTCTGCCACAGCAGCATCTCTTTCGGCGTCAAGGACTTCCAGGTCCACTTGAATAGATGCCTGCTCTTTACGTAGTTTGGCTTCCTTCCGTGCGTACTGCAGTTTAGCCTTGGTCTCCTCCGCTTCAAGACGCTGCTGCGCCAAGGAGATGGAAGAGGCAGCAGATCGATGAGACCCAGCACTTCTCCTTGATCGAATAGACTTTCTGTCTTCATGTTCCGCAGGCTTTGGGGAATCCTGAGGCTCCGCCTTCACCTGTATAGGCTTCGGAATCTTCACTTGGACAGGATTGGGGCTCCTCATTGTCACAGGCTTGGGACTCATCACAAAGGACGACATTTCTGAGTCTAGCCCGCGCACAAACTCACTAACTTTGTCCATGAGTAAGTCTGTCACTACTTTCTGTGATGCTTTCTCTCTCACTCTCCTTTGTATTAGAGCGTTCCAGAAAGGCCAACAATTCTTCCTGAACTCCGCAGTATTCTTTAGCGAGGTTGATCAGTCTATCTCGTTGGAGATGGTAAGATTCCTTAGAGTCTGTAGCCATTTCTTTCATCTCTGCTTCTAACAGGGATGTCTGCCCCTCTCATGTTTTATCGCAGCAAACATTGTTTTTCTTAAATCAACATTAAAACCGAATTATCAAATAGTTTGTCCCCACCTTTTTTTGAGCATGTAAAAACTGAAATTGAAGTTATAGGTAAACGCATACTCCAACCCCCCACCACCCACCCCCACCCCCCAAACGGATTAGGGTTTTCATGATTTGCGATGTTTTATTTTTTTGATTCATTTGTCAATGTAATTTCTTCGTTTGAAGAACGAATTAGACAGAAATCAGTTTCTACTTGGTTATTGTAATGAATGTATTCCGGAAATATAAAGTTTTCCATTCGAATTACAGGTATGTTCAGTCATGCGGTTCAATAGAACCGGTTTTCTATACAGTAGTTTGTTAATTTAAAAGCCAGTTGGAAACACGTTTAAATTTTGAATAATTTTTAGTTTTTGAATTCAACTTATAACTTCATGTTGATATTTACTAGTACATTTTATATTATTATATAAGTATATACATTAAAGCTGCTGCGTGTCGTTGCTATTTCATTTAATGTGTTGTTGTTTTATTACCGATCTCGGATCAAAAATGAATGGGTTTTAAAGGAGAAATATTTTGAGGATGAATCTGCCCCCCCCCCCAAAAAAAAACACCACTTTCAAAAACGATGCTACGTGCAGTATTGTGTAATTATTTAAAGTTCGTGATTATGTATGGGCACGTAGCACCGGGGGGAGGGGACTTTTTCTTGCAGCAACCATTTTCCTTAAATTTACATATACGTAATAAGTTAATGGACATTAAAGCTGACATGAACTCATAAAAGCATTTGGTCGCCATATCAGTCTCGATCGCTACTCAACTGTCACTGGGGTATATATACGCCTTTTAAAGCCTATAACTCCCTAATAGAAGGAACCATCCCCTTTTTTTTCATACCGAATGAAAGCTCTCGGTAAGACCCCTAACTTTTGAAATCTTATACTAAATTATTATTAGGTAGAACATTAAGAGGAAAATAAGTAAAACTTTTTGCAATTTTTTCAAACCTATATTTCAACACATATAGCGCTCATTTTATTTGCATTTAAATACCAAATGGATAATATCTTGCACCTTTTCAATGTATCTGCTTCCAAACCAGTTAACATTTGAGAATCTGACAGTCATCGTTAAAGCTAAACCCATCTGACAAAAAGGATCGTTAAATTTTACTAGAAGTGGAACTATTTAAAACCGGATGGGGATTTTCAACAAGTAAAATATGAAACCACAACATGGCGCAGCATGCGATCAGACGTGAAAATTCAACGAGCAAGATATAAAGGATCAAAGTTGGCGTCTAGAAGAAAAAAAATAATCTGAATTTTTTTTCAGAATAATAGTAACTAAAGGTTTTCCGTTGGAAATGGAAGACCTTAATTAGCTATCAAAGAGTTCGATTACGGTAAAATAGGGCCAATACCGCGTTATGGGGTATAATTGTAAGCGACATGAATCCGTGCTTTATCCATTTATTACAGGTATATTATGTACCCATAAAAGAATACTAAGCAGTTATAATGGTTTAATTCACAGCAGTTTTCTTACCATACACTTCTAGTTCACAAAGCTCGTTGAAAGCGTACTGATCATACCCATCAGGATACTGAGGGTGGGTCCTGTTGTTGTAGTAGATGACGTATCTCCCGTGTGTTATACACGTTATGTTTGTAGGATTGGGTATCGTGGCATTGGTATAATTAGTGTCCTTAAAACACAGGACTCCGTCATCTTTATTGGTCGTGTTCGATACGTAAACTGAGAATCCCAGGAATCTAGCAGTGTAGCCATTCTTTTCATCTGAGGTAATTAAGATTGTTTTTTTTTATTTACTGGTATGCAAAGGTTCATTTTAGAGTAATATGAACGTATGATGCTTTAGTTAGTTAAACTAAGATACAGGTCCTGAAATTATAATGTATTATAAGGTAGCGATCTATTTAAAGTAAATGACATTCATCGCGTTTGTACAATCAATGAAGACCCTTGGGACGGTTGTGATTTTGCAGATTAAAGTTTTAATTTTATGAGTATTTTAAGTTCGATTGGATCAGATTGCAATCTTATTTTTTCCCTGTTTAATTCAAGATTTTTTTTTACAAAAAGGACAATACATGTATTATTCTTTGCCCAGTTCAGATAAGAAATATTTAACAAATCATATTTTAAGATTCTACATTCAGTACGTACTCGTACATGTAGATGGAATTGTCTTAAATTTAACACAAGAAATGCAACTTCATGACGTGTTTTCAAGAATTTCTCTACTACATGTACCTTTCTATAGTATGTTAAAGGTTGCAATATTTGATTTTATTCCACTTGTATACATTTTATTTGAATTTATAATAAATTTTCAATTGCATTGTATGATTTTCATTTAAATTGTATCATGCTTAGTTATATTACATTTTTTTTTTACTTTAGTATAGTCATGTTTATGACAGAATTTATAATTTAATAGCACTATCATGTGACAACAATTGTCCAATAATATACTTGGGGAAAACGATATTATGATAATAGTAATTATCTTATCAATATATCTACCCCAGGAAACATTATCCGTCCTGTACTGTATAAAGATGTGATGTATACTGTGTACTCCACCCAGATCTACCCGCCATTCTGCTGTTGGTTTATTGTTGCCTGATATCGTACACTGTCCTCCAGCAGCAGACAGATCAGATTTACGTCCGTCCACAGCACGATCTGCTCCCCACACATTAGCTATATTGTTGTAAGGATACTGCTGCCATGCTGGGTTATTCAACGCTATATTTTCTGTTAAAAAGATGAATCACAACTTTTTAATGTATTTCCAGTTTTAATTGGATAAAACAAAAATTAGAAGTTTCTTACATCACAAATATAGAGATAACACAGAATATGCCGAAATAGAGCACGGAAGATGTTTTCAACGCAAAACTTTACAAGCGCCGACAGCGGGTTCCGAACGGCGAACACTCGAACCTAATATCATTACGTCTAACAGCCCAGCGCGCTAACGTTAGTGGATGATGTGTAGGGCGGTTATTATTTATATAAAACGTAGATACATACGATTGACATCAATCAAAATTATCAATCTTTCCAAATACACCTCATTATTGACGGTAATTTTTAAGTTAAAGTTTTTGATAAACTTTTGAACCAATTGATTGAACATTTTTCAAAGAAATTGAACATGAGCATTAAGAAAACGCAATTTAAGAAATAAACTCAATGCCTACCCAAATTATACGAGTATAATCTGGGTTTGGGCAGTTTACGCTTTATAATCCGCGATACGGATTATGAAAAAGCGTTAATTGCCCCAACCCAGGTTATACGAGTATAAAATTAGTTCATGCCTTATAATTCAATTTATACGAATTGAGTGCGTTTTACTTTTAAAAATGATATTAATCTGTTCAAAATTCAAACGTAACGTCAAACGGACTAGTACGTTTTTGACGAAGGTGCATTGTGACGTGTCTTGTGACAAGCAAACCAGATTATACAAATTTAACTAAATGTTTCTATCCAATCAAATCCCGCGTTAAAACCAGAATTAAGTTATTTTAAAAGGACGCTTGATAAAGAATGTACAAGAAAAAATTCAATGAAATCTCGTCTGCTAAACAATGCGAGTGTTCTCGGTAAGGTCAATCGTGCCTCATTTTTTTAAAAGAACATATTTATTATCAAACGTTTGTTGATTTTTTTATTGTACAGCAACTTGTTGATTAAATTTGAAAGAACAAACGCTCGCTTTTCCGGTGATTACAGCTACTTATAGCAAAGCACGTCTGTATATACAACAATCGGCATAATAATAAGCCTCAGGCTCGTGCACTGTTTCAAACCCTGACTACTATTAAGGCAAAGTACATGCACAACACAACATTATTATATAAACAGCGTATTGTCAATTGTCACGCCGAATTGCAATGTTATTTTTCTAACAAAATTACCAGTTTATTTTCGGCGAATAATTTTATCTTAGTCATTGAATTTTATTGTTCGTTCACGATTATTAGAAACAAGTTAGTATCATAAATGTTATAGGTTTCACTTTAAATATTCTTTGTTTGCAATTGAAATAAAAATCATCTGCAAAAAAATATCACAAATGCATATAGCATGTATTTGTGTTACAATAACGTTTGACGTTTGCGAAAGATTGTGCTTCCATATCGATTTGCTAATGCCACTTTTGTATAGTTGACATACTTTTAATTATAGATTGGAAAGAAATCAGTCAGAAAATAAATGACACTGTCATGGATATTATGTTATTATGAAAAAAGAAATTTAGCGATCGCTCAAAAAGTATTTAGTAAGTATATCGGCAACTACACAGAGTTCGCCATGTGTGTGGGTAGGTAATAATTAGACCATCTGATCTAAGTATCCATTCGTGTCAGTGTATGTATGACATTATATTATATTTTTCTATTATGTCAGTAATGGGCATTTATAAAGGATACTTATGGGTGCTATGTATTTAAAACCTGTGAAAATAAGATATAACATTTGAAACATAATTGCAAGAAGAAAACCTTATGATAGATTATCATAAAGAATATCTTACCGTAAGCTAAAGTAGTGAATAATTTTAAGAATCCCAAGAAACAATTTAACAACACATTTTTTCTACACATGCTGCTGTGATACCGAACTTCATCACGATAGAGATCCACTGTATCAACCAGGAAGTGAAAATATCTGTTCATAAGGCGACACTTCTCGTGAACCAATGCATTAATACGACAGGGGGCTTATTCAAGTAAATATTCTGAAAGGCGTACACATGTTATTCGAAGGCAATAAATCCCATCTCGTGATTTTTTTCTGTCGTAAAATTGGTATAAGGACTTAATTTTTTCTTCCTGAACTTTTAAAAGGAATAAGATAAATAAGATAGAGCTGAATCAGGAAAAATAGTAGTGGAGAACCAACGTTGTTTTTCTTCTGTAATTACTCACAACTTAAATTATTAACATACATGTAATATAACCTTTACTAACACTTACTAGTACAGTGTATATCTTATACTTAACATTCAGGTATTGACATATCAATCGACCACTGTGCAATTTAAATCACCTTTCCCATTTTCTTCTTGCGTCAACCCCCGATAGATGAACGAGGCTGGTTTTATCTGTATGTACTTATAAAAAAACATTTGTTTTATAAATTTTATCTGTTTTGTTAACAAATTTTATCTAAAACAGTTGCAGTCCTAAGTACAGTCGTTGAACAGGAAGCTGATAGAGAACATAATATGTTCCGGTTGTAATAGAATGTAGGTCTTTCTTTGTGAAATATGCGTAATGCATTTTATAACCACACTGCTAGTAAACAGCGGGTCTTATCTTATTCACTTTCCCAACTTATATTTCTGATGGATCGTTTTTTAAATATTTCCGTCACTTTGTGTTTTGGAGCTGTTTTTTTTAAATGTAAAAGGAACAATTGCATGCCTAATAAGCTTTAGACTAAAACTTCACTGGAACTTGACTTATTGTCCTTAACTTTTGATAAACGAATCTGCTCAAATAATAATTTTATTGATAACTATTTTTTTTAAAGGTTATTGAAAGAATCAAACTGGTTTATATTATCACGTAAACAAACCCTAACACTCATCTCTATCACCTTCGTGTGTTCCATGTCTCGTTTGCAATTTTGCGAAAACCATAACTGCTTTCCATTTATTATTTTTACGAGACGAGAGCCCCCCCCCCCAAAAAAAAAAAACCCAATAACTTTATCACAAACCAGGAAAAAATTCGTTGTCAAATTGTTACTAAGTCGTTTTGGCCATTAATAGAACACACAACACACAGCGTTAGCTGATAAACTATTATTCAAATGACGTGTTCTAAAACTAGTTTACCTTAGAAATAAATTTAAAAGCTCCATAGTTGTATGCTTGTATAAAGGGGTAAATTTTAAATTAATTCCTAATTATTATTTTTTAAACAATGGACACATGAAAGAAGTCTTATTGATTGAATAAAACTGCCAAGTCGATTCAAGCTGTTTATCTGTATATGCCACATCTACAGTGTTGTGTATGTGAACGTTTTAAAACTGTCTTTCAAAATACACCTAAATAGTTTAGAAATCAATGTTAATTTTTGAGGAAATATTTTTACGTAAGCCATAAATGTGGCGTATGTGAACAGTTAACAGTTATCCACTGTCTTCGATAATTATCTTAAGGTGGCAGGGGATAGTTTCGAACGAAAGACCCGGTCAAAATTTTGAAATAAAGGGAGAACCTGGGGTTTGGCTGGTTATTTGAGGGGTATAAATTGCTAGAATATTTATTGCATTTATTTTGTGGATAGAGGAGCTAATGTCAATTTTATTGATATATGACACTTTAATACTGGTAGCACTTTTCATCAGATATGGAATGAAAATGCGAAACTGTGGCCAAAATGTTCACTTTCGGTTTTGTGCTTGAAAAGTGGGGTGGGTTCAGAACACGAAATGTCACTCGAAAAGAAGGTGATTGACCCCCCATTAATTGGTGATTATTTGCATAGGTATACATTAATCAACAAATTCTATGGTAGTTTATGGCAGTTGCTCGGGACTGGAGCGTGGTGCTGGACCCGTGAAAATGTGAAAAAAGGATAATTTTTCAGAAAATTTTGAGACCGTCCCTAGCTATTCTATACAGTGCTATATGTAAGTTGTACTTGTTTTATTCTGAAATGTATAAAAATTCTCAAGAGTCGGGACCATGTGTCCCCTGCATGCAAAGCAATTTTAGCAAAATTAAAAATCCACTGAAAAACTAGATCACATATATGAGCACTATCTGCCTCACATTTCCTCGAGCAAAAAAACTATCCCCTGCCACCTTAAGTCCTATGTTGATCTTAGGGGTTTTTTTACGAAGGGCACGAAATAAAAATAAAACGAAAACCCGGAAGATTGCACTTTCATGCATGTCAGTAACGGCACGAATTATCACCACTCACTCAAATATTTTTTGAGAGCCGGAAAAGCACTTTTGGAAAGATGCACAAAAATACCGTTAAAGTTATTTTTGTAGGTGAAAGGGCAGATACACTACTAGGTGAACTTGCTCGTTGACTTTCCTGACTTGCACACGTTTAGACGATACTTGGTCAGATGTCCGTCCGTATTGCAGCTATATGTGCCATTGGTTTGATCTTATCAAGTTCCTTAGTAATCGCTGCCTCTTGTACGTACTTAACTGATGTTATTTTGTTCCCTTATCATTGCATTTCCATAAAGTATATTATAAAATATTTCTATTTATTCTAGTTATTAAAATCGTTGGTTTTAGGTGATTTTTTTTTGTTTTACATTTTTTTCTGAAGGGAGGGTTGTTGAGGTCACTGTTGTTTCCTTGTTTATTATATTTCCTGGGTTTTTTGGGGGTTTCGGGGTTTTTCTCTTGTTTTTGTTTAAAGAAATGGCTGCATGATAAAGTTAATGTACAAATAATATAAAATGCCTGTATGCCGCATTTAATTGTAATTGTTGCAGTTGTGAAAGGAACTGAGCACACTTGCAGTTACAATCTTAGAGGGGCATGGTCACGATTTTGGTCAAATTCTATTTTTTAAGTTCTTCCGTTTCCAATGGAAGACCTTATTGTTTTTGCTTTGTTTCTTTTCCTCTATTATTAAGGTCTTCCGTTTCCAACGGAAGACCTTATTGTTATTGCTTTGTTTCTTTTCCTCTATTATTATTTTTTTTTTCTCCCACGTTTTCTTTAAAAAGGCTTCAGCCGATTTTGATGAAATTTTCAGATCTCATTCATGACAAAATTTGTAAGAAAATTACACGAGATTTTTTTGGTCGTCACTTCCGGTCCCGAGATATTTAAAATTTTATGTTTTTGCTTGTTCACGATTTTTCTCCAAAAGTATTTAAGATAGAACTTTCAAATTTTCAAGGATGGTAAAAAGTCGTCTGCCGCAGTTCCCTTCGCATATCCGAACGTCCGCCGTCACTTCCGGTCGTCACCGGAAGGAAACAAAAACAGTCATTTTTTTAACTTTTTGATTTGAATTATTTTAATGATTTTATTCGATAGAGACACTTTAATAACTTCAGAATATGAAATCCGTTTTATAATCGATCCACGCATTCTCGAGATTTTGGGCTCCAAAGTCCTGAAGCGAGAGTCCGCGTAGCTCAGTCGTTAGAGTGGTGGACTTGTGCCCAGGCGACCCGGGTTCAGTTCCCGAGTGCCGAGTGTATTTCTTTCTTGTGTTTTGTTTAACGATTTTATTTTAAAAATAATGGATTTTAATGTTTTCCGTTTTAATTTTATCATAAATCAAAATAATATCGGCTTTTTTCAGTACAAATATAGAGCCCGTTTCAAAATACCGTCAATTTCCCGCATTGTGACAGTCTTGTTTCTGTCAGCGGCTTGCTAAATTCAAACGCTCGTCGCATCGCCGGCATCAAAGACATGCCGCCGAAGCACCCTTGCTGTACGATCGCATTAGAGCTCGCCGGGTCGCTTTGCCGGCATCAAAGAAATGCCGCCATCTCATTGACTGTATGCAGAAAACATTTAGCAATGCGCCCACGTTTAAAGTATTTTACATGACTTTAAAGGGAGGACTGTTTAGTATTTATTCAGATTTATAGATGTATACATGCATGCATGTATACATGCGTTTATTGACATATGTTGCTTATATATTGATTTCCTGAACACTATATAACACTATAAAATCTCTCTCTCTCTCTCTCTCTCTCTCTCTCTCTCTCTCTCTCTCTCACGTACGAATTTTTACGTATTTGAATAAGAACTAATACAGGTAACATGCAGTAATGTTTCTATAGGCTAAATGTACATTTGGCGTCCAAAAATTATGTATGCATTTATTTCTTGTTACAGGATATTGTCTATGGATTCAAATGATTTGAAATTAATTTTTAAATGATTGTCTTCTTACTGATTGGAAGTCAACGCTAAAAAGACATTTTTATTATAGACGGTGTACTTTCTCATTCGTTGTGTATGTCTACAGATACATATCTGTTATCTGTCTGGTATTAAGAAAAGCCTTCGAACTATACACACGACCGGGTGACTGCGACAAGGTGTGAAAACTGACCACCTGTGTATATGTGTTTGAGCCTAGGAATAAACACATGTTAACACTGATTGGAGAAATACACTGTTAAAACAAAAAGTCTGAATTTTCATTTTTGATAAAAAAAAATAATTACGGCAGGGTGCATGGGGATTATAATCATTTAAAATCTGTCTGAAGTTTATAATTATTTACAAAGGACTACATACATGTAATGTTCGCCCAAAAGCGGGATTTATATTATCTGTTTAGTGATTAAGCATCGAGGTCAAAATTTATAAATTTCGTATTTTATTAACCGATTGCTTAACACTGGTCGTTTAGACATAACAATGGGATATCGAGTGGATTTGGGAAAAGGGAGAGATTTAACCATGCTACATTTGTAAGATTATTTTATTTGCGAACTTTGCAGAATTATTTGTCACACAATGTTAGTCGGCAAAGATAAACTTGAGAAAAAAAGAAAAATAATCGATATGCAAAAGAAGCAGATAAAAAGATAATCAATTTCTTTATCAAATGGATTTCTGATTAATTCATCTCTCTCTCTCTCTCTCTCTCTCTCTCTCTCTCTCTCTCTCTCTCTCTCTCTCTCATTATACCAATGTAGTTCATAGCGTATGACATTTTATTTATCTTACTTCTAAAACATTAAGAAGTAAAAAGTAAATCCATAAATTAACGTTGTTTTAAGAAAACAGCTACGCGTATTACAACCTTCCTTGATTTATATCCTTTTAATTTTTGCTGAAATTAATTACGCCGATTAATATGTCACTGATTATTTTCAAAATTTATAATGTATACTGCCGTAGGTGTTATTATGTAAAATTAACACCCGACACTTTACAATGTATTATTAAGACCGCGGAAATTTAGTTACAGTCAAAATATTTGAAATAGAAGGGAAAAAATTGACACGGACGTCTGAGAAAACATTTGATTGAAACTAGCTATAGGAAGTGTGTCAGTGGCGACTGATTATTTGAAGTCATCGGAAAATGCTTTGCCTTGCGTATAATCTCTCCCGAATTGGGATCTTCTCATATTTGCTGACAATATACTTATTGATGAAATAAAAATTTTTCAATCGCTTTGCTGATACTAAACAAAATGTGTTTCGATCGCATACCTTATATAGCAAGTTAGAAACGCTGAGGTGGATTGAAAATACACTTCCTATAACTACAGTTTAAATCCAGCGTTTTCTCAGACGTCCGCGTCAATTTGTTCCCGCCAATTTCAAATGTTTTGATTGTAACTAATGTTCCGCGGTTTTAGAGCCGGTGAAAGTGACTTAAGCTGTATATTTCCAATCTTGTCAGTTAATGTTCTACGGTCTTCAATATTTTAATCAAAAGAGAGCAATATGGGAGTTAGAAATTCTCACAGATATATGTGTATTTAACTCCTTAGAGAGGGTTAAATAGAATTTGAAAAAGTGTTGAGAAATGATAGAAAAGAACAAATATCTTGATAGCGTAAGGTGTATTCAAACGGAAGACCTGTCGTTGCTCGCAACGAGTCGCGTCTAGTTATTATTATTTTTTTTCTGTCACGGTTTCTCAAAAACGCTTTAGCTGATTTTGATGAAACTTTCAAATCTTATTCATGACTAAATTTGTAAGACAATAACACGAGGTTTTCTTGGTCGTCACTTCCAATCCCGCGATATTAAAAAGTTTATGTTTTTGCTTGTTCACGATTTTTCTTTAAAAGTTTTTAAGATAGAACTTTCAAATTTTCTGGGATAATAATGAGTCGTCTGCCGCAGTGCCCTTTGCATATCCGAACGTCCGCCGTCACTTCCAGTCGTCACCGAAAGGAAACAAAAATAAGTCATTTTTCACTTTTTTTGTTTTGAAAATTTTTAATGTTTGAATTCGATAGAGACACGTTCAAAACTTCAGAATATGAAATCCGTTTTAAAATTGATGCACGCATTCTCGAGATTTTAAGCTCCAAAGTTTTGAAGCGAGAGTCCGCGTAGCTCAGTCGTTAGAGCGGTGGACTTTTGCCCAGGCGACCCGGGTTCAGTCCCTGAGTGTCGAACGTTTTTTCTTAATTGTGGTTTGTTATACGATTTTATCTTGAAAATGATGGTTTAAAATGTATTCCGTGTAAATTTTATCATAAATCAAAATAATATCGGTTTTTTTTCAGTACAAATATAGAGCCTGGTTAGAAATACCGTTAATTTCCTGCTTTGTGACATTCCTTTTTTATCAGCAGCTATCTAAATTCAGACGCTCGTAGCATTGCCGGCATCAAAGTCATGCCGCCGAAGCACCCCTGTAATACGACCGTATTAGAGCTCGCCGGGTCGCTTTGCAGACATCAAAGGAATGCCGCCATCTCAATGACTGTGTGCACACAACAATAGCGACTGCGGGTAGGAAATAACCGTTCTCCTAACAATATGCTTATGTTTTAATTATTATACATGACTTTAAACTGAGGGTTGTTTAATGTTTCTCCACATACGTGGATACAGGCATGCATGGATACATGCGTCTTTTGACAATTTTTTTTACAGATTATATACATGTTTGAATTGTACATTTACTTCTCTCTCTCTCTCTCTCGCTTTCTCTCTCTCAGTCAAGTCATGAGCAGTGGATGTCTGAACTCCACCTCTACGATGACGTGTGGTGATAATGAACTCTGTTCAAACTCAAAATTACAAAGAAAAAATACAAAACACCATCAGAGTAAACACGGATCTAAACAATTCGTTGAAACTTTTCTGCAGTTGTAGCCTTGTTTGTGCGTAGTTCTCTAACCTATATTGGATTTAAGGGTCAACCCAGAAAGATGTCGATACTAAATATAAAGTTGTATTCCAATAAGCAAAAAAATTTGCTAAGCCCAGCTAAGAGCTCTCTCTCTCTCTCTCTCTCTCTCTCTCTCTTTCTCTCTCTCTCTCTCTCTCTATCTCTCTCCATACTATTAAAAAAGTCATTCTAAACATAAGAATAATTTTAAATGTTAGTACATGTATAAATATGAAAAATATATTTGTTTTTCGACCCGCGGTCAGCTATTTATCTATTAGTAATGCAGTTGCATCGTTGGAACCTGATTCGCTGTTGTTGCGGCGGAATGTCTTTGATGCCGGCGAAGTGACCGAGGATCGAAATACGTCACAATACGGATTTTACAATATTGGTTTGACTTTTACATAGCGTTTTAGATATCCGGTATTGGTTTTGCTCTATGTTAAAGAATGTTAAGAAATGGTAGAAAAGAACAACTATCTCTATTGTCTTTTTTAAGGTGTATTCAAACGGAAGACCTCTTGTTGCTCGCAACGAGCGTCTAGTTGTGTTTATTATTTACAATGCTTTAGAAGGAATGTATTTATAATGATCAAATGAAATTTAAGAGTCAGTCGTAAATATATAAGCAAGATACAGGGTTCAGTCCTGTTTTTGTTTACATAGGTTCAATATTCCAGTAAAAAAATTTCAAATTTATTTATTTATCTTCTTATTCATTTTAACCATAAATAAACAGTTCCAAACGTTTTACCCATTCATTTAAGGTTTAAAACTGAAATGTTTACTTCCATATTTAAAATGAAAACAAAAGCTTCGTTTACATAGCAAATATTTGTAAGCTCTGTAACTCACTTATAACTCATCAAATGACTCTCAAGTTTTGGTTGCCTATTAAAAATGCCTTACTAAAGCATTGTAAACATTAAAATCGGAAAAGTAATAATTGACCCAAATAGTGACCATGTCCTTTTAAGTGGTGTGCAAGTAAACAGAGACGGTGGACCGCTGATTTATATGAAGAGCGTTACAGGTGCTTGAGGACAGCCCCCTCCCCACCACACACACACTTTGGATAAGATCCCTGGAGTTGTTGTTGAATATAGAAATATCTTAAAAAACAAATGCACAACAAATCCAATTTCTCTTTTTACAAATCTTAGCAACAACAACTGAAGAATGTGCGATTTTGTTATTAAGGCATTGAAAGGCATATAATATAAGATTCTGCTTTGCTTTATATATTCATTTGACATTAATACACACAGATCGTAAATGTTGATGTTAAAAAAAATGATTACATATCCTTACATTTCAAAATAGCAATAATAGCATTTAGTGGTGTCTTGAGAGAGAGAGAGAGAGAGAGAGAGAGAGAGAGAGAGAGAGAGAGAGAGAGAGAGAGAGAGAGAGAGAGAGAGAAAAGATAGAGAAAAAAATAAGTAATATAAAACAGAATAATTGTATAAAGGTTTTTTGTGGTTTTTTTTTTTTGGTTTAGAATCCCTGGCTCTAAGGAGAAAAAAAGGTGGATTGACATGTTATGAGGAAGACTCGTATATAGATATTTTCCGGCTCACGATTACAGTGTGCTAATTTGAAAATCTTTTAATTTAAAAGGCTTCATTAAATAACAGTGGTAGTGTACGTGCAATCTGCATTAACGGTGCTACGTGAACGTTATGTTGCCATGGAATTTATTACGGAACTTTTTACATCCAATGTTTGCGATTAGACAATCTTTCGCGAACATGTTCACCCCCTAGATCATACCATGAATTTATTTTAGAATTATTTTTTCTCTAAGCATTTGAAGGGATTTATTTAGTTATATAAATTTAATTCCGTACTCCTACGCTAAAAAAACTTCCCTGGTATGACTTTTGTATAAAAGAGAAAAAGCAACAGAAAAAATGTCCCAATTCAAGCTGGTTTTTATTGTTCAAAATAGAAAAAAACATGTATAAAACTGGGATTGTGAACACAAGTTCGGAAACGTAGATCGCGCTCCTCCTATTTTTATAAAATATTTAATATATTTTGTAAAATATTGAACATTCTATTATAGAACTCTATAAGCCTATTATAAAACATTAACGTACAAAAAAAAAGTTTACTGTGCGTTTCCATGTTTTATTCTGTGAATAAAGTTGTGGACAAGTGAATACATTTGAGGAAAAACAATTTTTTCCTTAAAATATAAAAGTTACCTCATCTGTTTCCGTGTTCAATTTATATGTATCAATCTGAAGAAAATATCGGACTTCCATAGAACCCCCCCCCACGGAAATGAAAACAAGATAGTGCTTAACTGTGCATGTGAAAGTTTTCACAGTTATATTAATTTGAAATTTGCACATGTGAACCTTATTCCCATGTGGAATTAGCAAATGATATTGCGTTGTCTACATTTCCAGATATAGGTTTATTAATGCATAAATAAATGTTCTTCCCACTTTCATGTTAAAAACCTGTTTGCCAAGACCATTGTAACTACATATATTCCTGAAAGAAATAATCATAATACTCAATGTAAACTAATTATAAGAGGTAATTTGCTATTCAGCTGCTTTTATGGTGACATTTTTGCATTCTTAGTTAATGGTTTTCTGTACATGAGACGTCTTAGCCTTCATCCCCTCTAACCAGCAAAGAACTTGCCCAACCAGTGCTCGAAGAGATATATGTACATGTATTTTAGGAAACAAGACCCCTCAGTATTAATTCTCATGAAAACGGATGCTAAATTACTTTCACTCAATGACCAAATAAAAAATGCAAAAACAACTGACAATCATGTTTTTTTTTTAACACTTGCAGATTGAATACAGTGCATTTATCAGCGAACGCTTATAATACAAAACACATAATCGGGAAAATCATCAGCGTACACAGTTACTTAAACAAAATCAAAGCGTATAGTATATACACACTTTTTAAAAGTACGACTTACCCGAGAGGTAGGACAACTACCTTTACAAAACATATGACGAAAATAAATAGTATTTTATTATTAATTCATTATTGTATTAGTTAATCATACGTGGACTTCGTTCTGGTAGGAAATTCTACATAATTATCATGTACGAAATTATTTCCTTTTTAATTTACTTATAAATAAAATAATCTCATAGATCAGATGAGTTATATGAATATAAAGTATTTTAGCGATTGTCTATCGATGATATATAATTGAATATCTTCAAACTGCGCCACCTAACAAAGGTGCAAAAATATCACTACCTTCAATACCTGGCACAAAGTTAAAAATATAAAAGATATGTTTGAACAATAAATAGATGTGAAGTTATATAACAGAACAGCAGAAAACCAATTGAAACGAAGCTGTAATGCTAAATGAATCATATGTGATAATCCTTTAGCCAATGATATTGCAAAAATTAATTACGTAAGGTCTTAGAAACAAGCATTCAGAGACCGTCAATCGTAAACGCGTTCATGTATTGCTGGTACTGGCATGTGCAGAGGATGACACATGCGTACAGAGAAAAGGGGGGGTTGTACAAAAAATAACAAATACATAGAAAAAAAATTGTGTGCGAAAAATAGCAAGTACATAGGAAAAAATTATGTTAACAAAAAATTACAAATACATAGGAAAACCTGAAAATAAGAAGTTAATGTGAAGGAATGAATTTGTATGTACATAGAATAAACAGGGCGCACATTAAAAAAATAAATAATTCTTACAGAAAAGATATTCTGAGAATACATACAAAGAAACGTTTCCTTTAGAAGTAAAAAGAATAAAAACAATTTTACATTGAGAATCTTCAATCTTATTTTTACGTTGTTTCTTTCTTTTAAATGCAAATTACAAAATTCTCACATATCCGACATTATTTAACTGATTATTGTTTCTCTTTCTTCTTTATTATTTAGATAAAAATTACTTTTGTTTTTTTAAATTTCCTCCCTACTTTTACTTACTGTTCATGCATGCAAAGTTAGCTTAAAATTGGATCGACATGACAGTTAATATGCATCTTGCTTGTATATTAAAATCTCTCTATCAAAAAAAAAAAAAAAAAAAAAAAAAAACGAAAACGAAAAACAACCATAAATCATCTAAGGCAGGTACCACAGGTTATACTGAAATAGCTATACTGTATATAGTACACGCATTGTTTGACCACTTCTAAATTTTTAATGGAAAATCTAGCGCGAGATCACAGTAACGTCACATGTTTAAATCTATATTCATTTGTTAACGATTCTCGACTCAATATGAAGGAATGGAAGCATGTAGAAAAATCTATGGGGTCTCACCCAAGCATTTGCGCTACTCAAAACGTGTCTTCAAACCTCAAGGCAATTACGAGATAAATGTTAGCCATTTTTGGCATAGCACCACGGGAGAAAACATTAGAGGGCACAATGGGAGGAAGGCAAAAAATTCTTGATAAATCTGAAGGTTTAGCTCGTTCTTTTTTCCGCGCGCACTGGTTCGCTGCGCTAGCTATAACATTTGAAAAACAATTGCAAGAAGAAATCATTATGATAGATTATCATAAAGAATTTCTTACCGTAAGCTAAAGTAGCGAATAATTTTAAGAATCCCCAGAAACAATGTAACAACACATTTTTTCTACACATGCTGCTTTGCTACTGAACTTCATAAAGAAAGAGATCCACTATATAAACCAGGAAGTGAAAATATCTGTTCATAAGGAGACACTTCTCGTGAAGAGATGCATGCAAGGATTACTACGACATGTGCTTATTGAAGTAAATATTCCGAAAGGCGTAACGTGTTATTCGAGGGCAATAAATCCCATCTCTTGGTTTTTTTCTGTCGTAAAATTGGTACAAGGACTAAGTCTTTTTTCTTCCTGAACTTTAAAAAGAATAAGATAAATAAAACTAGACACGACCTCGTTGCGAGCAACGAGGAGGTCTTCCGTCCGATTTTAAGAAGGTGATATGACATCATCGACTTTGATTTTCGTCAAGAAAACATGATCTGTAAAAAGAATTGGAGTACTACTGCTTTTCTGCATCATTTTTCTAAGTTCTCTTACGTTGCTGTTTTAAATACCTGCATTTCTTCCAATTGAGATAGAGACGATTAAACTTTTTACTTCAGGCCCCTAAAACCCCTAATTAGTAACGCATAAGTAAATCATTATATTGTTAGGATATATAAACGTATTATACCTAATTTTGCTTTTATAACCCTCATAAAATATCCCTCTGTAAACAGCTACAGATAAAAGACTTTAGGGCCCTCTGGTCCCTAAATTGATGGGACAGCCCCTTTTTCTTGATATCAAATAAAAGGTCATTTAACTCGAAACACATTTTGTTCAGCAAGTGTTTAGAATTTTTTTACTGTTTTTCAATTACCTGGGATAAAACGTTTTAAGGGCTGACCCCTTATCTCCTTATTGGGGCCATATTAAGAAATTTTGGTAGTTGAATATTGTTTAAAACATCATTCTAAGCATTTTTTATTCTATATTGCTTTTAAAAATATTAGTCTTTTTCGTGATATAAGTGATCGAAGTTTTGGACTTCTGGCCCCTTAAAACCCCTAATTACGTAACGCATGATAAACTTTTTATAATGTATAGTTCTAATAGTGTAAGATGAACATTTTTGCTTCTTAAACATATTACAAAATATTTCTCAGTAAAGTGCTATGGAAGAGAGACTTCATAGCCCCTTTGGCCCCTAGTTTGAGGGACCAGCCCCTTTTTTTTGATATCAAATAAAAGCTCTTGTAAATATCAATTTTATTTTTTCTACATGTTTTGCTAAAATATTTTTTTAAAAAAGAGATAAAGAAAGAAAACCATTAAAAATCACGACGTTTTTTTAAACTGAATTTTCGGGTTCAGGCGAGCTTCAACACCTTTTAAACTAGACAATTATAAATGCCTTTACACACATCTACAATCTTTCCTCTATCATCCCTGAAAATTTGAACTCAATATCTTTTTTTGTTTAGGAGGAGATAACAGGACAAGTAGACCCTCTGAAAATCACTTAAACGTCAATATCTCATTAACGGAAATGACGTCATAAAAATAAAAAAAATTCTATATAAGGCTATAATCAATATCCACAAGATCTGAAATTTTCACGAAAATCGGTCGAGTCGTTTTCAAGAAATCGCTTGTACAAAAAAGCGTAAGAAAAAAAAATAATAAAAGGTAAAAAGAAACAAAGCAATAACAATAAGGTCTTCCGTTGGAAACGGAAGACCTTAATTAAGAGCTGTATCTGGAAAAATAGTAGTGGAGAACCAACGTTGATTTTCTTCTGTAATCTCGTTCGCAATTTTGCAAAACCATAACTGCCTTTCATTTCTCATTTTTACGAGACCCCCTCCCAAAAAAACCCACCAAAAATGACGTGTTTTAAAACTCGTTTACCTTAGAATTAAAGAACAAGGTACATTTTGCACCAAAATCGGCCTAGTTCCGAAATCAAATGAAGATATTAGTGAATAATATTTAAGATTTCCCTGTTTTAAATCAGTTTATATTTTTTAAATATCTCAAACGATTCTCCTTAAACAACTCTTTAAAATTACTAAGTCTGATGACGGAAACAACGCTCACGACGTCATGACGTCAACTTGACGTTATCAGATTTCAATGTAATAATTTCTGTACTGCGTGAAGAATTGTAGATTGATTAATCATTTTTTTCGCCGCTATTGTGTTTTTTCTATGTGTTTTATTCTTAACATTTCAATTACTTGATACATTGATAATCATCTTTTGATTTGATATAAGAATCAGGCCATTGCAAGTTTTTTCTTTGTTTAGCGTCCACCCAAAACTCAAAAACCTATCTTTCTATCAGGAAAAAAAACCACAAACCTTGAATTAGAAAAAACACACAACTTTAAAGGTTCAACAAAATAAAATTTATAATATATTTTTAAGCAATTTCTTCATTTTGTAACAAAAATACAAAAATAACAAATAACCACTATGGTTTCCATTTTGAATGTTGTTATCATGGATATTTGATCTTCGATTCAATTTAAAAATACGATCCAAAGCCCGACATATTAAAAAGCGATCTAATTTTATGAAAAATGATTGTGTTTTTTTTTTGTTTTTTTTTTTTACATCTCAAATCCAATCCGTCCGCGGACGCTAAACATAGAAAAAACTTGGAATGGCCTTATATAGGGTCTTCATGGTAAATTCGAATTCCGACCAAAAAAACCCGGTTCGATCAAAAAAGCAGATGGAAAACATCTACCGGTACATGTATTATAGGAAACATTGTTCTTCTCCCTTTTCTCAGACAATTTAATTATGTATTACAATACCTGTTTATCTTTTACTTCATAATATTTAATTATTAGGTATATACGTTTATGTACATACATGTACAGTGTCATATCTAAATATAGACACATTACGTATAGGCGACTATATTTACATAGAGGGCATGTTCCATATGTAGGCAAATACACACATAATACGCGCATTTCTATCAAACACGGCAACCAACAAAAACATTTAGGAAGATGACCATATATTATGTATTTTGATGTTAACATAATTATATCAAAATGATTTCTACTGTCCAGCATGTTTGAAATATCATTCTTTGGAGCTACTGAATCAATCTGACTCTTGCTCTTCAAAACTGTCTGAGTTGTAATTATGATTATCCCATGTTTCTATAGTATCTAAATAAACGCCTAATCTGGATAAAAATGTGGATTAAATCAATCCGTACATACTTTTTTTTTGTATTTTCATTAACCTTTTGCTTCATCACCGATTATGGATGAATATAGGTATTGTATATGACGATGATGAATTGTATTGTACAGTTAGTGTTTGGGTTTTTTCTACATCGATAACTGAAACTTTTCGACAGTGTACAATTAACACTCGGACATCGGGTAACACGTACCTGCAGCTGACTAAACCTGTCAATCAAACTCTGTGTATTTTTTTCATTGGGTGGTGACGCGTCTCTTCTTTTTTGTCAATAAAAAATTAATGACTTAAAAGCAGTCGGAATCAGTATTTGATAAAGGACATCATTTTAATGATATAACGTTCATCAACTCAATGAAAAAAATTAAAGAATAGAGGGGGGAAATATAATGTTCACATTATATATATATATATATATATATATATATATATATATATATATATATATATATATATATATATATATATATATATATATATATATATATTACTAATTTTAAACAGTTTGTGGTAAAAGCCACGTTATGTGTACACGTATATTGAGTCTGAAATTTAATTCATTGATTTTGTTCTTTCAGATATAGTTATTGAATTTATTTTAGAAAAAAAGAAATCCTGAATAGGGATACAAACTTTATTTTTGTTTATGCTAATCGTCTTATTTTCTCTCTGGTTTTATGTGTGGAACGTACATGTATTTTAATATGCGGTTGATACGATACAAGAAAAAAAAACCATTGTTTGATTGCATAGCCTTCTTTTAAATTCGGTGACTAATTTACTTCTAAACAATTGTCAATTATCAATGTAATTGAATAATTTTTTTTAATTAAATATTACGTTTTTAATCTCTCAAAACAATTCCTAATGTTGAAAAATAAAAACGCCGAATAAAGAAAAATCTATTTACGTTTGTAATGATACGGATTTCAATTTTAATGTTTTAAAATTAATAACCCATTTACATTTTTTGTATTTTAAAATAGAACAATTTCATTTTTCCTACGACATTATAACGAGTGATTAATATTTATTTTGAACGATGAATAGATGTACGTGTATGTTCTGTAATTTTTTTTTTAATTCTGTGAATTATTTATTTTTCATTAAACGTCAATATTGTTGATTTTGAAAACAAGATATATTTGTGAAATATCAGTTTATCTATTATATCGTGCCATTTTAGAACAACTCTTACCATCAGAGAAAAAATCCGAGAGGACCCGATTAAAACGAAAATCAAAGCGTGTAAAATATACGAGCAAACCGTTCCGTGTGAGAAACGTTTCGTGTAAACTGTTCATCGTATCATGCAAACCGTTTAGCGTTACGGGAAATGTGTTGTCTATAGTTCAATTCTAAAATTCAAATATAAACATCTTTGGTACAAGTTAACTATTTTGTTCTGGTCATGCACTCACTTCCTGTCAGCCTTAATGACCAGTGCGGTCACACTTTGTCAATCTTCTTCCATACTGTTAGATGCGTGCCTCAAACCACTATGTAAGTCTTTTTTATAGTAGTAATTGCTTTAATTTGTCAGTATTGAATCATATTTTTGAAGTATAATTACAGATGGAAATTTATTATACAGATAAAACATTCTTAAAAGTATGGCACGCCATTATGGCCTTTAAAATAATTTACATATTTTTCTATGGTATAAAGTAATGGTTCTACATTTTCCAATTTTGTAAATTGTTATTTCTATTTGTCGTAGTTTTTACCAATCTTTTGCACGACGGCAACGTGTACCACACAATAAAATATGAAACCGTGTGACTTTTGTTAAACGTGTTGTGCATGATTATCTATCTGTCTGCACCAGTCAGAATAGGAAAAGCGTGTAGCGTTTCATGTAAACTGTTCAGCGTTTCGTGTAAACCGTTTAGCGAGCGTGTGGTGTAGTAGTACGTTTCATGGTCTGTAGATTACAAAGATGTGAATGATTTTTTCAAAAACTAGATTTTTAAGAAATATGCCTCCCTGAAACCAATCTGATTAAATAAGATCTTTGATCCGCTCCGACAAATTCGATGTCGCTTTGTGTAGCGACATAGAATTTGTCGGAGCGGATCAGAGATCTTATTTGAATCAGATTGCCTTGCAACAAAAATCGGAAATGGCAGTTTTCAAGAAATTATTTTACTCTAAACGTTAAGATTAAATTAATTTTAATCCAACGATGCGGTTTTCACAGCAATGAGGATTCCCATTTTATAAGGCGTGAAATCTGCCACATTTGTCTGTGTAACCATTTTCAAATCTATTTCATGGTCTTATATAAGTTAGTACAAACTTTACAGATAAAATTTTACATTGCTTTTATACAAACGCTGCGTGCAATAAACGATTTTAATCAAATTCTGTAACTCTGTTATTTCAATTTTATCTGCAACTCCTTTATGGAAAATAAGCATAGGAACTGCAACGCCCTCTTTTAAGACTGCAATTAGGCAGTCTAAAGTTATAAAATTTGCTCATAGTTTGTAAGTTCTTCAAAATCGGGTCACTTGTTTTGTAATTTTTGTAAGTGTCTTAATCAGTCAAAAACTTCATTATTACACTTACGCTTATTCATCAGAAAGTATACATGCATATATATCGAAGTAGATAAATAAATAAAAATGCGCATTACAGAGTACATTTTAGAGTTACCTCTCTTGTCCTTTCTGTAAACAAAAGGGGAAATAATTCTAACTCAAATCCCTGTTGTAATCACTGGAGTTACTGGGCAAAGTGAATTCTTTCTAATGGTCGATTCAGGTAATAATGATGAATGATTAAATGTTTTTTATTGTATGATATTAGATAATCAAACGTGAGATAGCACTTTGATGACACTAATTTAGTTTTGGACTTTAAGTTTTATGATGATAAAATTTAATCCAATTTTCCTCTGTTATAAAGTTCATAACACTTTTCAATTTCATTACAGTTATATAGTATTATGCCAATAAAACTCTTAGTGAGTTTACATCAAAGTAAAAAAGGTATACAGTTTAAGTAGATTACGGTATGCTTTACTAAGTATTACTAAGTATGTTGCTTAGAATATTATGCAACAGAAACAAAGCATCTTGCTTAGCTCAGAACATTCTTTAGAAAATTCTGACAATTTTAATTGTGTTATTGAAAAACCCCTAAAAGAAATTATAATTTCAAGAGCAACGATCGAGTATCTTGTTGTAATGGAATGTATGTTGAAAAATTAAAATTTTACAAATTATTTGTATATTTATAAATTTTTAAAACTATAAGGACGATAAAACTCACAAAATAAGAACAACATACGCGTTATGATGTATTCCGGAATAATTAAAACTTGATTTTTAATAATGGCCGCAGCAAACGCGATTGACGGGATTGTTATAAATCAAAACATTATAATGTCTTTCCATTTTGAAAGAATTAATAAATGAGAAAAGTTCCGAATAAAATCTGATGAAACGTTTCACATGATTCTCGCACGCTTTGCTCGAAATGCTTTACACGCTTTGCCCGAAACGCTGCAAGTTTTGCCCGAAACGCTAAACGGTTTACACGATACGCTTTACGATTCAAACGAACCTCTAAACGGTTTACACGAAATAATTCTCGCACGAAACTCGCACGCTTTTTTGGTGTAGTACACGTTTCAGGGTCTGTAAGAACGCTGTGTTGAATATCCCCTATACATGTAAAGTCATGTCTAGATTAGTCAAGTTGTATTGCAGTTAGAATAGATTCTATCCGTGTCCGACTTTTTCGATTGGGTTCAAATCCAGAAACACTTGGATTTTTTTAATACATATATCTTTTAATCGCATGAAAATGTACTGTATATAGATAAATTGAATTTGGCAGATAAAAGTCATTTAAACGCTTGTTAATGTAATAGTTTGCATGCGTGCTTAATTCTTTTTCAAAATTACTGTGTGGTTCTCCGTTATAAACTTGAATCGTAAACATTTTCTTTTGAACAAGGGATTTTAAAACAATGTACGCGTCAATGTAGAAAATTAATTTTTTCCCCCTTTTTTATAAAATAACCGGGTATGCCGGTATGAATCGGTGATGAAGCAATAGGTTAATGAAAATACAAAAATTTATGTACGGATAAATGTATTCCCCCTTTTTATCCAGATTAGGCGTTTATTTAGATACTATAGAAACATGGGATAATCATAATAACAAATCAGATGGTTTTGAAGAGCCAGGATCAGATTTATTCATGTAGTTCCAAAGAATGATATTTCAAACATGCTGGACAGTAGAAATCAATTTGATATAAGTTAAAATCAAAATACAGAATATATGGTCATCTTCTTAACTGTTTTTGTTGGTTGCCGTGTTTGATAGAAATGCGCGTAATATGTGTGTGTTTGCATTCATACGGAACATGCCGACTATGTAAATATAGTCGCCTAGTATACGTAATGTGTACTGTAATGACACTGTACATGTATGTCACATAAACATATATACCTAATAATTAAATATTATGAAGTAAAAGATAAACAGGTATTGTATTACATAATTGAATTGAGTGTCAGGAAAATGGAGAAGAACAATGTTTCCTATACATGTGCCGGTAAATGTTTTGCATCCGCTGTTTTGATCGAACCGGGTTTTTTTTTTTGTCGGAATTTATCACTATGAAGACCCTATATAATTCTAATATCAAATCAAAAGTTGATTATCAATTAATCAAGTAATTAAAAAATTGAGAATAGAACACATAGAAAAAACACAATAGCTACGTAAAAAATGATTAATCAATCTACAATTCTTCACGCAGTAAAGCAGTTATTACATTCAAATCTGATAACGTCAAGTTAACGTCATGACGTCGTGAGCGTTGTTTTCGTCATCAGTAATTTTAGAGAGTTGTATAAGGAGAATAGTTTGAGATATTGAAAAAATATAAACTGATTTAAAACAGATAAATCCTAGATCTTATTCACTAATATCTTCATTTGATTTCGGAAATGGGCCGATTTTGGTGCAAAATGTACCTTGTTCTTTGCACATGTGAACCTTATTTCCATGTGGGATTAGCAAATGATATTGCGTTGTCTACATTTCCAGATAAAGTTTATTAATGCATAAATAAATGTTCTTCCCACTTTCATGTTAAAAACCTGTTTGCCAAGACCATTGTAACTACATATATTCCTGAAAGAAATAATCATAATACTCAATGTAAACTAATTAAAAGAGGTAATTTGCTATTCAGCTGCTTTTATGGTGACATTTTTGCATTCTTAGTTAATGGTTATCTGTACATGAGATGTCTTAGCCTTCATATCCTCTAACCAGCAAAGAACTTGCCCAACCAGTGCTCTAAGAGATATATGTACATGTATTTTAGGAAATGAGACCCCTCAGAATTAATTCTCATGAAAACGGATGCTGAACTACTTTCACTCAATGACATAATAAAAAATGCAAAAACAACTGACAATCATTTTTTTCCTTCTAAACACTGGAGATTGAATACAGTGCATTTAACAGCGAACGCTTATAATGCAACATACATAAACGGGTAAATCATCAGCGTAGGCAGTTACTCAAACAAAATCAAAGCGATGTATTTGTGTAATATCCAATAGAGATTTACATAAAAATCTCTCCAGGCTAAAGATGCCGGTGTCAGTTCAGGCACAATTTTTAAAAATTACATAAGGGTCATTTGCAAAAGACATACAATTACCTATAGAAAGTATATAAAGACTTTTTAAAATTACGACTTACCCGAGAGGTAAGACAACTACCTTTACAAAACATAGGATGATAAAAAATATTATTTGATTATTAATTCATAACTGTATTAGTTAATCCTACATGTACTTAGTTCTGGTAGGAAATTCTACATAATTATCATGTACGAAATTATTTAATTACTTTCTAATTTTCTTATAAATGAAATTATCTCATAGATCAGATGAGTTATATGACTATAAAGTATTTTAGGGATTGTCTATCAATGATATATTATTGAATATCTTCAAACTGCGCCACCTAACACAGGTGCAAAAATATCACTACCTTCAATACCTGGCACAAAGTTAAAATATAAAATATATGTTTGAACAATAAATAGATGTGAAGTTAACAGATAGCAGAAAGCCAATTGAAACGAAGCTATAATGCTAAATGAATCATATGTGATAATCCTTTAGCCAATGATATTGCAAAAATTAATTACGTAAGGTCTTAGAAACAAGCATTCAGAGACCGTCAATCGTAATCGTGTTCATGTATTGGTGGTACTGGCATGTGCAGAGGATGACAAATGCGTACAGAGGAAAAGGGGGTGTGTACAGAAAATAACAAATACATAGAAAAAAATTGTGTGCGAAAAATAACAAATACGTAGGAAAAAATTATGTTTACAAAAAATAACAAATACATAGAAAACATAATAATAACAAGTAAATGTGAAGGAATGAATTTGTATGTACATAAAATAAACAGGGGGCACATTAAATAAAATAAATAATTCTTGCAGAAAAGAGTTGCTGTCAATACATACAAAGAAATATTTCCTTTAGAAGTAAATAGAATAAAGATAATTTTACATTGAGAATCTTCAATCTAATTTTTTTTACATTGTGTCTTTCTTTTGAATGCAAAGTACAGAATTCTCACATATCCGACATTAATATGTCTTTCTACTGATTGCTGTACACGTTCTCTGATGTTGTTTCAATGTTCTACTGATTGCCATGTTGTTTCAATGTTCTACTGATTGTTGTACACGTTCTCTGATGTTGTTTCATTGTTCTACTGATTGCTGTAAACGTTCTCTGATGTTGTTTCAATGTAATCCTGCAACGTTGAATACACCAATGAATACTCCTCCTGTCAATGTGAATAGGAAAGTATTAACAACCGCACTGTCTTACTTGCATGAAATTTTACACTTATATCAGCTGTACCTGTACAAAACACCAGAGCATCTTTGAATGGACATTTTCTACACCTAGTGTCAAATCATGTCAAGCCGACACATCTTACTATAATGGCATTAAAGACTGAATTTTTTTATAATCACATATTAAATGTTCAAATGGAAGAAATGTTTTTAAAACAAAAGTAAAAAGTTTTATTTTACCAAATTTTTTTAAAGAAGAAAATGGTGATATTTTGTATTATTCGACGGTATAAAACTTCACCAGATGCATATTAGCAACGTTATCATATGTATACTTAGTATTAGTTTATATCGCTGTGTATGGTATAATTAGCACAGTGCCTACATTTTGTTCAAGCACATATAGTAGTACTGTAAAACTAACCTAATTAAGTAAATGTCTCGTATATTATTAAAAGGAACTCGTTGAAAATAGGCTTTTGAGCTTTCATTTATTTATTAAATAGCATCCAGTGAAAAACTGAAAATAAAATATTTATTTTTATAAATATCAAAAACATTATACCTGTGTGGAACAGAACTCTGGTCTTCTTGTCTGTAGTAGTCGGACAGTTGTAAACACGTCAATGTTGTCGTCCATAGTGATTTGTTGTATTGAGTTGAATACAGCACAGAAGACCCCGCATAGTGAAGCACCATCCCTGTCATAAGGGAAAAAGGTCCGGCATATAACTTATTGCAAACAAATAGCAACGTTTGTAAAATGCAAATGATAGTAAAATATACTTAGACATATAAAAATGCTACCCTTTGAACAATACAATGCTTTCCTTTAATGGTTTCATAAGGGTATAAGGGAAGCGTACATTACAGCATAAATGCTTAATCTATCTATCTGTTCTATTTTCATTCTTGTACATTAAACAATATTTACAAGATACCACGTACTTGCTGACAATAGTGATGGGGTTTTCTGTTCAAAGGTTCCGAGTATATGATACAATGCTTCGGAGAAACGATGTATCTGGAGGAGTTCCGGTTGATTTCAGTTGTCTTTTGGGTTCTACAATAACTACGGAATGGGGTGTCTCCTGAAAAGGGTTTCAAATACTTGGATGCGAGTTGTTAAAGAATTCAAATAATAAAAGAGAGGCAAGTTATCATCATCTGTCAAATTAAGAATTAACAGATAAAGAGTTTAATTCGCTGTTACAAATACCTTTCCGAGTATGATGTTGACTGTAGTGACCTTGACCTCGGTATCACTCTCAGACTCATGATGTACAACAAATGATCCCACGTCCTTGGAGGACGCTTGTCGTGGCATCCATGACCTTGACTGAAATGGAAATTTTGTTATTTACACCATTTACATCTAAATAATTTCAAAATAAACAAAAAGTTAAAAGGTTCAGGGTTAATCATGTGGACAAATCATGTGAAGCACGAATCGTTTTTTAATGTTTATAATATTGCAGACCTCAAAACCATAAGCTGGCGCGGTAATCATTGTGACGTCAAAAAATTAACCTCTCGACAAATTATGGTTGGATCCTGTATTAGAAAGTCTTAAAGAGGATTTTTATTTCAAATTTACACACAATGCTTAACCACAATCAAAAACAAAAATGAAGGTCATGTGGATTTTTCAGCGCCACGGTTCACTGAACATAACCTTACTGCATTCAAAGTTCAACTTTTTATCGGAATGAACCATGGAACCATGCAACCAAATACACACTTAATCTAATTAAACTGAATTTGGAATAATTAAGAAAAAGTTCCGAATATAAACACCTTATTAACATGTTGACCTTTCTGCACTAATGAAATGCTGTTTTCAGGAATTAAAGATTCAGCGTGCATTAAAACCATCTTAAAGTATCAATCTTTTATTCACATTATAACAGAATTGTCAGAAAAAAATTATAAATTATTATAAATTCAGAAAAATAAAATTTAAAACAAAATGAGCCAATGATGTTAACATTTAGAAATGGCATGAAATAAGCTTATTTTAGGCAAATATTGGAGTTAATGTCTTCATGACTTTTATTAAATATTTTCTCAATATTCCATAATATGTTAATAGAAATACAAAGAACACTGTCAGAATGTTTTTCGGATCAAAATAAAGATATCATTAAAGATATCCTAATGCACAAAATATAGGGAAGTCTGGTCTGCATTTAAAATAAAGAGGGTAAAGTTTCAGTACTCTTAAAATATTGAGATAACAAAAATGTTCATATTCTTTCTGAAAACCTCAAAACACACAATATAGTTTCTTGTTAAACTCTTTGATTATGTATTTTTTCTATTCGCTATTTTAATATACATACATGTAGTTTATTTGCCATTTTATAACATAAAAAATGAGTAGAATTGATGTATGATGCAGCATTCCCAGACTTCAGGTGACCCAAAATCTCTACTAATAACCAAAGGAACGGCCCTTTTTTAAAAAGTTCACACAGGATTTAATGGTTTTGCTTCCCTGTAGGTTCATATAAGAAATAATTTTGGAAATATGAACAAATGATAAATGATTTAATTTATTAATCAAGAAGTAATATGTATTCAGTCTCTGAATTTGAAAAAAATAATCTAGATAACTATGCTGGATCTGTTAAGAGAAATACATGAACCTGTAGCATTAATTTATCTTGTTAAAATCGCAGCTTTGTGTGTCTAGATATGCTTTCATTTGTCTGGTATATCTTTATATGAAATAACACAAATTATACAAGATATAGATCTTGTACTCAGGCAATGTTCTTTTACTTAACATTTTGGGGAATACTATTACAGTTTTTCGTTAAAGTAAGCTCAATTTAAATGAAAGAACGTTGAATTCTAAATGACTTAAAGACAGCTTAAGTTTGTATATTATGGTTTCTATACACACCAATATTTTACTTGATGGATCGATAAAGAATCTTTTTTAAAATATGATTACACAAAACCGATATCGACTTTCAATTATTTCATACAATAAAAAGTTTTTTTCTGTATTTTTCCCGTGAAATTGGAACAATATTTTTTTTATGAAAGCAAGGTTTTTAAAAGCTTAATACTTGGTTAAAAGTGATAATATTATTATGAGTAAATACATGTCAAAGATGGTCTGGTCAAGTTTTTAATTTTTTATTTAAAAAAAAATTCTAAAAACTAAAATCATTATTCATTTATATTTTTAAAATCTATGGATTATATATATATATATATATATATATATATATATATATATATATAAAGCACAGAGAAATTCACCTTATTGGAGCTCCACCTCCGCCCCGGCCGGGGCTTGAACTCACGACCTCTGGAACCCATTCTCCTAGCAGTGAGCGGCCACCGCGCTAACCACTACGCCATCTAGGCAAGACAAAAATCTTGCTTTCGATGACGAAGGGAACCTAGCGCGCCGGTCGCTCACTACACGGTTGTTTGAGATACAGGTGGAATACAGTTAAACGACAATTTGAGAGGATCGGGACGATACACATTGCATAGATATATACATATATAATAAGCACAAACATTGCAATAACTTTCAAATTGACATATACCTGTCCATAGTGAATGATATAGATATACATAAAGCACAGAGAAATTCACCTTATTGGAGCTCCACCTCCGCCCCGGCCGGGGCTTGAACTCACGACCTCTGGAACCCATTCTCCTAGCAGTGAGCGGCCACCGCGCTAACCACTACGCCATCTAGGCAAGACAAAAATCTTGCTTTCGATGACGAAGGGAACCTAGCGCGCCGGTCGCTCACTACACGGTTGTTTGAGATACAGGTGGAATACAGTTAAACGACAATTTGAGAGGATCGGGACGATACACATTGCATAGATATATACATATATAATAAGCACAAACATTGCAATAACTTTCAAATTGACATATACCTGTCCATAGTGAATGATATAGATATACATAAAGCACAGAGAAATTCACCTTATTGGAGCTCCACCTCCGCCCCGGCCGGGGCTTGAACTCACGACCTCTGGAACCCATTCTCCTAGCAGTGAGCGGCCACCGCGCTAACCACTACGCCATCTAGGCAAGACAAAAATCTTGCTTTCGATGACGAAGGGAACCTAGCGCGCCGGTCGCTCACTACACGGTTGTTTGAGATACAGGTGGAATACAGTTAAACGACAATTTGAGAGGATCGGGACGATACACATTGCATAGATATATACATATATAATAAGCACAAACATTGCAATAACTTTCAAATTGACATATACCTGTCCATAGTGAATGATATAGATATACATAAAGCACAGAGAAATTCACCTTATTGGAGCTCCACCTCCGCCCCGGCCGGGGCTTGAACTCACGACCTCTGGAACCCATTCTCCTAGCAGTGAGCGGCCACCGCGCCCGGGACCGCGACCGGCGCGCTAGGTTCCCTTCGTCATCGAAAGCAAGATTTTTGTCTTGCCTAGATGGCGTAGTGGTTAGCGCGGTGGCCGCTCACTGCTAGGAGAATGGGTTCCAGAGGTCGTGAGTTCAAGCCCCGGCCGGGGCGGAGGTGGAGCTCCAATAAGGTGAATTTCTCTGTGCTTTATGTATATCTATATCATTCACTATGGACAGGTATATGTCAATTTGAAAGTTATTGCAATGTTTGTGCTTATTATATATGTATATATCTATGCAATGTGTATCGTCCCGATCCTCTCAAATTGTCGTTTAACTGTATTCCACCTGTATCTCAAACAACCGTATAGTGAGCGACCGGCGCGCTAGGTTCCCTTCGTCATCGAAAGCAAGATTTTTGTCTTGCCTAGATGGCGTAGTGGTTAGCGCGGTGGCCGCTCACTGCTAGGAGAATGGGTTCCAGAGGTCGTGAGTTCAAGCCCCGGCCGGGGCGGAGGTGGAGCTCCAATAAGGTGAATTTCTCTGTGCTTTATGTATATCTATATCATTCACTATGGACAGGTATATGTCAATTTGAAAGTTATTGCAATGTTTGTGCTTATTATATATGTATATATCTATGCAATGTGTATCGTCCCGATCCTCTCAAATTGTCGTTTAACTGTATTCCACCTGTATCTCAAACAACCGTGTAGTGAGCGACCGGCGCGCTAGGTTCCCTTCGTCATCGAAAGCAAGATTTTTGTCTTGCCTAGATGGCGTAGTGGTTAGCGCGGTGGCCGCTCACTGCTAGGAGAATGGGTTCCAGAGGTCGTGAGTTCAAGCCCCGGCCGGGGCGGAGGTGGAGCTCCAATAAGGTGAATTTCTCTGTGCTTTATGTATATCTATATCATTCACTATGGACAGGTATATGTCAATTTGAAAGTTATTGCAATGTTTGTGCTTATTATATATGTATATATCTATGCAATGTGTATCGTCCCGATCCTCTCAAATTGTCGTTTAACTGTATTCCACCTGTATCTCAAACAACCGTGTAGTGAGCGACCGGCGCGCTAGGTTCCCTTCGTCATCGAAAGCAAGATTTTTGTCTTGCCTAGATGGCGTAGTGGTTAGCGCGGTGGCCGCTCACTGCTAGGAGAATGGGTTCCAGAGGTCGTGAGTTCAAGCCCCGGCCGGGGCGGAGGTGGAGCTCCAATAAGGTGAATTTCTCTGTGCTTTATGTATATCTATATCATTCACTATGGACAGGTATATGTCAATTTGAAAGTTATTGCAATGTTTGTGCTTATTATATATGTATATATCTATGCAATGTGTATCGTCCCGATCCTCTCAAATTGTCGTTTAACTGTATTCCACCTGTATCTCAAACAACCGTGTAGTGAGCGACCGGCGCGCTAGGTTCCATTCATCATCGAAAGCAAGATTTTTGTCTTGCCTAGATGGCGTAGTGGTTAGCGCGGTGGCCGCTCACTGCTAGGAGAATGGGTTCCAGAGGTCGTGAGTTCAAGCCCCGGCCGGGGCGGAGGTGGAGCTCCAATAAGGTGAATTTCTCTGTGCTTTATGTATATCTATATCATTCACTATGGACAGGTATATGTCAATTTGAAAGTTATTGCAATGTTTGTGCTTATTATATATATATATATATATATATATATATATATATATATATATATATATATATATATTAACAAGTAGCCACTTAAAGCTCTTATAAAACAATGATATTTTACAAAGAAATTGAAACAAAAATGCACAATTTTTAGAAAAATTGCAATTTTTCGAATTTGAACCGATCCCGATCAAAACTATTTTAAAATTAAAATTTTACAAACATACTTCAGTTTATTATGAGTAATTGATATACATAAATAGATCAGTAAATGAACAAACCATTTTGCAACCTTTAAAGTTTTGCAAAATTGTGAAATATTCCTACTTTATATGATTTTGCTCGAGATCAGTTTTATTACAACCGGGATAGGTTCGAATTTCAGATTTTCAAATATTTCTTGAATATCACCATTTCGCTTCCAATTCTTCTTGAAATATGATTGTAAAGTAATTGTTTAATGCAAGGAACATTTGATTTGTAGTTTTTTCATCCACTACATATACTATAAAACATATGTACAATTCTTGATTTTTATTTTCATAAATATTTTTTTTTCAAAAATATTATAATTATCGTTTGGCTGTCTTTGGCATGAATTTATAGATTATTGTATTATACATTAATTGATACATAATTGTAAGCTCTAAAATAAACCGTTTGCAACCAAAACGATGTTTCCGGTTTCTGTCAGAAATACAAAAAAATCATATAAAATAATTGTAAGCCGATACGGTCTCATTCTTGTAAAACAATATTTAAAAAATGGTTCTTTATCAATCCATCAAGTGTGTTGAGCCACCTTAAAGGTGAATTTGAAGGTTGCTTAGAGATTAGCCACTTTTGAGTTTCAGTAAAGCCACCTTAAAGCAGTATACCTTAAAGTTGGCTATAAAGATCGTCTTTATTTAACCTTTAAGCACTTTAAGCTACCTTTAAGACGAACTTAATGATAGCCATTCATCCTGCGATTGCTAATTGATTCAAGATTGACATTAGCTATACAATACATTAAAATAAGTTTTTAAAAGCTGAAGAAATGAGTATGATTAATACAAGCTGTATTACAGAATCGCACAAATTTTTGTCTTTTTTTTTATCAATTTCTGCATGAATTACATTTGATTGTTGTATAATATAGTGAAAAAATGGCGTAAAAATTATTTTTTTTTTTTTAAACAAGGACTATTATATTGAAATATAGTGAAATAACAAACTTAAAAGGCAACGAATGACTACTAAATATAAATTGTCCAAGTTATTCAGTTTAGCATCAAATTATTCAAAATTACTTTCTTAGCTTTTCCTATCTCCTACTATTGATCTATTTGTTGTGTTTATTAATAGTCTGTTTTTTTTTAGTTTCGTTTTACTACAATAAAATAACATTAGCTAAAAGGTGATACATAACCAATGATTTTGCGTCTTTATATTGAACAAGGCATTGAGGATATACAACTATATTATGGATCTAAAGGTGGTCAGTTATTATATGTATATCTATTATTTATTAAGTCAAAGTCATGCTTTTTGACATTCAATGGAATAAATAACGGTATACTTTGATTATTGAATTAAAATTCGGGAACTTATCTGATGATAACCCAAAATGTACTGTGCAATACCAAAAGACGAAACGATTAACCCACCGAGTCTATTTCATGCAATGGATTCATACAGACAACAGTATCAGAGTCATGATCTATGAGCAGGCGCAGGAAGTCCACAGCGTCCTCTGGTGTCGGGTAATGCGTCACTATAAACGCTCTATCATTCAGGTAAGACTAAAAAGAAGATCGAAATCGATATTTAGCAAAGACGATTTGTTAAACTTTTGTCTAATATATTTGCATCCTCTGGGTATTTGATAATATATTTTATTTAACAGCCGATTATAACATTATTTACTATAAAATGTAGAAGGTTGTAAAGCAAAATACAACGGGATTTATAATGTCATTTTAGTATGTGAATGTGAAAGGGGGCACATAAGTACTAACAAACATTTTGATCAAAATATTCTATAAGACTTTGACATTAATGAAATGAACATTAAAAAATGAAAACATAAATAACACTATACTCTCTTGGTATGATTCTCAGATTATAAATCTTAAGTTGACTTTTATAGTTTGGTTTTTTGTTTGGAGGAAAGGGGGGATAAAGATAAGAGACTATGAAACCACTTATACCAATTTTGACCCGCTATTTTAAGTTGATACATGTAAGCATATCTGATATGCTCGTAAATGTACCCACTTGGTGCAACAACGAAGATACTTTACTTATAATTTAAGATTTACTCACTGAAGCATGTATTGCATTGATGAAATTGCCTCCTTTTGCAGCAGCTGATGTTAGATATAATAAGTATTTGTCCACTTAAAGAAAAAAATTAAATCAAGTTGTTTTGTCATAAAAAACAGCAACATATAAAAAGGGCTTTTTTATTCAATGTTTACCAATCCATCGGGATTATTCATAAACATATGATTGCGCCCATGAGAAAAGGGTCCTTATGGCATTTTGTATAAAACAGAGAAATAATGTCATAAAGAAATGACGTTACGTAAAAGAAAAAAAAATCGTCTGATATAGTACAAAAAAGCAACGCGGTAATTTTGTTACTTTGTTTATGCACACGTGTCTTAATGCTGAAACGTGTTTAATAACAAGGCCCCATACTGCAGTATCTGTTGTAATAAATAATATGAACATATTTATATTTTTTTACATTTTACTCATGACTCACGATCGGATGTGGATTCCGTGCTTGTTTGATACGAACAAAAGACAACTCTTGATCTTCCGCATAAAAAAAAAACTTGTACTGCATATTGGAAAGAATAACACGATTGAACAATTTACATTCCGTGGATTAACTTGCGGTACTGGATCTGATATTGAATGTTTTCAATAGAAATTAATTTTAGATTACCGGTTAATGAGAAATCATTATATTCACGACCAGGTTTTCGCTACCGATTATAACTTGTTGATCCGCCCGTCAGCATCTATTTACTCGTGCGGCCGACTTTAACTTCATGTAGGTCTACCATTTTCATCTAAAGCCTCTGTATCTCTGACGATTCGGGTCCAAAAACAAGCTTAACAATCTGGGTGAAACCCATAGCCATTTTATTACACGATAAATACTTTAATCACTGTTTAAAAAGGCATTTATATGATCACGTCGGAAAACAAGAAAGATAATCCACTTGTGTAGAAAATACCATGAGGCTCCGCACGGGGAAATTGATATTAAAAAAGATGTTTAATTTATTTCAACTGTTCAATATTAATGACTGTTATTTTAATCCAAATTAAAGAGACTAGTGAATGATTTATTATCAAAATAGGTGTTTAATCTACAGGTTGATACAACATGTAGATCCAGTCGTTTATCAATTAATATAACTTGATATTATTCTAAATTGCAAGCTTTTTAGTTATGTCATTTTGTTGATTTTTTAAAGAGATAACAATAAATGAAATTTAAATTTGATAAATTCATTATGAAACTAAATTCTTATTATGAAAAATAACCTTTCAATTTAGCTTTATCATTTTTTGTATTGTAACTTACAGTTATTCAAGTTAAAATATTTAGAAGAAATAATTCATAGCATTTCATTAGGTTTTTTTTAAAAGTCCGTCTATTATTCCAGACTATTTTTATTGCATCCATTTCATATAGATTAGATATGCACTCTGAAATTTGTTTTAACTGAATGTTTTAAATTAAAAAAAAATGTTTAAAAATAACTACAAAATGTGGTGCATACAGATTTAAGCGCAAAGGCAAATGCAAGTAAACTTTACGATTGTCATTAAATTTTTATACAATATAAGCACCACCTTATTTTTTGCCCCCGCCCTTTTTCTCCTGTGGTCGGTCAGTTATAAATTTAAGCACAATAGCAGTATTATTTAATAGGTGCTTATAAAGTGCGGATCATTCAGAATATAAAAATTGAAATAAAATATTTTTCTTCAACTCTTCATTAGTTTTAGTGCAACAAAATTGTAAACAGATAAACATTGACCGCGAACATTTACTCGGCTACTTTCTCTGTGCTATCAACGTGTTAAAAATAGCTTACATGTTTATTGTAATATATAATAATAAAATATTAAAAGAATTTTAAATGCAAAATTTACTTCTGAAATTAAGTTTACAAAACCTATTAATGATCTAATATTTCAATTACGTATGTAGTCTAGCGATGTACATGTACTTGTACTGGTTTAGATTGCATGTATTTAAAGCTAGCATTGATTACAAGTTCCTGCAAATAATTAAACGATAAGTATTTATAATTGATTAGATTTTCAGGTTTTTTTTTCAAATTTAAATAAGTTGTCCAGAAGTTTTGGGAGCCTGATATTTTATATATATTTTTGGGGGAGGGGGAGAGGTATTGACCCACTTCTTCGGAAAAAGTTCCTAAATGACAAAGAGGATATACATGTAAATTGTGCGTACAAGATCTATTATAATATGTAAATAGCAATAAGAATAAAACCTGCTCAGCTTGTTTTATAATACATGTAGATGCATTCCGGCAGATAAGATAGATGCATTCTGGCAGATAAGATACTAGTAATTTTAGAGAACGCTCAAAAACATGAAAGAAATGTTTTAATAAAAAAAAAAGTTAGTGTGCTGCTTATTTAAAAACTTCGTGGCATTTGAGCTACATATATAAGCGCTAAATTATTCATGTGTCGACAAACACCCCATGTTAATAAATAAGCTAACTCATTGTATTAACGTGTGTATTTATTCACGTGTCGACAAATAACCCATGTAACAAATGAGCCAACTCATTGTATTAACATGTGTACACTTTTTTAGTCATTACATTCTAATTAAATTCAGACGTAAACTATAGTTTTCATTAAACCTAAGAGTATTTAACTTGTTCCCGATTTTATTCTTTGACAAAATCACAGAAGAATTTATTGCTTCAGGAACTTGATAATCTATTTAGTGATCAATTTGGCCTTGACAACAATAGTGGGTGCTTCATAAACATTAAGAAAATGCTATGAGAGAACAAAGTCACAAGCTTAAGAGCTTGTATTGAAATTTCAGTAAAAGAAATGTCGAGTGGAGGGGTAAATTAATCAAGGTTCACGATTCGATACCTTTGCACATATTCATTTACATATCACTCCCATTAAAATGGGACCACCATTTTTTTTTATTCCACTACGCTTTTATTTTTCATAAATGCAGTAAAGTGTTGTCAGTTAACTTTATGAAATTATTGGTGCTCGCGATTTCCATGATTTTATATTCTTTCAATTTAACACAAAACAGAAACAATGCGGAATAAGTGCTAGCGTAAAATATGAAAATCAACAATATCAGCAACGTTACATATTGATTTATACATAAAAGTAAACAAAAATAACTACGTCAAAGAGTTTTAATTATGGCAATAAGCGTGGGATAAAAGAAACGTACGTTTCGATCCTGGGCAAATTCAATTCAATTCAAAATAAAGTATATCTCATCCACATTTTGACTAAATAAATATTAAAATTTTTTCAACTTCAATTTTAATTCAAACACACTTACGAAATTATTGAAATGTACTTGTATCTGTTTCTCACATTATCATGCTTACTTTCAAGATGTAGTTCCCATTGAGTTTTGCAGGTGTCTACGCTAATTTTCAGACTCTCGAGATCCATGCCAAGCTTGCGAAGATGATTATTATTATATGGATTTAAACTATATTAGAACTTGGTGAACTCAGTGTATCTTTTATTGATACACGTAGGGGCAAAATGACCGAATTGTCTCTCTAAGAGCGAAACGTCCCGAAATCTTAATAAGCTTGCTGCGTATTTCCATAAAGCGGAACGGGGGGGGGGGGGCAATTGCAGCAAACACACTACCGCTTTGCTTAAAAATGCGACCTTTCATATAAACGACCTGATTGAATTCCCGTTTGTAATAGAGACACTATTAGGTATAATAACGTAGTAAGGAACAAGAGTAAATATAAAAGAAAGTAATTTAAATTAATACGGAATAAACAAAACAAACTAAAGCAACATAGAATTAAGCAAGCCATGAAGAATTAAAAACGAATCAAAGTAAATATGATAACCATTGATATGAAAACACTAAAGTGACAACAATGTGTAAATGTACAGAAGAATAAAGAAGTTAAAGCAAAATGAGAAAAAGAAAGATCGACTTTTGGCGAAGGTTCTTTTTTCATATAGCATGCACAGGAATCCAATGTGCATATATTGGCACCATACATTTTTAAAATGCCATGTTCATTGTACTTAGTTATTGATAATGAATAATTTTAGAAACATTCTTTGAATTGCACATGTAGATTATAAATGCAGTTCTTTACTAGACCAAGATATGATTTATTCAGAAAAAATGAATATGTGCGTTAAAAAGACTTCATAGTTTTCGTGACAGTTACATTTTTCAACGTGCACGGATTATATAAAAAAATATGTATTGATATAAATGCATTAATATTATTAAAAGTTATTAATATGTTATTAAATAAGAATTTAGTAATGATATCTTCAAAAGCAAAGATTATAACAAATAAAACAATGGGACTATATACCTAGCATAAAAATGACGTTGATGAAATCATAACGTAATGTCGCATGGTGAACAACGTCATAGGTAAAAAAAATCCATAACTTTAGCAAAATAAAGATATTTATAGTTATTGGATCTTCATGAAACTTCATAACTTTAAACTTCTGGCAAATATAAATATAAATCCATAAAAATCTGGAATTGTGAAAAAAATGCCATATGGGCCCTTTTCTCATGGGCGCAATCATATGAAAAATTAATTACACAGTTTTTCTTTAAATATCATTTTCTTTCATCCGCCAGTTTAAAATCAATGATGTCTTATATACAATATTTAGGCCTAATTTTTCTCAGGCAAATAATTAAGGTCAGGGTAGCTAAGCTTGTTTTATAAAGCGACTGAGGTTTATTTATACTCAAGATGTTACAGTCCCTGAAACGTTCTACTTTCCCATATGTTCGTGCGTTCACCGTGCGCTCACCGTGCGTTCACCGTGCGCTCTCCGCTCCGCTCCGTTCGCGCTCACCGTTCGCAAAGGGTTCACTATGCGTTTCCAAAGCGTTCACAAAACGTTCACCGTTCGTTCAGCGTTTACTTATCGTTCAGTCCGTTTTCATTCATTTTCATTCGGAACTCCAAAAATGAAACGATCGGTTTTTTGCGAGTCACAGCAAAATGATAAAAAAAAAAACGTGCGTAAAGGTAAAGGGAAACTTATATTACTCATAAAACATCATTTTAATAAGAATTTAACCCGTCGAATTTATAGTACACATTCTTGAGCAGGTCCGTTCTTTATTGTTGTTTTTTATGACTTCATACAGCGATAATTTACTACACAAATAATATTTATTTAATTAACTCATTCAAAGACTTTAATCGTTTAAAAACAGAAGAATTTAATCAACGAACGATTCGATTTGACTATAAATAGACAAAATTATAAATAAGAAACGGGCGTTTCACGATTCATATAATTCCTTCGATGTCCGTTCACAAACGTATCCATGCTCAACAATAAACTGAACACGTCAACTAAAGAAAATCTAAACTAACTATGAATGCGTGTAAATCAATAGATTAACAAGTCAGGCAATAAATACAAACAATTTAGCAATTAATGCGACGCTTTTAAAATGATTTATAAAGTACTAATAATTTCCCGAATCGTGTTTACATATTTCGCCAAACGAATCAGCCGATTACCGTTAAACTCATTTAATTAATATATGATTAGGAAAAAAACTTGATGTAAATGTTTGTTTAAACAATAAATAAAAGTTCGTTATCTACTTTATTTGATATAATACATATATCTAATGAAAACAAAAATGTAATCGCGAATTTGTTTATCTACGTAATTGTGTACACTCCGCGTACGATTTAATTTTTCCGATGCACAGATATTTAAGGTACCTCGTTCTAAAGATCTTCGGTTTTATGTATTAATGAGACATTTTTATTATTACATTACTCGATTATTCGTTGATAAATTTATTGTTGTCTTAAATTTGGTTTTTTTTAAACTGTTATTCCTAAATATAAATGGTATGGTATAAGATAGAATAGGATAAATATTATTTGTAGGATATTGGATAGGATAGGATTGTTTTGTCAACTTTCACGATAACAGCACTGTACATTTAGTTTATTAGCTATTTTTTCCTGATTACCGACGAAATACAATGTAAGGATAACCCCCGAGGCACTCCGAATAAACCGTTCATCTTGTGTTCACAAAGCGTTCACATATCGTTCACCGTGCGTTCACCGTTCACTTTGCGCTCCGTTTGCGCTCTGCGTTCGCTCATCGTTCACCGTTCATTAGCGTTCACCAAATTCCGTTCAGCGTGCGCTCACCGTTCGCTCAGAGTGCGCTCACCGTACGCTCAGAGTGCGCTCACCGTACGCTTAAAGTGCGCTCACCGTTCACTCACCGTTCAAGTGAGAAAGTAGAAAGTTTCAGGGACTGTAACGTTTACTAGTACATGTATGCTTTTATGCTCAGCTTTTCGACAACAATGACAAAAATTGACGAACTGTGATTGTAAAAATGAATTTCCTTTTTTAAGTAGTTTGTACGCACATGGTAAAACGATATTTTCTCTTTTCTTTCCCAAATGCTGAATCGAGTTCTTGTAATCAGCACTTGAGTATTCTGGCCTAGTTTTTATTAAGCTCTAAAATAAATAAAACACAACAAACATACTTGAAATGTTTATGAATTGAACATACAGACATTACAAAGAGAAGATTACAAATAATTTTTATTTGCCATATTACAACTAATTTTTATCTGCTATTTTTTATCTTTTACCTCAAACTCCTTTCTGATGCCTGTTTGATTAGCAGGGTGATCTCCTCTCATACTTGTTACTCTCTTCGTAAAGTCAGGAAGATTTTGTGGTTCAAGAGAAGCTTTGAATTTCTCGTTCAACGCCAGAAATATCGTCATGTATTGTTCCTATAAAAAGTAATTAGAAAAATATTGTAATCCTTTGAAAAGTAATCTAACACCTTTGAAGGATCTTAATTTCAATTTATGATCATGGTGGTTTTGAAAAAAACATCAATTTCGATATCTTTTTCTATTGATTAAAACTTTTATTGACTTACATAAGTCTGGACCATGTTCATTCTGTTTATCCTCATGATCTTGACATACTCCGCTACATTGATTTTACCAGACGCTATACCAGACTTGTATAAAGCATCTAGAGCAATGTAAGTTCCTGTGCGACCTATCCCTGCGCTACAATTGCATATCACTCTTAATGGAGGAAACGTCAGCATACTCAATAAAATTTTGGAATATACATTTTGGGATTATATGTGTACAATCAAAGTAATTTTGAAAATCTATTTACCTCGTAACGTCCATTGTTTTATTATTCTTTGGGACAAAATTATATTGTTCTTGCACATTAATCAAATTATACACTGGTATTTAATTATGCTACTGTTAATTTACAATAACAGGTTGGCCACAAATTGAAGTTGTTTTTGAATATCAATCTAATGCTAAACTGATTTGAACAATGCTTTTGATGTTGTAATTTTATACAAAACGGGAGTGATACTATTTATATTGTTTTATGTACAGTAAGCGACATCGATGCATTTATAAATGCTTTAATTACATACTTTGTAATGAATACAGGGTTTGCATATGCAATACAGTTAAATTTATAATATCGGTATCAGTATCCGTATCACCCCCTCTAGAAATTCCTCTGATTTTGTCCAGTGATGAAATAACTCAATGTTTTTTTTTTACAAAAAAATCAAGAATGGAGAGAATATGTAACTGTTGTCATTTTAGAATAAAAAGACATGATCAAAAATGAAGAAAAGTTCTTGTTTTCCGATTGTTTTTAGAAATTTGCGGCAACAGTTCATAGTCACAAAACCACTTATGACGTAATTCGCGCGTTGTTACGTCTTTATTGAATTAAGATATACAACGTATGAGATATATCAATATTATAAGTATGTAATATATATAATAATACATACCATTTTTCATAGTACACTATGTATCAGCCCTGGCCCAATATCAGCCCTCCGGCATTTGGTCCTCTCGCTGATATTAGTGTCTCGGGCTGATACATGTACATGAAGTTATATGAAAAAAGTATGTATTATTTTCTAAATACCTGCAGTGTACAACAATTGGTGATTTAATCTTGTTGATTCTTGTTCTAATCACGTGACTATGAAAAACAACCAGACGGAGAGGATTGGGAGTCCCGTGATCAGGCCACGTGATGTAATGGTATTGGATAACAACACGTGACTTTTTTTGCTAATGATTGGAAAGCAGAACATAAATTCAGATCGTAAGAGATTTAAATTATTTGTTTAAAGTATCTTTGTATCATTACATTATGCTAAATTTTGAAGAAAAAAAATGCTTATTGAGCGAAATTTGAAATTAAGGAGAGCTTAATACGAATGAAACAACATTATTTAAGATAAGGTAAAATCATTGATCATGTTTGTTTAACTATCATACCAATATAATATTACCTCTTTGTGGGAAACTGAAAGTTTTCTTATGACGTAAAAAGCGTATTGTTTTTCCTCCACGTTCTTGATGACGATATTTTCATGCAGTCTTGCTTTTTTATTTTCTGGCCAGTATTGAGTACATTTCACCTGATTGTAAAAAGTGCATTAATGTTTCATCAAAAACTTGTCTCCAATATATATTAGATTTATAAAGAGAATAGGTCGCAATTGATACATTTATTAAGCTTCGACGCCAAAAAGACATTTTTAATCTTCATGAAAAACGCTTCAATCTATTCTTATTTACTTTCTGTGTTATATACTTAAACCTATATGTACCTTCACTCCCTCTTTCAAGTTGGTCAACATCACAATTTGTGTAACTTTTTCTTGCCATATCATTGTCCAGAAATCGTTAAGTGTGTTCTGTTTCGGACCTACAAAGCCAAAATGTTGAATTCATTTATTGTTTAGGTGCTCAAAGGCAAAAACCAGTACTCCGGGTTGTAGATAAATTAGAATGCAATAGCAATACCTTGTGATGCAATATACACTTTTTCTTCATCCAATCCCTTTAAAAATATATCATAAAATATATAATATAAAACATAAGTACCGGAAAGATTTTACAAAGTATGATTTTAGCAATGAATGATGGAAATGCATTTACTCACGCTGATGTAGTTTGCATTGATGTAGTCAGCAGACACGTCATCAGTTCCTTTCAGAATGACTCTAGAGTGATCATCTGTAATGAACGTATAGCATTAGGGTTTCTACAATAGTAGTATATTTAAACCGTATATCAGGTTTTTTCCGCCTCATGTTTTTTTTCCGCGAATCAGAACCTAGAACAGTATATAAAATTTACGCGAATCAAATTTTCACTATTATAGTCATAGTGAAAATATAATTCATGATTGTTTAAACCTTTTAAGTAAAAGGGAAAAAATATCTAAATTGTCACTTTTAAGGTGGTATGGTACACTTCCATGTTGTGACGTATTATTTATCGAAATAAACAATCAAATAAGTGTAATTATATATGTAGTTTCATTCCTAATATTGTTGCCTTACAGCGTAGCGCAGTGGGTTAACTATGAATCTGTAAGTCATGAGTTCGAATCCTGCTTGGGATTTTACATTTTTTATTTCTCCAATTTTTTCAAAAGCTATTTTTTGGTTAAATATTGTAAAATTTTAAAATTCTAAACCGGTGTAAGTATTCTAATTATAATGTACTTAAATCCACATTAATATCGACAGATGTCCCACACCACCTTAATAATGAAAAATGTGAACAATGAAACCATTTACCTTTAATTAAACAAACTGAACTAAGTTCAACGTACTTTTACCTACCTATTTACTTAAAAAGGAAAGAGAGAACTTTGTATCAAATTTACGTTGATTTATTTTCCGCGATTCTGAAATCGTCGCGAACAAAGCGAAAATTGGATACACGCGGAAAAAACCTGATTACGGTAGATTAATATTTTTGCAACAATTCTTGTTTCTTTATCTTTATTTATTGAAAAAAATATTCTAAATTATCATCAAGGCATGTACAGCAATGCCCAGATAACAGAACCCCAATATATGTAAACATATAAAACTATAATTTGTTTATTATATATGATTTTTTATCTTTAACAATCTCTTAAGAAAAGGTATACGCTTAAATAAAAACTTACACGGAAAAGTAGTTTTGAATCTATTTTTTACAACATTTTCCTGACGTTTTCCAACTTCACAGGGGTGTTGTTCTCCATAAGGTAACATCTGATGAGTAAACATAGTCAACAAATTTATTCTAATATTATCTATAAAAAAGAGAACTTGACATTTTAAAAAGAAAAGTTATTATGAAATTATATCATGTTTCCAAAACTTGCAGCATATTCTCTTTTGAATCCATCCTCCTCGTTTTCTTTCTTTTCCATGATAGCATTTTTAAGCTCAATATCGGAATATCAGAAATGGTTTCTTCATTTAAATACATATCACCATAGGGATTCTCAATGCCTTCCTCGTCATCGTCGTCATCTTTGACGTCATGATATATTGCCGCCAATAGGTCTGATGACGTTTTATTGCCGTCCGACTTTGTAGCAGATTTACTCATGGTTTCCATATTTGCATATGTATTAGCAAATTCGGGATTCTCACCTCTGTTGTTCACTGATTAAAAGTAATTTTATTAGAGAGTAACAATCACAACGATTTGTTTATTAATGTGTCAAAGATTTATGAGTCAGGCTGTGTGCTTTATATGGTGCACTCAAATTTTTTCAAGGTGTGGTCCTTCTTTTGCTCATAAACCTTATTATTATCATCTGATGTCAAACCTTTATGGTTTCTATGCTATTGATAAATGGTAATTTTTTCCCTGCGTCGTCTTCTTTTTATTTGGATTAAATATCAACGTGATTACAACGAACACACTAAAACTTACAATGTGTATTTTCTTCCATCCCTGAAATATGCTTTAGAGTTTGTGGTATTTCATTCTTAGTGTTTAATCTTCTCCGTCTTAAAATAACAAAAAAGATCAATTCTTCTGAGAATGTTCTAAAATGTTATATAATACTGTGGAATCATTATTAGTAGTGGGTGTCAATTTTCGCGCATTGCAAAATAATTTACACGTTCGTGTGGCTGTTATTTCGTGTATTCTTTTATACGTACAACAGGAAGTTTGACTTCAAACTCTAATTTATTAAATCGTGGAGAATGTTTTTTCGTAGGTAAGAGACACCCTCGAATTCCACGAAAATAGAGCCACCACGAAATCTTATAATTCCACAGTAAGATATAAAGAAAAAAAGGTAAAAAACAAATATCGATTAGTACGTATCGATATAACGTTTTAGCTTTTAATGATGATTTGCTTTGTTACCTTTTGAACATAACGACTAAGACAACGACAACAATAGCGAGGATTAATACGATGACAACAGCAGCAGCAATAGAAGAGTTGTCACTTTCTGAATTCTTTGCTGTACCAATCTGTATGAACAAGTCACATCATGAGGTAATTGTTATAAAACTATATCTAATTAAAGATATACATGTACATGTATGTAATAATCGTTCATTTTATCGTAATTTTTGTTAATCATACGATTATCAAACACGTCGTTTATTGAAACAAAAAGATGAAAAGTGAAATAGAGAAAAATGAAACACAAGTTTACAGGTCATTTTGATAAGACCACATGCCAAGTTTCCTTATCAAAATAGCATTATTGTTTCTGCCTTTAATTTCTTAGTGTTTCATTAGAAAAACTAAAGAAGAAATGAATTAAACCTTTAATTGGAGTTTGGTTGAATAGATTGCTTTGTCTATTGAAAAGATGAGGTGGTTACTTCGAATAAAATACATTTTATGAAAATAGGTATATCATTTTGTGGAATTTTTCGAGTGACTATTCATTAATACGAATATGTAGCTTAGATGAATTTGATAGCTTGACATGTTCAAAATTTGAAAGACAGGCTGTGATAATTGCTCTACAGAACATTTTTTTAATTGTCAACCTTATAAAACAAAAAGGTTGAAGCAGTATCATAAAGATTGTTCAATTTCTCAAGTAAAGTGGAAATTATAATTTGAGAGAAAAAACCCATAAATATTCCTTGAAAACATAACATGTTATACAGGCATTTATTATTTATGTGAAAACAGATCGCACATGTATTCGACAAAGTACAGCTAATTGTTGGAGAATTCAATAATTGTGACAATTCTTGCAAGAGAGCTTTATTCATTTTATTGTGTATTTTTTGTATTCCATATGATACACTGTACAAATAAAGTTATTGTATCAGAAGTTCGTGCAATTAGGGAATGCATTGAGCGGACAGCAACGAACGGGTTTTTTAAACGGTTTATATGTATAATATGTAACAGCAGAGGAACGGTATAAAAATTATAGCGACAACATTTGTTTATGACTTCGGAATAGATTTGAGCATAATCGTAATTTATATCCTTTAAATCGCAAAATATACTAGCGGAAAAAAGAAACTGTGCATTTTTTAATGTATGAAAAAAATTTCAAAATTACAATGAACAAATTTTATTTTTTGTAATACTGTTAACACATGTATTCGTAACAACATCTCATAACACATTAATGTCAACGTCGAATAACGTCAATTTTAGCAAGCTCGAAAGGCACTGTTAATTGAAATTGAATTAACAAAATTAATAACGCTTGTGACCACTATTTGCGTTCACGCATGCTTGACAGCGACGCCTCATTAATGCTACTAAAGTGTTCAGAAATGCTTGAGGGATGTTGTTCCAGATGTTGGTTAAAGCCTGGCCTAAATCAGCCAATGTCACTGGCTGATTTGGTAAACGGCGTAAACGTCTTTCCATTTCATCCCAGACGTGCTCGATCAGCGACAAATCGGGGGAAACAGCTGGCCAAGGCAAGACATCGACATTCTGTTGAACAAACAAGTCCCTGACTACACGTGTAACGTAAGGTCTTGCGTTGTCTTGCTGCAGAGGGATGTGATTTTGATGTCTCTGTATGAAGGGTATCACATGACGCTGAATAATTTCATCTCGATAGCGTACGCCGGTGAGATTTCCATTGACAATTTGTAGAGGGGTCCTTCCACGTGCTGATATTCCACCCACACCATAACGCTACCTCCACCAAATTGTCGACGTTGCAAAACACAAGCGTCCTGGTAACGCCTCCCCAACGCGACGATACACCCTACAACGGCCGTCACTGCTATCCAAATGAAATCTAAATCCATCAATGAATAGAATATTGGCCCAGTCCTGTATTCTGAATTGAAGATGTGGTGTGCACCACGCTAGTCTGGCGATACGATGACGTTGAAGCAGTACTGAGCGCACCGTTGGACGTCTTATTCTGATGTTTTGCTCGCGCGGACGATTACGCACAGTTCTTGAACTAATTGGTCGAAGCCCTGGAATGCTACAGGCAGTCAAACTTGCTGTCTGGAAACGATTTCTTAAATGCACAAGTCTAATGTGGTTGTCCTGTTGACGTGACGTCACACGAGGTCGCCCAGATCGCGGGCGATCATGGGGGTTGCCAGATTGTTGAAAACGTCTCCATAATGACTGGATGGTGTTCCGATGAACTCCAAAGTGTCTTGTTACAGTATTTTGTGCCATTCCAGCTTGCAGCATCCCAACAGCACGATTACGTTGGTTTTCGTTGAGTCGTGGCATGACATAGTGGTAAATTTTGTTGAAACTAAAGAGATTTCCTTAACAAAAAAAAGTTTAAACAAATCCTTGACAGTTCTTATTCCATACAGTATTGGCATGTAAAACTCTTGCGTACAAATTCTTCAATAAACAACAGGTGCTTACTAACCATGAAAAAGTCCGTGCACCCGGACGGTTACCGTCCGATATTGTCAAAAACAATACCATTATCGATTGTTTAAATTTTATAAATACAAACAATAGATATAGAAAAATTATACTACATTTTATAATGCACAGTTTCTTTTTTCCACTAGTATACATTTATTAATTATGAAACATGGTGAATTGGATCAAATGTTCACATGTTCCCGTTGTGGCGCTACACGTTCCATTATTGGCACAAATTGTTCGGCACGTTTCGTTACAATTGTATCCAAAATATCCCCACTTACAACCTGATAATAAATTTGAAAAAAAAATATAAATCATAAAATTTTTAAATCCAATTTTTGTCATCGTAACAACTAGTAGGTAAAGCATATACATGTTTTTCTTAAATTTCTTAAATTTTCTTAAATTTTTGAGTTAAAATTCTGTGGACATTCGTGATATTACAAGATAAAAAACATTTCCCATTTGAATTTAACTGTGTTAAGTATATATAAAACACTAGGTAACTGGTGTGAAATATAGGTTATTTTGGGGCAATGTGAAGAAAACGTGACAAAAGGCGAGGCTTTGTGCGTCCTCTTCATGTTTTTATATAAAATGAAATATAGCTTATACTTGTAAACAGTTTTTCGTTCATCCTGCAACACAATATCACAATGGACGCTCTACACGAACAAGTGTTAACATTGGGATATTCTCTTGCTTATTTGGTTTCTTTTTTTTTTTTTTTTTTGGCCAATTTAAAGAGATATTTCAGTATTAAATTTTTATTGTATATCCTCTAATCTTCATTGATTTACCTCGTGTACAGTTAGTTCCTTCATATCCTGGATCACATCCATTTAGACAGGAGCCGTTAACATGATGACAGGCTTCATTCTGTACACAGTTCCCACAGGACTCGATGCAGTTTTGACCAAATTTACCCGCCTTACACTCTTAATAATGATTAATTTAAAAAAATATTTAATGCATCATCTGATTGTTCTCGATCGTTACTGACAGGGGTTGTAAAAATGAATCTCTCCGGAATATTTCAAGAAATGATGAATTTGCAATTCTAAACAGTACTTTTTAAAGATTTACAAATATGTGTGCTGTCTGTTAAAGAGACACTTTTTGTTGTTAAAACACACTAAAATGCACGATTAATGGTAACTAACAGTACTTAAGGAATAAGGAATCATGCTTTGAGTAGTTAAGGTGATCGAATACGATCGGGGGTGATCAAATCCAATAAAACCAGAAGAGCTTTATAATAGACTTGTTACCGCAAAATGTAAATCTAAATTAGACGTACTACATTTGGCGAATGTTTTATTTTTAGCGCTTTTGGCGGACTGCGTCTTCCGCTTAATTGAGTACATCGCTAAAGGCCATATAAGAATAGTCACATGCAGAATACGCTAGTTCAAATCCAAGCCAACTTGTAAAAAAACTAATTTCCGCACATTATCCTTTCTCGCCAAAATATAATACGTTTACAATATTCAGCTGATAAAAGAAGGAAAGCAAAAACATGTACAAAGCATTTCATATAATTGCATGTATCTCTCGTATAACCAAAACCGATTTACCTTATGGTGTAATCACAGTAACGTATATTTTTTCATATATATTTATCCTAAAATTGTTTTACAATGAATGAAAACACCGCATTGATGTTTAATTTTGCTAACAGAAAATAAAACTATAGTAACGCACGCATATTTTATTAAAGTTATCTTAGTATGCAAAATTAAGAGATGTTTCAACTTTTCCTAAATTTAAGAAATTCCGGTAAACAAATTAGTTTATTATGCTTGCTTACATGTATCTATTACTATTTATTGTTTGCATGTTGTAACCTAACAAATGTCCAATATACAGAAGAAAAGTACTTACTAGTATTACATTCGATACTTATCCATCCCGCCTGACATCCCCCTTCACACTTTCCTGTTACTCTGTCACATTTTCCTCTTACTCCACAGTTCATACTACAACTCTTCTGACAATTAGGTCCGTGTAATCCTTCTGGGCATTCTTTTTAATAGAGAGCACATAGTTTGATAAGACACATGACAATGCCTTTACAGAAATAAGGCTGATTATCATAGCACTGCCTAATCATACCGCTATTGCGTTTTTTAGCTAACCTGAGTTGAAAGCTCAAGTGAGCTTTTCTGATCACTTTTTGTCCGGCGTCAGTCCGTCCGTTCGTCCGTCCGTCTGTTTGTCTGTCTGTCTGTCTGTCTGTCTGTAAACTTTTACATTTTCAACTTCTTCTCCAGAACCAATGGGCCGATTTCAACCAAACTTGACACAAAGCAACCTTAGGTAAAGGGAATTCAAGTTTGTTAAAATAAAGGGAGATAATTTAAAATAATTAAAAAATTGTTAGTATTTTTCAAAAATTTTCTTCTCAAAAACCATTTGGCCAGAAAAGCTGAAACTTGCGTGGAAGCATCATCAGGCAGGTGAATTCAAGTTTGTTAAAATCATGATCCCCAGGGGTAGGGTGGGGCAACAATGGGGGTGAAATTTTTACATAGGAATATATAGAGTAAATCTTTAAAAGTCTTCTTCTGTGAAACCCATCAACAAGAAAAGCTAAAACTTGTGTGGAAGCATCCTAAGGTAGTGTGAATTCAAGTTTGTTCAAATCATGATCCCCGGGGGTTGAGTGGGGCCACAATAGGAGTCAATTTTGAACATAGGAATATACAGAGAAAAATCTTTAAAAAAATCTTCTCAGAAACTGATCAGCTGGAGAAGCTGTTACCCATGTGGAAGCATCCTAAGGTAAGGTAGATTCAAATTTATTCAAATCATGATCCCCTGGGTTAGGGTGGAGCCACAATGGAGGGCCGTTTTTTACATAGAATATATAGAGAAAAATCATTAAAAATATCCTTCTCAGAAACTGATCAGCTAGAAAAGCTGTTACCCATCATGCATGTAGAAGCATCCTCAAGTTGTGTTGATTCAAGTTTGCTTAAATCATGATCTCCAGGGGTAGGATGGGACCACAGTGGGGATGGGTTCGAATTTTTACATCGAAATTTACAGAGAAAAATCTTTAAGACTCTTCTTCTAAGAAACAGATCAACAAGAAAAGCTTAAACTTGCGTTGAAGCATCCTCAGGTAGTGTAAATTCAAGTTTGTTCAAATCAATTTTTTTATACATGATCTATTATATGACATTATTCAGATATTTTGTATATAACTCAACAAATCTGATTTTATTATGTCTATTGTTTCTCAGGTGAGCGACGTGGCCCATAGGCATCTTGTTAATTTTTTCTTATTATGTTTATTTGGAAGTAGATAGGAAGAAAAACGGATATTAAAATAACACGATAAATTGTGTTCACAAATTTCTAAGCGCCTAAGCTACTTTTCGACTGTTGACTCTGAAGATTTGGTCTATTTTAAAATTTGCTTTGACACAGTTTTGTGTAACAGATATAGCATAAATATTCCAATAAGTCTAATTATTTTTTGGCGCAAATACCACCCAATGAATATCTTATCACACAGAGAACATAATTTTAGAATGATGATGTCATCGGAACCTCAACTCGGAAAAGATAATTTCTTTTTGGACATTTATTGGTGATATAACAACTGAATTACGGTAAAAATAAAGTTGGTAAATTAATTGTAATCGAAAATCACTGAATTTCTAACTTTGTTATCACATGTGTTGTTCGTTGATCAAATTTTGCTTTTTCAATTAACATACTTTTACTAAACCTATCTATGTACTGTAAATTCCTAACTAAACGCGATGAATTAATGTTCGCGTAAATTCGCATGAAGCACATCTCTCGGATTTTAAAACCACGCTTTAATTTTTTAGACTCATGCTAACTATCAGACATTCTGGTAAAAATTCGGCGTTCACGATTTATTTTTCTTGATGGAAAACATTTATATCGCCTAATTATGTACCCACGTAAAATAAGAAAACTACAGTATGCCAATTTAGTAAATATATGTGCACTACTTACCTGTATCACATTTATCACCCTTCATCCCTGCGACACATCCGTTTGGACAACTTCCATTTACATGGTTACACGGCTCAGACATTCTACAGTTACCGCAGGTATTTTTACATTCCAAACCATACTTGTGATTACTGCACTCTGTTTGGATACGAAGGCAACCATGAAATAAAAAAGAATATAAGATGTTGAACTAAAACTATTACAGCGTTCTCGATAGTATAGTCTTTTTGCTTACTACAATAAAAATTATACCTGCAGAGGGGGTTTTTACACAAATAGCAATTGTTCAAAGTATGTGTAGTATTATAATAGTTCAGCATGCTACTGTTATATAAAAGTTTTGTACTACAAAGAATTCAAAACTATGTTTGAATGGCAATAATTTTTCTATACAAAGTTTCCCTTTTTAAAAATACTCAGGAAAATGCTAAAAATAAGATGTAAAATTAACAACATTTTTAGTAATTTTCACTCAGTTTCATTTGTGGTAATTCTTCTTATTTCTCCTTAAAAGTGTTTTTGTAAAGATTTCTTCACCACTGATCTGTCAAATACTCCTTTATTTGTCACCAATTAGCTATCACTAGAAATCAATCTGCTCTGGCATCCGCTGGACAAATAAGTAAATTCTGTCTATTTTCGGCTCTTTTCAAATTACATCTTACGCGTAATAACATGTAAGTTATCACCTTCAGACCCTTGAATGAATGGTATCACACTTAAAAGGGAGACAGAAAAAGTAAATCATTTTAATTTTGTACTGCCTGATTGGTCAAATCATACAAGTCCGACATTGAGCTGGATAGAATTATTTTATTATTTTTACTTTTATTAATAAGGACTTTTGATTTGTGCCAATCAGGTAACCCAAATCATTTTTCATTTTTTTTTTAAATTTCCTTATCAGACTTTATTTGTTTTTATTTTAGAATTTTATTTTTTACAAAATGATTTAACTTTCATTTGAAGATGTAGTGATAGCATCTTTCTGTCTTGTTTGTTTATAGGCGTTTGTAGAAAACAATGCTTTTATGTCTCACAAATGAGAACAGTTTTTCTTTACTGTTTTCTTATAGTATAAAAAAAAACCTGATGTGCTTTAATTCCATTTTTATATTTTGGCGTTTCATGAAAATTTGTTATTTGCATTTTCTTTTTTAATTTTTTTTTTTTTGTCTCGAAGGAATGTTTTTTACAGTCTGTTTGTTAATTTGAATTTGCCGCTTCGGAACTCCCCAGTCTAAAGAGTTTAAAATAATTGTTTACCAGATGAAAATGTAAGTAAAAATATTTGTAGAACTCAATGAGAAACTGATTAAATTCGTCTATTATTTATTGTTTTCATTCGGCACTACTACATAAACAACATGTTAGATTTGGTAAGTGTTTAATTCTTTCTATCACTTGATAGATTATTTAAATTACATTTAATAACTTTCGTGAGTGGTAAATACAAAATCTATGTTATTGTTATAAATTTAATATTGATTTTGTTTCACTTTTTGTCCTGCATCCATTAAATAAATTTTTTAATAAGGACTTTTGATTTGTTTCAATCAGATTCGCTGTGAAAGCGAGAAGCTCAGCAACCACAGAGCTGACACCCTAGTTTCACGCATAGTAAAAAAATAAACGGTGAAACAACTTGAACAATTCATATGTCCAACAAAACTTTTAGAGAGCTCTAATAACCAGTGCGCGTGGGAAAAAGAACGACTAAACATTTATATTCATCAAGAAATTTTTTTGTCTACATCCCATAATGCTCTCTAATGTTTTATCACGTGGTGCTATGCCAAAAATGGCTACCATTTAGCTCCTAATTTAGGGTGCCTTGAGGTTTGAAGACACGTTTTGAGTAGCGCACAAGCTTTGGTGAGACCCAAGAGATTTTTTACATGCTTCCACTGCTTCGTATTGAGTCGAGATACGACAAGAAATGAATATAGATTTGAACGTGTGACGTCACAGTGATTTTGCGCTAGATTTCCCGCGATAAATTAAGAGGTGGATCAAACATCTGTAATGCACTGTTTTCGCTTTTTTAGTATAAACTGCGATACCTGCCTCTGATGATTAGTATTTAATTGTTTTGGCTTAGATAATGAGATTATATACACACAAGCAAGATATATAATTAACTGGCATATCGATCCAATTTTAATCTAATTTTGCATTCAGTTAAGTAAAATAAATTAAGAAAGTAAAAAAATATATAGGAAAAAAAATCAAAAAAAAAATTTCTTTTATCAACAAGGTGCAAAAAAAATTATTGCTTACACTTTTGATCAAATTAAACACAAATAAAAACATTTTAAAGACTGATCAATGCTCTCCAAAAGCAGGAATTTAGGGGAAGCAAGTCTTTGTTATGTATTTTGTAAGATTTTTTAACTTAGAAATATTCTCTCTCTCTCTCTCTCTCTCTCTCTCTCTCTCTCTCTCTCTCTCTCTCTCTCTCTCTCAAACACTAAAAATTGTTTGATGTTAGTTGATTATTGTAAAAGATTACAATGGTGCAGGGTATGTGTAATTCTGTGTAATTCTTGCTGCGCTCATCCCAACGGTACATGTAGCACCGTAAACATATTAATCACTGCACAATCGCCCACTTCCCACTGCAGTTAAATTCCCTCGATCTTTATCGTTAATTCTCTGAATATTTGCGTTCTATTGTAAACGTATTTTATTTTAGAAGCACTAGATTTTGACCCGTGCGTGCACGGGTTGACATTGCATATGATATTGGACAATTACGAAATAGATACATCGACACGCCGTATTGTTGACATTTACATAACAAATAATAATAACTACAATAATGCTATTAATTTTACTACACTCTGCTTAGTTTGAATAATCTAACTGTGTCTTGGGACAGGCCTTCACCACAGTTAAAATGCCCCCCCCCCCCCCCCAATCCATATACCCGTAATGTAGCAGAAAATTGCAGAATCGCTCCGAAACGATTTTGGAGAAAAATAGTGAAGTTGCATCGAAAATAACAGTCAAATTATTAATAACAAACCATTTTGAGGCTGTAAATACCTTTCATCTAAAATTTAATTCATATTACACTTTTTCGCAACGTTTTTTACTAAAACGCCTCAAATTTACACCGCACCATGTTGACATAGTAAATGCACTGTGTTAGAGTTATCTCCCGTATTTTCTTTGATGAACAGAATATATGGCTAATTTCCAATAAAATTTAGACGTTTCTGAGTTTATCCATGCAAATGTGATACTTGTGGAAACATAAAACTAAAGAGCCTCCCGTGATTCAGTGTGAATGTAATGAGCATGCGCAAGATTGTAAAATCAAAAAAATCCAGATGATTTCCGGAAATTTTAGAGGAATTTTCGTTGATTATTAATTAGCGAAGTTTAATTGAGAACAAATAAAAACAAATTGGTAATCTTCAAGTACCAATGATGTTTAAAATATATAAAACAAAAGACAGTACTCTCCCGATTTATCGGTATTAAAGCCCAAAAATTCGAGTCTATTATTTTAATATAGTAGTATAGAAATGCCTTTTCACCAGACTTTTTCGTGTTCATGGCGTTTACTCTGAATTGTAGATAAATCATAATGTGACATCAATATGGACATTTATTTTAAAAAATTAACATATATAACAATATAAATTAAGTATGTTGTTCAGTAATTTAAAAAAAATTAAAATATGCAAGGCTACATATACTTGCAATTGCGCTCCAACACCCCGGGCCTTTGTGTTAAACATTTCAAGTAGTAAGAATGATTACAAATTTTGAATAATATAACCATGCTTGCTTTCCTGCAGCAAAAAGAGTTGTTCTGTAAATTTTAGAAACTGGAAAAAAGTTTGGACCATGCTCAACATAGCTGCAATTCCTCTATGTAAGGGGTGATCTTTACTTTAAACACACACAATTTACATGCAAGCTTGCACGATGGTGTACACATACCCCAGCTTTCAAATAGTATATTTCTGGGTTCATTGAGTCACAGATCATTTCATTAATTCGGGTCAATATGTTTTTTTTTAAAACACTATATATTACTCTTCTCATGTTTCTTCATTCTTTCCATTATTTATCATTGTATTCGGAGTCCTGTGCGGTCACCGATCCCTTTTGGCAAGGAAAACTCGATTGCGATTGGTTGCAGTTATACATTGTAAGTTATACATTGTAAGTTATATATATATATATATATATATATATATATATATATATATATATATATATATATATATATATATATATTTCTTAGGAAGACAAGCACATAAATGTATTTCATAACTTGCAAGTGGCATAAATCAAATACACAAAATTCAAATATATCAGTAGAAAATACGTTTATGAGGTTACTTGCTTAATTGTCACTGGTAAATGGCATTAATTCGGACAACTGTAATCATTTTACAACTGAATAAATTTTGAAAACAAAAGGAGTTGTTTGTTTCAAAATACAAACATAATGTACGTAGAAATACAGAAAAAGATGCAATATAAAATAATATATGAATTTGATAGAGAGGCGTTTTGCAATTGCGTGCAATTGCATGCAATCAATGGTCAGAGTGCAGACTTCTCTCGATTTGGCAATACGATTTGAATTGTTGATTGTTTTCTTAAATGATTATACTCGTAAATATATATTATGACTTGGAATAATAATTATTAATATAATATCGTATTTTTCCCAGGCACATAATTGGTCGATTGTTGTCACATGACCGTGCTATGAATTCTCTTATAAACTCTACTATACTAAAAATAAAAAACATTATAGACCTCACTATACTAAAAAATGATTTTCACGACAAAATACTGGTTTTGGCACGTGCGACATTGTGAAGTCATACATGTAATAGTAAAATCAACACCAATACATTATGAACAAAATAGTTTTATATTAATCGCTTGAAGAGAATGAAGAGAATTAGTTTTTGATTTAATATAATAAAACAGTCATAACCTTTTGATATCGGTAAATACATGGTTTCACAGACCTGATGAGAGAATATCAACCTGGGATTTTGTTCTCGGTTGATATACTTTCCTCAGGTCTATAAAACCATTTCTTATATACTTGGTATAAAATACAGGAATTTTGCACCCTTGATATGAACAGTACTAGTGGCACGCGCCTTTATCACACACCCCGTATCATCATCCTTTATTTCACCCTTTATCACACCCTTTATTATTACACTTTTCCGGAACACCTTTGCGATTTTCATTCGGAGTAGAAGACGTTTTTAATTGTAAACAAATGCGATGGAGAAACGTTCTGCAAGAGTGTTGGAAATGGGAGAGAGAACTTTACAATCATTGGCTAGGAGAATCGGAGAAATCGACGAAAAAATAGAGTTAGAAAACTGCAACCAAACAGAATGGAGACCAATATGAACCAGACACCCTGAAGTCCATTCAATGCAGCATCAATCGTTTTTTGGCTGAGAAAAATCAACTATCAGTATAATTGAGGACAGAGAGTTCAAACATTCACGAGATGTTTTGCTTTCCAAAAGAAAGCTGTTGAGACAACAAGACAAAAGCAATAAAGAGAAACAAGCAGACCCCTTAATACAACATGAGATTGACATTCTGTATTCCAACAATTTTCTCGGTGGAGGTGTGTAATTTTATTTTCAGACATGCTAATTTTAGAATAGGTAATCCCATTCAAACGGACATAACTCGTATGTTTATGTGTTATTTACAGTAAATCCAAAGGCTTTGAGTAACACTGTCTATCTAAACAATTCAATGTACTTGGGCATGTGTTCAAGAACTGAACATGTTAATCTTAGATGGGTAGACATTGAGCTGAAGGAACCATCAACAGGTGACAGATTCTTAGAGCTGTCTGAGAGAGCAACCAACAAAAACTCGTACAGGAATGACTGGAGACACTAGAGCATTTGCCCCCAAAATGTTTGAAGACAAAGATAAAAAATATGAGATATTTTTTTATTTGCTAATCATTGTTAATGTCGAATCTGAATTTGAACTGAAAGTATGAATTAATTGTAGGTAACCCGAGATGTCCGGTAGCGAAAAGGCCCAATAAAATGCACACCAAAGACTCGCCTTTCTATATTGGAATTTACAGAAAACCGACGGGTAATTCGTGGTATGTGTCACAACTTATGGGTAAAAACACACTAGGAAACATCATAAAGTTAATGTGTGAAGAAGCCGGTATACAAGGCCGAAAGGTAAACCATAGCGTAAGAAAGACAGCCATTCCAACTGTGGTACATAAAGGGATTCCGCCAACTCCAGTACAGCAGCATTCTGGCCTTTAAAACCTTGCCTCGATTAACAATTACAGTATTGCTTCTATCAATCAAGAAAAAGGCATGTCTGATCTACTGAGCAATTTTTCAAAAGGGGCGACAAGAGAGGCATCATAGGAATTCAACTACGATGCACATGAGGTGAACAATGATCTACCGGGACTGGACAATATTCTGCAAGAAATTGAGAACTACGAATTTAATAATGACATTGTGAATAACATGTTTGCCACTGTATCAGTTGCATTTCCCAAACTCCAGGGGTTATTCACCAGTGCGACGATTAATGGAAACGTAACAATCAATTTTGGGAAAGAATGAACCGTCGTAATTAATAAGTGATTTAAACCGTTTATCTTTGTTGTGATTTATTGTTACCTTTATTCAAATTTGAATTTATTTAATTAAATATTTGTTGCATTATGAATGAACATTATTGGTGTTTTTTTATATTTTTAATATGCCTTTGCCTCTTGGATATATCAACAAAATTAAAAAAACCCAACAAAAAAAAGAAAAAGAAGAAAGATATTTAATGAAATAAAAATACACATACATTTAAACATTTTATTCAGATGAACATACTACGTATAGTGCATTTAAATCAAAATATAATTTGCTTCCCTATGAAATTTGTAATTATTATTTTAAATATATAAAAAAAACAAAAATACATGGCAAAATCTGTATCACACCCCATATCAACCCGAGACTCCCATATCAGCCCAAGGACCGAAAGCCAGAGGATATTGGTCGATGGTTGATATGGTGTGTGATACAGATTTTGCCATGTATTATTCTCTATGTATTGACCTCATCAAAAGGCTATAATTGTATTTAATTAAGTCATTACAATAATATATGGCACTAGGGTTTACCAACCGTCTTACATTCGTACCTTCATCGCATCGTAGTCCTCTGTATCCTTCAGTACACCCCAAACATGTTCCATCCAAAATGTGACAGTTAGCCTCTTGGCAATTGTGTGGACAAGGTATTGAACATCCCTCTCCATAAACTCCTTTTACTGGACAACCTTTTTATCAATAAATAATCATAACATTTTATCCTTTATAACATTTTTAATTAAAAAAAGGTACATCTAATATAAAAATTAGTGATATTACCGTATACTTCCACTTCACATAGTTCATTATAAGCATAGTTGGAATATCCATCAGGAAATGGTCTATGTGTTCTGTTGTTGTGATAGATGACGTATCTGCTATTGGTCCGACAAGTTATATTAATTTTATCAGGTATTGATGCTCTGGTAAAATTAGTGTCCCTAAAACACAATAATCCCTCTTCTTTCCTAGTTGTATTTGATGCATAGACCGAAAACCCTAAGAATCTCATGTTGTACGGATGGGTTGGACCTAAGTAAAGATTCAAAAACTAGTAAATCATATTTGCTTTTCGGAATCTTGTTGTTTGTCATACATTGCATTTATAAAAAATAATACAAAATTTAAAAAGAAAAATTACTTCAATAGATGTGTCATACAGCGACTCGATCAGAATATATTGTAATATGTATATACCCAAATCATCAATAAGCATATCATAAAGATACATGTATATAAGATGATATAAATTACAAAGCAATAATGACTTTATGTAGAAGACAAAAAGAAAAGCGCCCATATCATACTAAATTGACATCGACAGAATATATAATAATATCTATTGAACAGATATAAAAAAAAAAATCTGTAATTTTTTTCACAGCATAAAAATAATATTTAAGAAGGTTGGCACCTGAAAAAATAATTATGTCAATCATCCGAAAACCAATTGGATATAAAGACCTATAATGTTCATTTATTTTATTTGTGACCCATGTCACATGCCATTTTTTGGAAATATAGGCCCCAAACAGAAATGATAATTTTCCTGAATTTTTTGCTAAAATTTTACATAGAAATTGATAACTCGAAGAAATCAAACTAAAATTTATAGTTTGAACTATTATTTAGTTATGATTTTAATACAGTATGAAGTTAAATGCATTTAGTTACTATAAAAGCAAAATCTAAGTCAAAGTTTAAAAATTCTTGCTTTACTGGTGGCTTTGTACCAACCGTTAATGATACAACGCCGCTTAATGATATCAATAGCATTAAGCGTTGCAATTGCAACGCTTAATGCAATAAATTCTTGCATTAACAGTTGACATGTTCAACTGTTAATGATAAATCGCCGCTTAATAATAGAATTGTATCATTAAGCGGCACAAATGCACAGCAACCTTAACGCTTAATGAAACAAGCAAATATCGACACCCTCAACCGCTAATGATACAAACTTTATATCATTAAGCGTTGCAGTCGCAACCGTTAATGATACAAAATTGTAAAAATGAATGGAATTAAATCTTTTTATTTTCTTCAATTTGCTCAATAATCCTAATTTTAGTTTAAAAGATCAATTCTATTAAAAAATCAAAATTGTATATAGGAGTTCCGGCACGCATATAGTCAATAATTATCTTTATATTGCATACAATGATACATATTGATGTAATCAGTAGCTAGATAACATAAATTTGTTTTGCTAAGGACTACCGTTACCATGGTACCGGAAACCAAAGATACAGAAATGGCAAATCTCATCAACTTTAAAACAATATAGAAAGTAATTTCAGCTTATCAAAGTTATGAAATATAAAATTTTGAATTAACTATTGATCAATTTTCAAATTATAGAAAAATATTGGTGGGCAAATCAACTTCTAAAGAATGTTTCCATTTTTTTGAAAATATATTTTCCTATGTTTTAAATACCAAAGAAGTGATTTTTGAACCAAACTCATAGATGAATAGCTGTAATTAAAATATGCACGTCATATAAAAATTAAAACATGTTACTAAACATTCTTTGTTCCCATTTGTAAGAAACATGTTTACTTATTTATCAAATATATCCAAGCATCATTGAGCATCGTTAAATTGACCTTGCTGAGGAAATATGTATAAAGTAAAAAAATGATGCAGAAACATTTAATTGTTCAAAACGTAATTGCAACGGCCATTTATTTTGCTAAAATGCAGCTACAACTGATATTACATGAAAGTTGAGAACATGTTTAATCATTCAAATCATCAATGCTATTGGTCTCCAAAGAAGCTTAAAACGGCCATTTTCAATCTTGTGACAACCGGTCTCCATGGCAACAGTTCAAGGTTGTCTTGCATCTTTATATAATTATACCAATACTAAGGTATTAAAATAAGAACATAAGGAAAATCGGTGACTATGTATGACCACCGATTTTTTTATATTTATAGACAAAATATCTTAATTTACTACATGTATCTGTAATGTTTCTGCACGTCAAGCTCTGTAATAATGATATTACTTTCGATAAAAAAAAAATTGCAAAATTATGATAGATTTTGAGAATTGAGCATGGCAGCAAAATATGCCAGATATTGTATAAATGTCATTCAATATAACATTTACGAGTAGCAATTTATTATTTGAAGAAAAGGAGTTGCTTGATCAGAGACCCCCCCCCCTTTCTCTTCATCTACATCATTGCCAATGTCTAAATTACTTCTCATATATATTAGCAAATAATTTGTTTGTCCGAACAAATCCTAATTCGTCGAACAAATCTTAATTCTTCCAAACAAATCGTTATTCGTCCGAACAAATAAGATTATTTATGTTTTTATTTGGCCATCCACGCCGCCGTACTAATTCATCTTGCCAATTCGAACAAATATTTTTTTTTCATCTGGCTCTTCAATGCCGCCGTAATATAATCATGTATATAAAAGAGGCATTTTCTTTTTTAATACCAAACACTTTTTTAATGACAAAATTCAAACTAATTATTTTTTTTTTTAATTTTCGGTAACTCGTTCAAAAGGGCCGGATTACTTGGAGTTACCAGGTGCAGATCATCAGATCAGAAGTAATGCGTAGCATGGAGTTTGATGTAATGATCTTTGCCATGCAACGTGACGCATTCTGATTCTTTACATCATGAACCTCTATCAAAATATATTTATTTTTTTTCCACACAAAAAACCCCAAACAAAACCATTATATTTATTGAACACAAATTATTCCAAATAAACACTTTAAAAGCGCAAGTAATAATATTTATTGTGTACAACGTTATTAGCTTCAGAGAGTGGTGGTAATACAAGTAACTTTGATTCGCTTCGCGTCTCGTTTCAGGCTTTGCGACTCCACGTGATCATGGACGCGGGGACTTTATTTGCCGAGAAACTGTTTCGCGACGACTAATTTTCGCGTCCAAGCCTTATCCTTACCTCTGTTGTTTTACATGTAACAATCACACGACAAGGAATCGTTCGTGGCTTGAAATATTCGCGATTACGGAGCTCTCATGACCTCAAGAAAATATCTCGCACGCGAATAAACATTGGTTTACAGTTTATGCATCACCGGAAATATAAATCTCTCGCTTTTTAAGCGGTTAGCATATACATGTACGCTGAACGCTTTATGTCATTTAACCAATTTAGAGTGAAAACAATTACGCAATTGAAGGCTTAGTCACTGTGCAACCTACAAATACAATTGAACAAAAATAATATTGAGCGCACTGAAAGCTAGACAAGGTAAAAGTGTGTGTATCACATTTTTCAAACAAGATTTCAAAACTTCCTATTTAATCTAATATAGTTTTTTTAGACCATAAATACATTTACCGAATTCTGATTTACAGTTGGGAAACAAAACGACATATCTAATGAAAAGAATAAACAGGATCAGTAAGTATGAATACAAAGGTGTTATGAGAGGAAAAATATTTGTTTATTGTGTCATTATATGACATCGTCCTTTAAAAAATACAGGTGATTTTAAAATGAAAATATACATGCCGATAATACCTACATAATAATACACCAGAAAAAACTCGGTTATAGCAAAGTATCAGGACCAGTGGATTTACTTCGTTACATTCGTATAACGAATATTTGTAATAACAAGTTGCTGTCCTTTAAAAAAGGACTGCAATACGTGGACCATGTGCATGGGGTTCTAACGGAAATGTGAAATCCTTAAACTATCATAGAGACCACTCTAGCTCCCTGCTTTTATATGAAGACATAGATCTACAGAGGAGACCTCTAATTGCAAAAGTGTTATGGTGCATATTATAGTACCAAGCCTGGATTTAGTGCCTTTAACCACTAAATTTGTACATTGTATCAGGTATAGCACTGAGCTTTTACCTCAGAATTAAACAAAATTATGAACTATATTAATGAAGATTGCATGTATAGTATCAGGCATTCGGCGAATTCACTACTTGCACACACATTACGCCTCGCACTTTTTTGTAAACTATGCAGCTTCGTGTAAATTGATTTCACATTTTGATGCATTTCTCTTGAAATGTAAACTTTTATACAGTGAAATTATTGTGTAACTACGACATGTATTTTAAAAAATTCACATAATTATTTAATCATGCTTATATGCGTAAAAATTTTAATCGGGAAATACGCAAGCCTCGTCTACTACATCAAAGTATAGGTAAGCGATTTAGGAAAACAACGATTAAAACATCGCGATTTATGTTATTTTATCCACGTTGTAGTTTCGGCATATTATTAACCTATTCCGTGATGCAGACAGTTCATACAGGTATCACATGCCGATCATTTCTTTAAAAGGGTTTTTTTTTTGTTTCTGTACTGTTCACCGACAATTTTACAATTACAGCGCCTTTGAACTATGCATATGGCGTGGAATCCCGATCTCGATTCAGGCAAACATGTGCTAGCCTGGTTCCCTTACCAACCCATTATATCGCACAGGAACTAGGCTAGCTCATGCGCAAGCTGAATTTTTCCAATAGCATCCGGGTTAACCTCGCTTTCTGCGTGGGCCTCAGGGTCCACGCAATAAGTCTAGTGAATTCGCTATCCACGTGTTTTTCTTCAGGATGACTATCATTTATGGTTAATGAGGAATCAAATAAAATATATACTTTAGAAACCGTAAATACACAAATGATTTTGACCCGCAGTAGTGTACTATTTTCTGAAATACTTGTTGCAATGATCATTAATTCTAAAGCCAGTGTGAACGCCGAAAAAAATTATATTTATCTGTTATAATTAAACAATTATTCAAAATAATTGTGTTGAAGTATTTATTCTCTTTAACACCTATTCCCAAAAATATATGTCTATTGCATGTACAGTGTAAAACCGTGCATGATTATCATTACATGCAAACAATAATAAAAATATAGTTTACTTTTGTTTTGCGATTTCGAACAGCGTTGAAAGACCGATTCATCATTGCCGTGTTTGTGTGTGTGTGTGTGTGGGGGGGGGGTGACAAAAGGTAAATGATTTGATTGCACAGTCTCAATATTTTTGTTTTGTATAATATAATTGTTGGACTAAACTGAATTACTGTTTTATTTTTCTGTAATAGTGTTCACACTTGTAACGTCTAAAATGCTGGACAGAAATTCGAATAAAATCTTAAAGGGGGTTCAATTTAGTCTTTTTTAACTGTTGGCGGCTGTATAAAGAACTATTCTAACGAAATTTCCAAACATTGTCTACATCGCACACATATATATATGTACATGTACAATACAATTCATCATCGTCATATACAATACATATGCATGTACCTATCTTCATCCATAAATTTTATTCATACATCGAACAAATAAATTGTAATTTTCTAACTAATAAAGCCACGTAATTACCCCCCCCCCCCCACAAAACACCTTACTCTTTGTTTGTCCAGTTATCATATGATAATTTTCAATTAAAACTCGCCTATAGTAATTTCAAAATTTACAATATGAAACAAAACTTTATAGTTATTTTAATGATATAGAAATTCATAATAAGTCCGTATAGCATAACGAGTAGAACCCCACCCCCTCCCTCTATCAAACCGCCTGTGGCTGAAAACCCAAAACATAGATCTCGCACAACAGTACACACTTACATTGGCCTAAGTGCCTGCGTGGATGTAGCCCCCCCCCCTCCCCCCACCAAAAAAAAGAAAAGAAAAAATTAATAACAAAATAAATGAATGAATAAATAAGCAAAGACTAAAAAATAACATTTAGAACTCCTTGATAACACGATCTATAAAAATAGTTCTTTAGTTTATAAATAATAGAATACTAATCAGTCCGTGAGTTATATGACGAGGAAAGCCCTGTCTGTAGCACTTTTCATCCCACTTCCTTTAAGCAGCCGGTCTCTTAGGCAATCATGCAGTTGTTTCAATTTAAACAATCTAAATATTCAAGTTTTATGCGCTAATATACTTGTGTATAAAGACAATTATGTGAAGTGTGTATGCATTCGATTCTGTTATTTGGTCACAGTATCATCTGATTTTTTTCATTCAAAATTTTGTTCAATGTACATGGTATAAATTTTATCAAACAATTTGTTAAAATATGTTTAAAATATGGATTAATTAATAAGGGTACTAGTATTTCAGCTAACATCATAATTAGTATTTTCATGTTAATTTAAGAGAAATGTTTGTTGAATCATTAAACTATTCTTGTTTAAATCCATTACGTAAAATGATTAGATTAAACTATGTCTATATACATAATTTTCTTATACCAGTATGAATACAGTACGGATACAAAACTAAGTCATTTATTACTATTTATCATTAAGCGGCGATTATCTAGCTACTGAATACTTCAATATGTATCATTGTATGCAATATAAAGATAATTAGTGACTATGCGTGCCGGAACTCCTATAAACAAATTTTGATTTCTACATAGAATTGATCTTAAAAAAAACTTAAAATTAGGATTATTGAGCAAATTGAAGAAAATAAAAAGATTTAATTCCATTCATTTTTACAATTTTGTATCATTAACGGTTGCGACTGCAACGCTTAATGATATAAAGTTTGTATCATTAGCGGTTGAGGGTGTCGATATTTGCTTGTTTCATTAAGCGTTAAGGCTGCTGTGCATTTGTGCCGCTTAATGATACAATTCTATCATTAAGCGGCGATTTATCATTAACAGTTGAACATGTCAACTGTTAATGCAAGAATGTATTGCATTAAGCGTTGCAATTGCAACGCTTAATGCTATTTATATCATTAAGCGGCGTTGTATCATTAACGGTTGTTACATGGCTTCAAAGGCCAGTACGTAATGAACATAACAACAGATGTTACAAAATTTTGGAGTAATCAAATAATAACGCAAATAAATACAAAATATTGTAATGTCATCTTTCCCAAACTTTGCATACAAAAAGACATACATTTAAAGTAACATTTAAAAGTAAAACAAGTAGGGTCACATCTAAAAAATTTGAGATATAGAATGAAATAAGCTAATTTGAAGCCAAAATTGGAGTTAATTTTTTCTTAACTTCTATGAAATATAAGCTAAATATGCCAAAATATATCGATAGAGATATCAATATATTGTTTAAATAAGATTTTTAGAACATCATGAATATATCGTAATACATAAACTATCTAGAAGTTTGGTCTGCACTGAAAATTAGAAAGAAAAAGTAACAGAACTCTAAAACTAGTGAGTTATGAAAATTGTTCATTTCCTTCTTGAAAACCCTCCACCACAAAATATAGTCCCATACTAAACTCTGTAAAAATGTAATTTTTTAAAAACAATTGTATTCAATATAGTTTATTTGGCATTGTACAATATTAATATACTACTAGAAATAATATGTGATACAGAATTTTCAGACTAGAGGTGACCCAAAATGGCTACACAAAACCTAAGGAGCTAACCTCTTTAAATAATGATTTATAATACTAGTACGCTATAGATCGGGGGTTCCCCTCATGAGTTCATCGTCACACGACCAACTCAAATGCCCTATTTCTTTACATTTCCATTGGCCGAATGAAGAAAAAAACCTGAATGCATGCTTGTTAGTTAACTATGATAAATGGCAAATTTTTATTGTCACGTAGGCAACGTTTTGCTTATCATATGAATTATTTTATCAGCAAATCAAATTGTGTCTCATAACCAAAACTGATTTCATTAAAGAGCTATTTACACTTAATAAAAAGAATATTTACTCCAGACGACATTATCCGTTCTATACTGTATAAAGATGTGATGTATACTAAGTACGCCTCCTAGATCTACCCCCCATTCTGCCGTTGACTGTTCGTTTGCTGACACCGTACATTGTTGGCCAACAGCAGACAGGTCTGAATACTTTCCGTCCACAGCACGCCCTGCTCCCCATTGTCTATCAACATAAGGATGTTGCTCCCATGCAGGCCTGTTAAAGGCAATGTTTTCTGAAGAGAAATTTCAAGACGCTTTTACTAGTCTATTATGATTAATTTATAAATCAATGTTTTATGTGGTACTGTAAAGCATAAATAGTAGCACTCACTACTTACATGTATACTCTCAATTGATTAGCAGGTTATCATGATGGATATCTATTCACATAACTTAATTGTATTAACTTTATAGTGTAGTTTATGAGACCAATTTTTAAAAAAATGCACGTATTTGGAAAACATTTTCTATATATATGATAATTCGACATCCTGACCCGCGAACCAAACAGAGAGCTCTCTTTTCCAAAATATTACACGTTCACAATGGGTCATTTGTTCATGTATATATTTCTTATGTTCTTTTGTAACGTAATAGTTGCATCGGTTTTCTTGGACATTGATAATACATATTTATGTCTACGATATGGAAACTTCAAATCAAGGACGCATTTATTAAAGCTGCATGGTCCGATTTTTGGCTATTATAGTATCAAATAATTTTCGATACAAACCAATTATCTTAGAAAATTGTACACTTTTGCATATTTACACTAGCAGAATCAGTCTCCTTTTAATGTTAAAAGCATTCAAAATAATTAAAATAATTTCATTATTGGAATATTAAAAAACAAACTGATGCATCATAGGCGTGTTTAGAAAATGAGAACCGTTTTGTTACGTCCCCCAAATGATCGAGTTTTTTCAACCCGCATAATTTGCATCGATTGTAAACAAATCAAACTTCTGCAAGATTATTGAAAAAAAAAATATATGAGTGCTTTATTTTATTGCCAAAATAGTATGACCTTTATTCATCACAGGGCGAAAAACAATCTTTACGCAAGTCCTTAAAGGTGACTTAAAGGTAGCTTAAATGATATACAATCTTTAAGCCACCTTTAAGTCACCTTTAAGCTGAGCTTATAGGTCCTTAATGTCCAAACTTCTTTAAGTCACCTTTAGGCCATCTTTAAGCCACCTTTAAGCATCTTTAAGTGGCATTTACGCTCCCTTTAAGTTGTCTTTACACCATCTTTAAGTTCCCTTTAAGTCACGTTTGATCAAGCTGAACAGATTCATCTTGAAAACATATATTAAATGCAAAAGCTCTTTTATAGGGATGGGAGGGGGTGATCCGAGTGATGATATAATTTTCAAGGAAGTTGGGGGGGGGTGTTCCAGGCGGTTTTAATTGTCGCTCCATTAAACACAGATCGCTATCATCAACACCGCTCCAATGGACACAGATTGCCGTTATAAAATTCTTTATAATTTTTTTTTTGTTTCAAAATTATTGTAGGGGTGAGCGCAGTCTCTGTATCTAAATCTGCGCATGAAATTATATTAAAGTATGTTTGTTTCCTATTATAAATTAATCGGTGAAATATAAATCTCTCTCTCTCTCTCTCTCTCTCTCTCTCTCTCTCTCTCTCTCTCTCTCTCTCTCTCTCTCTCTCTTAGTTCATCCGGTTATTAAACAAAATAAAAAAATGAACCAATAATGCATGATTTAATTTAATCGCTTTAATTTTAATTATTTCTAGGTCTAATTCTAGATATGCTAGATACAAAGTCATGTTAAAGATGAAAAGACTCTCAACTGCCTTGGTTATATCTGGCGGGATATTACCGCTTTGTTTGTCTAGACATAGTTTTGTTCGTTTGTGTATATCTAATTAGAGTCTATTGTTTGTCCAGTTAAGAAAATCCCTGGAACTAACACAGAATATACAAGATATACACAACAGGTGTGTCGTGTGCCCAGGTGCACGTCAGGGTTTCTAAAGGCGTTGAAATCTTAGTATGTACGTGTATACGATAAGTCTAGTGAATGAAAGTTTGTTTACATTTGTAATTCATTTTCAAAGTATTATTTCCTAGCTGTGGGTTTTTAAAAAGGTTACGTCTACACATTAAAGATACATGTATGTAAGGGTAAAATCTAGAGGCTAATTAATTACTGTACCGGTGATCATAAATGGGGGTTAATTATTTAAATATATGTATAAGGGTAAATATGTCACATACCCGGCCTGGTACATCATACAATTGTATGTCCAAGTATATGCATACATCATTTGCAATTGCCACATGCAGTAAATACGTCACCGGTAATTGGTAATATTGTTTGTTATAGAATTGATAGTTTAAAAGTCATGTATACAATTAAACATTTAAACATATATCATTTCATTTGTTATTCTAGATCTGTTGTAAATGTATAATAATCAATATTGTTAAACTTATACATACAGGAACGGCGCCGTGATCATGAAAACCGGGAAATTGCGTAGAACTAATACCCTAGCTAATAGTTTCAATGCATTTAATAAAAGAATTAGTTTCATCTTCTTCCTTGCATTTAATTTCATTTAGCTATGAATTGGATGAAAATAGCCTATATTAACTTGGTTTAAATTTATTAACTAAGTACTAGTAAGCCTAACGGTTTCCATTTAGGTATAATATATTATTTTCACTGAAGACCAAGTTTCGTATTTCATTCTAAATACATGCATGCATTTAATTTATAAATTAGATATAATTGATTGTTAAATCAACGGATTGGAAGTCAAAATCTTTTCAAGTAAAAAATACACACTCAATACATTGATTCAATAGCCACTAATTTATAGGATATAAAAACCTCACAAAATATATAAGTTGCCGTGGCGCAGAGGGACTGAGGTGATGCTGGTAAACGAAGGGACTCGGGTTCAATCCTCGTCTTGGACGTTTTGAATTTTTTTTTTTCTAGAACAAAAACCGTTTTTAATACCTTTTCTATCATAAAGTTAATACATTTTGTTGGTAAATTAAGCACAATATTGAATTAAAAGATTTTTTAGTGGCTTAAAGGTGGCTTAAAGGTAGCTTAAAGGTGGCTTAAAGAAGTTTGGACATTAAGGACATATAAGTCCTTAAAGGTCCTTAAAGGTAGCTTAAAGGTGGCTTAAAGATAGTCTTTAAGCTGCCTTTAAGCAATCTTTACGCTTTCTTTAAGCCACCTTTAAGCAACACATATAGCTTAAAGGTTGCTTAAAGATCGTCTTTAAGCTACCTTTAAGCACCTTTAAGTTATCTTTAAGGAGAACTTAAAGATGGTCATTCATCCTGTGCATAGTATCATAGTCATAATACAACCATAGCCACCTCAACGTTGGGGCGAATTATAAAATGGGGTGAAATAATCCGGTACTCATTTTCGTTAAGTTTGTTTTAAAAACTTTCTGTACATCACTTTCTCATTGAAATATGGCTTTTTTGACGGTCAAAACTATTTTGATGTTTTTTTTTTTTTTTATACACATACACAGCAAAACGATCGTTTAAAACAGTGCAGAAAAAAAATGATATAAATTTGGACCAAGCAACTTTAAGACTTACATCAATAGGAAATATTGATTGCCCAAACCTAAAGTTTGCCCATAGAGCAAAACTCATAAATCTGGGCACACTCCTAAATTCTCTCCAGGAAAAGCCAGTATAAAAAAGTTCCCTCTACTAGTACAGTTGTAGTTGAAAGGAACCTTCTTCTCTTACTCTTTTGTAGTTATTTCCCGTTAATGTTGATACTACTAGGATTTTCTTTTAATTCTTGACTCATGTAGAGTGAAGACTTCTTTTTTCAAATTTGTTCAGTCCTGAGGATCAGGTTAATTATTTTCTTATTTTTTCGTTATAAAAGGAAATTTTTGATAACGTGCAATCGGTTTTATCAAAATTCATGAGACAAGTATTAGTTGATATTTAGCTAATAAAGTCAGTTGAAGGTTTACTACTTTATGTTTTTTAAAGGAAATTTCGAATTTTAAAATAACACAGTGACTAATAATGTGTTTCTCTATAAGGTTACTGGATATACATACAATGTACCGATCGTCGTTGTAAACAAACACCATTTATTATATTAATAAACAATTAGGTGTTGACAATACAGAACACTTGTTTATTCTTTTCTAAAACGCAAGAAAGCATTCGAATAGAACATTCAATTGTTTCTGCGATTAATTCGATACCGGTAAAAATAAAAGATAGTTCGTTTTAAGGATCAGTGCAGTTAGATATGATATTCTTACCGTAAGCTAGCGAAACAAAGAATTCTGAGAATCCCCAGAAACAATAAACCAACACATATTCTCTACACATGCTGCTGGTCTAACGAACTTTATAAAGATAGAGATTCACTGTATAAACCAGGAAATAAAACTATTTGTTCTTAAGACGACACTTCTCATGACTCAGTGCATACAGAGATTATTACGACAAGGGGGCTTATTGATATAAATATATCGAAAGGCGTATACATGTTATTCCAGGGCAATAAATAACGTCTCGTTTGATTTTTTTTTCGTCGTAAAAAGGGCTTGGTCGTCTTTTCTTTTGGTACCTTTAAAAGAATAAGATAAATAAAATTTAGAGCTGAATAGTAGCATCAATCTCCGATAGATGAACGAGACAAATTTTATGATATATGCATGCATACTAGTACTAGTATCTTTCAAAATAAAAACGTGTTGTTTAAAGTTATATATTGTGGATTGTTAACAGGTTTTATCTTCAATAGTTGCAGTCCTGAGTGTAGACGTTGAACAGGAAGCTTTATGCAGAACTTTATAACTTCCGCTTAAAAAAGCTCTCCCTTTGTGACACGCGGGTCATGCGTGTATTAATATTTTGACCACTTTTATTATTAACCTCGTGTTTTATCTAATCCACTTTTGTAACCTAGATTTATATTGGCTCGTTGTTTTAAATACTTCCTTCACTCTTTTTGTTGAAGCTATTTTGAAACCTAAAAGGAACAACTGCACGTCCGATAAGATTAAACCTTTATTTCATTGGAACATGATTTTATTGTCCTTAAGCTTTGACGTTAAACGAATCAGGTCTATCAATTGATAAATCTTTTTTAAAGAATTTAATGGAAAAAAATGTGAACAAATTATAATATTTTTTCAAAAGAATAGATCATTAACACCATATTTGCAGTATCTGTCATGGCTTAATCTTAATCTATCAATATATTGATAAACTATATACATGTAATTGTATGCAACAAAGTTAAATGCTCAATAAAAAAATTACCATGAAGATTGCACTTTCGTGCACGTCATTAGCTTATAAGCAGGACACATTATCACCATCCACTCAAGCCTTTTTTCAGCGCCGGAAAAACACTTGTAAAGATGCACAAGATTGGGATATATTTAATATTAGTTTCTGTTGTTCATTTAATATTTACATGTAATAAACGAAAAAATAGAACTACATAATCATTTAACACAATTGTAACCAACATACTGGTTATTACTTTGTCAAATAACAATTTCCGTTGAATAAGAATTTAAATTCATGTTCTTCTGATGTTTCATAAATGAAATTCATGATCGTAAATTTTGATGTTCACCAAAGAATGTATACGAAGTGTTAGCAATTATAGCATTTAGTGGTTTAGTGAATCGTTACTCCACAGAGAGAGAGAGAGAGAGAGAGAGAGAGAGAGAGAGAGAGAGAGAGAGAGAGAGAGAGAGAGAAAGGGAGAGAGAGACGAGGAGGGAATGAGAAAGAGAGATAATGGGAGAGAGATAAGAGAGAGAGACACAGAATGGGAGAAAGAATGAGAGAGGTGGAAGAGGAGAGAGCAAATATAAGCACCGTAAAAAACAATTGTATATAGCATGCATTTTTTCCTTTCTTCTTTGTATAATATGTGGCCTAAAGAAAAAGGAATAAATGAGTATATATATATATATATATATATATATATATATATATATATATATATATATATAAAGCACAGGGAAATTCACTTTTATTGGAGCTCCACCTTCGCCCCGACCGAGGCTTGAACTCACGACCTCTGGAACCCATTCTCCATTCTCGGCCACCGCGCTAACCACTTGGCCATCTAGGCAAGACAAAAATCTTGCTTTCGATGACGAACGGAACCTAGCGCGCTGGCCGCGCACTACACGGTCGTTTGAGATACAGGTGGGATACAATTAAACGACAATTTGAGAGGATCGGAACGATGCACATTGCATATATATATATACACATATAATAAGCACAAACATTGCAATAAGTCTCAAATTGACATATACCTGCCCATATATATAAATCCTCGTCTGATCATGACAAAGGAAAACCAGCGTAATTTTTCTCCTTTTTTTCTTTTCCGGCTCACGATAACAGTGCATGAGCTGATTTGAAAATCTTTTGATTGAAAAGGTTTCATTGAATAGCAGTGCTCGTAAACGTGATGTCTGCATTAACGGTGCTACGTGAGCACAATCTTTTTATAAAAATTCTTCCGCGACTTCGTTACGTTGCCATGAGATCCACTACCGAACTTTTTACATCACAATGTTTGCGATTAGACAGTCTTTTGCGAACATTTTAGCCCCATAGTTCATATCGTGCATTAATATTAGAATTATTTTCCCCTAAACATTTGAAGGGGTTTTTCTAATTACATCAATTTCAATTCCTTACTTCTACGTTTACAATAACTTCGCTAGTATGACTTCTTTAAAGAATAGAAAAAGCAACAGAGACAAAAAAATATGCCAAATCAAGCTTTTTTTTTGTTTTTTGTTTTTTTTGTTCAAAATAGAAAAAAACATGTATAAAACTGGGATTGTGCACACAAGCTCGGAAACATTGATCGCGCTCTCCCTATTTTCTAAATACTTAATATATTTTGTAAAACATTGATCATTCTATTATAGAACTCTATGAGCCTATTATAAACCATCAACATACATAAAAAACTGTACGTTTGCATCTTTGATAAATTTGAAAATTTTCTTTTAAAAAAAGTTGTGGACAAGTGAATATATTTAAGGAAGAACAATTTTTTCAATAAAAAAACAAACATAAGCTTCCGTGTTAAATTTAGCTGAAACAATCTGAATAAAATATCCGACTGCCATACGAAAAACACAGAATTGACACCAAAGTGGTGCTTAACTGTGCATGTAAAAGTTTTCACAGCCAAGCAGGTTAGAAAATTGCACATGTGAAAACTCTATAAACATGTATGTCGAATTAACAAATGATATTGCGTTGTTTACATTTCCAGATATAAGTTTATTTAATGCTTAAAATTCTAAATAAATGTTCTTCGCACTTTAATCATGTTTATGTTGATATTAAAAACAATTACTGTATATCCAAAAACCTGTTTGGCAAGACCATTGTAACTACATGTTTTCATGATTTATTTAATCAAAATCCTCGATGTAAACTAATTAAAAGAGGTAGGTTTCTATTCAGCTGCTTTAATGGTGACATTTGTGCATTCTTAGTTACACAGTTGCAAAAATATCATTATCTACAATAACTGGCACAAAGTTAAAATTCCAAAATATATGTTTGAACAATAAATAGATTTGTAGATATATTACAGAACATCAAAAAAAAAATTGAAACGAAGCTATAATGCAAAATGAATCATATGTGATAATCCTTTAGTCAATGATATAGCAAAAATTAATTACATAAGGTCTTAACAAGCATTCAGAGACCGTCAATCGTAAACGTGTTCATGTATTGGTGGTACTGGCATGTGCGTTCAGAGGAAAAAGAGATGTGTGTACAGAAAATAACAAATACATAGAAAAAAATTGTGTGTACAAAAAATAACAAATACATAGGATAAAAATTATTTACAATAAATTACAAATACATAGAAAAAAGTGGGTTTACCTTAAAATAACAAATATATAGGAAAAAAGTGTGTTTACAAAAAATAACAAATACATAGGAACAAAGTGTGTTTACAAAAAATAACAAATACATAGAAAAAAGTGTGTGTGAAAAATAACAAATACATAGGAAAAAAGTGTGTTTACCTTAAAATAAAAAATATATCGGAAAAAAGTGTGTTTACATTAAAATAACAAATTCATAGGAAAACATGAAAAACAAAACAAGTAAATGTGAAGGAATCAAGGTGTTTGTACATAAAATAAACAGGGGGCACATTAAATAAAATAAATAATTCTTGCAGAAAAGAGTGTCTGAGAATACATACAAAGAAACGTTTCCTTTTGCAGTAAATAGAATGAAGACAATTTTACATTGAGAACCTTTAATCTAATTTTTTACATTGTTTCTTTCTTTTAAATGCAAATTACAGAATTATCACACAACCGACATTAAAATGTCTTTCTACTGATTGCTGTACACGTTCTCTGATGTTGTTTCAATGTTCTACTGATTGCTGTAAACGTTCTCTGATGTTGTTTCAATGTTCTACTGATTGCTGTACACGTTCTCTGATGTTGTTTCAATGTAATCCTGTAAAGTTGAATACACCAAGGAATACTCCTCCTGTCAATGTGAATAGGAAAGTATTAACAACCGCACCGTCTTACTTGCATGAAATTTTACTCTTGTATCACCTGTGTCTGTACGAAAGACCAGAGCATCTTTGAATGGAGAATTTTTACACCTCGTGTCAAATCATGTCAAGCCGACACCTCCTTCTATAATGGCATTAAAGACTGATTTTTTTTTATAATCACATATTAAATCTTCAAATGGAAGAAATGTTTTTAAAACAAAAGTAAAAAGTTTTATTTTACCAAAATTTTTTAAGAACAAAATAGTGCTATTTTGTATTATTAGACGGTATAAAACTTTACCAGATGTATCTTAGCAATGTTATCATATGTATACTCAGGATTAGTTTATATCACTGTGTATGGTATAATTAGCACAGTGCCTACATTTTATTCAAGCGCATATAGTAGTACTGTAAAACTAAACTAAATAAGTAAATGTTTCATATATTATTAAAAGGAACTCGTTGGAAATTGGCTTTCGAGCTTTCATTTATTTATTTAATTATTATAGCATCCAGTGAAAAACTGAAAATAAAATATTTATTTTTATAAATATCAAAAACATTATACCTGTGTGGAACAGAACTCTGGTCTTCTTGTCTGTAGTAGTCGGACAGTTGTAAACACGTCAATGTTGTCGTCCATAGTGATTTGTTGTATTGAGTTGAATACAGCACAGAAGACACCGCATAGTGAAGCACCATCCCTGTCATAAGGGAAAAAGATCCGGCATATAACTTATTGCAAACAAATAGCAACGTTGGTAAAATGCAAATGATAGTAAAATATACTTAGACATTTAAAAATGCTACCATTTGAACAATACAATGCTTTCCTTTAATGGTTTCATAAGGGTATAAAGGAAGCGTACATTACAGAATAAATGCTTAATCCAATCACCTTTGTAATTTTATAAACGGACACAGCTGATTAATGCATTTGAAGGTGTTTTAAAAACAGTAAATTTTTAAAAATGCCTATATTCATACACGGGCAAATCATTTCTACTTATATAACTGTTTTTGTATTGACAGTCAAAAAATTATAAGTAAAAATTAAAAAAACCAAAAAAGAAAAGTCAAGCTTTAGTGTTTATTTAGTATCTTTAAGGCACGTCTGTTTTAAAGGAAATTGCTATGTTTTAATTCTAATCAGGCATTTGTGTTAAATATTTCATTTTTTATCTATCTATCTATCTATCTATCTATCTATCTATCTATCTATCTATCTATCTATCTATCTTGTACATCAACCAGTAGTTATAAGGTACCACGTACTTGCTGACAATAGTGATGGGGTTTTCTGTTGAAAGGTTCCGCGTATATGATACAATGCTTCGGAGAAACGATGTATCTGGAGGAGTTCCGGCTGATTTCAGTTGTCCTTTGGGTTCTACAATAACTACGGAATGGGGTGTCTCCTGAAAAAGGTTTCAAATACTTGGATGCGAGTTGTTAAAGAATTCAAATAATAAAAGAGAGGCAAGTTATCATCTGTCAAATTAAGAATAAACAGATAAAGGGTTTAATTCGTTGTTACCATTACCTTTCCGAGTATGATGTTGACTGTAGTGACCTTGACATCGGTATCACTCTCAGACTCATGATGTACAACAAATGGTGCCACGTCCTTGGAGGACGCTTGTCGTGGCATCCATGACCTTGACTGAAATGGAAATTTTGTTATTTTCACCATTTACATCTAAATAATTACAAAATGAACAGAAAGTTAAAAGGTTCAAGGTTAGTCACGTGGACAAATCATGTGAAGCACGAATGGTTTTTTAATGTTTATAATATTGCAGACGTCAAACCATAAGCTGGCGCGGTAATCATTGTGACGTCAAAAATTAACCTCTCGACAAATTATAGTTGGATCCTGTATTAGAAAGTCTTAAAGAGGTTTTTTTTTCAAATTTACACACAATGCTTAACCACAATCAAAAACAAAAATGAAGGTCATGTGGATTTTTCGGCGCCACGGTTCACTGAACATAACCTTACTGCATTCAAAGTTCAACTTTTTATCGGAATGAACCATGGAACCAAATACACACAATCTAATTAAACTGAATTTGGAATAATGAAGAAAAAGTTCCGAATATCAACACCTTATTAACATTTTTACCTTTCTGCACTAATGAAATGCTGTTTTCGGAAATTAAAGATTCAGCAGGCATTAAAATCATCTTAAAGTATCAAACTTTTTTTCAAATTATAACAGACTTGTCAGAAATTTTTTTTATAAATTCTGAAAATAATTTTTTAAAACAAGAGCCACATGGGCCACATCGCTCACCTAAGGAACAAAAGGTATGATAAAATCAGCTTAATGGAGTCATATTAAAAACTATCTGGACAATGTAGTATAATACATGTAGATCCTGTATAAATAAAAATCATTTTTTTCCACTGGATATTCTTATGTTTATTATCATTAGTCCCTTTTCTAACATGATGATTTTATAGTAATATCACATGTTGAGCATTGCAGCTCTCAAAAAGATCCTAAACAAATGTTTATAAATGTGATATAAACCTACATCAAACTCTGAACCCCTTGTGAGACCCAATCGTCCAGGAATCATCCAGAAGCCAAAATCTAAACAATATTATATAATCACATGGCTGATTAGTTTCTGAGAAGATTTTTAAAGATTTACTCTTAATATTCCTATATAAAAATTCCACCCCCATTGTGGCCCCACTCTACCCCCAGGAATCATGATTTTTACAAATTTGAATCCATACTACCTGAAGATGCTTCCAAACAAGTTTCAGCTTTCCTAGCTTATTAGTTTCTGAGAAGACGATTTTTAAAGATTTACTCTATATATTGCTATGTAGAAATTTGATCCCCAATTGTGGCCCCAGTCTACCCCTGGGGGAAATGATATTCACAACTTAAAATACACACTACCTGAGAATGCTTCCACACAAGTTTCAGCTTTCCTGGCTAATTAATTTCTGAGAAGAAGATTTTTAAAGATTTACTCTATACTAGACCCCCCCCCAAATTGTTGTCCCACCCTACCCTCGGGAGTCATGATTTTCACAACTCTGAATCTACACTACCTTAAGATGCTTCCACACAAGTTTCAGCTTTCCTGGCCATATGGTTCTTGAGAAGAAGATTTTAAAAGATTTACTCTGAATTTCCTTTGTTAAAAATCTACCCTCCGTTGTAGCCCCACCCTACCCCCAGGGATCATGATTTTAACAACTATAAATCTACACTACCTGAGGATGCTTCCACATAAGTTTCAGCTTTTCTGGCCTAATGGTTCTTGAGAAGAAGATTTTTAAAGATTTACTCTATATATTCCTATGTAAAAAGTCGACCCCCATTTTGGCCTCACCCTACCCCCGGGGTCATGATTTTCACAACTTTGAATCTACATTACCTGAGGATGCTTCCACATAAGTTACAGCTTTCCTGGCCTAATGGTTCTTGAGAAGAAGATTTTTAAAGATTTACTCTATATATTCCTATGTAAAAAGTCGACCCCCCATTGTGGCCCAACTCTACCCCCGGGGGTCATGATTTTCACAACTAAGAATCTACATTACCTGAGGATGCTTCCACATAAGTTTCAGCTTTCCTGGCCTAATGGTTCTTGAGAAAAAGATTTTTAAAGATTTACTCTATATATTCCTGTGTAAAAAGTCGGCCCCCCATTATGGTCCTACCCTACCCCCTGAGGTCATGATTTTCACACATTTGAATCTACACAACCTGAGGATGCTTCCACATAAGTTTCAACTTTCCTGGCCAAATGGTTTTTGAGAAGAAGATTTTTAAAGATTTACTCTGTATATTCCTATGTAAAAAGTCGACCCCCCATTGTGGCCCCACCCTACCTCCGGGTGTCATGTTTTCACAACTTTGAATTTACACTACCTGAGGATGCTTCCATATAAGTTTCAGCTTTCCTGGCCTAATGGTTCTTGAGAAAAAGATTTTTAAGATTTACTCTGTATATTCCTTTGTAAAAAGTCGACTCCCCATTGTGGCCCCATCCTACCCGAGGGGGTCATGATTTTCACAACTTTGAATCTACTCTACCTGAGGATGCTTCCACATAAGTTTCAGCTTTCCTGGCCTAATGGTTTTTGAGAAGAAGATTTTTAAAGATTTACTCTGTATATTCCTATGTAAAAAGTCGACCCCCCATTGTTGCCCCACCCTACCTCCGGGGGTCATGATTTTCACAACTTTGAGTTTACACTACCTGAGGATGCTTCCATATAAGTTTCAGCTTTCCTGGCCTAATGGTTCTTGAGAAAAAGATTTTTAAAGATTTACTCTGTATATTCCTTTGTAAAAAGTCGACTCCCCATTGTGGCCCAACCCTACCTCCGGGGGTCATGGTTTTCACAACTTTGAATCTACACTACCTAAGGATGCTTCCATATAAGTTACAGCTTTCCTGGCCTAACGGTTTTTGAGAAGAATATTTTTGAAAATTTCTCGAAAATTTTCATTAATTCCTAATTATCTCCCCTTGTAAGAGGGCTTGGTCCTAAATTTTCACAACTTTGAATCCCCTTAGGCTAAGGATGCTATGTGCCAAGTTTGGTTGCCCAGTGGTTCTTGAGAAAATGTTGAAAATGTGAAAAGTTTACAGACAGACAGACAGACAGACGTACGACAGACAAAATGTGATCAGAAAAGCTCACTTGAGCTTTTAGCTCAGGTGAGCTAAAAATGAACCAATGTTGTTTACTTTTAGATATGGCATGAAATAAGCTTATTTTAGGCAAATATTGGAGTTAATGTTTTCATGACTTTTATTAAATATTTCTTCCATATTCCATAATATGTTAATAGAAATACAAAGAACACTGTCAGGATGTTTTTCGGATCAAAATAAAGATATCATTAAAGATATCCTAATGCACAAAATATAGGGAAGTCTGGTCTGCATTTAAAATAAGGAAGCTAAAGTTTCAGTACTCTTAAAATATTGAGATAACAAAAATGTTCATTTTCTTTCTGAAAACCTCAAAACACACAATATAGTTTCTTATTAAACTCTTTGATTATGTATATTTTCTATTCACTATTTTAATATACATACATGTAGTTTATTTGCCATTTTATAACATAAAAATGAGTAGAATTGATGTATGATGCAGCATTTCCAGACTTCAGGTGACCCAAAATCTCTAACAACCAAAGGAACGGCCTGTAGCAACCTCTAATGATACAGTATCCACTAATGATATAAAGTTGCATTAGTGGTCAGACTTCTGACCGTTAATGATATAATTTTATCATTAACGAACTACCTAACCGTCCACTAATGATATAATTTCAAAATTATATCATTAAGGGTCAAAATTCACGTCCACTAATGATATAAGTTAAAACTCCAAAATAAGTACATCGTTGACCTTTAATGATATAATTTTTATTGCATTAGAGGATGAACTTCAACCGTGAATGATACAATTATCTATCCTATATAGTACTATTTTAAATTTTGCATTTTAAATGTACCTCTTCCTACATGGAATTGTATCATTAATGGTTGAAATCCGTCCATTAGGCAACACCATCCACTAGGACTAAAGCAATACAGGTATAAATATATATCATTATTGATCAATGGTGTACTCTTTTAAATTTTATTTTTTAAATAATCTATCTCATACTTTTCATAAATAACAGAGCGAGAAGTAGACAGAGTGGCACGCATAAGAGCATGACTTGTCCAGTAGATAGTCTAGGCAAATCTATCCACTTGGCCTTAAGCAATATAAAGATTCGTTATTATTGGTCAACATTGTCCTTGTCCTCAATTGTCTACTTTGTTAAAAATCCATCTAATACACTATCCTCAGTCAATAGAGATATAAACAGAGGGGTACAATTAATGATTCAAGTCCACTTACTGATACAATAGGAACTTTATCATCATTACAATTTATGTTCTACAAGTTTTGCGTTTTTTTTTAATTTCATATCAATAGTTGATTAAAATTTTGACCATTTGTTATATAATTTTGAAAGCCATGAGCAGATCTAGAAAGGGGGTCGGGGAGTGGGGGAGGGGGGGTCTACCTAGGGGGATAAAAAAATTACAATGTATCGATTTATTAGAAAAATGAATTGACTGTTATTACATTATTGTGAAAAGGTTTGACCCCCAACCCCGGAAAAAATCCTGGATCCGAGCCTGAAAGTGCATCAAAAATGGACGGCTATGTAGTACTTAGTACCTTAATGATAAAATTTAATCATTATCGATTACGATTATGTCCACTAATGCAACTTTATATCATTAGAGGATGTATCATTAGAGGTTACTACAGTCATAGGTAAATGCTAATATGAAACACGACTTTTTGCCTGCATATGTTGCTCCTATTTTGAGTAACAAGGATATATTCTAGATAGTGTTTATTTCTAATGTCAAGAGAAAGAAGTGCATTAAAAATATATATAGAGATTTAGTTTACAACATTGTCTTTACTGGAAATGATCAACTGGTTCTAGATACGTGTATCGCATTTATGGATATTTGAGGTAAAATAATATCAGATGCCTATTTCAAATAGCAGAAAAGCGACAAAAGAAGCCGATTCTCTGAAAAAAAGAAGAGATATACGAATTTGAGCAACATAAAAAACAATCTTTAAGGTGGAATAACTTTATCGAAGGCAAAAGGTAACATACTCCATAGCCGAGTTGATGAAATGTTGCTTGTGATGCGTACATCCCGAGTTCGAATCCTGCAGGGGATTTTGTTGTCACTAACTGAATCGTTTTTTTTTATATTCATTTTTCTATTTACCAAACTGCAAATTTGTCGCTTATGTGACAAATGTACAGTTTATTTTTCATTATATCTTTCATAATCAAATAATTTTCTGTTAATTTGAGTGACTTTTTCCAGGTGTGTTTTTCCATCTTAAGTAGGTTTGATCCTTTGCTTTTAAAATCTTTTGTTCACCTCTGGTCCGAATATTCTTGACTATTTTTTAAAGTTTTATCATATATTCAATTAACCTTGTTCTAGCAGCTGAATATTTAAGGAATAAGGAATCATTCTTTAGGTATTTTGGTCGGGGCGTGATCAAATCTAATAAAGCCCGATGGACTTTATGATATATTTGATCACGCCCCGACCGAAATTATCACCTCATTATATTCAAAGAATGATTCCTAATTACTTATATTTATATGATTTTTAGCAATTGTACGAGAACATATTTGAATATTAATAAGAAAACCCCGCTTTCACCCCAATTATACGTCATTTGAATTTATTGGACTGTATAGCACAAAATCAATACGTAGTGTTATCACAGGCAAAGACACTGAAAATGTAAATATTGAAACTTGAAACTTGAAAGAAATCATGGTTCTTATTAGCTTGCATCTAAAGATTAAATCTTATTAAAGGGGCATGGTCACGATTTTGGTCAAAAATTATTTTTTCGATTTTAATGTTCACAATGCTTCAGTAAGGCATTTTAAATAGGAAACCAAAATTTGAATGTCATTCGTTGAGTTATAAGCGAGATACAGAGCTTACAATTCTTTGCTACGTAAACAAAGCTTTTGTTTACATTTTATATGTTGAAGTGAAATTTCCAGTTTTAGACCTAAAATGAATGTGTTAACGGTTAGGAACTGTTTATTTATGCTTAAAATGAACAAAAAGATAGACAAATCAGCTTGAAAAAGATTTTTTACTGGTATATTGAACCTATGTAAACAAAAACAGGGCACGAGCCTTGTTTACATGACAAAGAACTTTGTTCCCTGTATCTTGCTTATAACTTAATGACTGACTCTCATTTTTCATTTGGTCATTAGAAATGCATTCCTGAAGCATTGTAAATAATAAAACAGAAAAATAAAAATTGACCAAAATCGTGGCCATGCCCCTTTAAATTAAAAGAACCAGGAAAGCAAAGTCGAATCTAAATAATCTGTCTGACACTTCTGTTAGTCTACCAAAAAATAAACAGGGGTAAATGCAAAATGCAAAATTAAAAATGGTACTATACTATACTTAATTGTATCATTAACAGTCGAAGCTCGTCCTCTAATGCAATAAAAATTATATCATTAAAGGTCAACGATGTACTTATTTTGTGGTTTTTTCTTATATCATTAGTGGACGTAAATTTTGACCCTTAATGGTATAATTTTGAAATTGTATCACTAGTGGACGGTTAGGTAGTTCGTTAATGATAATATTATATCATTAACGGTCAGAAGTCTGACCACTAATGCAACTTTATATCATTAGTGGATACTGTATCATTAGAGGTTGCTACAACGGCCCTTTTTAAAAAGTTCACACAGGATTAAATGGTTTTGCTTTCCTGTAGGTTCATATATGAAACATATTTGGAAATATGAACTAATGATAAATGATTTAATCTATTAATCAAGAAGTAATATGTATTCAGTCTCTGAATTTGAACAAAATTATAGATAACTATGCTTGATCTGTTAAGAGAAATACATGAACCTGTAGCATTAATTTATCTTGTTAAACTCGTAGCTTTGTGTGTCTTCATTTGTCTGGTATATCTATTAATGAAATAACACAAATTATAGAAGATATAGATCTTGTACTCGGGCAATGTTCTTTTACTTAACATTTTGGGGAATATTATTACAGTTTTTCGGTAAAGTAAGCTCAATTTAAATGAAAGACTGTTGAATTCTAAATGACTTAAAGACAGCTTATAGTTTGGATACTATGGTTTCTATACACACCAATATTTTACTTAATGGATCGATAAAAAATCTTATTTAAAATATGATTTCACAAAACAGATACCAACTTTCAATTATTTCATACAATAAAAAGTTTTTTCTGTATTTTTCCGGTGAAATTGGAACATTATTTTTTTCTTAAACCAATGTATTTAAAAGCTTAACACTTGGTTAAAATTGATGTGTAATATCATTATGAGTAAATACATGCCAAAGATAGTCTGGTCAAGTTTTCAATTTTTTATTTAAAAAAAAAATTCTAAAAACTAAAATTATTATTCATTTATATTTTTTAAATCTATCGATAAAATATTAAAAAAAATAACACGTAGCCACTTAAAGCTTTGATTATTGAATTAAATTACGGGAACTTATCTGATGATAACCCAAAATGTACTGTGCAATACCAAAAGACGAAACGATTAACCCACCGAGTCTATTTCATGCAATGGATTCATACAGACAACTGTATCAGAGTCATGATCTATGAGCAGGCGCAGGAAGTCCACAGCGTCCTCTGGTGTCGGGTAATGCGTCACTATAAACGCTCTATCATTCAGGTAAGACTAGAAAGAAGATCGAAATCGATATTTAGCAAAGACGATTTGTTAAAGTTTTGTCTAATATATTTGCACCCTCTGGGTATTTGATAATATATTTATTTAACAGCCGATTATAACATTATTTACTATAAAATGTAGGTTGTAAAGCAAAATACAACGGGATTTATAATGTCATTTTAGTATGTGGATGTGAAAGGGGACACATAAGTACTAACAAACATTTTGATCAAAATGTTCTATAAGACTTTAATATTAATGAAATGAACATTAAAAAATGAAAACATAAACAACACTATACTCTCTTGGTATGAATCGCAGATTTTAAATCTTAAGCTGACTTTTCTTTTTTGGGTTTTTTTTTTGGGGGGGGGGGATAAAGATCAGAGATTATGAAATCACTTATACCAATTTTGACTCGCTATTTTAAGTTGATAAATGTAAGTATATCTGATATGCTCGTAAATGTACCCACTTGGTCCAACAACGAAGATATTTTATTTATAAATATAAGATGTACTCACTGAAGCATGTATTGCATTGATGAAATTGCCTCGTTTTGCAACAGCTGATGTTAGATACAATAAGTATTTGTCCACTTAAAGAAAAAATCAAAATCAAGTTGTTCTGTCATACAAACAGCAACATATAAAAAGGTTTTTTTTTATTCAATGTTTAACAATCCATCGGGATAAGTCATGAAAAATCAATTGCACAGTTTTTCATTAAACATCATTTTCCTTCATCCGCCAGTACATAACCAATGTCTTAAGTACAATATTTAGGCGTTCTTTTTCTCAGGCAAATCATTAAAGGGGCATGGTCACGATTTTGGTCAAAGTCTATTTTTCTGTTTTTATTATTTACAATGCTTAAGGAATGCATTTCCAATGACCAAATGAAATTGGAGAGTCAGTAGTGAAGTTTTAAGCAAGACACAGGGCTCACAATTCTTTGTAATGTAAACAAGGCTCGTGCCCTGTGTTTGTTTACATAAGTTCAATATACCGGTAAAAAATCTTTTTCAAGCTGATTTTTCATATTCCTACTCATTTTAAGCATATATAAACAGATCCTAACGTTTACAGCATTCATTTTCGGTCTTCAACTGGAGATTTCACTTCAACGTTCAAAATGTAAACAAAGGCTTTGTTTACATAGCAAAGAATTGTAAGCTCTGTAACTCGCTTATAACTCAACGAATGACGCTCAAATTTTGGTTGCCTATTAAAAATGCCTTACTGAAGCATTGTAAACGTTAAAATCGGGAAAAAAAATTTTGACCAAAATCGTGACCATGCCCCTTTAAGTTCAGGGTAGCTTAGCTTGTTTAATAAAGCGACTGAGGTTTATTTACACTTGCACGTTAACTTTCACTGGTACATGTGCATTTATGCACAGCTTTTCGACAACCATTACAACAATTGACGAACTGTGATTAAAAAATGAATTTTTTTTTTCAAAAAAGTAGCTTGTACTCACATGGTAAAACGATATTTTCTCTTTTCTTTCCCAAATGCTGAATCGAGTTCTTGTAATCAGCACTTGTGTATTCTGGTCTAGTTTTTATTAATCTCTACAAATAAATAATACACAACAAACAGCCTCGAAATGCTTATGAATCAATTTACGCGTGAACATATAGACATTACAAAGAGGAGATAACAACTAATTTTTATTTGCCATATTACAACTAATTTTTATTTGCCATATTTATCTGTTACCTCAAACTCCTTTCTGATGCCTGTTTGATTAGCAGGGTGATCTCCTCTCATACTTGTTACTTTCTTTGTAAAGTCAGGAAGACTTTGTGATTCAAGAGAAGCTTTGAATTTCTCGTTTAACGCCAGAAATATCGTCATGTACTGTTCCTATAAAACGTTAGTTTGAAAAATATTGTAATTCTATGAAAAGTATTCAAACAACTTTGAAGGATTTTAATTTTAATGTTTGTCATGGTGGGTTTGAAAACAGCATAAACTGCGTTAACTGTATCCATTGATTGAAACTTTTATTGACTTACATAAGTCTGGACCATGTTCATTCTGTTTGTCCTCATGATCTTGACATACTCCGCTACATTGATTTTACCAGACGCTTTACCAGCCTTGTATAAAGCATCCAGAGCAATGTATGTTCCTGTACGACCTATTCCTGCGCTACAATTACATATCACTCTTAGTGGAGGAAAAATCATCATACTCATTACAATTTTGGAAGATAAAATTTTGGGATTATATCTGTACAATCAAAGCAATTTTGAATCGATTTACCTAGTAAGGTCCATTGTTCTATTATCCTTTGGGAGAAAATTATATTTGTAAACTGGTATTTATATTTTTACGCTTATACGCTGAGACGTATCGCCCCTTCTCGGAATTTCTCTTATTTTTCCAGTTCATAGAAATTTAGGGCAACGATCCATATGTCAGAAATCAACTTCTATTGTAATTCACGCGTTATTGCGTGTTTGTTGAATTTATGCATAAAATGTCTTAGATATGTCATTATTATACGAATGTAATAAATATAATAATTCATACCATTTTCCATATTTCAGCCTGTATCAGCCCTCGACCAATACCAGCCTTCGGGTCTTCGGCCATCTCGCTGATATTGGTGTCTCAAGCTGATACAGTATGTAATATGGAAAACAGGTATGTATTATTTACTATTTATCACATGTTTTTCTCAATATACGGTGGATATCACTCATGGGATAAATTTTTGATATTCCACTGTGTGTTCTTACGCCACGTGACGTCATAATTAAACATTACGTAGCTTTAGGCAGATTATTGACGTAGAATGAAAAAGTAACAAAATAATTCAGTTGAAAAGTGTAGACTTATAAATGTGCAGCATTGAATGCTGTTTCAATATTTTTATAAATTGATAAAAATATACCAGAAAATGAAATGTTTGTTTGTTATTCTTCAGGAAACTTTTTCCATGCGTAAAGTTGTTGACGTCTTGTAGTGAATGTGTTGTGCGGCTCACAATTACATGTACACATGTATAATGTTTACAGAAAGATTGAGGTTTAACAAAAAATTGAAGTTTAACTTGTAGTAAAACATGTGATAAAAAGAATCTCTCATGATTTGCGATGGTTTATGCTTTTTATCCAACTCGTTGTGTGTTTTCTATCCCCTCGCCAAGGCTCGGGGATAGAAAACACACAACCCGTTGGATAAAAATCATACATCTCATGATTTGCGATGGTATATGATTTTTATCCAACAAGTTGTGTGTTTTCTATCTCCTCGCCAAGGCTCGGGAATAGAAAACACACAACTTGTTGGATAAAAATCATATACCATCGTAAATCATGAGAGATCCTATATATACCTGCAGTGTACAAGTATTGGTGATTTAATCTTGATGTTTCTTGTTCTCATCACGTGACTATGAAAAACAACCAGACGGAGAGGATTGGGAGTTCCGTGATCAGGCCACGTGGTGTAGTGGTATTGGATAACAACACGTGACTTTTTTTGCTAATGATTGGAAAACAGAACATACATTCAGATCGTAAGATATTTAAATCTTTTGTTCAAAGTGTCTTTGTATGATGTATTAAAAAAATGCTTAAATCTTATTGAGGGAAAGTTGAAAAAAGAAAACTAAAATACATTTTATTCATTTGTTTACGAATGAAACATTATTTAAGATAAGGTAAAATCATTAAGCATATTTGTTTTTATTATCAGACAAATATAATTTTACCTCTTTGTGAGAAACTGAAAGATTTCTTATGACGTAAAAAGCGTATTGTTTTTCCTCCACATTCTTGATGGCGATATTTTCATACAGTCTTGCTTTCTTATTTTCTGGCCAGTATTGAGTACATTTCACCTGATTGTAAAATGTGCATTTATGTTTAATCTAAAACTTGTACTCAATATATATTTCAGATTTATAAAGAGAAGAGGTCTCGCAATTGATAAATCTATTCAGCGAAAATGTCAGAAAGACATTTTCAGTCTTCATGGAAAACGCTTCAATCTATTCTTATTTACTTTCTGTGTTTTATACTTGAATCTACATGTACCTTCACTCCCTCTTTCAAGTTGGTCAACATCACAATTTGTGTAACGTTTTCTTGCCATATCATTGTCCAGAAATCGTTAAGAGTGTTTTGTTTCGGACCTACAAAGCCCAAATGTTGAATGCATTTATTGTTTAGTTAACATGTGCTCTAAGGCAAAAACCAGTACTCAGGGTCGTAGATAAATTAGAATACAATAGCAATACCTTGTGATGCAATATACACCCTTTCTTCATCCAATCCCTTTAAATATATGATATAAAACATAAGTACTGGAATTTTTTTTACAAACTATGATTTTAGCAATGAATGATGGAAATGCATTTACTCACGCTGATGTAGTTTGCATTGATATAGTCAGCAGAAGCGTTATCGGTTCCTTTCAGAATGACCCGAGAGTGATCATCTGTAATGAACGTATAGACATTAGGGTTTCAACAATAGCAGTATATTTATAGATTAATATTTTTTTGCAATATTTTTTGTTTTTCTATCTTTATTTATTGAAAAAAAAAATAACATTATCATCAAGGCATAAACGTATGTACAGCAATGCCCAGATAACAGAACCCCAATATATGTAGACATATAAAACTATAATTTGTTTATTTTATATGATTTTTTAACTTACACAATCTCTTAAGAAAAGTTATAAGCTTTAATAAAAACTTACACGGAAAAGTAGTTTTGAATCTATTTTTTACAACATTTTCCTGACGTTTTCCAACTTCACAGGGGTGTTGTTCTCCATAAGGTAACATCTGATGAGTAAACATAGTCAACAAATTTATTCTAAATTTATTTTTTAAAAAGATAACTTAAACAGAAATGTCATCATGTAATTATATCATGTTTAAAATACTTGCAGCATATTCTCTTTTGAATCCATCCTCCTCGTTTTCTTTTTTTTCCATGATTGCATTTTCAAGCTCACTAATCAGAACATCAGAAATGGTTTCTTCGTTTAAATACAAGTCCCCATAGGGATTCTCAATGCCTTCTTCGTCATCGTCGTCATCTTTGACGTCATAACTTTTTGCCGCAGATAGGTCTGATGACGTTTTATTGTCATCTGACTTAGTGGCAGATTTACCCATGGATTCCATATTTGCATATGTATTAGCAAATCCGGGATTTTCACCTCCGTTGTTCACTGTATAATTAAAAGTAGTTTTATTTGAGAGTAGCAATCATAAGGATTTGTTTATAAATGTGTCAAAAGATGTATGGGTCAGGCTGTCTGCTTAATATGGTGCACTCAAATCATTATATTAATTGTAAAGATTTTCAAAGTGCTGTCCTTCTTTTGTTCATAAATCTTATTATTATCATCTGATGTCAAACCTGTATGGTTTCTATGCTATTGATAAATGGTATTTTTTTCTTTTATTTGGATTAAATATCAACATGCTTACAATAAACAAACTAAGACTTACAATGTGTATTTTCTTCCATCCCTGGGATATGTCTTGGAGTTTGGGGTATTTCATTCTTAGTGTTTAATCTTCTCCGTCTTAAAATAACATAAAACAAGTACATGTACAATTCTTCTGAGAATGTTCTTCAATGTTATATAATACTGTGGAGTCATGAAAATTCGTGGGGGTCACTTTTCGTATATTGCAAAAAAAAATTACAGGTTCTTGGGGACGTAATTTCGTATATTCTCTTATACCTACAAAAGGAAATATGACTTTAGAACTCTAATTTTATGAATTCGTGGAGGATATTAATTCGTGGATGAGAGATACCCACGAATTCAACGAAAACTGAGCCACCACGAAATCAAAAGATTCCACAGTAAGTTATTAAGAAAACAAAGTAAAAAAAATATCGATTACTTACAGATATAACGTTTTAGCTTTAATTGATGATTTGCTTTGTTACCTTACTAACACGACGACTAAGACAACGACAACAATAGCGAGGATTAGTACGACGACAACAGCAGCAGCAATAGAAGTGTTGTCACCTTCTGGATTATTTGCTGTACCAATCTGTATGAACAAGTTACATCATGAAATGATAGTAGTGAAAGTATATCTAATAAAAAACATATGCAATAATCGTTCATTTTATCGTAAGTTTTGTTAATTATACGGATTATCAAACATGTCGTTTATTGAAACAAAGAGATGAAAATTGAAATAGAAAAAAATGAAATACAAGTTTACAGGTCATTTTGATAAGACCACATGCCAAGTTTCCTTATCAAAATAGCATTATTGTTTCTGCCTTTAATTTCTCAGTGTCTCATTAGAAAATCGAAAGAAGAAATGAAATGAAAAAATTATCTGGAGTTTGGTTGAATATATTGTTTTGTCTAGAGGAAAGATGAGATGTTTACTTCGAACAAAATATCTTTTATGAAAGTAAGCTCAATTAAGTATATCATTTTGTGGAATTTCTTTAGTGACTATTTATTAATAAGTTTCTGTAGCTTAGATTAATTTGATATCATGACATGTTGAAAATGTGAAAGACAGACTGTGATAATCCTCTACAAAACATACTTTTTTGAATTGTAATTTTATAAAAAAACAAAACAAAAAAAATAGAAGCAGTATTATAACGATAATTTAATTTTTCAAGTAAAGGGGAAATGTAATTTGAGAAAAAAACCCATAATTATTTCTTAAAAACATAACATGTTATACAGGCATTCATTAGGATAGATATAACATAATGTAACAAGAGGCCCATGAGCCACATCGCTCACCTGAGCAACAAATGTCATAATAAAATCAGCTTAATGGAGTTATAAAACAAAATATCTGGAAAATGTAGTATAATACATATCCTGGATATTCTTTTGTTAATAATCAAGTCCCTTTTCTAAAAGGATGATTTTATAGTGATGTTGAGCATTGCAGTTCTCAAAAAAGGTCCTAAACAATTGTTTATATATGGGATATTAACCTACATCAAACTCTGAACCCCTTGTAAGGCCCAAGAATCGTCCAGGAGCTATATTCTTATCAATTTTAAAGAATCAGCAATATGTCAAAATGCTTTCATATAAGTATACCCTTATATTATAACATTTGAGTGTTTGTGAATAATTAAAATGTTTTACTTTGTAAAATTGGATCCCCAATCCTATTCCTCAGGATTTTGATTTCAACGAATTCGAATCTACACTTTCTGAGGTTGCTTTCACTTAAGTTACAGCTTTTCTAGGCAAATGTTTTTTCATCAGAAGATTATTCTATATATATTCCTATGTAAAAATTACCCCCCCCCCCTTCCTATTGTGACCCCATCCTACCCCTGGGAATCATGATTTGAACAAACTTGAATCTACTCTACATAAGGATGCTTCCACACAAGTGTCAGCTTTTCTGGTCAATTCGTTTTCGAGAAAAGGATTTTTTAAGATTTACTCTATGTTTTCCTATGAAAACATTTGATCCCCCATTGTGGACCAACCCTACCTCCGGGGATCATGGTTTAAACAAACTTTACTATACATGAAAATGCTTTCACATAAGATTCAGCTTTCTTGGCTGATAGGTTTCTTAAAAGATTTTTTTAAAGATTTACCCTATATACAATATTCCTGTGTAAAAAATTCGACCCCCATTGTGGCCCCAATCTATCCCCCGGGATCATTATTTTCACTAATTTGAACCTACTCTATCTGTGAATGCTTCCACACAAGTTTAAGCTTTCCTGGCTGATTAGTTTCTGAGAAGAAGATTTTTAACGATTTACTCTATATATTCCTATGTAAAAATTTGAACCCCAATTGTGGCCCCGCCCTACCCCGGGGGTTATGGTTTAAACAATCTTGAATCTACTCTACATGAGAACGCTTTCACACAAGTTTCAGCTTTCCTGACTGATTAATGTCAGAGAAGAAGATTTTTTAAAGATTTACCCTATATATTCCTATCTAAAAATTCGACCCTTTATTGTGACCCCACCCTACCCCTGGGGATCAAACTTATAACAAACTTGAATCACCTTTACCTAAGGATGCTTTGTGCTACGTCTGGTTGAAAACGGCCTAGTGGTTCTGGAGAAGACGAAAATGTAAAACGTTTACAGACAGACAGACGGACGCCGGACAGAAAGTGATCAGAAACGCTCACTGAGGTGAGCTAAAAAAATATGTCTGTGTCTTGAATGAAGTCATAAGGAAATTTGTCGCTACAAAACCGTATGGAAACCCTCAACTGCCTTATGTTGATAATCTTATTAATATGATGATACTTCAACATTATGATGGTACTTTAACATTACGTGATGGTAATTTAACATTACATGATGATACTTCAACATTACCTGATGGTACTTTAACATTACGTGATGATACTTCAACATTACATGATGATACTTCAACATTACGTGAAGGTACTTTAACATTACGTGATGATACTTCAATATTATGTGATGGTTCTTTAACATTACATGATGATACTTCAAATTACGTGATGATACGTTAACATTCTTCATTATATGCTGACCCCCCCCCCCCCATTTTTTATTTACTTGTCGAGATTGAGTAGTAGGTCTCCCCCACATATGATCGACAAAGGCAATTTCCCAAAATCATGAAATTCCTTATCCCGGGGTGGGGGGGGGGGGGTTGTTGTAAGCAAAGTACACCTATAACTTTAATTTCATTGTTCTTTTTTTTATTTTCACTTTTAAATTTCACTTGGTCTCAAAAAAAGGGGGGGGCAACTCCTAGATAAATTACTTTTTTATATGTAGATGTCTTTGCTGAAACAAGAAGTGGGGGGGGGGGGCTGATGCTTCGTGCCTGTTACATTGCCCACTCCTACACAGGGAGAGCCCGTCAATTCCCATAAGTCCAATCTAACATAAATGACAGAAGTCTTTGTTTAGGTGCTATTAAAATTTTTAGCAATCGGTTCTGACCAAGCGCCAAATGATTGGGTTCTGAATGCACATTTTGGACCAATGCACATTTTGGACCAAAAATCCCCTGGGGGACTTTTCGTACCCCATGATTATTATGCGCTGATGGGGAACCCATCGGTCTCAGTGGACCTTAGTTCTATCTGATCAATCTCTGAAAAAAAGTATCAGCCCAGTGTTAAAAAACTTTATAGGCATCCACGTGTTTTGAGTTTTAGCGTATTTCGATTCCGAGGCGACGCTTCCCTATTTTTAGAACCCTCGCATAAGTACCATCATATAATGGAGAATGTTAAAGTACCATCACGTAATGTTAAAGTATCATCATGTAATATTAAGGTACCATCACGTAATGTTGAAGTATCATCACGTAATGGTAAAATACCATTACAAAATGTTGAAGTATCATCACGTAATAATGTTAAAGTATCATCACGTAATGTTGAAGTACCATCACGTAATGTTAAAATATCATCACGTAATGTTGAAGTATTATCACGTAATGTTAAAGTATCATCACGTAATGTTAAAATACCACCACATAATGTTGAAGTACCATCATGTAATGGTGAAGTATCATCATATCATGAAGATTATCAACATAAGGCAGTTGAGGCGTTCCATAAAACTGCTTTATAACTATAAGGGTGAGGCCCCCTATTCATGCTACGCTGTCTTCAAACATCTACGTTACAATGAACACAGTAAAGTAGAAATGCATTTTAAGCAAATACTATTACTTTTATTATTTAACGTTACTTTTATTATTTACTTTTCCTTTTTTTATTTACTATAACTTTTTTAATTTACTATTACTTTTATCATCTACTATTACTTTTATTATTTACTACTACTTTCATCTAACAGAACGGAATAAAATATCTAAATCCATGGTTACAGAATGGTACGACATTTTTTAATGTTATACAATCACAGACAGGGGTAGATCGTATAGAGACAATGTGCTTTTTCAAGACACCGAAAGGAAGAAATCATGGCTTTAGACAATGACATCCGTCCAATCTGGCGATAGGGAGGGATGAGGTGTCCGGCGGCAAATCAGAAGTTATAATGTACAATGTACTTGAATTTATCATATATCGCTCATTTTGATAAGGCGTCCGAGAATACAATAAGCGCAATTCGCTTTGTGAGAATAGTACTCACATGCTCACATGTATTCGACAACATATCGCTTTTTGTTAGAGAATTCAATAATTGTGACAATTCTTGTAATAGACCTTTATATATTTTATTATGTCTTTGTTTCTTATTTTGTATAATACAAATTAAGTTATTCTATCAGACGTTCGTTCAATTAAGGAATGCATTGAGCGGACAGCAACCAACTGTTACTTTTAGCCGGTTATAAACCTATGTAACCTATGTACATGTAACAGCAGAGGAACGGACTAATAATAATAGCGACAACATCGTAAAATGACTTCATATTTGATTTGAGCAATACAAAACGTAAACCGTTATTTATAGACTTGCAACTTGTTGCGACACAATCTTTAATGACATTAGATTTGAGCATTACACATCGTACATTGTATGTCGTTATTTTAATACTTTTAATTGCAAAATACGTATCAATTATCAATTATGAAACATGGTGAAATGGATCAAATGAATGGTTTATTGTATTTATACAAATGTATTGATGACCAGGGATTTACCAGTTCACACGTTCCTGTTGTGGTACTACACGTGCCATTATTGGCACATATTGTTCGACACGTTTCGTTACAGTTGTATCCAAAGGATCCCCATCTGCAACCTGATTTATGAATTTGAAGAAAAAACAAAAACAACAATATAAATCATTAATTATTTCATTCCAATTTTCCTCATCGGAAGAACTATAATGTCAAGCATGTAAGCATGTTTTATCAAAGCAAACATTTTTGCGTTAAAATTCTGTGGACATTCGTTATATAACGAAATGAAACCCAAACAGAACATTTCCCTTTTAGTGTACCTGTGTTAAATAAATATGAAATACTTGGTAACTTGTCTGAACTATAATTTATATTTGGGAGAGGGGAAGAGCACGTGACCGAATGCGAGACTTCTCGATTCCTCTTCATGTTTTTTATTTAAAATGAAATATACCCTATACTTCAGTCAGTTCACATAATTTTCGTTCATCCTGCAAAACAATATCACAATGGACGCTCGAAACGAGTAAGTTATGGCATTGGGATATTCCCTGTTTTTTTTTTTTTTTTTTTGGTTACCTTCATTTGGTCAATGTAGGGTGATTTTTTTCCTACCTTGAGTACAGTTTGTTCCTTCATATCCTGGATTACATCCATTTAGACAGAAGCCGTTAACATGATGGCAGGCTTCATTCTGTACACAATTCCCACAGAACTCGGTGCAGCCTTCACCAAATTTACCCTTCTGACACTCTGTAAGCAAGTTTTGTTGCAATTTAAGTCTCTTTCTTTAACACAGAACTAGAAAACCGAATTGAGTTTTTTTACATATTGGTATTTAAATATCTATGGAATCTGTGGCAAATCATTTATAGGTGATAGACTTTATATTATAATATTTGACGTAAACTGCTTTCCTCATAAAACTGATCATGATTGTATAAAGCGGCTAGGCAATGGAATTAAAAAACCCTCGGCATAAATTATTGTTTATGTTTAAATTTCCGATAACTGTTGTTGAGATATATCTTCGTTTCTTATCGCATGCATAAATTTGTAAACAGAACGATAGGTCCTTACCTATTTTACATTGATCATCACTCCACCCCGCCTTGCATCCTCCTTCACAAGTCCCTGTTACCCTGTCACATTTCTTTGGAACACCACAGTTGATACTACAGTTGTTCTCACAGTTATATCCATAAAATCCCGTTAGACACTCTGACAATTCGACAAAATAACATAAAAAATAAAAAAATATTCATTCCTCAAGAAACAAATCGGAAACTTTTCTTGGTACATTTGAACCTCTCTAGAATTATATACGTTCATAAAAAGCAAGCTTTAAAAAGTTTCCTGTTTTAATCTATAAAAGAATGTACCGTTTTAAAACGCAAAAGGAAAGTTGCTTTAACCGCAGAATAAAAACTTAAAATATCAATAACAAACTAACAGATTGAAATCCAATAATATTACCTTGATCACATTTATAACCAAACGTCCCTGCGTCACATCCGTTTGGACAACTTCCGTTCACGTGATTACACTTCACACCGTTCAAACATTTACCACACGTAGAATTACACTCCAGACCGTACTTGTAATCAGCACATTCTACAAGATTAAACCGAAACTAAGTAGGATATGAATAATTTTCTTTTATTATATAAAAGAAATCAACACAGCAAATGGATGAAAGAATTTCTGAATTGGCTTTTTTCGAATTTTAACTGTCTTTTTCAGCAGAAATTGCAACTTAGCGATTATTTTTTAAAATACATGTTCGCACATACTAGATTCATTCAACCGTGCAGCTTAAAGGGCCATGGTCACATTTTTGGTCAAAAATTATGTTTCGTGTTTCATGTTAACAATGCTTAGAGAGGCATTTCTAATAGTAAATCCAAAGTGGTTGATTATAAGCAATATACAGAGATCACAATTCTTGTTTTGTAAACAAGGCCCGCGCCATGTTTTGCTTTGTTTTTTTGTTTTTTTTATTTTGAATGTTGAAAAGAAAATTGCCAGATTTAGACCTTAAGATGGCTTGACACACCATTGCATTATTTGATGGATCGATAAAGAATTATTTTAAAAATGATTTCACAATAATTAGACCGATATCGGCTTTCAATTATTTTATATGATTTTTTTTTTGTGAACCTCGTTATAGCTGCGGATAGGATATTTAAAAGCAAATAATTTGGTATCGATGGATGCACAGTACAATTATCTATAAATACATGTCAAAGACGGCCAAATATCTTTTCATTTCATAACTATTTTTGGAAAAAATCAAAAGTTGTCGATATTTTTTAACCTATTGATAACACTGTAATCAACTGTCACTAGCATTAAACAACTGTTATACAATCATAATTTTATTTCAACAAGAAAATGAAATATTGAAATTCAAGCAAAATTGGAAAATCTTAAACTTGACCTAGATATTCTAATGATAAATCTGTATACTAAATATCATTCAGTATGAGCAACCTTTGCGATAAGAGTGAACGGAAAAAGGTGGGACCGACCGTCCAACAGACAGACAGACAGCAGCATACCAATATGTCCTCTCTTCTTCGAAGGGGGCATTAAAATCTATATTTATCAATTAAGACATTTTGCCAATAAACAATAAAATGCCTGCACCTGAGTAACTGTTTACATTTTTAGTATTTAAAGTAATTTAACATGCGTGACATGATGTCCGCAAGCTATATAACCTGATAAGTCATTATTGTAAAATTAATTAATACCTACTTCCATTTTCGATGAACCAACTAGAAATAGCAAAAATGAGACTATGAGATAATGGGATAGAACTTATCAGATAGGGGTAACCAAGAGTAATTTCAATGTCTGTGCTTATTTTCTGTATATATATTTATTGTCGTTTAACTGTATTCCACTTGTATCTCAAACGACCGTGCAGTAAACGACTAGCGCGCTAGTTCCCGTTCGTTTCGTCATCGAAGGCAGGGTTTTTTGTCTTTCCTAGATGGCCGAGTGGGGTCTAGATGTCGTGAGTTCAAGCCCCGGCCAGGGCAAAGGTGGAGCTCCAATATAGTAAATCTCCCTGTCCTTATATATATATATATATATATATATATATATATATATATATATATATATATATATATATATATATATATATATTATCTCCTTCACTATGGATAGGTGTATATAGCTTTTCAGAGGTCGTGAGTCCCAGCCTCGGCCGGCCGGAGGTGGATCTCCGATAAAGTGAATTTCCTTGTGCTTTATATATATATATATATATATATATATATATATATATATATATATATATATATATATATATATATATGAAGGACAAGGAAATTCACTATATTGGAACTCCACCTCCGCCCCTGCCGGGGCTTGAACTCACAACCTCTGGAACCTAATCTACTAGCAATGAGCGGCCACCGCGCCACTCAGCCATCTAGGCAAGACAAAACTCTTGCTTTATATGACGATATATATATATATATATATATATATATATATATATATATATATATATATATATATATATATATATATATATTTATCACATCGATTTACTGCCTATCCATAATACAAAAATCATTTACCTTTCTCACATCTTGGTCCAGTATATCCTGGAACACAGCCCAGACACGTTCCATTCAAAATGTCACAGTGACCTTCCTGACAGTTCTTTGGACACGGTAAAGAACAGTTCTCTCCGTAATATCCGGGATTTTTACAACCTAATCAAAATTGCGTTTATATTAATAGAATTTTAAAAAAAAATTAATTCTACTTAAAAAGATAAAACACCGATTCATTTTCCCCTTCTTCAATTGATAAGGGATTTCTCTTGGAACAATAAATCTTTTTGTAAACTCATATCTATACATTCTATAGTGTGTCCCAAGATATTTTTGCCGCATATTTTTTTTAAACTATTCGATATTTATAAATACCTCATGGTTCATAAGATGTTCATTCAATAGTATGAAAAAATCCCAAGATTTCCCCCTTTGAAACGCCCCCTCAAGCTTGTCGGGTATCAATACACGGTTAAAAAAAAAGTCTACGGGGTTTTTCCATTGCTAAGGGGATTGAGACGCCCGGATGATAACGTTGAAAAATTGCGCGAGGTGTCCCGAGTACTTCCGAATGGAGAAAAGATGTCAACATTTCCCATTATAAATCTCCAAAGAAAATCTGTTTTCGTTCCTGTGAATTTTTAGATGGGAAAAATGCTAATGTGTGAATGAAGTTTTCATTGGAAATTTTCCCTTTCATCGATTTCAATTGCACTTCTTTCACAGGTGTGTGTATTTTTATTAAAAATCGTCCAAATGTGTAGCATAAATATTTTGGGACAGTCTATAATCGCTTGATATATATCTATAATTATATAAATATTGTTCATTTCTATTACTGTTTTGAATATCAAAACAAAGTAAGTACTTAGCAAAAAGACTTGTTATCCAGTAATTAATTAACAAAATCAGTGAGATATTCCAGGTAAAAGTTTTAAAAATCTCACCATGCACTTCTAACTCGCATAGTTCGTTGTATGCACCGTCCGTAGAATACCCATCAGGCAATGGGGTGTAAGTTCTGTTGTTGTAGTAGATGACGTATCTCCCGTGTGTAGAACAGTCGATGATCGTATTGTTTGGTATTGTATCTCTGGTGTACATTGTGTCTTTAAAACATAATGTTCCATCCTCTTTGAAAGTAGTGTTTGATATATAAACCGAAAATCCCAAAAATCTGGCCGTAAATCCGTTACTGCGACCTTCAAAAATGAAAGGAATATAACTTGTACCCCGTATTTCTCAAGTGCATATATGTATTTTGAAAATTTATTTCATTTTTATAATAGTTTAAAATATTTTAGTATATCTTATCTTAAGTAAAAAATATTCTTTTACTACCTGGATTTTATACATGTGAATACTTTGGGGATAAGAAAACGAGCTGGTAAATTTCATCAACATTAATTTGTAAATGCTTTTCAAAAGTACAAAACAAAAAGGAAAATATTGTTTTAAATATACCCCAGGCGACATTATCCGTCCTGTACTGTATAAAGATATGGTGTATACTGAGTACTTCTTCCAGATCTACCCGCCATTCTGCTGTTGGTTGTTTGTCTTTTGATACTGTACACTGTCCGCCAGCAGCAGACAGGTTTGAATACTTTCCGTCCACAGCAAGCGCTGCTCCCCATTTAAAGTTACTGTAATTGTTCATCTGCCATGCTGGTTTGTTCAATGCGATATTTTCTATGTAATAAAAGTAAGCAAGAAAAATGCATTAATTTATGATATGTGTGATAAGGGGATTGGTGATTCATAACTGTATTTCAGTTGCGTATGTAATGTTCAGATAATTGAAGCTTAACTTAAATGATAACGTAAATATGCTTAATCGCTAGCTGAAGAGTAGGTCCCCAGGTCTAGAGTTCAATACACGGGCGGGTTGGAGGTGAATTTTTATGTATCTTACTTCTTCCATGTCGACAGGTACATGTAACGTGTTGAAATATATACACTCAACAAAACTTTTAAGTGTTCAGCCAGTTTGCACTGATCATTTTGGCCATGTTAAGTGGTTTTCTTTTTAAACTATCATCAAAGACAAAATTATGACAATCACATTAAGCCTGCGCAAAAAATACCAATTTTATGTTTTGACGTTTCGTCACGGGTAAATGATATCAATCGTGTTTTTTTTTTATCTGATGAGAAGACATATCAGTTACAAAATGTTGAACATTTCACATCATTTTATGTCGGAATTTCAAAATTATTCTATTTATTAGGGTGAACACTTAGAAGTTTTGTGGAGTGTATTTCAAAAACTGCACTTGCTGAGTCCATCTTAATATTTATAAGTGGAGTATCACAACTAATAGTATGCTCCAAAATAATGTTGGACTGACGCTATGACTCCGTACACAACCATTGAATAAGACCATGAAATAGATAAAAGCGAATTTAATCCAATTTGAACGAAGAAACTGTAAAAGAAATCACTTAAATCCTTTTAAATTATTGATTAATTAGTACACTAACGAAACGTTTTACCACTTGTGAATATTTTCCAACAAATCTTTTTGTCAATGAATACACCTCCGATATCTCTTTTTTTGAGTTAGAATTGATCGAAATCATTTATATTTACTTTTTATTGGCCCTCGTATCTGTCATTTACCAAACTGAGACGCAATTTTTAACATTATAATGACTTATGTAAACGCAATATTATTTATTATGCACAGGCACCTGACGTTATATATTTTTCTCATAATAAAAAAAAATATACTCTCTACCTAATTATACACAAGGTACACATCGCCGCCATCTTAGATTTATTTCAAGCTGCTGGAATTTTCGCTTGAAACTCATCTGTAGAATTATTTTGCGATCCTCTTCGTCTTCCGATCGGTCTTTCAACAAATTAGCTTATAACTGATTCAACCAAAACGGTGTGTAACACAAGTCATTAATTATAGTATCGGCGCTATTAACTTTTTTTTTGTAGACTATACTTTATATTTATGTGAATGGGTTGACCTTTACAAATACTGATATACATGGCCTTTTAAGACCCCAGATACATGTAGTATCAGTGATAGGTAGAAATGATATGATGAACAAGATTTCAACATAAATATAATTTTTTAATCACTGCAATCGCAGCCATTACAATACAACTACTACAACAAGAATGGTGGAAAAGGTCGCATAATACATTATACAATTAAAGTATATCATTGAGGGAGTCACAAGATGCCAGTTCTCCGAGAGCTTCGCCTTTGGAAATAGGCTTGCTTGAGGGGAACTGGAATCTTGGTGAAATTATTCAAATCCTCAATGGTATACTTAAACTGTTTTATCAATCAATCAGAAAAAGTTCAAATTAGTATAATTTTTCGTGTATCCAACAAGTTATAAAGTCAACATAAATAAACATTCTGAGAGTATTGCATACACAATACACGTCCCCTCCCGGTTTGTATTATTGTATGAAAGCTTCGAAGCAAACACCTATTTAAGAACTAAACGACATAGTATACTTTGATAAGATATTAAAGAACAGAGGAAATTCAAATTATATATTCTACTATAGATTGAAAACAAACTTAGTTTAATGATAATATTTGACATGTTATACTTTGTTCGATATGTTTCTCGGATACGTTTTTCAAAAGGATTCGATTTGATCGATTCCCTATCTTTAACTGATTGTAAAAAACATTAAAAAAAAATTAAGAAAAATGCGGCGCATGTCTGCCCAAGAACCCTCAAGATCAGTTGGCGTGGTCCAAGCAGAGCAGAAATTTTAAATCATTAAGAAGTCTTTAGAGCCCTTTGGTCCCCTAATTTGAGGGGCGAGCCCCTTTTTCTTGATATCAAATAAAAAGTCGTTTAATTTTAAGCACATTTTGTTCAACAAGTGTTTAGAAATTCATTACCGTTACAGATATATATGGGAAAGAACGTTTTAGGGGTCAATCCCTTATATCCTTATAGGGGCCGTTTAACGAAATTTTACAGGTTGAATATTGTTTAGTACATCAATTTGAGCATCTTTTCTTCTATACTGCATTTCAAAAGATTTTTCCTTTCTGATATATGGGTGATTAAATTGTTGGACATTTGACCTCTAAAAACCTCTAATTACGTAACGCATGATAAAATCATTACCTTGCTTGGATATATAACTGTAAGATAACATATCTGCTTTTATGACCTTTCACAAAATATCTCTCAGTAGAGGGCTATAGATAAAAGACTTTAGAGCCCTGGCCTCTGGTCCCTTAATTTGAGGGGCAAGCCCCCTTTTCTTGATATCAAATGAAAGGTCAAATATCAAATGACATGTGGGTGATCAAAATTTTCCACTTTTGACCCCTAAAACCCCCTAATTACGTAACACATGATAAAATCATTAGATTCCTTGGATACATAACAGTTAAAATCGACTCAAAATTTGAAATATTATTTATTTACCTCACGTCATTTTAAATGACAACAGTTATGAATGGAATTGGAGATCATTTTGGAGAAATAATCAGGTAGTGAAAATAATTCATGCACAGGATCATGCACATGACAAATAAAGTGTCTTACACATGTAAATCTTAATGTTAAAGTTGCTTGGTCCTATTTTCAATAAAATTGTTGTACGCTTTTAAACGATGGTTATGCTAAGTATGTGTGTAATAATATACGCTGCAGTAATTTTCCCGGTCAATTAAGCCATAGTTCAATGAAAAAATAATGTTCATGTTGAAACTTGTTGAATTCGGATGTTGTGCATTCCGGCATGCTGTCCAATCCGGCGACATTTTTCAGCCCCTTAACATATTCCTATCATTTTTTTTTAAATGTTGTGCAATCCGGATCTTGTCTATTAAACTGGCCGCGATGAAAACAACCGACTGCTTATAATTAGTGAGAGTTATCCCCCGTGGTCCAGCCACTTATCGATCGATCGGCCTTCTGCGAGATAGTTATTGCTCAATTATCGACCAATTTTCCTGTCATTGCTATTGATTTAAACAACTTTGAATATAGATCCAAACTAGCAACTCATATACTTTATTTTATACCGCTAAGCCTTGTTATTTTAATTTAAACACATTTTATTGAATAATAAAATGGCTTGGGCAACAGGCAAAGCCTATGCAAACCCTCTCCAAAACACAAAGTCAAGCAGACAATCCATAGATTATAGTTATAGCAGTTTACAGAATGATATATTATTGATAATTTATGTATATGAGACAAGGGATAATAGAATATTATATAATAATCTTGACTTTGTCATATATAAATTATAAGTTAATTTGTTGTTTAAAATATACATGAACACATTCATACTCACATTTATAAACCCACCACCTTATTTCTATCATACTAACAGACAAACATAAGTATAGAGTTTTCATGATCCAGCCCCAGAAATTTCTCCACTTGGTATAACTCGAAACGTTATTTCAAATCAGGCACCAAACAATGAAGGGAAATGGAAATATTCGGCGGATCTACATGTTAAAATATTCTTATGATAAAATGTTGTATTTATGGCAAACGTACATTTTTATTTTTTATCTCCTACAAGATATAATCGCACTTGTGTTTTGTATCCATCTCTTTAGACTCTTTGTAGCCAAATCTGTCAAAATGCGTTGTCGTTTCACCCTCTTGTTATAAACCACGCTGAAATGTTCACAATCGATACGCTGTTGAACAAAGTGTAAGTTTTGTTAAGTTAGAGGAAGATTGTAATTTCATGCACATATGATTTGCGCAAAATAAGTTATATTTTATTCAACCAGTGTTTGAAATTTAAGACGGTACCTTTCTTGATATATTTGGGAAAGAAATTTTAGGGGTCATCCTTTAATCTCATCGGGGCCGTTTAACAAAATTTGAGCCATTTCAGAGAAAATGCGTGCACAAAAATCGTTAATAAAAAAAAAGAATGCAGGAAACGGAAGCTCTTTACTAGGGGGCGGGGAGTGCTTTAAAATTCATATTTGCATGTACAGTTAAATATCGGTATCTCGAACTTGTTAAGACGAAGTGGCTTCCGTGATGTTCTTATATCAACACATGTATTAGTACCGGTATATACTGAACATTTCTATTACTTATAAACGAATAATCAACCATTTGATTAAATATTTTTAGTTTGTGTGTTTTTATTTGTGAAATATAATCAATGTTTGTAAAAGCAATCAATTATAAAATCAATATTTCGTAAATAATATGACTTCACAGCCTCTTCACTATCGACGTTCAGAACTTGGAAGAAGCACTTGCAATTTAACGTTTGAAACTTATCACATAGGAAACGAAAAATACGGATTTGAAAATTAAAAAAACACCACTAATAATCAAGAATTAGAATTCACATATTTTTATTTCATTTTTGTTTGTGACCTAACGTATATTATATTAACTCGAGCTCATTACGCTCACAACTTTAGTACTCATATTGGAAACAACCCGTGTACGATGAACCGGAAGTCACTTTACACCCTGCGTGTTCAATACATGGACTGGTTCTGTTAAATTTAAATAAGTTTTCTTTTAAATCTTCGTATTCCAATCATGCTTCATTTTTATTGGAGCATACATAAAAAAAAAATAATAAACTCGATTCCGTAATTAATCGTTTTTATAAAATTGGCAGTTATCAATGCTAGATCGATTCTCCGTACACAGTGTGTTTTATTAAACACATTATCGTTAATCGTGGCTGTGTTTTGATTTGAATTTTATAAAAAGGTACTAAATGTAAAAACACCCAAGCTACTATCCTAATTAACTTACATCGTGCAGTTTGATATACCACTAGTTTTGAAAGGTGTGAAAATTGCCGCGGGCAGAAATGTGTGAAGTAATGACACCAATTATGTTCAACTGACCAGGTAAATGGCTCCACTTCGAGATAAACCAGGTAAAATTAGGGCTTCGGCCTTTTAAAACACTTCGACATAAGCGGGGTAATCGAGATTACCGTATTCGAGATATCAGGAGTTTTTTAAATCATTTATATAGAGAAAACGGCCGGGACCGTCGGAAGACTTCGACATAAACGGGGTATTCGAGATATCCCATGTTCGAGATACCGATATTTACCTGTATTTAATTCACATGGGAAAACTGCTATTCATTTGATTATTGACTCCATGACCTCTAAAATTTCGCTTAGTTAAATGTTAACTTTTTTTAAAAATATTATATTAGCATGTACTCCAATAAGGTTTTGTACAATACAGAACGTTTTTTATGCGATCGCCGAGCGCTTGTTTTGGTGAAGAACAGTCCTGATCAGACAGAAAATACAGAATACAGCATACACACGTTTAATTTATATATATATAATTTATGTATTAACTATTCGTGTGTACCTGCATATGCAAAGTCCATTCGATTTGAATATTTCCCTTATCTACTATGTAGTATTTTTATCCATGTGTCCTCTACTCGATCTCAACTGTCCGAATCCAATCAAAACTTAAACTCACCGAAAGTATAAAAAAACTTTTTTTAAAACTCGCATATTCTTTCATAATCAATAACAAAAAATAAAATCTAATTGAATGAAAGAATAAAATCAGCAATTAGTATGCTTTTTTATGAATCGGACTACCATTCAGAAGAGGTTAAACTAATAGTGTGACCATTATTCTTTTACGGCCTGAATGTAAATAAAACTTCAACTTGTTTAAAAATTCATGGGTGTATTAAGAAATAATCACTGATTCCTTCAATTCCTTCCGTGTTAGCGGGCAATGGTTAGTTTTATCTTGCCCGCACCTACCACAAGCCCCATAGCACCAGGTTTAACCTCGCTTATATATTTTCTGCGTGGACCTCAGGGTCCACGCAATAACGGTAGACCGCTCGCTAGTCCAGCCGCGACCTATTTCCTCGGCCGCGATCAAAGGATCGGATAGTATAATTGTTTACATACACAGCTCAGAATCTAGCTAGATTTTAAATGCGACTCAAATACATTGCAAAGAAGCAGTTCTTTAATCCATAATGTGTTTCACTAGAAAATAATTAAACTGTTTAAAACACTTTCCGTATGTACACTGGTACACTGTCTATGGTAGAAGGTAATTAAAGGAATACTCTTTTTTCATTTAATCTTTAATATCGTTTAAAATCGGAATTCTTTGTGTTTGCAGCTACATAAATAAACCCATGTTACAGCAAGACGCAAATCTTGTGTTACAGTATTAGATACCGGAAGACCGCTCGCTAGTTCAGCCGTGACATATTTCCTCGGCCGCGGGCAAGGGATCCGATATATACGTAATTGTTCACATACATAGCCTGGAATCCAGCTAGATTTTAAATGCGAAATAAATGCATTGCATAGTAGCATTTTTTTTTTTAAATCCATAATGTGTTTCACTAGAAAAGAATTAAAATGTTTAAACACTTCCCATATGTAAACTGGTACACTTTTAATTATGCAAGTTCTACACACAAATACCCCTTTATTTGCCAAATAAAACACAAATACATGGTAACAAGTCTAGCTTTTTTCACTCATATTATGCAATAACCGAACAAAATATTATTGTTATGACATTAATAAGATCATAATGAAAAACTTTTGCAGCGACAGCCATATCGAAATCTTAACCGCTTTTGAGTTATATAGTGAAAATTTTCAGGGGTTCTAGGCCCCTAATTTGAGGAGCCAGCCCTTTTTTTATGTCAAATGAAAGATGATTTGAATATACATCTTTTTTGTTCTACATGTCTTACCAAAATATTTCCGGGAAAAGAGATAAACTAAGAAAACCATACAAAATCACAATGCTTATTTAAACTCATTTTTGGAGCCCTACCGAGCTTCGGCGCTTTTTGCGCTATACAATTTTAAATGCCCTATTACATATCTACATTTTCTTGTCTATCATTCCTGAAATTTTGAACTCAATATCTTTTATAGTTTATGAGAACATTCGTGGACAAGCCGACCCTCCAAAAATCGTTAAATTGTAAATATCTCAAAACCGGAAGTGATGTCAACATTAAAAAAAATTGCAATAAGGTTCAGTGCAATATCTATCAGATCTGAAAGTTTCATGTAAATCGGCCAAGTAGTTTTTGAGAAATCGCGTACACAAAATATAGAAGAAAACTAGACACGATCTCGTTGCGAGCAACGAGGAGGTCTTCCGTCCGATTTTTAGAAAAGGAAATGAAATTGCCTGTGATCTTCATCAACGAAACATATCAGTTAATGCGGGGGGATCTGAAGATTTTGTTCAACAGGTGTTTAGAAATTATATACCGTTCTCGAGATATCTGGAAAAAATTATTTTAGGGGCCGGCCCTATAACTGCTTTAGGGACCAGGTAAGAAAACAATGAAGGTTGCATATTGTTAAGCACATTATTTTAAGCATCTTTTGTTCAATATTATTTTTCGAAATTTTTATCCATTTTAATATATTGAAGATCAAACTTTCGGACTTTAACCCTAATTACGTATCAAAAGAGTAAACAATTGTCATTTATAGGTGTATAGCGTTTCGTTGAATATAATTGCTTCTATAATGTATTACGAAATATTTCACAATTAAAAGTTATCATCAAAAGACTTTTAGCCCCTTAAATCCCCTAATTACGTAACATATGAGATTTTCTTTATATCATTTTAGTTTTATTTACTTTGAATATTTCTAACGTTGAAAGGAGATCAATTCCGTGTAAATACGTCTATAACTTTGTAAGATCATTCATTTGGTTTGCATGGAAAATTATTTGATACTTTAATGGCCGAAATATCGGAACATGCAGCTTAAAGACATTTCTTCACTTGGTATACATCGAAACGTTATTTCAAATCAGACACTAAACAATATGAAGGGAAATGGAAATATTCGGCGGATCTACATGTTATATATTCTTATGATAAAATTTTGTATTTATGGCAAACGTATATTTATTATTTTTTATCTCCTAAAAGATATAATCGCACTTGTGTTTTGTATACATCTCTTTTTAACTCTTTGTAGCCAAATCTGTCAAAATTCGTGGTCGTTTCACCCTCTTGTTGTAAACCACGCTGCAATATTCAAAATCGATGCGCTGTTGAACGAAATACTAGTACTCGGCTAGAAAAACTTACTGAATGGGCCGTCTAAAATTATTAATTTTAATAATAAATTCAGACATTTTTAGATTTCACAAAGTGTAATTTTTGTTAAGTTACAGGCACATATATTTGCACAAAATAGGTTTTACTGTAAACGTATTCTATTTAGCGTGTACGATATTTGGCGGAAAACGACTTTTCAACAAGTTGGCATGGATTTGAATTGGCGTTCTTCAGAATGTACTTATTCTAATACATATATGAAAGGCATTTAGCGATGTACTTGAATTAGCGGATGCCGCTTTCCGCCAAAAACGCTAAAAAGAATACACAGCCAAATGTAATACATTTACAGTATGTTATTCAACCAGTGTTTGAAATTTGAGACCGTTCTTGATATATTTGGGAAAGAAATTTTAGGGGTCATCTATTCATCTTCTTATCGGGGCCGTTTAACAAATTTTGAGCCATTTCCGAGAAAATGCGTGCACAAAAACCGTTATTGAAAGAAAAGAATGCAGGAAATGGAAGCTCTTAACAAGGGGGTTGAGAGTGCTTTAAAATTCATATTTACATGTATTTAATTCACCTTGTAAAATTATCAATTCATAGGCACTGGATAACTGCTATTGCCTAATTGGCAAATTTGATTTGCTTATTGACTCCATGACTACTACAATTTCGCTTAGTTAAACGTTAACTTTATAAAATATATATACAATCAGGTGTTGTACTATACAGAACGTTCTTTACGCGATCGCCGAGCGATTCTTTTGGGGAAGAAGAGTCCTGATCAGACAGCAAATACATAATACAGCATACAGACGTTTTATTAAAATATATATATTTTATGTATTAACTAATCGAGTTTGCCTGCATATGCAAAGTCCATTCGATTTGAAAATTTCCCCAATCTACTAAGTAGTATTTTTAACCATGTGTCCTCTACTCGATCTTCAGCTGTCCGAATCCAATCAAAACTTTTACTCACCGAATGTAAATAAACTTTTTTAAAACTCACATACTCTTTCATAATCAATAACAAAAAATAATTAGTATGCTTTCTAATGAATCGGACTACAATCCAGAAGAGGTTAAACCAATAGTGTGACCATTATTCTTTTACGGCCTGAATGTAAATAAAACTTCAACTTGTTTAAAAATTCATTGGTATATTAAGAAATAATCACCGATTCCTTCAATTCCTTCCGTGTTAGCGGGCAATGGTTAGTTTTATCGTGCCCGCACCTACCACAAGCATGTAACATTGTATAAGCTATGTTGCCTTATCTCGAACGCTTTTTAAATATATTTCAACTCACTTTACTTACTACACCCTGCTTAATTCTCTCTCTCTCTTTCCCTCTTACTCTCTCTCTCTCTCTCTCTCTCTCTCTCTCTCTCTCTCTCTCTCTCATAACTCATACAAAATTCTAATATTTTGTTAGCCAAATGAATTATCACAGATTACAGATACTTAAGATGTGTGTGTTGGAATAATTATCTTGTGAATATTGCCTATATTTTGTTTTGTTGAAATGGGTAGTGAAACACATTATATTCTCAGCAGCAAAATGTCAGAAATAAACACAGGTGAAATTCAATGTATTTACATTTCAACTCGTACGACTGTAAAACGTTGGATTATTTTCATTGATGACATATTTTTTTATATTTTACGCACTATAATTTAAATCAATGGTTTGATGCATCTTAAACCAATATAATTGAAATGAAAACAATTTTACAAAGAATCAATGAACATTCAAATGTGTGATAACGTACGTAGAAACACGAGAAGCCTGTGTCCTAGACTACAGCGAATCGGTTATCCACTAGCGCGGCATCTCCTCGGCCCTGTGCGAATGATGTGTTATGTAAATGTACACTCAACGTGGTGGGTTTAAAATGTTTGCAGTTTCATAACTGAATTTTATTTTTCAACAATAAAACTATTTTATGACATAGACAAGATCACAAAAAACATCTATTTTTTATAGATTACGAGACTGAAAATGCATTACTTCGTAAGTAAAGGTATAATCTTTTTTCATTACTCTTTAACATCGTTAAAATCGGATTTCTTTGTGTTTGCAGCTACATAAAAACCCATGTGTGCATTACAGCAAGACGCAAATCTTGTGTATTAGATAACGGCAGACCGCTCGCTAGTCCAGCCGCGACCTATTTCCTCGGCCGCGGGCAAGGGATCGGATACGTAATTGTTCACATACACAGCTCGGAATCCAGCTAGATTTAAATGCGACTCAAATGCATTGCATAGAAGCAGTTCTTTTATCCATAATGTGTTTCACTAGAAAAGAATTAAACTGTTTAAACACTTTCCGTATGTAAGCTGGTACACTGTCTATGGTAGTAGGTAAAGGTATAATTTTTTTATAATTTACTATTAGTATCGTTAAAATCGGAATTCTTTGTGTTTGCAGCTACATAAAAAAAACCATGTGTGCATTACAGCAAGACGCAAATTTTGTGTATTAGATAACGGCAGACCGCTCGCTAATCCAGCCGCGACCTATTTCCTCGGCCGCGGGCAAGGGATCGGATACGTAATTGTTCACATATACAGCTCGGAATCCAGCTAGATTTTAAATGCGACTCAAATGCATTGCATAGATGAAGTAGTTCTTTTATCCATAATGTGTTTCACTAGAAAAGAATTAAAATGTTTAAACACACTCCGTATGTAAACTGGTACACTTTATGTCACTTATACGCACAAATACTCCATTTATTTGCCAAATAAAACACAAACACTAGTAACAAGTCTAGCTTTTTACACTCATATTACGCAATACCCGAACAAAATATTATTGTTACGACTTTAATAAGATCATAATGAACAACTTTTGCTGCGACAGCCATATCGAAATCTTAACCGCTTTTGAGTTATAAAGTGAAAACTTTCAAGGGTTCTAGGCCCCTGATTTGAGGGGCCAACCCCTTTTTCTTGATGTCAAATAAAAGATCTTTTGAATATTCATCTTTTTTGTTCTACATGTCTTAACAAAATATTTCCGGGAAAAGAGATAAACTAAGAAAACCATGCAAAATCACAATGCTTTTTTAAACTCGTTTTTGGAGCCCTACCGAGCTTTGGCGCTTTTTGCGCTAGAAAATTATAAATGCCCTATTTTATATCTACATTCTTTTGTCTATCATTCCTGAAATTTTGAACTCAATATCTTTTTTACTTTATGAGAACCTTCGTGGACAAGCCGACCCTCTAAAAATCGTTAAATTGTAAATATCTCAAAACCGGAAGTGATGTCACCATTAAAAAAAATTTGCAATAAGGTTCAGAGCAATATCTATCAGATCTGAAAGTTTCATATAAATCGGCCGAGTAGTTTTTGAGAAGTCGCGTACACAAAATATGTAAGAAAAAAAAAGAATAGGGAAAAAGAAACCGAACGAAAACAATAAGGTCTTCCGTTGGAAACGGAAGACCTTAAAAAAGAATAGGGAAAAAGAAACCGAACGAAAACAATAAGGTCTTCCGTTGGAAACGGAAGACCTTAATGATACAAGTAATGCACAATAATATTACTGACCACATACTGACCTCGTTTATTCAATACACAACGAACCCGATAACGAACCCTGTCACAATGACTTTTGAATTTGTCTGACGTTTTATCCCGTTTTGAGCCTCGATGTTGTTCGGGTAGAATTGTATATATTATCCTGCAAGGACCCACATTGTTCCGGGCATTTAAACCTGTGTTGCTATTTAAAGGGCGTAGAGTTCGTCTCGGGTAGCGCACGTAGTGTGGCTCAGTCTGACAGGTCCATGGAGGAGTAGCTTTTAAGTTCGTGGTAACTGAATTACCAGTCAGGGTAAGTCTATCTTATTCAATTTTCATATCATTTTAACGAATGATTTTCAAAATATTCTATTGTTCATGGTGAACATGGTGTACATGTATATCATTTAGCAATGAATTGCAATTTTAAAACATTCGATCTAAAGTATAATTGAAAATCATTATTAACAAAATAAATGTCAAAAATTGACTTCACCCCTCTCCCCATGGATCCATTGATTAGTTCATTCAAAGCATCTCCTCCTTTGGGTGAAAGGTAAAGCAAGGCTTCGCGTCATAATGTCACAGTCATAATTTTTGGCACCGATATATTAGACGAGTCCAATATGGATCATAGTAAAGAACTCTCTTATGATGAACATACTCTGCCAGGAGCATATACCGTGTACATGCAGCTTTATTTGAAGAAAAAACCCAAATTTTCCTGTTATGAGAAACAATTGCTTAGAAATGACCATCTTCGCTAGCCAAGGGTTTTCGGTCCACTTCGCTCCCCATAAACCCTTAGCAGATTTCATTACAAAAACTCGCTGACAAGCTCCGTTTTATTATTGGCTGCAGCTGCGAGTAGCTGATCCAATCGCAGCGTTGTACATATACAAGCGCTTATAAATAAACTTTAAAAGAAACACATGTGTGATCTTTCGTAAAACAATCGATGTTTTTTCACAAGTTGAGGCACAAGTGCTCGAGTACAGTACCTCCACAAGGATGATCTAACCAGATTACTATTAAAAACGATATATTTTACTGGATTAAACAGAGATTTACGAACTTGTCAAGGCTCGTGTGATCGTAGTAGGCCTATGGGAAGTAAACATGGCGAATGAAGAAGTTGCATTAGTATATACGTCCCTGCTTATGGTTATTGCTTTTAAAGGTTCAATGAGCTTTAATTTATTCAATTCATTTTGTCCACAATGATTACGACAACGATACTTGTTTCTATGACTTGAATGCCTTCATATCTAGCGACTTTTTCACTCCCGGTACAGGCCCCTACAAACACTATAAATAAAACACTTCTTGCTTTCTCTAGGTTATATCTTCATTCCTATTTAATCGCATCGTTAATTATGTTCCTATTCTCGCTAGTCAACATGTTTTCAAGTTGTATTTATGCCGTAGCGTGTATATTACCCGTTGTTTCATTCGCTTAAACTGTAAATATACAAGGGGCGCAACTCAAGTTTCGTAATGAAATCTGCCAAGGGTTTATGGGGAACAAAGTGGACCGAAAACCCTTGGCTAGCGAAGATGGGAAATGACAGAAGGGCCTTGGTTTCACCATTTTAATACAACAGTTTAAAACTTGATTGTTTTCTTTTCTACTCTCAAGTTTACAATTATTTGATACTTTTCTTATATTATAAATCTGAAATAATGAAATAATTGAAGTTGGTATGGAACACTCGCCGAGTGTATATATATAATAATAATAATAATAATAATAATAATAATAATATAATATAAGCCAGTGATCATTGCAGAAAAAAATACATAACCCGCAGGTTATGTATTTTTTCTGCAATGTCGCCACCTTCATATCCCGCATGAATCACCAAAGAAAGCATTTTGTTGTTTTGATATTTGATTCTATTGTTTATTCTGATAGGAAGTACGACACATTATGGAGGTGTCCCATACAACCTACCTACCTTAATTGCAAATAATATATATACACTAAAAATCAAAGAAAAAGTCTTAATAAAAGTCTTAACTTCTTGGATCTGCAAATTCCGTTCTTAAATTTGTGAACAGCAGCGATTTATTTTGTCAACAACGATTTAAATTTATTTCTTATAAAATAATTAATACATGCTTCCAGTGGAATATATTTTGTTTTGTCAGGCAAGATGCTACATGCCTGTGATAATGTGTTAATGTGATAAGGAGAAAATAAATGTTTGGGTGTCATCGATGTAAACAAACAACGGCAATTTTCGTTACCTCTGAATTCCGGTGTATGATTTAAGAAAATTTGATATATACCTTATTCATCTCAGTATATCATTTTCATAAAGTCCCAAAATCGCATACGAAATATACATTTAGTAATTAATATTGTAAAATCAGGCCTGGGGACATAAAACTTAGACGAGCTCACTTTTGATCTCAGTCTCACTTTTACAAAAGGAATATATAGTGGAAAAGTGAGATTGAGATCAAAAGTGAGCTCGCCTAAGTTTAATGGCCCCGGGACCCCACATCATTTATCGCAAGAAATAAAAATGAATATGACATTCTTACCGTAAGCTAGACTAGCGACGAATTGTGAAAATCCCCAGAGACAACATAGCAACACATATTCTCTACACATGCTGCTGGTCTAACGAACTTCATAAAGATAGAGATCCGCTGTATAAACCAGGAAGTAAAAATAACTGTTCTTTAGACAACATTTCCCATGAACCAGTGCATGCAGGGATTAATACTACAAGGGTGCTAAATGATATGAATATACCGAAAGGCGTACACATTTATTCCTGGGTAATAAATACCGTCTCTTGGTTTGTATTTTGTCGTAAAATTGGTACGAGGGCTTGATCTTTTCTTGGTGTACTTTTAAAAGAATTAGATAAGTAAAATTTAGAGCTGGAGCGGAGAAGATAGAAGTGGAAAACCAAAGTTGTTGTTTTTCTTCTGTACATTACTCACTTCACATCAAATTATAGACATACATGTATCTTAACCCGTACAAACTCTTATATTTCATACTTAACACTCAGGTATTGACATATTAATCGTACACTGTGTATCACCTCTCTCACTGTTTCCTTGTGTTAATCACCGATAGATGAACGAGAAATTGCATGCATGCAATAGTATGCATGCATAGATAATTTTATTATCTATGCATGCATACTATTACTAGTATCTTTCAAAAAAGACGCTGTGTTAAAAGTTATATATTGTGAATTGTTAACAGGTTTTATTTAAAACAGTTGCAGTCCTGAGTGTACGCGCTGAACAGGAAGCTGATGCAGATCTTAATAACTTCCGCTTAAAATAGGTCTCCCTTTGTGAAACGTGGGTAATGCGTGTATTTTGACTACATTTCTAGTTTTAAACATCGTGTCTTGTCTAATTCACTTTCTATTCATTATCATATCTATTCATTCCCATAACATGACTCAACTCGTATATCGAGTTAAGACGTCTTCATTTGTTGTCTAAAGCCCTTCATTGATTTTTGCGGATTTTGTTTTACAGAGAGCACAAATAAAAAAACCCCTGAAGATTGCACTTCCGTGCACCTCATTAGCGGGACTCATTGTAAAGATGCACAAAATGCGAATACATTTAGTTACTAGTGATTAAACTGTATCAATATTTGATCTTTTGAAAAGGACTTCGCTGCTTCTAGTACGTGCATTACAGATGTTATGTTGCTCCATATGAATCTTAATTGCATTTCCATAAAGTATATTAAAATTTATTTGCATTTAAACTAATAAATTGTTTGTTTTGGGGGAATTTTTTTATATTCTGTTTATTTTATTATTTTTATTTTTTTTTGGGACAGGAGGGTAAATTCCTGATGTTACTGTCGTTTGCTTATTGATAATATTTTGTTCTTTCTAGTTTTTTTTTAAATATATAAAACACCGGATAGGAACGTGACAACCACATCTTTGTATTAAAGATCATGGTTGCCACGTTCCTATCCGGTGTTTTATATATTATTTAGTTTTTAGTTTAGTGCTAGTTTTGTAGATGTTTTTCTCCTTTCATATGTAGTTTTTATTTCGTTGTCCTGAAGAAGGGACGAGTTGTCCCGAAAGTTTGACAATATTTTACTTTATTGTTCGTGTCGTTGGTTATTTTTAGTGCTTTTTTATATCTCGTCTTATAACCGTGTATCTTTTGATCTGACACTATAGATAACGAGTGTTGTTGGTTTTTTAAGTGCTTCTTATATATACTAGCGGAAAAAAGAAACTGTGCATTATCTAATATATGAAAAAACATTTAAAAATTACAATGAACAATTTTTTTTGTAATACTGTTAACACATATATTCGTAACAACATCTCATAACACATTAATGTCAACGTCGAATAACGTCAATTTCAGCACACTCGAAAGTCACCGTTATTTGAAATTGAATTAACAAAATTAATAACGCGTGTGACCACCATTTGCGTTCACGCATGCTTGACAGCGACGCCTCATTGATGACACTAAAGTGTTCAGAAATGCTTGAGGGATGTCGTTCCAGATGTTGGTTAAAGCCTGGCCTAAATCAGCCAAGGTCACTGGCTGATTTGGTAAACGGCGTAATCGTCTTTCCACTTCATCCCAGACGTGCTCGATCGGCGACAAATCGGGAGAAACAGCTGGCCAAGGCAAGACATCGACATTCTGTTGAACAAACAAGTCCCTGACTACACGTGCAACGCGTGGCCTTGCGTTGTCTTGCTGCAGAGTGATGTGATTTGATGTCTCTGTATGAAGTGTATCACATGTCGCTGAATAATTTCATTTCGATAGCATACGCCGGTGAGATTTCCATTGACAATTTATAGAGGGGTCCTTCCACGTGCTGATATTCCACCCACACCATAACGCTACCTCCACCAAATTGTCGATGTTGCACAACACAAGCGTCCTGGTAACGCTCCCCAACGCGACGATACAACCTCCAACGGCCGTCACTGCTATCTAAATGAAATCTGGATTCATCAGCGAACAGAATATTGGCCCAGTCCTGTATTCTGAATCGCAGATGTCGTGTGCACCACGCTAGTCTGCCGATACGATGACGTTGAAGCAGTACTGGGCGCAATGGTGGACGTCTTGGTCTGATGTTTTGCTAGCGCAGACGATTACGCACAGTTCCTGTACTAATTGGTCGAAGCCCTGGAATGCTACGGACAGTCAAACTTGCTGTCTGGAAACGATTTCTATGGCATGCCAAACGTTTCAATATTTGATTTTTTCCATTTGTATTGTATTAATATTCATTTGTATTGTATAATTTTCTATTTGTATTCTATAATTTTCCATTTGTATTGTATAATTTTCCATTTGTATTGTATAATTTCAAATTTGTATTCTATAATTTTCCATTTCCATTGTATAAATTTCATTTGTATTGTATAATTTTCTATTTGTCTTCTATAATTTTCAATATGTATTCTATAAATTTCATTTGTATTGTATAAATTTCTATTTGTATTGGATAATTTTCCATTTGTATTGTATAATTTCTTTTTTGTATTCTATAATTTTCCATTTGTATTATATATTTTATTATTGTTTTGTAAAATTTCCTATTTGTATTCTATTATTATACAATACAAATGGAAAATTACAGAATACAAATGGAAATTAAAGAATACAAATAAGAAATTATACAATACAAATGAAATTTATACAAATTTGTATGCAAATGGAAAACAAATGGAGAATTATAGAATACAAATAGCAAATTACACAATACAAATGAAATTTATAGAATTGGAATGGAGAATTATAGAATACAAATAGAAAATTATACAATACAAATGAAATTTATACAATGGAAATGGAAAATTATAGAATACAAATAAGAAATTATACAATACAAATGGAAAATTATACAATACAAATGTATTAATTATAGAATACAAATAGAAAATTATACAATATAAATGAAAATTTATAGAATACGTCAAACATCGAATATTGCAACGTTTGACATGCCATAGATTTCTCAGATGCACAAATCTAATGTGGTTGTCCTGTTGACGTGACGTCACACGAGGTCGCCCAGAGCGCGGTCGATCCTGGGTGTTGCCAGATTGTTGAAAACGTCTCCATAATGACTGGATGGTGTTTCGATGAACTCCAAAGTGTCTTGCTACAGTATTTTGTGCCATTCCAGCTTGCAGCATCCCAACAGCACGATTACGTTGGTTTTCGTTGATTTGTGGCATGACATAGGGGTAAATTTTGTTGAAACTAAAGTGATTTCCTTAACAAAAAAAAGTTTAAACAAATCCTTGACAGTCCTTTATTCCAAACAGTATTGGCCCGTAAAACTCGTGCGTACAAATTCTTCAATAAACAACAGGTGCCCACTTACCATGAAAAAGTCCGTGCAACCGGACGGTTACCCCATCCGATATTGTCAAAATCAATACCATTATCGATTGTTTAAATTTTATAAATACAAACAATAGAAAAATTATACTAAATTTTATAATGCACAGTTTCTTTTTTCCGCTATTAAATATATATATATAAAGGATATTCTTCCGCGACTTTGTTATGTTCGCATGGAATCCACAACGGAACTTTTTACATCCGATGTTTGCGATTAGACAATCTTTCGCGAACATGTTGACCTCATAGTTCATATCGTGCATTTATATCAGACCTTTTCTTTCTCGAAGCAAATGAAGTGGTTTTTCTAGGTTACATTAATTTTAATTCCTTACTTAAATTCTACGCTAAAAATAACTTCGATTGTATATTAAAAAGAAAAATAGCAAAATAATAGGGAAAAATATGCCAATTCAAACTTATTTTTATTGTTCAAAATAGATAAACAGGTATAAAACTGGGATTGTGCACACAAGTTCAGAAACTTGGATCGCACGCTACCTATTTTCATTAAATATTGAATATATTTTGTAAAATATTGATCATTATATATATAACTTTGTAAGCCTATTATAAGCAATCAACGTTCATCAAAACAAGTTTACTGTATGTTTCCATCTTTTACAGATTTCAATATCTTCTTTAAATAAAGTTGTGGACAATTGTTTTATATTTAAGGAAGAATAGTTTTTTCCTTGAAAATATAACAGTGATAACATCTGGTTCCGAAACAATCTGAAACAATCTGTAGAAAATATGGACTACCGTAGATAAAACACAAAATTGACATCAAAGAGGTGCTTAACATTTTTCACAGCTATGGACGTTTAAAATTTGCACATGTGAAAATTCTATATATGTTCAATTCGCAAATGAAATTGCGTTATTTACATTTCCAGATATAAGTTTTTTAATGCTTTTAATTCTAAATAAATGTTCTTCGCTGTTCTAAACTTTTTACTTTGATTCAGAATCATTTGAAGTCATATTGGCCAAAAAGAACCCGAAATTATATAGTTTTTTGCATTAATAGATTTAAAGCTGCAATTTTAACATGTCAATGATGACGTATTTCCACAGTTTTTGTAAAACAAAATATCTATGAGCCAATCATGCCAATGCTCACTAGTAATACCCCCGCTCTGATGTGAATATGCAAAATAAGCAAAGTCGACATTTAACAGAAAGATGATATCCGATTGGTACAAAAATAGATCCCAACGTATGGCATGAATTGAATTGAACATGTTTTATTGTATATATATAAGGATACATATACAAATGGTTCGGACACAAGTTCTGACAACTTACTAGGTCTTTACCATAAATAGAAAAATTATACAAAACTTACAACTGTTATAACATGATATTAAATTTTTATTACAATAAATAAAAATAAGTGATATATACGAGAATAAGAAACAAGCACAGAAACTAAATTAAACAAATCTACCAGTTTCGTTGATATACAAATGAACTAATGAGAATAATTGCTTGTTAATTTCAATGGATAATGACTCATCGCATGACTAAACAAAGAGTGTGTAAAAATTGCAAGCATCTGCGATAAAAAGTTGCTGAGAAATCTTTGTAGAAAATTTGTTTGATAGTTAAGGCTAAAAGTAAACAAAGTCTTCATTTAAAAGGAAGTTGACATCCAATTGGTACAAAAATAAATCTAACCATATGGCAAGACTAAACATATGGTGTGTAAAGATTTCAAGCATCTGCGATAAATACTTGCAGAAAAATCTTTGACGAAAATTTAGACTATAAATAAACAAAGTCTTAATTTAACAGGAAGTTTACGTCCGATTGGTACAAAAAAATCTTTTTTACTGCAAAAGACATACGTGTTATAGCAGTTATTATGATGAACAAAAAAGACAAAACTACAGGTGAAAATGGAAGGTCAGTCCTTACAAATCCTGCCACTTAAATTCACACAAACTCGTATGTTTACAATGTTTGTATTTGGAGAATGACATACATGTTACTGAAAAATACATGTAAAAGTACATGTTCATGTATATATGACTGTTTTATAAAACACACACAAGAATTATATATATATATATATATATATATATATATATATATATATATATATATATATATATATATATATATATATATATATATAAACACAACTTTATTAGTAACTAATTAGTAACTGTATTAATTTGTACATGGATGGTTTACACCAATAATACCTTTTTATTAGCTTTGATCGTAATGCTAAATACATTGGGCATACAAGTATAAAATGATATTCGTTTTTAATGTCTGCAATACAAGTTTTAAAAATCTTTTGTCTCTTGATATAGTTTAATGTCGACCCGTTTCAATAATCAGATTATGCGAGGACAACCTCATTTTGGAAATACATTTTTGTACAAATTGGTATTGATTTTTCTAAATAATACTGTAAGCAAATATTATCAACTAAATGCGTGTAAATAAAACATTTTGTTTCTATTTGCATTTTGCTATGCAACGTTTTAATAAAGTTGTCATTAAGTCTTTTCCGGATGATTGGCAGACAAATACGACTATTTAAATTACTTAGGTCGTTCCATATATAGCCAAGTCAAAAATTATTTAATTGTTCTTTAATAAATTTTGCCCAGCTTTGATAATTTTTGCTTTTCGTTTTCACAAGTACATTATTACCAGTCATAAGCTGCTCGTAATATACAATTTTTACACTGAAATAATTCAGAACTTAAACCTTCGATAAATACGATTAAAGATACAAAGGTGGACGCCCAATCGTATAGAATAACATAGTTGTATTTGTAGTTTTACGAACACCAAGCACAAAGCGTAAAAACTCAATGTGGACCTATTCAATATCTTGTCCTTGGACTTGGGAACCCCAAACTTCTCATCCATAATTTAAAATGCTACACACATAAGTATCAAAAATAGAAATTAATGTACATTATTATACTTTCATGTGTAAATACTGAAATCTGATTGGTTTAGACGCAGTTGACAATCCGTTCTCATACCCTCAGCGTTAGCAACACACTTGGCAACGGGCCGATAGAACGAATTGTTACATACGCGTAAATTATGCGCGTACGGTTCGTCGAAGAACTCACGTATTTTTTATATAAAAGCAGTAAAATTTGATATAAAATTAAGACATTCAGTATAATAAAATAAATAGTGCCTGTTTGGGAGGGTACCAGTTGAAATTGACACCCCTCGAAAACCACTGTCAACCTCCGCTTCGCGTCGGTTGACAATGGTTTCTCGGGGTGTCAATTTGAACTGGTACCCTCCCAAACAGGCACTATTTATATAATGGTTTAAATAAAGCTAATCAATCGTTGATTTGAGAGCAAATGTGGTTTACAACCTTGTGCCGCTAATTGTTTTTGAGTAGTAAAAATTTACTGTTAATTATAATAGAACACAACGCCTAGGTAAACAAACTGGTCCACTATTTCTATATTTTCACCGTTATAAAGTAATTTCCCGTTGGTGCGGTTATTTCCACCATTTCTAAAAATAACAACTTTAGTTCTATATACATTTACATCTAGGTTCCATTCACTTGTTTATAACTGTAGAGTATTCAACATGCTCTGTAGCTCATCAATTGATTCTGAAAACAATACCATGTCATCTGCATACATAAGAAGATAAAGACTTTTAAATAGCTGCAGGTCAGTAGGGGCAGTACCTTTCTTTATAAATTCATTTTCAAGATCATTAACATATAATACAAACAACATGGGAGACAATACCTCTCCTTGTAAAAAACCAACATGATTTTCAAAGAAATTAGACATACGACCAGGAGATTTAACACACGTTCTAATTCTAAAATACATTGAGCGAATTACTGCAAGTAACTTTCCCTGTATAACGTAATACTTTAATTTTCAGTACAATTTCTCCCTATTGATCGAGTCACAGGCCTTCTTATAATCAACAAAACAACAATAAAACCGGGGTTTTTTTTATTTGGATTGTAGTGCTTGTGAAACCAGACAATGAAGTTCAAAAAGTGTTTCTGTAGTACCTAACATAGGTTGAAAACCGAAATGTACATCTGTGATAATACTATTTTATGATGCCCATAGTATAAGTGTACGATTTAATATTGAGGTAAAAAATTTACAAAAACAGCTAATAATACTTATATCTCGGTAATTGTTGGGGTCAGCTGTGTCACCCTTTTTAAAAACAGGAACAATAACAGCGTCTGACCGTTGCGTAGGAAAATAACCGAATGAAAGATTACGATTGAAATTAATATGTAAATATGCCATAAGTATACCCTTAAATTCTAAAACATATTCATTCAAAATATAACAAGGCCATGCGATTTGTCTCTTTTAAGATTGTGTATAGCATCCGATATTTCTTTTTCAGAAATTTCAGTGTCTAATTCTTCAAACAAGGTAGTTCCGGTGTCCACCAGGGGCTCGCTATTCGTATTGGTAGCAACTGTAGATAAATCTTCAAAATGCTTTCGGAATAAGTCCAATTTATTTGATGCATGTTTAGGTTTTCTTTTACGGAAATACTCACGGAGATGATCAAGTTGGTTGCCATGTCTTCGTAAATACTGGCGTTTGAGTTTTGCTTCTAAACGTTTGTAGTTTCTTTTGACTTTGATCAAGTTCAAATGATCGACTCTGCTTTGTGTATTATTAAAATGGGTGAGTGCTAATCGATATCTGTATTTTTTCTGAGATCTTCAATAAACTAAGGTTTGACTTCACGCATGAATGGGCACTTGCTCCTCCTGAGTTATGAAGTGGTTTTGAGACCTTTTGTTGATTTCAAAAAAAGGGCCGCATAAGGTCAGTCAGAGGTAATTTAAACAAATAGACCGATTCGTCTATACTAGACTGGGTCTCACACAGTGTATCTGGAAACATGTCATCAGAATTCTCAATTAAAGCTTACTGGGCTTCGTGAATCATGTCCTGGTTCCAGACGAATTTCGAAGACAATTGGTTTTCATTATCACTAAGCACCGTTGGATTGCTACTAATTTGTTCTGAGACTTCAATCATCTATGAAGAAGCGCATGATCAGAGTACATAGTATTTGCTACTGTGGTAGAGTATTATTATTTTTTAATTTGTTTTTATTGAAATTATTAAATATCAAATGAAACTATTTATTTCTGCTTTCTACAATTCGCGTATTTGAATTTCCGCGATGTTTTGAATATCTGTTTATATGATCAATAAAAAAAATACAACAACATTTGGATTTTATATTTTACTTATATATCTCCTAAGGCAATTATGCAAATTGGTCAGTTGTGTTCTATAGTCTTGGCTTTTCATTGGTTAGAGATTTCCCGCGTTTTGTTGGTCTTTGGTGTTATGTTTTGGCGCGTAGAACGATTCATATAGTCAAGAGGGACGGTCGACCTTATGGTCTCTTAGACATTTACTTCTTGTATATAATTCATCAAATTGCCGGACGATAGTTTGACGATACTGATGATTAGTACATCGACAATATCGACTGTAAGTTGACTTTAGTTTCTTTTCCAATAACTTTTATTTTTGACTTTTATCTCATTTTCAAGTATAATATACTGAGTTAAAATGTGTAAATAATTAATCAAGATTAATGCGTATTTGAATTAAATTCATGAAATATCGCAGAAGTGTATATTATCAAGTCCGTATATTATTAACAGGTCTACATTGTATATGCCCGCATATAATTCTTGGGCCAGACCAAGTGTACGAACCCTGATCCATAATCAGGTACACATGTATATATATTTATATTCTATCGATGTACATATTTATTATTTATAAATGTGTCTGTAAATTATTTCTTAAATCCATAATGTTATCAGATATACATGTATTAAATATTATGATGTAAGGGAAATAACTCTTACTTTAATCATGATTTTTTTATTTTAAAATACTTAGTATATCGCTTAATGTTTTAAAGAAGTCAGTTTATATGTAAATCTATAATATTGTATTCATATGAAATATGTGATAATTATGCTCATTATTGCTATTGATATTTACAGGGTTTAAAAATATCAGCATTTATACATTAATAAATTCATCGAACCTGAGACGTGGTGTTTATTTGTATACTATAAAGAAAACACTGCTACACTACAATGAACTGATCTATTTTTTTAGAATACACCAGATGTAGTAAAATATAACTTACAACACTCATGCTCCTTGGACCAACAAATGTATTGTAATAGTGTGTATATAAAGGCTCAGTACTGCTACAATCCTACTAGCACTATCTAGTGGGTTAACCCTTTAGTTCAGTCGGTAGAGCGTTGTTTTTTAAAATGAAAAAATCGTCAAGATTATGGATAATATTGTGATTTTGAGACTTCTGAGATACAAATCAATGCAAAAATGATGAACAAGCAATGGAACAACTAAAGAGCATGCATCTATCAAAATAGTGTTTTTCTTAAATACACATTCCTAAACGTGAAAAATAAGAAGGGTGAATAGGTAAAAGTCTGAATGCACTAGAAAAATCCATTTTGCATTGCAACGCCCCTTTCCCATTCTTTTTAAGCGCTAAGCGCATGCGCAAGCGCTTATTAGGGTTTCTCAGATCTCCTGATGATTTCCATGATCTTCCAATCAACGACATCTATCGGTAATTTTAATCAGGGTTGCGTTCAATACTATAAATCTACACACATAGTAAATATTTGCTACACATCCAGTTTTTGTGAAATTGAAGAGATTGGGTACCGTTTAAGTCTTTATCTATGTATACAATTGTTTTAATTGAAACAATAATACTCGGAGCAACGTTTGCTGATATATGTAACGTAAAGAAAATTTCCGATTGCGATTAACATTAACTTTACAAAAGAAAATATTCTTTAAAAATGCGCCCAATAAAGTTTAATTTTAAGAAATATTTAAGGGGTTTGAACTTCACATGAAATACATGTAGTTTTTTATTCTTCGTCATTTTTTCACTTATCGGACACATTCGCAACTTAAGATTCAAAATTCGTAGATACAGTGTATACCTCGAATTCGAACGCAACTTGGACAGCGCCCTCTATCATGAAATAAGTAAACAAATGGGTTCTTTGATGGTGGTTACCTAAAATATCTCCGCGGTGAAATATAGTTCTCAAAAAGAGGTGTGAAATATTTTCATTTTGTTGTTTAACTTTGTTTTTTTTTTATTATTTTAAAATTTAAATGTAAGAAATTAATCATTTATTACTCAATTACTGATATGTTTGATTTATAAATGATGAGGTCAAACACGCGGAATAATACATTATTTACATCGAGAAGGCGAGAAAAATTCTAACGTAGTCGAACCTGAGAGCTGTATATACACAAGAAGAGGACAATTAATGTAGGCGGAGAAAGAGTCATCAGACCGAGAAAAGGTAAATACAATCATATATCTGGCGGTAAATTTGATTTAAGATTACATACAGTGCAATTGCTATCAAAACATTTTCAAAAGAAGTTCGTCGAAGCAGTTTCGTGATCATTAAGACATTGCATGTAAACAATAAGATAGTTCATTGCATGTAAACAATAAGACACTTCAATATTATGAGAGTATTTGAATGAGAATTTATTCCAAGTTTTTATTATGAAACAAATTTGAGAACAATGAGAGATATTATGAGATACAAGTGAGAGTTATGAAACTTTAATGAGAATTTTACACGAATGAGAATTTTGATACACATTTGAGATCAATGACTTTATGAGAGATTTGAGAATTATGAGATATACTTGAGAATTATGAAACTTCAATGAGAATTTTGACACGATTTGAATATTCTGACACACACAATTAAGAACAATGAGTCGGTACTAAAATTGTGAATTGTGAGAAACATATAACTTGAGAATTTTGACAGAGACTCAAGATGTAGATCAATGCTAAACAACAATGTTGTCTAATGAGAACTGTGAACTTTGATTTTGAATAACTTATATTGACACTGTAGAACTTTTCTTGAAACCTTGTTTAGATGATTTTAAAAAGGTTTATTTGTTTTGAATTTTGATTTCAAAGAATTTAAGATTTTTTTAGCTGGTCGATCAACAGTGGTGTATTAGTAAGTTTTTTTTTTAAATTAGAAATTGATAATGATATAGAGATTTATATGTCCATTTTCTTAAACATTTGGCTAAATAAGTCTATTTTTTTAATGTAATGACAACTTAATCTATTATTTTAAAAAATATAACTGCAGGAGGTTATATGAAGTGTAATTTTATAATTGACGTAAAATATTTGCCTGCCTGATATTCTGCTGAATCAAGTTCCCTTCGTAGTCATGCCAAATTAATCTGATACCGTTCCAAGTTATACTCTACAGATCAGGATTTATTCTATTATTTTGTGTCTATTTATTTATTAATTGGATAATTTTTGAATATCCTTTGATAGTTCACAGTTAAAGTATTGGAAAAGAAAATGGCTTCAAGTGATTCTCCAAAAAGAGTAGTTCAAGCTAATTTCAGTCAAGGGGATGTTTATTTCTCTAATGAATCAAGGGGTAAACAGTGTATGACAAACTGTGTTGTCTTCATAATGTATTGTTGTTTGAAAAGCTTTGAAGATTTTGACAGAAACGATTTGAATTTTACATTAGTGAAAGGTGATATTTTGTATAAGAAAATGGGTAAATATGGTTTTCTTCGACCAAATCAAGAACTTTTACAGTTTTCAGATTTACCCAAGTTTGTCAATTTCAAATGTTTTAGTTTCTCCATAGAAACTTTATCAACTTTTTATGGAAACATGTCAGTCAATGGTTGTGTTGATGGTGTTGGGAAGAAACTAGAAACAAGTTTGAATTCATTGTTGTCATCATCTTGTTCCAAGCAGTTTGCCATTCTAATTTTTCATTCATCTGCAGTTGCAATCACTTTTAATGAAAAAAATGGCACTTATGGAGTATTTGACTCTCATAGCCGAGGATTAAATGGTTTGTGTGATCCAAATGGATCAGGTGTTTTGAGTACTTTAGCATCATTCCAAGATCTGTGTTCATTTCTGAGAAAACTGTGTATTTCATTGTCTCCAATGTCAACTTTACAAGAAGTTCAGTATGAGATTTGTCGAGTCAAAATTGGAGTTTCAAAAAAGCGCAAGAAAGCTTCCTTAGATTTGGATACAGATGTAGATGATGACCTGAACATTACTTACTCAGTAAGTGGCAAACGATGTGAACATGCATTTGATATTGTTAATAGCCAATCATCATTGAATACAGAAGAAGCTGAAAATGATTTCTCTTTAAAAGATGTTACTGATGCAACAATAGACAAAGTTGTTCAACACTTTCAAAAGAAAGTTTGTCATGGACCCTGTTATATATGTAGTTGCTGTACACAAACATGGTTTAGGGAAAATGTTCATAAGGCCACTTCCCTCATTGGTTCATCAGATTTATTGCAAAACTGCTTACTTGGAATTAGAAGTGTGGAAAATACAGAATGGGTATGTAATACTTGCTATAGAAACCTAAAATCTCAAAAAATTCCAGCCTGTTCTGTTTTCAATGGAATGGGGTTCCCAGAGAAACCCCCTGAGCTTGACATTACTGAACTTGAAGAAAGATTAATAAGTCCAAGAATACCATTTATGCAAGTCGTAGAGAAACCTCGTGGTGGTCAGAAAAGTTTGAGAGGAAATGTTGTCAATGTACCATCAGATGTAAATTCTACAGTTACAACTTTACCAAGAACTTTGTCAGATTCTGAAACAGTTCAAGTTCAGCTTAAAAGAAAAATGAATTTCAAGCACTGTGTATTGCATGAAGCAATCAGACCAAACAAATGCTTGAAAGCTTTAAAATGGCTTTTGAAAAACAGCTCATTATTTCAGACAGAAGGGATTAAAGTGAATGAAAATTGGGACATAGAATCAGAAATTCATGAATGGCTTGGGTATGATGTGGGTAATAGTGAAAGTGATTCACATATTGACACATTATCAAATGAAACGGAACTGACTAATCAAAATGCAAATCATGATGATGACTCTGATGAGTGGACAGAGGATCCAAATTTTGAAAACAGGCTAACTGGTAGCACAGATACATTGCTTCATCCTGTTGATGTAAGATCCTTGTGTAAAACCTTTTCATTTGCCCCTGGAGAAGGTCAGGTGCCACTTGGTCTTTATCAAGACAAGAATGCAGAATATTTAGCATTTCCAAGTATTTACTGTGGTCAGAAACGTCCCGAGAACAAAGATAGGCAAACCCCAGTGCATTATAGCACTATCTGCAAATGGGAATTGAGAAGTAATGACAGACGTGCAGCTTGTTCAGTTCCAAACATTTTCTTTAAACTGAAAAAACTGCAAATCAAGCAAATTCAAGATCGAGTAAATTTGGCAATGAGGAAGTGTCAACTGAATGGGCAAAAAGTTACAGTAGGACAAGTTCTGAATCAATCAACTTTCGATAATATTGTGAGACTTGATGAGGGTTATCGTGTATTACGGCAGTTGCGTGGATCTCCAGCTTACTGGGAAAGTGCGAAAAGGGATGTTTTTGCAATGATAAGGCAGCTAGGTGTACCTACCTGGTTTTGTTCTTTATCAGCTGCTGAAACCAGATGGCCATCTCTTCTCAAAATTCTTGGACAACAAGTTAAACATGTTGAATACACTGATGAAGAAATTGCCAATTTAACATGGAAAGAGAAGTGTGAGCTTGTACAAAGTGATCCTGTGACATGTACAAGATTTTTCAATCACAGAGTGCAAGTTTTCATTAGTGATGTTTTGAAATCATCGAATTTTCCATTGGGAAGGGTTGTGGACCATTTCCATAGGGTTGAATTCCAACAACGAGGATCCCCTCACATTCACATGCTTGTATGGATTGAAAATGCACCCCTGTATGGAAAATCTGACAAACAAGATTTGGAGAATTTCATTGACACCCATTCCACATGTCAAAAGAAAAACGATATCCCAGATCTCATCAATTACCAAACTCATAGACATGCTCGTACATGTAGAAAGAAGGGAAAAAATATTTGCCGGTTTAATTTCCCTCTACCTCCTATGTCAAGAACACAAATTCTTGAACCATTACAGGATGCTGAAAAGGAAAAGTATCCAAAAATTGTTGATGAATATGAAATAATTGCTTCTCTTTTGAATGAAATGAAAACTGGCTTTGAGATGTCTTTCTCAGAATTTCTGTGTAAACTTGAAATTTCAGAGGAAATGTACATAATGGCTCTGAGATCTTCATTGAAATCACCAAAGGTTTTCCTAAAAAGAGATGTATCTGAAATCAGAGTTAATTCTTACAATGAAATGATATTGAAATGTTGGCAAGCAAACATTGATGTTCAGTTTATTCTTGACGCATATGCTTGTGCTGCTTACATTGTTTCATATATTTCAAAATCACAAAGAGGAATGTCGAACTTGATGTACGAAGCTTGTAAAGAAGCAAGGCAAGGAAATAAAACTTTGAAGCAGCAAGTGAGACATATAGGGAACAAATTTTTGACTCATGTAGAAGTATCAGCTCAGGAGGCAGCATATTTGATATTGCAGTTACCACTGCGTGTCAGTACTAGGTCATTCGCATTTATTAACACCAATCAGGATGAAAACAGAACATTCCTTTTAAAACCATTGGATGTTCTGTCAGAATTGCCCGAGAGTTCAACAGATATACAGTCAGATAATGCATTGAAACGTTACCAGAGACGGCCGAATGCTTTAAAAAATATCTGTTTGGCTGATTTTGTGTCACAATTTGATGTTATTTCAGAGAAAAAAAATGAAGGTAATCAGAGCAAAGATGGTAATTTACCAGAGGATGAAAGAAATGAAGAAGACGAGGATTTGCTTGAAACAAAAGAACAGGATGAAACTGTAGATTCATTGCAAATGGAGTATCACATGAGAAATGGAACAATTCTTAGGAAACGCAAGACAAATAAAATAATTCGATATGTAAGATTTAACAAAGACCAAGATCCTGAAAACTTTTATAGAGAACAACTTATGTTGTTTTACCCTTGGAGAAATGAGACAAAGGATTTGCAAGGAAACTATGGAACATATGAAGAACACTACAAAAGAAAAGTTGAAATCATAAATGCCAATAAACTGAAATATGAGGTAGATGAAGGCATTATTGACATTATCGAAAAGAATATGACAGATTGTGATGAAGAATTTCATGTGATTGCAGCAGAAGTGCAGCACAATGAAGAAGTTGACCAATATGAAAAAACAGATGATGAAAACATATTTCATGGGTGTTTCAACCCAAAAGATATGGGTCACGACTATGACATTGGCCTTGATTTAGGCATAACAAGGAAACAAATCAGCATTTGTGATATACCTGTGAACTCACTTAGTCATAATGATTATATGAATTTGGTCAGAACTTTGAATGAAAAACAGAAGATATTTTTCTATCATGTTTTACATAAAATGAAGATGAATGAAGGACCAATTTACTGTTTCTTGACTGGTGGAGCAGGTGTTGGAAAAAGTGTTGTAACTACTGCTATTTACCAGGCTGTGACAAGGTATTTTGCCAAAAAAATCCATGAAAATCAAGATGATGTGAAAACTCTTTTGTGTGCCCCAACAGGAAAGGCAGCTTACAATATAGGTGGACAAACGATTCATTCTCTTTTCTGTATTCCTGCAAATCAATCTTTGAAGTACAAACCATTAGATATGAAACAGTTAGATTCCTTTAGAGTCAAATTCCGTAGTTTGAAAGTTATTTTCATTGATGAAATATCTATGGTTGGTAACAAACTTTTCAATTACATAAATCTAAGACTTCAAGAAATATTTGCAACAGAGAAACCATTTGGTGAAGTAAGCATTATTGCTATTGGAGATTTGTTTCAGTTGAAGCCGGTATTTGATGGATGGATCTTTCAGAATTTGGTAGATGATTATGGACCTTTGGCAGCTAATCTTTGGCAAGACCATTTCAGGGTCTTTGAATTGACAGATATCATGCGTCAAAAGGATGATAAAAGTTTTGCAGAACTACTCAATAGAATGCGCAAGGGATTGCATTCTTCTGCTGATGTTGCCACTCTGAAAACAAGGTTAAAGTCACCTGATTCCATCCCATCTTCTTTGCCTTACTTGTATACTATTAATGCACAAGTAGATGAGCATAACATGCTAGCATACACAAATGCTGAAACCCATAAAAAATGTACAATTTCAGCCATAGATACTGTTAGTGGAGATGTAACTGAAGACATGAAACAGAAAATTTTGTCAAAAGTTTCTGATGATCCATCAAAAACAATGGGGTTATTCAAAAACTTGCTAATAGTTGAAGATATGCCGGCTGAAATTTGTATCAATATTGATGTCGAGGACGGTCTAACGAATGGAACAACATGTTTGGTAAAAAAAATTGGACTTTCGGGTGGAAAATTCACAGAGGTGCAGTATTATTTGGGTTGCATTTGAAAATGAAGCTGTTGGATCAAAAGCACGTACAAAGTATGCTCACCTTTTTGCTCCGCATTGCAGTAAATCGTGGACTCCTGTCTTAGAAATTACAAGAAATTTTAATGTAGGCATGTTTCGCTCTGCATATGTGATCAGAAGACAGTTTCCTTTGCGTTTAGCATGTGCTAAAACTATTCACAAATCTCAGGGATCAACCATGAATAAAGCTGTTTTGCATTTTGGAAAAAGGAAGCAAGAACACATGCATTATGTAGGTTTAAGCCGAGTTAGAAAATTAGAAGATGTGTTTTTATTAGAATTAAATGAAAATAAGATATCTGTATCAAAGAGTGTTGGTGATGAAATGGATCGTTTGTACTCAGAAGCTACTCTACACTCATGTTTGCCACTTTTACAAAATCTGAACGAGGATTTTAAACTTCTGTATCATAATTGCAGATCACTGCATTTGCATATCAATGATATGAAGTTAGAGAAAAACTTGATATCGGCTGATATCATTGCTATATCAGAAAGCAGACTAAAACCATCAGATGATGCTGAATGTTATGAATTACAAGGATTTAGCACCTATAGATATGATGATGAGAAGTACACAAGTGGTAGGCCATATCACGGAATAGTTATTTATTCAAAGATCCCTTTCCAGAATATAAGAAGACTCCATATTATGGCAACTGAAACAGTACTTTGTCATATAATTCACAGAGACAAAATTTTGCAACTTGTCTTCTTTTATTGCTCTCCTCAAAAGGCTTCACAGGGGTATTTATGTCAGTATCTTCAGAATTTGTTTGAATTGCTTGGAACAGAACAGCATTTTATCATTATGGGAGATGCAAATGTTGACTTTTTTGCACAAAGTTGTTTATCAGAATTTCTCATGGACCATAGAGTTAGCCAAATTGTTCACTCTGTTACAAGTGATTATGACTCATGTTTGGACCACATTTATACCAATATGATGTGTCCTTCTCAAATATCAAGTGCAACATTGGAGTCATATTACTCTGACCACAAGCCTATTGTGGCTTATTTGCCATATTATGATGATCATACTGATGAACTTGAATAAAAAAAAAAAAACCTTTAAGTAATCAAGATGATATTTAAGCATTTTTCAATTGTCAATATCACATAAACAAGAAAGGTCAAAGTAATCTCCTCTTGGGGTTAAGAATTATTTTTCATTCCAGAATCAAACTTAAGCTTGACATGTGGTAAAAACATAAATTTAAATTTCAATCATTCCGATAATATGAAAATCTGAGTTTCAATCGAGTGTATAATTACTTAATTCGAAAAAATATACATACAGTGTATAAAAAAGAAGCATTTCATTCCATGTCAATTTTGTGAGATAAACTGTATTATCAATATATTATTTTGTGCCATCAAAAGCTATTCTCTCTCTTCTGACTTCATTTGTTTTAAAGTTGAACAGTAACAATATGTATTATTATTCCTTTGTAGAATGCCATTCAAAAGCATTCTTGACCTCAAGGAGGAAAGAACCTCTAGAGCTACACCATATTCAGATGGTATAACCGTCAAAGTGGTAAAAAGGGGACACATCGCCAAATTCTTAGATTCCAATGGCCAATAAGTAGAGCTGTTAAATTTATAGATTATTCTACCGGTGTGATGTTGGCAACCTTGTCCGACAAGACAAAACAAGCTCATCAGAAATTTCATGCTTAAACGAGTAAAAATGTCACACAAACAACAATGAAACATGGGGAAGCCAAGAATAGATGTACCAAATGCCATATAGGAATCTGCAGTTCAAATAATCATGCCACCATTTCCAGTTAGAAGGTTGCCAAAGCAAAGACTTCTCCATTGAGATCCATTTTCTCTGTTACAGGACAAATAATCGAAGTAAGACTTCAGTAAAATCTCAATCTTTGACATTGAATATGATAGTAAAAAAACATACATGTACAACATGTTGGTATTTTATTAATGTTAATCTTAATTTCTCTATTCATATATTTTAGAATGAAGCCACAAAAACTGTTTAAGTCGGCGAGGATAACACACTGATCAGAACAATTACTCTTCAAGAAGATACCGCAAACATTCAATGACGTCACTCTTTGGACAGAACTTGTAGATCACAGATGACAGAACTTGTAGAACACAGATAGGGGAATTGAAGTCAAAATCCCCCATTGTCTATTGGATGAGTTACAAGGGTGTAGAACCCTTAATTCAACTAGGAACACTACTGTTTAGGTCAATTATTTGTTTATTGACTACATATATATATATTTTACATACTACAACATTATTATACCAGTAACTGTTACTTCTAAAATTAAAATTGTTTTTGTCACACTTGACATATAACTACCGTATTTTTAAAAGATACTGATAAAAAAAGTCACACTTACCAGGTACATTATTTTTATATATATTTGCAAATTTTTTCTTTGCAGAAAATACATCCACTTGAAGTTCAAATAAGTGGACACATGGAAGCACTTACGATTACAAATGCAATAGTGGAACTGGCCATTAAAGAACAATCATCAAATTCAAACTACAGGGACATTACAGTTCAACTGCCAGTAATGAAACAACCAGTATCAGAAAGTGACAACAATGCCTCCAATCTCACCTCCAATGAACTGGAAGATTATCTCTTGAATAAAATCCCATTTAACATTATCACATAACAAGGATCTGAAATCTTCAGTCTAAACATTACATTCACTGAGAAGAACAACAACATCAACCCAAATGAGGAGATGGATTTCATACTGTAATTTCAGCTCCTTGATCAACCTACAAATTTTGTGTACATCTGAAAATTACTTATTCCCAATAGTGATGTAAAATTCTGGGGGGAAAAAAATTGGTTTTCTAAGTATACACTCCCCTCCTTTTCTTTCCTTAGTTCGTCTTTTCCAACTTATTTATGTAAGATTGTAAATGAACAGAATCTGATGCTTTCTCAATTCTTTTATTAGATTAAAAGTGAAACTTACTATTGAATAGTGAAATAATTTTGGTACCTTTTAATTAAGAGAAAAAATGATCTATGCACATTTTTGTTTAACTTAGATATGTTCTCGAATCCTGTCTCCATTTTCTAAACTTTATCAGTGTTATTATTACAAATAACAACGCATGTTCTCAAATTACCCGTGAATGTTTCTGTTGACAAAATCTACGTTAGTCATAGTGTTCTTGTGTATTATAAAAGTAGTATGAGTATTGTGTGATATTGCAGTTGTAGTAGTGTGAAAACATTCTTCACACATGTTGTATTTTGCAAAACTCAATAATTTGAAAAAAGAAATCCAAATGCTTCATAAAAAAGTGTGAATTTCTTGTGGCATGGCAGTATCCTGAAACATGTGCATACATTTTGTGCTTTTTCAACATAAACAGTACTAGTTGTGATATGGTACTAGAATGTTGGTATTTTTCATTTTGGAAGCATCCCCACATTTTGTACCACTTTTTTAAATACTCGCCATACAAAGGTATACCGGTAATTAATTCTTTTTATGGTCATCAAACACTTTTTTCGCCATTCAAATTTGGATGTATATTCAAAAGGATTTGTACATAAATGTTATAAGTATTTAAACATTACAAGAAATCTAGGTTAGTCATGGTGTTCTTGTGTATTATAAAAGTAGTATGAGTATTGTGTGATATTGCAGTAGTAGTAGTGCTTTTGTGTGTAAACTTTCTTCATATACTTCTGTATTCTGCAAAACTTGGCTTTCTTTAACTAGAAAAATCAAGAGATGCCTCTTCAAAAAGGTTCAAATCTTTTTTTTTATGGCATGAGAGTATCCTGAAACATGTGCATACATGTATTTCTCTGCCTCTTTCTCAGTATGTTATTTTTCATTTTTTAAAGCAATTACTAAATTAAATAATTGATTCCTCAGATTGTTTACCAGTTTTCCTAATACTGATCAATCATTTATATATGTTTATAATAGACATTGTTCCAATTTTTAGGGAAAAAAACAGTAATTTTTTTGTTTCAATTTTATTCTAAAGGATTTGAACAAACATATATTTCAAAATGTAAAAATCCTTTAGAGCCTTAATTGTGCAGCAAAATTGCTTGTTGTGTATATATTATGTGGTTTTTGCAAACATTTTCCATTTGTTTCAAATACCTTATCTGCAAGTATTTTTGATACATTTGTTTGTCCATTATTGATATCGATGAACAGTTTTGTGGCATGATTACTATAAAGGTAGTATTGTTATGGTTATTAACATTTTGTAGTTTGCATTGTGATTGTATATAATTCATACCTGTTGTATGTGATAGGGTTTGTTTGTTTGGTTGGTTGGTTGGGGTTTTTTTTAATCTTTATTGCATGGTCAAAGAAATCTCCACTACTATTAACATTTTATATCTATTTTTCTAGGTCAGCAAACATATTTCTGTAAATTTTATCACACTGAACTACATTTTTTATTTAAGAAAATTTGTTTCACCTTCAATATAAAGAACTTCTACTTGACAGTGTTTATTTTCTTTAATATCTCTTTCAGTGTGAAAAATAATGGGTTTTTTTTTTCAATAAAACTTGCTAAATCTCCTGATTTTCTTTCCAATTTTTACCTCTAAAAATGTGGTAGCTAAGACCTTCCTGCATTGCGCAAATTACACTTTATTCCCTTTAATGTTTAAATTAAGATATAAACTGATTTATAAATACCATATGGCTAAAAAAATGAATATAAATGTTTTCAACTGCACAAAAATGGCTAATAAAATGAATATAAATGTTTTCAGCTGCACAAAACATCATTGTAAATCTGTTATAACTTAGAAACATTGTTAATGAAATCAATAATTATCTCGTTCCAAATATTTCAAAAATTAAAACCTTTCATTTTCCAGTAAACATGGTAAAGCTGTCAAATCTAACCAAAACTTCTTTAGACATTATGGAACACCTTTATTCTGTGATATACTACAAAGAAATCGAGTATATTTGTTTCTTTCTCTAAAGTGTTGCTCAACAGCGTAGCAAAATGTGGTAGAGCAATAACTCCAAATCTGCAGGTTGTGAGTTTGAATCCCCTTGAGGCCTTTATTAAATAAATTTTTGCCCTATCACATTTTTTTCAAATAGTGTTCAATTTTAAATTTCTAAAATGTAGATAGTATTTCCTATGTACATAGCTTACTATTAATATTAAGTTAACAGATGTTCCATACCGTCATAATACATTCAACGTTACAGCAAATGCTTAGCGCTTCTCAGTACTTTCAGTACTTTGATTTATCATAGAAATTGCTTGATCGAAAGAAGCATAAGACATCGAGCACAAAACTGGGTCAATATGCTCATTGACGCTAATGCCTATGGGCGCTGACAAATTTGAAATTAACCTGTAGCCTCCATCTTTCTTGGGCAACACTCCAACAGGGTTAAACCTAATGTTGGGAAAAGGGGTTTTGAAAAGGGGCCTGACATCCTGCCTAAACTATTTTCCGTTTCAATAATAGCTAAAAATTGATCCACTTGCAGACTTCATATTTTTGGATTGTAAATAGATTCTCGGACCTACGTAATTCAGGTAAAAACCGTATTTGAAGACATTGAATAAAAATTAGGTATTCTGAATGTCTGGGTATTTAGCGAGGCATTGCTGTAGAACAGAAACCTTAATTGGAGTTGAACCTAGCCTAGGTGCGCGAAATCTTGGTATTGGTGACATATCGCTTGGGCGGTAGGGACGAAAATTGAAGTTATGTTGCAGGGCATAGTTTTGCTGTGATGATGGACGGGGAGATCTGATGACCTGGGTCTAGGTCGACTGGTAGGACCAAAAATGTATGCGTGGGTGTGACTTATTGCAGTGCATGCATGCATGCTGGAATAAACACTGAGGTTTGGGACAGGATCCTTTGAAATTATAATCAAAACATCTGAGTAAAAATTTTGGCTGTTATGGAGCCATTATGATAGCTCCACATCAATAGAGCCAAATGAAATTGATATACCGTTATTTTTAGACATTTTGAAACGGAACTGCCTCTCATATTCATGCCAATTGCCATTGGCATTAAGTCTAAATCCTAAGCGTATTGTGTCGATATATTTCAAGATACCCTGTATGTCAGTGTCTAGCCAGGTATACATACTGAAGAAAATCAACAACGCATCATGCCAGCTGTGAGTTGATGTAATTTTGTTTTGTTTGGTTTTTGGTTTAATAACTGGCTGCCCCTAAACTATGGAAAAATTGTGTGAATCCTGAGTGGATAGAACTGATGATTTTTGACAAATCAATGTATTGTTTTGACCATATTTTTTCTTAGATGGCTTGGAGGACATGAACTCTGAGCTCGTCGGAAAAAAAATTATTAAAGGGTTTTCACCTGTAGTTGACAAAGGGATAGATGCCGCTATTGTAGACATTAGCACTGTACCTGGTCACCGGTTGTAGTATCGTCAACTGCTAGCAGATGTTCTTCGATTTGAGGCTGGCTGAATGGCAACTGCACCCCTGCCTGCGTGGGCCTGCTTGAGACTGATTGGATTTGGGCGGCCGTGGTTGGCGGGTTTAGGGCTCTGAGGACTGGGTGTGCGTTTCGTCTGGCATAGGGTGACTTTTACTTTTACTAGACCGCACCATGTTCTGGGTAGTTAAGCAAAACTGAGTATGTAACTATTTTTGTATTTATAAACTTTATAAAGTGGGGACAAGTAAGAAATTATAACAATTGACAATTATGTATCATAAAAGTTATATGTCTAATAGCATATAAGTAAATTCTATAGTAATTTTATTTAATAATGTTACGTATTTAAACTATGGTATATAGTACCACTACTGAAGACTAACGGATGTATTGGACACACCGAGGTCGCCTAGCTATGTAGGCCGAAAGGTGTTGGTGTTGAACCATTCGAAGATAATCGTCTCTTGCTGTCCTTATTATCTTCCGACATTTTGGGACATACACAAATAGATTTGTACCACACAAACACAGATATAACACAGTACAATAATTTAAAAAAACATTCCTGAGACTCCTGAGTCTCTTCTCAAAAACTCTGACCGTCCATTTCTAACGCATGCGCACTCTATTGCCTATCAAATGGCATGCCTAAACAAATAGTTTTCAAAAATGTCAAGCATCGGCGATAAATCCTTGACGAAAATTTGTTGTGAAATTTAAGATTAAAAGAAGTAATAGCTTTCTAAAAAGCTTGCCTGACTAAACATATTTATTTCATTGCAAGAACATGGTTCTATGAATTTTAATCTGTCTTTGATTTGTAGTTCGTTCTTATCGCAGTCTCTCTAAAGTTGGACTGTTTCAAATTATCTTTACTAAGGGGGGTGATTTTTACATATTATTTATTTTGAACCTAAAATATTTTGCGTACATGTAATTTTCTCTTAAAACTTTATTTGCCGCTAACAAAATAAAAATATAGCAATTAAAACTTAATTACGAACACAATACAATTGTTAGAATAATGCTTAGCTTCCCATCATGGATTATTCCACTGTAGTGGCGCGTAAAATTATGGACTGCTCCTAAGATTTTGACAATATGGGTGCATTCCATAATACCCGTATTTGTGGTCAATAAAACTCTTTTTTGGCATTTGTTTAGTAACAACTTTTACTTGTTATATATTAATTTTACTTCAGTTTAGCAAGAATCAATCGATAACTATGCACTAATTATTTACATTGAGTAAAACACGGAAGTAACACCCCTTTTACAATGAATGAAATCCCTCAAAGCACAGTAAACGACCATGCCCGCTTCGTTTCTTTAATGAATGTTAAAGGGGCATGGTCACGATTTTGGTCAAAATTATTTTTCTGATTTTAATGTTTATAATGATTCAGTGAGGCATTTTTTATAGGCAACCAAAGTTTGAGTGTCATTAGTTGAGTTATAAGCGAGTTACAAAGCTTACAATTCTTTACTATGTAAACAAAGCTTTTGTTTACATTTTGAATGTTGAAGTAAAAATTCCAGCTTTAGACCTAAAATGAATGTTTAACGTAAGGAACTGTTTATTTATGCTAAAAATAAATAAGAAGATAGACAAATCAGCTTGAAAAAAGATTTTTTACTGGTATAATGAACATATGTAAACAAAAACAGGGCACGAGTCTTGTTTACATGACAAAGAATTGTGAGCCCTGTAAATTGCTAATAACTCAACGACTGACTCTCAAATTTCAGTTGATAATAAGAAATGCATCCCTAAAGCATTGTAAATAATAAAATCAGAAAAATAAAATTTGACCAAAATTGTGACCATGCCCATTTAAGCTAACGTAACAATACTTAGTAAATACTTTAATACAAACTGGCAATTTTGTTTAGAAAGGATAACCGAACACAATTATAGTTTACATTCTACCGTGTTATACATGTATTATAATCATTAGGTACAACTTGTAAAAAATTGCGACCCCCCCCTCATTTACCGTTCAAATGTAGGGGCCTTTCTATTGGATTGCACACGTGTACAGTGAACTTGATCAATGTTGCTTTTTACATCTAATACAACAATTTTGTTTTTCTTTAAAAAAAAACTAATAATATCAACCGATGCATCTTTAATGTGCCGGCCTTTAATTGCCTCGTTAGGTAATAACTCGTTGTAATGACACCCCCTCCCCTTCAACCGTTCAAACAGTGATATCTATTTTTAAGCATGACAAGGTTAGCTTTTTAAAAAGCTAAGAGAGTCAACCAGCGGAATTTTACTTTTAGGGCAAAAGTGAATACACAATCTTTTAAAATACTAGGTAAATAGTTTCCAGGACAATATAATAATATGCGGGTGCACATTTAGTTTGCAGCCTTATTTTTATGATTGTACATGTAGGTGACGAGATATTAGCGTGTAGCGGTGTACATGCAATGTATGACTGCACACCTACTTAATACTTATAGTGTAATTTTGTTAACATAGCTCTCTGATTTTTATGGTTTGGTGGCAAACTACTTCCAATATATTTACTTTTCAATCTCACTAAGAGAGTTGGGAAGATATAAGCGGACTCCAGACTGTGGCTGCAAACGATTCCCAATTACAGTCTTCCAATACATTGATGCGCAGTTTGACCTAGAAACTGACCGGTTTCATAACGTCTTCGAATATTTCTAACACGAACTGTCTAATTTCTTCCCAGAATTCCAATTTACGCAAGCGCAATTGAAGTTTCATCCTAACTTAATATAGTCAGCCCGAATTACACACGTGCACAGTGAACCTCTTTTTTGCTTTAAAGACTTGCTCACTATTGCATAATTGTTACATCATTATAACGTTTTCGTTAATTGAGAATTTGAAGGTCGTCACATTATTAATATGCATTGATAAATCTTTTTTCAATGAAAAATTATATTGCTAGCTTCCATTGTTGACTGCACTGTTTCGGATGTTGTAACTTTTAAACCTTAGATATATGACTGACGTCATGACGTCAGGCAATAAACAAAATCGTCATTTAACAGGAAGTTGATGTCCAATTGGTGCAAAAATTAATCCCAATTCATGGCATGCCTAAACATATAGTAAGTAAAAATTTCAAGCATCTGCAATAAATAGTTGCTTAGAAATCTTTGACACACAATACGGAGTCATCCAGGGTGTGAAATGGAAATCCGTATTGCGCGAGGCGGATTTCCATTTCACACCCATTTCACATCTTGGATCACTCCGTATTACTATATATATACACATAGTATGTCCTAAACTAACTGTGTAACGAATTTATCCCGCTGAAGACCTTCGTAAGATTTGACTCATATAATTTGAAATGTAAAAATGACAAGTATCATAAATAAAATACTAACAGTAAAATTCAACAAATATAAAAATGAACTTTAAATATGTGTAGATATACCTTTGTGATAAGTAACAATTACTCACTACAATGTACATCAATTACATGATATCAGTCAACATTTACTGCTTACTGAAATTAAAGTTGATAGTAAATTGACAGTTGCTATAACGGTAGAGTTCTTCTGATTTGTTTGCATAGCTGTGTTAGACAGGTTTGTATTAGAATTGACAAAGTCGTCAAACAATTCATTAAGGCAAATGCCGTCAAGATCCTTCGTAGCATCAGCTGACTGTGGAACAGGAACAACTACCGGTTCTGTAGATGGCTGAGAGGTTGAAGCAGGTAAGGCTAGCTGGGTTCCAGCAGTAGATGGAAGGGCCACAATCGTCGGAGCAGGTACGGCAACATGCCTTTTGAAATACTCTGTCCCATCCTCAACTTCTCATCTTCATCCACCCTCTGGCATACCGTGAGACTGGACTGGACGGATTTGTGACCAGTTACAGCCATGATCAGAGATGGACTATACATCGTCTAAACATATAAACAAATGCCAACTTGTTCAAACAATCCACAATTTAAGGAGGGTTGATTCTGTTATCAAACGTCTTTAAGATTTCCTAAAGTATTCTTTTAAATACGGGGGTGTATATGCTTCTTTCGACGTGACGGTGAATTATCATGACCTTTCTGCATTAGTGCAATTTACAGAGAAATCGCTTTTCCTTTTATTATTTTTATCGGAATGAACCATGACATAAAATACATATTTATTCTAATTAGATATACTAAATCAAACTATTATTATGAAAATGTGCCTAATTTTATCACCTAATCGATAATTTGACCTTTTTGCACTAAAAAAACATTAACAATTCAACATGCAATAAAATAATTAACTCAAATTATAACAAGTTGCTAATGCCGTATTAAATTCAAAAAGGGAAAGGCACCAAACCGGGTTGGCCCAGATGTATTATGAAGTGTCATCAAGAACTATGAAACCATAACATTATTCCAGATATGTTTTCAAACAGGAAAAGTACCACAGCAGAGGAAAGCACTTATTCACCCTATTCCCAAGGACACACAGTTAGATCCAAGCATACCGTTAAACTATTGAGGAAGTAGCTTAATTATTTGTTGTGGTGGCCAAGTGTAAGCGTTGTGTATTAAGTAACAGAATACACTTTTTTTCTAGAGGAAAACATCGTCATAGTGGACTAACAGAATGGCTTCAGAAAGGATAGATCATGTGTAGATCGTGTTTTTACATTAAATAGTGTAATACAGAACCGTACATCTACATTTGTAGACCTAAGGAAAGCATTTGACTTTGTGGATCGCAACCTCCTTCAATACAAACTTCAGCTTATAATGGCATAGATGGATATATGTACAACGCTATATATCCAGTTTTTATACGGACACAGAATCATGTGTATCTATGAATGGTTACCTTACAAACTGGCTCAACTGTGCTAATAGTGTCCGGCAAGGAGATAACCTATTTCCCACTCCCTTCTCGAATTTTATAAATGACCTATAGCTACTGAAGTCAAAGAACTCAACAAGGGAGTACAGATGAATAATGAGAAAAGTTGATTATTGTTATATGCAGGTGACATTATTTGTTTTTATGACACGTTTTTATGGGTATATATTTACATCCACCAAGTACAAGTATGATTCCCTCTATATTTACGGAAATTGATTGTAATTTATAGCTCAATAGAAACTGACAGTATTGAAATCTACATGCCCCCTTTATCGATTGGTCGAAACCTTCATCAACCTAGCTATAAGAAAAATCACGGACTGCACGAAATAATCATTATGATGTCAGACTCAAATTAATTTAATTGGCTGTTTGTTTTAGCTATTTAAAAGCCCCTATCACACTGTCACGATTTATGCAACGATTGCCTACGAATTACTAAAAGTTAAAAATCGCTATTACTTGGTATTCGCTAGGTCAGTCCTATACGGAAGCGTATTAGGGTCGCAGCAGTATTCTTTTTATCAATTTGTTATAACAAATTACTAATTTGTTATAACAATTTAGTAATTTGTTACAACAAATTATCAATTTGATATAACAGATTATCAATTTGTTATAACAAATTAGTAATTTGTTATAACAGATTATCAATGTGTTATAAGAAATTACTAATTTGTTATAACAGATTATCAATTTGTTATAACAAATTATCAATTTGTTATAACAGATTATCAATTTGTTATAACAGATAATCAATGTTATTACAGATTATCAATTTGTTATAACAGATTATTAATTTGTTATAACAGATTATCAATTTGTAATAATAATAATTGTAAAATTATTATTAGCATACAAATATCCTATATCATAGCACTGTATAGAAATTTTATAGCATTGCATTTTTAGAGAGGGAAGGCTACACTAATCATCAGAAATCTTGACAAGCAAAAAAAAAATATTCAAGAAATCAGGAAATTCCTAATCCGTGGATGCGCGGATCCGGAAAATTTTTCCGAATTAAAATTTTCTGGATCCGCGCATGTGAATTATGCAATCAGAGTAATATTCCGATATATTATAAAAGATACATGTAATATGAAAACACGTAGATGTAAATTTGTGGGTTAAGGTTACCAACGAAATCCATATTGTGACAATGTTTGCAACTGTGACTAAAATTGTTGCAATAATTTGCTGACGGACGTTTATTATTGTAATTATAAACAAACAAGAAGATCGTGAGATTGTTTTAGTTCATAAATTGTTTAAATAATCATGAAAGCGGCAGCAGTTATGTTTGATTTATTCCCTGAATTAGAAGAACAATGAAGAACAAACTCATTTTTCAAGAATGAAGAAATTACAAGTATGTGTAAAATTTCGAAAGACAGGTTCTGTAAGTAACTTACACAATTACTGAACGATGTACCTTATGCATAGTAATCAAAAGAAGAATACTATTGCGAAACACTATATAACTAGTTTCGTATTTTCGTACGAACTCGTAGTTCACTCGCAAGGGTCTTGTATTGCACTCGCCCCCTATCGCCTGTTTTCTTATTGTATTCGCATTAAATCGAACTACATTCCCATCCACTCGGAGGACACTCGAGGAGACCTCGAGAAACAATCGCATGAACTCGTAGAATACTCGTAGGATATTCGTAGCATCGTAAGTACTTTAAAGTTTCGCGAGTATCCTTCGAATGTCGAAGATTTATTGTGACTTTGTTGCACGAGTGCAGTGCGAGTGTCGTGCAAAAGTTTACGAATACTTAAAAATCGTAATGTGGGCACGATATTGTTTTAAACATGATCAAAACAATCGCCGCGTTTTGCTGCGATGAAGGAAGAGAGTCTGCGACTATTTCTACGATGAACCCCGAATAAGTGCGATTATTGAATTTGTACACTATCGTAGCTTAAAATCGTGACAGTGTGACATACAGGGGCTTTAATTTAACGTACTGATGTACATGTATATTACCAATAATTAAGTTTTTTATTACTTTTTTACAATAAATTTATTAATTCAATTAAGAAAAAAATGTATATATAAACCAAAAATGCTTTCTTTGATGATTCATGCGGCTTATGGAGGTATAAGTTAGCGAACATCGCAGAAAAAAATTACATGATTGTTAATTTGTTTATGAAACTGATGTAAAACGGGTTGAAACCCAAAACTGGTTTATAAACTATAGTCTCAAACCTTTAACCAAATCTAAAACTGGATAAAGATAATTTTCAAGTTTATCTATCTTTACATATGAATATTTACATATTGTTTTAAAAATATCAAAATGTAAAATTATCATGTAAAGTTCTGATAAGCAACACGAATAAAAAAAAAAAAAACATGTGACAAAACGATATTCTTGCACATCTATACCCCCTTTCGGAAACACCAAACCTAACAAAAAACTAACAAGAGAGTTGGGAAACTGCTCATAAAATGAATAGCTGGTTTCTTTAAAAATAAAATTGATATTCATGTGGCCATGGTTTGATCTCAAGCGAATGCATAAACCAATAAAAAGAGACGTTTCACCGACTGCGTCGAACTGTTTCTAGAAATTCTTTAGCCAATCAAATTAGTCGTTACATCCGCTTGTTTATTCTACGGAAACACGCTGAAGCAATAATTTTAAATATAAATGTAATTATTGTCCGAAGAAATCGCGTTTTTTAAAGTAAAATCAAAATGAAAGTGTACATCTTTAATTCACAGTTTATTGTTGCAAATAACGCACTCAATATGCATAAAATAACATCAGTTTTTTTTTTATTAGTAATCATTTTTTTACCAAAATGAGTTTCCACACAGTACTTCCGGTTAAGAGAATCAACATTGCAATGTTCTGCCACTTCTGGGGATTTCTCTAGAATCGGGGATTGTTTAGCATTTCATACATAGAAACGGATAACCGTCCTAACGAAAATATCGGTTGAGAAAACGTTCTACTTTTTATACATACAAACGGTAAGTGCGAAACGGGAAACTGTTATGAATTTTCATTCAACGATTAGGCCTGGCCTGAGCGGATCTCGACACAGGCCACAATTATTTATCCCCATTATTCCTTTATACCACAAAACAATTCCACTGGCTCAAATCAATTCAAATACAGCATACCTATAGAATGACAAAAGTCCAACAACATATCCAAACTACAGGAAAATCAATCGAGAGAGGGGACTGAGATATAGCCCCTAAAATAACCCCTACCATGAAAAATCCACTTTCACTTTGGAATATGTATAAACATTGGCCTCTTTACACCCTTTCTATTGCGCCTTTTAAGATAATTTTTCTGAATTTTTTCCTGCCTGCAGTGATTTTTTTCAAACCTTCTTTCCATCCATGCCCTAAAAGGAACCAAATCCGCCCATTTAGCACCCCTTGAAATAATACATACATTTTAAGAATGGAACTACTTGCATGGTCAATAAGCACGGGGTAAAAATAGTGGTATGTGACCATCTGATGAGGCATGTTTGTGTCTCATCTGGACAGAGATTCGAAAGGGCTTGGTATTTGGACTTAATCCAGTCCTGAAGGCGTCCATCTACAATTCAAGCCGAGCCTAATCTCAGCCAATATATAAGGTTTATTACGGGTTCACTTTCCACGATGTCTAGATTCACATACAAAACATAATCTGAAGATCAACTATTGGTCCAGAAATCAGATTTTTGTATTTTCTTGCGTTTTTCTTTTTTAGTACAGAATTGACAATTTATTTAGAGTCAAAATATGGGAACAGTTTTTATTTGATTTAACAGGATATCTATATGTTCGATTGTTTTATGCATATCTATGTACATTAGATTGAATGCCTTTGTACATCAATGATAATAATGCAAACTTTAAGTTATATCAGAGACGTAATTAACAGAATTTAGCAACTGATCGAAATCTCTCGTAATCCTGCGGTCCATATTTTAAAGTATTAATTCCTAGTTTAAATTAGTATTTCTTTCTAAAACATTTTCAAAATAATGAAACATTAACAAGTTGCTGTCCTTTAAAAAAGGACTGCAATACGTGGACCATATGCATGTGTTTCTAACGGAAACGCGAAAGCCTTAAGATTATTAAAGATTCCAGCGACTCTAGCCCCCTGCTTTTATATAAAGACATCTACTATTTCGGAAAACAACAAAACATCGCGATTTATGCTATTAAATGCATGTTGTAGTCTCGGCATAATATTAACGTATTCCATGATGCTGATAATTCATATCACATGCCGATCATTTCTTTAAAAGGAATACTTCACAGAGTTTTTGAAATAAAAAAAAATTCATTGGTCAAGTGGGCTGGTGATTTGATGAAATTTATCGGTCAGAACAAATATTAACAGATCCACATTTGGCTTTCAAATAAAAGATACAAAACAATTAATAAAGTGTTTTTTAAAAATGACCAATTTATATTATTTAATAAGTAGAGAAAATTTCTCTGAACCTCCACTCTTTACTTTTAATTTCTTTACATTTAAAACGTAAGCATTGCTAGGTTGTATAAAAATAATATCTATTATTTAGTGCACAGGATGTTTGATACAGTTATTTACGCTTCTATTTTTCCTTGGAAATGTTTTACAGATATTTTAAAATCTGAGTAATTTTCTCGTTTAGAGAAAGTCAAACTGGACTTGCACTTCTCGTGGTTGACAGGAACCATGTTGTTTATGTAGCAAGGTCACACTAAATGACGAAACTTATGAAGAAAAAAAAATTACGAAATTTTTTTATAAGTTTGGTATCATTTTTTGTTAATGAAATTAAAACATAGTTCTTCAATGAACAAAAAAATGAAAATCATACGTACCTGTCAATGAATAGTTGTCTGAAACCTTATTGTATGTATCTCATCTTGCGTAATGTTTTCGTTAATTAGCCTACCCTTACAATACGCTAACTAGGATCTTGTCAAGTGGGGAGCGCTTTGTTAAATTAAATGTGTTTGCAAACATTTAAATCCTGCTTGTAAAGAGGTTAAATTCTTAATTGATGTGGTCGTTTTTATATTACCGGTCATTTTGACCGATTAGATAAGGAAAATTACTGGACTTTTGAAATATTTCCCAGTTTTGCCGGTGGGACCGGCGAATTTCAAAAACTCTGACTTCAGTTTGTTTCTGTACTGTTCACCGACAACTTTACAAATACAATGAACATGTGCATATGGCATGAAATCCCGATCCCGATTCAGATACACATACACGTGTGCTAGCCTGGTTCCCTTAGCTACCCATAATGTCGCGCAGGAACCAGATTAGCTCATGCGCAAGCTAAATTTTCCACAGTGCATCTGGTTTAACCTCGCTTATATATTTTCTGCGTGGACCTCTGATCAGGGTCCTCGCAATAACTTAAAGAATCACAAATAAAATTTGTTGTGCACAACACGTCCCTGAGAGTAATGATATAAAGGAAAACCATTAATGATAGCATGAGTTAAGTATGTATTAAACAATAAGAGCAGTGTGCTGTTCATTTTTGATAACTTTGCCTTTATAGATCTATACAGCTGGTTCTTAGAGATGGTGAAGGAGACCGGTTACTATGACACCCTGGGGGTGAAGCCCACAGCCACAGCTGATGAGATCAAGAAGGCCTACAGAAAACTGGCGCTCAAGTACCACCCCGACAAAAACCCAGACGAACCAGAAAAAGTAAGACCATGCAATGCTGTCAAGTGTGTCTGTTTAACACCAATTTGAAAAGGAGTGTAAAGGCTTGTCAAAGTGTCTGTATTATATAATATGTTTATTGTTGACCTATGTCGGAGTTAAACCAGGTCCCAACGCTCATTAAAGTATCACCTAGTATTCATGTTGACAACCAAGGAAGTAAGACTATAGCTTGCCTTCATAAAAAAGCGTTTAAAAAATCTATTTTTAGAACGGAAAGTTGTGTATTGGGAAATTGTGTCATATGGCACGCCACAATATGACAGTGTTTTACTGGTGAGAATTTAGGTAACAATTAAAAAATCGAAACAAACCGAAAATTGTTTAATATTGGAATTTACTGTGCAAAACTGTAAGTGAGTCAAAATGAGCCATTCGCGGAGTGAAAGTCAGCTTCTTGGCATTTCAGCAATTGAAGCTTCATGTCATTTCACCCAGATATAAATCAGGGATGGTGAGAAACTCAGTAACGCAACCTACATGTATGTTCTTTTAATATAGGGTTGTTTATCAGATACTGAGATAGTCTTTTTGCTAAGTGGTTAGATTGCTTCACAATATTTAGTCATTATAGTGTTTAACCCTGATCAGTATGATAATTTGACAGGAGGATTGTATCCATCAGGTGCCCAATTAAGGTACATGTACATCTATTTCATAAAGTAGACAGTGATGATTCTTTTCTGATATTAAGCGGAATTCTGCTAATTTGAATCAAAGAATCCGATATTTATAAGTATTCTCCGATATTCCAGTTCTTTTTTTTTTTTTTTTTTTTTTTTTTTGGCGATCATTTTCTGTTTTTGTCCATTTCGAGAAAAATTAAGTTGTTTAGTCCGTGATCTTGTCTGCATCATCCAGACGTTTCCTGTTATATCATAGTACTGTAGAGCATTAAGTAATGTATGTGAACAGAAGCATGCATTGCTATTATAACAATCCATTATAAATCGCTCAGTGTCAGTTCATGGCTTTTGATTGCCTTTTACTGAGGCCCCTGACTCAATAGAAACCAAAAATAGAATATGTTATAATATACATATACATATAATGATCAGAGCTCTTGAAATCTGTCGGTCCTGTCGGCAAGACCGATAAAAATAACCAAGTACCGATTACTTGAGGTTGCCTGTCAGTGCAAATGACCAACAGAGGATCTTGCGAAAATACGACTAAATAACATACAAAAGCAACAAAGTTGATGCAAACACTTTTGGTAATCACTGAGGAGATCCGAACGCATACGATAAATCAAGAGGAGTTTTTCGCGGATTTTTGGCTCTCTCTAGACTGATCATACGTTTTCGGAACATCTCAGTAATTTTACATAGAATTTATGTCACTTAATGTAAACTTCCTATGCTTTCGATAAATTTGGCGAGTATTTAGTTCATATTGACACTGTATCATACCTATCATTTCATATTTTTATTTCCCAGTTTAAGATGATCAGCCAGGCCTATGAAGTTTTGTCTGACCAGAAGAAGCGGGATATCTACGACAAGGGTGGGGAGGAGGCAATCAAGGGGGGAGGGTCGGGGGGAGACTTCCACAACCCCTTCGACATCTTCGACATGTTCTTTGGGGGAGGTGGAGGTTCAAGGAGGGGAAGGGGGCCATCCAAGGGGAAAAATGTGGTTCATCAGCTACAGGTCAGCTTAGAGGATCTGTACAATGGGACCACTCGCAAACTTGCCTTGTCAAAGAATGTTATCTGTGATAAATGTGAAGGTTTGTGCCTTTTTCGCTCTGCTGTTTTAATCTGAAAACCTTTTAAAGATTGTTCAAAGGACTGAGATTCTTATTTCTAAGAACTTTGTTTAAATCAGCTTCATTAGAAGAGGATATTTGTGTTGTATTATTTTTATATGTCTCCTCTCAATTCTGAATAGTTAAACAGTGAACATACTTCCTGCTCGAGATACTTGAATTGATTTATTGGCTAAATTTCCTGTTCCATGTTTTCCATCATTCTGTAGGTCGAGGGGGTAAGGAGGGGGCTGTAGAGAAATGTAAACCGTGTAAAGGAGCAGGGGTGCAGATCCGAGTAGCTCAGATTGCACCTGGAATGGTCCAGCAGATGCAGACTGTGTGTACGGAGTGCTCCGGAAAGGGAGAGACCATAAACCCCAAGCTCCGGTGTAAGACTTGCCTAGGAAAGAAGGTGAATCGAGAGCGAAAGATATTGGAAGTTCACATAGATAAAGGTAAGTGTTCAGATGTTCTCTTAGATCTATGATGGTAAGTTTCAGAGGTTCTGTAAGATAATGGTAAATGTCCCAGAGGTTCACTTGAAAAAGGTTGGATGTTCAAAGGTTCACAAGAGGTAAAGGACATGTATGTATTCAGTGGGTCACATAAAGATGACCTGACTCTTGGACTAAAACAATAAAAGAGGCAGTAATAATTTGCCTAACTATAGGCTAAATCATCTGATGTATCATCAATCTGATTAAAACTCCCCCCCCCCCACTCCTTCTCTGTACACTTCTCAGGGTGTGACAGGTATGGATAGGAGGTCATCTTTACACAACCTTTGACCCGTCGTGAATTTGTCCAGACACAGATGTGTGATAGATACTCTTTTTTATGAACACAATAACGTAAAAACCCAAAACGTGCATTTGTCCAGACACAGATGTGTGATAGATACTCTTTTTTATTAACACAATAACGTAAAAACGTGAATTTGTCCAGACACAGATGTGTGATAGATACTCTTTATTATTAACACAATTACATAAAAACTGTTTTGAATTTGCCCAGGCTTTAATTTGCCCCCCGGACAAGGAGGGTGAAAAGTCCAAAATAAAACCCCAGTCCCTGTATACAGTAATAGTTTTTGAAGTTTTGAAAAAGATGTTTGCCTCATTATAAAACGTACGGTGGGGCCCTGGTTAATACAATACACATTTTTAAATATAAAAGTTCCCTATTAAGGGGGAACAGGACACATATCACATGACTATCATTGCAATGATGCTTTGATGTGCTAACTCTATTATGACGTCATAATTGATTTGATTGTTTATTTTTCATAGAGGATTTGATAGATCTTTTTCCCGTTCTTAAGGGGGATGTGCAGGCATCTTTTACATTTGAGAAGAAAAATGTAAACATTTCTGGAACTGGCTTGCTTCTGTCCAAAACTTACTAAAACTGTTGTCAAAAGATACAAAAGCAATAAATATGACGTTCAACATGTTGTTTTGTATGCAAATTACGCATACAAGGGCAGAACAATGCATTTTTAAATCACTTAGAACTGCACAGCTACAGACTTAAATTTAAGATTTAAAAATCCGAAAAAAATATGAAAGGAGGTTATTAGTGTCCACTCTACAACCATTTGTTGAGAAAAAGGTTATAGCTTGCTTATTTAAGTTGTAACTTTGCTTCAAAAGAGGGTACCCTATTCTTAAAATGAGTCTCAAAAACTACCAATTTGCACAAGATATTTTTGTCGGTGTCTATGGAGGTGCATTGAAGTTATATTATCATTGAAAAATATGTGTATAATTTTTTTTTAAGGCAATTCATGTTTTAGACCCCTAACCTACTTCTAAAAAGAATTTAATTTATTTTAATTTATACTTATAGAACTAAAACAAAACAATTGGAACTGGTATAGAGATGTCTGTCACATTCAGCCCAGGTTGTTTTGAATTGACATTTAACGAGGCTGGGGGGTGGCTGCCATTTTAAAGCGTTTTTATCTCTACACAAAAAAGATTTTCACTTTAATGTTCTATAACTCTTACATTGTATTGAATTTGTCTTTTGAAAAAAATGGATATGATGGTATTGAAACATTATTTAAAGAGTCAATTGATGGTAAACCAAGAGTTACAAGATGCAAAAAAACAATTTCGGCTGTTTTTCAGCATTTTCTAACTTTTCAAAGGGAGGTAACTTGTAAAACTCCAAATATTTTGTTCAAATATTTTCCTTTTATTTTTTATTTTTTAAATTTCACCATCGAAAATTTTTTTTAATGCTCAATCTTTATTACACATATAATCATTATTATTATGTTAAAATTTGGAAATAATCTTGTGGCTACTTTTTTTTGGTTTACATATTTGCATTTTTGTGACATATATATTTTTGGTAAAATTGTGATATTTTTCTTTATAACAAATAATGTTAAGTTTTTATTATTGAGTTAATTTTTTGTGATGTTATTGGTATGTTTTTTGCCTTTATTTATATTTCATATATTTTTCATAATTTTTTTTTTTTACATAACGTGCAATTTCTTCAGATGCAATACATGATAAAATTAACGATGATTGTGATGTGGTATTTCACATTAAAATGTAAACAAGCTAATCTTTTAAAAAGATTGGTGAGCTAGCGCTATAGCCATTATATAAAACAAAAGTAGATTTCTAAACCATTGGTTTAATTTTCTGAATCGATTTATTATTAATAGGAAGGCGCAGTGGTGCACTAGAATTGTATTGGGATGGAGAGGGAGGGGGTCTCTATTCAGAATGGCGAATCTAGAGTTGGCTTCACATCAGTAATGAGCTAGTCCATTAACTGCGCTTAAATCATGCATTCTGTATTCATTGTTATTTCAATTTTGACGTGAAAAATAAGAGACAAGTAGAACCAATGGTACTCAAGATTCGGATCTTCTCGGGACTTTCCGGCAAGCTCGGAAAACATATCCGATGTTTTTTTACGAGCTTGAAGGTAGTTAAGAAAACAAACTATTTATTATAATTTTAGAAATAACTTGGCATATAAATCCTAAACTACTGTTGTAGACGATAAAACAAAATTGACATAGTTTATCTACAGTAGATTTCCCAGAATGCCCTACCGTGAGATTGAGCATGCGCATTCCAGTAAAAAGGACTAACGTAGTTGCTAGCGCTCGAGAGCGCTAGCAATTAAGATTATTTGAAACATTTCTGCAAATTTTGTGAATTTTGGAGAATTTTTTTTTTGACACCCCAGCCTCCTTAATTTTATTGATGAAAATATTACGTAAATGTGCCTTCATAGACATGGGAGTTCTAAGTATAATCTGGATTTTTTTTCTTCTAAAAATAGATGCCATGCCGACTGATAAAAATAGGGTATCCTATTTTGAGGCAAAGTTTCTACATTAATGTGCAAAATTTAACCTTTTTCTCAACATACAAATGGTTGTAGAGAGGACACCAATTAACCCCTCCGTTACTTTTTCAGATTTTTAAATCTTCAAAATAAGTCTGTACCTGCGCAGTTCTACAGCTGTTCTAAGTGATTTAAAAAGCATTGTTCTGTTCTTAAATGCATAAATTGCATACAAAACAACATGTAGAACCTCATATTTATTGCTTTAGTTTTCATCTTGAGACAACAGTTTTGGCCAGTTTTGTGCGGAAACAAGCCAGTTCAAGAAATGTTTACATTTTTATTCTCAAATGTACAAGATGGCCGCACATCCCCCTTAACAGCTCTAAAATAGTCATTGTCACAATACAAGCTGGTGGAAATTTAACATTTTTAATTTTAGAAAAGTAAATGTACAAATTCATAAGCGGTTAATATAGTCAGATATATATATTCTGATAATGATCTGTTAATGTGGATTGATAAATCTAAATAATGCATTACTTTTTTGATGATTCCAAACAGAATTTGTCACAAAAGGTCATAATTCCAGAATAAGGGGTAGGGGTGATTCCTATTGTAGTATTTCTCTTAAATGCCAAGAAAGTTGCCATGAAAATTTTTAAAGTTATAAAGCACATGCTAAGGTTGATAAATGAATTTTTTTTTAAAATTTCATTGACAATTTTTTATTTGCCATCACATTTTCTTCAAATTTTGAATAAAAAACTTCAAAATTTGAAGTGCTGATTTAAGCAATATATTGATAAAATTATATGATATTGCTATGTAAAAAAGCCAATGTTTTAAACAATTCTGAAAATTGTTTTTTGTTTTCAAAATTAGCGAATATGATTTGCAAATAAAATTCCATTAAATAAGATAATTATTGCAGAAAATTGACATTGTTTAAAAAATTCATAATGCCCGAAAAGGGGTATAATTCCTATCAAAATATCTCCTTTGCAAGGTAAGAAAGTAGTCATGAAAATGATATATATTGAAGTGGACATCTTGATGTAAATGTGTTAAAAAAAGCAAAAAAATCATTGACAAATTATTTTACACTGCAGCCCCATGTTCCCCCTTATATATGACATATTTTAAAAGATTTTATCAGTGCACACATTTTACACAGGAATGAAGGATGGTGAAAATATTCGATTCGCGGGGGAGGGGGACCAGGAGCCTGGGCTAGAGGCCGGTGACATCATCATCGTCCTGGACGAGAAACCCCATGAAGTCTTCAAGCGACGTAACATTGACCTTGTGATGACCTTGGAACTTGACCTTGTGGAGGCCCTCTGTGGCTTCCATAGGACAGTCACCACACTGGACAATCGCACGCTGGTCATCTCTACAATACCAGGTATGTACGCAATGCCATGACACAGCTAGTGAAGAGTTCATAATCTTAATCCTTCTCTCTATACATAGGATATTTGTATATTTATATATACACCTATTGAGTAATTTCTCTATTTCTTAAGAAAACCGATTGTGATTCATATAGCTCTAGAGAAACTGAGAGGGCTGAAATCTACAGGATCCATTTTTAACCAGTTTATCAGTAGATCTAAACCTTCAGCATCCCAAGAAAAATTACAGACTGGCACTGCACAAAAAATAATCATGATGATTACAGACTCCAATTCCCATATAAGACGACTAGGCTATTTCTTTTATCTAAAGCACTGATGTTCAGCACATTAACAATAATTTATTTACTTTTACTTAGTACTCTTTACAATCCGTTCATTAATTTGTTAAAAGAAAGATGTAAATATATAAAAACTAAAATGCTTTCTTTGATGATTCATTGCAGAAAAAATTACATAACCTGCTAATGCTGGTTATGTATTTTCCCTGCAATTTCGCAACCTTCATATCCTGCATGAATCACCAAAGAAAGTATTTTATTGTTTAAATGTTGATAAACAACGAGGATGGGGAAAGGGACATGCATTAAACTTAGAACAGTGTAGGATTTTGTATTCTAATTTTCTCTCAGACTGAGATTTGATGTTGAAGGTATTTCATATTATAAAACATGCTGATAGATCAGATACAAGTTCTTACATACGCAACTTAATTACTCTTTCCAATATACATTGTACTTTAAACTGTACTTTTAATATATAAATAAGAAGATAATAATGCATGTATATTGAACAATGTATTTCAAAGCTTAGAAGAAAAAAACTAAGATACGGTGATTGATAACATGATGTCTACATTTTCTTTAATTGTGAAACATTACCGGTATGTAGTTACAGTCTTTTGAAATTTTAGATAGAAGAAGATAGATAGAAGATTTCTGAAGATTGATCTGCATAAATCTGTTTTAGTTTTTACAGAAAAAAAAAACACTAAATGGTTTACCTCTTCCTTTTCTCTCTTTCCAGGTGAAATAATAAAACCGAATGACATAAAATGTGTGATGAATGAGGGTATGCCCATGCACAGGAACCCGTTTGAAAAAGGACGACTGATAATCAAATTTGACGTGAAATTTCCGAAAAATATCAAGACTGAGCGAATTCCGGCTCTGGAGAAAATTCTGCCGACCAAGAAGGAGCCCATTATTCCGGACGGTGCGGAGGAACACGATTTAGTGGAGTTCAATCAGGAAGAATATCAACAGCAGCGACGACGGGAGGCGTACGAGGACGATGACGAGGACATGCCTGGAGGTCAAAGAGTTCAGTGTGCATCTCATTAATGATGAAAAAAAAGGGGGGGGTGGAATTTTTAAATGTAAGTAAAAGCAGAAAGATTTGGAATGTTGGTAGAACGTAAGAGGTGGAGTGATCAGATTTTTCTAATTGAAGTCAGTTGGTTTTTTACCCGCTCTGTTATCATGCTGTATAACTTTAATAAGTGATTTTATATCTTGAAAACTTTGTACTGTAAACAATGTATTAGGCCTTTCAACTGCCGCTAGGGTTTGATATAAGGAATGATATTTCCTCGTAACAGCAGGTGCCAGATTGTTATAGCTTAGATCCCCTTATACAATTCCCAATGGTTGGAGCATAACAATTTGAATCGGACTATATGCAGACTTGTTGTAGATATCAAATAAAAATCGGCCTCATAAAATTCAAATACTGGTTAAACTTTAAAAGTTAGTAGGGCTCGATGTCGTGGCCATTTGTAGGCTATAGTTACCTCCTTAAGATGAAGAACTCTGTATAAAGAATAAGGAAAATACACAAACTTTAAAGCTGTTTGAATTTTTATACTCTTTTTTTAAACAATATGTACCATACCATACCCCCCCCCCCCCCAACTTTGTTGGTCAACTTTGTTGGGGGAGTATATAGGAATCGCCTTGTCTGTCTGTTTGTCTGTCTGTCTGTCTGTGCAATTCTGTTCGGTCCATATCGTTCTTCTGGAAGAACATTGGAAGTTCTTACTTCACACAAAGATTGCTTATGACCTGAGGGTGTGTCATGATTTTGACCCAAGGTCCTTCGAGCAAGTTCAAGGTCATTTTAAGGAAAAGTGCAAAACTTGTGTCTAGCCCATATCTTTCTTATGGAGAAACATTGGAAGTTCTTACTTCACACTAAGATTGCTTATTTTGCCCAAAGGTCATTTGGGCAAGTACAATGTCGTTGGAAGAAAAAGTTCATAAATTGTGTTTGCTTTTTATCTTTCTTATGGGGAAACATTGGAAGTTCTTTCTTCACATAAAGATTGCTTACGGCCTGATGATTTGTCATAAACCCGTTGTCAGTTGTGCAAGTTCAAGGTCGTTGTTTAAACCAATACATAATTCCTGTTTAGGTCATATCTGGTGACCTGTTATTATGTCCTAACCTTCAGTTTTGGTCATTTTTGCAAGTTCAAGGTCACATTAAAAAGAAAGATGCATCCATTACTTTCTAACAGACAAATACATGTACTTGAGTTATAATGTATTTTCTTTGCGGGGGTATCATTTGTGAGCTTGCTTTCAGTACCTCTAGTTTATTTACTAAGATTAGTTTGGCCAAAAGCATCCATGTTTAAGGTTGATCTGAATTTGTTGACCACCAAGCCTCCTTAAACAGCTTTGTATATTTCACTTGTTGGCAAAGTAACTTTTGAATTGCCAAAAGTTGTTAAAAATTGAGAATTTTATGCAATTTTAGTATATTTTTGCACATTTTCCTACATTTATAAAAATTGATTATTAAATTGTTTAAAGGCCTAGTATATTTAAATATTATCTGCAATTTTTTGAATGTCAATTTCTTTAAGGCTAACAACTACATGTATGTTCATTATATGGTATTTTAAAATGTAAAGAGACAAAGCGTAACTGTGGAGGTACAATGGATCTGATCTCTTAATGGAATGGCAGGTACAGCTGTATCGCTATTCCATTCACTTAGGGAAACAGCATAAATCACCTGACTTCAGTTATTATAGAAAGATCTTTTAAAGACAATTGCAAGATGTCAAACGTCATAATATCTCAAGACGGAAGTGTTAGCTAGGGTTGATGGGAGATATTACAGCTCTTAGAAAGAAGTGTTTGAATGGTTCATGTGAATACATGGGATGAATTGTCTGGTGCATGCGTGGTTTTGTTTGATTTTTTGTGTACATGTTTGTCTTTTGTAATGTAAATATATGTTGCAAATTTCTTTAATAAAAGATATAACACCTTATTGCTTTGATTGTTTTGAAATTCATTGCTTTGAACGAAATAGTAATGCACACACTTTTGATTATTGTCCAGTTAATTGCACCTTAACTTTTACATTTGAAGTCTATGAGCAGCGAAGGTGTTGTTCATATATTGAAAAAAGCAAATTGAACTTCATGAAAATCTCTTGTATAAAAATATGCATAAACTCTTAAGTTTATCAAACTATGAAATTAAATAAAAAAAAATTACCGCATATATTTTTGGGGGAAAAAATCTTTTCATCAAGGGAAGATAACTCTTCAAAAATGGTTAAGGTGCGAATGTAAAATTGGTTGATTTCTTTTTCATTGTTACTTGTATCTACATGTAGCAATACAGATTTAACTACAGAGTAGTGTATTTATGAGAGTCTTTGTGAGGGAGGAAATGGGTGCCTCCACCCCAACCACTCCCTCTTGCCTTCCTTTCACCAACAAACCTACCAGTCAACCCACTGCGCAAGGGGATTTGTTAAAAAAAACTCACTCGGAACAATATGTGATACATGCACACTGCACATAGGAAATTATCTGATTTATTGATTGATGTACAATATCGATAATCCGCCAGATTTTCAGTGAAAACACTAGCAACATACATATATCAGTATACTTAGCTAGCCTTGTGAAAAAAAATCCTAGGCATTTAAATACAACAAGGCCACTTGAAATAGATTTATGTTGAAAGATTCTCGAAGGGCCCATGCTAGGTTTCTCTCCACTCAATGTTCAAGGGCGGAAAGTAGCTTGACTTGGATCCAAGTCAAAAGCTGTGTTTTCTTGCATTATTGACACCTTGACGTGACAGAAACTTTCTTAACCCGACGTTAAAGTATACATTTTTTTTCGCCACAGAACGTCCTACAAATATTAAATCTCCTGCCTGAATTGTTAATATTAATAATTAAGTCTCCCTAACAAGGGGAGTTTTTGATTTCCCCCAGTTTATGTAATTTTATGCAAAAATGGTTGTCTACTTGGTTGGTACCGCTTCTTGCAGACGATACGGCAACACCCATAACATTCTGTGTGAACAGTTACTGAGTTTGTCATGGATAATTAAGGTGGTATGTGACACATACTTCCTGTCGAAATAAACAACAAAGTCAAGTATGATATTTTTCATTCCCAAATTTGTTACATATCAGTGTAGGTCAATGGGTTAGAGCGGTAAATACCAATCTGTATGTCACGAGTTCGAATCCCGCTGGACCTTTTACAATTTTTACATAAAACCCTTTAACTTTTTTGGGTCAAATGTTGTACAATTTAAAAATGTAAAACCGGCTAAAGTATTTGTATTATAATGTACTTTTATTCACATTAATATCGACAGGTGTCCCACACCACCTTAGCATCACTATAGTTAGTTTATACGATACAATGTCTTGTTTAACTCGCTATGAGCTGCTAAATTTTTTAATTACTTCATTATAATAATTAGCTGATTTAAAAACGTGAAACTGAAAAAAAAAAAACTGCACATTTTGTGAAAAAAACCCATCTACATGTAAGTTGAAGAAAAACAAAATCTATTCATTATTACAAGAAGATGTTAAAGGACGATGATTTAATTACTTTTGTAACCATTCAGAAAAAATATCCACAGCAATCCCAGTTATATAAAAATAAAGACAATATGATATTCTCATAAATAAAAAATGTACATCTTACTTGCTCAAATGAATATGGCTAGCGCTGTTGAAAAGATTATAATAAGAGTTTCAACTTTCTAATACAGATTGAAAATATCTGCAGACAAAACATTTGTCGCCTCACTCCTAAATGTGATTTAATAATCTGCTCTTAGACAAAATATTCATTTTAGAACCACCACCCCGCTACCTAAGATTTCATACATTTTTTGTTAATTTTTGTTAAATATATCAGAAAAAAAGTTGCGAATCTTGTTTTAAGCTAGAGATTCACCCAGTCATTGAAAGCTGCAGCATGCGTGACGTGGGCTCACTTACCTCCCACTCAGTTCACTGCTGTTGTCTTTGATTAGTGTCAATAGCCTTGAGCAATACTTCTCTTCCTGATCGACTGACCATTTTGTAAAAATCAATTACCATGGCATCGGTATGGATTAGCACAAACTCAATACATTTCTTGTTGAGTGTCTTATATCGGATTTTGTGTTTGGAATAATTGTTTAAACAAGGTGTGTAATGTCGTACATTATATATGATATGACATATGTAGTACGTATCCATGTTCATATATCTACAAACGTTTATTTCCAGTTGCATACTTCTATGTATGTATAAAGGAACCAAGTAATGAAAATATATTAAGTAAGTAATAAAGACTAGTAATTATTTATTCAAGTTTCACATGCCAATATAAGAAATAAAATTTCATTGTAACACATTGGCACCCTGCCTTAAAAGGCGCATGAGATGCTATAAGGAACGACAATGATATAACTCAAAGGTACATGGATTGAAGTTTTTAGCAATTACATGTACTTTTCATTGCATCAAAAACGTACAATTTCTCCTCGTTGTAAAATAAACTTTTTTTCATATTTAACTTTTTCAACTGAGTTTACTTTTTTTTTTTACAATATAACAAAATACTATTCAGTTGATTTTGTAAATCTCCAAGTTTTTCTGAGAGCAGAACCATATCATTAGCATAAAAAATAATCAACACTTTTAACCAAATACCAAGCATTTTTTTTTCAGTCTCATATGATATTGTCAAAGCACGTCACTAATAATTATATATAGATGTCCAAAAAAAAGATTCTACATCATGAAGAAATAAAGCAAATAAAAATGGCGTTAAATTTTTATCTTGCAGTACCTCTATTCTGTATGGAAAATAGGCAGAAAAAATTATTATTATAATTATCAATAAACAGTAATTCTCGACATGCATTCAGAATACATCTCAACTTCTCATCAAAATATTTTTCGGAAATACTATTTTGTATACGCTTTTGTTTAAGTCCTACTCTTCATACATTGTCAAAAGCAGCTTGTAAAACTTAAAAATGCACATTACATTTTTTTTTACATCGTAGATAATTCAATCAAAGAATGCCGAGTAAATATGTTGTCCATAGTTCATGTTAAAATTCATGAGAAGTATTGTTTGAACAAGCTAATTATTTCCAGTTAATAAAAACATCTTTGGTACAAGTTAACTATTTTATTCTGGTCAAGCACTCACTTCCCGTCGGTCTTACTGACCAGTGAGGTCCCTTGCCAATCATTTTCCATACTTTTTGACGAGTGCCTCAAACCACTATGTGAGTCCTTTTTAAATCAATTATTGCTTTCTTTTGTCAGTATTTAATCGTACTTTTGAAGTATTACAGATGAAATTTTATCCTACAGACAAAACATTCTTATAAGTATGGTACGCCGTTATGGTCTTTTAAGGTGGAATAACACACCTAGAAAAAGTCGCTCAAATTAACAGTAAATTATTTGATTATGAAATATATAGTGATAAATAAACTGTACATATGTCAAATAAGCGAAAAATTTGCAGTTGGGGATAAAAAATGAATATCTGAAAAATTCAATTCAATAAATAACAACAGAAGTCCCTGCGATATTCGAACTCGGGATGTACATATCACAAGCCCAACACTTTAACTACTCGGCTACGGAGAAAGTTGCATGTTTTTGTCCATAAAATCCTTTCAAGAAAACGAAATGTCGTTCCGATCAGAGGTCAGCCATTTCGTAATGATGTGTTATTCCACCTTAAGTAATTTACAGGTTTTTTTAAATTTTAAAAATATGGTTCTACATTTTCCTATTTGTAAATTGTTATCATATTTGTTAGTCATCTGAGTCACTCAGTTGACCTATTGCTATCTGTTTTTGTCCGTCGTCGTTTGTCGTTCGTAGTACGTCGTTCGTCGGTCGTAAACTTTTGAACATTTTTAGCTGGAAATGTGGACACAAGCTGAATCCCGATATTTTCTCCGTACATGTTTTCCATGCCCCGCGCATATCCTCAGTCCCCTCAACATGCTGCGAACACAACAACAAATGCAGAAGATGAAGAACGTAGCTTAACTCTTTTAAAAAAGGAAACTCTAAAACGAAAAACTAAAACACGTGTATATATGTTGTGAAAAAACTTTTCTTTATTTGCAATGTACATGTAACAGGAAGTTCTAAGCACAAATAAATTTGTTACTAAAAATATTCTTGACTTTTTATTTTGAACAATATCACTATTTCTGAACATCGTCGGAAAGAAAGAAATAAAGTGTGTGTATGTGTGTTTTGTGTATGATGCACGTGTGTGAAATTCCTGCTTGTGCTGTTTAGAAGAAGCTAGGCGGTTCCGAAAGCATTGTGACGAAACTGTTTTCCTCGTTTCAAAAGAAATGGGCCTGTCTTATGTAACAATTGACGTTCGATACAAAGTTTAGAACATTCCATTCAAACGAAAACGTTTACCACTTCAATGCGATTCATTGTATATACCCCAGTGGCTGTAGAGGAGCGATCGGAACTAATATGGCGACCAACTGCTTTAATGAATTCATGTCAGCTTTAAATGATGAATACACTTTTACTAATCAGATTTATCTACATCTAATATATAGAATATTTACAAAGTAATTCCTTCTAAATTCTTAATCTTGGTAGTTCATATTATAAACTCATCTTTCTATAGTGTTAGTAAATGGTTGAAATAGAAACTTACATTGTCTGGATGTCTTAAAGTCGTCAGAATGAAATATTTGACAAAATCATGAACTATAAACTTCTCTGTTTAAAATCTAAGAGTGGTCTACCTGAATACTATTTACAAGACAATGAAAATCCTTACCAATCAAACCCGAGAATTTTCAATACCAACCAATAAATGTAAAATGTTTGAATGTGTGTGTCGGGGGGGGGGGGGTCTAAAGAGGTGGAAAGCTCTAACTAAATACCTTGTTAGTAGAAGAAAGAATTAGAATTTATTTTATTTTAATTTGGCAAACTTTTACTTATTTATTGGATTATTAATCATATATTTTATTTTTATTTATAACTTATTAATTAAAACACGTCTACTACATTTATTTATTTGGAATGCATTATGAATATCTCGCATTTTCAGGAATGTTTTTATGACTGTAAAGAGGGATAATCTCGCTCTAGCGAAATATTCTCTATTGGGGAATTGTTCCCAACATATAAAAATGTATGTGAACACACACACACACACACACACACACACACACACACACACACACACACACACACACTCTCTCTCTCTCTCTCTCTCTCTCTCTCTCTCTCTCTCTCTCTCTCTCTCTCATAAATACCATAACAACAGGACAAAATTGATTTCATATTAAGTGAACCCCCTATTCGTTCTATGGATTTGTCTGTGTACATGTGGCTGGTTAAGGCTGTTGAATTGATGAAAAAAAAAACCTCTATATTACATTTATTCATTTTAAAAGTAAAGTTAATGAAATACCGTTTGCATGACAAAATATATTACATATAATATTCATCTCCAGATTTAAACTTGTAAACTACAATACAGTGTAGACGACTGTTAAGTATTGATAACTAAAGGTACTTATATGACTATCACAATCAATATTGTATTTCAGATAATTCATCAAGAACATTATGATTAGGAAAATTGTGTGTGTTAAACGTCGAAAGATTTTTTTTAAAGTATAATAATCCCCACATTTGCATGTCTTTTTTTGTTTTTACAGTATTACTGTAAGCAGTGTCAAAATTTTCTGAAATAGAACGTGATTATAAAGTTACGTGAATTAACCGTGGCGTTCCAAGTGCAATCAAGTACAAACTCGATATAAGACCAAAGATGATATATAATTATATGTTTTCATAAAAGATCCAATAATTTTCTTTTTAATCCATTCATAGAATAATACCTGTATATGAGGTACGGAAAATGTGTAAAATACCGCAATATTAAAACAACATTGCTAAGGATACTAGTTTTAAGAACATACATGTTTGGGATTTTTTTTTTACATCAAATATTATACATGTTAGGACAGACAGCAGATTAAATGAAATTGATGATGCAGAATTTCTTCTTAAAACTGAATCCGCAAAATACTTGTATTTTTTTTTTTTATTGAGTCCAGTCTTAACTGAATCGTTGCAGTCGCAGTATCAATGTTTAAAGAATGAGGTACAGGCTTGTAATGATTTTCAATGGAATAAATTAAGGTGGTTGAAGAAAAATGGAAGGGTCTTAGAAATTGAATATTTAATTTTCGTTTATCACCTTTAGTTTGGATATAAGAAACAACAATATTGGTCCTGTATAACAATATATAAATGCAGATGCACCTGACGTAATATATTTTTCACTAAAAAAACAAACCCCTTACTTAAAATAAATTACTAAGAAAACTAAGTCGTAACGCCTATGTATAAACACTGTACCGTATACTGGTAATATGACACTCAAATTTCCTAGAAAGTTTCATATAATTGGCGAAAATAGACAGTCCGTAAAATCAATGGATATTAAATTCGTGATAATCGTAAATGATTTAACTGCAACATTTTTTTCTAACATTGTATCTTGTCCTCTTTCACAAGAAAGGGACGCTTTCCATTTCCATCAAGTGAAAACTGCGATTTCTACAAGAATTAGTTCCTTCTATAACTTCACACAAAGCATATCAAACACGCAGACGATACAGTGGACGATGTCGTCACCAAATCCTTCCAGGAACCAATCGGGAACCAATTTAGGAACGTTCCAGAAAGGCCCCAGAAACTTGCATTTCTCAACAAAGACGTATTTCAAGTGGGCGACCGTATTCAAGTATCTGGTGAATCCATTGGTGGTGTATACAGATTCAGAGGCGTTCAAAGAGCTGATGGAAAGGCAGCGAACTGACCATATCAACAACACACGGATTTACCTGACAAATCGGACAGACCTCTGGCCCTTCAAGCTCCTTAATGAAGTCATATCTCTCAATGACGTGCCAGGTTATCCCAAAAGCCATCCGTATACAGTAGTTTCAGAATACACAGCGACTCAACATTCCAAATACGCGGTGGTGGCCGAAACTGTGCGTAAGCAAGTTTTCCTAAATCCCTACTACGCCTGGCTCAATATTGGATATTTTCGAGACGTAGTTGAAAGAAATGTGCAATTTGAGTTAAAAATTCCACCAGGATTTGACTCAAAGAGAGTATCTTATAATCGCATCAGCGAGTTTTCTAAGACTGTTGACCCCTTCACGATTTTTCGGAATTCTTTACTGTGGGTTGACGGAGGAATGTTTCTTGGAACAGGTGAAGTGCTCCTACAGTTTGAACAGCTTTATCACAGGCCCGTGCTATATTTTCTGGACGAAAAGCTAATGAACAAGGAACAGCAGTTGTTGTATTCTGTATACAGTAAAAAGGGCAGGGAAGCTTTAACACCAAAAGTCGAACTACAATTGTACATTCCGAAAGGACCCGGAAATCCCTGGTTTTATTTGGGATATCTATGTCGGAAGGAAATTACTATATGGCCAAATCATGAAAGAGATTTAAGAGAGAAATGAGAGAGAGAGAGAGAGAGAGAGAGAGAGAGAGAGAGAGAGAGAGAGAGGCACGTAAGTGGGTGTGAAAGAAGAGAAACTTCACGCTTTCTTATGCATGTACATGTACACATATAAGTAGAAAACTTATTTTTCTTATTTTTATGAAGTTTGGAAAGAAATCTAGAATTTCTTTTTCCTCCGTCTTTTGCTGCGAGTACTCAGACCCTCTTTGGTAAGTCCGGTAAAAACCTTCATGGCACACATAATAAAGCCTTTTGATTACAAAACAAACAACAAATTAAACACGTCAGTCAAATACCAGGCGTAAATTACCGACTGTTTTTGAAGTTATATCAAATCTTACGAAAAAAAAAACATTTGCGAATTTTAACAGCCGACTAAACAGTATTTGTTTTTAAAAATAATAGGTTCCCTGTTCACATATGCAGATTCACAAAAGATTCACAAATATTGTTATATAGTAATCAATCGGGTTATTGTGATGTTTTGTTGAAGTTGGACATCAGTTATATACTTCATTGGTGATTTATGAATTCAAAATTATTAAATATTAAATACAAATTGATACCCAGTTAAGTTTTACGACCTCTTCAAATTGATAAAGAATACTACTAATTGTATTATCCCAGACATTAACATTTTTAATTGTCTTGTAAATAAAATTACGAGATTCGAGGTTATATACAAAAGTAGCTTGTAGTTCAACCCACATGTTCTTGTACGATGCCTTATTATTTGACTAGGCGCATTTTTTGCGTTTCTTATTCCCTTTAGAAATAACCTTTTTTTTTCTCAAGTATGTCTGTATTTAATTGTTTGTTCTATTTCTCCATTTCGTGATTTTTCCTGTTTTATAATATATAGGCATTTTATATAGGTGTTTCTCTGATTTCCATAAGAAGAACTTCAAAGGAGGTGCTAATATCGATTTTATCAAAATAGAAGTAGTAAAGATCATTACCGTTAATTGTTAGATTTCGAAGAAAAATTTCTTCTACCAGTTGTATAGTTTGCTTTTCTTTTTCTTCATATACTTCATCATGTAATAAGCTATTATTAAACTTCCAGAGACCATGCCCTCTAGTAAAAGAGTTAAATTTTATTTCCATAATCACAGCTGAGGGATCTGGTTTGTAGGATGATAGCTTTATAGAACTATTTTAACAACATTCGATAAACACTCAGAAATTAATATGTAGCAATAATACTAACCATGGCTAGATATATTCTGAAAAATTGATGATTAGAGACATTGTAAATAAAATACTTGATTTTGGGGATGCATATCAGATATTTTTATATCAAAAAATAAATACATGTATCATGTATAATGATTTTTGATGTGATTTTTTCACCTCATGGCTATATGTCATGAAGACATACTGAAAATTTAAATTTCATATAAAGATAAATAACAATAGTGGGTTTTTTTTCTTCAAACAATGATATCAGAATCTATACTTAAAAATGAAGACATTTTGCTTATTACTACGAATTGCCAGCACCAGAGTAACTGTTTACACCTTTGGTATTTCAACACGTATGAGATGATGTCCGTAAACTATAATTGAATTTGATATGATAAGTAATTATTGTAAAAGAGGTATAGCGCACTTAATATACGATTTGGCCTCAAATATAGCACTTTTGCAAACATCAGACATTTTCAATATTATACAATATTTAGTTTAAATATATTCAAAGAAATGCAAATTACACAATCACCATGCTCTAAGAGTCTTAATTATCTTACACATCATTAAAATATTCAGGATTTGTTAGGGATATATAGGAAAGTGGTTAGTATACAATTAAAAAAAAATTGGATATTTGCCCAGATAGCAGCACATCGTTGGCCCAATCTCACAATATGGTTGTATTATCGCCGTTGGGTTATCTTTATTGGGCCAACGGTGGTCCAACATGAAATATTGATAGTTGGTTATGTATTATGGGGCCAATGTTGGGCTAACTGTTGGCAAAATATCATAAAACTATTGTAGTTAGAGAGAGTATTTGTTGCGGGGTTGACATCGGCCCTGGGTTGGCCCAATGTCATGAATCTGGCTAAGCATCATGGGTAAACAACATCCGGGCTACTTTTCGTAATATACCTGCGCCATTTTTCATTTGACATGAGAATATTGAGACCGATACTTTGCATATCTGCATCCAAATCGCAAGTATGTATGGGAAAGGGAAAAACTTTTCTTCCAAGGATTGTCTTAAAGGACAGTAATTGAAAGTAAGTAGAATTTAAAAGGTCATTTACCTGTTATTTTAGTATAAACATCTTTACTTTAGTAAGAATGATGTAAACTCAATGACTTGTTATTCTTATTAAATTCTTATTTGAAAGCTTATTAAACATATAGTGATGTACATGTACTTATAAATTTAATCGTAATGTATGTTTACTCTTTACTGAGAAAAGTAACAAATGTTTTTAAATACTAAATACTACAGTTTTAGAGATTGTTCGAAAAAACATAGCAACGGCTGATTCTATAAACAAAGGACATTGAGAACAATATCAATGGGAAAAGGGGGAAGGAAGTAACGGGCACTACCGCAGAGAAGAAAGAAGGGAGAATGAGACTCGGGAGAGGAGGCAGATGGAAAGTGGCAGTGCATAATTTTTAATTTTTTGAAAAATACTATGGCATACCTGTGGTGTTACCCTCTTTGTTTTTTTAGACTTGCTTATTGATATCTTAAGTTTACTGAACTTGTGCATTCACAACAGAACAGGAATAAAACCATACATGTATTACTACATGTGTTTTTTTTATAAATGTTTTCTTCATGAAGTGCACTCATGAGCAATAAAATATGTTAAAATTTAATTATATTTTACTCTTTTCTTTTTGCTTAGGTATTTTTTGTCTTATATTGAAAGAATACAGTGGCCCAACAATGGCCCAATATTGTTCGTTTCATTGGCCCAACGATTGGTCCGATTAATGGCCGATGAGCAAATTGCCGTTGGCCCAATGTTAATTGCTTACAATGGCCCAACTGTACAAAAGTGACGTTTGCCCAATATTAAAAGAATACAGTGGCCCAACAATGGCCCAATATTGTCTGTTACGTTGGCCCAACAATAAGCCAACAAGTTGGTCTGAGTAAGGGCCGATGAGCAAATTGCCGCTGGCCCAATGTTAAATGCATACGGTGGCCCAACATAAGGAGCATTGTTGGCCCAACAAAGGTCCAATGACGTCCTGCTATCTGGGTGGTTATTTGAACCACTCTAAACCAAAGACATCCGATTAAAATTATGTTCTACAGGTATTGTAGTACACGTTTAAATTGAATTAGTTTTGGTTAAACGTGGTCTTCGAACTGAAAATTAGACAAATATTTCAATTAGTGTCTTTTCTCATACAATCATGTATATAGCCATAAATATTGGAAATGCATCTTCTGAAAATGTTAGATGCGTGGCCTAGTGGTAACGCGGAGGTCTTTTTGATTTTGTGGTCGCTGGATCGGATCCACCAAGTAGTAAATATTTTTTTCACTTAGATAGAAACATGAAAAGAATAGAGAGGTTAAGTTACAGGTATCTATTCTTCTCTGGGGTTTTTAAAATTTATCTTGTTTAATTCAGCCTGAGTATGAGAACACCCAATATAAACAGATTTCTTCATTAACACTATACAAGTACTCTAGCTATTTACACTTAGATTCATTGCATTTTGCTTGAACTTATCACGGTTCAGAATATCAACTACTATCATACACAGAGTTACCAGTACTTTCCGTCCAAACACAGGTGTAGGCGAAATAATAGGAAAAAGGCGCTATACCTCTTTGTTGAAAACCTACTTTCATTTCCAATAAACCAGCCCAAAATAGCAAAAATGAGAGTAAGGTGGTAGACACGCTTTGGCGGATCCAAGACATTGGGAGTAAGCATCAAAATATATAATTGCAAAGAAATAATATTAATTAATAAGATAAAGAGTGAAAATATTTACCAAGAACATATTTAGAATATACATACAAAATAAAATTTTACAAATGTTGAAAAAAATGATCAAATTCGTTTCTTGAATGCGCTTTTTTAGTTTTGATGGAAAGAACATTCAAAAATGTGGTAATCAAGACAGCTGGTTGACTTAATTAAATCAAAGTACTGAAGTACTGACGGGAGTTGATTTTATCGATTTTTATTTTTATTAAAAAATCAACGGTATGATATTGTGCATGGCAAGTAGTTTCCTATATGTATTTGAATTACGCACATTTTTTATTATAGAACTATCGGACTTCTCCGACAAGAACTTCGAGAAAACCCCATATGAATCATATTGTGTAATATTTAAAAATAGAATTAATTACATCTCACTACGTATTGATAATCGAAATATTTCTGAGAAATTGTATGGATCCAAGAATATTGAACTCTAGAATCGTTCAATAAGACGCTCGGTTGCCTTCGTTAATCTCCAACAAGCAACAGAAACTCTATGAAGATAGCCGAGCGCCTGGTTGAACGAGACTACACCCCTGCCAATGTTATTGTCATTCAAATTTCGACCACATGGTTTTATTTGACCCTTTCAGTTTCGCAGTAAAAATCATGCCTCGTGTTTATAGTCTATTTTCTAGAATCTAGGTACTTGTAATCAAATACAAAATCTAGACATTTATTGATTTTAAACTTTATCTTTATTAATTGGTGGATAAAATGTGTTCAAGAAATGAATGTGACAATAGAAAATGTAGGGTTTTTTAAGCTGTTGCAACAATTAACATGCTTAGTAGCGATCCCAATAAAAATTAATTTTCGATCCGCGCCTGACCCAGTAATAGCATCAATAGTGAAACAGACTATACTATTTTATGCAGAATGTTGCTTGAAAATTGCTCCATATACTAAATTTTTGTACAAAACAGACACCAATTCATTTTTTTAAAAGCATGGTATTGCAAACCAAAAGCATAAAACGTGGCTATGATTTTATCAAGCAACCCAATGTTTACATTTTCAACCACGTGTAGAGTGGTTGAACACGAACGATAACTCTTTTCTGAATATCATCGTTTAGTTTAAATAACCGCTAGTTGATGAAATAAGACATATCTTTTAATAGATTTTCATGTTTTAACATAAATCAAAGTTGGATATGATATGAAAAACGGCCAGTACTTACGTATTTTGAGAATATTATCTGAACACTTATACTTCCGCTCGAATTTTCACAGGAACTGAACAAATCTCGGCGAAGTCTCGTGAACTTTCATTCGAACACCTCTGGATTTATTACATATTTAGCAACGATAAAGAAAACATTCCGAACACATTCGCAGGGGTGGACTATACTGAACTCTGGCGTAGGAATACATACGACATGAAAAATATCTAAATTTGTTCGTACCATTTAAAAAATCTGACTATTTTCAAGGTAATTATAAATAAGTTTTCTTGAAAAACAATGCTTCAGAATATATTACATCGAATTTATCGATTATTTTCAAGAATTAAGTGTTGTCAGCGGTGATGATTTGTGCTTAGGTCCAAACACTTTCACTTCCGGTTTGCCAGAGTAACTGCATAGGAGAGTTGATAAAAATCAACTCCCAAAACGTAGGGAGAGTTCATCATGCATCGGGCAGATATACTTTGGATCGGACAATTTTGATTTAAAATATACAAATAAGTTAAATATAAAATGAGCTAATTCCTTTCTTGAATGCGCGATTTGAGTTTTGATGAAAAGAACCTTCCAGAAGGGGTTAATTAAGAACACTGGTTGACTAATTAACGTTCATCATGCATCGGGCAGATATCTTGGATTTATCAACTTTGATTTAAGATATACAAAGAATATTATTGCACTCGCATTTTTTATTACATACATTTTTTAGATCACTGACAGGTTATTATTAAACCTTAAAATATATATTAGTTTGTGAGATATTCAATAAATAGTGTTGACATTTCGTCTATAGTAATCAAATGATGTACGCATAAAACGGGGACGTTGCTTCACGTTGACCCCCCCCCCCCCCCGCCCCCTTTTTTAAATGCAGGCTATGAATTCTAATTTGGGACAGTGTTAAAATCATAGTGAAAGTTGACCTAAAGAACAAAATTTAGAAAAAAGATACGCCGCACTATGCACCCCTTCCACGTTTTGAAATAAAAATCCTTTTTCATGTATATGCGATAAATATTTGACAAAAGATATTGCAAAAAAATGAAATTATTTCCTGTTGCAAGAAGAAACTACATATAGAGCCCGTAAAGTTGGTAAATTTCCAGTCAGCTGCATGCGCGAATCTAAAGGGTGGTTGTCTGGTACCCTCCCCCTTTTTTGTAAATTCAAATTTATTAAATTCACAGAGTAAATTTACCAAAAATATGCCCACCCCCTTGAAATATTTTCAGGATCTGTGCATGAGCTGCAAAGAAAAAAGGCCACATAAATATATAATCAATTTCAGTTTAAAAGATTTTATCCCTGTCCGCTTCTAAAATATATCCAGCTAGTTGGGTTTTTTTTTCAATTTTATAAAATAGGTTAAGATTAAACAATAAAGAAAGAAATTGGACTCAGTATATAAAAATAAACAATTGCACACAAAAAAATCTGGTTTAACATGTGTTATTTCCCGCGCTTGCGCGGAATATTATCTAGTAGTGTTAAAAATGTTGGTGATTTGTTATCAAGTGATAGAATCTTTTTATAATTAAAAATATGTTTTAGCAAAAATTGAGTATTTTAAGAATAAATATGTGTAATACAGTGCAGTAGTATTATTACCGGTATTTCAAGGTTTTTGCAATGTGTGTCATTGAACAGAAATGTTGTGACAAGTTGATGAGGTCCATATCTACCTTTTTGTTTTTTATTTTGTTGAATGAAAAAAGTACAAAAGCAATTTATAATTTTATGAACAAAATCAATATAGTTCCCACTTCAATTTACAAATGGAATAAGTCCATTTTTTTTATTTTATTTAAAAATATTTATATAATTTAACCGTTATATTCAACAAAGTTTACTTACAAATGGGTATCGTATAACAATTGCATATAGTAATTCATTGTAAAGTATCTATATTAGTTTACTTTACTTAAATGTGTTTTAACTCTTCTGTTCTAGACCTTGTATTTATACATTTGTAAACAATTTTGATTTGTACCTCCTGTACCACTGATGTATTTAAAAAAATAACAAAACAATACGAGGGTTGCCTCACAAGTTTGTGAACACAATGCCATGTAATTTCATTCTAAATAAAACGAAGCCATTATTGGTAAAATATTATAGTATTTTTATATAAATGTAGACTATAATGATGTATATGTATAAAAATCAGAGCAATACACATTCTTAGATTTGAGTTGTCATTATACATGTATAATTACATTGCCTAAACAGGCCGCACGGTCCAATATAACGTTAAGATATAACGACGTTTTTATAACGTCGTAGTCCTTGATCTAACCGCGAGTAATATGCCGCATTCACCGTTTGGCAAAATCGCACACTCCATAAGAAAACCGTTAGTGCCACTTGTATATACTGTATAAAGGGTTATTTTCGCCCCGTGTTTTTTTCGCCCATTTTCACTTGCAAACGGTTGTGAATAAAGAAAGATAATTTTAGACATAGGAATTCGCCCAGTCTTACAACAAGGGCGAAAGGGACGCAAATAAAACGGGCTCGAATATTTCCCTGTATACAGTAAGTGATCTCCAAATATTACCGTATGATATTTTCCTTGTTACATCCGTCATTTGTTTTTTGTTTCTATCTGAGTTTTACGAAAGTCGAAACATAATTTTATGATGTCGCGCTGTTGCGAGCCGTCAGCCGACGTCGCTTTCCCTTGCGTGTTTAGATCACCTGAACCGAAGGTTAATATAAACAAAACACATGCAGGGCTCGCGAAGATTCTCTTGGACAGGTTTGTTGATAGAAATATGTCTTTTCTACTTCTCCCAGGTAATAATTGTTCAATTTTTTTTAAATAACCAGAATTATTATTTTGTAAGCATGTATTTTGGGTTTTTATCACCGGAGTTGCTAAAACCAAATTCATTTTGTAAGTGAGGCCCCTTGAGGGGCTATTTGACATACTTATGTCTGTTCACTTTAAAATAAACTGAAATTGGTAAACCTTTTATGAATTATTATAAATTATCGAGAAAGTGATGACTTGTTCCTTTTAGAGAGTCCCTTTAACCTCGTACTCCATTATGACCGTAGTCGGGCGAAGATCTTGTAGTTTTCAACACGTGTCAATTACTGTCAATCAAAATCCACGTGGTACAAATAAACGATATAAGATTATTCCGGTTTTTTCGACTCATAAATTTCAGGAAGCTCATAATTACATTAATTAGGTACGTGAAAGGGATTTTTATGTACTTCAACTCTCACAATCGACGTTATTTCCTATTTCCTAACGATACAATGGGTATAAATTTGAAATTAAACACACGTTTTTTTCAGCTGTGTTGTCTCTTTAAAATAAAGCGCGAAACCTTTTTTAAATCGGAGATAATTACAAAACACTTAACAAAGGCTGTGTGTCTTAAAAAATCTTCTCAAGAACCACTGCACCAGAAATGCCAATATTAACATCAAAGCTTGTATTAATAGTTAAGACTCTAAATTGTTAAAATCGTGACCCCAAACTAATACTGGAAAATCTTTAAAAATATTCTTATGAAAAACTACAATTCTTCAATTTGTGAGATTTCAATGCAAGCATCCTCAGTTAGTGTTAATTCTAAAAGGTTAAAATTGTGACCCCTCCCAAAATCCCTTCCGGGTCAATACTGGGGCCCTAAGAGCGGTTCAAAGTTCAAGATAGAAAAATATAGGGAAAATGTTTTAAAATCTTCTTCTCAAAAATTACATTGCTTCAATTTGCGACTTCTTTGGTAAAGTTGATGCATCTTAGATCTTAGGATATGATGTCCAAACAAGAAGAATTCTTTTTATGTATCATTTATATATTGTCATATCTTGGAATATATGATAGTTTTATACTATTTCTTTTTTAAATTTTCATATTTAAACATATTGAAATAGAATGCTACAAGAACTGTTTTTTCATGTGAGCGGTGTGGCCTATGGGCCTCTTGTTAAAGACATGAACTTGCCGTAATCTATACTTATAAATTAAGACATTTTGCAAATAAACTACAAAATGCCTGCACCAGAGTAACTGCTTACACCTTTGGTATTTCAACACGTGTGAGATGATCTCCGTAAGCTATGATTTAATTTTAACTGATAAGTAATAATTGTGAAATTAATCAAAAACCTACTTTCATTTTCGATAAACAGGCCCGAATAACAAAAATGAGAGTAAGGTGGTGGACACGCTTTGGCGGATCCAAGTCAGCGGTAGTTTGCATCAAAATATATACTTGCAATGAAATGATATTGAATTATAATGTAGAGAACGAATATATTTACTGGTAACTTATTTAGAGTATAAATAGAAGTTAAGATTTGAAAAATGTTAAACTAATTAATTAAGCCAATTCGTTTCTTGAATGCCCGATTTTAGTTTTGACGGATAGAACAATAGAACTTTCTAGAACGGGGTAACCAAGAACGCGGGTTGACTAACTAACGTCATGGCGAAAAGTGTAGGAAGAGTTTATCATGCATCGCGGGCAGATACCTTGGATCGGACATCTATAGATAATACAAAAAAGTTTATTAATAAAAAACATAATTTAAAGCGATTTTAATTTTGATCGAAAAACCTTTTCAGAACGGGGTGACCCAGGAAAGCGTTTGACTAATTATAGTGTAGGGCGATGTTACCATCGGGAAGATACATTGGATCTTACAACTTTGGTTTAAAATATGCAAATAAATATGCCTACACTAGCTTTTTTTTCTAAATTTCATACATTTTTATACCATGACAGATTGGAAGCAAACCTTAGACATTAATTTGTAAATTTGTATTTGTTATGCATAAAAGTAAAAACGGGGAAATTGAATATGGGAGGGGATGATCCCCCTCCCCATTTTAAAAAAAAATCTTTTATCTGAAATTCTTATTTAGAACAGCGATAAAAATTCTAATGTAATTTTACCTAAAGAACAAAATTTAGAGATTTCAAAATAATCTAAATACCTACCTAGCACTACCTAGCACTAAATACCTACCCACTGGTTTGAAATAAAATAAAAACATACATGTATATATAACATCAATTTCAGTTTAGATTTTTCACCCCTGTCTGCTCCTCTAAATATCCAGCCATGCAGTTAAATTTTTAATTTTCAGTTTAAAGAATAGGTTAAGAAAGCAATTAGGAAAAAGTTTGTTCACAGTATATACAACAATGAACCAAAAAAAAAAATGGTTCAACATATTAACATTGTATCATATTAATGTGTCAAGTATATATATATATATATATATATATATATATATATATATATATATATATATATATATATAAGCACTAAAAATAACCGAGGAAACGAACAATAAAGAAAAATATTGTCAAATTTTCGGGACAACCCGTCCCTTCTTCAGGACAACAAAGTAAAAACTACATATGAAAGGAGTAAAACATCTACAAAACTAGCACTAAACTAAAAACTAAATAATATATAAAACACCAGATGGGAACGTGGCAACTACATCTTTGTATTAAAGATCATAAGCCCGAGAAAGAAAAATATATTTTAATATATATATATATATATATATATATATATATATATATATATATATATATATATATGTGTGTGTGTGTGTGTGTGTGTGTGTGTGTGTGTGTGTGTGTGTTTCGCAAACCCATTAAAATTGACAAAACATGATTGTCAAGGAACATTTTAGACAACCCATGTACATGGTTCATGTATTAAACATCCCACCAAAATTAACGTCTCTATATGAATACGTTTTTGTCAGGTGATAAAGATCCCGTGCCAATTCGTATTAAAATCTGCATTTATGAACATAAAGTATTTTTATCTGCATAAGCGTCATGTTACATTTGTTAATCATAATACCGTTGTTAAATCTAATAATTCACATTTTTGAAGATGTTAAAATTGAACACATTTCATTTGATTTTTTTTACAGTTTGTAGAAGCTGTACAATTTCATGATATCCATTCTGGCACGCTGTAAAAAGTGGGCTGGCCCCGTCTTCGTCACATATATTAATGTCTGCTCCATTATCAAGTAAAAGTTGAACCATCTTTTCGTTTCCATTATGGCATGCTAAAAAGAGAGGACTGGTTTTGTCTTTTCTACACAAATTGACATCTGCTCCATTATTCAGTAAAAGTTCAACAGTGCTAATATGGTTCTTTTGGCAAGCTGTGTAAAGGGGACTAGCGCCATTTTTCATGCACATGTTAACGGCTGCTCCTTTACCTATTAAAAGTTGTACAGAACTGTTATATCCTTTTAGACATGCTATAAATAGAGGATTTGCACCAGTTATGGTACATAAATTAACATCAGCATCGTGTTTTAGCAAAGTTCGTACAGTTTCCTCATGTCCGTTCAGACAAGCTATAGCAAGAGGACTAAAACCTTCTAATGTACATGAATCGACATTTGCGCCGTTGGTCAGTAAGAGCTGTACAATTTCATGATAACCTTTCTGGCAAGCTATAGAAAGTGGGCTGGACCCGTCTTCTTTACAGATATTAATATCTGCTCTGTTATCAAGTAAAAGTTGTACCATCTTTTCGTTTCCATTATGGCATGCTATAAAGAGAGGACTGGTTTTGTCTTTTTTACATAAATTGACATCTGCTCTATTCCTCAGTAAAAGTTTCACCGTGCTAATATTGTTAATTTCGCATGCTATGTAGAGGGGACTAGCACCATTTTTCTCGCACATGTTAACGACTGCTCCTTTGCCTATTAAAATTTGTACAAAACTGTTATATCCTTTTTGACATGCTATAAATAAAGGACTGGCTCCAGTTATGGTACATAAATTAACAACAGCATCGTGTTTTAGCAAAGTTCGTACAATTTCCTCATGTTCGTTTAGACAAGCTATAAAAAGAGGACTAAAACCTTCTAATGTACATGAATCGATAGTTGCGCTGTTGGCCAGTAAAAGCTGTATAATTCCATGATAACCGTTTTGGCAAGCTATAAAAAGTGGGCTGGCCCCGGCTTCGTCACAGATATTAATGTCCGCTCCGTTATCAAGTAAAGGTTGTACCATCTTTTCGTTTCCATTTTGGCATGCTATAAAGAGAGGACTAGTTTTGTCTTTTCTACATAAATTGACATCTGCTCCATTATTCAGTAAAAGTTCAACCGTGCTAATATGGTCATCTTGGCAAGCTATGTAGAGGGGACTAGCGCCATTTTTCGTGCACATGTCAACGACTGCTCCTTTGCCTATTAAAATTTGTACAAAACTGTTATATCCTTTTTGACATGCTATAAATAAAGGACTGGCTCCAGTTATGGTACATAAATTAACATCAGCATCGTGTTTTAGCAAAGTTCGTACAATTTCCTCATGTCCGTTCAGACAAGCTATAGCAAGAGGACTAAAACCTTCTAATGTACATGAATCGATAGTTGCTCTGTTGGCCAGTAAAAGCTGTATAATTCCATGATAACCTTTTTGGCAAGCTATAAAAAGTGGGCTGACCCCGGCTTCGTCACAGATATTAATGTCCGGTTTGTTATCAAGTAAAAGTTGTACCATCTTTTCGTTTCCATTTTGGCATGCTATAAAGAGAGGACTGGTTTTGTCTTTTCTACATAAATTGACATCTGCTCCATTATTCAGTAAAAGTTCAACCGTGCTAATATGGTCATCTTTGCAAGCTATGTAGAGGGGACTAGCGCCATTTTTCGTGCACATGTCAACGACTGCTTCTTTGCCTATTAAAATTTGTACAGTACTATTATATCCTTTTTGACATGCTATGAATAGTGGACTAGCTCCAGAACTGGAACATAAATTGACCTTAGCACTGTGCTCAAGTAAAGTTTGTACAATTCTATCATGCCTTTTTTTGCATGCAATGTGTAGAGGACTAAGTGCGTCCTCGGCGGTGCTTAAATTAATGTTTGCTCCTTCGTTCAGTAAGAGTTGCACAATGTCGTTATGTCCTTCTTGACAAGTTATAAAAAGGGGACTATCCCCCTTCTTGGTACATTGGTTTATGTTTGCTCCTTTAATAAGTAAAATTTTCACCATATTTTCATGTCCATTTTGACAAGCTAAATATAAAGGACTGTCAATATCTCTTTTAGAGCAGTTATCGCCCGCTCCGTTTTGTATTAAAATTTCTATGGTTTTATTTTGCGTCGTTGAATTTAAAAATCCCTGGTTAATTTTTTTGCCTTTAGGCTCTCTATTGTCTCGAGTTGCTGCAAACATCAAGGGCGTCCACATTTCTTTATTTCTTGCTGTTAAATTCACATCAGCACCGAATCGAATCAGCTCAATTAAAATTTCAGAATTATGAAATAAGGAAACGATGTGAATTGGGTAAAGGTCCTCCCAAATCTCCGTTATAAATTCTTTCTTATGTGAATCAGAAAACACATTTAACAATTCTTTTGAACCATTACAACACACTGCAGAAAACAAACAGCTTCCTTTCAAATCTATGTGTGCTTGTATTAAAGTTCTTAAGCAATATGATGAGAAATGATTGATACAAAACACTATTAAAGCAAAAAGGGGAGATATTTCATTTTCAAAGGCAATAAATGCAAGTTTTAAACGTACAAGTTCGGAAAGCTCATCATCCAAATTGATGATTTTAGGCCTTTTCTTTTTAGTTAACATTATCAGTTTTTCTGGATGCTGTTCTAGTTCTTTCTGTAAAAGTTCCTCCACTCGCTTATCCCTCAAACATGGATTAAGAATGGCTTCTAAAAACCTTTCCTCAAAAAATGCTGCAAAAAGTCTTTTTACAAGCTCATCGATATCCCCGTCGCTTAGATAAATGTTCAATTTTTCATTTTGATCAGTGCAATTTTCCAATTTCACTCTTCTTTGAAGAAAACCGATATCACCGTATTTTATTGCTTCTACAGGATAATCTTTTCCAAACACGAAACTTGTAACCTCCATTACAAAGTCGTGACAAAACTTATAAGTATCGCCTTCTTTCTTGACAAAAAATCCTTTTAAATATTCAAGATTGTCCTTAATATTATAAGGTGAAGTAAATGAAGGCATTCCACACAATTTTAATGCACACTTAAATTTGTTGTCGGATACCTCATTTTTACGCAATTCATTTATGCGAAGTTCATTTCCGAAGTACACAAGGAGAACAAGTGCACAATATTTTTCAATATAATTAATTCTGAGAGTTATTATTTCATTTTCAGTATACTTGATAGGCTGTTTGAAATAATTTATAACGTCTTTGATTTTTCCAGAGTACTGTTTACACAACAACGGAAAATATGCTTCAGTTTTTAAAATTGTTGAAAATTCTACCACGGTCAATTTCTTATTTGATGTGTGTATGTTCCAAATTTGTTTTTTTTCCTCCCTACTTAACTTACATTGGTCATTATCGATGTCTACGATATTTGCGTTTTCCATAAAAACTCCTGGTACCCTTTTTTTATCATGAAGATTGTATGTCCTACACGATATAAGTATTTTTATGTTCTTCATACAACTAGTTATTGCTTCCTTGTCTGTCCAAGAGTTATTTATGTCATCAAAATATAGTTTGAAGATAGGGTCATCGAGGATAAATAAAATCTTCTTATTTGAAAACTTTCCTGATAAACAAACTTCCAAAATTTCTTTCAAACCGTTCACCAGTTTAACAATCGAACCCTGTTGTCTGTATTTGAGTGCAATGTGTTGTATAATTGCTGACTTTCCAGATCCTAAATGACCGGTTACAATGACTAAGTTGTGATTTTTTATTTCGTTTTCTACTTTTTTACATGCTTTTGTTGGAATAAACGTTCTGTTTACCTGTTGCCATTCCTCAAAAATTGTTTTTTCCGTAGGTGTATCTGAAAGAATAAAAGGAAACCATTTTTTAAATTTGATTTTGAAGTATTAACTGGGTCTGTTATATTTAATTTGTTTAATGTTAACAAAAAATTATGATTAGAAAAATTGTCATAATTAAAAAAAAAGTGTAATATTGGGCTTTATTTGTTACACATAAAATTGTGTTGTACAAATAGGAAGGGGATGGAATTGGAGTTGGATGTTTGCGAATGACTCGGAATGCCCCGTTTTTATGTTCAATTTTTAGACGTAAAACATCTTAATGTTTTAATTCAATATGTTTTGCCATATGCAGCTAATCTCTTGTAAACAAATCATTTGTATATAAAATTTGATGCGGGATACAACGCAAGGCTAACCGGTTGTTAGACCTACTGCGCTAAAAAAAAAAGGATCAACTATTACGAGGTGCATGGTGACATGGTAAAGTCGTGTTAACTTTATACCAACCATGGTACAGTTTGTCGGAGAGAGAGAGAGAGAGAGAGAGAGAGAGAGAGAGAGAGAGAGAGAGAGAGAGAGAGAGAGTGAGTGAGAGAAAGAGAGAGCAAGAGAGAGCGAGCGTGCGCGGGAGAGAGAGAGAGTTTGCATTGATTTTGAATTAAATTTACTGATAATTTACACGGGAATTTATTTCCTAATAAGTTAACATGCAATCCTAATTTCATTACTTATTCTTTATTATTCCGCGGCCCGGTAAGAACATAGATGACAGACATGTAAATGTAGTACTATTGTTTTCTATACATGTAAGAGTTTATAAAGACACACACACACACACACACACACACACACACACAGAGAGAGAGAGAGAGAGAGAGAGAGAGAGAGAGAGAGAGAGCAAGCGAGAGCGAGCGTGCGCGGGGGAGAGAGAGAGAGTTTGCATTGATTTTGAATTAAATTTACTGATAATTTACACGGGAATTTATTTCCTAATAAGTTAACATGCAATCCTAATTTCATTACTTATTCTTTATTATTCCGCGGCCCGGTAAGAACATAGATGACATACATGTAAATGTAGTACTATTGTTTTCTATACATGTAAGAGTTTATATAGACACACACACACACACAGAGAGAGAGAGAGAGAGAGAGAGAGAGAGAGAGAGAGAGAGAGAGAGAGAGAGAGAGAGAGAGAGAGTGAGTTTGCATTGATTTTCAATTAAGTTACCAAAAGTTTACCCGGTAATTGATTTCTCAATAAATGTACATGCAAACTTAATTAATTTTCATAAATTACAATGTATAATTATTTAGATTAACTTAGAGTGGTCAATTTAATTTTTTACATGTTTCCATCAATGTTTTATTTTACTCCAGATCAATTCACCTAATAACCTGAAAACACATGTTTAACAACTGGTTGATTGAAGTTAAAGTTTTCAAAGGAGAGGATGTTGACTTTTTTTTTTCACTCGGTCAGTGGTTATATAATAGCTACTGTACACAGCCCTTCTTGACAATTTGCAGTGCACGGTAGCGAGATTTGAAACAATGAGGTGACAGACACACGTGTGCTTGTATATACACACACGTACTAAGATCTGAATGGCCAGTAAGTGATTATATAATAGCTAATGTACACATCCCTGCTTGACAATTTGCAGTGCATGGTAGCGAGATTGGAAACAATGAGGTGACAGATACACGTGTACTTGTATATACATACGTCCTAAGATCTGAATGTTCGGTACTGCTAAACAATAATGCAATATGTTGTTTTAACACCCCTTAATACTTTTTTCCCAGTTTGTCAAGTAAAGAAAACAGAATTTGAAAATTTTGATTTATCAGTTATAAAAATTTCAAACATGAAAAGGAAGAGTTTTAAATTCGGAACATCATTTGACACAGAGTTATAAAAAAAAACTTAATTGCTCTCTAATATTTTTCATTTTTCCAAAACAATTTAAATAAACGTATGATATTTTTTCTAATCTTAAACCCGAAACATTGTTTTAAAAATCATGCATGTGGGTATTTAAGTTACCGGCATTTGTATACATGCATTAAATCATTTATGAACTGTATCATTATGTACATGTATGAAGACAATTCTGTACAATAATGCATATGAATTACTGAACAGGACAATGAACACTGTGAAATGTCAAAGAACCGGACTTATATATATCCCCCCTTCCGAAAAAATCAACACACACACACACCCTCTCTCTCTCTCTCTCTCTCTCTCTCTCTCTCTCTCTCTCTCTCTCTCTCTCTCTCATGATTTATCAAGAACAAAAACAATGGCTATCATTTTATATGATTTAGCGATTTACATGATTTAGATATTAACTAATCTACTTCCTTCTAAATAGAACCAACAGACATTTCATTTAGACTGTTTGCGTCATTACACCAGGCTAAATTGTCAAAATATACATGTATGTGATCATTTCGATCGGTGTGTGATTATCTGCATGTGCTAAATATGTTGTGTTATTATGCGCTATTATAAATAAGGCGGGTTATATGGATTCTCCACTTACTGTTAAATCTTACAAATTACAAAACACGGTCATTTGTTAAATACATGTTATAAGATAAATATGAAGTTTATCAGTATACAAGTCTGACTTGATTTGTGTCAATGCGACAAAGTCAGATGTTTAGATAAAATCTAGTTTCTTCAAGCTCTTAATGTAGATGGATAGGGTTCATTTCTAGATTTATATTATACCACAAAGACAAAATAACTGATAAACACGTTCGACCTCTGTCCCAAGCGCTTCAAGCTTACCGCGATCATAAGTGTACGGAAACACAACGCATTTATTTACTATGTAAAATGCGCGGACCCCAAAATCATGTTGTTTATGTTTACCCGATGGGGGGGGGGGTGGTCTGAGCAATATTTATTATTTATGCAAATTTAAGAAATTAGATTTTTCCATGGAGGGTGCAAAAGTTTGGGGGGGGGGGTGGGTCCAGATCCCCCTTAAATCCGTGCATGGGTAATACGGGTAGATTGAATGCTAATAAACTAGATGTTGTTATGGGTGATCAAGTTAATTGATGTTCAGCTCAAGAGTGTCAATTTTTTTACTGATTTTCGTTTCTAAATAATTATCAGAACTCAAGCTAACAACATAAGAATTATAAAATCCGCCAGTTTCTTTTTTTCAAAATACAAGGCTCAATTTTTCCTTCCATTATAAAATTACAATAAAATTGACATTTTCATTCAAGTAAAATGTTATTAATAAGTTTATTAAATAATCGTTTAACGCTTTATTATATATAATCAAAAATACATTATTTAATACAATTTCACACCGGGAGTAAGAACAATTGTGTCAGTACTTATCAGTACTTGTCAGTACTTCTCTAAGTTTTTCAGTACCGTCAGTAAAAAGTGTCAGTACTTCTCTAAGTTTATCAGTACTGTCTAAGTTTGTCAGTACTTTTCTAAATTTCTCGGTACCGTTAGTAAAAACGGCAGTACTTTTCTAAGTTTCTCAGTACCGTCAGTAAAAACGTCAGTACTTTTCTAAGTTTATCAGTAATGTCAGCACATTGTCAGTAAATGTCTAAGTTTATCAGTAAAAAATGGGAATGTCAGTACTTTTATGACTTAGTAGTGCAGTTCAGATATATGTTGTTTATCCTGCAACATAATGATACAATGGTGGCTTTAAACGAGCTACTTTTGACAAATGTCGGTGCATATCTGCAGTTGAATCTGACACCGTTGCGTTAACGAAGCATAAAGATGACATCTCCATTTGGACGTCAGATAAACGCACGTGGCTACATTTTACATTGACCAAATATAGCTTTATTTTATTGGGTAACCTTAATTTGGACCATGCAAGGGGGGGGGGTTAAAGAATTTATTTAATTTTTTAAAATACGAAGCCAATTTTGACCTTGTAGTGAAAAGAAATTTTAAATGAAATTATTAACTTTAGTACATTGTTACGCAAATCCCAACATGAGTGGATTTTTGAAATATAAACATGAAATTCTTTATTTCACACTGCACAAGTTTTGATGTTCGGTTATTTGCTTAATGCTAAGATTCTATCTGTAATTGTTTGATTAATTTTTAAATAAATACAACACTGTAGTTAGAAACAAAAATAATTTAAACTTACACGATTCAAGGTTGTGGAAACATGGAATAAGTAGCACACAAAAGATGCAGAATGCTCCATAAAATATTACAATCCAGACTGCCCCACCCCTTTCCTTAATATGGACAGTCTTTCTTGGTGCAGGTGTTGTGATGCTGTTTTAAAAATATCACATATTAAAAAACAATATGAAAACAAAATGACTCCCTATTTTCATGTTTTTATTAGTTCTCGATCGGAATTGTCAAAAGGGTATGAATTAAAGAACGATAATTTGTTTATGTATTTAAAGGTAATAGATAGTTACTTATTGAATCCAAAACACTTAAGTTAGGCCTACGGTCTGTAAATTCCTTATTTTACGCGAGTACTTGATTCCGCGTTTCCGCTATTTTGATTCAAATCTTAATATAAGAAAACGCGAGCACCAATTTTTAGGTTATTATTTGATATACATGTAGTTCAAAGTGTATGAAAAATAAAAGCGAGATTTTAAAATATGCGAGGGCTATTCCTCGCGATACAAAGTGGCTCACCACACCTTGAGTTGGTTTCTCAAATCAGCAAAAAATCACTTGATTGTGATAGAAAGCATGATGGATACGAGGTATATAAGTCAATTTTGCGAAAAAAATTTAATTTTTGATAAAAATTATCTTTTTCAAAAAATTTGTTTAGTCAATACGCTCAAGGCGGTTCACCAGCCCGATAATTTAACCACTGAGCTATGGCGATACACAACCAAATCATTCGACACAAACAAATTAACAAAACATCTAAATCGCCATCTTGTGACGGAGTGTCATAAAAAATTTAAGGGGGATGTGCGGCCATATTTTACATTTGAGAAGAAAAATGTAAACACTTCTTGAACTGTCTTGTTTCTGTCCAAAACTTACTAAAGCTGTTGTCAAAAGATAAAAAAGCAATAACTATGTTGTTTTGTATGCAAATTACGCAATGACAGAATAATGCATTTAAAATCGCTTAGAACAGCGCAGCTGCAAACTTAAATTAAAGATTAAAAAATCTGAAAAAAATATGAAAGGAGGTCATTAATGTCCACTCTTCAACCATGTGTTGAGAAAAAGGTCAAAGCTTGCTTATTTAAGTTGTAACTTTGTCTCAGAAGAGGGTACCCTATTCTTAAAACGAGTCTCAAACACCATCAATATGCACGATATATACGGAGGTACATTGAAGTAATATTTTCATTGAAGAATATGTGTATATTTTATTTAAGGCAATTAATTTTTTTGACCTTTACCCTACTTCTAAAAAGAATTTAATTTAATTTATAATTATTGAACTAAAACAAAACAATTGGAACTGGTAAAAAGATGTCTTTCACATTCAGTCTAGATTGTTTTGAATTGACATTTATTTTGATCGATGAAAATATAACGTCAACACGGGAGTTCCAAGTATAGCCTGCAATTTTCTTAGATTCCATGCCGTCTGATAAAAATAGGGTACCCTTTTTTGAGGCGACGTTTTCCATTAATGTGCCAAATTCAACCTTTTTCTCAACAAATAGTTGTAGAGGGGACAATAATTAACCCCTATGTTACTTTTTCAGATTTTTAAATCTTCAAAATACTAGTAAGTCTGCAGCTGCGCCGTTCTACAGCTGTTCTAAGTGATTTAAAAAGCAATGTTCTGTTCTTAAATGCATAATTTGCATACAAAACAACATGTCATCTTTTGACAACAGCTTTGGCTAGTTTTGTGCAGAAACAAGTCAGTTAAAGAAATGTTTGCATTTTTATTTTCAAATGTAGAAGTTGGCCGCACATGTTTAACATTCATTGTGATTTTGACTATTTAGAGGACCTATCTTTTGATTTTGAGAAGTTCGGTGGCCGTGGCCATTTTTAGACTAAATTATTCTCTGAGAGAAGAAGAGCTCTGTGTATTGAAATATTTAAAATAGTCTTTACTTCATAATTTTTAATCATATTTTAAAAATCAAGGTAGGCTGATTATCCAGCCTCCTTAATTACATAGGCCTATTTCCTTTTATCTAGAAGATAATTCAACTTGTATTATTTGTTGGTAACACAAAGTTCTGTTAAATAAGATTTGCTTGATCTATAAGGTAATGTTATTAAAGAGAATACTGTACTACTGTTATGTAATGCGCAAATACTGATAGACTTATATTCATTGGTTTAAGGTGGAATAACACATCATCACAAAATGGCTGACCTCTAATCGAAACGACATTTCGTTTTATTAAAAGAATTTTAACAACGGCATCATGTAACTTACTCCATAGCCAAGTGGATAAAGTGTCGGGCTTGTGATCAGTACATCCCGAGTTCGAATCCCGCAGAGGGTTTTGTTGTTACTTACTGAATTGAATTTTTAAATATTCATTTTTTTTTATCCCATAATTGCAAAATTTTCGCTTATTTTACATATATGCAGTTTATTTATGTCAAATAATCAAAAAATTTACCATTAATTTGAGTGATTTTTCCAGGTGTGTTATTCCACATTAATTAACCAGAAAGAAAAATCCCAGGTTTATTAAAAAAAGGTTCAAGCCTTTGACGACTTTATAATTTTTGGATAGGATTATTTACTGGTATAAACTAAAATGAATTTACTTAATTGTTATTAATTCAAATCAAATTAAGGACACTATCATTCTTATTATAAAAGAAAAGCACTACACCTCTGACACAATGGTTCGGCACGAAAACAGCCATTTCCAATGGATGTACAGCTGGGGTCTGTAAAATTGATCAAACCATGAACTATATTGTTATATTTCTTAATAATGTTATAACAACGTAAGCAGAATCTAAATATCAAACGGTAGAATGTAGTCATAACGCAATATGCATAAAGAAATTAAAGGCTACTTAAAATATTATTACGTTATGGGTCTGAATTAAATGCATACCACGCAAAATAAAGAAAAAATATTGCACACTAAAATTAGATAATATTCTTTATACAAAAAAAATTTTTGAATAATTGTTGATCAAGAAGGTATTTTTGATAATATGCAGTTTTACTTAATTAAGTGAAATATAGAGATATATTTAAATACACGATGTTACAATTATGTTTTAAAAATAAACACCATTTTTTAATGGTAATAATGAGCTAATCAATAGCTTAAGCTCAAAAGTAAAAAATAAATCAATATTAACCTATGTTTAAACGATATAGCACACTTAGGATAGTTAATGCCTCTCTTTTGTTCATAGAGCGTTAACTGTCCCAATTTTTATTACATTTATTTTGTATAAGACATGTAAACAAATTATTTTTTAAGTATAATTGATATCCCAAGAAATGCACATATTTGAGAATATTTTGCAGAGATAAGGTCAGTATATAAAACACTTAAAAAAACACTTAAATAATTTTAAAACCGAAAGTAAAACAAAACATTATTAAGCGGGAACAGGACACGTATCACGTGACTATCATTGCGACGATGATTTGATGCGCTATTTCTATTATGACGTCATAATTGATTTGATTGTATATTGCTATTTTTTTCATTATGACGTCATATAGGATTTGATAGATCTTTTCCCTGTACCAAACAGCTCTAAAGTAGTCTTTGTCAAAACATGAGCTGGTGCAAATATAAAATTTTTAGTTTTATAAATGTAAATGTACAAATTCATAAGCGGTTGATATAATCAGATATATATTCTGATAATGATCTGTTCATGATAATTGATAAATCTGAATAATGCATTACTTTTTGATGGTTCCAAACAGAATTTGTCACAAAAGGTCATAGTTCCAGAATAAGGGGTGGGGTGATTCCTATTGAAGTATACCTCTTAAATGCCAAGAAAGTTGCCATGAAAATTCTATAAGTTATAAAGCACATGCTAAGGTTGATATAAGAATTTTTTTTTTTAATTTCATTGACAATTTCTTATGTGCCATCACATTTTTTTCAAAATTAGAATCAAAAACTTCAAAATTTGAAGTGCTAATTTCAGCAATATATTGATAAAATAATGACATTGCTCTGTAAAAAAAGCCAATGTTGTAAATAATTCTGAAATTTGTTTCGTTCTCAAAATAAATGAATATGATTTGCAAATAAATTCCATCAAATAAAATAATTATTGCAGAAAATTGAAATTGTTAAACAAATTCATAATGCCAGAAAAGGGGGATAATTCCTATCAAAATATCTCCATTGCAAGGTAAGAAAGTAGTCTTGAAAATGATATATGTTGTAGTGGACATCTGAATGTAAATGTGTTTAAAAAAAAGCAAAAAATTCATTGACAAATAATTTTACACTGCAACCCCCTGTTCCCCCTTAAATGATGAATATTTGTAGCAAAACTTGAAAAAATTAAACATGAATATGGCAAGGATACGGTTGTAACGATTTTTTTAATATGGCAGGAGTTTTATATTTAAACATATCGAAAATTAGCAAATTTTGCAAACACTGGTGTAAGAAAATCTATGATTTTTTATTTGAATATTTTTATGACAAAACACTACGCATTTTATGTTTAACACCAGCCTATTTAAGAATTATAAAATGATAAAAAAAAAATTAAAAGCTTTAAATAAAGATAAATTTTCTGGATTACTCTTTTCATATGTGGGTCTGTAAAGTGTGCCATTGTCATCAGTTTATTCTTAAAATGAAAATGTTTTCTATATTTATTCTTATGATATCATTAACATAATACATCAATACAGGATGAAGTTAAGTATCAATTCACTTACAATGAATAAGCTGTGTAGCTTTGTAAGTCTCATTAGGGCATCCATATTTAAATTTCTGGCAGTTGTATGAGTTCACTCTTGAATAACGTTTAATAAGATATAAACAAACATCTGAAAATGAAGCAAAGCATTAATTCTAATTCCTTTCATTATATAAAAATAATAACCTTATTTTTATTTTAAAGGATTTAAGTTTAATGGTCCTCAACACGGAAAAGTTTCTCTCTCTAAGATTTTATAACATTTTACTGTTTAAACATTTCAAGTAGTTCAATACAAAGATGGCAGATATCTGCTTGCGTTGTTGAAAAAAGATTTTGCTTTAAAAAAAATGCTATTAATTGTTTGATATGATTCAGATTAACACTTACGACACTTAGATATCACTTATGATCTAGTTAGCTACTAGTATTACTGTAAAAGTATTATATTTAGCGTGTACGATATTTGGCGGAATATGAATTTTCAACAAGTTGGCGTGGATTTGATTTAGCGCATTTCTGAATGTACCTTTTTATCTACTTATATATTTTTCATTTGGCGATGTATTTGATTTAGCGGATGCCGTTTTTCGCCAAAAACGCTAAATAGAATACACAACCAAAAATAATACGTTAACTGTTAAATGCTGCATATTCTTTTTATTTCAAGTTGCTGAATATATTTATGGAAGATATTTTCTAGTGAATTTTCCTGTAAAAACACCTCATAGTTGTCATATTTTGAATATTACACTTTCTTATACACTTTAATATTATACAATCTTATACACTCAGATGTTTCTTGTAATATCATCAGTGCTAGGGCATTAATAAAAATTCCTTATTTTTGACATATTTGTGGCATATGTCTTATAGTGTTGTTGATAATATGTTTAACCTTGCTATCGTTGTGGCAAGCACAGCAAGAATTACACATATCTTGCATCATTGCCAACTAAATGATATTTTGACAATTATCAACTAAAATCAAAGAATTTTTGAGAGAGAGAGATAGAGAGAGAGAGAGAGAGAGAGAGGATTATATATTTTTAAGTTAAAAAAAATTCTTACAAAATACAGAGAGTTGCTTCCCTCTAAACCGTTTTTTACTTTTGAAGAGAATTGATCAGTCTGTAAAATGTAATTTGTGTTTAATTTGATCACAAGTGTAAACGATAGATATTGTTTTTCTTTTGTGTCTTGTTGTTATCTGACTTCTATTTTTTTTCCTGGTCCATGTATGTTTTTTAGTTTGTTTATTTTTGCATTCTAAATACATACGTTGTATCCGTGCCCCTCGGTCCCTGGATTTAGGTGTGTAATTTCCGATTTTCCAAACTAATAGTTTGACAATATGCAATATCTGCATAGATTTTCTAGCTGTTTATTTTTTCTCTTTATTCTTGTTTTATTACGTTCAAAATGACGGGGCAGTAACTTTGATAGCAATATATTTTTAAATTTACTACCGACTTAAACTAACTGTACATGAATGCAAAATAAATTTTAAAATTGGGTCAATATGACAGTAAAGTATGGCTTCTGCTTGTATATATATAATCTCTCTATTTAAGGCACAGTAAAATGTCAGCCATTTTTGGCATAGCACTTCTGGAGCTATACTCTTTTCGAAAGCATTATAGGATGCTGTAAAAAATTTTTTTTTGATGAATTTGTAGGTTCAGCTCGTTCTTTTTTCCGCGCCCTAGTTCATAGGGCTCACTTCGCTCGCTATAAACAATATTATACGTCTAGACTTTTTATTATTATAATGTTAGTCTAGACTGGACAAATAAATTACTCAGATATTTAATTTAATATATCGACAGGTAGGAAATTCCTGTAAAAATGTAATGTTTTAACTTAATTTTGATATAATACTGAAGTTATTTAAGGAATAAGGAATCATTCTTTGAGTATTATGAGGTGATAATTTCGGTCGGGGCGTGATCAAATCTAATAAAGCCCGAAGGAGACCAATCATATATATATATATATATATATATATATATATATATATATATATATATATATATATATATATATAAGAGATATCTGATAAATTGTGCATGCGTCATTTTGACTTTCTTTTTTTAACGTTACCATGCTCAGTGGTGACGAAGTAATTCTCACGCGAACTTGTTTCTAATATTTCTCTTCGCGAACTAGTCATCAAATATCTCTTATTTATTATTTTCTAGAAAATCTCTTCTTAATCGCAAAAAATGCCGAGAATAAAAGATGGTTAACAGTAATAGTTGTTCAAATTTCTGATAACGGTTGGAGTCGTTTGTTCTTAATCATGTAAGGTTTTGGATAAAGTTTTTGTCTTTTTTTTCATATACAATTTTTAAATTGACCTCCATTATGCAAATCATTTAAAATTTATTGTGCCGATTGGAGAGTGTGTCTGACTTTTATACAGGTTAATATCCGTTAATCAATCTCTTGTAGAGCTTTAAATTGCATTTTATTTTACGATGGACATTCTAAACTTGATCAAAGGGCACTTCATTTAGCCCATCTCGCCAGCTTCTGTTAATTTTTTGTAAAATCGAACACAGATTTTAGATCTTAGGTATCTAGATATAACTTGGGGTTTAAGAGATATTCAGCTGATTGTATGAAAAGATCCCAAGATTTTTCCATTGAAACGCCTCCTCTAGCTTGTCAGGTTTTAATACACGGCTAAAAATAAATCGTCAACGGGGATTTTGCATTCCAATTTAGAAATGAAATTACTCAGGGGTGATAATGTGAAAAAAAATTGCGAAGTATTCCAAGTGACTTCCTCATTGAGAAAATTGTCAACATTTCCCGTTATTAAACTCCGTAAGAAATCTGTTTTCTTTCCTGTGATTTTTTTAATGAAAAATGATAATGTGTCAATAAGGATATCTTGGATCTTTGATCGATTTCAATTGCACTTCTTTCATATATGTATTTTTATTAAAAAAATCCCCAAATTGTGGTGCATAAATATCTTGGGACAGACTATAGTACTGTTGATATAAAGATTTTAACACATGTATGCCAAATAAAACTGACTTCCTATCAAAAGCTATTGGAATATCAAATTCATTTAAAACCATTTTTCAATATCACAACATAGCTCTTTTACATAAAAGCATTAATAAAAAAGATTATCAATAGTTTCAATGTCTGTCTTACAGAAACTACGTAATGGAGAATCAGTTAATTTCAACTTGTGTAGATAATAATTTGTAGGTATAATTCTATGTGGAAATTGGAGCCAGTTGAGTTTTCTTTCTTGAACCGCTTTAAAGCAGAGACAATAAATTATATTCCATTCTAAATCACTGAAATTATCTCCAAGATTTCTCCATCTGATTGATGAGGTTAATTGTTCTCTTTTATTTGCAATTAAAATATTATAGATTTCCTTACATCCTTTTGTATCCTTATAAAATAGATAAATAGAGTTTGGAATCTTAGGTCCATGTTCTTTGCTCATGCCTGTACTATATATGTGGGGTTTTTTAATTGCTTTTTCTTAACCTGCATATTCAATAAAATTTGTATTCACTTTCATGTTATTTAATATTTCTAAGCTAAGAAAATTCCCATTACAGTCAAATAGAACATTAATTAGCGCAAACCCTGCTCTAAAATTTTAAAATACTGAAGAATTACCTATCTGATTGTTTGGGTTGTCCCATAAAAGTTCATTATTAAATTGTTTTTCAGTTTGATTACTTGCTGATTTTACTACCATTGCCCGGCTTAGTAACATTTCTTACAAAAAAAAATTTGGTATTTTTCTAATCATTTCACAAGCAAAATCTAATCCTCTTTTCCATAAATTTGATATTTTGAATTTCTAAGGTTCTCTCTAAAAGTTTTACCTATTTTGCATTAGAATTAATTAGGCCTAATCTTTTAATCCAGCTAGATTTTAGGGCAGTGATAAACGCTGAGTAATCAATCATTTTTAGCCCTCCATATTTGTAATCTTGTATTATAGTGTTTTTCTTTATTTTTTGCACGTTGCATCCCCATATAAAGTGGAACAAATCATTTTCCAGTTTTTTTTTATCGAGTTTGTATCTGGGTTGGGCAAACTTAATATTAAGTCGTTTAATTTTGGTATAATTAATCATTTTATTATCTTAAATTTCCCTATCGGTGTTAGTGTTCTATGTTTCCATTGATTCATTATTTTGTTGATTTCTAACAATTTAGGAGTATATTTTAGCTCAGACATTTCTTCCAAATTAATTGAAAATTTGATTCCGGGAATAACAAATGTTGTGTTGTTTAAGTCCAGCTTCCATCGGGTATGATGGAAAACATCTTTAGAAAATTGTTTGTTACCTATCCATATCATTTTTTTTTGGAAATTGATTTTAAGACCAGATATATTTTCAAAGAGGTCTAATTCTCTTAGAATACCATCAAGTGTAAGGGGAGACCCATCTGAAATAAGAGATGTATCGTCTGCATATTGGGGCAGCTTATATTCCACATCACCAATTTTAATACTTTTTATGTCTTTATTATTTCGAATTATTATTCCAAGAATTTCTGCACAGAGAAGAAAAAGATAAGGCGATATAGGATCTCTTTGTCTGCAGCCTCTTTGAGGATATATGTAATCTGAGCTAAGTCCGTTCTGTAAAACACATGACTTTATTCCTTTATAAAATGCGTTAATCCATTTTTTTAGCTTATTACCAAACTTGAAAAAATCTAATGTTTGACTAATAAATTCCCAAGAAATTGTGTCAAAAGCCTTTTCAAAATTTCTTAACATTAGCAGCCCAGGGATTTGTTTATGATCTGTATATTGTATAATGTATAGAATAGTCTTAATATAATATATTTTCTCCAATAAATCTTCCTTTAATGAACCCAGTTTGGTCTCTGTTTATCAGTTTATCTAAGAGTACGTCAATACGTTCTGCTATACCGTTTTTTAATTTGTTCAAATATTTTAAAAGCTGGATATATAGAAGGCATATCTCAGTAGATTGTACTATTGCTAATATTTACTTATATTTTGGTGATATAACAATGCTATATAGCTCATGCATAACATAACACGTAATTCAGACACATCTTCCGATCTCGCGAGTTTCCATGTTAATTTCAATGAAACAAGTAGATACCTGCCATCTATATTCAATGTCTCGCTTATTAAAATGTTTCCACAAATATTTCAAATGAGAGATCCTCAGAAATGGAACAAGTAGCGTCGAGGTAGCAAAATATGTGTGTGATGCAATGTCATGTGGTTGTCCTATAGGAATGTAGATGACTGGGCTATATATACAGGTACATATGTGCTTTTTAAGTAAATTGATACAATCTAAATCTATATATCCAGCTACCTAAAAATTGTAAATCTAAGTCCAGTGATTCTCTAACTATGCAACCTGCTACCGATTTAGAGGCTTTGTGCCTTAAATATAAGCAAACAAATATCAAACTAGTAGTTCCACCTAATATATCTAATTTTGCACTTTCAGTGGACAGCCTATGGATGTTGTTCAGTAGAATGATCCACTGAAGTGTTGAGGACCATAATTTTTTTAGATGGATCTCATAAAGAAATACAAAAAACAAATGATTTATCTTTTTTATATATAATGCACAGTTAATATTCTTTTAAATGTGTCTTATATTACCTTTATTAATCCATATTACTGGATAAATATAACAGAACTCTAGCAACTCTGTGAATTTTTCATTCGGAATGCAAATGTAGCTATTCTTGGTGCAGTTGATAGCAGATGACCTCTGAATCCACTCCGTTTCAGTTCTGGGACACGCATCTGTTTTGTATACTGGAAACTCATAACTGTTGATCTTGAACTGAAATAAGTGATATAGTTTCTTTTTTATGGTTTATGCATTTGATGGGATATCGTTATCTAAAGTAATAAGGTCTTTGAAAAAATCTATATTGCATGGTCATCTTTTTTATTTTGACGATTTATTAATATACACCTTTTTCTTCAATTGATTCAAATTCGACAAGGTGAAATAAAACAATGTCTGTCATAATTATACAGCATGATTTTTCATGCAGTTTAACTGTGCATTTCTAGACCAACACAATAAACATATAATTTTATAACCTAGCAATCTCAGAATGCTGCGTTCCCAGCAGTTAATGTTACGTGTAACTAGAGTGGAATGTCCCTGGAGCAGTGTTATTGCTATGTAATTTGTTTTGAATTCAATGAGTTTCTAAATTTTTTGTTATGAGTTTGAACATTACGTGTGCTACATAAATGTAACACACAAACTACATTGCTCAGCATCCTGATTTTGACTAAGTTCTGTTATTCTTCTGACAGCTTAACCGAACCAGCATACGCATCATCAAGATCTAGTCCAAGATATAAAGTAACGATGAGAACCCCAGAAAGAAAATGAAATAACCTTTATATATTTATTTGAAATCTACAAACAACTAAACACTAAACACTGAAGGACTTTGTACTAACATCTTGAATGCGATGGTCTCATATTTCACAAATTACCATTTATTGCACAAATCATATATAGTTACCTACCCGTCAGTATTAGAAATAAATCGATTCCTTGTCCTCTCAGGACAGTACAAAATCCATGCATACTTTTTCGGAATAAGTTTTACCAACTCTGTTCTGTATAAGGTCTCATTATTAAGTTTTAAAATGCTTTTAAAAGTTATTAAGCAAAACCTAATTTTTTTCATTTATTGCACTTCCTTTAAAAACCCACATTAGGATAGAAGTAAAATTTCATATTGCTTGGTGAATACAAAAGCACCATTTAAGTCTGCAAAATTAGTGTTTTGAGATGGTTCAATGTTGTTTTAAGTGTGATAGCGGTATAAGAGTGTTTACGTAATATTAAACATAACTCTGTCCATTTAATTGTGGTTACAAGCATTTTCCAAGGCCATATCTAAGTTTAAAATCTATACTTATAGATTAAGGCGTTTTGCAAATAAACTATAAAATGCCTATACTCGAGTAACTGCTTATACCTTTGGCATTTCAACACATGTGGATGATGTCCGTAAGCTATAATTGAATTTTAACTGATAATTGATTATTTTGAAATTAATCAAAAACCTACTTTCATTTTTGATGAACATGCCCGAAATAGCAAAAATGAGAGTAAGGTGGTGGACAGGCTTTGGCGGATCTAAGTCAGGGGTAGTTTGCAACAAAATATTTACTTGAAATGTAATAAATATTGAATGATTACGTAAAGAACGAAATAACGAGTATTTCTGGTAACTAATTTAGAGTATACATAGAAGTTAAGATTTGACAAATGTTGAACAAATAAAAAGCCAATTCGTTTCTTGAATGCGCGATATAAGTTTGGATGGATATAACGCTTGCGAAGCACGACCTCTGGCGAGAGAATCGGATAGAACTTTCCAGAACGAGGTAACCAAGAACGCTGGTTGACTAATTAACGTCATGGCAAAAAGTGTAGGACGAGTTTTTCATGCATCGCGGGTAGATACTTTGGATCGGAATCTCTGGTTAATACAAAAAAGTTAATAAATAAAATGGAATAATTTAAAACGATTTTAGTCTTGATGGAAATACTTTTTCAGAATGGGGTGCCCCCAGGAAAGCGGGTTGACTAATTAACGTCATGGCGGAAAGTGTAGGGCGATTTAACCATGGCAGATACTTTGCATCAGACAACTATGGTTAAAAATATGCAAATTAATATGACTACACTAGCGCCTTTCTTTCTTAAATTTCATACATTTTTTTATCGCGATAGATTTGTATTAAACATTAGACATTAATTTGTAAACAATAAACAGATTATATTATGCATAAAACGGGAAAGTTAAATAAAGGTTGTGACCCCCCCCCCCCCCTTTTAAAAAAATGTTTATCTGAAATTCTTATTATAGTGATAAAATTGTTACTAATTTTAATTTGACCTAAAGAACAACATTTAGAAATACGACGCACTACTCACTGGTTTGAAATAAAATCCTGCAGCAAAAAGATTTTAGGCCACGTACATACATGTATACATGTACATATATAACATCAATTTTAGTAAGATTTTCACCCCTGTCCGCGCCTCTTAACATCCATGCAGTTGGTAAGGATTTTTTTTAATTTTAAAGAATATGTTGAGAAAGCAATTAAGAAAAAAATCGGACACAGTATTTACAACAGTGAAAACAAAATATGGTTAAACATATTAGCTTTGTATCATATTAATGTGTAAAATGTTAATTCCCGTGCTTGCGCGGGATATCATCTAGTATATTATAAATACATTGAACCGGTGGAAGAAGTTGATTGTTCCTTATAATCAGTAATTATTGTAAATAGGATAATAAATAGAACCCATTCAATATTTGTTTGAACACTAGATTTTGACTGTCGTTTATTCAAAAGATACTTCAGAAAATTCATGTTCTTACTTTTCTAATTTGGTTATTTAAAGAATACTTAACCAAAAATAAACGTTAAATAAATTCAACTTTCTGAGGGTATCACTCCCCTAGCGTCTGTCTAGTTTATTACTATAATAAAACCATTTTGAATTTAATATACTTCTAAATTAGATTGTAATCCTGAGCAATAGAAATGTTTTAAGGCCACCTATTGCCAATAAAAGACATTTTTAATTCAAATACACGCCAGATTTAAAGAATACTTAACCAAAAATAAACGTTAAATAAATTCAACTTTCTGAGGGTATCACTCCCCTAGCGTTTGTCTAGTTTATTACTATAATAAAACCATTTTGAATTTAATATACTTCTAAATTAGATTGTAATCCTGAGCAATAGAAATGTTTTAAGGCCACCTATTGCCAATAAAAGGCATTTTTAATTCAAATACACGCCAACGTGTGATTTTTTCACGTTTTAACTTAAACTGACAATTGTATTTCAAAATGCACGAAGATACATGCATCTATGACGATGACTCATGATGGTTATTAAAGCTATGTTCAAGATATATACCAGAAAATTTTAAAACGAAGTAGGATGACAAATATACATAGTATATAGAAGAAACTTGACAAGAGTCCATTTTAACGTTAACATTGATATATATCTATAAAAAATTATAATTACAATTATCAATAGACTGTTTACTGTCATATTGGATATACAAAGGTCATCTGTGCCTGTATATTTCAGACTTGTATAGACCGTATAATTTATATTGATGCGGTCTGAAGTCTCGGAATAAGATTCTAAAAATCCATTTAAAATAATAAAAGCTAATCTGTAACAATAACCGTACATGTATTAAGATTTAGCACCATGTCTCTTATATATAGTGAAGAAAAGTTAATACTTACAGGTTCGCAAGGTAGACATTAAAACAAAAAGAATACCAATCGTAACAGAAAAAATTGTGTTTGTAGTTTATGGCTTAATGCAAAATAGCTCCCTGGTTAATTCTTTAAAGAAGACGTTTTTGAATATAAAGGATTGGAAATCTTTATTTAGATCCAACCTCACACTGCACATTCTATACGTTTTTCGCTGTATTCCTTTGTTGCATTAAAAACATGCGTGTCTTAAGGACATTCATGCACCAACATTACGTGGGAGGGAACAACACCAACATTTTAGATTAAATCTTAATCTTAGCTTTGGAGATTGAATACCAATTTGTAGAAATATTTCAATTGAGGGTTAGTCATTTCTTTAAATGGCCACATTTTGATATCGTGTGAATTTTTATTCCATGAACACGAGATCGCAGTCCAAAAGTTAGTTGAAAAGGAAGGAAAACTCTATATTCAATATACTAGTAATAGTTTGAGAAACTTAAGAAAGCTTTTTATCTTTTGGTGTGTAAATGTTACTTTACGTGATGCGCATGTTTTTTTCCCAAGTAATAAACTAAGATTCATAGGGCGTTGCTAAAAACGCGGATCGCGGAAAGGAACGAAAGATTTAGACCTTCATATTTTATCACTTTTTGTGTTCTTTTCTTTAGAGCTCTACTGGACTAAAATGGTTTATTTTTGTAGAGCGCCTATGTATATACCCTAGTATATGTTCTTTAGGTTTTCTGTTTTATATAATATATAATCTAACAACGTCTTTGGGTTGATACAAGTATACAATGTACAATTTTATGTACGTTTAGCTTAGAAATTGAAAACATGAATGACTTGCCCTAATAAGCGGTGTGTTCCCCGAACAAATACCCGTCAAAAGTCCATTAAATAAGAGGTCCTTAGAGGAGAAAATAAAGAACATAAAGAGTTTACCTGTACTTAGATGGATAATGTATCAGCTCTAAATGATCAAGCAAATACTGGTGAGTAGGGGTTTTTCAATTTTTTTTATAAATTTTGAAAATATTCATCTATGTGTATGTCTTTCACATTGATTTTTGTCAATGTATTTTAAATGTTTTATTTAAAACATAAAATGCTCTCTTTGGATATTGATGCGGGATACGATGGTAGCGACATTACAGAAAAAATACTATAAGACTTTTTTCGTAATCTAAGGTTCAGATAAGTGTTAACAATAAATTTGTTAATTTTACTTTCTTTTAACGATCAATTTATTAATCTGTTAAAAAAATGTAAATATACACAACAAAATTGTTGTTTGATGATCAATAATGGTTTTGAAGGTAACGATCATTGCAAAAAAAAAATGATATAACCCCCTAACGAGGATTACGTATTATATGGAAATTTGAGTCTGACTTCATCATGATTAATTCATGCAGTGCGTGATTTTTTCTTTGGCTACTTAAACTGGTTAGAACTGAATCATGTCGATTTCATTCCTGTCAGTTTTATACAGCTGTGAATGACAATAAGTTTCCGTAACAAATAAAGTGAAACATACTAAGTGGATGTAAATATAATTATGTTGAATGACGTTTATTGGTGTTAAACATGCAATTTTTTCTCGATTAAAACAATTTGAATGTTGAACTCCTTCTAATTTGTTTAGATGTTAATGAGGAAAATTGTATCAGGTTTTTTTTTTTCAAATTAGTACATTTTTTTTATATTCAATACACTTTTCGATTTTGTAAAGACTAAATCAATGTCTTAAAATATTTGTATAAAAAAAATAAGGGAATATGATATGCAACATCATCCATTATTATACTTTCATAATAAATACTGAAATCTGATTGGTTTAGACGCAGTTGACAATCCGTTCTCATACCCTCAGCGTTAGCAACACACTTGGCAACGGGCCGATAGAACGAATTGTTACATGCGCGTAAATTATGCGCGTACGGTTCGCCATAGAACGCACGTCTTTTCTATATAAAAGCAGTAAAATTTGCTATAAAATTAAGACATTCAGTATAATAAAATAAATAGTGCCTGTTTGGGAGGGTACTAGTTGAAATTGACACCCCTCGAAAACCATTGTCAACCTCCGCTTCGCTTCGGTTGACAATGGTTTTCTCGGGGTGTCAATTTCAACCGGTACCCTCCCAAGCAGGCACTATTTATATAATAGTAAATACTTACAACAATTTTAAAATTAAAGTTCACCGAGATATGAACTTGGTTGATACGTGATCAAATCTTCTGAGAGGCCTTTCGGGCTTCACATGTTTGATCACGTGACCGACCAAGTTCATATCACGGTGAACTTTTAAACTTGCTGTTTATTTCTTAATTAAAAATCAATATTGAGTTCCGGCACGAATAGTCACCAATTTTCCTTATATTACACACTTGGATACATTTTGATATTAAAGTAGCAAGATGCCCCAAATTTGTTGCTAAAAAATTGTTGGCATCGTAACGGAAACAAAAAAATAGAAATTTACAGTAACCTAATTATATATTTGAATAACTTTTTGTTTTTCTTTACATGCATAAGAATTTCGTTCGCATAAACGCATAAAAATAATAATGTGGTCAGTAATAATAACCTGCATTACTTGTATCATTGTTCCATCAAGGGGGCTGGGTGGTCAACAAATTAAACATAAGATATCTACCTTAAAATTATATATGATTTTTAAGCTAAAAACTTTGATATTTAAACACTTCTCTTTCTCAACCTCAAAGAGATTAATATAAAATTAAAATTACCATTACCATCCAGCCCTCGTTTGACGATACAAGTTATTATTTACTTATGGAATGCGATATTTTTTTGTTTTAATCGAATTGACATTGGTTCCTTTTTTTCTTTTGAATGCATATATATAAGGATGACGTAATGTATTAATACGCTTAAGTAGCTTTGTCGACTATCTAAACCAATCAGATGACACGTACGTTACATATATTCATCATAAAGAGTTATAGTAATGTTATGCGAATATATTTTTCATCAGTTCACAAATTACTGGCAAGAAAAAAGAAATACTAGTATATCGATTATGCAGTGACCAAATTTCTTCTCGTTTTTAATCATATGTTAATAATCAGTTATGAGATTATGATTATTTCAGATAGTTATATGATATTTGTCCGATATGTAACTGCTGTACATGTATTTGGAAAACTCACAAACTGTACCGGGTGAACAACTTTCACGAAACGAAAATAAAAACACGTAACTAACAATTGACTAATGGTATTCGTATTATTGCAATTGTAAAAACTGTAATTGCTCGTGCTTAGAAGACTATTGAGGTACCCGGAGGAAGGAATTTTCATGGGCTATGCTCATAACAATTTTAGACAGTCAATGTAAACTGGTAGTATGAAATCATTATTACATGCGCGCAATGATTATTATTGCGCTGATCAAAAAAGAGGGGGTGGTAATATAATCTTGTTTGCCTGGGATGAAGTGGGAAATACAAGAATGATCAGTGGTTATAATAAGTTTGAATTCTCCAGGGGAGTGGGGAAGAGGGTCATGAACCCTCTCCAAATCCGTTACATTGCAAACATTTATTTATTAGTTTATTAGTACGTTGTATATATATATATATATATATATATATATATATATATATATATATATATATATATATATATATATATATATATATATATATATGATTTATAAGTTGTTCACCCGGTACAGTTTGTGAGTTTTCCAAATACAGCAGTTACATATCGGACAAATATCATATAACTATCTGAAATAATCATGTTTTCAACAAGACATTTCATAATCTCATAACTGATTATTAACATATGATTAAAAAGCACTTATTATATATAAAGTAACCCTTATCCCTAGCAATGTGTGCAGTGACAAGGAGAAAGGGAATTTCCCGAAATATTCTTGGGCTAAATGTTAATGGTTTTCCTTACACATTCCAAAAGTATGGAGAACTTTTTAAAACAACAAGAGAATGGAAGTGGATTATATTACTGTATAAATTAAACAGATGATGTAATCTGTTGAGTCTATATTACAAACACATGCATATTATGGAATTGGGTTCATGTCGCTCTGTTTGATTGGATATATGACAGCGCAGTTTGAACTTTAACAAAAGGCAATACAGACTGCATAGTGTTTTAGATATCTCGCATCATTAAGACTTATACTTTTTTAAGACACTACATATGCCTGAGAAATAGACCGAACTCACCCCCCCCCCCACTTCCATCCCCCCACCTTAAGTATAGTTCTAACAACTCTAACCCTTACTATGTATAATGTGTTATATATAGAGAGGGTCTGATTTCTTTTAAATGTTCGTTTTGGTAATTTTGAGTATTCAATGTATAGATTATATAAAAAATATGTCATAAAAGGGTGATTTAATGAAAAAAAGGAGTAAAGATCCGGGAGTCTATACTTGGGGTTGGGGATGGAAGGAGGGGGGTTGAAATATAATACACCTGTACTCAAGCACCTTTGTAAGACACCACATGTACATCACAATATGGCGATTTAAATGTTTCGTTTAGAAATTGTTTTTAATTAACATTAAGTTACCCCGTCTTGAATTCGTCTCAGTGAGCTAACAACTGAGAAAGTTTTAGAGTCTGATAATTGGTAATTTTATATCTCGATATGCTGAGTTACTTAAGAGGTAGTAGCTTATTATATTAAATGGACTAGTAGATTTGTGCCAGGAAGACGCTAACTTCTATCATGTTAAAATGACATATTCTCTTCATTATTATTATTAGATCGCTGTACCTGATTATAACGAATTATTCATTCTTTGTATTACCTTTTTGCAATAAACATCTGAATGCATATAGAGTATACACGGAATATAGAATGTTTGTCTTCTTTCAAGTATTTTAGAATTATTTTAAATGCAGCTGGAATTTTTCTAATGCTCAAGATGATCGGTACAACAAAGGCAATGAGATCATATCTTAAATTACAGAATTTTTTTTTTCATCTTAAAACTAAGCATTTGAACATTCCTTTGTCTTTCATCATACAATCAGTTATGAGTGGGAGGGGTGCTGCATGAATACAGCGTGGATTGCTGTATACCTGTACTGAGAGGGGGTATTAGATATTTGATATATAATCAATTAGAAGAGATTGAGTCGGTCCATCGTGGTCCCGAGTTTAGCAATTCTGCAGATAATTTTGGAATTAAGATATTTTTTTCAATATCACATTATATTTGAGAACAAGAATAAATACTTCTACTTGAACTTTATAGAGCAGTAGCGGATCCAGATGAGGCTGTGGGTCCGGACACAGTCCCCTTAAATTTGTTTCTATAATATATTTATGGGTTGCCCTCAGGCGATTTTTTTTCTGATAGGACCCGCCCGATAAAAAAATGACGTGCATTGGCTTCTGTAAAGTACATATTTTTCGTACATTATTTTAGGTTTTATTAAAGTGATACTGCAAGAATAAAATCCATGCAAGCAATCATCCCGTGCATAAAACGAAGACATGTGTAGTCATTTTCACTGTTCTCAAATCAGTTTACTTACATTCCTTATTTGATTTCATTGCACAGAAGCATTTGTCTCATTATTTCATTCTTATCAAAGGAAGTTCTGAAACTCTCTCCTTTACGTACGCATAAACGAATCCAGCAATATGGCAAAGGAGTGTTCCAATCGATGAAAATCAATGCGTGTAAAATTCAGAATTCGTCAAAAAAACAAGGACTTTATGAACGTTTTCCGTGCGTAAAATTTAACAAACATTTATCTCGTCACAATCTATTACATGTACAACGTCTGAGTGCAGTGCATTAAGGCGAGTCCTGCCAATTTTGATATACCAATTGTTGAGTTTTTTGGCTTTGGTAAGGGCGATTTGCATAATTTCTAGCTTTAATAAAGAAGGCTCCAGCGATGAGAAGATGCGTTTATGCTTAATAGAAAAGGTCACCTAAGAAACAAAAATGTATTCAGACTAATTACGAGAAGCTATTATAACAATGGAATTTTTTGTATTTGTTTTATCTCTTTGAAGTTTTAATTCTGAACTCTTTTTTTCAGTATTGATATTCTATCGATTGCCTTGGTCTAAAAGATCGGATATGACAAAAGGTGGGGATAATTTATTTGCTCAATAGATGGTACATGTGTAATACAACTGTGAAAGAAATTGTCTACCCCTGGAAATTGATGTGACCTCTGTAAAGGGTGCGCTACATCATCCGGTGTTATATAGTGCCTTTTCCCTCCAGCCATCTTTACCCCCAGGAAAAATGGCTAATAAGCAGTCCCCCCCCCCCCCGGAGAAATGGCTATATAGCAGTTCTTCCCCCACGGAAAGCTGACTATTTAATAGCCAGATTACCCCCATGGAAAATCTACTATTTAGTAGATTTTCCCCCTGTTTTACATTCCGGTCATGTTTACGGCAGACCATTCGTAGCAATAATTTGCAATATCTGAAATGATTATATAAAGGGTAATACATGCATTTATTAGTACAGATTATAAAATGCATGTTATTTTCACCCCTGATATGAACAAAGGCACGCGCCATCATTATACTTTATTTCACCGGGGCCGTCGCTGGAAAATTTGCAAAATCTTTTTCAAAATCTAGCATATATATGTATTAATCAATTTTAATAATTTAGAAAAAAGCACAAATTCTGCATTGAATATCAAACGTATATAAACCTTACAAATATTAAAGATTTCTATATGGGGAAAGACTACTATAAAGTAGCTTCCCCCTCGGGGAAGGGGGGAGGCTACTATATAGAAGGTTTTCCGGGGGGAAAGGCTACTATGGGGGAAAACTGCTCTACAACATCGGCCCTATTACAGATGAGATCATGTTCAGTTTACATATAAACCCTTTTCACGATATTTTTGTAACAGAATTTCCGATTCTTAGAAACATTTGAAAAAAGACATTTTTGAGATGTATCATGCGGGTATGAAGGTAGCTAGTATTTCAGAAAAATAATATAACCCGCATAAATGGGTTATGCAATTTTCTTTTGTATCATACCGTATGTACTCGAACGTCGTTTTACTCGATTTGAAGATTTCTGCCTTGTCGGTTTAAAACTGTATGATAGATTATCGCTTTTCTGAATACATAGAGAAGAAAATAGCTAGTACATGTAGATGCTTTTATAAATCTGTGTTTTAGCAAAACTGTATACGTATTTTTTTTATTTTCCACATGTTTACTTAGTGAAATAAACACCGGATGCTGAAAGGGTATTTACTTAGAAAAAATATTGATAGTGGGTTTTTTTCGTAAGAAATAAATTACGGTCCGTTGTACGAAATTCTTTAAATAAGAGATTTTTAAAGCATTTATTTCAGATAATTATAGTATTTAGATTATAGATGTGGAAAATTGCCTTTAGATAAGCATTAAATTTTTTTTTAATTCATATGTCCCAGAGAAAGGGGCTTCCGATCCCAGTACTCCCCCCCCCCCACCCCTCTGGATCCGCCAATGGTACATACTTATATAGAAAGTAACTAATATCATTATGCATACAGAACATTTCCAGATTTCAGGTCCATGATAACTCATCAAACTCACAAGCAAGATAAGATTTGAGTTTCGATATTTATTATTATTATTTATATATTTATTTGAGCTCGCTACACCAAGGTTTTTAATTTTTAATACACAACGTTGCGGATTTGTTAACAGTGGATTCGCCTGAGGCATTTGCAAATTCACAGTATTCAACTTTTGAAAATCATATGTTTACCCCAAAATTTCTTTTTTGCCTTATATATATATTTAATATGAAATTTTTCTTCTTAAAGAAATGAAAAAAAAATCTTAACTTTTTTTAGAAGTGGGATAGGGGTAAAAAAAATAATTGTCTTATATAAAAAATATACATACATTTTTCAATGAAAATATAACTTCAATGTACCTCAACAGACACAGACAAATATATCTCTTGAGAATGGATAGATTTTGAGACCTATTTTAAGAAAAGGATACCCTATTTTGAGACAAAGTTACAACATAGATAAATAAGATTTGGCCTTTTTCTCAATAAATAGTTGTAGAGTTAACACTAATGACATCCTTTCATATATTTTCAGATTTTTAAATACTGAAATAGTCATGTAGCTGCGCAGTTCTAAGTGATTAAAAAAGGCATTATTTTGTTTTTGTATGCATAATTTGTATACAAAACAACATGTAGAACCACATTTTTATTGCTTTTTTTATCTTTTGACAACAGATTTGGTAGAATTTGGGCAGAAACAAGCCAGTTCAAGGAATGTTTACATGTTCATCCTCAAATGTACAAGATGGCTGCATACCTACCTTAAAGAGACGTGTTTCAAATTACACGTTTTAAATGACACTGACAATTGTATTTCAAAGTGCATGTAGAAATATTCAACCTGATGGTGATTCATGATGGTTCTCAAGATATTTACCAGAACAATTTAAAATGAATTAGGATGGCATACATACATCGTTCACACACACACACACACACACACACACACACACACACACACACATATATATATATATATATATATATATATATATATATATATATATATATATATATATATATATATATATATATATATATATATATAAGAAGCACAAAAAAATCCAACAACACTCGTTATCTTTAGTGTCGGATCAAAAGATACTCGGTTATAAAATGAAATATAAAAAAGCCCTTAAGATAACCAAAAACACGAACAATAAAGTAAAATATTGTCAAATTGTCGGGACAACCTGTCCCTTCTTCAGGACAACAAATTAAAAACCATATCTCTTGTATATAGTGAAGAAAATTTAATACTTACAGGCTCGCAAAGTGAACAGTAAAACAAAAAGAATACCAAAAGTAAAAGACAAAATTGTGTCTGTAGTTTCATGGCTTTTAAAGAAGGTTGAATGCTTAATCGCTTCCTGGTTTTTCCTTTTGAATGTAAAGAAATCTTTATTTAGGTAAAACCTCACACTGCACATTCTACATATGTATTACTCCGTTTTCTTTTGTTGCATTTAAAAATATGCGGGTCATCAGACGAAGGATATGTTTTTTCATGTCCTTCATGCACCAACATTACGTGGGAGGAATCAACACCAAAATTTTAGTTTAAGTCATCTTTGAAAACTGAATACCAATTTGTAGATATATTTCAAATGAATTTCAGTCATCTTTTAAGGCCAGCCTTTGCAGACATTGCACATGTATTATGATATAAAGTGTGGATTTTTATTCTATGAACTCAATATTACAGTCCAAAAGTTAATTAAGAATGAAAGGAAACCATTAACCGGTATTTAATATAATAGTTTGAGAAACTTAAGAAAACTTTTAATCTTTTGGTGTTTAAATGTTACTTTTCGTGATGCGCATGTTTATTTCCCAAGTAATCTAAGATTAACAGGGCGTTGCTAAAACGCGGATGGTGAAAAGGAACAGAGGATTTAGACCTTCAGATTTTTTTTGTGTGTGTACTTACCTTTAGTGCTCCACTAAAATGGTTTATTTTTGTAGAGCGCTTATATATATATATATATATATATATATATATATATATATATATATATATATATATATATATATATATGTTCTTTAAGTTTTCTTTATTATATAATGTACAATGTGTTATGGTCTAACAACGTCTTTGGGATGATACAAGTATACAATGTACAATTTTAAATACGTTTAGCTGAGAAATTGAAAACATTAATAACTTGCCCTTATAAGCGGTGTGTTCCCTGAACAAATACCCGTCAAAAGTCCATTATGAGGTACTCTGAGGAAAACATATAGAGTTTACCTGTACTTAGATGGATAATGTATAACCTCTGAATGATCCAGCATTTCACTTTTTAATAAATGTTAAAAATATTCAGGTATGAGTATTTCTTTCATGTTGAATTTTGTCAATGTATTTTTTAATCTTTTATTTAAAACATATTATGCTTTCTTTGGTAATTCATGCGGGATATAATGGTAGCGACATTGCAGAAAAAATACGATATGGCTGTTTCTTGTATCTAACGTACAGAATGATGTACATTTACAATAGGTTAGTTAATTTTACTTTCTTTTAACGATCAATTTATTGATTTGTTAAAAAAAGATGTAAAATTACACAACAAAATTGTTGTTTGATGATTAATGAGGGTTTTAAAGGTAGCGGTCATTGCAGGAAAAAAATGATATAACCCCCTAAAGCGGGTTACGTCTTGTATGGAAATTTGAGTCTGACTTCATCATGATTATTTCATACAGTCCTGATTTTTCTTAGGTTACTTAAACTGGTCAGAGCTGGGTCGCGTCGATTTCAGTCTTGTCAGTTTTATACAGCTGTGAATGACAATAAGTTTCCGTAATAAATAAAGTGAAACATACTAAGTGGATGTAAATTAAAGTAAGTTGAATGATGTTTATTGGTATTAAACATACATTTTTTTCTCGATTAAAACAATTTGAATGTTGAACTCCTTCTAATGTGTTTAGATGTTAATGAGGAAAATTATATCAGTTTTTTTATCACATTAGTACATTATTATATATTTAAGACACTTTTCGATTTTGTAAAGACTAAATCATAGTCTTAAAATATTTGTATAAAGCATCTGGGAATATAATATGCAATATCATAATAAAGTTAACACTTACAACAATTTTAAAATTAAAGTTCACCGGAATATGAACTTGGTTGATACGTGAGCAAATCTTCTGCGAGGCCCTTCGGGCTTCACAGATTTGAACACGTGACCGACCAAGTTCATATCACGGTGAACTTTTAAACTTACTGTTTATTTCTTAAGCAAAAATCAATATTGAATTCCGGCACGAATAGTCACCAATTATTCTTATATTGTAAACTTTGATACATAATGATATAAAAGTAGCAAGATGCCCCAAATTTGTTGCTAAAAGCAATTCTAGGCATGGTAACGGAAACTAAAAAATAAAAATTCACAGTAACATAATTATATATTTGAATAAAGATTTGTTTTTCTTTAAATTCGTAAGAATTTCGTTCGGAAACGCACTTCGCCTACTAAACGTAAAGTTAATTCTTTCCTTGCTATTTCGGAAAGCAACAAAACAGCGCGATCTACCTTGTTTTACATTTGGCTTAACATAAAACAGTTCATGCTGACAACTTATATCGCATGCCGATCATTTTTTTTAAAGGAAAATTTAATTTAAATTGGAACAGATTAAAAAAAAAACTAATCTGGTTAGAATTTATTTAAATTAATCCGCATTATAAGATCAATAAATGATAAATGAATAAACCATTTTTTAACTGTACAACATTTATTTCTTGCAAAATTGTGATATACATGTATCCTCCCCCCAATAAAGAACATAAACGAAGTGAACAAAAGCCGAGATTGGTCTCATTTTGTGAAATCATATTTCTTCATTGATATATCAAATAATATACTGGTGTGTCGGTGCACTTGAGTTAGGTGGTCAACAAATTTTAAGATATCTACCTTAAAAATTTGATATGATTTTTAAGCTTAAACCTTTTATATACTTTCCTTTCTCAATCTAGAGATCAATATAATATTAAAATTACCATTACCATCCAGACCTCGTTTGACGATTTAAGTTATTATTTATTTATTGAATGCGAAATGTTTTTTATATATTAAGTAAAATTAATTTTCCGACCCTGTGTTTATATCGAATTGAAGTTGGTTCCTTTTTCTTTTTGAATGCAGATATATAGGGATGACGGAATACATGTATTAATACGCTTTAGTAGCTTTGTCGACTATCTAGACCAATCGGATGACACGTACGTTACATAGAATTATCATAATGATTTAAAATAATGTCTTTGTTTGAAGTTATGCAAATACAATTCTCATCAGTTCCCAAAGTAGATGTAAGAAAAAAAGAAATACTAGTATATCGATTATGTAGTGACTAAATTTCTTCTCATACATATGTTAGCTTATAGAAGTGATTTGAAAATTGCATCATTTTCATGGGGTGTCCTTTTCCAATTAGCTTACATAATGATTCAAATCTTGTACGCCTTAAAAAATTACAGCAACTTAAAATCATGCAGATAGGTAGAAAAAGTCTGGAAATTTTTTAAGCCAAATTTTGCAAGAATTTTACCTTTGAAGCCCTCTATCTAAAACTTGACATCACTGACCCCCATGTTTTGTTATGTCAAAATAATACTGAATACATATCTAGAAAAACTGAATTGACTTTATGATATTCTTGATATTCAAAAAGCTTTTATTTCAAATCAAATTGTTACTATAACAGAAATTGTCTATTTTAAGTACAAAAAGGTCACGAAAAATTTATGCTGCTTCATACGGATTTTTTTTTCGTAATTTCTCTATTCAATCTGATCATTGTGCATAATTGAAAACAATATTTGATGAAATAATTTTGCTTCAATAAGAATACTCGGAACATTTGCCAATTGGGATGAAATTGCAATTGATAAGTTGTTCACCTGGAACAGTTTGTGAGTTACCAAAACAGTTACAAGTCAAATATCATAACTATAAAATGCGACATTATTGTAAATAATAGCATTTATGTAATTTGTGATTATGTCCTGTCAAAACGATATTTAAGGCATGTAGAATTTTTAGAAAAATTAAGCCATGCATTTAGGTCTTTAGCACTTCCTTTTGTTACTTATATGTATCAACCAATCAGAAAGTGCTAATATGTCACGTTATGTATATTTAGCGCCGCTTATTACATAATAGTAATAATGTTTTAACAAGACATTTCATAATCTCATAACTGATTATTAACATGTGATTAAAAACACTTCTTATGTATAAAATTACCCTTATCCCTAGCAATGTGTGCAGTGATTAGGTTATATGGAATTTCCCGAAATATTCTAGGGCTATTTGTAAATGGTATCGCTTACAAATCCCAAAATCTAAAGTATATGCCACTCAAACACGTCGTAAATTCAAAGACAAGGATGCGTAAATTATTTTTAGACCGTCAATTCCAAGTATGGAGAAGTTTATTGAACAGAATGAAGAAACTACGCTCTACTGACGTTGAATGGATTTAAGCAAGAGAATGGAGCTAGTGGTTTGAAGTGAATTATATTACTGTATAAATTAAACAGATGATGTAATCTGTTGAGTCTATATTACATGTACAAGCATATTATGGAATTGGGTTTTTGTTGCTCTGTTTGATTAGATATGTGACGGCAGTTTGAAATCTTAACAAAAGGCAGTACTGACTGCAAAGTGTTTTAGATACCTCACAACATCAAGACTTATACTTTTTAAAGACATCACATGTGCTTGGGGACAGGACGGAACCCCTCCCCCTTCCATGATAACCTCCCCCATGATAGTCACATATAAAATGTACATATTTCACGAAATTATTTACATTTCATCAACATGACCGTTTAAAATCATGAACTTTGACCTTTTTTAGTGTTAAAACGGGTCCGGCAAAATCATTTGAATTTTATAAGAAAAAAGACCTTAGTAAAGTGCGTGAACAAAATGGTATGTAACTTTCGTACAGTGCCTGAAAATAAGCCGCAAACCTTACCTTAAGTTACCCACTCCTAAATTCGTCTCATTGAGCTAACAACTGAGAAAGTTTTAGAGTCTGATATTTGGTAATTATATATATCGATATGCTGAGTAACTCTATTAGTAGCTTATTATATTAAATGGACTAGTAGATTCGTGCCAGGAAAACGCTAAGTTCTATCATGTTAAAATGACATATTCTCTTTCTTATTATTAGATACACTGTACCTAATTATAACGAATTATTCATTCTTTGTATTACCTTTTTGCAATAAACATCTGAATGCATATCGAGTGAACACAGCATATAAAATATTTGTCTTCTTTCAAGTATTTCCGAATTATTTTAAATGCAGCTGGAATTTTTCTAATGCTCAAAAGATCGGTACAACAAAAGCAATGAGATCATATCTTAAATTACAGAAATTTTAAATCTTAAAACTAAAGCATTTGAACATTCCTTTGTCTTTCATCATACAATCAGTTATGAGTGGGAGGGGTGCTGCATGAATACAGCGTGGATTGGTGTATACCTATACTGAGAGGGGGTATTAGACATTAATTTGATATATAATCAATTAGAAGAGATTGAGTCGGTCCATCGTGGTCCCGAGTTTAGCAATTCTGCAGATAATTTTGGAATTTAGATATCTTTTTTTCAATATCACATTATATTTGAGAACAAGAATAAATACTTCTACTTGAACTTTATAGAGCAGTAGCGGATCCAGATGAAATGTAACGATATAAAGAACAAAATGTAATCAAAATTTGATAAACATGTATCTTATGAAACTAATATTGATAAAGCCATGTTTCCAGATGATATTTTATTGTAGTGATAAGTCCCCAGTCCACTTTCTCATATGATAGCCTTTGATTGTGTTTAAGTCAAAAATATCATATAGTTTTCTAGAATTGTTTGTCTTCAATTAAAATATTAATTAATTCAGACTAAACTGACTTTTAAAAGAGGCCAGTTATTTTACTGTTGTGATTGTATACACAATATCATGCCTAAAACAATTATGTACAGAGAAGTGTAATTAATGTTTCTTGTTTTAAAAACGCAGCTTTTTCAAACCTGGATTTTATCATTAAAAATCCCCTTTAAAATTCATTCAAGTAAAATGTCATTTTACTTAGTGAATACAGAATCAACAAATAAGAGGGTGTTTTTGTTCTTGAAATGGTTCAATGTTGTTCACATCAAAGATCCAAACTGATGCATATGTGTGATTTTGCAATCTTTACCTATTATTTATACAGATAGATGAAGACATTTTGCCAATAAACTACGAAACGTCTGCACCAGAATAACTGCTTACACATTTGGTATTTTAACATGTGTGAGATCTGTCTGTAAACTGTAATTAAATTAACATGATAAGTAATCATTGTGAAATTAATCATTTTCAATAAACCAGTACGAAATAGCAAAACTGAGAGTATGGTGATAGACACGCGTTGGTGGATCCAAGTCAGTAAGAATTTGCATCAAAATATATATTTGCAATGAAAACCGTTTATGCAAACTTTTTTCTGCAATAATCTATACCTTCATAAGCCGCATGAAGCATTTTATTGTATATATTTACATCTTTCTTTTAACAAGCAAATGAATTGATTAAAGAGTAAGTAAAATTAACTAAATTGTTGTTAATGTACATCAATACGTTAAATAAAACAAATTGCTAAGTCGTCTTAAATGGGAATTTGAGGTTGACATCATCATGATTATTTCGTGCAGCCCGTGATCATCCTTAGGTCGATAAAGGTTTTGATCAATCAATAAACGGGGCGAGTAGATTTCGGTCCCGTCAGTTTCTATAGAGCAATGAATTATAATCCATTTCCGTAAATAAATAGCGGAAATCATACATGGTGGGTGTAAATATTAATTTGTGAATCATGTAAAGATCCTACTCCGGATGTATGCATAAAACTGGAATGTTGCGTCAGAATGGGGTGTGGGGTTGAACCCTCACTTTTTTTAAAACAGACCTTTATTTGAAATTCTTATTGTTGGCTTTGCATTTTGCGTGCCTCGCATCTTGTTGTATTTATGTATGCAATACTGATGAGCCTAATGGCTCAAAGTTTAAATAAAAATAATAAATTGTTTGGGACAGCCTTAAAAATTATAGTAAGATTTGACCTGAAGAACAAAATTAAGAAAAGAGATACGATATAAGACATTTTTAATTTAAATACACCCCCACGTGTCTTTTAAATTGAACGTTTTAACAAATACATGTACTAAAAGTTATGTTTTGAAATCATGATGATAATTCATGATGGTTCTTAAAGGAATAGCATTTACTAGAAAAATTTAAAATGAATGAGAATGGCAGTTATACATTGTATATAATAAGTTAACTTTAACATGACATGACAAGACTCCATTCAAACGTTTACGTTGATAAATAGATTGCAAATGCATATACAGTTATCAAATAAAAAATGGCTGCTGTTAGATTAAATATAAAAAGGTCGATCATGGGTTCCTTTATTTTTCCAAGACTTTTAAATGCCCTATATATTGAGGCGGTCTGAAATCGCGGGATAAGATTTAAAAAATTGATTCGAAATAATACTGTTTTACTAAAAGTAATATGGTTTAGAACCCTGTCACTCTTAATTAAGTTGATACTTACTGGTTCGCAAGGTGACAAATAAGACAAAAATAAGCCAAATTGTAAAAGAAGAAGTCGTGTTTCTTGTTCCATGGTTCTTAAAAGCTAAGTGAATAGCCACTTCCGGGTAGTTTTGCAACTGTCTGCTTTTAAATGTAAAGAATTCTGTATTTAGGCAATACAACAGAATTTTTGTGCATTTTATATTTTTTCTTTTATACCATTTTTAAATAGCATGCCTGTCATCAGATCTGGTTTCTCGCTCTGTTGGTGAATGCACTAACATCGCGGCGGAGGATAAAAAACAATCTTTTTAGTTTAATCTAGCTTTCAAGATTGAATACAAATTGTAGAAATATTTCAATTTAAAAGGCCAGTCATTGTAGAGATCGAACAATCTTTTGTGGGTTTTTTATTTTTCATGAACTCAAGATCGCAGTCCAAAAGTTAATCAAGAATGAAGAAATATGTCTATTTCATATAATATATTTGAATAACTAAAGAAAAATGTCCATCATGTTATTTTTCGGATGTGCATGCATATTTCCCAAGTTGTCCCAAGTTATCATGTGGCATTGCTTAAGGTAACTCCAGTGTTTTAGAAATCCGTGTCAAACCAAACATTTTTTAATTTTAATAATTAAAACAACTTATAAACTTACTATAGAGACCAAAATATTTATACCTTTGCACGATTGTTCTCCTACCGTGAGCTTCAGCTCATAAGGTCCAAAAATTTAGCAGCCAAAATTTAACACCATGATGCATGATCTCATAATTTATTAAATTATGCACCAAACTACATCATGTTAGGTTATAATTTAAGCAAATCAATTGATTATCATTAAATCATAAAAATTTTATTGATTTTCTACAGAAAATATAAAAAATATTACATTTTTTCTTGCCACGACCTTCCCAAAAAAATCACAAAATTGCATATTTTTTAAAAATTCTAAAAAATTATTCAGTTTACATACATTTTTTAAAGAATATTTGTTAAGAGTTACATATTGTGTTAACAAAAAGACATAGTTTATCAAAATCGTCCATCTAGTTTTTGCTTGATAGTCTCTTGAACATGTGTACCCCCATTTTGAAAATGTAAATTTTATAAGTTTTTTTGTGCAAACTTTGGAAAAAAATGAAATGTACCTAAAAGACACAATCTAACAGTCACTTAAATTGATATACTCAATGAAACTGTATTATACATATAAAATTAAGGTCGAGACTGCCAAAAAACTCATATATTTGAGTGCAGTAGTACCCCTTCCCCTTTCTGTCCAATACTTTCTATTCCAGTTGTTTAACATATTTATCTGTAGATTAAACACCAATCAGTGTTATGTAGTTTTAATTACACAAGTACTTACTTATCCTCTCCTTGTCCCGGAGGACACATGAGGTCGTCAAGCTACATAAACGCAGTGTAATTGTTGGAGGAGAATGCATACAATACGTACAATTATATTACACACTCATTTACCTTTTTACAATACGCTGCTTTCCTTGCTTTCTCCGATCCCTCTAAACGACGGAGATGCTATATTTTAACAAATTTTCCACTTTTTGACCAAACCATAATTATTTTAAAACACTTGTTGTGTGCCAAAATTATAACCGGAAATTTAGCACGCCGTGTAAAAAAAGAACCGGATCCGAAAGACACTGGAGTTACCTTAAACACAAATCGCGGAAAGGAACGGAGGATTTACACCTTTATATTTTTCGCTTATTGTATATTTTCTGTCACAGCTCCACTGGACTAATATGGTTTGTTTTTGTAGAGCGCCTATATACCGTTGTAAATGTTCTTTTGGTTTCCTTTTTTATATAATGATGATGATCTAATAACGTCTTTTGATGATATACAATGTAAATATGTTAAGCTGAGAAATTAAAAATATTAATGACTTGCCCTTAAAATCGGTGTGTTTCCTGAACAAATAACCGTCAAAAGTCATAAATTAAGAAGCCATCTAAGGGGGGACATATTGAGTTTGCCTGTATCAAGATGGATAATGTATAACCTCTCATTGATCAAGCAAATATCGGTGGGTGGGGGGATTCCAATTATTTTATTATAAATTTAGAAATAATCAGATATGAGTATGTCTTTTACGTTGAATTTTGTCAACATTTTTTTTATGTTTTACTTAAAACATGAAATGCTTTCTTTGGTGATTCATGTGTGATATGAAGGTAGCGACATAGCAGAAAAAATTTCAAAAGTATAAAAGAAAATATAATAAACACTCAAAACAATATTAAAATTAAAGTTCACCGGGATATAAACTTGGTTGATGGGTTATCAAATTTTCTGCGAAGCCCTTCGGGCTTCACAGCATTTGATCATGTGACCAACCAAGTTCATATCCAGATGAACTATTAAACTTGCTGTTTATTTCTTAAGTAAAAATCAATATTGAATTCCGGCACAAATAGTCACTAATTTTCCTTATATAACATACTTTGATACATATTGATGAAAAAAGTAGCAAAATGTCATAAATTTGTTGCTAAGAGCAACTGTTGGCATGGTAACGGAGACTAAAAATAGAAAAATTACAAATCCTACTGAAAACTTAAATCAATAGAGAAAGTTATATTTAATTTAGTTATGACATATAAATATTAAATTCACTACATATATAGTAGTATTCTATATGGTCAATTTTCAAATTAAAGAAAAAAAATCAAAAGACTGTGTCCATGGAAACCAATGCTAATTAATTTTTTAAACATGATATTTTTTTTCATAGAATAGGCTATCAAAACAAACTTTATAAATATATAGCTCTATGCGGGATATTAAGGTGGAGACGTTGCGGAAAAAATACATAACCCGCGTTAGCGGGTTGTGTAATTTTTTCTGCAATGATCGCTATCTTTATAACGCGCATCAATGATTCATGCAAGATATGAAGGTAGCGACATTGCAGAAAAAATATAACCCTCGTTAGCGGGTTATGTAAATTGTTTCTGTAATGATCGCTACCTTCATAACCCGCATGAATCATCAAAGAAAGCATTTTATTGTTTATTTACATCTTTCTTTTAACTAAGTAAAAAATTGATAATAAAAAGTAAGTAAAATTCGTTAAATTACTGTTAGTTACATCAGTACGTTAGAAACAGCCAAGTCGACTCCTATCGGAATTTGAGTCTGACATCACCATTATTATTTCGTTCAGTCCGTGATTTTTCTTAGGTCGCTATAGGTTTCATTACATTACAGTTTGGACGTTTATTTTTTATACAATAGCTAACGTTATTGTCAAGGTTTTTGTTAATAAGGGGAATTTGCAAGTGGTAAAATGCAAATGAAAGTAATAAACAACGATTATTCAGTGAACATGGCGTTCTGAATAGCAACTGCTCTGCTGGCGTATTTTCCATGATGCGCTAGCCGTAAGCGCGCATCATGGAATATGCCAGCAGAGCAATTGTTATTCATAACGCCATGTTCACTAAATAACGTTGTTTATTTCTTAATTGTCATCAATACGCTTTAGTAGCTTTGTCGACTATCTAGACCAATCGGATGACACGTATGTTACATAGAATTGTCATTATGAGTAAATTCTTTGTTCAAAGTAATGCAAATATAATTTTTATAAGTTCTCAAAGTAGAGATAAGAAAGAAGATATACTAGTATATCGATTATGCAATTTTCTTCTCGTACATATGTGAGTTTTATGAATAAGTGATTTGAAAATTGATCATGTTTCTGGGGTTACATTTCCAATTATCTTACATAATGATTCTAATGTCTAAAAAAATCTTGTATGACATCAAAAAATTCCAGGAAGAACCAGATATTTATTAATCATTTATCTCATAAGAATGGCATTGAAATAAAGTTTTACGTAACCCCATATTTAAAAAGATAATATAATCCTACGTTCATTGTCGACAAAGAGAAAAAACTAAATAAAGGTTCGAATGAAGAAATGTCTTTGTCCTCTGAGTGCACGCCTCTCGTATTACGTTATATCACAAAACAGCCAAGTTTCACATCTTTCACGAAAATATAAACACGTCACTAACAATTGACTAATGGTATTCGTAATATTGCAATTGTAAAAACCGTAACTGTTCGTGCTTAGAAGACTGTTGAGATTGGGGTATAATAATTTTAATGGGCTATGCTCAGAACAGTTTCAGACAGTTAATGCATGTAAACTGGTAGAATGAAATCAATATCACATGCGTGCAATAATTATTATTGCACTGATCTTAAAATGTTCCGACCGAGGAGGGGGAGTGTAAAATAATCTTGTTTACTTGGGATGAGGTGAGAAATCCAAGGCCGACTTTCGGTAAATTGATAAAGTTGATTTTAATAAGTTTGAATTTTCCGGAGTTGGGGGGGGAGGGGGGGTCATGAACCGTCTCCAGATCTGTTACAATGCAAACATTTATTCATCAGTTTATATATAAGTTGTTCACCCGGGACAATTTTTTGAGTTTTCCAAATACATGTGGCAGTTACATACCGGACAAATATCAACTATATGATATAATTGTTATGTTTTTACCAAGACATTGCATATGCTCATAACTGATTATTAACAGATGATTAAATAGCACTTATATTATGTATACAATTACCATTATTCCTAGCAATGTGTGCACTTATCAGGAAACGGGAATTTCCCGAAATATCCTTATTCTATTTGTAAACTGTTTTGCTTTCAGATCCCAAACACGTCGTGAATTCAAAAAGCAGGAAGTGTAAAACATTTTAGACCGTAAATTCCAAGTATGAAGAACTTTTTTTCAAAAACGAACAAACTACGCTCTACCGACGTTGAATGGATTTAAGCAAGAGAATCAGAATGGTGCTAGTATTTGAAGTGGGTTACATTACTGTATGAATTAAACAGATGATATAATCTGTTATACTCTGTCCCAAGATATCCTTGATTCACATTTTGCTCAATTAATTAATATTTATAAATACTTCAGGGTTCAAACGACGTTCATTCAAAAGTATGAAAAATTTCCAAGATTTCTCAGTTAAAACGCCCCCGTTAGCTTATCAGGTTTCAATACACGGCTAAAATAAAAAAATGTGATGTCTACAGGGATTTTGTATTGCAGTAAGCTCGGATGATAACCTTGAAAAATTGCGCGAGGCATTTTGAGTACTTCCGAATGGAGAAAAGATGTAAACATTCCCCATTATAAATCTCCGTAAGAAATCTGTTTTCGTTCCTGGGAATTTTTTCGAGTGAAACATGATAATGTGTCAATGAATATATCTAGGAAATTTCCCCTTTCATCGATTTCAATTGCACTTCTTTCAGACCCTTACTATATAATGTAAGGGTCTGATTTTTTTAAAATGTTTGTTTTAGGTAATTGTCTGTACTAAATATATATAGATTAGCTTAGAATTATGTCAGAAAAGGGTAATGTCCTTTCTGATATATTTCATTTTATCAAATAAAATATACAACATGACAAAGAAATCATGTTGTATATTTTTTTTCATTGTAATCTAATGAAAAAGAGAGTAAAGTCCCGGGATCGAGTCTATTCTTGGGGGGTGGTCGATAGAAAAGGGTGGGGAGGGTCGGTCCTGTCCTCAAGCACCTTTGTAAGACACCACATCACAATATGGCGATTTAAATGTTTTGTTTAGAAATTGTTTTTATCAAATTTAACAAGGCGCCGACATTAAGTTACCCCGTCTTAAATTCGTCTGAGTGAGCCAACAACTGAGAAAGTTTAGGAGTCTGATAGTTGGTAATTACTTAGTATATATCTCGATATACTGAGCAACTTTAGAAGTAGCTTAGTATATTAAACGAACTAGTAGATTCGTGCCAGGAAGACGCTAACGTCTATCATATTAAAATGACATATTCTCTTCATAATTATAAGTCAAGAATAAGAATAAATATTTCTTGATATTTTGATGTCACTTCTCAAACTTTATATAATATTTAGGCGCATCCAGAAGAGGTTGTAGGTCTGGACATACCCCCCTCTCCCTTTAAGTTGGTTCACTCGATATATTTATGGTTACCCCTCGGGCGATTGGTTTTTAGGGTTTTTTCTGTTAGGATCCCCCTCGCAAAAAGGTAAAGATGATACTTCGTAGAGTACATACTTTTCGTACATTATTATAGGTGTTACTAATTTGAATGAAATGAATGAATGAAATCCAATCACCTCGTGCATGAAACGAAGAATTATTAGAGTTATGGGTCACAGGCACCTAACCTTATATATTTTATTTCATAATAAAAATATATATCCTCTACTTAATAATACAAAGTGTAGTTTTATTAGGAATATGGTGTGCTTTTTTTAATATGATGTTATGTGTAGTCATTTTCACTGTTCCAAAATCAGTTTACGTACGTTCCTTATGTGAATTATTTGCACACAAGCATTTTTCTCATTATTTCATTCTAACCAAATAAGTTCTGAGACTCTCTCTTATACGTACATACATGTACCTATTCAATTCAATTCAATTTATTTCACTCAAACCGTCAACGTGACGGTACATGAGGTACATATATACAAATATTTACATATGTAGATATATAGAGTCAGAGGTACATGTTTAGTACAAATAAGAAAAAAAGAATGAGAAAAAAGTACAAATGTTCAAGGAGGACAGAATGATTAAAACTTTTCATGTATAAATAAACAGAGTTTTTGAGGGTTTTTTTTAAGTTTTAAAGTAGACAATAATAATAATTCACAAAATTTAAAAATGTTTGGTCTTTCACAAAATCTAGGTTCCAAGTATTTTTGTCTGATACATGAAAGAGCATTACATTCTATTATAAAATGCATTTCATCGACTATTTGATTATTATTTCATAAAGTACAGCATCTTTTATTCAGAGGAATGCCTAACCATCTATCAATTTCCACAGAAAGTCGGTGATTTGACGTTCGAAATTTAACAAGTTTCTAAGTTTTGATGGTAAAATACTGAAGTACTTTTCATACCCAAAAGTTAATTTAAAAATTTATATATATGACCTCTGGAAGAATGTATAATATTAGCCGACTATTTATGCACAAACTGGTCTTTGAGTCTTTGCTTGACAGCATTTGTAATCCAATTAACATTTACAATACATTCTTCATTCCAAATGTTTGAAAACCCACAAGTATCAAAAATAGAATGTATACAATCAATCCATGGGTTCTTAGAAATTTCATCATTATATTGAGTCAACATGTATTTGTAAAGTATATGATCAATTTTATTTTCTGGGCCGGAGAACAATTTTGCCCAGTATGATACCATTCTAGTATAGATATTTAAAGATAAAGGGATCCTTCCGGTTTCTCCATAAACCTTGGCTAAAGGAACCAATGTCATTATGAATACAAAACATGTACAGGTTTCAGTTCCATTGTAACTCATCAAAATCACAAGCAAAAAAGTTTTGAGTTTTTGACTAATGAAACATATCTAGAATGCCTACAGTCTCTCAAAAAAGGCATAAAACAAGCTTTTAACCTCTTGTTTAAAATGATCTCAAATTCAATATAGGTATCGGGATTACACCTTTAGCCTTAACGGTCACCTGTGAAAAACACTCAGTCATTAATAGAATGGCGTTCTAATGATAACAATACTGCTGTCCTGTTCATGATTAAAAGATAAATGGTTATGGTCACGTGGCAGATATGGACATCAAAAAGGATAATATATACATTCATGGAACATAAATGGAACATAAATAGGGGTTTCCGTCTCTTTGAACAACCCCTCATCACAGGACAATGTTCTCGTTTTAACGATAGAATGTTCATTCTAAGGGTATCTCATTTTGGGGGTCAAGATTCGGAGGGGGGCATTATCTGATGTATTTGTTTAATTGGCTGTAATGTATGAACAAAAATATATATGAAGAAAGATGAAGGGTCTGAAGTATATATCCAACTTTTTTAACATGTTAAAGATTCAGTTTTCTTTACATAGATTCAAGAATTCGATGTATAAACGCGAAAAAAAAAAAATGTATAAACGCATGTTTCACTACTGGACCAATATTCCTCATCACCAAATTAAAACCTCACACCCAAGGTAAAAATGTTTGGTAGAAACTTCCTTGATCATTCTATCCACGCTTCCAGTAAGCATGCTCAAAAATTGAGAGGAGTATTTTTAAAGCGGAACACCGCTCGTAAATAGGCACTGTCTGCCATATTTCTCTTTCATCACTGCTGTCCCCTACCCCTTTAAAAGGCGAATACCTCTAAACAGTTCAAAGTACTTTGCTGTAGGGATCTCAGCTGTGTGGACGTCTTGTCTCGCCGTGTTACTCGGTCGCGATGAAATTATCAAATTTTACGCATTTTTTCAAGCCATGAGAATACTTACATCAAATAAATTGGTTAATGCATTATTTAAAACAGAATATGCACATAGAATAAGAAATAAATGCATGAAATCCAAAGACTACGAAGGAATAGTACACGTCAGTCACGAGTTTCAGGTGAGCAATCGAGTGTAACGAAATCGAAGGGTTTATATACCAGAGGCGTGTTCAACAGAGCGGATGCTTGCGAGCGCTCGCAAAAAATCCCTGTACCTGCAATACAAAGAAGGTATTGCAGTTCCTATGCTAATTTTCCCTAAAGGAGTTGCAGATAAAATGGAAAAATCAAAGTTACAGAATTCGCTGTAAATCTCTTTTTTTTTAAATGCAACGCTCTACATAAAGCAGTGTAGAATTTTATTTGGAAAGTTTGTACTAACTTATTTAAGACCATGAAATAAATTTGAAAATGGTTACACAGACAAATGTGACAGAATTCACGCTATATAAAAGGGGAATCCTCATCATTGTGAAAAACTGCCTCCTTGAAACAAAATAAATTTAATCTTAACGTGTAGAGTAAGACAATGTCTTGAAAACTACCATTTTCCGATTTTTGTTTCAAAGAGCCATATTTTAAATAAATCTGACTTTTGGAAAAAATCATTAATACCTTTGAAATCTAAAAACGATGTGTTAAATTTCCCCTTTATAATTCATGTCTAGATTAGTCGTAGGTAACGCGCTTAGAATAGATTGTAACCGCGTGTTTTACATTTTTGACAGGGTTCGAATCCCGAACAAGTTGGAATTTTTATAAATTTTATTTCTTTTAATCGCATGGAAAAGTAATGTATATAGATAATTTAAGAATGTCATAATAAAGTTATTTAAACTCTTCATAATGTAATATTTTGCATGCTTGCTTATTTTTTTTCAACATTACTTTGTGAAGTCCCCATTATAAACTTGATAAATATTTTCTTCTGAACAAGAGATTTTAAAACAATGTACTCAGTATGCATCAATGTAGAAAAAAGAATAAACGGGTATGCTGATTTCAAAGATACATGTACAGATTGTTAAAAGCAAACAAAATTATTTTTAAAAGTTTGAATCGGTATTGAAGCAATAGGTTAATGAAAATATGTACGGATAGAATTGTTCTACCTTTTTATCTAGACTTAGCGTTTATTTAGATACTATAAGCACATAGGATGATTATTATTACAACTCTAACGGTTTTGAAGAGGCAGAATCAGATTTATTCATGTATCTAAAAAATGATATTTTAAACACGCTGGACAGTAGAAATCAATATGATATATGTCAACATTCGAATACAGAATATATGGTTATCTTTCTAACCGTATTTGGTGGTTGCCGTGTTCGATAGAATTGCGCGTAAAATGTTTATTTTGCCTACGGAACGTACCCGCTATGTAAAAATATTCGTCTACGTAATGTGTCTATATTTAGATATGGATCTCAAGCGATACGGATATTTAAAGGTCATTTCCACGTTAGGGAATAGTCCCGCTGTTTTGCAACACCTTTTTTTTGGCGAGCGCTCGCATGCTGAACATGCCTCTGGTATCCGTATGACGGTGCCTATTTACGAGCGGTGTTCAGCTTTAAAGAATAAATAACAGTCTCTGACCCCAAGTCCATGAATTTTAAAAGTCTCCATTGCTCACCATATTGTCTGCCAAAGCCCTGGTGAAGAGAAAAGATCAATTTTCTCTAGACATTAGGGATAGATCATAATTTTCATGATTTTTATTCACAATCCCCTACACGTGTTAATATATGCACATATCGGGCAAACTAGATCATTAAAATGTTTACAACGGTCACACTTGAATGTGACCTAAAATGACACCTCTGATGCCACGCCCTCTAATAATGACCGGATACGCCTATGCTAAAGCTAGATCTATGTGAAATATCTAAAACTAAAATTTTCCAGTAAATCACTGGGGAGATAATTCTCGAAATGCTGATACTATAGTCAGTGTTTCATCTGTATACAAATTATCAGTACATCTGATAGATATGATTTCACAATTACAATTACAGTTTCATATCTTCAATTAAAACATATTTTCTTCTGTATCATAGTACATGTATATGTACAAATTATTGAATGTGGTTTTAGGAAAAACTCTCATTATTTTACAAAAAACAAGAGGCCCATGGGCCACATCGCTCACCTGAGCAACAATAGGTATGATAAAATCAGCTTCATGGAGTCAAAATACAAAATATCTGGACAATGTGGTATAATACATGTAGATCCTGCATAAAAAAATCAGTCTCCCCCTGAATATTCTTATATATAATCAAGTCCCTTTTCTAACCTGATGATTTTATAGTCATATCACATTCTGCACCACCCTACTCCTAAAGATTTTGATTTGAACAAATTTAAATCTACACTATCTGAAGTTGCTTTCACTAAAGTTACAGCTTTTCAAGCTAATGTTGTTTATTTTTAAATTTAAGGATATTTCTCTATATATTCCTATGTAAAAATTCGTCTCTCCCCCACCCCCACCCCATCTTGTTGTGATTCCTATCCTACCCCCCGGGGATCATGATTTGAATAAACTTGAATTTTCACTACCTGACGATGCTTCCACACAAGTTTCAGCTTTCCTGTCCAAATGGTTCTTGAGAAGAAGATTTTAAAAATATTCACTCCATATATTTCTATTTAAAAATTCGACCACCCATTGTGGCCTCACCCTACACCCGAGGGTCATGCTTTCACAACTTTATATAATATACACTACCTAAGGATGCGTCTACGTAAGTTTCAGCTTTCCTGGCCAAATGGTTTCTGAGAAGAAGATTTTTAAAGATTTACTCTAGATATTCCTATGTTAAAATTCAACCCCCCATTGTGGCCCCACCCTATTCCCGAGTGTCATGATTTCCACATAAGTTACAGCTTTACTGACCTAACGGTTTCGGAGAAGAAGATTTTTAAAGATGTACTCTATTTTTCCTATGTATAAATTCGACCCCCCATTGTGGCCCCATCCTACCCCCGGGGATCATTATTTCACAACTTTGAATCTACACTACCTGCGAATGCTTCTACACAAGTTTCAGCTTTCCTGGCCCTATGGTTCTTGAGAAGATTTTTTTTTAAATTCTGGAAAATTTTCAATAATTCCTAATTATCTACCCTTGTAATAAAGCGTGATCCTTAATTTTTACAAGTTTGAATCCCCTTAGCCTTAGGATGCTTTGTGCTATGTTTGGTTGAAATTGGCCCAGTGGTTCTTGAGAAGGTGTTGAAATGTGAAAAGTTTTCAGACAGACGGACAGACGGACGACAGACAAAATGTGATCAGAATAGCTCACTTGAGCTTTCAGCTCAGGTGAGCTAAAAAAAAAAACAAAAAAAAAACAAAAATAAAGACTGCTGCATACAAGGTTTGTCAAAACTTTCGCACAAACCCTTGGCCTCAGGATCATGAAGCAATTTCAGACTTAAGTAAAAATTTCAGTCAGTCATAAAATGATCGTTTTTCATAAAATGAAAATTGAAATTTGTAATTAACAATGTTATATCATGACAATTTTAACTGCATTTCAATTTTGTCAGTGTTTTCAATCAATAGACTTTAAGACAGTGTACAATTTTTGACTGAAGTCTAAGATTGCTTCATGATCCTGGGACTTTGTATAAAAAATGATAAAATTCCCAACACGTTGTGAATGCAAAGAGCAGGATGTGTAAAACATTTTTAGACCGTCAATTCCAAGTAAAGAGGAGTTTATAAAACAGAACGAAGAAACTACGCTCTATTTACGTTAAATGGATTTAAGCAAGAGAATCAGAATGGTGCTAGTGTTTGAAGTGGGTTAAATTACTGCATAAAGTAAACGGATGATGTAATCTTTTGAGTCTGTAATACATGTACAAGCATATTATGGAATAGGGTTTCTGTCGCGCATGAAAACTTAACAAAAGGTAGTAATGACTGCATAGTGTTTTAGGTACCTCACAACATCAAGACTTGTACGTTTTTAAGGACAGGCCTAGGACCGACCACTCCCCCCCTTTCAATCCCCCACCCAGACGCTAACTTCTATCATATTAAAATGACCCATTTTCTTCGAGATACACTGTACCTAATTATAACGAATTATTTATTCTTTGTATTACCTTTTTTGCAATAAACATCTGAATGCATATCGAGTATACACAGAATACAGAATATGTGTCTTCTTTCGGGTGTTTTAGTATTACTTCAATGCAGCTGGAATGTCTTCTCCTGCTCGAGAAGATTGTTGCACCAATGGCAGTGAGATCATCATATCTTAATTACAGAAAACTGTTTTATCTTAATACCACGCATTCAAACATCCCTTTTTCCTTTATCATACAATCAGTTATGGAAGGGGTGAGGTGAGTTACATGAGTATACACCCGTACTGAGAGAGAGTATTAGATCAATTCGTAAAGCTTGAATCGGTCCATCAAGGTCTCTAGTGTAGCAATTTTGCAGGTAATTTTGAAATATAGATATTTTTTAATATCATATTATATTTGATAACAATAATAAATATTTCTTAATATTTTGATGTCACTTCTCAGACTTAAAATAGCAGTGGCGGATCCAAAAGAGGCTGTGGGTCCGGACACAATCCCCCCTTAACGTTTCTATCCATATATTTATGGTTAACCCTCGGGCGATTTATTTTTCTGTTGGGACCGTCCCCTCGCGCAAAATACGACCTGTATCGGCTTTTGTAAAGGGCATACCTTTCGTACAGTATTATAGGTTTTATCAAATTGATACCGCATGAATAAAATCCAAATAATAATCCCATGCATTAAACGAAGAAATATTATGAGTTATGTGTCACAGGCACCAGACGTTATATATTTTTCTCATAATAAAAATATATACCCTCTACCTAATAATACACAATAAAGTGTACTTTTATTAGGAAAAATGTTAACCTTTTTTTTAAATGAGAAAAATATATCGTGTCAGGTTTGTGTTATGTGTAGTCATATCATTTTCACTGTTCCAAAATCAGTTTACGTAAGTTCCTAATTTAAATGTTTCGTACACGAGCATTTTTCGCATTACTTCATTCTAGTCAAAAGAAGTTCTGAGATATGGTGGCATAGTTCTGCCACCACTTGTCAGATAATTATGTCGACTTGTCAGATCTTGATGTTGACTTGTCAGATAATTATGTTGACTTGCCAGATATGTATGTCGCATTATAACTTATTCACGTGTTTAGAAACTTAACTATGGTGGCATAGTTCTGCCACCACTTGTCAAATCTTGATGTCGACTTGTCAGATCTTGATGTCGACTTGTCAGATAATTATGTTGACTTGTCTGATCTTTATGTCGACTTGTCACTTATACACATGTTTAAAAATTCAAACTAAACTAAACACTAAAACGTTTCCACGCCCATTTGTATGGTGGCATAGATCTGCCACCACTTGTCAGATAACTATGTCGACTTGTCAAATGTTGATGTCGACTTGTCAGATATTTGTTTCAACTTGTCAGATCTTTATGTTGACTTATCAGAAAATAATCACATTGACTATAAACTCAATATTTTGTTGTCAAAGCATGTTAGTGCCACTAACTGACATTTGCATGTCATCAGAACATCTGACAAGTCGACATAAATATCTAACAAGTTAACATAATTATCTTACATGTCGACATAAAGCTCTGACAAGTTAACATAAGTATCTGAAAGAAAAACAAAATGGTCATCTGTTTGAAGAAAATTATCATTAATGTTATAAGTCGACTTGTCAGATCATGATGTTGACTTTTCAGATGTTATGTTGTTTTATCAAATAAGTATTTCGACTTGTCAGATAATTCTGTCAACTTGTCAGATAATGATGTTGACATAAAAAATGATCACGTCGACTTGTCAGAAAATATTATGTCAACTGGAAGGCACAAATTGGGCGTGGACACGTTTTAGTGTTGAATTTTTAAACATGTGAATAAGTGACAAGTTGACATAAAGTTCTGACAATTCAACATAATTATCTGACAAGTCGACATCAAGATCTGACAAGTCGACATAATTATCTGACAAGTGGTGGCAGAACTATGCCACCATATGATTATTTTCTGACAAGTCAACATCAAGATCTGACAAGTTGAAATAAATATCTGACAAGTCGACATCGATATCTGACAAGTCGACATAATTATCTGACAAGTGGTGGCAGATCTATGCCACCATACTAGGAATAAAGGAATTTAAACTCTAAACTTCAGATGTCTCTTTTTAATGTCAAACATCCAAATATCTGCATTTGTAATCGTAGAGGTGGTAGACATGAGCAGTCCTAAATCTTAACTTTTAATATTAGAGAACTGTCAAAAATGTTTGAGCGAAAAACAAAATCTGCAAAAATCTGCAAAATTTAGTCCGAATTTCCTCTGTTTGGCTAAAGTAGAAATATCGATTGTTATGTAAAAAATAATTTATTTCATAAATATTTTTTGTGTTTAGAACAAATTTTATTCATGATTATTGGAGAGTAACCTAAACATAGAAGATCATAACAAACTTCTTAAATATAGATCATACAGCAGTCCTCTAACCTCGAGAGAAAGGTGGTAGACACGCTTTGGCGGATCCAAGATAGCGGGAGTAAGCATCAAAATATATAATTGCAAGTAAATAGTATTAATAAATAAAATAAAGAGTGAATATATTTACCAGGAACATACTTAGAATATACATAGAAAATAAAAGAAGATGTGGGAACAAAAAAGCGCAAATGCAAATGCAAATGCCCATTTGGTTTAGTCGTAAAATACAATTTCAAATTTAATCTTTTTTCAATATACTAGATAATGTTATAATACATGTTTACAAAAGAAAAATTTCTAACAATATTAAGTTTTGAATATTTTAACAAACGGTAAGAAAAAATAAATAAATTCTAAAGTTTTGATAGTATCGAACCCACAACCTAAAAACCCTAGCTTTATAATGTTACCTAATGTCTGCTGCTCTAACCACTCAGCCATTTCAGTCATAACAAAACTCCATTGTTAAATGCTATATGCGACTTCAACCACGAATTTACGGACTTGTATTATTTTTCTAAAACGTTCAATTGTTGTGATAGAAAATGACATTTGTAAAGTATAGTGGGTCATCTCTCCACGTTTTCGTTGATTGAAATCGGTTTGATTTCCTTTAAACCTTATATAGACTATGAAAAAAATATGGAGCTCAGACCCACTCTATAAAAGAAAAGGCATTAAAGTTCTAAAAATGACACTATTTGGAGGTTTTGGCACGCAAACTCTAGTTTGAATCAACCTATTCCAAATATTTAACTTATTTAAGGTTATAAATCGATGTTATGGTAAATAAACATTGTTTTCAATAATGTATAAAGAAATTATGAGATTTGTTGATATTTTAATTTTATAGTAACTTATCTATCCTCATATAGGCAGTTTACATGCCGTATTCACCCATCTTCTTTACAAATGTTGAAAAAAATAAGCAAATTCGTTTCTTGAATGCGCTATTCTAGTTTTGATGGAAATAACTTTCCAAAATGTGGTAATCAAGACAGCTGGTTGACTTAATTAAATCAAAGTACTGAAGTACTGACGGGAGTTGATTTTATCGATTTTTATTTATTTAAAAATCAACGGTATGTTATTTTCCATGGCAAGTAGTTTCCTATATGTATTTGAATTACGCACATTTTTTATAATATGAACTATCGGACTTCTCCGACAAGAACTTAGAGAAAACCCCATATGAATCATATTGTTTAAACTTTAAAAATAGAATTAATTACATCTCACTACGTATTAATAATCGAAATATTTCTGAGAAATTGTATGGATCCAAGAATATTGAACTCTAGAATCGTTCAATCAGACACTCGGTTGCCTTCGTTAATCTGCAACAAACAACAGATACTCTCTGAAGATAGCCGAGCGCCTGACTGAACGAGACTATATTGAACTCTGGCGTAGGAATACATACGATATAAAAAAAATATCTAAATTGTTCGTATCATTTAAAAAATCTGACTATTTTCAAGGTATTTATAAATAAGTTTTCTTGAAAAACAATGCTTCAGAATACATTACATCGAATTTATCGATTATTTTCAAGAACTAAGTGTTGTCAGCGGTGATGATTTGTGCTTAAAGGTCGAAACACTTTCACTTCCGGTTTGCCAGAGTAACTGCATAGGAAAGTTGATTAAAATCAACTCCCAAAACGTAGGACGAGTTCATCATGCATCGGGCAGATATACTTTGGATCAGACAATTTTGATTTAAAATATACAAATAAGTTAAATATAAAATGAGCTAATTCCTTTCTTCCATTGAATGCGCGATTTGAGTTTTGATGTAAAGAACCTTCCAGAAGGGGTTAATTAAGAACACTGGTTGACTAATTAACGTTCATCATGCATCGGGCAGATACCTTGGATTTAATAACTTTGATTTATAATATACAAAAAATATGATTGCTCTCGCATTTTTTATTACATACATTTTTTAGAGCACTGACAGATTATTATTAAACCTTAAAATATATAATAGTTTGTGAGATATTCAATAAATAATAGTATTGACATTTCATGTATAGGAATCAAATGATGTACGCATAAAAAGGGACGTTGCTTCACGTTGATCCCCCGCCCCCATTTTTAAATGCAGGCTATTATGAATTCTTATTTGGTACAGTGTTAAAATCAAAGTGAAAGTTGACCTAAAGAACAAATTTTAGAAAAAAATACGACGTATGCACCCCTTCCACGTTTTGAAATAAAAATCCTTATTCATGAATATGCGGTAAATAGACAAAAGATATTGCAAAAAATGAAATTATTTCCTGTTGCAAGAAGAAACTAAATATAGAGCCCGTAAAAATTGGTAAATTTCCAGTCAGCTGCATGCGCGAATCTAGAGGATGGTTTTCTGGAACACCCCCCCCCCCTTGAAAATTCAAATTTATTAAATTCACAGAGTAAATTTACCAAAAATATGCCCCCCTGAAATATTTTCAGGATCTGTGCATGAGCTGCAAAATAAAAAAAGGCACATAAATATATAATCAATTTCAGTTTAAAATTTTTTGTCCCTGTCCGCTTCTAAAATATATCCAGCTAGTTGGGTTTTTTTTTCAATTTTATAAAATGGGTTAAAATAAATAAAGAAAAAAAATTGGACTCAGTAAATAAAATAAAAAAATAAACAATAACACAAAACAAATCTGGTTTAACATGTGTTATTTCCAGCGCTTGCGCGGAATATTATCTAGTGATGTTAAAAATGTTGGTGATTTGTTATCAAGTGATAGCACATTTTTACAATTAAAAATATGTTTCAGCAAAAGTTGAGTATTTTAAGAATAATTATGTGTAATGCAGTACAATAGTATTATTACCGGTATTTCAAGGTTTTTGAAATGTGTGTTATTGAACAGAAATGTTGTGGCAAGTTGATGAGGTCCATATCTACCTTTTTATTTTGTATTTTGTTGAATGAAAAAAGTACAAAAGTAATTGATAATTTTATTAACAAAATCAATATAGTTCCCACTTCAATTTACAAATGGAATAAGTTCATTTTTGTATTTTATTTTAAAAAAATATATATATAATTCAACCGTCATATTCAACAAAGTCTACTTACAAATGGGTACCGTATAACTATTGCATATAGTAATTTATTGTAAAGTATCTATATTAGTTTACTTTACTTAAATGTGTTTTAACTCTTCTGTTCTAGACCTTGTATTTATACATTTGTAAACAATTTTGATTTGTACCTCCTGTACCACTGATGTATTTCAAAAAATAACAAAACAATACGAGGGTTTCCTAACAAGTTTGTGAACACATGTAATTTCATTCTAAATAACGACGCCATTACCGGTAAAGTATTACAATATTTTTATATACATGTAGACTATGATGATGTATATGTATAAAAATCAGAGCAATGAACATTCTTAGATTTTTAGTTGTCATTAAACATGTATAATTATACATTGCCTAAAGAGGCCACACGGTCCAATATAATATAACGTTAAGATATAACGACGTTTTTATAACGTCGTAGTCCTTGGTTTACCCGCGAGTAATATGCCGCTTTCACCGTTTGGCCAGAGGGCAAAATCGAACACTTCATAAGATAATCGCTCGTGCCATTTGTAGAAAGTCTTAAATTCACCCGCTAACAACAAGGGCGAAAGGGGCGAAAATAAAACGGGGGCGAATTTCCCTGTATACAGTAAGTGATCTCAAAATATTACCGTATATTTTCCTTGTTACCTCCGTCATTTGTTTTTTGTTTCTATCGGTGTTTTACCAAAGTCGAAACATAATTTTATGTTGTCCCGCTGTTGGGAGCCGTCAGCCGACGTCGCTCTCCCTGGAGTGTTTAGCTCACCCGAACTGAAGGTTCAATGAGCTTTTCTGATCATCTGTTGTCCGTCGTCCGTCCGTCTGTCTGTAAACTTTACACATCTTTTGACTTCTTGTCTGGAACTACTGGGCTAAAATTAACCACATTTGGTACGAAGTATCCTTATGGGAAGTAAATTCTAAATTGTTAAGGAGCCAGTATGGCGCATCTTATTTAAAAAACCGACTTGAAAAAAATTTCCAATCGGATCTAGTATTTTTGTATTACTCATTAATGTATAAACTTTCAGAAAATTACAAATTAATCTAATTAATCTAATTATTTTATCAAAATTTATAATTATTTATAACCAATAAATATATACGTATACATTGCAATGTGTTACGGGGTTCCGCCTTCTATACTCTTATGCATGCGTATTTACTGTCAACACAACACATGCAGGGCTCGCAAAGATTCTCCTGGACAGGTTTGTTGATAGAAATATGTTTTTTCTACTTCTGCGTTTTTATTACAGGAGTTGCTACAAACTAAATTCATTTTGTAAGTGAGGCCCCTTGAGGGGTTATTTGACAAATTTATGTCTGCTCACTTTAAAATAAACTGAAATTGGTAAACCATTTTTAAATTATCGAGAAAGTGATGCTGTGTTCCGTTTAGAGAGTCCCTTATACCTTGTATAGATCTTGTAGTTTTCAGCACGTGTCAATTACTGTCAATCAAATTTTCGGAAGCTCATAATTACATTAATGAGGTACGAGAAAGGGATTTTTATGTACTTTAACTCTCACAACCAGCGTTATTTCTTATTTCCTAGCGATACACTGGGTAAAAAATTTAATTAAATTGAAATTAAACACACATGTTTTTTCAGCTGTATTGTCTCTTTAAAATAAAGCGCGAAACCCTTTTTAAATCGGAGAAAATTACAAAACAGTAAACAAAGGGTGTGTGTCTTAAAAAATGTTCTTCTAAGAACCACTGCATCAGGAATGCCAATATAAGATTCTAAATTGTTAATCATTACCCCCAATCAATTACTGGAAAATGTTTAAAAATCTTATTATATAAAACTACAATTCTACAATTTGTGAGATTTCAATGCAAGCACATTCTCAGATAATGTTAATTCTAAAAGAATAAAATTGTGACCCCCCCCCCCATCCTTTCCGGGCCAATACTGTGGCCCCAAGAGCGGTTCAAAGTTCAAGATAGAAAAATATACGGATAATGTTTAAAAATCTTCTCAAAAATTACGCTACAATTTGTGAGATTACTAAGCAAGCATCCTCAGATAATGTAGATTCTAAATTATTAAAACTGGGACCCCCAGGTGAATACTGGGGCCCAAAAGGGGTTCAGAGTTCAATGTAGAAAGAAATAGGAAAATATGTATTAAATATTCTACTCAATAACTGCAATGCTACAATACTAGTATGTGGGATTATTATGCAAGCATCCTCAGATAGTGTAGATTCTAAATTGTTAAAACCGCGAAGCCCAGACCAATACCAGGGCCCCAAGATTGGTGCAAAATTCAACATAGAAGTATATAGGTAAATGTTTTAAGAAAATCTTCTTCTCAATATGCTGTCTCCTTATCCAAAAACGCTAGGTGACACATGTACTTTGATGATGAATTTATTCAAAACATGGTGAAAAGCTACAAGAGTAAACATAAAAATAAATGTGATGTACAGAGCCAACAAAATAGTAAATGTCATGAAAATGTGTAAATACATAAATTGCTGCGGTTATCGGTATATTAACGTTACATGAATAAGAAAATATTGCATAAGGTCTAAATGTATATATGCAAATCTGACAAACATCAAAACCATCCAAATTTATATGTAAAACTACTGTATATTATCAAATTACCGAGAGTATAAAGAATAACCAAATAACAAAAAGACTTAAAGATAATGATTACTTACATTGTGGACATAGTAGAAAACAGTACACGACTGTTTAGGTTTAGAGCTGAGGTTGGGCGGCGAGTGAGCCAGGAAATGCCATGCAACATACATGTTTGGAAATAGAAAGTAATCAGCAGAAGAAAAAATCGAACCGTACTGGATAAAAAATTTCCGGCTACAAGACAGCACACTCAAGAAATACAATGCTACGTTAATTTTTTTTTTACTATATAAGCATCCTCATCTCCTCATATACCCATATCAAGGTCACAGTAAGCTTCTTTCACTTATTTTAAATAATTATTTAAAGTCAAGTTTACAATATTGTTATCTTTAATACGTTGAGACCTTCGTTGGTCAGTTGATGCATCTCAGATCTTAGGATATGTTGTCCAAACAAGTAGACTTCTTTTTTATTTATCGTTTAATGTATTGTCAAATCTTGGAGTATATGATAGTTGAACAATATTTTTATAGAGTTTCATATTTAAACATATTGAAATAGAATGATACAAAACTATTTCTTTTTTCAGATGAGCGATGTGGCCCAATGGCCTCTTGTTTAAGACATGTCCTTGCCATAATATCTTTTTTAAATTATCTGCTTGTTTAAAAATGGCTTTAAAAACGTATAAAAATGACTTACACAATTCTAGCTACATCACAATTTTAGATTTATATGTTAATACATGTTTTGAAAAAAACTGTACATATTCATTTCAAAAATCTCAATTAAGGAGTTTGAACTATTTTCACACTGAGCCGTGCGTTATTTTCGCAACCCTTTCATGTAGTAAAAAATTAGGAAAAACATTCATAACAACTATAGTTTGATTTAGAATTTTATGACAAACCTATCGGTATACAATATATATACATAAGTTTCGCAAACCCATTTGAATTGACAAAAACGTGATTATCCAGGAACATTTTAGACAACCCACGTACATGGTACATGTATTAAACATCCCCCCAAAATTAACCTCTCTATATGAATACGTTTTTGTCACGTTAAAAAAACCCGTGCCAATTCGTATTAAAATCTGCATTTATGAACACAAAAAAGTATTTTTATCTGTATAAACATCATATTTCATTTGTTAATTATAATACCGACGTTGTTCATGAATCCTGCTTTAATCTAATATAACAGTTTGTAGAAGCTGTACAATTTCATGATATCCTTTCTGGCACGCTGTAAAAAGTGGGCTGGTCCCGTCTCTTCGTCACATATATTAATGTCTGCTCCGTTATCAAGTAAAAGTCGTACCATCCTTTCGTTTCCATTATGGCATGCTATAAAGAGAGGACTGGTTTTGTCTTTTCTACACAAATTGACATCTGCTCTATTCCTCAGTAAAAGTTCAACCGTGCTAATATGGTCTTTTTGGCAAGCTATGAAGAGAGGACTAGCGCCATTTTTCTCGCACATGTTAACGGCTGCTCCTTTTCCTATTAGAAGTTGTACAGAACTGTTATATCCTTCTTGACATGCTATATATAGAGGACTGGCTCCAGGTATGGTACATAAATTAACGTCAGCACCGTGGTCAAGCAGAGTTTGTACAGTGCGTTCATGTCCATTTTGGCATGCAATGTATAGAGGACTAATTTCGTCCTTGGTGGTCATTAAATTTATATCAGCTTCCTTTTCTAGTAAAAATTTCACAATGTCGTTGTGTCCTTCTAGACTTGCTATAAAAAGGGGACTTTCCCCGTTCTTGGTGCATTGGTTTATGTATGCTCCATTGCTGAGTAAAATTTCAACCATACAGGTATGGCCGTTTTGACAAGCTAAAAAGAGAGAACTAACACCGTCTTCCGTACATAAGTTAACGTCTGCTTCGTAATCTATCAATATTTGGACAGTTTTATCTCGTCGTATTGAAGTTTCCATGTTATAATCGTTGTCTTGAGGATCGTTATTGTCTCGACTTGCAGCAAACATTAAAGGAGTCCAGCTTTTTTCATTTTTCGTTCTCATATTCACATCAGCGCCTAATTTAATCAATTCTTGCAGAATTTCAAAATTATAAAACAAGGCTGTAATGTGAATTGGGAATAGGCCCCCAAACGTTTCTTTCAGAAAGTGTTTGACGTATTTATCTGGAAACATTTTTAAAAAATCCGTTGAACCATTGCAACATACTGCAGATACCAAATTTGTTCCAATTAAGTCGGATTTTGATTTCCGCAGAGCATGAAAACAATATAAGGACAAATCTGTATGACAAAATGCGACCAGCGCACAGAGAGGCGAAAATTCATTTTCCAAATTCACGAAGGCAAGTTTCGACATAGTGTCATCTGTAATTGGCCAATACAGTTTATGATTGTCATACAGACTCCTTTTGTTTTGAAGTAACTCTTGTAGTTTTTCTGGGTGTCTTTCGAATTCTTCTCGTAGTACTTTTATTAGTCTTTTATCCCTTAAAGCAGGATAAAGTATAACTTCTATATAACATTCCTCAAAAATTGCCTTAAAAAGTCTTTCTCCAAGTATGTCTTTATTCTTATCACTTAAATATATGGTAAACGGCCGATTCTGTCCAGTGCCATTGTCTAAGGTTACTCGTCTAAGAAGAAACCTTATATCGGCATGTTGTGTTAATTCTGCTGGATAATCCTTTCCAAAAATAAAACTAGTCACCTCCATTACGAAATCGTGATAAAACTCATAAGCGTCGCCAATTTTTTTGACAAAATATCCCTTTAGAAGGTCAAGATTGTCACCAATATCATAAGGTGGGGTATCCTGTTGCAATCCACACATGGTCAATGCACGTTTAAATTTGTTACCTAAGCCTTCATTCCTCACTACATCATCAGCGCAAAAGTTATTATTTAAAAGAATAAGAAGAACAAGGGCGCAGTACTTCCCTTTGTCCTTTTCTCTAAAAGATTTTATTTGCTCTTCAACGACCTCTAAGGGCTTTTTAAAAAATCTATATCCGTCTTTTTGATATTTTATGTCACAAGAGAATAGTTTACACAATAACGGAAAATACGCTTCAGTATTAAGAATTTCAGCAAAATCTTTCTCAGATATGTTCAACTTGGCGTTTGACATATATTTGTCCCAAATGCATCGTTTTTCTTCATTAGTTAATTTATACTTGACATCTTCGATGTTTACAATATTTGTTTTATCCTGTAAAACTCCTTTCACTTTATTATCAAAAAGAATATAATTCCTACAAGAAATAAGTAGTTTTACTTTTTTTAAAAAAGTAAATATCGCTTGTTCAGATTCTTTCCAAAAATGATAGGATGATTCATCAAATGAATCTTTTCCAAATGGATCGTTAAGTACTAATAGAGTAGACTTCAAAGAATATTCATGTTCCAAACAGTCATTTATCATTTCCCTTACACCTTTAAATAGTTTAACAATCCAGCCCTGATCCTTGTACTTGAGTGCAATATGTTGAATAATAGCAGATTTTCCGGATCCGGAGTGTCCTGTCACAGTCACCAGGTTTTGGGTTTTTATTTTGCTCTCGACTTCTTTATATGCTCTAGTTATAATGAAGAGGACGTCGTCATTTTTCCATTGATCAAAAACTGCATTTTCAAAGCGTGATACTGAAAAAATTCAATGCAATTATTATGACTTTTATATTAAAAGATCTAAATTACCGTATAACATATAGAAAATCGAATTGCTTATATTCATGTAACAACGTATACAATCTTATAGACATTTAATGCAATCATTGTAAAATACTAGTACATGTATTTTATTCATTGTCTCATTTTTCTTCATCGTATTTTTGTACAGTTTCTTTTTATATATGCCTTAATTTTAAAAGTTGTTTAAATCATAAAGAAATGCACATGAATTATACCATCTTGATAACATGTGAGTATAAAGTACCGAGGTTTGAAATTTTGTTCTGTTTTCAAAAGATATAAATGACACTAGGTCATATTTCTAAGATGTAGTCAAAAATGATGAATAATTTCACATTTTCTCAAAGCTTATAAAGAGGAAAGATTTTACTGTGAGCGACGGCTGCGGGCGTAGTATTCTATTTTTAAATAAAAACTACTGATCAATTGGTGTCTTCTGTTCATTTTTAAGAAAAATACGGAAAATGTACTTTTTATGACGTCATTAGGTAATTATTAAGTTTTAGATTTTAGGTACCCTTGTTTAAATAAATGTTACATTTTAATTTGTTGTGAAATTTTAAATAATCCCTTTAAAACAGGGAAAAATATGACTGATACTGTAACTACATGTAGTTTTCATATCATAATACATGTATATCAATACCTATGAAACATAAATACCCTTTTCTGCTTCAGTGACAACACTTCGATAATCGCATTTATTATTTTTTGATACGATCATAGACATATTCACATTTTATACCTATTTACAATTCTTCTGCCCAAAAACATTTAATTTTTTTGTATGAATATTATTTGACAAGATACAATGTAAACACAGTAACTTTATAGAAGTGCTTTGTTCCATTAAATTCCTGTCATAGTTTTATCTTAACAATAAAAATACATAACCCGCGGTAGCGGGATATTTTTTTTCTGCAATGTTCGCTACCTTTATAACCCACATGAATCACCAAAGAAAGCATTTTATTGTCTATATTTACATCGTTTTTTAACAAATTAATAAATTAATTGTAAAAAAAAAAAGCAAAATTAACTACTCTGTAAAAGTGGTTATTTACGCGTGGGAAAAATTTACACTAGTTACGTGTTAAACTAGACCCTAGGTATATATGCCGTTTGAAATGAAAATTTTAAAAGAAAGAAATCTTTGTGTTTTTCAATAAAGCTACAAAAGTTATTAATTTTCTGCAAATTATACAGTTTAAGTATTAAGTATTATATCAAGTATAAGATATAAATTCTAATTAATTTATTAACTGACCTGGTCGGTCAGTAAACGCCTAACTTTGAAATATTCATGAGAACGTGATGTGACAAGCTAATTTGAGAACGTATAGATGTACACAAGATGTCGACGCAAAAACTTGATCGGTCCGTTGGTAGTGGAATAACGCATTCAGAGAGAAAAGAAAGGAAAAAAAGGTTTGACTGAGAACGTTGTAAAATGAGAATCTATATTGGAGACCACTTCGAGCAGTTGATACGTGTTAAAAAATTTATGTTTAACTATGAGCTTGCTGGATTCTTGCTATAAACAGGTGGGTCACACAACGGTCTATTTTCTTTGTTTAATAAGATATTTACTCATAACGTAAAGAAAAAGAAGCTTATGTTTATGGTACGGTATACATTGTCTGAATATGATAAAACCTGTATAGCTATCACTTGTTTACTTAAAATCTAAAAATTGTGTATGTTTTGAGTTAAGGGGCCCCAAAAGGGATTATTTTGACGCTCTTATAATTTATAATTATATGTATTACCCCATTCTGCAAGCTGCTTTTCTGAATTACTATTCCCGCGCACATGCGCAAATCTACCTCAAAAGTTAATCGTTTATGAATTTGCATAGGTGAATTGCCGTTATTCATTTTTAAATTATGGCTAGTACCTCGTTAATATTTATCAAAAATTGCAAAATTTTCTTGAAACTTCTTTTTTTATAATATGATATTATCTAGTCATGCTGACAAAATTTGGGTCTGGTTTTCAACAAAGCAAAAATGCCGTTATAAACGGCATATATATCTTTAAGTTTAAACCGCGTAATATACTTCCACGCGTATGGTTACAAAAATAAAAACTTTAGAGTGGAAAATCACGCAAACGCGTATTTTTTACCAACGCGTATTGTTTGACTACAGAAAACGCTTACTTTACCACCAGCGTAAATAACCCTTTTAAAGTAATTTACTGTTAATGTACATCAGTACGTTAGCTAAAACAAACAGCCAAATTGGAATTACCATGAAAACCCTCATCTTGGTGAAACTTCCCCTTTGTGGAAAATACGTAATACGTCTGGAGGGACAGTATTTTGATTCTTATACGGCAGTAAACTAGAATAAATTCATACTTGTCATTTCCATCTTATAATATTTAAAGGGGCATGGTCGCGATTTTGGCCAAAATCCAACGTTCTTGATTTATTATTGACAATGCTTTAGGACTGTATTTCTAATGATCAATTGACATTTGAGAGTCAGTCGTTGAGTTGTAAGCAAGATGCAGGGCTCACAATTCTTTGTCATGTAAACAAGGCTCGTGCCCTGTTTTTTTTTTACATAGGTTCAATATACCAGTAAAAAAGTCTTTTAAAACCTGCTTTGTCTATCTTATTCATTTTAAACAAAAATGAACTGGAATTTTCACTTCAACATTCAAAATTTAATCAAAAGCTTTGTTTATATTGCAAAGAAATGTAAGCTCTGGAACTCCCTTAAAACTCATGATCAACGAATGACACTCAAATTTTGGTTGGCTATTAAAAAAGCCTTACCATAGCATTAAAAACATTAAAATCGGACAAATAATTTTTGACCAAAATCATGACCATGCCCCTTAAAAATCTTTGTGACAATGACTTGATATTGATACTGTACGTATAGTTCTACATGTAACATGTCTGTACAGGTAGCTCTGATTTGCGGTTTAACAACTGTACGCGTAGCTCCGAACATAATTAAGCTATGCAATGTTCCCACTGCAATGCGATCTGCTACGAACACTACTATTGACAAATCGTAACTGAGTGGAAACTTCTGTATAATTTTAGGCTTTTGGTACGATGTGATGCGAATCGATACGTTCTTATGCAATTTGTTGAGCGTTGATACGGTAAGGTCATAATATACATATTTCAGGTGATGCGATCTCTCACGATCTCATTGCCCGTTTAGGTACGATAAAATTGGCTAGATATAATTTCCAATCACGATCTGATCCGAACAGCACAACACCGATTTGAGACTCTTGTGCATATAAGTTCGTGTAAGTTACGAACTGATGTGCTCTGTGACGATGGGGAATAATGATGACGATTCTTTTCACGATCAAGATGGAAGATGGTCACAATTTTAGTTACGATTAGACCCCAACGGATATTTTTATATATCCTAAAAGTCTTAAATGTCTTTAGTGTCATTATTGGCACTACAGACTCAATATTTGTTAAAATTTGATATGCTTATCACGGTTACCTACGATTAAGACCGCGATTTTAACTGCACTGTTAATCGTGATAGTAGGAACGTGGCATTAGATACAATTTCTCTGTGTATGACAACTGTTTGATTTGTTTCAATGTACCCTAGCGCTGAAACATACAGCTATATCATTCGTAAATGTACATGGTTAACTTATAACTCTAGACATGTCGATAAGCTTTTAAATGTTTCAGCTTAATCAGAAAAAATTGCGTGTCAAATTCAAATTTTTGAATATATAGTCATGCAGATGGAATGTAAGACAATAAATTTAGATATCAATGAATTTGATATCAATTGCATATACTGCAAGTATAGTTTATATAAGGTTCATGGTCTTCTTGTCAATAAAAATATCTAAATATATATTTGTTCTAGTACTCCGCTTTTAAATCTCATTAATTAAAAAACTAAGTTGTCTACAGTTTAGCGCTAATGTTCATATGATTACTTTCTAAAAGCTACTATATAAGAACTAATGATATGATAATATTTGCTAAAAATTAAAAGCTTCATTTGACATTATTCTAGGTGATGAAATCAGTTTGCCTTTCTATGCATAGACTGTTTTTGTCTGCATGGAGATCAATATACTTTATTATACTTTCGTGTTAAGTACCGAATTGGTTTAGAAGCAATTTATAATCCGTTCTATTACCCTCACCGTTAACAACACACTTCGCAACGGGTAACACAACGAATTCAGTCAAAAAAATTAAAAGCAGTAAAGATTTCTTTGAAATTAAGACATTCAGTATAATAAAAAAATTAGTGCCTGTTTTGGAGGGCACAGTTGTTTTGGAGGGCTTCGCTTCGGTTGACAATGGTTTTCTCGGGGTGTCAATTTCAACTGTTACCCTCCAAAACAGGCACTACTTATATAGAACATACCGGGAGTTTTCTGCTTTAAATACTTTAATTGGTTCGCGTGGAAGTCACAGAGTAGAATTTTTGTTGTATTGCAGAATATTGAAAGATAAATTGATGTTGAAATAATATTTGTTCACAGGAACCCTGATGTGTGTGTTTCATTCTCGTAAATCATTTCGCTTACATGCAATTCAATGTGGGTAAGTAGCATTCACTAAACACTAAATGACCACCATCACTCACATATCAATTACTGATTCTAATAACACCCAACCCTCCTCGCGCCTTATAGTTTTTCTGAAATTATTTGTGGTGATTGTTAAGTTATTATACTTATTTTGGAAAAATAATCGCCAAAAAACTTTTTGTTTTTTATAATTGAAAAATCATTTAAAAGAGTCCATACAATGGCCATTCTGTTGAGTTAACCTAACATTCGAAACCAAACTTCACAACGCTTAACAGAAATACTCGTACAGTAAACTTCTAATGCTTTTGCGCTACAAGTACGATATAAAAATCACAGCTCATGATATTATGAGGAATATTTATAGTTTTATTTCCAATGGTATTAAACGAAAAGTCAAAATCTACTCTTGAGATATATATATCCTCATTTAAGTCGTAATGATTATATTTGGAAGTGTAACCCTTGATATTTATTATCAAAATGTTCACTTGTAAATCATATAGCATAAAGAAAATGTACAACTTTTATACTTTTGCCAGGTTATCACCGTAACGTATTGAGTTGATCCAGAAGCTTTTTACATCCGTTGATCAATCATTTTGTATCAAAATTACATTGACACTGTACGCAAAGCTACGTATGTGTTCAATTTGTTCACTCGCTTCGACGAACGACGAGCTACCCAAAACTGTATACTCCCATCCTGTGTATTGGATCACATAAGATTTTTAAGCTCAGCTGAGCTGAAAACTCAAGTGAGCTTTTCAGATCATAGTTTGTCCGTCGTCCGTCTGTCTGTCCGTCCGTCCGTCTGTCCGTCCGTCTGTAAACTTTTCACATTTTGAACTTCTCTAAAACCACTTGGCCAATTTTAACCAAATTTGGCACAAAGCATCCCTATGGAAAGATGATTATAAAAAACGAAAGGCCAATTTCTATTCAAAACGGAGAAAACCTTGAAACTGTAAAAAAGGGGGTACACTTCTCAATAACTACTGAGTCAAATTCAATGTTATTAGGCATAAATCATCCTTATGGAAAGGAAAATATAAATTGCAAAAATTAAGGGCTAATTTTGTTCCAAATTTAAGTTATTACGAAAATAATAATAATGGGAAAGGTGGTTGGCGGGGGGGCTTAAATCAGTTTTTAACTTCGGGTTCGGTATTCCATATCTCGAAAACCTCTTTGAAGCGGCCATGTTTGACGTATGAAAAACGGGTCGATCCAACAAAGATGAATTTGTTTCTTGTGCAACAGTTCGCGTGCGAAGGGAATCTTTAAAACATGCAAGATACATTGGTGTCGATTTTGAAGTAAATTGAGGTTTAATATTTCAATGCGTTAACAGTTTCCACTTTTGACGGTAGTGTTAGCTTGTTTTAATTTTCGTTTCATTTTCATTAACTATGCTTTGTAACCTGGGGAACAATCGCCTGTATTATGTAATTTTTACGTATCAAATTTAACATAGACTTCGGTATGTCAGACAGTTGACTGTTTACTTGCGCAAAATAAGCAAACTCTGATGTATTAACATCATACATATATACAATTCATTCAATCGGCAATTCGGTATGATCTTTGCGTAATGGTTGATTAATGCAGTGTGTTTTGTTAAGATGCTCAACATTTTATCAATTCTATTCATTTTAAACAGAGTTTAATATCGCTGACGGAAATATGTAGGTATATATCTGATTCATTTTGAAAAATAAATTGTGCTCCTTCTTTGTTTAATTGCATGTTTCTTCTGTTTTAATTGTTTACAATCTTCCATTTACTAACCATATATTAGTGTCAAGCTTCGAATTATAAGCAAGATACAGAGCTTTGCTCACAGTTCTATAATTGCACACAGAGCTGAGGCCATGCTTTTGTTCATTTACAATTTAAAAGATGACTAGGAAATACCAAGTTTAAAATCTTAGTTGAATGTTATAAGCTATTGTGAACAAAATAATGACTCAAACTTAGAAGAATGGTAAGCTCTGTATCTTGCTTATAATTCTACGATTGACGCTGAAATTTTGTTTGATCATTAGAAATGTCTCGCTAAACGTAAAGAAAAAATAAAAGGATGATATGCTGTAACTACTTTCTGTGACCCCCTCCTTATACGATTGATTATATGAAATCGACACCAATTTTGATAGTTTTTTCAGACACGAGTAAATAAAAACGACATATTTAAACAGTTTTCATAGTTCTGACACATTATGGGGATAAATGTATTATCGCTATTTTTAAGAAAATATTACAGCGGAAATTCATCTTTGTTTGTAGCCATTTATTTTTTAATTAAGATGAAAATAATGGGTGGGCCATAGTAAAAAAGAGTGACATGTATGTCAATACATTGATTATGATACCTTTTGTTTGCACATATCACATCACAAAATTTTTCAATCGAGTGTATTCATCAATCAAGTGAGTAAGATTTAAAACGTTGCTCGAGTTCATGCCAGGTAAACAACAAACGTTTATTATGGGGAAGACCAATTAAATTTTTGTATGTTTTTAATTTGAGCACATTGAGGTAAAATTTTCTTCGCTCACATGTAGGATTTTTTGCAAAATAAATTACAATAAATAGTAAGTAGTTGAAGAAGAAAATATACCTATATATTGATCGCTTTATAAAGTGGGGATGGGGGCAGAATCAAAATAAAGGGAATTGGAAGTTAACAGTGTACCCCTACCAAAAATGTAGTTTTATATCTTGCATATGATCTTCTTATTTTCGGTTAAAATGGCATTTTATAAAGGTACAATGTCAAATATTGAGTGTATGCAAAAACATAACAAATTAGGATCTTTACGGTATTAGTTTTTTGTTATTCTACCGAGGGGCCATATGGCAGAATATCCTTCGAAAGCCAATATAAAGCCATCGTTGCTCAGGTGAGCTATGTGGCCACATGGGCCCCTTGTTCTAATTGTATGCAATTGTTTAAGGAGTGTGATAGGTAAGTAACAGTTTGTTAAGTTCATATATGATATATGTTTTTAGCTCACCTGAACTGAAGGTTCAAGTGAGCTTTTCTGATCACCTGTTGTCCGTCGTTCGTCCGTCTGTCCGCCCGCCCGTCCGTCCGTCTGTCCGTCTCTCCGTCCGTCTGTCTGTAAACTTTTTACATTTTTAACTTCTTCTCAAGAACCACTTGGCCAAATTTAAATAAAATTGATACAAAGCATCCTTATGGGAAGGGAATTCTAAATTGTCAAAATAAAGGGCAAATCCCTTTTTAAAAGGGAGATAATTGCAAAACAGTGAAATAGGGTGCATATCTTAAAAAATCTTCTTCTTAAGAACCACTGCACCAGAAATGCAAAAATTTACTCCAAAGCTTGTATATACAGTGAAGATTATAAATTGTTAAAATCGTGACCCCCGGACCAATACTGGAGCCCTATGAGGGGTTCAAATTTTAACATAGAAATATATCGTTAAACTGTTTAAATTCTTCTTCTCAAGACTACAATGCTAAAGTTTGTGATATTACTATGCAAACATTCTCAAATAATGTAGATTATAAATTGTTAAAATCGTGACCCCCAGACCAATACTGGGGGGGCCCCATGAGGGGTTCAAATCTTAACATAGAAATATATAGAAAAATGTTTAAAAATCTTCTTTTCAAGAACTACAATGCTGCAATTTGTGAGATTACTATGCAAGAATTCTTAAATGATGTAGATTTTAAATTGTTAAAATCATGACCCCCGGACCAATACGGGGGCCCCATGAGGGGTTCAAATTTTAATAAAGAAATATATCGATAAAATATTTAAAAATCTTCCTCTCAGAACTGAAATACTACAATTTGTAAGATTACAATGCAAGCATTCTCAAATGATGTAGATTCAAAAGTGTTAAAATCGTGACCCCGGACCAATACTGAGGCCCCAAGAGGGGTTCAAAGTTTAACACAGAAATATAAAGGGAAAAAGTTTTAAAATCGTCTTCTCAATAACTACAATGTTCCAATTTGTGATATTACTATGCAAGCATCCTCAGATAATGAAGATTATAAGTTGTTAAAATCGTGACCTACGGACCAATACTGGGGCCCCATGAGGGGCTCAAATTTTAACATAAAAATATATAGGGAAAATGTTTTGAAATTTCTTCTCAAGAACTACACTCAGTTTGTAAGTCGTTGAAACTCATTCGGAATTTTAACGGTAAACAAACCAATTGTTTTGGACGTTGATTCGAGTGTCACATGATTGCGATTGCGATATTCTGTTACATGTATAACATACTGTAACGATTTTATGTTATGTAATCTTAAATCATGCTTACGGCCTATGACGACTATGTTTGTATAGTCGCCTAGCAACCAGCGGAGATTGTCACGTGACCCAGAGAGGGTATATAAGCCAGCGCGTTGCAGTCGCAGCGTTCTTTTCCCTAGCAGCGTTAAAAGAGAATTGTGAGACTGATTAAGGTACGGTTTGTAGGTGGATTGCCTTGAGAGAGGTTTACCACATTGATTATTTTAGGACCAATCATGTTTGGAGGCCGACCACTATTCGGTTATTATAGAGGCTGTCCTCTTGGAGGTCAGCCTAAGTTAGTCGTCACTGATACTCTAGTAGTATTAGGGAATGAGTACGCTTTTAGTTAGATGAAGTACACTGTCTGTCCTGCATAGGGCGTAAAGTGACTGCCTCTGCTGAGGGTTTATGTCTTGAGTAGGTTACACAGCTAGGGCGTGCCACGGGTAATCACTAACGCCTGAATAAGGCATAAATAGTGCATGTTTACCTCCTGGTATTAATTAAGTTTCAATCCAGGCCGACCATATCCATTTTGTGATTTTGCCCTAAGTATGGGAAGACCTTTTTGTAAATATTTGAATGTCAATTGTAATCAACAGTTATTTTAGAGAGTAAAATTATTATTAATTAATATTTTAATATTTAACTCCCAGACCATAGAAATGACTAGGTAAGGGACCCCTTGACACGTTACAATACAATTATAGTTGTATTGAGGCACTGAGAATAACTTTGAAAAAATATACAAATAATACTAGAGTAATGCTCGTTGCAAAGAAATGAGTGGGTCTTCCGTTAATGTCGAAAGACGAGTTAAAAGTTCCTCAAAGAAGCAGAATTCTTATACCAATAAACATGAGTAACTGAAATAAAATGAAAAAAATCGAATAATTCTTGGAACGGGTTAACAAAATCCAAATGATCCTAAGTACGAATTCACAAAAACCTTAACCGGTTCAAGTACGACTTAGCAAATAAATATCCGAATGTGTTTAAGTCCAATTTAACAATTATCGAATTATTTTATATACCAGTTAATTTAACTTTGAACATAACACTATTTTCTTAACCAAGAATGCGGAACCAAAATTTCCGGAAAAATCAATTTTTAAACCCCTATATCTCTGTAATGCGTCGTCCGATTTTAAAACGGATTTCAGTTTTAAATTAAGCTTAATAAAATCTCTTTTTGGCTGTGATGATTAATAACAAATTATGTCTCAAAAAGAGTTATTGTAAAAAGACTTTGTAGCCCTCCTGGCCTCTAATTTAAGTGATCAGCCCCTTTTTCTTGATATTAAATAAAAGGTCTTGTGAATATAAACATATCTTGTTCAACAAGTGTTTAAGAATTGTTGACCGTTCTAGAGATATCTGAACAACTGTGTTTAAGGGGCCGACCCTTCAACTCGGATCCTTACCGGAGCCACCAACAAAGATTTTTAAGGTTACCAATTATTTAGAATATTATTCTGAGCAACTTTTCTTCTACAATGCTTATTAAAATATTTCGCATTTTCTAGGTATTAATGATCAGATTTTTTTATATTCTGGCCCCTTGAAACCCTTAATTACTTACCATATGACTTAGGTATGGTACTGTATAGATAAATAGCTGTACAATGAATATTTTTGCTTCTATAATTAATTAAAAATTATTTTTCAGTAAAGAGTTATTATATAAAGACACTTTAGAGCCCTCTTGGCCCCTAACTTGAGGGCCCAGCCCCTATTCTTGGTATCAAATAATAGGTTTCATAAATATAAACACATTTTGTTCTACAACTGTTCAAGAATTGTTGGCCGTTCTAGAGATATCTGAACAAATGTGTTTTAGGCGCCTTTAAATTCCTTACTGGGGCCAAAAACCAAAAATTTAAAGGTAGCATAAGTTTGACAACATTATTTTGGGCAACTTTTCTTCTACAATGCTTCACAAAATATTTCTCCTTTTTCAGATTTAAATGATCAAAGTTTTGGACTTCTGGCCACTTAAAACCCCTAATTACGTAACTTATGATTTCAGTATGGTACTATGTAAATAAACAGCTGCACAATAAACATTTTTGCTTCTATACTTATTAACAAATTATTTTTCATTTAAAAGTTATTATAAAAATTATTTAGAGCCCTCTTGGCCCCTTATTTCAGAGAACAGCCCCTTTTTCATGATATCAAATGAAAGAAAGTGTAAATCTGAACAACTTTTGCATTACATGTCTTAACAAAATATTTACACTTTCAGAAATAATTTTAAAAATGTGCAAAAATTTCGTGAAAAAAATTGCTGCCAATTTTCGAGCTGGGCGAGCTTTGGCGCCTTGCGCATTGCGCAATATCAAACCCAGAGAATCATCTACAGACATTCATCTACTATCCCTGAAAGTTTCATGTTTTTATCTTTATTAGTTTTGGAGGAGTTAGATAAACAAAATGGTCCCTAAAATTTCACTAAACCCTCAAAATCTCAAACCGGAAGTGACGTCATCAGCCCAAAATTTGACAACCTGAAGTTTTTTTGATGTTCTATCAGTCCTGCAAGTTTTATGCAAATCGGTTTAGTAGTTCACGAGTAATACCGTCCGAAAAAAGTCAGGAAAAAATAAAAATAATAAAAAGAATCAATAGAATAACAAGGTGGTCTTCCGTTGGAAACGGAACAAGAGGGTCTTCCGTTGGAAAGACCAACGGTATTTCCAACGGAAGACCCTAAAAAGAATCAATAGAATAACAAAAGGGTCTTCCGTTGGAAACGGAAGACCCTAATAAGAATAAAAAGAAACCGTAAAATAACAAGATGTTCATAATTAGTTCTTGAAAATATCAGGTTTCACTAAGAGAGCGCTTGCTTATAATATATGTCACGCTGCAGTATTTATTTCCCTGCGCTTGTGTGGCTATGAAGTGGAAGGGAAACTACATTTCTATGTATTGGCCAAACAAATTATTCTATGTTTTCCTCTTTTTTATTAGATTTATTTACTTTTAAACCCCGTGATTATCAAACGTTTATTGTAATCGGCATCGGCCGATCACAGTGGTGTTCATATGAGGCATTCGGCAAATTTTACTATTGCGCACGTATTGCGCCTTGCACTACTTTATTTACTATGCAATGACAAACTCTTGTAAATCTTTTAATTACAAGTAGATGATTCAAACCGTTATTCTAATGCGCTTCCCTTGAGAGAAAAACATTTATACAGTTATATACACAATGATTCAAATTACTTTTTTTTGTAATCGGCTTTGGACGATCGATATCACAGTTGTGTCCACATGAGGCAACCGGCAAATTTTACTATTTGCGCATGCATTGCGCCTTTAACTACTTTATTACTATACCAGTGCCAACTTCATGTAAATCTTTATTTACATGAAAATACTTTTTTAAACAGTATTCTAATGTGCTTGCATTGATAGTAAAACATCTACCGGTAAAAATTAGCATGATGATACAAACCTGTGTTTCTTAACATGCGTCAGAATATTAACCGGAAGTACATTTCGCGTACTAAGAGGTACGTTTATTCATGCCTTGCTATTTCGAAAATTAACAAAACTTTTGGATAAATCATATTCATCATTTTTATTGCATGTACCGTAATGCTTTTGCATTACATTTTGAGAGCTGTCGAAGATATTTTATATGCCGATAATTCCTTTAAAAGGAATACTTTTTTACACGTGCGTAAGCATATTAATCAGAAGTATGATTCGCCTACTAAATACTAAAAACAAAGCTTATTCATACCTTGCTTTTTCGGAAATCAATAAAACGATGCGATATATCTTATTTATTATGTTTATTGCATTAACATACTGCTTTCGCATCAACAGAGCTATGACCAATGATATTATATGCCAATTATTCCTTTAAAAGGAATACTTGTGTTTTCATATAGTTAATTATTATGTTGAAATCGTGCCAAAATTCGATATTTTGTAAATCATGAAGTTGTGCATCACCATGTGAATTTAAGGTCGGTCGCGGGTTTAAAATTTTGCGCCATCTGCGCAGGGTATTGTATCACTGTCGTAAAACTCAAATGCAGAGTAAAATGGTCAAATTTTGGGGGTTTTTTTTACAAAAAATCTGGTTTTAAAAAACGTCAACATTTTTTTGCAGTAGCCAAATCATCTTCTAAATTATGATTTGAGTGTCATTTTAAAGTGTGATCGGGTTTCAGAATTTTATTTTTTAACACAGGGATCGGTGGGCAACAAAAATGACGGTTTGTTTTGCAAAAAAAAGTATGGATCCCATAACTCCTCTTTCAACTTTTGGAATAGCTATGTCATCTCTTTGGATATGATTGGGGCTGTCCTATAGATTTGCAATAAGGTTTTAAACATTTAGAATTCATCCAGAGAGTCAAATAGTAGCAGAAAATTGACGTTTATCACTCCTAAACGAAACCTAGATTCCAGAACTCCTCTTATGATTTAATGAATAGATACATCATATCTTGGGATATGATAGGGACTGTCCTATAGATATGCAATAAGGTGTTGAAAAATTAAATATAATCGTGGTAGTCAAATAGTTGCAGAAAATGAATGTTTATAACTCCTAAAAAAACCTAGATCCCAGAACTCCTCTTATGATTTAATGAATATACACATCATATATTGGGATATGATAGGGGCTGTCCAATAGATGTGCAATAAGATTTTGAAAAATTAAATTTAATCCTGGTAGACAAATAGTAGCATGAAATTAACATTTATCCCATGCGCGCATCTAGAGGGGGGTCAGTGGTCCAGATTCCCTCCTTCAAAAATCAAATTTTCTTTAAATTACATTTAATCTATAAAATTGCCAAAAATATGCCTCGGACCCCCCAAATAACTGTTGCCCCCTTTCCCCTGGAAAAATTTTCTGGATCGACACATGTACGTATCTGTAAACAGATAGCCATGCTATGACCTTGAATTAATATCATTACATATTGGTCACTATGATACTTATGTATACTTTTATATATGACACTCTAATGTTGCACGCAAGTGATGCGTCATATTAAGGCGGGATACCCAAATACTGCATCCCAATACTCGTTGTCATAAATGAGGTTAATTAATTCTGACACAGTAAAATACAAACTGAAAATATATAAACAAGTTATCAACAAATTGTCATATTTGGCGATCCTGTGTCTGTAATGAAGGCCCTAATATTGCAAGTTAGTCTTGTAATGTTTGTTCATCTATTTAACCTTTGTAACCTTAAAGCCATGTATGAATGAATGTATTATGAGTAAGCGATGCATCATACCCAGGTGGGGGACTCAGAGACTACGACTCTGAGACTCAAAACCCGCATCACAATATTCTTTCTGACAGTTTTGACAGTTTTGTTACTTTATTTAGAAATAAAATTTAACTCTAGAATTTTAACACTAATTGTTCACTCATGATCATCGTAGATGGGCCGGACTGGTCAGAACTGTCAATCATAAGTAAAATGTTATATATACTCATGTAAAATGATGTTAAACGTATTCTGGATTCTTTGATTTGGGCTGCTTTCAATTGACTATACGATCACGCTGATTAATAAACTACTTGGTAACCAACAATTGGACTTGGTCATTATTCAGGAGGAAGGCTTACACAAACTTTCTTGGTGCCGTGACCAGGACAAAGCGAAGTAGGAAAAGACAATAAGGTAAGAACCATTTCTAAATGTCTCTTGTAACTATCTCGAAGTAAACAACTTTGTCTAAGCAACCATTATGCCGACAGGTGATGATTTTATAAAAAAGAATTAAAAAATCAAATAAAAGAATTAGAACAACGAATCGCGGGGTTGTGTGAGAGTAAAGAAAATAAAGGGCAAGAAACATGTCAAAAATCCTTAGAAAAAAAAATGTTAAACAAAATACTTTTGAAACATATTATGACGCTAGGTTGTATGAAACTCGTGAACCTCGACACCGAGTCCCAAATCAGGATGATGATAAAGATTTTTTCATTGGTCAAGTTAAAGCTATGACAGCCGCAATTTCAGTGCCCCTATCTTCTGTGATAACTCCGTTTGAAGGAGATGCTAAAAAATTTAAACAATGGATAAAAGAAGTTGAAAAGTACAGTGTTATGTCTGAGAAACAAGGTCATGAAATCCCCATGCTTGCATATGTAACGAGTAAGGGTTCAGTGGGGGGTTATATTAAAAGGTATTTAGATGAAACAGATGCGTCTGAAGAAATCCCATCTTGGAACGATCTCAAAGAATCCCTTAAAAATAGATTTGCAGAAATAACAGATCCCCAACACGCGTTAGCAGTAATGCGTAGGACTCGACAAAATTCAAATGAAACTGTTCAGTTGTTCGCTGAGAGACTATTACAAATCGCGGAAGACTCCTACAATAAAGACAGACTAAAAGACCATTTGGTACAACAACAGTTAGTAGATATCTTTTGTGACGGGTTGACATTCGACTACCTCAGAATGAAAATTTTGCGAGAAAACCCTAAAGATTTAGAATCCGCAATTCAAATAGCAATGCGAGAACAAAACCTGAGACAGAGACTAGCGATAACAGAAATTGTTCAAAGTAATGACAACGGACGAACTCTTTCAAATTTTGATATTACTCTTCCCTTATTAAAGGATAGAGCAGATAATCTTACCTCAATAGAAACAAGGCATGTAGAACCAATGGAAATTGACCATGCGCGAAATAGTAGGTGTTTTAAATGCAAACAAACGGGTCATAGGGCTCGATTTTGTTCTCATAATAAACCCCAAACCAGGTCCCGTCCTCAAATGAATAAACGACTCAGTCAAAACAAACCCGTACATAATATAGAGCAGAATCCCCGGTCACCTGTGGAATGTCGGAATTGTGGTAAAGTAGGTCATGTACGTGCAGATTGATGGAGCTCGCGTATGTATCAGAGAACGCAGCAAAATCGGGGCAGATCATCAAATCGCCAAGGCCGAACATATGATTTTAGAAACCGAGTAAATGAGGGACCATCTCAAAATTTCAAAGCGCACTCTTCTGTTGATAAACAAAAACAGGAAAACTAAAACGTTCTTCCTTCGTTGAAGCCCGAAGAAAGAACTTTAAACAAAGACCTACTTATGAAATTAATTTTACTAACAACCCCAGTAGCTGTTTATTAAAAATAGGTAAAAATAAATTCAGAGCTTTGGTAGATACAGGTGCAGCCGTATCTCTAATTAGTAAGAAAATGTATGATAATCTATTTCATCGCCCAAAGTTGTTTAAAAATGACATCCCCTCTCTACAAGCAGCAAATGGTAATTCTTTAATTGCGATAGGGTATGTAAATATTTTCTTTAAGATTTCAGGATTAACTTTAGACCACAAACTTTATGTGACAAAGGGACTCAACCGAAACATGATTCTCGGTCGTGATTGGCTCAAGAAAAACAATGTTCGTTTATACTTTGATCTTGGACTCATGCGTATTGATGGCAAAGTATACGCGGAACTTAAAGAAGATTTACACATCTCAACTATTGTAAGAACACCTAAGAAACTTATTATGAGGCCAAACACGGTGACAGTATTCTATGGAAAAATAAATAACAATTTCTCTCTGGAAGAAAGTGACTTAGTTAAAGTGAACAGCATAGACAATAACTGCATTATGGAAGATCCAGGACTATATTTAAAAGACACCGTCTGTAGAGTTCGAAAGGATAAGAAACTTCCAATGATCTTCGTTAACCAAACTAACAAAAATTATAAAATTCCGAGAGGCTACATCGTAGGACGCGTTAACGCATTAAAACAGAAGGAAATCTCAGAAATACAGACTACTCCAGACACAAAAGAAGAGATTGATGTACCTAAAAGATTCGAACACCCAATCAAAAGACTTGTGAGCAAAAACAATGATTTATTTGCAAAGAAAGACAGTGATCTTGGAGTGACTGATACTGTTAAAATGAAGATAAAAACTGGAGACCATCACCCAATAAAGAATAGACCCTACCGTGTACCCTTAAATAAAAGACAGATAATTGACAAGGCCATACCGGAAATGATGGACGCAAAGATTATTGAGAGATCACAATCACCTTGGTCATTTCCCTTAGTAGTTGTGAAGAAAAAAGACGGATCAGACCGGATGTGCGTTGACTTTAGACGTTTAAATAAGATAGTGAAACCAGTCTCATTCCCGCTACCGTTGATTGATGACATCCTATGTTTACTAGGTAAGGCAAAATATTTTACTGCATTAGATTTAAAGAGTGGATATTGGCAAGTGAAATTAGAAGATTCAAGTAAAGAAAAAACGGCCTTTGCATGTCACAAAGGACTATTCCAATTCAACCGGATGCCATTTGGGTTGAGTAATGCACCGGCAGTCTTTCAAGAACTGATGAACATAGTTCTTCAAGGACAAGAGGAGTTTGCCATCGCATACCTGGATGACATTCTTATATTCTCAGAGACACCGGAAGATCATCTTCGTCATATTCAAGACGTTTTTAATCGCCTCAGAAAACATGGATTAAAATTAAAACTAAAGAAATGTAGTTTCTTCAAGGAACAGACTGAATATCTTGGTTTCATCATCAATGAACATGGCGTTACACCTGATCCAAAGAAAGTCGAAGCTATAAGAAAGTTACCTGCACCTACTACAGTCCGAGAAGTTCGTGGCTTTATAGGTATGTGTAGTTATTATAGGAGATTCATACCAAACTTCTCTAAAATTGCAGAACCATTGATTGACTTAACCAGAAAGTATTCAAGGTTTAAGTGGACACCATATTGCCAAAAAGCATTTGACTTTATTAAAGAAAGTTTAACGGTAGTGCCTTTGCTAGCATATCCAGATACTAATAAGCCGTACATTTTGTACACCGATGCTAGCGACAATTGTATTGGAGCTTGCCTCACCCAGAGAACAGATGAAGGAGAAGATAAGCCGATATATTACTTATCCCATAAGCTGAGTAAAACTCAAGAAAAATGGTCAACCATAGAAAAGGAGGCATTTGCAATCCACTACGCCCTTCAGAAGTTAGACCATTACTTACATGGTGCTCAGTTTACTATAAGAACAGACCATAAGCCGCTAAAATATATCTTAGAATCTCCAATGCAGAATAAGAAAATTCAACTATGGGCATTAAGTATCGCAGGATATAACTGTAAGGTAGAGTACATAGAAGGAAGATTTAATTGCTGTGCAGATCTTTTATCCAGGTTACCTACAGTCAATCCTGAGTGTGAAGAGGAAGAGCACTCAGAACATGATGAACCAGATGTTAAGGACAATTTCTTTGAAGTAAACGTACTTAACTCAAATGCCTTGTCACCTAAGAGATTGGCCAAATGTGAGGTTAAGCAACACGACGAATTGATCAAACCATTTATTGATCTACCAGAATAAATCAACATCAAAGAAAGTCAACAAAACGATGATCAGATCAAGAAACTGAAGAATCGGTTAAATAAAGGAACAGCAACGGTAACTGAAGAAAAGAAGTTTCTGGAAATTGATGGTTTGATGTACTATCTTTCAGATGGAGACTCTGAAGGTCCAAGACTTCGACTGTATGTACCACGTGAGTTAGAACTTTTAGTAGTGCAACAGTATCATGATGGACTTGGACATATGGGAGTAGACAAAACATATGACGTAATCAGACAAAAGTACTACATACCAAATTTATACAAAAGGTTATATTCCTATGTAGAAGGATGTGTAGTATGCCAAACGAGGAGCAATAAGAAAAACCAGCCTCCACTTCAAGAGACAGATATACCACCTTTTCCAATGGCTAAGGTAGGACTTGATTTATCAGGACCATATCCAACATCCTTGTCAGGAAACAAGTACATAGTCTCTTTTATTGACATTTACTCTGGTTGGCCAGAAGCTTTTCCTGTTCCCGATAAGTCAGCTGACAACATAGTACATCTTATCTTAGAAGAAATATATCCAAGATATGGCTGTCCTCTTCAAATTCTCACAGACAACGGAACAGAAAATGTGAACAAGAAAGTGGAAGAAACCTTAAAAGAATTGAACATCAACCACATCAAAACATCTTATTACAGCCCTCAAGGTAATGGTAAAGTAGAAAGGTTTCATAGAACTCTTCATGACGTGATGGCTAAGAAAATAACAGACAACGCTCAAACATGGGATATTCATCTTAATCAGACATTGGCAGCCATTCGCTTCCATCCTAACGATTCGTCAAAGTTTTCTCCATACTACCTTATGTACAACCGAGATGTCGTGTTACCTCTTGATACGTTAATGAAACCTCGAAGGAAATATGCAGGAGAAGACCAACACAAGATTGCCCTTCAAGAACAACACAAAGCTTTCATGCTAGTACATCGCAATATGAAGGAAGCCAAAAAGAAACAGAAAGTTCAGGCCGATAAAAAAAGCAAAGAAGAAGATTTTCAGGTTGGTGACCCTGTCTACCTTAAAAACAACAGAAGACAAAATAAGTTAGATAAAAAGTGGCTACCATATTACCGAATCATAGAGCAGAAAGGACCAGTTAGTTTCGTGGTGAGAGATCAATTGACTGGATTAACCACCAAATGCCATGCACGACAATTAAGATTGGCAGACATTTCGCACTGGCCCCTTTCACAAACTACTGAAGATGGTGGAAGAACTCTAAGAAAAACTAACTATGTTGTTCCACCAGAAGATGAATCGTCGTCGGAAAATGAAGACATGCAACCAGAACCATTAGAAAGAGCTATACAGTCCAAACAATGGGAAAGAGAAGGATCTTCAGACGAAGAGGATATTCCCCTAGCAGAACTTCAAAGACGAATAAGAGCTAAGAAGATCATGGATGATCAGCAGTATAAAAACGAGAGTGATCAGACCGTAGATTCAGAATCGGATGAGACCCCTGAGTCAAAACAATGTGATGAAAATAATGGTCAAGACTATGAAATACACTTAGATAACACAAATGTATACTTAAATGAAGATATGGAAATAGATGAAATAGTCCCTAAAGTAGGTCTAGGCTTCAAACCAATCCCTAAACCGCGTAAACCAATCCCTAAACCCCGTAAGGAAAATAGAAAACAAAAGTTTGCTGAAGATTGTTTGGCTCTTATGAAAGAATTAGCCAAAATAATAAACTAAAGAAGTTATATGCTCGTAGTTGCAGATGTAAATAATCTTGAATAAGCTTAGCTTTGTATATATTGCACGCTTTTAAATAGGTATGACAGGATGACCCCCTGTGACATTAAAACAGATAATGAGATACGCCGACTAGCAATCGCGGACATAGCACCTCAGTTATTTGTATATGCGGAGTTGAAGAGATTTATCATATACTCGAAATACATGAGACAGCATTTAAGTAAAGAAACTAAAAGACTGATTTTTGTAAGTGAATTAATATTATTGGTAAAAACAATCAAATATTCCGATCAACATCTTGAGTATGGGACAAGGTTGCTCGGGTTTCATGGTTCATTATCATTATTTAATATTACAATCAAGAAAGTAATTTCAAAATTCAAGACAAATTAAGATTTCTGACAAATTAAAAGATATTAAGGTTTTCCCTATGAATAAACTTATGGCGGAATTGCCAGTCACTAATCTGCAACCCATGGAATTATTATCTTGGGTGGGAACTTCTTGGTTTTATGTGTGTTTGACTTTGGCAATAACAATAACGTTAGGACTTATATAAGTAACGCTAAACTATTAAAAAGTGGGGAGGTATATGCTGTGGTGGTTGCTGGTCAGGTTGTCGAAAAAGGGGTAGTGACGGAGATAAGAAAGGTTCTTCCAAGGACAATGCATTTTGTTGTGTGAATCCAGAGAAATGGACCTCTAGTGAAACCATTGAACTTAAACCAATCCCGAAAAACGTTAGGATCCAAGAGAAACCCCATAGGAGCGGAAGACTCGAAACTCGCAAAATGACCAATAGTACGGGGAAAATTTCGACCAAACTAGCACAACAATTACTTGGAGAGAAGAAAAATGAAGAATCTCCATGGGCCAAATACTATAGACCGGACCCAGAGCTGGCACGTAAATACCTGGAAGAGAAGGCCGCGATGTCTACGCAACAGAGGAACGCAGGAGATGCTCCGCGAGAAGTCGTCTCGCCATCCGCGCCGATCCTCTATCCACGGGTGCCGATGATGTGTGAATAATTAAGCTGCAGCCATGAAAGAGGTTGTGTATTCCTTATAAAGGAATTGTGAAAAATTGTGAAAATTATTAATGCAAAATGTGTAAAAAGAGCTAAATTTTCGTATTCGCTCTGGAGAACTACAGAGAGAAACCGATGGACTCCGAACCTATGAAGCTAGTACATTAACTGCACCCCTTAGAAGGAAGAGATATTTTGTGAACTTACAAGCATGCCTTAACTTTCTATATATATGTGACATTAAGCTTAACCATACTTAGTATTACTTTGATGATGAATTACGATTATCTTCAATTACGATTATTTCATCCTGATCATTATTGTCATACTTTATTCATTATTGTTTTCATGAGTATAATGCGATATAATCAAACTATATGATTTTATGTATATATCCTGATCACAGATTTGCTCTTGTATGTGACTGATGTTCCAAGCTGGAGATGGAAACATGCCACTTGATACTACCTCTTAACATAGGTGTTCTGACTGGTATGTCACTAGGAAGTTCATCTGACCAAGGGGAGATCAAGGACGCTTTCCTATTCCGGGCTCCAGACATGAGAAATTTCCCTTCGGGATATTTCTTTTGTTTGGGGGACGTATGTAAACAGATAGCCATGCTATGACCTTGAATTAATATCATTACATATTGGTCACTATGATACTTATGTATTCTTTTATATATGACACTCTAATGTTCCACGCAAGTGATGCGTCATATTAAGGCGGGATACCCAAATACTGCATCCCAATACTCGTTGTCATAAATGAGGTTAATTAATTCTGACACAGTAAAATACAAACTGAAAATATATAAACAAGTTATCAACAAATTGTCATATTTGGCGATCCTGTGTCTGTAATGAAGGCCCTAATATTGCAAGTTAGTCTTGTAATGTTTGTTCATCTATTTAACCTTTGTAACCTTAAAGCCATGTATGAATGAATGTATTATGAGTAAGCGATGCATCATACCCAGGTGGGGGACTCAGAGACTACGACTCTGAGACTCAAAACCCGCATCACAATATTCTTTCTGACAGTTTTGACAGTTTTGTTACTCTATTTAGAAATAAAATTTAACTCTAGAATTTTAACACTAATTGTTCACTCATGATCATCGTAGATGGGCCGGACTGGTCAGAACTGTCAATCATAAGTAAAATGTTATATATACTCATGTAAAATGATGTTAAACGTATTCTGGATTCTTTGATTTGGGCTGCTTTCAATTGACTATACGATCACGCTGATTAATAAACTACTTGGTAACCAACAATTGGACTTGGTCATTATTCAAGAGGAAGGCTTACATATCCCTCCTTAGACTGTAAAGAAAAAATGACGGTTTTTTTCTCTTAAAATAAAATAAAACCTTGCATTTATTTTTGCTTAAAATTTAAAGAAAACCTCACATTTACACTCTTCTTAATTGTCGAATGATCTATTAAAATCAAAGTATAATTTGGGGTCTAAAAAGTTTTATAAACTGGTAAATAATGTTTTTGTTAAAAAAAATCACATTTGACAAATGATTTATTGATATATGATCAGAAGTCGTATTTTCTGCCTAATATTCAAGTTAAAATTAATAACAATAAATGATTAAAATTAAATGTTTATCATCCACACACCCCATCAGATTCAGAGTCTTGTTACATTCTTACATGTGTACAGTAGCAAATCTTAAATCATTTCTTGGTAATTTTTCTCTAGACGAACATATAGATTTTGGAAATTGCCTTTTAATTTTTATCGATAAGCTAAACAAAACGTTATATATATTCGGAGCAATTGTAAATTCTCCTTAACAAAGCAGGATCATCATTAAGCTAGGAATTACCCACATGGATCAAACACTACACATGAATAAGATAAAATACTTTATTATGTCCAGTTCTGGAAAGTCAGGGTGTCTCCAAGGGGGCATAACCTATATACAATTTTATGCGCACAAAGAGCAAGAATTAATATAGTTTAGGGATGGGGATCTCGAAAGTTAAAAATTATCAAAGTATATCATCGTTTCCGATTTCAGAAAGGGGGGTTGGTGGGTTGTGGTTGTTTAAAGACAACAATCCCATAGGGTCATAGCCTACATATTATTTGATGCATCATAATACATTAAGAAAAAAGGACCCCTTCCTCCCTATTATAACTCATATAGACATGATAAGTCTCTACACTTATTAACATGTAATACACAGATTTAATACAATATGTCACAGGGTCAATATTGAGTCAACTTAATAGTGTAAGACTGACAAATGAAAAAATATCTTTTGCAATTTAAATGACGGAAACTGTACAAATGTGATAGGATAGGTAACAATGATGAGCTAATTTATCGATAAATATTAAAAGATGATGATACAGTATGCTGGCAAAGGGAGATCACTTATTTAGAAAGTGAAAGTAATACTTATGTATACCAGTGTCTCATAATAGTGTGCTACTACATGTATTATGCTTACCTATATTGGTCAACATCATAATGATAATCCAATTAGAGCACAATATCAATCTTTTTAGCTTATCATCACAAAAGAAACGTTTAATTAATCCTATTGTGCATATGGAAAACACATACCATTTAGTATGTACACCACGTGAAACCCATCTAACCGAAGAGCTGGGTAAAACTAGTACCCGGTAATGCGACCTGTAGACCTGTGTCGTGTACATAACTTCGGACACAGATCATTTACTTGTAACATGCATGTATTTTCATGACTTTATTCTTTAAAACCCGTTGCACTATTTTATTAGGTAAATAACTATGTAGAGCACACTTTTCAGCTTTAAGGTGATACAGGACACCTGCATATTGTGATGTACTCCCTATTGAAATAAACAATTAAGTATAAATATAATATTTTCCACAAAAATAATGTTACCTAACTGTAAAGTACAATGGGTTAAAGCGTTAACTAGGTGTCTGTAGAGGCTTTTCTATTTTTTACTTAAGATTCCAAAAATTTTAAAAACTTATTCTTTTTTTTTTTTTGGTCAAATATATGTATTGTAAAAAATTAAATAATAAAACGTCACTATGAAAGAACTTTTATTATAACGCACTGAACTACATGTACAGGCTTTCGTTGTTATCAAAATATTCTGATGTTTAATTATCCATGAGGAGTGTGTGTTTGTGGGGGGGGGGCAAGTAATACATGTAATTGTGTTTGCAGGGGTTGGGGGAATTGGGGTCCGAGATGTATTTCGTGGTAATTTTACTACATGCATTAATATAAATGATTTTTTTCAAGAGGGGGAGGGTCTGGACCCCTCACTCCCAACCCTTCTCTAAATCCGTGCACACGATGTAGAAGCAAATCTAAATTAAGGTTTCTCCACCCTCGATGCTTTTATGGTTTAATCCGTGTAATTTTTTTTAAATTTGAAGATTAATATGTAAACATTCAAACTGAACTTAAATATTGGTATGTTGCAAATATTTTGTTCATGCTGTAGGAGCTAACACAGGTACACTATGATGGCAATTATAGCGAAGACTGCTCTCCAATCCAACATCACATTTTTTTTTTACTGATTTCTATGTAATAAAGCAATTTTTTTAAAGAGATTAATCCCAATCCTTAATTTTATGTATTTTAACATTTTAAGGCCATTTAAACCTGCCAGTATGAAAGCTATCACATTTACAGTGCATTTTAATACAATTTTCCAACCATGAATAGGTACAGTTTAGCAACATAAAACATCTATAACTTTTGAAATAATGGTTCAAACTCACTGAAAATTGGTACATTTGTAATTCATTATATATCCTATTCAAATCTACAAAGAAATGTTTACCTTGCCAGGTAAAAAATTATGAATTTTGCCTATGTAAGTTTTTATCAGTTTTTCATTAAATTCAGCGATTTCAACTCATACTACTCTCTATTTGGTAAACATTAGTGTCATATCACTTTACATAGCTTAAAATGTGTTAAACACTAGTATAAATCAAGAAATATTGGCAAAACCATGCATCACATAACACTAATATTATAACCGATTACGGTAAAATATTCCGGAATGCTCACAATGACGTCATGCGACAATCGAAAGACCTTAAGCCGGCAACAGCCGAGGGGAAGGGGGCATAATTTAATTTTGTTTGTAATATTTATATAGACCATACTTTCTATGACATAAAATGAAAAGATTATTGATTAACTTAAATTTTACATGCAAACAGTTTAACCACAAATTGTACATATAGGGGCGCTCATGTGTATTATGTGCATGTGGCCTTCATTTTTACTAAAACTGATACAAAACAGTGTTATTTAGGAGCAAACACTTGTTGCGGGGATTACTGTCTAATGACAGCATCTAGTAATTATAATTTTAAAAACTTTCACAAACTATGCATTGAAAAATTAAAGTACTTATGTTTTTACGAGATAAATTTAGATTTATTCGATGCTAGTCATCAATTTCATTATAATTCAGTTACTGTATACAGTGAAATTTTCGCCCTTTTTCACTTGCAAACAGGTACGCTCCATCTTGAATTAGCCAATACACAATTGTGTTTTAAAAGAGATAATTTTAGACATTTGAATTCGCCCAGTCTTTATTTCGCCCGATGGCAACGAGGGCGAAAGGGGCAAAAAAAACGGTGGCGAATATTTCCCCGAATACAGTATTTCTTTATCGTCATTAACTCATTAGTAATTGAAACACATCCTGAGTTCATTGAGCTTATAATAATCCAACAAAGGGTTATGTGAATTCTTTAACAGTCTCCCTCCTCTTCTATGGCAGGCATACAAAATGATGGAGAATAACACAAACAAGAAACACGTTCATGTTTCTAAATATGGTTATATTTTAATGTTTAGTAGATGTAAATACAGATATATGTATTTGGAAGTCCAAATTCATACCCATTGTAATAGTATTTGTGAATTTACGATACATAATATAGTGATTGAAAATTTGATGCCAAACCTTCATTGGTTGTATCCACTTCACATGACTTTGATTTATTTATCAATGGAGTCTGTTCCTCGTTTTTATTTTCTATATCACTGTCATGTTTTCCCTTTGAGATATCTGCAAAGACAAAAAAGAACGATAACAAATACCAGTCTATCATTTGCTTTGCAGAACCAATTATTCCAATAAAGTGTGTTACTATAGGATTGGATTAATATACAAATATCTCCCTTATGTAGTTAGGAGATACAATTAGATCAATTCGATAATGGTCATCAGATTTCTTATAATCCAGTTATTTGTTAAATGTCATTTAATCCTTATTCATAAATACACATCCCCAGTTCATCAAAGTTCATTATTTAATTGAGCCTATAATTAATCAACAAAAGGTAATGTGAATTTATAAACAATCTTACTTTCTCTTCTACGGCAGATATACAAAACGATGGAGAAAGACACCAACAAATTACAAATAACGGCTCCTAAAATGATCTCGATGAATCTGTCGTTGAAAACCTCATTCTGTATTTGTATATCTTTTGTAGTTCCTTTAATGTATATATAAGTAGAACTCTCAATTCCTTTCGTAGTAGTTTCCTTTGGATAAATTATCGTTGTGCTTTTAAAGTAAGAACATGCTTTTAAAACAAATTGCCAGTGGCGTAGCTGGGGAATTCATATTTAAAACCGTGGGGTCTGGTGGCGGAAGCACTCAGAAGCTGAGCACATTTTTCAATCACGGTGGCAATAACTTTTATATGGTACAATGTATTCGTTTTAATATATCACCCATGATATTGTAATCGTACAGAAAAGGCTATGTTAGATATAGGATCAGTTGGCGTTTAATTTTTGTTTTGTTTTTCAAAGAACGTGGGGAATAAGCCGAGGCATAAAAACCACTTAAAGCTGAACACTGCTCGTAAATAGGCACTGTCCGCCATATTTCTCTTTCATTACCGATTTCCCTACAACCCCTATATGAAATAAACAGGTTAATGCATTATTTACAAAAAGTATATGCAAATAAAATAAGAAATAAATGCATAAATCGAAAGCCACGAAAGGAATACTACATGTCGGCCAGGAGTTTCAGGTGCGTAGTCGGGTGTAACGAAATTGAAGGGTTTATATACCAGGTATTTGTGTGACGGTGCCTATTAACGAGCGGTGTTCAGCGTTAATTATATTGTATTATATGTGCATATTTCATTCGTAAAAATGTATTTATCAATTTATTTGATGTTAGTATTCTCTTGGCTTGAAAAAAATGCGTAAAATTTGATGATTTCATCGCGACCGAGTAACACGGGGAGGAAGTATGTACGTTCTCAAAGGTGAGACCTATACATCAAAATACTCTGAACTGTTTAGAGGTCTGCGTCTATATAGGGGTTGTATGGACAGCATGTGGTGAAAGAGAAATATGGCGGAGAGTGTCTATTTACGAGCGGTGTTCAGCGTTAAGTAAATTTGAAAAACCCTTTTTATTACTTACAAATATCACTTTTGTTGCATATATTATACATATGTAATTATTTGCATTCAGTATTGCCAAACCTTCAAAAATTGACTCAAACTTAAATGATATAAAGACATCAAAGTATGTTTATGCTAATTGAGCAACAAAATGCTAATGAAATCAGATGTTAGACTATAGTTTTTATAAAGTGGGTCATTATACCAGTTTTTAGAAACGTATACTGATAAAACATATAAATGTCTACCTCTTTTAATTTTCAAAAATGGTACCAAGAAACCACTCTATGGTAAAAAGTAAGTTTTCTTCCTTCAATTTTCAAGAGGATCTTCAAATGGCCAAGTCCGAATCATGTTTGCGCAATACCAAATTGAGTTTGTTAATTAAATGGATTAAAACATGTGGTTCCAAGGTGTATCGGTAAGCAAAGATTTCTTGGAACATAAGTATGTTGAAGTAGGTCTTCGATTCTAATGAATCGTGAAGTAAATATTCTTTTTTATATATCTTTGTTTATTTTGTTTAAATTAGAAAAACTCATTTGACGTAAAGAAAGTAAAAGTTGCGTTATTATTGATTAAACAAATGCACTTAATCATTTTATATTTTTAGTTAACTGCTAAATAAGTTATCTTTATCTTTATAATAAAAATGTTACTTTTTTGAGGTAGTACAAATTATGGACTTTAAGACAAAAGATTGGAATTCTTTATTATATGTACCGCACATAAATTCTCTGGATATATGTAAGCTCAGGAATAAAAAAATTGAAGATAATACAAATATAGTACTAAATGCATTATTGTCATGATTTGAAACATACTAGTGATAGGGTTGTGGCGACCTGTGGGCATATGCCTCAGCTTATGACCCATATTTTTTTTGGAGGGGGGGTTTGGATTTTTTTTTTTTTTTTTTTTTTTTTTTTGCTCTTTTGTCTACCTAAAATTTAAATTTCTCAGAATAAAAAAATTTTTTAAAAAAGAAAACTTAAGAAATTTAAAAAAAAAAAGAAAGAGAAAGTCACACACGCACCAACAGATAACAAAAAATCAAGAAAAAGCATCTGATAAAACTAATAACGAAGTTTCTTTAAATTTCCCCTTTACCCAAACTGTGCTATGAAAAAGCTGCGTTGCTTCCTTATTTTTTATAATAGGGATTGATACGTTGGATCGATTATAATGAAATGAAAATTTGTTATTCCGTTGTATATTGGTCTAAATCCATCCCTAAAACTTCGATTTGACCCAGTCGATAGTATTTCTATAAGGACTTGTTCCTGCGATAAAGTACTAGTATATCGCATGCTATAATAACAACAAAGTATCTGACTCCAAATAACGCGGAATACCCCATCTGTTAATTGCAATCATTTTCGTTATCAGTGGAACAGCAGCGAACAAGTGTTTTTTACCATTCTGTTTTACAATAATATACATGTATCTATAAAACCATATCTGGAATGTTTGCCTTTATTATTTTGTCTCTGATATCGTAATTTGCAATAAAAATAATTGTATTAAAAAAATGAAATTCAGAAAATAATTTGTAAGCACGTCTTTACACTGTTTAAATGTAGCTACGCCATTCCAATAAGAAACTTCTTATTAACAGGGGAAATAATCTTATTTCCAAATTATTTCAAATAACTTCGAAAATGCGACACCGTGTCAATGCGAAGATAGTAACACTTAATAACTCCATGCGAAGGTAGGCACAATTAACAATTCAAGGCGAAAGAAGGTACAATAAACAACTATATCTGTTCACTTTGCTGTATGTGAAACAAATTCAGATTTTAACCTTAGTATTAACAAAATACACAAAAAGTATTGTAATTAAAGCTAATCTATGCTAAAAGAGAAATTTACCGAGCAATTGTCAGCTTTTTAAAACCAGGTTACCGTAAAAGTATGCGATTGTTAAATAACTTTAAGAACGAATATGCATCTTACCTCTCACAAGATGGCTCGGCAAGGAAACATCCATGATTAATAGATATACAAGTTTGGTCTGTAAAAATAATGTAATATATTACAATGGTTTTTTTCCAAATGGCCCGCGTATGAATTGGGGTTTTAACTTGATTAATTTATAAACTAGATAATATCCCACGCAAGCGCGAGAATTAACACTTTAAACATTTTAAAATATGATACAATGCTTCGTGTATATGGCCTCTATTTTTTTGTTGCAGCTGACTGGAAAAAACTGCAAACTTTTTCAATTTTAGATTTCAAACTAGGAAGTGGATTTTCAGTGCGTCGTTTCTCTTTTCTAACTTTGTTCTTTAGGTCTTTAAGCCACCAAATTTCACTATAACTATTATCACTGTCCCAAAATGCATACATCATCTATTGTTGACACGATTTTTTTATATTTCACACATTAATGTATATGATTTACTACTAATCTGCAGTGGTGTAAAAATGTTTGTATCGTAATTTTAAAACGCTAGATAAGTACAAACATATTTTTGCATATCTTAAACCAAAGTTCTCAGATCCAAGATAACTGCCCGATGATTAACTCGCACTACACTTTCCGCCATGACGTTGATTAGTCAACCGGCGTTCTTGATTACACCGTTCTGGAAAGTTCCATCCATCAAAACTAAAATCGCGCATTCAAGAAACGAATTGACTCATCTTATTTATTCAATATTTGTCGTATCATAATTTATATGTATACCCTAAATAAGCTCCTAGTAAATATACTAGCTTTTTACGTAATCATTCAATATTATTTAATGGCAAGCATATACATGTATTTTGATGCAAATTCTTACCAACTTGGATCCGCCAAAGCGTGTTCACCACCTTACTCTTATTTTTGCTATTTCGAAAATGAAAGTAGGTTTTTAATTTATTTCTCAATTACTACTTATAAGTTAAAATTCAATTATAGCTTACGGACATCAACTCACATGTGATGAAATACTAAGGTGTAAGCAATTACACTGGTGCAGAAATTTTGTAGTTTATTGGCAAAATGCCTCAATTTAAAGGTATAGATATGTCTCAAGCTTAAGAACTTTTAAAATACATATTCAGAAATTCAGTCTCATAAAAACTTAAATATCTCAAATTGGTTGTCAGCCAGGTTCACTATTCCATAGCATCCAAAGTAGTATGATGGTTCCTATGGTGTTTTGGGTGTACATGTAAAACACCTGAGATGAGAGTGGTAGACATATATGTAGACATGTATGCAGGTACACATGTGGGAAGACGAAGTAATAAGACATTTGCCTTAGTGGTGTATTTATAGGTTACAAGTATATTAATTACAGAACAAGCTTTTGTATATTAATAGCTCTACTTTTTAGTTAATAGCTGTCGAAATAACAGTGAAAAATGTGTCAAACCTGATAGACTTGTCTGTGAATAGTAAGGCTTTAGTGTTGAAATTGTTGGACACCCTTGTACATACTTGTCCTGAAAGCACGACAGGAAATTAGTAAATGTTAAAATAGACCGGTTTACCCATTTCTGAATAATAGCCAATAAATATTTGCTTTTGTAGATAAACAACGATTTATTTATATATCAATAAATAAGTACCATTTTTACATACATGGAAAAGATACATTTAGTCAAAACAAATGATATGATTTGTTAATTTAAAATTACAGGGATTAAAAGGAGATTTTAGAATAAGAAAAATCAGACAGCGACCTATTACTGGAATCATCAGTGTTACTTACGAGAAGAACTTCCTCCTGATTGGTGTTTGAAGAACCTTTGATAGCTTTTCTTTTGGGGACTGGTATATCATTGTCAAAGGTATCCCAGAGGTTTAGGATAGGTTTGGGAGGAGGGTTTACAACTATATGTACACTGTTTTACTCTAAGTATTAAAAAAAAAACCCTTTATCAATTTTAGTACACTTTAATCCCCCCCCCCCCACCTTCCGAGTCACATCCTATCCTAATCGGAAAGCCAAGGGTAGAATATGATGTTTTCCCAAGCTCCGACAAACACTGCTTAAACTATTTTTACATTTTTTAAAAATTGATTTAAATTTTTTTAATCTATTTAACACATTAAAATACATCCCTTCTTAAAATACATGTTCTAAAATAAAAGTATTTCAATAGATGCCACTCTTTTATCAACAAAGAGAATAGTTTTCAATACAAAATAAATCAATGATCCAAAGTAAATAAAAAGTAATAGATATCTTACAATAAAATCTCATATATTCTGCTCTTAAAATGTTTACATTTGGCTTAAAACCTTCAATTTTATCATTAGGTTTTGACAAATCAAAAATGTCCAGCAGGTCATAAAATGCCCGCGCCTTTTTTAAAAATAAATTTAAAACAACAGACAACATACACTTGTTGATCAAATTTAGACTGTTTAAACAGCGGTTGATCAAGCTGGACAAAACAAACAACGTTACCTTTCGTTTTTGGTTTAAAATCAAGTGAAAGTTTAAAAAATAAAACTAAAATTTTACATCTTGTCTGAAGCATATTAATAAACACATCAGCAGCATATACATATAGCTGTCATAAACCAAAAGCAGACTTATTGTTTGCACCAATATATTAGATGATATATTAGTACATGTACTAGGTAAGTTACAAACAAAATATTGCATGTATTTATATGTTTTAAATGAAAATCAAATTTTTTTGTACGCTGCAAAAAACATGTACTAAAACCCGTTTCAGTCATGTTAAAAATGTGTATTTAATGTACATTTAAGCCCCTTTGATTGTCCCCATGATTAGATGTTTATCTTTTAAAGTTAATTTTAAATTTTTTTACCATAATGCTATTTATCATTTACCCAAGAATATTGATGCAGCTCCTACACCTGACTAAGAGAGGTGTGCGCAGCATATTAGTGGCATATAGGTATTCATGTTACTATTGACAGATTGAAATTATGTAAACAGTATGTAAGCCGGTCTTTGGTGGGATATAAATATTTTTTACATTGTGGTTAGGCGAAGCTCGGTTAGGTTATTTGATTATTTTTATTTTATCTATTTATGTTTGTCTTAAAAACATATTATAATATGGCCGACCTATCCAACAACCAACCCGGTGTGCGAACAAATAGTGAAAAAGGTAGTTGTGTTCAAATAGTACTGCCAGTGCATAGTATAACAATCGTAAGGCAATTGGAACGTGTATTTGAGTTTGACCAAGACTTTTTCAAATACAAATTGAGAGATATTTATATCCAATGTCACAATACAAGTAGTTTATATACACGGGTGTTATACAACTATACAGCTCAATCCAATGTTCAGACCTTTTTTATTATGCCATATCTTTCAACCCTGTGTAGATACATGTACTACTGTCCAGTTAGTATAATATTACATGTTTTACCTCGGGATGCTTTACAACAACATGCTAAAAAAGGGCAATTACAACAGGTACATAAATTATCTTTAAAGAACCAATAATATTGCTACTCTCAAGTTACCATAGCTACAATGAATTGTAAGTGCATTTACGAGTATCTTCTAACCCTCACTAGTTTTGATGTTATAGTGCACGTGTGTGACAGTTAAACCTAAAGATCTCAGTCTGGCCATTGGTAAAACATATCCATCGGGCTATATTTATACGGTCTAAGAAAAGTAGTAAATGGTAGATAGAAATTAAGCAGTACAAAAAAGCAAAGAGTTACCAGGAACAATAAAAGTGTTTAAGGCTCCAATACAGGTAAGGGCGAATAGAACCTGTCTGTTTGCTCAGTGGGACTTTGGTACAAATTCGAGCAGCCTTACAAACATTCCAACACCAAAGAAAACAGGGAGTTATAGTTTAAGCAGTGTTTGTCGGAGCTTGGGAAAACATCATATTCTATCTTTGGCTTTCTGATTAGGATAGGATGTGACTCGGAGTGGGGGGGGGGTTAAAGTGTAGTAAAATTGATAAAGGGTTATTCAAATACTTAGAGTAAAACAGTGTACATGTAGTTGTAAACCCTCCTCCCAAACCTATCCTAAACCTCTGGGATTCCTTTGACAATGATATACCAGTCCCCAAAAGAAAGGCTATCAAAGGTTCTTCAAACACCAATCAGGAGGAAGTGCTTCTCGTAAGTAATACTGATGATTCCAGTAATAGTTCGCTGTCTGATTTTTCTTATTCTAAAAGCTCCTTTTAATGCCTGTAATTTTGACTTAAAAAATCCTGTCATTTGTATTGACTAAATGTATTTTTTCCATGTATGTGAAAAAGCTACTTATTTATTGATATATAAATAAATCGTTGTTTATCTACAAAAGCAAATATTTATTGGCTATTATTCAGAAATGGGTAAACCAGTCTATTTTAACATTCATTAATTTCCTGTCGTGCTTTCAGGACAAGAATGTACAAGGGTATCCAACAATTTCATCACTAAAGCCTTTCTATTCACAGACAAGTCTATCAGGTTTGACACATTTTTCACTGTTATTTCGACAGCTATTAACTAAAAAGTAGAGCTATTAATATACATAAGCGTGATCTGTAATTAATATACTTTTAACCTATAAATACACCACTAAGGCAAATGTCTTATTACTTCGTCTTCCCTCATGTGTACCTGCATACATGTCTACCCCTCAGGTGTACCTGCATACATCAGTTTTACACAATTTTTAGGGACAACACCCAAAACACCATAGGAACCATCATACTTCTATCCAAAATGTCAATATCAATTTGTCAAAAACAAGTTTCTCTTCAAAATGTTTGATTTTTAAATTACCTTTATTAAACTTTTCGTAAGTTTAATAATAAACTTAAATTATGAATAAGTCGAATAAATACACATGTAAATCGTTATGTACAATATCAATTTTTTAGATGACATAACAAAGCAGGACGAGGACGGTTTTGATAGATTTTTATACACTTTAGTTATGTTCTAAAAATCAATCAATCAATGATTGAATTTTTTTTTATGAATCAATACGTTCATTCAACTATTTTGTTAGGGTGATGAATGTTGGAAAACAAATACTCTAAATAGAATAGAACTGAATCTTGTTAGTTATTTTCATTTTGACACTAGATTTCAATTTAGACTTTATACTAAACGCTTTTCAACAGCCGTTCAAAGATAAAAAGGAAGGTATATCTCGCCAAGATGTATGATGTATAAGACAAACCACCTAGGCAGTCTCAAATTATGTTAAAAATTAATTTAGTTCGATTCCAATAGAATTAATTTGGATACAACATTTTTAAAAGTTGTACTTTCACATAATTTTAATTAAACGTTTGCCAAATTATGAATTTTGTTTGTTTATGTAACTGTTATTTATTAAAATGAAAAAAATTGCATTCAATTTAACTAGGATTGTTGATCATATCCTTTATTTTTATACACATAAATGTAATGGGGTCAAATAATTACAATTCATATTGTTTATGTACTTAATAGATCTTTATTAGAAGGCACGTGTCTTAATTAATAAAAAGCATCATGCATTACACAAAATTACATGTTAAATTGTTCACATCATAACATAAGAAATATTGCCCTACGATTAAACCCTTCCTTGTTTTCTATTGATATAATTGCTATATTTTTCAATAAGAATTGAAAGATCGAATCACGAATCAGTTATTTACTAAAACTCTTTGAACTTACATTTATATACTTCAGACGAAAAGTAATTGGAATCCGGACATCCATATCTGAAGTGACTGCAGTTGTATGAATTCACTATTGAATATCGTTTGTGAAGGTATAGGCAGAAGCCTAAAAATAAAGGATTTTATAAAATAAAAATTATATTTTGTTTAAGATTACGTGTTTCTCAACTTTCTCTGGATGTTTTACCTTTTGTAATTAATATTCGAGGATATACATAACAAAACTCTAACAGCTCAGTGAAGTTTTCGTTAGGTAAACATGTGTAGCCGTTACTCTTGGTACAGTTGATAGCAGAAGATCTCTTGTTCCACTCAGCTTGATTTTGGGGACAGCTTTCAGTGGAAAATACCGGGAATTCATAGCCCTCAAGCTTTCTCTGAAATTTATGACAATTACAATATTACTCAAAACTTTTCGATCGTGTATATATATATATATATATATATATATATATATATATATATATATATATATATATATATATATGTGTGTGTATGTAAAGCACAGGGAAATTCACTTTCATTGGAGCTCCACCTCCGCCCCGACCGAGCCATGAACTCACGACCTCTGGAACCCATTCTCCTAGCAGTGAGCTAGGATCTATATATATATATATATATATATATATATATATATATATATATATATATAAAGCACTTAAAAAAACCAACAACACTCGTTATCTATAGTGTCGGATCAAAAGATACATGGTTATAAGATGAGATATAAAAAAGCACTAAAAATAACCAACGACACGAACAATAAAGAAAAATATTGTCAAATTTTCGGGACAACCCGTCCCTTCTTCAGGACAACAAAGTAAAAACTACATGTGAAAGGAGTAAAACATCTACAAAAATAGCACTAAACTAAAAACTAAATAATATATAAAACACCGGATGGGAACGTGGCAACTACATCTTTGTATTAAAGATCATAAGCCCGAGAAAGAAAAATCCCGTCCGACGCAGCGGACGGTCTGTGTAGAAGTGCTGAGAGATAACCCGAACGAACTAATTAGCTAATTGGGGGTTGGTGTTAATTAAGTTGTACTAGTAAGATAATTGGTAATGAAGGTTTGTAGGGGAGACAGGTTCTGTAAATGACCACATAAATATACACAAAAGTGTAAAAACTAATAGGAGTTAAATAAAGAAAAAAAAATGGATAAAAACAACAATTAAAAATAGCAAAATAAAAAGTAAACAAAAGAACCCGTACAGATTAAACCGATTAAGGAACGAGCTAATAAGTTGAATAATTAACGTGAATGATAGTTTGTACATGGAACCAAAAAGATGATGATGGTGATATTGCATAGAAAAAAATCAGGATGCTTTAGTTGATGTTCATTTTAGTGAAGTCACTTAATTTGTTCATGCCGTCAGGGCGAAATGACTTCAGTCTATGTATCTAAAATTTTTCTTTATTATTTCTCTCCGCATCTGTCCAGTCTGGGTTGTGATCAATAACCAAAACCATCATGTCCTCCCATTTGTGACCATCTAAGTTAAAATGTTCCCCGATGGGTTCTTTAATTTTCTTAGTTTTGATGGTGGAACGATGGTTATTGATGCGCCTGCGGAGGTCTCCTGCTTCCCCTACGTATTTGTTTCTGACAAAATTTACAATTGATGAGGTATATACAATTGTCAGTACGACAAGAAGTATTTGCGAAATTTTTGTAAGTACGGCCAGTAATGGGGCTAGAAAAGTCGTCGGCATCAGAGCTGTGTTTGCACAACAGACATCTGGTGTCAGAACAAGTCTTAAAGCCACCATTAGGTAGAGGGTTCTTACCACCATGTACTTAAGGTTTCTAGGGTGCTTGAAAGCTGCCATTGGAGGGTTTTTGAAAACCTCAACCATTTTATCATTGCTGTAAAGGATTGGCAGGTTCTTCTTTAGAACTGCATTTAGACCCTTAAGGACAGGGTGGTAGGTAGTGACAAATGGGACTTTGTTGTCTTCGTTTTTAGGTTTGTATTTCAAAAGGGATAATCGATCCTCTTTAGCTAAATCATCAATTGCATTTTGTACAGAGTGCGAGCTGTAGCCCCTGGCACATAAGTGGGATTTTAGGAGTTTACTTTGCTCAGAGTATAGTTCTTGAGTTGAACAAATACGTCTGACTCTGGTGGCTAGGCCTTTTGGTATGCCTCTAAACGTATGAGGTGGGTGGCAGCTAGACGTCATTAAATAGAGGTGGGAATCTGTAGGTTTAGTATGAAGATTGAAATCGAGTTTACCATCGATTAAAGTTGAAGTAGTGTCAAGAAACGTATTGTTGGATGAGGAAATTTCAGTCGTAAATTTGATAGAATGATGGAAAGAATTGACAAAGGTGATAAAATCATCGAGGTTGTTTCTGTTTTCAACCCACTTTATTTCGATGTCGTCTATGAAGCGCAACCAACTAAGAGGTTTGAAAGGTGACTGTGTTAGTAGGTTGCGCTCTAGATTACCCATGAATATATTGGCATAAGATGGTGCCATTTTGGTGCCCATAGCAGTGCCACTGACTTGAAGGTAATGTTCTCCATTGAACATAAAATTATTGAATTTTAGAACATGCTCTAGGAGCTTGATGAGAGATTCTGTTGAAGGGATCTGAACCTCCCTAGCGTCCCATACTTCTTTACAGGCTGCAATACCTTCGTCATGCGGGATGTTGGTGTAGAGGGATGTAACATCCATCGTCACGAGAATAGTATTATCTGGAAGGTTTGAAGATGGCGTTTTGTTGAGATAATCTGTTGTGTCTTTAAGATATGATGGTAAATTTTCAACATGTGGACGGAGATGAAGGTCGATAAATTCTGAAATTTTTTCAGTGGGATGTCCAATGGCACTTACTATGGGACGTCCTGGCATTCCAGGTTTGTGAATTTTTGGAAGAACATAAAACTGGCCGGGCTTGCAGTTGATAGGAAGAAGGGTAGTGTACACATTGTAACCAATTTCATTATTTTCAAACATAGTATCTAATGTTTTGGTGATAGCATATGATAAGTCATCTGTAGGATCGGTGTCAAGCTTTTGGTAAAAACGTTCATCTGATAATTGTCTGTATGCTTCTGCAAGATATTTGTTTTGATCCATCACAACTATTGTTGACCCTTTATCTGCTCTTTTAATGACGATGTCTTCCCGGTTCTTCAGGATTTGTAACGCTGGTCTTTCTTCTTTATTTAGATTATCCGGGTGTCTATGTTGTTTCGAAAGGAGTTTCTCGATGTCTGACTCGACAGCTTCTATATACGATTCTAAGGCTCCACATTTGCCAGGGGCTGGTTCCCAGCTGCTCTTAGGCCTGTACAGTTTATGGTTTTCAAGGTCTTGTAAAGAAGTTTGGGCCTTGTCACCTACATCAGAACTGGAGTCTTTTCTAGAGAAATGTTCTTTCAGTCTAAGTCTACGGAAAAATGCCCTAGTGTCCTCTCTTACAGCCCTTTCGTTTATTTCCCGGGGTGTAGGGCAAAAGTTGAGGCCTTTGGAAAGTAGTGATGTTTCAGATTCGGTAAGAGATACACTAGAAACGTTCAGTACAGGACAAACCTTGGCGTTAGAATTTTCCCCGTCTGTGGTTGAAAATGCTTTCCGTACAAAGCGTCTAGAACGGGGTGCTTTGGTTTTCTTTTGAGACACGTTAGTAATGTTGTTTGTCCTGCTGTTAGAATTTAAATTGACATTATCACGGACGAATTTCTTTTCCTATGTATTTTGTAAGTTTTTGGTGAGGGTCTCATTGTAAGTACGGATGATATTGTTGGCTTCCCTCAAGTCCGCGTCAGAGTTAGTTTGGGTAAGAGATAAATTAAGAGCTGTGATGTTGTTCTCATATTGTCCTAACTTGTGATGGTCCCAAGAAAGGCAGAGTGACATAAGTTCTTTTGAGCATCTCTTGAGGATGTTCTCCCAGCGTGTCATGAATTTTTTAGAAACAGATCCAATATTTGGTTTAGCATTGATTTTGAAACCTTTTGGTATAGTGTCACATTGTAAATAAGCTTGAATATTGGAGATTCTATGTTGAGATTTGACAGATTTTTTATGCTGTTTTTAAGAAGTTTAAATGTTTGGCTGTTTTGAATTGACATTTTTAATGCGTAATAAAAAGGAACAGAAAGCCGGAATAAATAGACAGAGTCACGATCAAATTAAATAAAAGTTCAGGCCGAATTGTTGTAGGAACATTATGCAATGTATAAAAGAGTAACAAAATATGAATGAATACGAAGGATCGAGTACGTTTGTAGTAAAGAAACACGGCAGGGTACTAATGAAACAAAAAATAAATAAACAAATGTAAAAGTACGAGTGGATCAAAAGATACCGTTGGAGAAAAAGATATAAAAAGCACTAAAAAAACCAACAACACTCGTTATCTATAGTGTCGGATCAAAAGATACATGGTTATAAGATGAGATATAAAAAAGCACTAAAAATAACCAACGACACGAACAATAAAGAAAAATATTGTCAAATTTTCGGGACAACCCGTCCCTTCTTCAGGACAACAAAGTAAAAACTACATGTGAAAGGAGTAAAACATCTACAAAACTAGCACTAAACTAAAAACTAAATAATATATAAAACACCGGATAGGAACGTGGCAACCCATATATATATATATATATATATATATATATATATATATATATATATATGCTTTTCTTTTGTGAGGACATATTAACTGAACTATAATAATAACAACCGTATTAAGCTAAATTCATTTTGTCCAAGTGTGATATGTGCCCTTTAACGTTATGATTTTTAACGTTGTGTAGCAAATTTATTTTAATCGTTATACGATTACAGATTGTTAGCCACTACTTGTTATTAATTTTCAAATAGCTCTATATTTTTATCTATTTGAAAGCAAGATCATTGTATTGCCTCTTAATAATGGTGATAATTACAGGTCTCCATTGTATAATAATATATATTGCCTCCCCACTAAGAGGAGGCAGAGTTTTTAACCCACCATATTGTGGATGTTCCCTTTCGTATACAATTGAGCAAAGTTGTTTCGTTACTATTTCTTATGTGATGTGTGGATTATGTGTAAATGTTGCGTGTCAATAAATTAGTGAACTGTTAAATGTATACGGACGTATTAGTCACACAATGATACAGTACTATGAAGAAAGGATGAGAAATAATTATATTTAAGTGAATGCCGCTCGGGCAGAAAGTGTTTGAAAAAGTCTGCAGTTTAGCTGTCTTTCCCGCAGCTCGACCTGCACTACATAATTCTAGACACGGCATTGAGAAATTTCATTGATAAATTCACCATTAACTAGCAATTGCAAGATTCACCAATGCACTTCCGATGAGTTTTTGTGCTTTCATTTTGTTTCTTACTGTACTTCCGGTGTTAACAAGTCAAGACAAAGTCTAACAAGGCAATTCATGAGACAATTCGTTTCAAATCACTTTTGAATACGGTATATAAATAACAAAGTTAAGTTAAACAAACCAGTTTTTCTTGATTCAGTAAAAATAATACATAAAGGGATGTTTTAAAAAAGCGATGGCACTTGAAGGTGCACAGGTAAAGGTATCTAAACCACGTGCAGCGAGGCGTGCCTAATCCTGTCTGGCCAGTTTTGTCAGTAATTTGAAAGTGATTTGAATTCAATTCATTTATTCTTTCAAAACCATGTACATGTTAATGGTACAAGAGGTACATTATATATATATATATATATATATATATATATATATATATATATATATATATATATATAAAACATATTTACATATATACAATATATACAGTCAGCCTGAATGAGCAGAGCTGGCTCATTTTACTTTTGGATAACATATCTCATAAGGTTTGGTTATCTAAACATATTTTTTTTAATAAAGAGTTGGTATTCGTCAATAGATTACAGAACCTAATAATATTTGGTTAGACATAGTATTTTCTTGCTTAAAAATATTTTCTTTTTGAAGATAATACGTTGTATTCCAACAGATAAAGAAATTCGTCCACAATTTAGTTATTATTACACAGATTGCAGATTCTTTTGTAACGTTGTAAATTATTCTAGCGACCAACCTCTATCGGAAAACGATGGCTAGTTGTTCTAAATTTCACAAGAATATCAAATAAATAAATAAAATAATCAACTGCAATTGTTAACTGACAGACTAGCCTTCTCAGACTTTCTGAGAAACCGATCCACTAGAGCATATAGGTATTATTCTCTGGTAATGTGGAATTCAGGAATACCAACAATCTTTATTGCATTATTTTCGTAACAACACAGATTTGGCACAATCATGAGAGGTTCGATCACAAACACCACCCAATCCATTAACGCCACCGCATTCATCTTTTTTAATTGCAACCCCGACCGTACATTCGTAGCATATTCTTACATACTAAAAAGCACTTGAACAATCTATCATGTAGCAAATTTTCTGGTGTAAATTTTTTTCTGATCTACCTGTGTGCTTTATAAAAAGAACAATCATCAGACTGCCATCCAATCTCTTGGCCTAACAAACCCAACACAAACATTGAATACCCATGTTTTGTTTGTGGTAATGAATTTCTCGACAACGAAGCAGACATACAATGTGACGGTTGTTATATTTGGTACCAGACCACGTGCATCAACATGAACAATCAAACTTACTCCTTATTATCCAAAACAAACATCTCATGGATTTGTGCCAAATGAATCTCTATTATTACAACAACCAGCAGTATGTAAGGTAAATCAATTGTTATTCAACCATCGTACTATGTTGTGCTGTCAGAGGAGAATCCATCACTATCAGCAACACCTAATAGCGCTTCAACTCCAACTCAAAGTAAACTAAACAAGCTGGTCAGAAACACAAACCACGCAACTTACAAGCCAACAATCGAGTTAAAACTGCTAGTTATGAACACTCAGAGTTTAACAAGCTAAAAAATAATCAGTATTGAATGTCATTGATGGCGAAAGTCCTAATATAATAGCGTTTAGCGAAACTTGGTTGGGCAACAACATATACAACCCATCTACGAGTGCTACAGGAGGGACAGAAAAGATGGTTATGGTGGAGTCTAGTAGCAGTTAAGAACATGCTCATAAGCCAACAGCTAGACGTGCAAACAAACTGCGACTCGAATAGAATGCAACCACAACAATTTTTAATCGTAGCATCAATATACCGACCAACCAATAATGATGTTGAATACTCATAGGCACTTGGCGATGCCATTCGCAAAATTACCATTAAATACCCGAAACACACAATCTGGATTTGAGGAGATACAAATCTGCCTGACATCGACTTGGATTGTAATAGCATCAATGGTAACAATTACTATCGAAAAGAGATCAATGAGAATTTTTTGTCATTGATCAATGACGCCGGACCAGTACAAATTGTCAGCTTCCAAACGAGAGAAAACAACACTTTGGATATTTTTGCAACAAACCGCGACCATCACTTGTCAGATCATTCGAACCACTGAGTGGGGTCAGCGACCATGAAATTGTCATTATACAATCACAATGTATGTCAAATACCAGCGACCAACAAAGCAAAATATACCTATGGAAGAGAACAAACACCGGAGACCTTAGGGAAGAAATGTCTGATCTCGCTATCAACTTTACGAACCCACACAATAAAGACACAACTATAGACATACTATGGAGTTCTTTCAAAAATTCTTGCGACGAACTTTTGAACAAATTTGAACCATCTTATGCACCGACATCACGCTCTAGTCATCCTTAGATAAATGCTGATATCAAACGACTCTCCAGGAACAAACAAAAAGCTTATAACAGAGCCAAAGAATAAAAATTCCAAAGGACTGGAAACACTACAAAACCATAAAATCCAAGTGTCAATCTGATTGCAGAAAAGTTTACAACAACTACATTGGAAATATGTTAAATGATGACATCAACAAATTTCCTAAACGCTTATGGTTTTTTATTAAAAGCAAACGTTGCGATGTTTCAGGGGTTGCTACACTAACTAAGGACGGAACCACCCATAGTGACAGTATGAAGAAAGCGAACATCCTTAACGATCAATTCACCTCTGTATCGGAGGATACAACTTGTGTACCTGAGCTAGACACAACCACCCATCCAAAGGTTCCGGGCTTCTCCATCGACCAAAAGGGAGAACTTAAACTGTTATCCACCCAACCCAAAGTCACGAGAGCTGACAGGAATCCAGATGGCTGAATAGAGATAAACTTAATTGTAAATACAGACTCTTTTAAGTTTACAGTCCTTTGTGTCCGTTTGTATAGACAATACTCAGTCAACTGTGTACCGATGTTGTTGTGTAGGTTAACACAAGTTGTGTACGTTTTACTCAACCAAAAATACTTGATTGCCTTTTTTCCCGATATGATACGTAATTTGTTTTCTAAAATATTTATTTCTAAGAAAGGGGTGAGTATTATACACCACAATAGGTTTTTGGCACGTTTTTCTTCCAGGTGAAGCACGGGCTATCATATTGACTTAACCTTTTATAACTGAAATGTACACTTCTTCAATTTGTTAAAGGCAATATTTATACTTAATGCTATCCTTGTTATGGGGAATGTGCGGCCATCTTGTACATTTGAGAGTAAAAATGTAAACATTTAACAGTTTTTTGCAGTTTTTGGCAGAAATTTAACAAGCCAGCGCAAGAAATGTTTATATTTTTATCCTCAAATGTACAAGATGGATGCACATCCCCCTTTAAGCGTTTAACTGCACTAAATATTGTGTTTATAATATGTTGATAGATAAACAAAATTAAAACAGCTAATAAAAGTCTACCTGTATTATTTTTCGACTTATTCTATCAGACTTGTTATCCAATATGAATTATTAAAATAACAGTTTTTTCTCTTTTTTAAGCCATAGTTATCGTAATTGACAAAGAACACTAAATCTAATTAAGACAGCAGAACCAATTCAAAGTTTTGTTTGAACAAGAGATATTTGCTGTCGTTTATTCAAAAGATACTTCAAAAAATCTGATCTTACTTTCTAATTGGGTTATTTAGAGAATACTTAATTTAAAAAATCAAAAAGAGTCAACTGCAACTACCGCTCCTCTAGCGTCTGTCTGGGTGATTGATATTATAATACAATTAAAAATTGAATCTTCTCTTAAATTGAATTCACGACAAACACAACAAATTCACAACAAAAAATTGCTCTGAACAATCGGAATGTTTAAAAGCCACCTATTGACAACTAAATACATTTTTAATTTAAAATACTCAACAACATGTCCGTGTTTCAAATTACACGTTTAAATAATCCTGACAATTTCAAGATACGTATAGACATATGCAACCATGATGATGATTCATGATTGATGGTTCTTATATCTATGTTCAAGATATTAAGAGAACAGTATTAAAATGAATTAGGATTGCAGATATACATTGTACAAGTTTATATAATTAACTTGGCAAGAGTCCATTTAAACGTTAACGTTGATATATAGATAGAAATTGTATATATACAGTTATCAATAGACTGGTTACTGTAATACTGTAAACGTATTACATTTGGCTGTGTATTCTATTTAGCTCTTTTGGCGGAATGCGGCTTCCGCTAAATTAAGTACATCGCTAAATGTCATGCATATATGTTGAAGAATAGTCACATTCAAGAATACGCTAATTCAAATTCGCGTCAACTTGTTCAAAAACTAATTTCCGCCAAATATCGTGCACGCTAAATTTAAAACGTTTACAGTATTAAGGAGGCTGGATGGTCAACGAATAAACCATCAGATCTACCTTAAATTTTTAAATATGATTTTTGAGCTAAAAACAATTATATAGTGAAGAAAAAATCGGTACAATTTAGCTTTAAAATTCGAACGTTTTTCTATATCTTTATACAGAGTTCTCCTTCATAAGGAAATAAAAAAAGGTCTTAAAATAGCCATGACTATCGAGCCATCTTAAATATACAAAGGTCATATGTGCCTGTATTTTTTCAGACTTGTGTAGACCGTATATATTGATGTGGTCTGAAATCTCGGGAAAAAATTCTAAAAATTGATTAAAAATAAGAAAGGCTAATCTACCAATAACCGTACATGTTATATTTTTAGCACACCATGTCTCTCGTATATAATGAAAAAAAGTTTATATATACTTACAGGTTCGCAAGGTGAACAGAAAAACAAAAAGAATAGCAATCGTAAGAGACAAAATTGTGTTTGTAGCGTCATGGCTTCAAGAAGGTTGAATGCTTATCGCTTCCTAGTTCTCCTTTTTAAAATACGCATATCAATGAATACAAATCTTTATTTTGGTTACACCTCATCTGCACATTCTATACATGTTTTTCTCTGAATTCAATTGTGCCATTTAAAAACAAGCGTATAATCATATGGAGGATTTTTTCTCGCTCTGTTGGCTCTGTTAAACTCTGCTGAATTATGTTTGCCTCGGACTAGAATGTCTCGACGTCATTGGATGAAACGCGTCACGTGATTGCCTTACAAATTTCTTTAAAAGGCGAGCGTTAAAAAATTTAGAGGGCAACATGGCGGACGTAACGTTATTTGAACTGATTTTTTACACAAACGTTTGTTTACATATCAAACTTTAGGTCCTCGACAAAACAAAACACTTATTAGGTTTGTTACTGACTGTTTAAAGAAATATGTGGGGTCGGTAAAGAAGGCGAGGCGAACCCGAGCCTTCTATGAACTTTACCGACCCCACAAATTTCTTTAAACAGTCAGTAACAAACCTATTAATAAGTAATATTCTGGGGTTTCCTTTTCCAATTATCTTTCATAATGATTCAAATCTCTAAAAATAAATTTTGTATGACACCAACAAATTCCACGAATAACCAGACATTTATTAAGATCTGATACGGTTCCGTACTCTTTTTAAAAAATGACATTGAAATTATAAAGTTTTAAGTAACCACACATTTAAATAAGATAATATAATCCTACGTTCATTGTCGACAAAGAGAAAAAAAACTAAATAAAGGTTTGCATAGAGAAATGTCTTTGTCCTCTTAGTGCACGCCTCTCGTATGACTTTAAATCACAAAAACAGCCACGTTTCACATCTTTCACAAAAATATAAACACATAACTAACAATTGACTAATGGTATTCCTAACCGAAAGTCGGTCTTGGATTTCCCACCCTATTGCAGGTAAACAAGATTATATTACCCCCCCCCCCACCTCCCTTCGGAAATTTTTAGATTAGCGCATTATTGCGCGCATGTGATATTGATTTCATACTACCAGTTTACATGCATTAACTGTCTGAAACTGTTCTGAACATAACCCATTCAAATTATTATACCCCAAGCTATCTCAACAGTCTTCTTCTAAGCACGAACAATTACAGTTTTTACAATATGACTAATATTGCAATTGTAAAAACTGTAATTGTTCGTAATATAATCTTGTTTACCTGCAATAGGGTGGGAAATCCAAGGCCGACTTTCGGTAAATTAACAGTGTGGTTTGAATAAGTTTGAATTTTGTAAAAGGGGTGGGAGGTGGTCAAGAACCTTCTCTAGATCCGCTACAATGCAAACAATTATTTATAAGTACGTGTATGTACTAAATTGTTAAGTTGTTCACCCGGGACATTTTGTGGGTTTGCCTATACAGCAGTAACAAATCAAATATCATTATTATGGTTTAATCGTTCTGTTAAACAAGACATTTCATAATCTCATAACTGATTATTAACATGTGATTAAACAAAACACTCGTTAAGGTATAAATGAAAATTACCCTTATTCGGGGGGAGGGGGGGTCCGAAGGATAATTGTGTTTGCCAGGGGGGGGGGGGTCGAGGCATATTTGCGATAAATTTACTATGTAAATTTAATAATTTTTCATTTTCTAGGAGCGGGGTCCGGACCCCTCCCACGCCCGTCCCCTCTAGATCAGCGCATGCGTCCTCTCTAGCTCATCAGGTTTCAATACACGGATAAAAATAAAGAAGTCTACGGGATTTTGCATTTCAACAGATCCGGATGATAGCATTGAAAAATTGTGCGAGGTCTTCTGAGTGACTTCCGAATGGAGAAAAGATGTCAACATTTCCCATTATAAATCTCCGTAAGAAATCTGTTTTCGATCCTATGAATTTTTTTCTTTTACAGGTTTGTGTTTTTAAATCGTCCATATGTGCTGCATAAATATTTTGGGATCGACAGACTATAGTCCCAATTTATATTCGGAAAATCAAACCAGGCAACGTCTAGAGCTCTCTTTTCGGATCATATGTACATAGCTGCAGGAAAAAACAATAGCAAAGTAATGCAAACGTAAACAAAATTGCATTGCTAAAATTTCTTAGTTTCACTAAGTACCGGGTATTTTAAAACAGTAGAAGATGTAGACAACAAACGCCGATAATAGAGGAAAAATAAAACATAACATGAAATCCAAATCCAAAAATAGGTTCATTTTATTGGACCAATAACGATTGGTCCAATAAAATGAACCTATTTTTGGTAAAATGATATATACAATAGCGAGACATGTTTGCAAATAGATGATGCAGCAAAACTTCGTAAAGATGATCATGAATGTCGTCGGTCGTACGGTGTGGTTTTTTTTTTTATCTCAATGATCATCTTTATGATTTAAGATCGTATAGAACACCGAAATTCAATGTTGAGGTAAGTATATGCTTCATATTTGAAATATAAAAATACTCATAAAACGCATGCAATGCTTTCACTGCGTTACGCTGTTACGCCAGCAATACCATATAAGAAATATAAGTAAAAAGTTATAGCTAATTTACTCTTAATATTTCACAATTCGTATATATTTGATTTTTTCCGTTCCGTACACAACTAAACCAAATTGAATGCAATGCTTTATTTGAAAGACATTCATAAGAATATCAATAAGACAGCCACATGTTAATAATCATTCATTAGATATGAATAAATGATACAAAGTAAATCGTTTCTGGTCAGTATATACCCTTTTAAAGCAATAAACGTGATATGATATTTTCCGTTTTCCGTTCCGTTCCGCTTTCCGTTCCGTTTTCCGTTCCGCGTTTTAGAAACACCCCTAGCAATGTGTGCAGTGATTAGGTTATAGGGAATTTTCTATGCGAAATATTCTTGGGCTATTTTTAAATTAAAGACAACCTGTGAATGCAAAGAGCAGGATGTGTAAAACATTTTAGACTGTCAATTCCAAGTATGGAGGAGTTTAAAAAACAGAACGAAGAAACTACGCTCTACTTACGTTGAATGGATTTAAGCAAGAGAATCAGAATGGTGCTAGTGTTTGAAGTGGGTTATATTACTGCATAAAGTAAACGGATGATGTAATCTTTTGAGTCTGTATTACATGTACAAGCATATTATGGAAAAGGGTTTCTGTCGCGCATGAAAACTTAACAAAAGGTAGTAATGACTGCATAGTGTTTTAGGTACCTCACAACATCAAGACTTATACGCTTTTAAGGACAGGCCTAGGACCGACCCCCCCCCCCCTTTCCATCCCCCACCTCACCCCAAGCATATTTTTAATAAATCAGACCCTCGCTATATATAATGTGTTACTTTATATAAAGAGAGGGTCTGATTTTTTTTAAACGTTTGTTTCATGTAATTTTGTGTATTTAATGTATTAATTAAATTAGAAATATGTCATAAAAGGATAATTTAATAAAAAAAAAAAGGAGTAAAGACCCGTGAGTCTAAACTTGGGGGGGGGGTGAAAGGGGGGAGGGGGTCGGTCCTGTCCTCAAGCACCTTTGTAAGACACTACATCACAAGATGGTGATTCAAATGTTTTGTTTAGAAATTGTTTTTATCAACTTGAACAAGGCGCCGACATTAAGTTACCCCGTCTTAAAATCGTCTGAGTGAGCTAACAACTGAGAAAGTTTAGGAGTCTGATAATTGGTAATTTTATATTTTAATATACTGAGTAACTTTAGAAGTAACTTATTATATTAAATGGACTAGTAGAATTGTGCCAGTAAGAAACTTATATAATATTAAAATGACCTATTCTCTTCGAGATACACTGTACCTAATTATAACGAATTATTTATTCTTTGTATTACTGTTTTGCAATAATCATCTGAATGCATATCGAGTAAACACAGAATACAGAATATGTGTCTTCTTTCGGGTGTTTTAGAATTATTTCAATGCAGCTGGAACGTTTTCTCCTGCTCGAGATGATTGTTGTACCAATGGCAGTGAGATCATCATATCTTAAATTACAAAAAACTGTTTTATTTTAATACCAAGAATTCAAACATTCCTTTGTCCTTTATCATACAATCAGTTATGGTAGGGGGGAGGTGAGTTACATGAATATAGCGGGGATCGGTATACACCCGTACGCGTACTGAGAGAGAGTATTAGATCAATTATTAAAGCTTGAATCGGTCCATCATGCAAGGTCTTTAGTTTAGCAATTTTGCAGGTAATTTTGAAATATAGATATTTTTCAATATCAAATTATATTTGACAACAAGAATAAATATTTCTTGATATTTTGATGTCACTTCTCACACTTTATATAGTAGTAGTGGATCCAAAAGAGGCTGTGGGTCCGGACACCCCCCCCCCCACCCCTTAAAGTTTCTCTCCATATATTTATGGTTAACCCTCGGGCGATATTTTTTTCTGTTGGGGTCGCCCCCTTCGCGCAAAAAACGACCAGTATTGGCTTTTGTAAAGTGCATACCTTTCGTACAGTATTATAGGTTTTATCAAATTGATACCGCATGAATGAAATCCAAATAATCATCCCATGCATAAAACGAAGAAATATTAAGAGTTATGTGTCACAGGCACCAGACGTTATATATTTTTCTCATAATAAAAATATATACCCTCTACCTAATAATACACAATTAAGTGTACTTTTATTAGGAAAAAGGTAAACTTTTTTTTTAATGAGAAAAATATATCGTGTCAAGTCTGTGTTATGTGTAGTCATATCATTTTCACTGTTCCAAAATCAGTTTACGTAAGTTCCTAATTTAAATGTTTTGTACACAAGCATTTTTCGCATTACTTCATTCTAGTCAAAAGAAGTTCTGAGATATGGTGGCATAGTTCTGCCACCACTTGTCAGATAATTATGTCGACTTGTCAGATCTTGATGTTGACTTGTCAGATAATTATGTTGACTTGTCAGATATTTATGTCGACTTATCAGTTATTCACGTGTTTAGAAACAACACTAAAACGTTTCGACGCCCAATTTGTGTCATTTAGTTTACATAATATTTTCTGACAGGTCAACATAAGGATCTGACAAGTCGACATGATCATCTTTTATGTCGACATCATTATCTGACAAGTTGACAGAATTATCTGAAAAGTCGACATACTTATTTGATAAGACAACATAACATCTGACAAGTCAACATCATTATAAGTCGGACAAGTCGACTTATAATATGAAGGATAAGTTTCTTCAAACTCGTGGCCATTTTGTTTTTTCTTTCAGATAATTATGTTGTCAGAGCTTTATGTCGACTTGTCAGATAATTATGTCGACTTCTCATATCTTTATGTCGACTTGTCAGATAATTATGTCGACTTCTCATATCTTTATGTCGACTTGTCAGATAATTATGTTAACTTGTTAGATCTTTACGTCGACTTGTCAGATATTATGATGACAGTTAGTGGCACTAACACGCTTTGACAACAAAATATTGAGTGTATAGTCAATATGATTATTTTCTGACAAGTCAACATAAAGATCTGACAAGTTGAAATAAATATCTGACAAGTCGACACAATTATCTGAAAAGTGGTGGCAGATCTATGCCACCATACTGAGACTCTCTCCTATACGTACATACGTGTACCTAGTTCTAGTATATTATGCTTCTATATAAAGTAGCTGATATCATTATGCATACAAAACATGCCCTGGTTTCAGTTCCATGATAACTCATCAAACTCACAAGCAAATAAGATCTAAGTTTCGATATTAAGGTAGCTCGATACACCAAGGCTTATAATTTTCAATACACAACGTCGCAATATCGTATCGATCAATTTGATTGAATATCATCATAGCTCAGTAGTTATAGGGTATCGGAATCGTGGTGAACCGCAGATTCGCCTTGGGCATGTATGTGCATATTTACTGAATTCATTTTTTAAAAAAATCATATGTTAACCCCAAAATGTCTTATATTTCGCCTTATATACATGTATTTCATATGAACAATGCGGTCTTCATTCATTTAATCGCTTTCTGCTGATTTGACAAACTATTTCAAGGTATAGTGAGCAACCTTAAGTCAACCCACAGTCATGCATAGAATTGTGTTCTAATAATAACAATACTGCTGTCCTGTTCATCATTTTCCTGTTTATGATAAAAAGATAAATGGTTACGGTCACGTGGCTGATATGAACATCGTCAAATCAAGAATAATATACATTCATGAAACATAATGGCGGTTTTTGTACATGAATATTTGGACAAGCTTTCACCACAGGACAATGTTAATGATAGAATGTTCTATCTAGGGTTATCTCATTTTGGGGGTCAGGATTGGGAGGGGCACAATCTGATGTATTATTTTAAAGAGGTTTGCTCCTCAGGTTTTGGGTAGCCATTTTGGGTCACCTCTAGTCTGAAAATTCTGCATCACATATTAATTCTAGTAGTATATTTATATTTTACAATACCAAATAAACTTTATTGAATAAAATTGTTTTTTAAAAAAATAAATTATTACAGAGTTAAGTAAGGGACTATATTTTGTGGCAGAAGTTTTTTAAGAATAAAATTAACAATTTGTATGACTCAATAGTTTTAGAGTACTGTTACTTTAGCTTCCTAATTTTCAGCGCAGACCAAACTTCTAGATAGTTTGTGTATTACGATATATTCATGATGTTCTGAAAAACATATTTGAACAATGTTCTGATATTTCTATTGATATATTTTGGCATGTTTAGCTTATATTTCATAGAAGTTAAGAAAAAATTAACTCCATTTTTGGCATAAAATTAGCTTATTTCATGCTATATCTCAAATTTTTGAGATGTGACCCCTACTTTTTTACTTTCACACGAGACATTAAATGTTTGTCTATTTGAATGCAAAGATTTGAAAAGATGACATTAGTAATATTTTTTTATTAGCGTTATAAATTGATTACTCCAAAATTTTGTAACATCTGTTTAACATCTGTTAACAACGTTCATTATATACTGTCATTTGAAGCAACCAGTAATGCAGGGTTTTTTAAACTTTGACTTAGATATTACTTTTGTAGTCACTACATGTGTTCAACTTCACACTGTATTAAAATCATAATTAAATAATAGTTCAAACTATAATTTTGTTGTTGTTGATTTCTTCAAATAATCAATGTCCATTGATTTAAGCAAAAACTTGAATTATATATCAAACATATTTTACAATTAATAATAAAAAGATTCAGTTTTCTTTACATAGTGTCAAGAATTCAATATATAAATGCATGGTTCACTACTGGACCAATATCCCCCATCCCCAAATAATCAAAACCTCACACCCAGGGTTAAAAAAAAATTGGTCGAAACTTCCTTGCTCATTCTGTCCACGCTTCAAGTAAGCATGTTCAGAAATTGAGAGGAATATTTTGAAAGAATAAATGACAGCAGAATCTCTTGCTCAAAGGTCATGAATTTCAAAAGTCTCCATTGCTCACCATATTGTCTGCCGAATTCCTGGCGAAGAGAAAATTAGATCAATTTTCTCTAGACATGGGGGATAGGTCATAATTTCCACGATTTTTATTCACCATCCCCTACATATGTTAATATATGCACATATCGGGCAAACTATATCGTTAAAATGTTTACAACGGTCACACTTGAATGTGACCTAAAATGACCCCTCTGATGCCACACCCTCTAATAATGACCGGATACGCCTATGCTAAAGCTAGATGTGGAATGTCTAAAACTAGCATTTTCCAGTAAATCACTGGTTAAGCTATGGGGAGATAATTCTCGAAAGTCAGTGTTTCATCTGTATAAAAATATTATCAGTACATCTGATAGATATGATTCACAATCACATTACAGTTTCATATCTTCACTTAAACATATTTTCTTCTGTATCATAGTACATGTATATGTACAAATTATTGAATGGGGTTTTAGGACAACTCTCATTAATTTATAAAAAAACAAAAAAAACAAAAAACAAAACAAAAAAGACTGCTGCATACAAGGTTTGTCAAAACTTTCGCACAAACCCTTGGTATCAAAAATGATCAAATTCCTTGAAAAAAAATGATTTCTAAAATTAACGCCTTCTACCCAATCATAAGTGCATATTTCCTCTAGGTTCCACAAAATGATACAAAATAATCAGCTGTTAAAAACATTTCATGAGAATATATAACTTTTCAATTTTATTCATATATCTTTTCATTTCTGAGAATACAGCGATACAGGAATATAAAATTGGTACAACATTTACATCCAATTTCCGGACCCATTTCTTTCATGAAGGGAATATGACAGAAGATCTACAGTGTAGGTACGATATGATAATGCTGCAATTTTCTTCCAATCCATATCACCATGTACAAGTCACTCAATTAGACAGATTTGTTAATTATCAATTATACTTAAACTAAATACATTTGCCTGTGTCTGTTTTTGTTTAATGATTTTTAGCAAGTGAGTGAGTGTTCACATAATTTATAATTATCTGCATTTCAAATTCATGACATTGAATTCATACACACAAATCAACAACAGAATTCTATTGACAAATGTAAGATGACCTATAACGATAGATGCGTAGTAAGATAGTTCTGGGTTTTTTTTTTAAACCTGATTCATAACCATTCAATTCGATATAATATATTTGGCCAATCATCAACACTAAATGAAATAAAATATTACATGTAACAAAATTGCACTTTGATGTCATTAATACTTCTAATATAATATAAAGTAGTATGTTACAAGTAACATTAAAACTTCTAACTCTACACATGAAACATACCACTGTTATGCTACCCATAAGTAAAATACTAAGTCATGAATATTGGTAACAACAAAACATAATAAATAGATAAATAAATGTAAAAAAAAAAAAACCAAAAAACACCTGTTGACCTTTTCCACCATTCAATTGGCTTAAGAATTTCTAATAGTTTCCAAACATTAGAGATTGTTTTGATTTTACCAAGTAATTCTTAAAAAGTCAGCCATTTGTTGCTGATAGCTCCATGCAATCATACAATGCAGAGAATTTTGGGTGTTGACTTCAAAATAGATAATGACTTCAAAATAGATAATGCAAAACATGATGCAATTCAGTAAAATCTATAAATTTTCAAAATACCATAACTAGGCCTGGAATATTGTGTGTATAATAGAGATTTGCTGATCAGTTGAGTCATCCAAAATTTTAAAGCCAGTTTCTGAGGTATAAATATTGTATCAGGAATGTGGGGGAGGGGGGAGCAACCAATGTATCTGAGTTAAACTTAGCACAGTAAAACAGGGTTACAGGGAACTAGCTTAGAAAAAATTGAATCTTATGATCAAAGTGAAGTTTTAAAAGATAATAATATCATTATGAACTTACCAGATAATTATCATCAATTACATTTATAATAAACCAGAATTGTTTTTCTTTTTCATTTGGACTGAATTTATATCAACCTATACTTTTATCGTGTTTTTATTTATACAATTAACATTAATTTTTGTTAAGCAATAAAAAAAAAAAAGCTCCAAATAGTAAACATCCAGAAAGAGCGTTTGTTTCTAATTTGATTAATTTATAAGAAACTTGCAACGAAATAGATAAAGGCGAGATAACTAAAATGACCAATATCATCATACGATACTTGACCTTAAAACTTCTGTTGAATTGGGTTATTAACATTCATTTTTTTTTTAATTACAGGTATTGGGTGGGGGGGGGGGTTAAATGACTGTGCAAAATTCTTCATACTGTACATGATTTGCCAGTATATACAATACAGTGTTGGATTCTGGTCACATTTGCTCTCACTTTTTTTTAAAACTCAAACAAAATTTACCTATTTTTTTTTTTTTAAGACTAAAGAATGATGTTCATGTAAATAATAATAAAAAAATACATTTACAGAACTTTAAAAATAATACATGATATAATTTCTAGTTTTGAAATGTTTTTATGTATGTCATATTTAAACTTAATGCCAGTAATATTGAAGAGAAGATCAGTTGAGGAAAATGTTTGATAAAATGGTTCACTATTAATGTAATACCAATGCCTGCATCAAATAAAAATATAAAATAATGCATTTTACACAACCATTTTCCATATAATACCATCCATAAAATTAGATTTTCTTTCAATTCACTGACCCAGTACAAATGAAAAAATCTTAATCTAACAAAGTCTACACAGTGCAAGTAAAATGAGACAATGGCTTATACAAGGTATGATATTTGGTGTTGAGTTGATCAATATTGACTAGTGAGTCTCCAATATTTTTTTTTCAATATAGTCTCATCCTTTTACAACAGAGCAGTTTTAAAAAAAAATACAAATCTGATATGTAAACATATTTCTTAAGAATTAAAAAGATTCTTTTTTCCAGCAATGAATTGTATCACAAAACAGAAGTTTTCATGATGAAATGTACAAGTAGCTCTTAGTCCTAGTTTTAAAATATTGTCTTAAACCATTCATTTAAATGTCTTAAAAATGTTCATGATAGTTTATACACTGTACTGATTTTGAGTAACAATTTAAGAGCATTATTTGTAATACATGTACATAATGGGTTTTTTTCTATCTATTGTCTCCACTGAGAAGTATCTATTGCTTAATTGTTAACAAATTATTTTGTTAACAAAAAAAATTGAAGAATGTAAATTAAAAATCATAAAAATTTTTAATGTATTTTAAAAATAATCAAATCTAGATTATTGCATGAGTAAATTCTATTGTAAAGAAGACATAAACACAGTGGAATAGCTAACAAGAGTGAAGACATCTGAACTCATAAAACATATATTCTCTAATCAATCAAGACTTCGACAAAATAAGGTGGGTGAGTGTATTCAATGACTTCACATTCTAACATTAGTTCACTTCTAAATTCTGTCATCAATTCAAATAACATGTCACTTATTTTTCTATGTCACATAAATAATTTACAACTGTGTAGCTGCTAGTTTTTTTTTAAAAGATGAATTCCTAGGTGCACAGAATCATAACTTCTTCTTTTGCTTCTTTTGTTGTTCTTTTTCTTTCCTTTGTTGTTTCATCTTTTTCTTTTCTTCCTTGGCTTTTTCTTTCTCTCTCAAGCTCTTGAACAGCTTGTAGGCAAAAAAGGCTGTTAACATACAAGAAAGACAACATGTTAATCAATAATTATTCAATTTTTCCAAAAACATGACATGCATGAAAATTGTAATTCTTTGTAAATCCTACTGCCTAAGGGCATGGCACACTTGAATTCCTTTTCTACTTCCTTTTCAAACAAGCATGAGACTGTTACACGACCACGGTGACTGTGAACTCATGACCCCAATGCTGTAGACTATGTTTTCAAGTAAAAATTTAAAGTTTGAAAAATATCTAGATAATATGCGACTTAAGGGTCCTCCACACAGATAGGAAAAGTTCTTTATTTTTGGGGGGGTTTATAAACTTTAAAAATTATTTATTTTTTAATTTTTTCATTGTACAAAAGCTTGATTCCATTTCTCTTAAACAATAACAATGATTATCTTTTTTTTCACTTCTAAGCCATGACATGAACATTAAAACTTATACATAGCCTGTAGAGTTATTACTTAGGAATACCATTTTAATGTATTTAATGTACGACATTTGCAAATATTAAAATCAGTAAAAAAATAATTTTGATGAAACCTTTTTATAGCATAATCAGGATAACATTTCACAAGCAAAAAAATAATCATATTTTTTTTTTTATGCACTTTAACTGAGATCTTCATGACCACCGAGTCCTTTAAAACAACAAACAGGTTGAATCTGCAGAAATCTGAATGTGAGGTAATCAAGGAGAATCGAGGATCACTTTTACTAGCTCACCATATTGTACCCAGAAGGGCAAAAGTCCAAATGTTGCACATGAAAGTAAAACTTACAGACTAGGCAAATGACGATGATGCCTGGAATTATGAACACCGTGTTGTCTATGCTCTCCTTTACAGGCCCCGAACCGTAGTCCACCATGGTTGACTTGATATTAGTTCGCAAACTGCAAAAATATGGACAGCAGTGGAAATCAACCGTCTGGTTGTGATTTTCCCCGGAAGCGACGTTGACACCGGAAGCGGTGAGTATAAAAGGCAAACAGAATAAGGTAAAAATCCGGGAGAGAGAAAAATTTGTCTTCTTTAATCATGTTAATTTCAAATTTTAAAAAAATCAACAAATTATGATAAAAGTAATTAATTTACCAAGCATTTTGTAACGCAATTTTTTAAACAAATAATAGGCCTATACGAAAATAACTGATCTGTCATTACAAAAGGTCAAGGTCATGGCTGTGACAATTGCAAAGTAAGTTTGTGGTTGAGAATAAATAAGTTATTTCTTTAATAAAGAACCTCTGTTCATAGTATTTTCATTTTATATTATATATTCATCAAGTTAAGTAATTTGTAATCACAACTTTCTTATTTTTTGAAAATATCGTGACAAATTGATACACGATGTAAAGAGGAAATTCGAACAGTACCCGGTTGAATTTTTACACATCTCTAACAAATCTAAAGCTAGAGTACTTAGCTTATGTTAATGTGTTCCTTTTTTATTTGTGTTTGATAAGTTGATGGTAGGTAATATTGGCATTGTGAACCTCAATATCAAGCTCTTTTTAATGATGAAATTAACTTAATTCTTACAGGGCCACTGCTAAGCTTGGAGTTGTAGGGGGAACAGTGTATTTCACTGCCAAAGAGGGACTCTGGGGGAACAGTAAAGAAACGAATGACGCTTACAAACGCCTGAAATCAAAAACACTTGATGAATGGCTCCCAGCCGCCAGTGTGGACAAACCGAGTACAACCAAGAAGGTCTGTGTTCACATGTTGTAGCTGGAGGTCTGTAGCTATACAGGAACATTAAAGGTGACATGCCAAAAAGCTACAGTTCCTACCTTTAAAAACAAAACTTTCAATTAGGATGCACAAAAAATTGTGCTTGTTTTGGACTGATTAACCCACAAAGTATTTAATTTCTAACAGACTCAAACACTGTGCCTGACCCTGGCACAAATAATCCATGCCCCCAAAAAATCCTCAAACAGTTCTCACAGATGTTGTCACTATAATTACAACTAAAAATTTTGAAACACAATTTGTTAGCCTTGTAAAAAGAAGTAGTGTGGTTTGTTTACATGTCATAACGACGGCACTTAATCTGCATGTCAATTTAGCGGAATCAGGACAACTCGCCCCAGACAAGTCGCACCCAGTACAACCGAAGACAACTCACCCCCAATTTAGGACAACTCGCCACCACTCAGGACAGTTCGCCCCAACATAAAGACAACTTGCCCCAAGAATTTTTGTTTGTATTATAACAAAAAAATTAACAAAAAAATTTTTTTCGCCATATAACACAATGCAATTTATATTCCCCAGGTTATATTTCAAATTTTGATACTGTAGACGTATTTTTTTCCACGGAGTCATAATTCCGCGGAGTCACAATATCAATTTAATCCGCGGGTAAAAATTTACGCGGATTCTTTGAATGAAAAAAAAGAATCATTTGAATAATTATTATTAAATTGAGTTCTGAGCGATTTTCATTACCTAGAATTTGTCCAACTTTGGACTTAAATTGTAAGAACTGTTCACAGTGAACAATAATTATCGGTTGTGCACTGGTCGGTAGTCATTAGTTAGCCGTCAAGATGTTACGACGCTGGCTAAAATCGTCTTGTGATCTTTTAATCTTTATTAACTGTCAATTTATGGGTTCACATGTCGTTTAAATTATGAGTTGATCAGTTTTATCAATTAAAAGTCAAAGCACAAAGGGATCTAAAAATTGCAGTAAAAACACGGGTCTTAGCGTGGAGTTAATTGGGTCATTGAACGACAGACCAGCTTGGGGCTATTTGTCGTCTGACACGTGCCGTTATCTCAAGCTGGGAGAAGTTTAAATTTCATGGAAAATTCAAATCTTTAGGAGATTAAATTATTTATTATGTGAATTCTCAATACAAATTTGTTTGACAGTTTGCATAGATAAAAACGATATACATTGGGTACGCATATATGCAAGTGTTATATAATGTAGTAACTTCCGATTATCCTTATTCATGTAATGCAATTTCAAATTTTCATTCCAAAATGCACTTTAAGTACACTGGGAAAAAATTCCGCGGAAAAATTTGTGCCCGCATTCATAGCGTAAATTAATACCACGCAGACAAAAGTACGTCTACAGTAGTTCTTAATTTGAAATTTAACAGATTAATAAAACTTTCAACCACAGTTTTACTTTAACAGTTTTATTTAAATTCATTTATAATCAGCGAAAGTTGTATGCATTATTATTTAACAATATGTTTTTCATTATATATAAAATCTCTTTCCTGATATAAACTCAGGCAGATAAACATACTTCAAAAACTTTTAAAGGTTTTAGAAACCATAGATATTTAAATAGAGCACCTTGTTCAAAGTTTTAAAATATCTTAATTATGACCAACACAATAATAAAATCAGCGATCAAACGATCGCATTATAATATTCATGTGATAATATGATGAAACCCAAGCTGTAAATAATTGGAATGACATCTTAATTCACGTATAATTTTGATTCTTTAAAGTGACGACTAATTAATGTATGCAAGTTCTGGAGCTTACGTGAAATACAGTTAATGATTAACGGGCGTACCCACGTATAATAAAATTAGAAACTTAATACTTGACTTCTTCTTATGATTTTCGAAGATTAGTGAAAAGTAATAATATTTGTTGATTCAATGCCTATAAAATTATTTTTTTTTATTGGGGGTGAGTTGCCTTGACTGAGGGCGAGTTGTCCTAAGTTTGGGGCAAGTTGTCCTAAGTTTGGGGCAAGTTGTCTCGAACTGGTGGCGAGTTGTCTTGGGGGGCGAGATGTCTTAGGGGCGAGTTGTCCAGCATTCAATTTAACATACATGTACATCAATTTCCAAGTTGTTAAGCATATATAAGGATATTTCTGAGGCAAGTAAAGTGATGATATTAGTATGTATAGTAAATTGTGTGAAGAATTTGATAGGATTACAGTGTGCAAAATGAACACCTGTCTGATAGTCCAAATCTATCTCATTTCGCATCGTGCTACGCCGATCCGAATCTATAGCGACCAAGTTGTCTATCCAAATTTTTAGCGGCCTTGTGTAAAAGAGGTATTACAAAATAATTTTTCATTTTTTATTTATTTTTGAATCAAAATAAAAATTAAATTAAATTAAAAATTTCACAGTTATGTTTTCAAGACAAACTGTGTTCAATATTGTTATTAATTTTACCATTTAAGTGAATTTTAAACATCTTTTGTATTGTGTAACTATATTTACCCAAATCTTACTATTTGTGTACATCCGCCATGTTGAAATATTTAACCGAAGAAAGCGTTGTTAAAAAGCGCAAAATAAATAATGGTAAGGACAAAATTTGTTGTTGATACTTGTGGACAATCCCATTTTTCCAAGGTCTAGCAAAGATCCATGTATAAGTGAGATAGTCCTGTGGGCTATTTTATGCATTTTGTTAGTTTTGCACACTGGGATTAACTATTTTAAAATGATTTAGAAAATGTAAACATGCATGAGTCTAATGTGGCATCGTTGTTAGTACTATAAATGGCCGTGTTGTGCGAGAACTATGAGGATCATATTGACAGTAATTTGAACTGGGTTAGGTTGCATTACCCAAATAACTAGAATGATAAGATAAAGCCATGACATTTGTGCAGTTTGATCAGTGAGAATCACATGTTACTGATACAACCTCTAGTATGATACAAACTGGCACAAAAGAAACACATATAATTCTTTTTAGTTCATATACATATATTATAAATGTTATGTTTTTTACATTGCAGCTTGTATCCAAATCAATAATTCAGAAGAAGGAAGAAACCCCTGCTGTCAAATCTCAGCAGCCCTCACAGTATAATGCTTGTAAGTAATGCTATCCAGTACAATTTATCACTTTCAAAACATTACAACAACATATACCACATAAAGTATGTAGGCGACAACAACCTTTACAATATAAAGCATTAAACCTACAAAAACATTTAATACATAAAGCATGTAGGTGACAACAACCTTTATGACATAAAGCATTAGGCAACAACAACCTTGACAACATAAAGCATGTAAGCGACAACAACTTTTACAATATAAAGCTTATAGGCAACAACAACCTTTACAATATAAAGCATTAAACCTACAACATTTACAAAAAAAAGCATGTAGGCAACAACAACCTTTACAACATAAAGCATGTAGGCAACAACAACCTTTACAATATAAAGCATGTAAGCGACAACAACCTTTAAAATAAAAAACCTCTAGGCAACAACAACCTTTACAATATAGAGCATGTAAGTAACAACAACTTTTACAATTTAAAGCATGTAGGTGGCAACAATCTTTAAAACATAAAGTATTTAACCTACAACAACCTTTACAATATAATGTATGTAGGCGACAACAACCTTTACAATATGAAGCATATATGCAACAACAACCTTTACAATATAAAGCATGTAAGTGACAACAACCTTTACAATACAAAGCATGTAAGCGACAACAACCTATACAATATAAAGCAATAAACCTACAACAATATTAACAACATAAAGCATGTAGGTGACATACTTTACAACATGAAGCATGTAGGCGGCAACAACCTTTACAACATAGAACATGTAGGCGACAACATATTTTACAACTTAAAGCATTTAGGTGACAACAACTTTTACAACATAAAGCATGTTGGTGACAACAACCTTTACAACATAAAGCATGTAGGTGACAACAACTTTACAACATAAAGCATGTAGGTGACAATAACTTTAACGACTTAAAGCATGTAGGTGACAACAACCTTTACGACATAAAGCATGTAGGTGACAACAACCTTTACAACATAAAGCATGTAGGTGACAACAACCTTTACAACATAAAGCATGTAGGTGACAACAACCCTTATGACTTAAAGCATGTAAGTGACAACAACCTTTATGACATAAAGCATGTAGGTGACAACAACTTATAGGCAACAACATAAAGCATGTTAGCAACAACAATCTTTACAACATAAAGCATTAAACCTACAACAACATTTACAACATGAAACATGTAGGTGATAACCACATGTACCATAACCATCAGGAAATGATTGTGTCCCCTATGCTATATTGATTACTTATTCTTTCATGTCATATTGACAAAGACCAATTACAGGGAAACTCGGTCATAGCAAAGTCCTAGGTACCAATGAAACTACTTTGTTATATATACATAACTCGTTATATCAGTATAACGAAATCATAATCATATACTATAGCGAACTCACACGACAATCAAAATAAATGCAGCTTTTGAAGGCTTGATTTTAATCAGACTAAAAATGTCATCTTCTCTTTTACATTTCAGGTGTGAACACTGTTTTCAAAACTGTAGCAGACTTACCAGAAACAGTACCTGTGAAAGTTAATTCTGTAGTCACTTACTTCAAGAACCTTGGGTGAAATTGACAGAGATAATTACATTTTTTATAAAAACATTTGTGAATACTGCATTAAATATGTGAAAGAAGATGTTGATGTGTTGTTATATCAGAGAGCTCTAATATTCCTAGTGAATTTGACCTTGAACTCGTGATCTTTTTCATGTACAATGAAACAGTGGCCATGTTCAGATGAATGAAAGTTTCTTAAGATCTATCTTAAGGCATGTCCTAGGATATGTCTTAAGACATATCTTATGACCACTGTAAGACATATCTTAAGATGTAAACCGAAGCTATCTTAGATGTATCCTACATTAAGATACATGTATCTTAGATAGACCAGATTTCCTTTATCAACAAAATATAATGTGAAAAAGTATTTGAGTATTGTGAAAGTATATCTACATAAACATACATGTATTTGAATACTAAGCAATTAAATTTTCAAAGATTTCTAATGTGTTATTTGATTCACCAATGATTATTCATTTTAATTGCTCGATTTTGTATCACCCATGACATTTTTATACGTTTAGTAACTTTTTTTTATAATTTCATCGCCCATTAGATCCTTGGTCACCTTACTTAGAATCAAAATTCTCCGACACAGAGTTTTATACACTCCTACAAGTAATGGTACAAAAATCAAACCCATATAACTCCAGGGTGGAGGTGGGAGGTGATGGGATTTTCAAAGCAGAGAAATAGGAATCGTCTCTGCGTAGTGGAAACGTTCGGTTCTTCACGTGAATCTAATATGTTAAAACTGTACTTGTGTATGTATGTCTTACCAAGGTAAATGTAGACAATTTTGTGTACATGCATATATACATGTACATGTCAAAATATTTATCGTTTTTTTTTTTTATTAAATTTAAATTGCGTGTACTTTTTTCTCAAACAATAGGATTATTTAGATCTATCAATGATATTTTCGATCAATTACAATTCACCGCATAATATTTACTTTAGATTAGTAAAATAAAAGATTACAAAAGGCTCATTTAGATCTACATGTAAATATTAGACGGGAAATTTTCTGAAAATTTAGAAAACAGATTCTATACTCAATGTATATATGAAACATAATCCATGCGGGGTTTTTTGTGTTTCTTTTAGGGTGGGATGGGGGCTGAATTCAAACTAAATAAAATCACATAGTAAAGTTACTGAAAATAGGCCTCGAACCTCCCCCTTCCCGACAATCAAATTTAAATACTATCAAATATTATCCATCGTTACCCCCCCCCCCCCCCCCTCCCCCCTACATCCCTGTAAACATTTCCACAAATGATTCATTCATATTTGATTGTATTACATGTATATTAAAGAATAAAAAAAAAAAAAAAACTAAAGACACAATCTATAGGTGGGTATGGTATATTCAGTGAATCAATCAATGCTGTATCTTCCGATAACATCCAAAAACATGTACATCTAGATCTATTGTTTGTGTGTTTATTCAATTATTAATTTAATCCCAAAGTACTATGACATGGTGTATATATCAGTTCCTCTTATTTTAAGAAATGGTGGTTCACAATCTACATGGTTATTGTTGAGCTAATCGAGGATAAGACAGCTTTTGGGATGTCTTAAGGGTGTCGTTTACTCAGGGTTTGAGTTCTCAAATTCGGATTGTTATAAAGTTCAAAGTCATGAGTAAAATTTGTTCTAAACACAAAAAGTATTAAAGAAATGAATTATTATTGACATAACATTCGATTTTTCTACTATATTATGGAATTAAGCTCAAACAAAAATTGACTTTTAGCCAAACAGAGGAAATTCGGACAAAATTTTGCAGATTTTGTTTTCCGCTCAAACATTTTTGGCAGTAATCTAATATTAAAAGTTAAGATTTTATATTTTAGTCTTTATAATTTTGCATATTTTCTGTTGGGTTTACCTCACTTATTCATTAAAATTATCGTATGGAACGAATTGCAAAAATATTGAAAAATGCTTAAAAACGATAAAAGACACCATATCTCAAAATTTTGATCATTGACCTCATATAAATTTTATGCCAACAGAAGAAGGTCAATATAAGTAGTTTAATACTATAAATGTTTTTGTGTTATCATCATTCAATTTTTGGTAAAATTTGATCAAAAATGGGTAGGGATTTAAAAACTGATAGAGGAAATTCGGACTGGAATATTTTTAAAAATTGTTGCTGAAATTTTAATGCTTTATATCTATTTAGTGCCACTACCATTCATAAACTGTATTTCATTTTTTGAAGTGTTTAATTTTTTCTAATATTTTCACAATTAAGAATTTCTCAATCGTAGTGTAATATTTTATTGGATTTTTCTTGATCTTTTGAAATATATTCAATAGCCATTAACTCAAAAACTAGGTCATTGACCTACTTTTTTGAAAGTGAAAAATAACACTACAATCAAAGGTCTATAACATACAATAGATGGGTTTTCATTATCATCAGTGGAATTTTTTTTTCATTCTGAGTAAACGTCATCCTTAAAGTAAGGATGATTTTTAAGAGGTGTTGTAAGTTATGACGGGTTCGAGTACCTCTCTTATGACTAAGATGTGTCCTAAGCTAAATCTGAGTTATATCTTAGTCTAAGATAGCTTCATGAACATGCCCCCCTCCCGATTTCTTAGAGGATGAGTTTTTAGCTCACCTGAGCTGAAAGCTCAAGTGAGCTATTCTGATCACCTTTTGTCCGTCGTCCGTCTGTCCGTCCGTCTGTCCGTCTGTAAACTTTTAACATTTTGAACTTCTTCTCTAAAACCGCTCATCCAATTTCAACCAAATTTGGCACAAAGCATTCTTATGGGAAGGTTAATATAAATTGCAAAAATGAAAGACCGATCTTTATTCAAAGCGGAGAAAACCTCGAAACTGTAGAAAAAGGGGGGTGCATTTTAAAAAATCTTCTTCTCAAGAACTACCGAGTCAAATTCAATGTAATTTAGCGTAAATAATCCTTATGGAAAGGAAAATATAAATTGCACAATGTTGTGCAACAGTTCGCGTACGAAGGGGATCTTTGAAACATGCAGAATACATTGGTGCCGCGATTTTGTGAAGTAAATTGAGGTGAAATATTTCAATGCGTTGACAGTTTTCACATATGACGGTGGTGTTAGCTTGTTTTGATTTTCGTTTCGTTTTCATTATCTATGCTTTGTAACCTGGGAACTATCGCCTGTATTTTGTAAATTTTTACGTATCAAATCAAACAGAGACTTCGATAAATCAGCCAGTTAACTGTTTACCTTCGCAAATTAAGCAAAATCTGATGTATTAAAAGAGTACTAAAATACTATTCATTCTATCGGTAATTCGGTATGATCTTTTGCGTAATATTAGATTAATGCAATGTGTTTTGTTGAGATGCTTAGCATTTTCTCGAGTTTATTCATAAATTTAAATAGAGTTTAATATCGCTGACGGAAATATATATGTAGGTATATACATGTATATGATTCATTTTGAAAAATAAATTGTGCACTTTATTTGTTATAGTGCATGTTTCTTATGTTTAATTGTTTACAATTTCTATTTACTAACCTATTTGAGTGTTAAGCTTCGAATTATAAGCAAGATACAGAGATTTGCTCACAATTCTATGTACACAGATCTGAGGCCATTCTTTTTTTTCCACTTTAAATGCTGAATAGGAAATACCAAGTTAAAAATCTTAAGCTGAATGTAATAATTTTTAACTCGTGTGAAAAAAATATGACTCAAACCTAGCAGAATTGTAAGCTCTGTATCTTGCTTATAATTCTACGATTGACACTGAAATTTTGGTTGATCATTAGAAATGTGTTGCTAAATGTTAAATACTTGTACAAAAAAATTAACGGATGATATGCTGTATATAACTACTCTCTGGGGCCCCCTCTTTATACAATGAATAATGTGAAATCTACATCAATTTTGATAGTTTTTCAGACATGAGTAAATAAAAACGACACCGTTAAACAATTTCCATGGTTCTGACACATTTCTTTTGCGGGGATAAAGGAATTATCGCTATTCCAAAGAAAATATTACAGCGGAAAATTATCCTGGTCTGTAGCCATTTTTATTTTTGAATAAAGATATAAATGATGGGTGTGCCTTAGTAAAATAGAGTGATGTGCCTGTCAATACTGTAACATTGATTTTTATAATTCTTTAACATGTCACGTGACAACAATTTTCATTCCAGTGTATTCATCACTCAAATGTGAGTAAAGTTATAAAAGTCACACGAGTTTACGCCAGGTAAACAACAGTCATTTAATTATAACGGAGAAGACAAAATAAATTTTTGAATGTTTTTAATTTGAGGAATTGAGCGGATTGGAGTACAATTTTCTTCTTCACATCTATAGGATATTTAATAAAATGCAATGACTATTATATGATATTTTAAAAAAAATACAATAACTAGTAAGTAGTTGAGGAAGAAAATGTACCTATATGTTCTCATATATTTTGATCGCTTTATAAAGTGGGGGAAGGGGGTGGGGGCAGAACGAAAATATAGGGAATTGGAAGTTAACAGTGTACCCCTACCAAATGTTAGTTTTATATCTTGCGTAGGATTTTCTTATTCTGGGTAAAAATAGTATTCCATAAAGATACAATGTCAAAGATTACGTGTATGCAAAAATAAGTGTAAAATTCGAATACTTTACAATATTTATTTTTTGTTATTCTACTGAGGGGCCATATGGCACAATATCTTTTGAACGCCCATTGTTGCTCAGGTGAGCGATGTGGCCCCATGGGCCTCTTGTTATTTAATCTATTTGGCTTAATTAGATTTTTTATTTGTATTTTCACATATTTGTATAAATATATTACCGGTACATGTTTTTTATGTGCTTTATGATAAACCCTATATATATATATATATATATATATATATATATATATATATATATATATATATATATATATATATAAAGCTAACCCCATTCCTTAGCCTACAGAATCTTGGATCCACCTGTGCTCAAGTGCCTGTCCTTTTTAAATCTCGTAATAATTAACCCTTTTTTTCTTGACTTTGGTTTATATTTTTAAAATAAGCATAACTTTAGAATTTTAAATTGACATGATTTACATCTTAAATACTGAGTAACATGATACTAGACTTTACATTTTGAGCTTCGTTCCATTTTAGTTCCATTATCGTTCCACGTTTTAGCAATACCCTGTAGTTGTGGGACACCTGCCCTTGCTGCATTTTATTGCACCCGCGCGTGCGCAAATATTAACTAGATTTAACTAGGTAGATGTACATGTATATTATCTAGTGAAGGCCGATTCAAGTTCAGGAGACTATCGCAACTTGTGTATTGGTAAGTACATTAGCAATTAAAATCAAACTTATAATTATACATGTATACGCCTTTAATGCTTGTATAAATGGTCCAGTTGTACGACTTATATGCATGACAGGTTAGGCCTATATAATTGAATTGAGTGGTTATATTAAAAAATACCCACATACTTTAAGTTTAAAAAAGAAGAAATGATTAAAAACGTATTTTTTGATATCATGCAGCATACAGCGACCCCTTTGGTTATGCTATTTTTGATATTATCTTAATTTTACTGATATACTAAATATTGATTTCATATTACTTGATTACTATAAAAATAATGGTCAGTTTAATGTGAGCTGTAAGTCGCGCAGTGTTCGGACATTTATTAAACACGTTTCAATAGGTATATCTTTTTAAAGTTAATGTTCATATTTATTTTTTGCTTGATTTTTGCTAGAAATCTATATTTAAGTTTCTGAATTACAAAGTAGTTTTAATTTCTTTTTCAAGATTATATTTAGCTTGAAGTCTAATATTAGCTCTCCGGAATTCCAAAGTTATCGGTTTCCAAATATAGTGAATCTTTAGTGTGTTTGTAAAATTTTAGAATAAACAAGCACATGCACATGCTAGTAATACATGTACAGCCGATACATGTCTGTAGCGTGACACGAAAATTGAATTTGATCAGATTCTTAAAGGGAGAATTATTTCGTTTGAATTTGTCCCATCAGATGTACCTAAACGCCTTTTTGAAGGAACCGCTCGCAATGTTAATGATTAATGATGCAGGATCTACTAATTGATTCATCGCCGTCTTCTGTAGAAAATCTCATAAAAAGCACCCCACCCCACCCCCCCAATAAAAAAAAACTTTCATATATAGTAGTTATAGTTTGTCCCATCACTTTTTGATGATTTTTAATAAAAATACACATACCTGTGAAAGAAATGCTGTTTAAATCGATAAAAGGGAAAATATCCAAGATATCTTTATTGACAAATTATCATTTTTTCACTGGAACGAACAAAATTTCTTACGGAGATTTATAATGGAAAATGTTTACATCTTTTCTCCATTCGGAAGTACTCGGGACACCTCGCACAATTTTTCAACGTTATCATCCGGGCTTCATCATGGCTGATGCAATACAAAATTCCCGTAGACTTTCTATTTTGGGATGTGTATTGATACCTGAAACGGTAGAGGAGGCGTTTCAAAACAGATAATCTGGGCATTTTTCATATTAGTGGATGAACGTAGTTTGAGCACAAAGATAATTATGATTATTGAAATATCAAGCAAAAAGTGGTGGAAGCAAAAACTCGGGACAGAGTATAGTTGTTTTCGGTTTTTATAGCCGATGCTTTGCCAATTCAATATATCTAATAGCACTGAAAACTTTTAAAAATCATGTGTAATCCGAATATTTCCTTTTAAAATATACTCAGTACTTATTCCTTCTTCATTTTGTCTTCTTTCATGATTCAGAATAGATTAAAACAAATATTTTGCAAAGGCCAGAACCAATACAAGCCGATTTATAAATGAAATAGTAAGCAGAAAACTTTAGTGTATATATATGCCTCCTCGACTTAGGATATTTCTTTATATATGTACATGTATATATCTTGTTACTGAATAGGTAATTCTGCGAACTATATTTACATGTATATTTAATTACATTACGTGTACTGTCACACGCATTTTTTTTTTTATCTGATTTTGTAACTTTTTCCGGTGATTTTGCGGCGTGATTCATGAGTTTTGTACATATTTATTTCAACTATAACAACCATAAAATTTCCAAAATAGAAATATCGAAGGCCGTTATTACCGAGACACGATATAGCAGCCGTGTAAGTAGCCTGGTTCCGGCCTATCCATAATGCTCTGCACCGCACAGCGGAGCATTATGGGTAGGCCGGAACCAGGCTACCGTGTAAGTACCACGTGTACACCCCGGTGTCGGTACGTGAAGCTCAGTGGTCAAAATCACTGGTCAAATTCCGCTGTTGCCACACATTGTTTTGAGTTGAATCCATGTATGTCCTTTAATTAATACTTCACCTCTATTGTTTTTGTTGTTGTTTACAAAAAATTCGTATTTAAATATTAATTTTTTTTACATGACAATAATTTTAAAGAGTCTTTAGAATATCTCGATGAAATAAATGGGCACCTACATTGCCGATTTTCGATGGACTGGAAAAACGATAAACTCGACCCTTCGCTAAAATTAGCTTCACAGAAACTTCTTTATAAGGCCAAATTAAAATAATTGTTTGTTTGGAAATGCCTCTCGCCTCATTGAAATACCCCCGCTGATAAAATTTTGTAAGTAAGAAATATAGAACTTTTTTTATATTGAGATTTTTCAAGTTTGAAAAAAAAAAATCCCCTCCCTCCCTCCCTCCTGGGTCTATAGAAACCTCCAGCGGCAATTCCAAACAAACATTTTTTTAAGGATAGCCTAAAGGCTAAATTATATAGCTACGACACAATTTATTTCTATGTATAAATATTGGCCTAAAGGTTTCAAATAGCTTGCAGGTTTTTTTAACAATATCAAGAATAAGGCATGTCTTACTTGTTTATATTCTGTATAACTCGTTAAAGTGTCCGGGGACAAATGCATTTGTAGCACTTCAACCTATGTAACTGCCATATAGCGGCAGGACTGTAGATCCCGGTCTGAAATGAATTCGGATGGGCGACCTACATGTAGCTGAGCGATTAACTGGTCGTGATATTTTACGCTTAATAAAGTATAACTTAAATAAATGCACAAACCATTTGAAACGGTTGTTAATTTTGATATTGCGGAGTAAAACAAATGATTTACTTTAGGATGTCGTGCGACTCTACTGTTTAAACAATTTCATAGGAGGAAAAATCCAAACCGAAATATGGCAGCAATATCTACCACGGGTTTGAGATTGCCAGGGATGCCTGCCCTACAGAATCAGGTACACGCTTCTATGATTAATAAACATAAGCTTGATTCGTGATAATCAAGGGGGGAAAAACAGTGTGCAATTGTCATAAAATATATTTGATTCTCTATATAATCTAGTTATGCTGTTAACATGAATATACATTTCAAAATATGATAGATATTTATAAGGACTGACCTTTCATTTTTTTCTCCAATGTTATAATGAAATAACTTAGCTACAGTACGTATTAAATTGCAATACTGAAATTCAGTTGTAAGGAATAAAAGCGCGATGACATGAATCTATCAACAGAATTTTGAAAGCTTATTCAAAGCTGAATATGGTCTGATCAAGTTGAATTGTTACATGTGTTTGGTATTGAATACTAGTAATAAAACGTGTTGTAAAAAAAAATCCATTTAGCAAAATGGATAAAAATCCCTCTCCTCAGGGATATCGACTTTTCAGAGATCGACAAGCATTGACAAATCAGATCTCTCACTAGTCGTCCATCTATCGCAATGATTTCAAGGTGATCCTCCTAATAACAATCTATCGCAAAGGTAAGTACGCCATGTCTCAAAGGAACTGCAGCTAGGTCGCCACACGATCTCTTCGGTCTGCTGAAGATCTCTTGGGAGTCTCTTGGTCGCACGATCAATTAGATATATACATGATCGTAGAATGATAGGCTTAGATCAATAAGCTTATATTGCTTATTAGTCTCCACAGAAATTTTCAAATTATAACGCATGATGTGCATTTTGGCCTCCCCAACGTTTCTGAACAGCAATGGACTGCTGGGGTCTTTCAGAGGTCTATATGGTAGGTCGGACGTACAGAGGAGAACATTGCTAAAATGTCACTTAACCATATTTCGAAGATTAAGCGGGCTTCTTGACTGAGAGAAAACCTTACAAAACCAACATTAACCAACATTATTACGTATATCTGTTAGATATATATAAAATGCTTCTATCTTGATCATAGGAATTTCTTTACACAACCATGCATGCACAAATGTACATATTCGTCATACACGCACACGGAATTGCAACACCCTCTCCTCCTCTTGAAAATCGGCAACCGCAGCAATGAAGTCATTTCTTCCTTTTCAGAACAATGGTGTTGATCCAATGGACGATTCGGGAATGCGGCAAGGTATCTTCCGAACATATGTATCGACGTAAAAATGGGCGTATTGATCTAGACGCTGACTTATAAAGGACGCCAGCATTTTTAAAATTATTTTTATCGCTTGGATTGGGCAACCGGCAAAGCTTACATGATTTCAAACATAACTTATTTATATATAATTCAATATAAAATGGTATTTAATATATAATGTTTAGTATTTACACCCCCGTAAACGCCAAATATCTGTTGTAATATAATTTTTCATAAAAGCAAACGTTTCTTTCATCCTTCCGCACAAATATACTACGTCATTAAAAATACAGCTATGTAAAACACGCGCCAATATTTTGATTATAGAAATGGACCGACTACAGCAAGAAAACGAGGAGATGGTATCCATGATGCAATGTAAATCATGTAACAGGTCCGCTGCCACGCGCGTTGCTGAAGACTGTGGCCATTTGATCTGCGAGCGCTGTGTTTATAAGCGTAAACGCTGTAGGAAATGTAAAAGGGAGATGACTCGCACACACAGGATTTTTTTCGCGGGAACAAATTCAGATGGCAGAAAATTTTCCGGAGCCTGAGACATCGAAGTGAACAGGTCTTTTAGAGACAAATGAAGACAGACATATTTTCTTATAAACTTTTTTGGTACCTATTAGAGCTTTGGTCGGTGTAATATACATACAATATAACGTGGATTTTAATCAAATTGATTGAGTAATATTCTAGCTCGAACTTATTTTTCTAAACTTTACTCATAATATATACATGTATATGTGCGCGAGCAAACGGTTTCCGATCCGGGTTTACTCTGTGATAGAGTTTACTTTGCATGCATTGCTTGCAAACATGGTATAATATATAGTAACATGTATCGGCGATTTTCGCGGTCTGTAGTTTGATTATTTAAATAAACAACATATATCAAATTTGAAACGTTGTTTGTTATTACAACTCAGGTAAGTGCACATGCACTCGGTCACTTAAACTTTCCTTTTAATTTTGATACTATAAGTATTTATTCACTGAGAGTTCAACTACCGTTGGATCCTACGGAAGCGTATTAGGGCCGCATCAGTATTTTTTATTAATTTGTTATAACAAATAATCAATTTGTTATAACAGATTATCAATTTGTTATAACAAATAATCAATTTGTTATAACAGATTATCAATTTGTTTTAACAAATTACTAATTTGTTATAACAGATTATTAATTTTTTATAACAGATTAATAATTTGTTATAACAGATTAGTAATTTGTTCTTACAGATTATCAATTTGATATAACAAATTATCAATTTGTTAAAACAAATTAATAATTTGTTTTAACAAATATTTTTAGCATACAAATATCATAGCACTGTATAGAAATTTTATAGCGATGCATTTTTATGCTACTCTTTGAATTAAACTAAAATGAAATGCTTTATGATGATATGATATTACATGATATGGTATGCTATGCTAGGTTATGATATGCTATGAGGAATGAGAATCATATAATATGCTATAATTAAGATTCCAATGCTATGCAATGTAGTTCCAATTGTATGTTATTTAAATTTCGTAGCATAGCATTGGAATTACATTATATACCATTGGAATCTTATAGCATATCATTTGAATCTCATTCATCGTAGCATAGCATTCCATATCATTTAGCATTTAATTTCAATTTAAAATAGCATAGCAAGGGAATCTTACAGCATTGCATAGGAATCTCATATCATTTCTTATCATTAGGAATCTCAAAGCATTACTTGTAATCTCATAGCACAGCATAGCAAAAGATCGTAATAGATATGCATTAAATGACGGTTACTTCAATGTATCTTTAACAAACATAGCAAAGCATAAGTTATAAATTTCATATCATAGCATTGGAATCTGATTACAAAACATTGAAATATCAAAGCATATCATTTGATTCTCTTTCATCATATCATATATATATATATCATATCATATCATCATAAAGCATTTAATTTCAATTTATCAACGAATAGCATAAAAATGAAATGCTATAAGATTTCTATGCAGTGCTATGAGATTTCTATGCTATAGATAACTTGTTATAACAAATTAATAATTTGACAAAACAAATTACTAATTTGTTATATCAAGTTACTAATTTGTTACAACAAATTGATAATTTGTTATAACAAATTACTAATCTGTTATAACAAATTACTAATCTGTTAAAACAAATTACTAATCTGTTAAAACAAATTACTAATCTGTTATAACAAATTATTAATTTGTTATAACAAATTATTAATCTGGTATAACAAATTGATAATTTGTTATAACAGAGTAATAAAAAATACTGCTGCGGCCCTAATACGCTTCCGAATGATCCTCTTTCTATGATTTATTCCAAATTTAAAAGTTAGAAATCTATCGAAAATATTTAAAAAGGAAAATTTTATGTCCAGGGCTTGTGGGTATGCAAGAGTGTACGGACGGATGAGAGTGTTAGCAAATTGTCTTTCAGTGTGAGAAGTGTGTATTGAATACCGGATCCCTCCATCTTCTGAACATTCATCTGCAAATCCCCGAGGAAAAGGATACCACGTATAGGGACAACCACATAATGTTCTACAATACCAACTACCACTGTGTAATTGTGACTGTGAGAGTGGTAGAGGGACAATTTGCTAGATCTAACCGTTTTGCAAATGTGTACTAAACTATGAAACATTTGCAATTTGGTAGGTCTAGCGTCAAAATGCAGCTTTCCAGCACTGCGATGCCAGACTACAATGCGTGTGCGTGTGCGTGTGCGAGAGAGAGAGAGAGAGAGAGAGAGAGAGAGAGAGAGAGAGAGAGAGAGAATTTAATATTTTTAAATGGTGTGCTGTTTTTTTTATTTATAACATTTTATCATTTCATTCTTAAAATATTGTTCATTTAAATTGTACTAAATAAAAATTGTTGATGCCATTAGTTAATTACAAACTAAATTAATTTAAAATAAGTCCCTCATCATTTTTTTTTATCTCTTTTAGAAATGATGATGATTATTTTCCATGGAAATAATAAGTTTCAAAAATTCAATTGGCAGTAAAAGTTCATTGGTAAAATCATATCACGATTAAAAATGAAATCTCAAATCAAATTAAAACACCACATTCACATGTATCTCTTTATTGTAAATGACTTATTTAGTAAGATTTTCAAAAAAGATTAGATTTTTTTCTCAAAATCCTATAAAAGCACTGATTTAGCAATAACACATATTTCAATGCATTAAGATATCTTTGGTGAATATAAAAATTAATTGGCTGTTCATTTATTTTTATTGATAACTTTTAACATGATAGAAAATAATTAACAGTCTTCCATATCATCCTCTCCTGATGAGTCACTGGAAGATGAAGACCCTGTGACATCCACCTCTATATCATCCCCCGTGTGGATGTTGATGTGTTTTTCTAGAGCCTTCTTGCTGCCATAACCCTTCCCACACACTTCACACGTGTACATCGACTCTCCTGTGTGTGTCAGCATGTGTCGCATCACATGCTCCTTTCTGGTAAATTTGCGCCCACACACATCACACTCAAACTTTCGTTGATGGTTGTCCACAGTTGGGTTGTAAGTCAACTTTTTCTTTTTGATGCTTTTAATAGTTTTGACTTTTTTCTTAAGATTTTCGTGCATCTCCGAATGACGGCGCAGGGAATACGTCGTAAAGAAGCTCTTGCCACACTTGTAGCATTTGTGCTGGTCTCGCTCCGTGACCCCTTGATGGGTTCTCTGATGTCGCAGCAAGTTGCTTATTTGAGTGAAGCCTCGCCCACAATGCTCACACGAGTATGGTCGCTCACTCGAGTGTGTTCGCTTGTGTCCAGACAAGTGGTGAGCATGCTTAAATCCTTTCCCGCAAATCTCACACACGAAAGGTCGATCAGACATGTGGGTTTTCATGTGGTTTTTCAAATGATGCTGCAATTTTGCAGTATAGTTGCACTGTCCACAAGCGAATGGAAAACTGTACGTGAATCCTTCTCCCTTAATTGTTTGCTCTGAGATCAACATCTCTTCAACGTTTGTCTGGATTACACCTTGAATTTCCTGTTCCATTTGTTTACTCATCACAAAGTCCTCACAATCTATCTTAATTGTCAAAGTTTCATCTTCTGGTTGTTTAGTTTCCTGTTGAGCACCACTGCTGGTATAAGGCTCTGTCACACCTCTCAAAAACATTCCTTGCTCGGAGCATTCAATGGAACATTCTTCAGTTTTTACATCCAGTAAAGTTCCTGCAGCACTGTCCTGAGAAAGGTTTATATTCCCAATGTTTTGACTGCATCCCTCTAACATATTTTTTCCCAACTCTTCAGGTATTTTGGAAACCATCAAATCAGGTTCCATTTTTATCCTCTCAAGGACAACCACTGGTTGTTTTCTTCTTGCCAAATTAAGCACTTCAGACTCTTGAGTTTCATGACTATCATTACTCCTATCCATGGGAATAAACTGATAGTTTGCGGGATGATTCTGTTTTGGGTCTATTGTATTTGAGTTGCTAATCTCTTGCTCCAAGATGACATTTTCCAGCTTTTCAACAGTAGTGTTCGATATCACTTTGTCTTTGCTTACACATGTACGATCATCAAACTTGGTTTTTGTTAAACCTTCCCATCTAATTACAGTAAACCCATCTTCGTCACTTTTCACTGCAGTCGTCTCTGTATTAGATTTGCTGTCCTCCTGTGAGGCCGCCGTTTCAATTGATGAACCACACATTTCATCACATGAGGAGGATTTATCCCCATTTCCTTCCTGGGTCAAGGAAGATGATATGCTATGTTCTTTCTGAGCAGATCTCTGTTTGATAACAAATTTAGGGATGAGTCTTGCATTTTTGATAATTGTCTTGCTAATGGGAAGCTTTAAGGAGTCTTGACTGCCCATCTTTGCATCTGAAATATACAAGAACAAGAGGTTAACAATATTTACAGTGCATTTTGATTCAATTTTTTATCCCCCCCATAAAAATACAATTTAGCAACTTATTAAACAAGAGGCCAGTAGGCCTTAAGATCAATTCTATGTTAAAGAATCAAAATTCGGTGGCCACGCATAGTCACAGATTTTCTTCATACTTGACAATTTGATAGACTTTGATGAGTAAAAAAGCATAACACAATTTATTTGTTGCTATGTGGTCCTGTTGCCATGGTAACAGAGGGTAAAGATGTAAAAATGACATTTTAATGCTTATTTGAAAACATATTGTGAGTAATGTGCACAACTTTGGGTTTCCAGAGTAGAATATATTATTAAAAATAGTTGTCATTTTTCAAAAGAAAGAAAAACATGGAGAAACGCATATTTTTAGAGCATTTCTATGGTTACTAAACAGAAATTTAAAAATCTGTTTTCTTCATTTGATTTGAATAAAAAGAGCACATCTTGGATTTTTTGTTAAACGCTATTATGATTGTGCAATTAAGAATTTAGATATGAAAATTGAGAATCGTTGCTATGGTAACAAGCTCAAAAATAAGGTAAAAAAATCTGTCATTTTCTAAAATTAACTGCTGTTGCTATGGACTTTTTAAAAAGTAAGAATTTCTGTGTGATTTCTTACGCAACTTTATTTTCCATAGCAACAGCACTTCTATGTTGCACAACAAAGCTTTTTGTGGTAAATAATAAAAATTTAGATATATCTTTGCAAGTTCCAACTAAAACAATTGAAAAAAAATTCTAAAATCAGGAATTAAAGCATATCAAAATCATAGTCAATTTCTCAGTTTTTCCTATTTTTTGGCCTTGTTGCCATAGCAACGGATGTCAATTTTCATAATAAAATATATATTGCATGGACATTGATAAGGATATAAAAAATTAATAGTTTCCCATTTCGGCTTATCAAAAAATTGCAAAAAACTGATTTCAAAAATTAGTAACGGTTTCCATGGTAACATTTTAAAAGTATTGGTTTCTCCATCAATTTTCTGAGATAATAAAAGAATTGAAAATGGGACAAAGGCTGTTATATGTTTTTGATAGTTTACATTAGTGGGCAAAACCTTCTAATATGGCTTCAAAGTAGGCAAGTTTTGCTATTTTCCCATATTTAGCCTCGGTTACCATGGCAACGGTTACCCCAAGCAACCAACTTTTAGTTGTTTTTTGCGTTTTACACCTAGGTGTGTCCATGTATGAAATATAAGGAAAAATAGTGACTATGCGTGGCCAGACCTTTTTATAAATCTTTGATTCTTACATAGAATTGATCTTAACAGTCACCCGAGTACCAAAGCCAAAAGACGGACCTGTGGAGCAATCTCATATATGCATATAATTACCAGGGTAAGCTTCATTCTGGAGTAAAAAAAATCTAAAATATTGTTATGACAACCAATGCTCCTTGAGATATTTCAAAAAGGATTATGAACCCTATAAATGACCTGATATTGAAAAGGTAAAAGACTCTGATAGGAAATAATTTTTCCATATTTGTTAACTTTCAAGATAAGTTTTATCTGGTGTATGTTTTCATAGATAAACTAAAACAAGGTGGCCAGTGTACTGTACATGTTTTATTTAAAACAACTTCCCATTCCCAACCCCAAGAGGCCAGACAGAAACTATCCCCGTAGTACATTTAAACAAAAAACAGAAGAAAAAAAATTAATATCTACCACATATATAAAGATGATTGTTTTAATTCACTGTGATTGCTTTCATTTGCCTGGATGATAGGAATAAAATGTAGAGATGTTTATAAGATTATTTCATATATTCAATAAAAGCAAATTTTTTAAGCAATTCTTTGGAAGCAGACACACCATTTTGAAACTTTCTTAAAGGCCCAAGTGCAAAAACAGACAGAAGATTTATTTGCAAAGAACACATGCTTGCCCCATTGTACAGGTAGCTCTTGATTTAGCTAAATTATGAGCTTTGTAACTCAAGGGGAAAAATACACGTAATGATTGACCAGACCATGATTCAAACCCAAGCCACTAAAATCTCTAGTCAGGTGCTCTTGCCACTGAGCTATCTGGCACTGGTATTAAAACCGGTCTGACCATCACATTCCTTACCTGGCCCTTTTAGTCATATTTGCCCTTGAAGATCACCACGAGTTCTTTCCCCTGGCAGGACTTAACATGTCAGTTCCAGGAGTTTGCATGTAAAAGCATGGAAAAAATAATGACGGCCTACTCCAGAAGTGAGAACTGTAGCTCAACAGGAAATTCGGGTTGACCGTGGAGCTTCAGTTCTGCAGCTAATGATGGACCAGACCAGGATCTGAACCCTGACCCACTGAATCTTTGGTCAGGTGCTTTACCAACTACACAGGCAAGTGTGCCTTAGGTGAATTTTGTGTGAAAAGCACCTAACAGGTACACAAATTTCATATGAGAGTTATTAGAGCTCACCAGTGTGCGAAATTAATAAAATGCATGAAATAACCCAAAGGACTATCCCACTTAGATTTGGGATAGACCTTGGAAAAATGGGACTGTCCACAAGTATCACAACAAATTTTGTCCTTTGATTATTTATCTTGCGCTTTTTAACAACACTTTCTGCGGTTAAATATTTCAACATGGCAGATGTACACAAACAGTAAGATTTGGGTAAATATAGTTACACAATACAAAAGATGTTCAAAATTAAATGTTGAAATTACGAGGGGGTGTTAAGGAAGCATATGGAATCTGAGTTACATGTAATTTCGTGAACTCACAAATCTTAGTTATAATGTACATATTTAAATATTTAAGCAATGAAACGTAGACCAAACACAAATAAAAATTACTGGAGACAATTTTTTATCACAAATTAGATTGTATTACGTAGATTACGCAGATTCAAAATATATTAAGTAATCTAAGAACTTAAATAAAGTATTTTGGTGTGATTTATTGAGAATGCAACAAACGAATACTGGAAGAGATGTAAGTTTTATCAAATATTTGCTAAAAGGCTTTCATTTCTCGGCCAGGCTTTCCTCTGTCGTTGTTTATGATATAAAAATCCGACTAGAACAACATTACCCCGTATTTATTGAACTTCCAATTTTACATGTATCGATAGTTTGATCAATGCTTAAATTGAAAAGTGCTGCTAGAATCCTGTGTTATGTGTTGTTTTGATGCAACATACCGTTTTACGTGCAAATTAAATAAAAGTTGGGAAGATTTTTTGAGAACCGGATGAATATCTATTTATTTAAGGAGACTATAGGATTCTTGCAGCGGTTTTGATAAAACTGAGATGTTTTGCCTTCACTTGATAGGTTTTTTGTTTTGTTGAAACCGCAGGGTTGTGTTGTTCTATCTCATTTTATGTTAAGGAATATACATAAGCTATTTATAGCTGTCACGTGATAATGCATCGATGTGGCAGTGATGAACTACCCGATTTTATTGCATTGACATCTATTTCAAAGGATAATACTAAGTCTTTGATCGGATTCAAAACAATTATTTAATCTCAAGATTTTGAATATAACAGTCTAAATAAGACGGTAAATTGCCCATATGCTTCCTTAACACCCCCGCGTAATAACAATATTGCGGGTGAGCAAAGTTATTCTAGAAAACATAACTGCAAAATTATAAATTCTAATTTTATTTTTTTTTTTCGATTTAATGAATTAAAAAAAAAATTAAAAGTTATTTTGTAAAACCTCTTTTACACACAGCCGCCAAAATTGGGATAGACAACTCGGTCGCTTTCGATTCAGATCTGCATAGCCTGATGCGATATGAGATAGATTTGGACTATCGGACTGGTGTTAATTTCGCACACTGGCTAACACCGATATAATCTTACCAGGAATTTTTGACGAACGTTGAAAGGAACTTGGCGGTGTTTCTTTATACTTTGACAAAAGCATAGTTCTAAAGGGACTCGAATCCGGACAAATCTTTTTCTGATTACTGTTAGGTGTGCTGTTTATGACTCTTTTCGATTGCAGTGCTTGTGAACTTTCCTCAAGACAACATGAAAGTTCTTCTAGACTGTTTCTGGTTTTTACAATAGCTTGAAGAAGTTCATAACAATCTTTACACACGTAAGTTCCATAATTTTCACGGCAATAAAATGAAGTACAGTATACTTCACTTGCTATGGCATAACTTGGGCCTTTCTGTCCTGATTTCTTTACAATATAATACTTTGGGTCGGAATGGACAGAGCAAGAAACACACAAATCCTTAAATGGCACAATTGACACAAGTGATGTAGCCATAAATAAGATTCAAACCAAAACTAAATCGGTGTTCACTGCATGGTATTATTCTTTCTAGTATAGACTGGCAATACCCGTCCCTCCCGATATTGGACAAAGATCCACTATAAATCTCTGCCCGTAGAATTTACGACAGCGCGACTGAACCAGAACAACTCAAGTTAAAACGGCGAAAAGAAATCTTCTCCATGATACTCACTCTATCACTCTATGGATACTAATCTTTTTAAACTGGAAGTCGCAATGGCAATCTAAAATTAAAACCAAACAGTGCAACAAAATCCGAAAATATCGTCTTTAAAGCTAGTATAAATATCGAACTGTTGTAAACTACATATACTAGAAATACAAATGTCATTCTAAGTGTATCTGTTCATAAATAAATTTTAAATCAAAGGCCTGAAGGGCCACAATGGCGTCGAGTTGACATTAATTTGAAGAGTAAAAACCTGAATATTATTTTTAAATTCAAAATAAACCCCTCACCTAACAAAAATGCATATATTTTTTTTTATTTGTGTTGTTTATGGTTCTCCTTCATTGATCACACATACATTTAGGTACTATAGATTAAAAAAAATCCTTTAAACAAAGTATGATCTTATATGATTGTACTTGAGATCAACTTTTCTTATTGTTTTGCTGGAGATTAATGTTTATAAAAATTGAGTCGGATGGTCAATTTTAATAAAACAGATACTTTATATGGATTTTATGCAGTCAACTTGATACGGAAAACTCAAAATGAAGTATGATTTTTTTTTTCAGATATCATTCTAATTTTGTTATTGACCCTTCATTTAGAAAATTGGTATCAATTATACTTACTATTTAAAACAAATATAAAGACAAATACATTAGTTGACTACTTTCAAATAAATAAAAATTATGTTTTTTATCTCATATTTCATTAAATTACAATTCATTACAATTTGACTCACCTAATTCTTAAAAAAATTTGAATGCTAGTTAAAAATATCTTAGAAGTTAAAATTTTTTCAGATATTTTTTCTCTATTCAAATAGAATATATTTGTATATCAAAAGTATGATTGTATTTAATTCTTTATATTGTATACTGCTGATAAACACTCTTTTTCTTATTATCAATTTGATTTAAAATTCACATGGGTCCAAATGACGCGGGCCGAAAAGAACAGGGGTGGAAATAAGAAAGCACCCATTCCTGTTGTTTACGAAGTGAAAGTAGAGGGTTTAGAATTACTTTTGGTGTAGATATATCACCATTGTAGGAAGTTTTGTTTCTAAAAGATCAACATCTGTGCATTGTTAACATTCGATTTGGAAACAAAATAATCTGTTTTGCAGGCAGGTATGTTTCAAAAACAAATTGAGTATGTAGGCCTAACTATCGCATGTTCTTCGGTAAAAGTGTATTCATCCGCCGAAACACAGACATATTGTTTACAATAAAATATTAACATTATCAAAGACCTCAACAATTTTTGTATCTGCCAACTTGTTTTGTTGACGTACCGTTCTGCTCAAAATGGAAGTATGTCATCTTTTTTTCTTCGAACACATAAGAAAACTTTGCACTCATTTGAGTTGTTTGGCTCCTTAGAATTGGCAACTTCCGGCCGTACGATCCCTAGATGGCTTTCGAGCTTCGCTCGACGCCATAAAAATATAGATATATTCACGCATGTGAACTATAATGTACCTTCGTTAACTATAGGCCAATCAGTGGCGTCGGGTTGAAAGAGGGGGGGGCGCGCTAAACTTATCCAAAAGCAAAAAAAAAAATAAAAAGGGCTATCACTATGGTTTATTTCACTATGATTTATGTCTAACTTTGCAAAATATGTGGGAGGGGGCGCTAGGCGCTAACTTCCTAGCCCCCCCCCCCCCCCCCCCCGTTCCGACGTCTATGCCAATCCATAGACATACATGCATGTATATAACATTTATGTCTTTGGCCAATCTGATTAAAATCAGATCGACAGATTCGATGCCCCTACTATGTTGTGAAGCTTCATGCTTTTTATATGCACGAAATTCAGCGCTAAAACTGCAGTTAAGTGCCGTCATCCTTTTCCCTTTTTAATTTTGATACTATACATGTAAGTATTTATTCACTGAGAGTTCAACACCCGTTGGATCCTCAATGTATGATTTATTCCAAAAAGTTAGAAACCTATTGAAAATATTTTTAAAAGGAAATTTAAAAAATAAGTCAAGGGTTTGTGGGTATGCGAGAGTGTACGGACAGATGAGGTGTGAGAAGTGTGTATTGAATACCGATCCCTCCATCTTCTGAACATTTATCTGGAAATCCCCGGGGAAAAGGATACCACGTATAGGGACAACCACATAATGTTCTACAATACCAATTACCACTGTGAGAGTGGTAGAGGCCCGGGACAATTTGCTAGAACTAACCGTTTTGCAAATGTGTACAGAACTTGCAATTCAATTGCAAAACTACATTTGCAATTTTGTAGGCCTATAACGTCAAAATGCAGCTTTTCCAGTCTTGCGATGACAAACTACAATGAGTGCGTGTAAGAGAGAGAGAGAGAGAGAGAGAGAGAGAGAGAGAGAGAGAGAGAGAGACTCAGATCATGGAAATACAACAAATAAAAAAAACATATTTATCTCTTTATTGTAAAGGACTTAGTCAGTAAGAATATTGTAATAGATTTTTTCTTCAAAAACCTATAAAAACACTGAATAACACATAATATAATTATTAATAAAAAATACATGTAATTTGCGCCAATTTTGAATGACAGGTAAAATTCATGTGTTTGATTTCTTATAAAAGTTTACATACCTTTATACTGTTAATTATAATTACCGGTATAATTATAATGCTTAAAACGATCACGTAACAAAATTTTTTAAGGAGGCCGATTTGGGTTTTTCGCAGAAAAACTACAATAGCAAAACTCTGCATGTTTTAACCATATGTAATTTACACCAACTCTAGTTTATCTGCGAAGCCGACCGTCTGGTTCTCTTTGGGGGCCATCTCAAAATACAGGTAAGTTTACTATTGGAATATATAGGGAATTGCCATTTCCGCTATTCGAAGCAGATTTAAAAAATACTACTGACAATAGCTTTTTTCTGAAATTGTAATACATAAAAAAATGACAATAACAAACCGTCAACCATCTCAAAAATCCATAAAACGAAATACAAATTCAAAGCAGAGCAACACGAACCTCCAAGATAGAGGCAGGATCAGGTGCCATGGAGGAGTGAGCATCCTCTGCTGACCGCTCACACCGCCGTGTGCTCTTTGTCGTAATCGGGAAAATAAACACCGCAAAAGTCCGTAGACAATTAGGTAATTAATTATGGTCTAACAATTAGTATGAAAAACGTCAGTCAGCATGCGACTCAGTGGAAGATTGTATTTGCTGACAAGGCCGTTGTATCGACCATAGAACTTACGAAATGATGACTTTAAACGAGACTGTTGATAGTCCTGTTTTATCAACTTGTTTGTCAGTAGCTTGCTTCGTCTTAGAAAAATGTATTTGATTAGTAATATCATTTTCTACCTTGTATGTAAAAGAAAAGATACTAAATTCTACCGTCTGGTATTTAGTGGGGGCCATCTCAAAATATAAAAATGCACGAAATTTTGTTCTATATCTGGAGCATTAGAAATTTAGAATTTAACCAGCTCTAAAAACCTTAATATCCTCCAGCATCCGAAACCTATGGCTCTGATTCAGCATTCAAGCCTGTCAGGTGCATCAGTATCATAAGACACACCATCCATGCAAGTTTGGTGAAGTTAGGACTAGTCATAACTAAGATATAATCATCAAAGGGCACCTGCTCTAAAAACTTTAACCTGGTCCAAAACCCTTAACCTCCTCCAGCATCTGAAATTCATGGCCCATATTCAACATCCAAGTCTTTCAAGTCCATAAGTAGGTCCAGATGAATGATCCATGCAAGTTTGGTGAAGATAGGACAAGTTATAACTTACAGGACCTGCAACAAAAACTTTAACCCGGTCCACTCGCTGACGCCAACCCGGAGGGTATAGCATAAGATCCCCCTGACTTCGTCTCGACGAGTTAAAAATTGGTGATTAAAAAGGACAACACCCTTATAACAGTTAAAGTTTCACGAAGGAAATGATGTTTTTTTCGGTTTAGCATAAATTGGTCCTATCTACGAATTTGAAAAAAAGAAAACAAAAACCTACAATGACGTAGGCCTATGTGTTTTCCCCTAAGGACTATTTTTAATTTGTATGAGTGTTATCTTATTTAAACATGCTATAGTAATGGTATAGTGAATTACAAACGTATTACAGTCAAAATACATGTATATATTTCAATAACAATTGTTACGCATATACAGAATCAAGACTGATTTGTAATTAGACTAAGAATAACGACCACCTGATTTCCCGCGGTCATGCGCAATGAGGTTAAATTTGCTCTTCCTTCATCAATATTCATGAAAATACATTACTTTCCTGGCAGGAAAATAAACAGTTAAAATTTTACATCTTTGTAACAACGTGAAGTTTACCATTGTATTTTACAGAATAAAGGTAACTTTATAAGTGAACAAACACATGCATTTTCATTGTACTCAAAATTGACGCAAATCATAGCGTGTATACTTTAAGATTATTATATTGAATATAAAATTGACTGTTTATTTATTTTGATTGATAACTTTCGACATGATAAAAAATAATTAACAGTCTTACATACTGTAAACCAACTATTATTCGCGACAACTTTATTTCGCGATTTATCTAAGATGAACTGGTTTGCGACGACTAATTTTCGTGACCAAGCCTTATCCACACCCGTTTTTTCCATTACAGCTATACGGTAAATACTGGTCCGAGGCGAGAAATATTCGCCGCAATGAGGCTCTCCCAAACCTCGCGAAAATTTCTCACACGCGAATAAATGTTGGTTTACAGCATCATCCTCTCCTGATGAATCACTGAAAGATGAGGACCCTGTGTCATCCTCATCCACCTCTACATCATCCCCAGTGTGGACGTTGATGTGTTTTTCTAGAGCCTTCTTGCCGCTATAACCCTTCCCACACGCGTCACACGTACACATATACTGACCCCCCAGTGTGTGTCATCATGTGTCGCATCACTTGGTACTTTCTGAGAAACTTCCTGCCACACACGCCACACTCAAACTTTTTTTGATGGTCATCCACAGTTGGGTGCATCTCAGAATGATGGCGCAAAGAAGATAAGGACCCTGTGACATCCACCTCCATATCATCCCCAGTGTGGATGTTGATGTGTTTTACTAGAGCCTTCTTTCTGCTATAACCCTTCCCACACACTTCACATGTGTACATTGACTCTCCAGTGTGTGTCAACATGTGTTGCATCACATGCTCCTTTTTGGTAAACTTACGCCCACACACGCCACACTCGAACTTTCGTTGATGGTCATCCACAGTTGGGTTGAAAGTTAAATTTTTTTTTTTATCTTTTTAATAAATTTTACTTTTCTCTTACCATTTTCGTGCGTCTCCAAATGACGGCGCAAGTAAGATGCCATAGAGAAGCTCTTGCCACACGTGTAGCATTTGTGCTGGAACCGCTCCATGAGCCCTTGATGGAGCCCTTGATGTATTTTCTGATGTTGCCGCAAGCTGCTCTTTTGAGTGAAGCCTCGCCCACAAATCTCACACGAGTATGGTCGGTCACTCGAGTGTGTACACTTGTGTTTAGACAAGTTTTTAGTGTGCTTGAATCCCTTCTTGCAAATCTCACACACGAAAGGTCGATCAGACATATGTGTTTCCATATGGATTTTTAAATGATGCTGCAATTTTGCAGTATAGTTGCACTGTCCGCAAGCGAATGGAAAACTGTACGTGAATCCTTCTCCCTTACTTGTTTGCTCTGAGATCAACACCTCTTCAACGTTTGTCTGGATTACACCTTGAATTTCCTCTTCCATTTGTTTACTCATCACAAAGTCCTCACTATCTAGCTTACTTGCCAACATTTCGTCTTCTGGTTGTTTAGTTTCCTGTTGAGCACCACTGCTGGTGTAAGGCTCTGTCACACCTCTCAAAAACATTCCTTGCTCAGAGCATTCACTGGAACATTCTTCAGTTTTTACGTCCAGTAAAGTTCCTGCAACACTGTCCTGAGAAATGTTTATATTCCCAATGTTTTCACTCCATCCTGCTTTCATATTTTTTCCCAACTCTTCAGGTATTTTGGAAACCATCAAATCAGGTTCCACTTTTATCCTCTCAAGGACAACCACTGGTTGTTTTCTACTTGCCAAATTAAGCACTTCAGACTCTTCAGTTTCATGACTATCATTACTCCTATCCATGGGAATAAACTGATAGTTTATGGGATGATTCTGTTTTGGGTCTGTAATATTAGAGTTGTTAATCTCTTGCTTTGATGTTACATTTTCATTAGCCAGCTTTTCAACAGTAGTGTTCAATATCACTTTGTCTTTACTTACACATGTATTATCATTAAACTTAGTTTTTTTTATACCTTCCCATCTAATTATAGTGAACCCATCTTTACTTTTCACTGCAGTCTTCTCTGAATTGGATTTGCTGTCCTCCTGTGAGGCCGCCGTTTCAATTGATGAACCACAGATTTCATCACATGAGGAGGATTTATCCCCATTTCCTTGCTGGGTCGAGGAAGATGATATGCTATGTTCTTTCTGAGCAGACCTCCGATTGATAACAAGTTTGATATCTACTGTCTTGCCAGTGGGCAGCTTATAGGGCAGCTTTAAGGAGTGTTGACTGGCCATCTCTGTATCTGAAATATACAAAAACAGATTAGAGAGATTTTAATAGAGTGCATGACCTGATATCAATTAAAAAGGTGCAAGACTCTTAATAGGAAATATTTTTCCCATATTTGTTAACTTTCAAGATACATACTATTAAGTTTTATGTGTGTATGTATACAAAGATAAACTAAAACAAGGTGGCTACTGTACATGTTTTATTTAAAACAACCTACCATCCCTAATCCCTATAGACAGACAGAAACTCTCCCCATAAGGCATTTAAAGACAAAAACAAGAGGCCCATGGGCCACATCGCTCACTTGAGCAACACTAGACATAATAAAATCAGCTTTATGAAGTCATATCCAAAATATTGAGTATAATGAGTAAAATTGATCCTGTTTTAAAAGATTTTCAAAACTTTCTACTGATGTTTTTATGTTGGGCACCTTTTGTAATTAGATGGTTTCATATAGTTATATCACATATTGTTCATTGCCATTTTCAAAAAGATCTTGAACACTGTTCATATAAATATAAACCTACCACAAATTTTTAACCTCTTGTGTGGCCAAAGAATTATCCAGGTCCACAATCTAAACAACTGAGAATCAACAAATGTCAATATGATAAATTTATTTCCTATGTAAAAATTCAACCACCCCCTTCACCCATTTTAGTCTCATCCTTTTTTATTTTATTTTTAAAAATTTTTGTTGGAACCACGCAACTTTTTTCGGCCATTTCCGAAAACAAAACTTTGTATGTTTTAGGTATGAGACATGACGTCATAATGTATGACTGAGCATGTGACGGTTAGTTTAATTTTGATCAGGTCTGGTACAAACACTAGATTTAGCTACGTAGCTTGATTTACCTACATAGCTTGATTTTTCTATCTGAAGTAGGTTTATTAAGCTACTCAATCATACTTTTGTCTTAAATGGGCATTTGTACTACAGTGTATAAGTCACACTCAGGTGCAGCAATAATTTTCAACTTTGAACTGATCTGAAAACAATTCATAAAAAAAATCACACTTAAAAATGTTGCTCTTTTTGCACAAATGCAGTCAAAGTTCTAAATGTTTTTGGGGCTATGTATAACTGTCTATGTGTTACCAAACAGCTACTACTTAAATGGAATAAAAAAGAACAGTTCTGGTTAACTATCTCCTCAGCAATGTTTGATAACTCTAAATTATCCGGAATTTTTTTATCCGTACCATATTAAATCTGCCTTTTATATAGACAAATTTAATTAGTCTTGAAATGTTAATATAAAGTATAGCAATTCAACGAACTGCTTGGCTTAGTGGCTCCTTGGAGACCTACAACCTAGAGGTAAAGGGGTTTGAGTCACAGTTGCATCGGTACAACCTTTTTTTCTAATTTGATCTCAAGTTGTATGTTATTTTTTCCACTAAATTCATCATGACCAAAATTGCAATAACTTTGTAAAATGCATGGATAGCATAAAAAAAATCTTTTTATTTTATTTCATTTATAAAGTTTTAAGGATAAATAACATTTTTTGGATGAAAAAAATACTTTGAGGCTGAGGATCGGAGATCCTTAACATAATAATTGATTGGTAATAATTCAGCACAATGTGAAGTAATTACACTTAACCATGCCTCATTGCACACAAGGTGCCATACAGTTACTCAAACAATAGAAATGCATGTTTTCCTTAAAACTGCTCAAAAGCAGTGATGTTTTAACTATCTTTGCTCTGGGTTGCTTTTATAAAACTATACAGTACAAATACAGGTCGACAGTTCCTTGCGACTTTTTGTCTGTTTTACATAAAAAGCAAAATTGCTTAAAGATAGCTAAGAAAACCTACTTCAGGTAGGTAAATAAAGCTATATAGGTATATCAAGCTACGTAGCTAAATCTAGTGATTGTACCGGACCTGTAATCTCAGCAAGATTCGTCGAGACTGAAAAATTTTGACGGACGTATCTTCCAAAAGAGACGTCCGTCAAAAATTTTCAGTCTCGACGAATCTCGCTGAGATTACCGGACCTGAGATTTCGGTGTTCACTGCCTGGTATTATTCGTTCTAGTATAGACTGGTAATACTGTTGTGAAGGTATATATTTACCAATGATACTCACAAATCTAAGTTATGACTTATGAGTTGTTAGAAACATCTAAAGTCTGACGTATAAAATCGACGTCCAACTTGGGTAAGGTACAGGTAAAAAACAAAACGGGGAAAAAACTTACCAGAGTCAAGCTAGCCAGCACTAACGCCAAAAAAAAAAAACCAAACCACTTTGTACAATCTATGTGGTTATTTATGTAATCCCGAACCCGATGGTAAAATTCACCCTTCACGGTAACTGCGGTACTGCTCTTTTGCAGGGCAAAATGACATAATTTGGTGAAATATGACGTAACGTCAATTGTTTCATTTATCTACCTACTAAAATTTCGGCAAAGTATATCAATTTGCCCTGCAAGAGAGCAGTACCGCAGTTATAGTGAAGGATTGTACAATACCCGTCCCTCCCGAAAAAAGACAAAGTCCACTATAAATCACCGCCCGTAGAATTTACGTCAGCGTGTCTGAACTAGCCATACTCAAGTTAAAACGGTGAAAAAAAATCTTCTTCGTGATACTCACTCTATGGAGCTACTTCTAATCTACAAAAGTGAATACACAATCTATTAAACACAAGGTAAGTAATTTCCAGAACAATATTATAATAATATGCGGGTGCACATTTAGTTTGCACCCTTATTTTTTATCATGGCTGTTATATGTAGGTGAGGAGATAGGCGTGTAGCGTTGTACAACAATGTATGACAGCACACTTAATACTTAATGTTATTGTAACTTAACTTTGCAAACAGTTAATGGTCGCATCGCAAACCACTACCAAGATATTTACTTTCCAATCTCACTAAGAGAGTCGGGAAGATATACGCGGACTCCGGACTGTGGCTGCAGACGATTCCCATTGACAGTCTTCCAATACATCGATCTGACCAGTTTCATAACTTCTTAGAATTTCTCTAACACGAACAGTCTAATTCCTTCTCAGAATTCCAATTTATGCAAGCGCAATTGAAGTTTCATCCTAACTTAATTAGTCAGCCCGCGGGCTGACTAAAAAGCTTGCCTGACTAAAAAAAAAATTATTCAGTGGAAAAGCATGCATGTATTAATTAGGCTATCTTATAAGAAATAAATATCAATTTTTTAAATTAATAATTGTATGTAAGCTTGAAAGGGGAAGATAAAAGAGTCCAATTTTAAATTGTATTTATATTAAGATGCAAAATCAACTGAGAGTCATTTTTTATTTCCAGTCATAGGAAATATGAAAGGATATTCAAGCACGTAGCATTGTTTTGAAAGTGTATGTGGAGCAGCTTCATCCAAAACATCTTGACAATCAATTAAAAAAGGGGGTGAATTCTAAAAATCATAAAAGAAAATCATATTAGAATTGGAACTTCAATTCAATTCGAATTTCCTATTTTCAGTTTCAGTTTATTACATGTTCCGACAAAAGTGGAAAGGGGGAGCAAATCCATGATATTTTCATTTTTATATGTAAAGTTACGTAAGTGTCTGCTGCAAAAAAGTGCCCCCCCCCCCCGATGCTACGTGCCTGTGATGTGTAGACACGGCGTGGTCTGGAGTATTTTGACTCGTCCACGAATCGGCGCGCAAAAACTATGAATGAGACATATGACGCGAAGTCCTGCTTTACCCAATGTGTACATCAGGTCACGTGATTCTCACATTCAATCGATCGTGCTATAAATTCTGTTATAAACCTTACTATACTAAAAATAGAAAATTTATGAAACTCGCTATACTATCTTCGCTAGCGGATCAAAAACCCTTGGCTAGCGAAGATGTCTACAGATGTAAACTAGGTACCCCCCCCTCCATCCCCCACCCCCAAGTATCTACACTCCCGGGACTTAACTCATTTTTTTTTAAATTATCTTTTTATGACATACTTATAATCTAATGTATGCAACCATTACAAAAAATTTTTAAAACAAACATTTTGAAAAAAAATCACATCCCTCTATATATAATACAAAATGATTTTTTTTTCAAAATGTTTCTTTTAGGTAATTTTTACGAAATTTTACGAAAATGTATATTTATAATATTTATAATAATTTAAAAAATAGAAAATTTATGAAACTCGCTATACTATCTTCGCTAGCGGATCAAAAACCCTTGGCTAGCGAAGATGTCTACAGATGTAAACTAGGTACCCTCCCCCTCCATCCCCCACCCCCAAGTATCTACACTCCCGGGACTTAACTCATTTTTTTTTAATTATCTTTTTATGACATCCTTATAATCTAATGTATGCAACCATTACAAAAAAATTTTTAAAACAAACATTTTGAAAAAAAATCACATTCCTCTATATATAATACAAAATGATTTTTTTTTCAAAATGTTTCTTTTAGGTAATTTTTACGAAATTTTACGAAAATGTATATTTATAATATTTATAATAATTTATAATATATTTAAAATTTATATAAAATAGATATTGCTTATTTTAGTGCAAATTTAAGTAAAATTTTTTTGTAATGAGGCATATTTGTGATAATTTTACTACGTAAATTTAATAAATTTCATTTTCCAGGGGGTTGGGGGTCGGGATCCCTTCGACCCCCCCCCCCCTCTAGATCCGCGCATGACGCAGAACTTTGGATCAGCCAATGAAAGTGGTTTATGTTCTAAGTAAGTTAATCAATTTTAGTGCAAATCAGTTAATCGCGTAAATTTCATTTACCGATAATATTGATTAACTTACTTACCACGCCCCTGGAAAAATTTTCTGGATCCGCGCATGTTATCTCTCTTTTGTTTAGGGCTCTCTAAGCTGTCAATCGGGTACCGTCAAATGTGACGTCGCTGTGAACTTCGAGAAATTTTTAACGATTGAAACATTACTTATCGAAAATATATTTAGCGACTGCTGATATGATGCCAAAGTGGGTTATTTCTTAATCAGATTACGCACTTTCCACGCACGTACATGTTGCATCGTTTTTAGCTCATCTGAGCTGAAAGCTCTAGTGAGCTATTCTGATCACATTTTGTCGTCCGTCTGTCCGTCTGTCTGTCTGTCCGTCCGTCCGTCTGTATGTACCTCTTCACGTCATGTTTTATTACTATCTATTTCTTGACAATGTAATTTCAGATATTTCTACAATAATTGCTGATTTCTTTTAAAACTTTACTTTTAATGTTTCAAAAAAAGTTAAATTCATGGATAAAGTTAACTTTTACAAGCTGGGAAAATTGCTAGATCCACCAATGTGCTACCTATGGGTTGACATGTTTTCATTTTGTTTTCTTCCTGTACTTCCGGTTTTGACTAATTCTAATAGGGCATTCATGAGACAATTCATTTTTAACAACTTCTTTCATTAAAAATCAAATAAACTACAAAGCTCTGCAGTATTTTCTTATTTTCTTTGATTTATTTAGCCTATTCTTCCTATAGAATAAAGGCATATTTAAAAAAGACATTGTCACTACTTAACTGTACTACAAATCGTCAAATGGAACATCATGTACAATATTAATCCATGAAAAATATCCCATTTTTTATAAATTATTTTACAAAAATAAGAGGCATTCACTTATTAAAACTGTAAAGAATTTAACTTCAATATACAGCAATGTCACTTGACAGATGCATAGGTATAGTACTGTGGTTTCATCAATATTCGTTGAATACCAATTTTCGTGGATTTCGTTGTTAAGATTATCCATGAAAATAAATGTTCATTGAAGTGCAATTTCTACTAACAGTTTGTATTGATAGTGTCATTGGCCACGAATTTACGTATCCTTGAAACTGTGATTTTCACTTTAACCACAAAAATTGATACCCTTGAATATTATTGAAACCACAGTACCAAAGCAGGTGCAGTGAGGCGTGAATAATCCCGTCTGGCAAGCACTGTTGGTAAATTTCAAAGTGATTTGCGAAGTCAGAGTGTTTATACAAGCTACTTATGAGGGACTAGCTCGTGAAAAAGGTGTGAATCTCAGCTGACAGGCGTGATCTTTCTATTATAATAAGCGGGGTGCACATTTTAAACTATTATAATAACCGATATAAAATACGATGATTAATTAAGAAATGGTTTTGTGTTTTGAAAAACTATTATATTAACCAAACTATAATATTTAATGGGTATTATATTAAGCGGGGCTCTCTGTAATTAAGGTCATGCACTCTATTATGATCTTAAAGTTTTTCGCCAAAATTATAGGTTTCATAAACCTTTTTGAAAGATCTCAGGCTGAGAGATGGTTGTCATTACAATATTTTAGATTATTTTTTTTTACTCCAGAATGAAGCTTACCCTGGTAATTAAATGCATATATGAGATTGCTCGACAGGTCCTTTTTTTGGCTATGGTACTCAGGTGACTGTTAAGGCCTACTGGCCTCTTGTTTAATAAGTTGCTTAATTTTTTTTTTGGCTGAAAATTGAATCAAAATGCACTGTAAATTTATATTGTTGGCCTCTTGTTCTTGTATATTTCAGATGCAGAGATGGCCAGTCAACACTCCTTAAGCTGCCCTATAAGCTGCCCACTGGCAAGACAGTAGATATCAAACTTGTTATCAATCGGAGATCTGCTCAGAAAGAACATAGCATATCATCTTCCTCAACCCAGCAAGAAAATGGGGATAAATCCTCCTTATGTGATGAAATCTGTGGTTCATCAATTGAAACAGCGGCCTCACAGGAGGACAGCAAATTCAGAGACGACTGCAGTGAAAAGTAAAGATGGGTTCACTATAATTAGATGGGAAGGTTTAAAAAAAAACTAAGTTTAATGATAATACATGTGCAAGTAAAGACAAAGTGATATTGAACACTACTGATGAAAAGATGGCTAATGAAAATGTAATCTCAAAGCAAGAGATTAACAACTCAAATATTACAGACCTTAAACAGAATCATCCCGTAAACTAGTATCGATAGGAGTAATGATAGTCATGAAACTGAAGAGTCTGAAGTGCTTAATTTGGCAAGTAGAAAACAACCAGTGGTTGTCCTTGAGAGGATAAAAGTGGAACCTGATTTGATGGTTTCCAAAATACCTGAAGAGTTGGGAAAAAATATGAAAGCAGGATGGAGTGAAAACATTGGAAATATAAACATTTCTCAGGACAGTGTTGCAGGAACTTTACTGGATGTAAAAACTGAAGAATGTTCCAGTGAATGCTCTGAGCAAGGAATGTTTTTGAGAGGTGTGACCGAGCCTTACACCAGCAGTGGTGCTCAACAGGAAACTAAACAACCAGAAGATGAAATGTTGGCAAGTAAGCTAGGTAGTGAGGACTTTGTGATGAGTAAACAAATGGAAGAGGAAATTCAAGGTGTAATCCAGACAAACGTTGAAGAGATGTTGATCTCAGAGCAAACAAGTAAGGGAGAAGGATTCACGTACAGTTTTCCATTCGCTTACAGACTGTGCAACTATACTGCAAAATTGCAGCATCATTTAAAAATCAACATCCACATCCGTCATTTGGAGACGCACGAAAATCGTTAGAGAAAAGTCAGATTTATTAAAAAGATCAAAAAGAAACAATTAACTTTCAACCTAACTGTGGATGACCATCAACGAAAGTTCAAGTGTGGCGTGTGTGGGCGTAAGTTTACCAAAAAGGAGCATGTGATGCAACACATGTTGACACACACTGGAGAGTCAATGTACACATGTGAAGGGTTATAGCAGAAAGAAGGCTCTAGTAAAACACATCAACATTCACACTGGGGATGATATAGAGGTGGATGAGGATGACACAGGGTCCTCATCTTCCAGCGACTTATCAGGAGAAGATCAGAAGATGATACTAGTATGAAAGATTGTTAATTATTTTCTATCATGTCGAAAGTTATCAATCAAAACAAATAAACAGTCAATCTTATATTCAATTTAATAATCTTAAAGGTATACACGCTATTTGTAATTTGTGTCAATTTTGAAGTACAGTGAAAATGCATGTGTATAAAAGTTACATTTATTCTGTAAAATACAATGGTAAACTCCACCTCGTTACAAAGATTTAGAATTTAATCAAATTTAACGTAATTTAGCATAGATAATCCTTATGGTATAAATATAAATTGTAAATATTATGGGCTAATTCTGTTTCAAATTTGCACGCGGTGGTGTTAAGGAAGCATATGGGCAAATTAGCGTCTTATTTAGACTGTTATATCAAAAATCGTGAGATTAAATAACTGTTTTGAATCAGATCAAAAACTTAGTATTATCCTTTGAAATAGATGTCAATGCAATAAAATCGGGTAGTACATCACTGCCACATCGGCGCATTATCACGTGACAGCTATAAATAGCTTACGCATATTCCTTAAGATAAAATGAAATAGAACAACACTACCCTGCGGTATCCACAAAACAATGAACATATCAAGTGAAGGCGAAACATCTCAGTTTTTTCAAAACCGCTGCTAGAATCCTATATCTCTTTAATTAAATAGTTATTCATCCGGTTCTCAAAAAACCATTCCAACTTTTATTCCGTTTGCACGGAGAACGGTATGATGCATCAAAACAAGACATAACACAGGATTCTAGCAGCACTTTTTGGGAGTTGATTTTAATCAACTCTCCTATGCAGTTACTCGGGCAAACCGAAAGTGAAACAGTGTTTGGACCTAAGCACAAATCAACACCGCTGACAACATTTAGTTCTAATCGATAAATTCGATGTAATGTGTTCTAAAGCATTGTTTTTCAAAGAAACTTATTTATAGATACCTTGTAAATATTCAGATTTTAAATGGTACGAACAATTTAGACATTTTTTGTAGTCGTACATTGTATATATTCATACACCAGAGTTCAATATAGTCTAGTTCAACCAGACGCTCGGCTGTCTTCGTAAATCTCCGACAAGCATTGAGTCTCATGCTTGTCGGAGATTAACGGAGACAGCCGAGCGTCTGGTTGAACGAGACTACTTATAGAGTTCAATATTGCTTGGATCCATACAATTTCTCTGAACTATTTCGACTACTGATATGTTGTTTGATGAAATCAATTCTTTGAATAATACACAACATGATTCATACTGGGTTTTCACGAAATTCCTGTTGGAGAATTCATATTATGAAAAAAGTGGGTAATTCAAATACATATGGAAAACAACTTGCAATGCAAAATAACATATCGTTGATTTTAAAATAAATAATAATCGAAAAATCAACTCCCGTCAGTACTTCAGTACTTTGATTAATTTAAGCATTGGTCAAACTATCGATACACGCAAAATTTGAAGTTCAGTATATACGGGGTAGTGTTGTTCTAGTGGGATTTATATATCATAAACAATGACAGAGGAAAGCCTGGCCGAGAAATAAAAGCAAATTTACATACCTTTTAGCGAATAATTGATAAAACTAACATCCCTCCTAGTATTCGTTTGTTCCATTCTCAATAAATCACACCAAAATACTTTATTAGAACTCTTAGATTACTTATAGCGAGCGCAGCTCGCCGGCGCGCAGCGCCGGCGCGAAGCGAGCTCTAACGGCAAGGCGTGTGTGAATAGAAAATTCGGACCTGTTGCACATTCATTCAACGGATTTTTTTGGCGTCAGTAAATCGGACCAGTAATGCATTGTTTTAATCGTCCCAGTAGTTCCCTGTAATCATGGCAATTTTTATCACTTCACACTCTCACGAGAATCAGCAAGACAATCAAAACAATAACGATGTATACGACATACAGTCAATGTTACCTCTAAAGTTCACCTCAGTACACTTTCAATCAAAAAAAAAAAAAATAATCGAGTGACGTCACAAAGGTTTGCACATTGATCCGATAGATTTTTTCGGCGTCAGTAAATTTGGACCCACAATTCATAGTACCAATGGTTTCCAAGTCCTCACGTTCTCGCGAGAATCAAAGTAAAACTTTTGAGAAGCATATAAGATGTGTAATTTTAAGAACATCATGCTTTTTAAGTAAATAAAACAGTATACTTCGCTTACTTTTATTTCTCAGGGGAGTTTTAAAGAGTCAGACGACACTTAACCAACGTGAACTTTGACGTCACAATAAGGGGAAATTACTCTAACTGAAGTTATTGGAAATCTGCTGAAATTACCAAAATCCTCTCAAAATCTTGCAAAGCTAAAGAATGAGGACATTTCTTCAGATATAGGAAACAGTTGTAACTTGCACTCGTTTGGATGAATGCTCACATTTATTTTATTCACTATAATTACGGTAATTTCCAGGAACGTACACGTAGCATCGGTTTTTTTAAAAGGGGGGGGGGGGTGGGTGGATGGCAGCCTCATCCAAAAAATCTTTACAAGCAAAAAGAAAAAAAAAGATAATTCTCAAAATTCTGAAAATTCTAATCCTTCAGCTCTTTAGCAGTTCAATGGTTTCTTTATTTTCACTTTCATTTATTACATGCTCCCAATCCCAAGTGGGAGGAGGGGGGGGGGCAACTCCATGTCCCTTTAATATGATAAGCAAATATTTTTAAGCGTAAATTAAAAAATAATAATTATTAATAAGAAACAATGTCGACTGCAAAAAAGGGGATGAACTGACGTTACAATCACTTTAAAAGAGGAGATACAGTGCAATGAACATTTATATTAAAATCTTTATTATTCAACAACATTTTATCTCATCTGAGATTAAACTATTGTTCTACTTATAAATAAATAAATAACAAATCTTATAACATATGAAATCTTATAAACTATAGATAATGAAAATTTCCTTCAAAAATAGGTATGTTTTATATTATTTTGCAATCAAATTTATTTACGTTGTTAATTTCATTTTTATTGATTTATCATAATTCATTGTTTGATCACATGCTGCGCTCGCCCCAACGGTCGCACCGTAAAACATATTATTTTGAATCTGTTTACAGTGCTTTCCGATCAAATTTACACGACATTCAACTTTCAGTCATGACGTCATCAATGTGTAAATCTACGTAATACAATCTAATTTGTGATAAAAATTGTCTACAGTATTATTCATTTGTTTTTGGTCTACGTTTCGTTGCTTTAATACTTGAATATGTGCATATTAACTAAGATTTGTGATTTCACGAAATTACATGTAACTCAGATTCCATAACTGTTATGCTTCCTTAACACCCCCGTAATTTTCGTAAATTACTCACGAGTAATTTACGAAAATAATAAGACGAAGCGAATGGGGGTCAATAAGATAAAAAATATAATGTAAATTTATTTGTTGTCGGGCACGGTCTCCAAAATGAATGTAAGCCATAACTGTATCTTGTGTTTTGTTGCAAAATTGCAGCTATAGTTTGGTTGAGCATTATAGATGCGGCAGATCAACGAACGTGGTGTGGATTTGTTTTTTAAACGGTAATCTTGTTTCACACGGGAATTGAAATAAATAAAAGTATGTTTTAAGAAGAAAGAAGATAATTTATTTTTGAGAAATTTCTTTTTTGTAACCATGATGAGGTATTACAAATGCATCAATGCGTAACGTTATTTTATAAGAAATATACTGAGTACACAATCACATGGAGATGTTAAAATTGTAAATAAAAATATTTTTTTTTGTATCTTTTTAAAGCAGCAGTTGCATATGTACGAATTAAGTTACACAAAACATTTTTATTCTGATATTGATATACGACGATTGGTACAGAAATTTAAATTAATGATAAATGAAGGAAAATGTTAGCTCGACGCCTTTGATATGTACATGTATAGTGAAGATTCAGTGTAAAAGAAATTGTAAAAATCGTGACCCCTGGGCCAAAACTGGGGTCCAGGCGAGGTTCAAAGTTAAACATAGAAATACATAGGAAAAAATGTTTAAAATTCTTGTTCTCAAGAACCACTGCACCAGAAATGCCAATATTTACACAAAAGCTTGTATATATAGTGAAGATGCTAAATTGTAAAAAGTGTGACCCCCGGATAAAAAGTGGCGCCCCAGACGGGGTTCAAAGTTTAACATATATAAGAAAATGTTTAAAAATCTTCTTCTCAAGAACTACAATGCAACAGTTTGGGATATTACTAAGCATACACCCTTAAATAATGTAGATTCTAATTTGTATAAAAATCGTGACTCCCGGACTAATACTGGGGCACCAAGAGGGGTTCAAAATTAAATAACATTTTCAAAAAATATATAGCAAACGTTTAAAAATGTTCTTCTCGAGAACTACAATGTTATAGTTTGTGGAATTACTATGCATGCATTCGTGGCTTATGTAGATTCTTAATTGCTAAAATCGTGATCCCCGGACTAATACTGGGGCCCCAAGAGGGGTCAAGGTTTAATATAGAAATATATAGGTAACATGTTAAAAAATCTTCTTCTCGAGAAATACAATGCTACAATTTGTGAGATAACTATGCATGACATGATTTTATCAGTGAACGTTTGCTGCCAATTGATTTAATCTTTGAAAATAATCATTTTCAAAATAGGACTCTACTATCTACTGACACATTATAAATATCAGATGACGTCAATATTCTTAATTTAGTTCAATTTAATTAATTGAACAGTTTTGGAATGAAATGATACAATGTTATACATCAAAAATGAGCACATTTGAAAATGTGCATTTCCATTATCTGAGACTCTCTCTCTCTCTCCCCTCTCTCCCTCTCTCTCTCTCTCTCTCTCTCTCTCTCTCTCTCTCTCTATCTCTCTCTCTCTCATGTAAATGTACACATTATCAAAAGTCGGGATTTTTTTTTTCGTCACGTGATCTGCCATCCTATTTATAAATTAGCCAAATGCTGAAAGATGTCGTACTTTTAATGTCACAGGTGCCTCCATAGACATTGATATTGACGGGATAACGTTTTAATGCCCAGTGTATTCAATAAATAGGAATATTGTTAAATGTTACATATAGATCGCATTCGTTTGAAGGGTGTAAGACTGTGAGCGGTAATTCCTTCATCTATGAGTGCATGCCTCTATTGATTCACAAGCAGGTGCTACTCGCAGTCTTGCTATTGCACCATTGCATGCTACATGTATCATGAAGGCTCAAACATACAGACTACAAACATAGGCGTGTTAGAGACACTCGTGAATAAACAGTACAAAAACATTGTCGATTAAATCAAATAAGTAAAGCAATTGTTGATCGGTCGAGCGGTTTTAGTAAACCCCAACCAAAATCCAGGGAAAAATCCCGATTTTTGAAAACACGATATGCCAAGAGTTCGTGATGAGCGGTGCGGATCAGAAACACTTGGCTAGGGAAGATGATCTGCATGTTGAACATATCCATATATTACTGTTGTAAACTACTAGTATATATGTAGTTTAGAAATGTCAAACTAAGTTAATCAGTGAATCTGTCTACATAAAAACAAACGTGAACAGCTGATAAAGGTACAGGTAGATTCACTTCTGTAAACTATACTTCTAATTCCATCATTTTTTCCATGTGTTAAATATAGTACTAATCAACAAGTTGTAATTCAGCGCAATAGTTAAAACTCCTCTGATACTAAATCGCTGCATGGAATTATGTGAAACGTTGTAGGCATTTAGAACACAGCGTGTCGACACATACATTTTATCAGGAAGTTCCGATTCCATCAATTATTTTCTGGAAATTTTTGCCCTTTTGAATTTAGAATTTTTTAGTTGTTAAAGACATGGAAAAGATGCACATTTTTACAGGATTCAAGTTTTTTGCGAGTTATGTCGATCCTTTATCAAATTATTTTGTGTATTTAATGTCATTCGATCATTATGTGTATCATTGTCAAGAAATTCATAGTAATCGAAGCTCTTGAGGTCTGTCCTTATAATAGATTTTGTTCTACGTTCTAATGCCACAATAGACAAAAGCTGCGATCTGTGAGGATCTCGTGCATTGCCCCGTTTAGATACGATAACATACACGTACGTTCTGATAAGATTTGATCTGATCTGAAAACATCACGACAGGAGTCCCCGATGTGGGACACTTGTGTACACTTGTGTACGTACGCGTTGATACGTTCATAAACATGTACGTTACGATACATGTACATTGTACGTTCATCACGAACAGATGCGCTCTGATGATGAATATGGCGATTATTTTCACGATCAAGATGGAAAGTAATCACGATTTGAGCTACGATTGGACCCGACTGATGATATTGTCACATTGAACTGAACGCAGCGCATTGTGCTAGCTGTTTGTCTCTTCCAATTTCAGATTGATCGAGATCTTACATTACGATTAGGGAGCACGATTGAACGCGACATGCTGCGATTTTAAACGATGAAATGCAATCTTATACGATAATAACAAATGATAGCAATTGAAAATTAATCTTGTTGATCGTAAAAATGTTTTTTGAGAGTCAAAAAATGTTTTACGATTTTAACGATAAACACGGTTGCCACGACAGACCTCAAGATCTGGAGAGATTTGATACGATTACAACGATTAAAACCGCGATTTCAGGCGTCGCTAACTGTGATACATGTAGTGTGCACCAATCATTAAAGTGTTAACGCTCAACAAATCGCACAAGGACGTATCGACTCGCATCACATCGTACATGTACCTGTGTCAAACATTTTAGTGACGTTCCACGATCATTAAGATTTGTCAATCGTAGTGTTTGTATCAGATCACATGACAGTGGGAACCAAGCATAATCCTTTACTAAACAATCTTATGATGACATTTTGAAATAAAGTTCAACCACCATTGTGCTTATCATGCACCAACGATAGTTTTATAAGACCAAATGTGCACCATAATTCAACAAAAAAAAAATTACTCATTGTATTTGTATTGACTCTCTTGTCCATTTGAGTATTGATATAACTGATAACGAATACCACAACTTTGACATCAACACATTATTCAGTGGCATCGGAAGCAAATTGAAAGTGGGGGACTAGACTTATCAAAAATCTTGACAAGCAAAAATGGTCTTTGGTATGTATAAATTTGTAAAAAAAAAAGTGTGTATGGGGGGCCTAAGCCCCCTCCTCTTAGCCCCCCCCCCCCCGGTTCCGACGCCTATGGTATTAATTTAGAACCATTTTAACAAGACCTTGGACTTTCTGTAGGATGCAACTATCTATTTCTTGCGTCAAAACAAGTTAAAAATGACACTAGTTCCAAGTGAAATATGCACAGATTGCGTAGTCTTTAGCTCAAACCATGGCCAGCAATAAAATAGACAGGCCTGCGTCACAGTACTATTCGACACAACTACACAAATGTTTCTATAACAACTGCCCTCTCTCTAACTCCTTAAATTAAGTATTTTTAATTTGTCTTGTAATTTGTTTTGTAATTTGTCTTTCCAGTTTAAAACTTATGCGTTTCCATACAATTCAAAAACTTGCAAAACTTACGTAACATACACAGTATTTATGCACACTTGCTATGCAATATACATGTACATATACATACAAGTAAAATATACATGTACATATATACATACAAGTAAGGAAATTCAATCCGTTTAGTTCATTTTTTTTTCAATTTCTTGAATGATTTTTATTATATGTATACATGAATATTATTTGTTTAATAAATGTATACATGCATATTTTATATATGTATACATGAATATTATTATATGTATATATACTAGTACATGTTGTATATTATATTGGACAACTCCGTCTGACCGATTTTTTAACTGGTAAATAATTTGTTAAAAAATACAAGCCTCGGTCTATCACATTGAGATATAAGTTGACAGGCTACAAACTTAAAGTGAATAACTGTTATAGTTTGACAATCATTAACAAAGTTAAAAGTTACTCTTTTTTTTACCTATATACATGTAATTCCATCTTTTACGCTATGTTAAGCTACTTGCAACTTTGATATTAAGCTGCATTTATTGAACGACGTTCGACTTACTACTGATAAATTTAAAAGCACCCACTAAATTGTGAATAAACAAAAATTGATTTAAAGAAAATTTATTTAAATATAGTTTCACTACGCAGTACAGTTAAGGCGGCCATCGGCGAATTTTTGTAATGAAAACACATATACTTTAGTTCATCGGACATGTCCTTTTTAAAATCAATAACAGTCGCTCAAATGCAATATATTTCTGAAATATATATATAATAGTACAATATTTTATGTTCATAGTGGTCACGTGATATGGCAGTCGCATGGTACAAGCAGATGTATTTGTGGTTTTGAAGTCATTTAAAAATGTGAATATTGCAAGGGCATAATCATGTCAAAATTCACAACTGAATTATAAAATAACTTGTTGTTATATAGTAGATTTTAAAAAATGTTGTGAACTTTGTAATATAATATTATTTGTTAGAACAAAACATAATTTATAATGCATATGTTGAATAATTTTGAAGGTCACAGTGTTAATTTCATTAAAAAATAATTAATTTGTGAGATTTCACAAGGATCGTAGAAGTTTTTAAATTACATAGCATATTTCAAATTTACATGTAAAAGTTTGTCATGATCAGATAAGTGTATGCCCTTGCAATAAAGTGATTTATTTAGGCACCCAGCTTTAAAATATACGATATTTTATACAAAACCGAGGTTGCCTCTTAATACGATGCATAATTATAACAAATTGAAAATAAGATTATATAGGTAGCATTCTACTAATAATAATGTTAAACAAAATATTCATTTATAATTTTCCGTTAATCTATGGAATTTATTTTTCATCGCTAAAAAACCGCATGATAGCCTTCAATGACTTAACTTAATGCGTCATTTTGAAGCATATGACGTCATATTTTGTAGTACAGCGAGAACAACCTCTCGCTTATTTTTCAGTGTGAACGATATAACAGACATCGAAATTGTAAGTAATAGCATTCGTTGTTCTCAATTAAAAGAATAGTATAAATTAATTTTGCTAATAAATGAATTAATTAGTACTTTCGAGGTTTGTAATATTCTGTGATGTCATAATGCACATTTCCCGTACTTTTTGTCTGAACGGAATTTATTGACAGCCTTAACTGTGCTGCGTATACAAAAAATCAGTCACATGCATACATGTATGTTATGGCAAATAATATATAACTGTTCCGTACAACGAATGGATCTATAATCTATGGCAGATAATTTCTAATGACGATCACTTAATTGTATTAAAATCGGATAGATGCATCAGATTGATTGGAATAACGCGATATTGGCAATAATTATTGAACTGAATGAGTTTCATCGAATAGGACACACCAATTTGATTTCTTGGTCGCCGGATCCGCGCGCACGTGCCTAAGGGCTTTCCCAAAAATGATATTAAAATATAAATCCCGCACTCAGAAATTTTCGTACAGTTTCCCGCTCCATTTTTGGTTCTTTTATTATTTTTTTTATTAGTAATGATTGCGTGTTTTTTTTCTACATTGACCATACCAAAAATTTTCTGGTAGATTGTCAGCAAGGATTACAAGTAAATAATGTCTGTATATATGTGGATAGGATTAGCGATCAAGAGGGGTCTGATACAATGGCGAATACAGTCTCCACTGAACTTTTTACGTTCTGCTTTTTACATGTATTCCAAATGAAAAAAAAATGACATTTTAAAATAAAATGTAATTTCTCGCCTCTTTTTTTTTTTTTTAGGTTGCCCTAAATTTTTCAAATTTCTGTTTTTTAATTTTAAGATTGCTAAATCGCCCGCTCGCCCAAATATTTATTTTTTTGCCTAGCATGATCGATTCCGAAGACCAAGAAATCAAATTGGTATTGCCTAAGATAATAGCGAGCGCAGCTCGCCGGTGCGCAGCGCCGGCGAGCGAAGCGAGCTCTAAGAACCAGTGCGCGCGGGAAAAAGAACGAGCTAAACCTACAGATTCATCAAGAAAAAAATTGTGTCTACGTCCCATAGTGCTCTCTAATGTTTTTTCCCGTGGTGCTATGCCAAAAATGGATAACATTTAACTCGTAATTAACGGTGGCATGAGGTTTGATGACACGTTTTGAGTAGCGCACAAGCTTTTCTAAGACCCAAGAAATGTTTACATGCTTCCATTCCTTCGTATTGAGTCGAGATACGTAAACAAACGAATATGGATTAGAACGTACACAGTGATTTAGAGGTGGATCAAATTAGCATCTGTAATGCGTGTACTATAGCTATTTCGGTATAAACTTCTACGCCTGCCTTAGATGATTTTTTGTTGTTTTTTTTAGTGTTTTTTTTTTTTATTTTGATAGAGAGATTATGTGATTATATATACAAGCAAGAGTTAAGCTAATTTTGCGTGCATGAACAGTAAGTATAAGTAGGGAGGACATTTTACAAAAAAAGTCATTTTGAACTAAATAATAAAGAATAAAGAGAAAAAAATAAACAGTTAAAAAATCTATGCAGATATTGCATATTGTCAAAATTAAATTGGAAAATGGGAAATTACACACCTACAAACAGGGTCCAAAACAAATTAAAAAAAAATTATGAACCAGAAAAAAAAAATCAGTAAAAGTCAGATAACAACAAGGTACAAAAGAAAAATACTTTACACTTTTGACCAAATTAAACACAGATTTCATTTTACAAACTGATCAATTTTCTCCAAAAGTAAAGAACGGTTTTATGGGAAGCAAGTCTACGTATTTTGTAAGAATTTTTTTAAACTTAGAAATATTATATAATATCTCTCTCTCTCTCTCTCTCTCTCTCTCTCTCTCTCTCTCTCTCTCTCTCTCTCTCTCTCTCAAAAATTCTTTGATGTTAGTTGATAACAGTCAAAATATCACTAAGTTGACAATGATGCATGCATGGAATGTGTAATTCTTGCTGCGCTCACCACAACGGTAGCACCGTAAAACATATTAAATATTATTAAGATAATTTGATTTTTTTTTTTAAGAATGAAAATGCCCCGAAGAGAATACTGATATGATTATTGCAGGATATTTTAAAAGGTTATGTAGATATTTACAGTATATGTATTTACAAAATTCATATATTTCATCTCAATATCTTTTAAAAGACAGAATTTATTTCAAAATTTTATTGGAATTTAAAATCTCAAAAGAAAACCAAGAATTCGAGGAATATTGTCACTATCGTAGAGAAAATTTATAATTTATATGATCGATGTTTTTATATATATATATATATATATATATATATATATATATATATATATATATATATATATATATATATATATATATATATATACACACACACACACACACACACACACACACACACACGTTACACCTCATACTATTCAAGTTAAACAAATTAATTTATACATTTTACAATCTTTATCAATTATCTAGCAAACAGTATATCGATCAATTGATGCAGAATACCTTCTGAAAAGCATTTTATTTGTGTATTTATTTATTCATCCAACCGACAGGTGTCATAAACATCACCACATGGAACAGGTAACAATTATATCATAGGTGGCGCTTCTATAGCGTCCACAACTTCGGATGAGGCACCTGTAGGAAATAAAATTGGTCAAATCATTTTCTTTGTTTTTCATTTAGATAGAATCAATTATATGAAAAAGTTATATAAAATTTAAAACAAAAGTTATAACTTGCAGTAGGAAAATTGACATACTTTATTCAATTGAAATAGCAACATACAGAATTTAGTTTTCGTTTTGTGACAGTTTAACAAAACAAATCTTAAATATAGATTTTCAATCAAAACTTTCAAGATGGCGGGGAAGCAAGGAGTTACGAGACTCCTAACCCGTCATAGGGCTTCTCTCGTTCGAGACTTGGACACGAACAAAATTTTACCCCATCTAGTGGCTAAAGAAGTTATCTCCACTTCCGAGGAACGGCAGGTGCTGGACGTGAGTGACCCACGGGAACGGACAGAGGTCCTGCTGGACATTGTAGGCAAAAGGGGGTTGGGTGCATTTCACGATTTCTGTTCTTGTTTGGAAAAAGTTGCCCCTCATCTGCTAACCGGGTTTCTGCTAGAACATTCCGGTAAGTTGTGTTTTATTATTATATTCATTCCTGACTCGTGTTTCCTCAGATAATGATTATCTGATTATAGGAAAAGTTTAAAACTTTAGTTAGTTGGAATATTTTTTACCAGATACTTATAGTTTTGGTAATGGAATTCAAACTGAATGTAAGAAGGACACTGATTTGACGCAACTGATTTGGGTTCTTTTGCTTGAGTTCTGTTGTATGTGAATTCTGATAGTTGTCACCGGGTTAACAGGTTTATAGACTGTCAGTCTATATATCATGTCTCAATACCTTAGTGGTTAGAGCGCTGGCACGGTACGCCAGAGGCCCTGGGTTCGAGTCCCGGTTGAGACTTGACTTTTCACCACCTGTTACATTTGGCGTCCAACGTACAAAACCCACTGTCATTCCCCAGGCATATGCTTCACAGCATTTCCTGTACTCTAAGAATTCAGGGACAAATTTCTGAAAGAGGGGGAGTATGTCACCGGGTTAACAGGTGTATGACTGTCAGTCAATATGTCGGGTCTCAATAGCCTAGTGGTAAGAGCGCTGGCACGGTACGCCAGAGGCCCTGGGTTCGAGTCCCGGTTGAGACTTGACTTTTCACCACCTGTTACATATAGTGAAAAATTAGCTGGATAGTAGGGAGGGGAAGTAATAGAATCAGTCGTGCTTTTCATTCTGCAAGATATGCCAGTGGTAATATGTGGGACCAAATTAACTAACCATATGTGTATGACAGTGCTACTGCTTGAAATGCTTTTATCTTTAATCATATAATTATTGTGTTTAATTTAATGTCAGAAAAACAATAATAGGGTGGTAATACAATTGGTATCACTACAGAAACAATATAGCATAAGCTTAATTATGTTATTGTTTTGTTCAGTACCACTTGTAAAAGATTTTGCTCAGATTTAAACTTGCCTTGGCACAGTTGTGTGTTTGAAAGTCAAAGAAAGGTATTAAGGTGGAATAACACACCATGAAAAAGTCACTCAAATTAACAGTAAATTATTTGATTATGAAAGGTATAATGATAAAGAAACTGTACATATGTCAAATAAGCGAAAAATTTGCAAATTGGGGATAAAAAAAGTAAATATCTAAAAATAATTCAATTCAGTAAGTAATAACAAAAGCCCCTGCAGGATTCAAATTCGGGATGTACGGATCAAAAGCCAGACACTTTATCCACTCGGCTATGGAGTAAGTAACATGTTGTCGTCGATAAAATCCTTTTAACATGTTTAATAAAAAAAAGTGTCGTTTCTTTCAGAGGTCAGCCATTATGTGACGATGTGTTATTCCACCTTAAACTTTAATTACTACATGAATGTTTAAAATCAAGCTCGGACAATGATGACAAATGGGATAAAAAAGAAACCCTGTAAACAGTTTCATATTTAATAAGTTTTTAAAAAAACTTGATCATCTGTTGTATTAATATCAGATATGAATTACTTCCCTTGGATTGATAAGCAGATTTGGAAATTGAGGGATTTTTTGTTCTAGTGTTTCTGAAAAAGTGTAGATGTCTTTTATTTGGGTTGGAGCTAAAGATATGTGCTGTATGACTGAATATTCATTTGTTGCTCACTGCCAATTTATGATATTGAAGTGTGGTTTTTCAGCATCCACGGAAAACAAGTGTCCTCACTGAAAAAAAAAATCACTGTCCATGGGAACATAAATAGATGTACTCTATACACTACAGTACTGTATATTCTATATTGTAAAAATTTAATAAACCTAATATGATTCAAAGTAGAAATCTTGGAATTGCATTTGTTCACATTGAATTGTTCCTTTCAAATAAAAGATTGTGACCAGCAAATTCCTGAGTTGTAACAAAGTGTGAAAGACTATTTTTCATGTAAAGCATTATCCATACGTATTAAATTATTAATAACAATGAATTACAAAGACAATGGACTGAATTAAGACTTCACCACTGTCAATAACAAAGTTCTCAGTGAATAATAAAAAAAGTCGTAATAAAACCATTTTAGACTGAATTAAGACTTCACCACTGTCAATAACAAAGTTCTCAGTGAATAATAAAAAAAGTCGTAATAAAACCATTTAAGACTGAATTAAGACTTCACCACTGTCAATAACAAAGTTCTCGGTGAATAATAAAAAAAGTCGTAATGTTTGCTGAGTCAGTGATGGAACCTTATACAATTACATTGTCCTGCATGTGCATGTCCACTTCACCCCCCTGAGTTCAACAGTGCATGGCTAATTTTGGGTCTGTGAATGATTGATATGATTGACACGATCGATTGACATCTGAAAGACGGAATCAACATAAAGACGGATCTTTTCAGTAGATTTTGTTTTTTGTGAGAAGATCACTACATTTACTGATATAGAGGTGGGGCGGTTCTATTGTTTCAAATATATTATATATAGGGTTTGTGGATAATTTATATTTTATTAGAATGCACAGATCTAAAGTTTCCATTTTGCGTTGCAAATTCATGTAACTTGATTTGGAATATGATTATTTCATGGATTACGGTACATGTACTTGTATGATATTTAATATTAAAAGATTGTGAGAAAATATAAGGGGTTTCACTTTATGTTGATGTTGGAGCAAAAAGATTTTGAATGAATCAGATTTGCCCAGATGCAGGTAGATGGAAATCCAATCTCTATTATTCATAGTTAAAACAATTTGGATGTAAAACTTTTGTTGCAGTAGGTGGTCATTGGATTTCAGGGGGACTGGAGTAATCCAGGGTGGAAGTATCACTGGGAGGGCTTCTCCATTTTGGAGACATACAATTTAGCCGCTAAGGAAAGAATTGGTTCGAACCCCTGGTGACAGGGGTTTATGGGTGGGGCCAACTTGTATATTTTTATTCTGACGATCCTCTTTTTTTTAAGTACTGTCACAGATTTTGCCTAAATTAAGATTTTTATTCAATTAAACATGAATTGAAATAAGAGTAGTAAATAGATTTTTCAAGAACTTTAAAAAAAAAAAAAGGTTGAATATTTCCACCTTTAGATTTAACACAAGTCAGTAGTTGGCAAACAAGCAATTTTTGTAGGTGCAAGCCTAGTGCCCTACTCAAACCCCTCTACCACACGGCATTATTGTGTTTTAGTCTTGATCAGTTGAAGGGAAAATTTCTCAACGTGAAATAGATCAATTGTAGACAGAGGATATGGTGCAAAAATCTGAAATGCAAATTTTTTTCTAAAGTGGATGGAAGTAAAGGGGGTACATGTGAGATTAAAAAGTGTATGTAAAAACAAAGTTGTGATGATTGTCCATTACATATTTGTACATGCAGTCATGTTTTATTAAAGGTTACTGCTATGGAGAAGATGAAGACATTTCATGATTTAATGCTGACATTTATATGATTGATGTTAAAAATCAAGTATATATTATCAGTTTATGTAAACATTTTACAAAAAATACTTTTTTCCAATTACGTGAACAGTAGAAAACTAAATCAAAAGTAAGATTAAATCATTTTGAGTAAAGAATTTGAGAAAATTCTTTTTTACTTCAGATAAGTGCAACAGCTAGTGAATGCAAATATTTTACTATTGCTGTAAATTAAGTTTCACTATTTTTTCTTTAGTTTTTAAAGTGATGTACATGTTTTGGTGATAAAACTGTCAAATATATAAAAAGCTTCTAAAGAAAGAGAGATGCATTGTTCAGTATGTGCATGAATTTTTATTTCATTGAAATTTATGCCCATGAAGTTTAAAAATCAAATTTTTAAATAAAGAACTTCATAGATCAACATTCAATACACTAAACAGACAAAATCCATTTAATTCTTTTTGAGATGATCCCCCAGTAAAAAGTAAAAGTTGATATATTTTTGTTAGTTGTTATTAAATTTTGAGATGCCCCCTTAGCGTGGCCCAGTGTCTCTCTTGTTTAGGTGATAGTAGTACACACACTGGCAGCACAGACTCTGGAGAGAAGCCCCGAATACACACAGGTAAATCTAGGTCAAAGACGCGTAAACGCTAACAGACAGGTAGGAGATTTTTTTTTTCAAAAATAGTTTCTGTAAAGTGGACAGTGTCACTTGCTGTATGAAGATTGCTACTGATTCACTACGAGTATATTGACTATTGAGGAGAAGTGTGTGAGATTTCGGAGGCTTTGAATTTTTTTAGTGTTATATATTACTATACCTGTGCGAGACTTTGTTGTCGGAGTTTAAACACAGGCTTTTTAAAATTTGTTTGTTTTTAAATTGAGCACCGGATCACACAGATTTTGCTGTTGACATTCAAGTGCAGGGAGAGAGGACGATAGCTAGGTTTGAGGTTTGTAAATGTTACTGTGTCAAAGGGGGAAAGGGTTCACTAGATTACACTTATATTTATACAGGGTAACCATCACATAAAAAATGAGAATAAATGCAATGGATAATGCTCTTTTTTTTTTTCAATTGACAGGGTTTAATGTTTAACTTGTTGAAAGTAGAAGTGGTTAAGTGTGCAGGTTGGAGAAGTACTGTAGGATAAACTTAATTTTATGGACCTTAAAAGGAGTAAGGGGTGTGGGGTTGGTGGGGCATTAACAAGGGGCATTTGGAGGAGCAGGGCAGGGACAAAAAGGGGCAGTTTGTTTAGTGTTTACCAAAGTCTTGATTTGTAAAATTACAAGAATTTAAATTCTTTTCGAAAAAAAAAAATATATAATTTAGCCCCCTACCATTGTTGTGATTGTGGACTAGGTGTAAACAGCTCTCTGAGTTCACTCAGGAGTTGTACGGAGGACAGCCATTGTTTGTTGTGGAACCATTTCAGGTCTGTTTATTCTGAAGGGCAATTAAGATGTTATCTTTTAATTAAATGCATGTCAATACCAGCAACAGGTCATACATTGTGTAGAGGTGAGGGCCACTCAGTGTAAAGGCTGCAGAGTTCATAAAGCAAGGCAGCAAGACTTATAGATTTACTAGATTTTTTGTTATTTTTTTATCTTTTCAATCAGATTACACAATTTAGAATTAAGTTATAGTTTACCGGTCAACATTGATCCAGAGCTAGCTTTGATTGGTATTGAAGCCTGACAGGTGCAATTATGAAATTGTAGTAAAACATTGATAATGGAATACTGTGTATTCTTTCATCGTAAATATTTGTTTATTATATCATATTTACAATATGCTTTTCAAAAAAATATTTCCTTGTATCTTTCAGTCGTAAATGCACATGCAGTGTATCAAAAGCATATTACACAAATAGCAAAGTCAAGGCTATTATATCTGATTTAGTCATAAAAAGTTACCTAAATATGATATCGGTCTTAATCTGTATTTGTATGTCTTCAAGTCTATATATAAATCAGTTTTGGAGCTGAATTTTTTGGAGCCAGAAGGTTGATGCAGCATAAGTTGTTATATAATCAGGGAATCCTGTGATAAGACCCCCCCCCCTCTAAAGTTTTCCGTGTGTTCACCAGGACCCAAGAGTTTCTCATCAGTGTCACGCTCAAGTTGGCTGAAGACGTCAAGATTGAGAGAGTTTTATAAAAAGGAAGCTTCTAAATTTGTTTGATGATAAGGTACAGTTCCTGTGACAGAGAGGAATAGAGAGAGGTTTTAATTCTTATCTGATGGGAAAGAAACCAGATTGAAAAAAAAACTGCATGGATTTTTTTTTTTTTTTGTTGAGTCTTCTTTGTTTTGACATTGAAGTTGCATATTGTATTACCATTGGGTATAATTGAAAAAGCAAAGTTGAGGAGAGAGAGAGAGAGAGAGAGAGAGAGAGAGAGACTCTTTAAGGGAGATAATGTTAATATGCTATCATTGTGTTTTCTTTCTTGTCCTTTGTTGATTTGATTATGAACATACAGTATGAGGTACTTTAATTATGTGGAATGTTGACCACAAGAGTGGAGCTTAGGGCTGCCATGTAGATTAAATTTGCCACCTGATTTATGCAAGGGTTGGTGTTTATCTCAAAAGAGATTGAGTCATAAATATGAAATCTACTCATAAAAAGGCTATATGCTTGCACACTCCTGCTTTTCTCAACAAGTGTTGTCAGATTTGAAAGGGGGGGGGGGCGTAAGAGGGTCTATCACAACCTGACCTCTCTTCATGTTTGTGTTTTAGTAATTTGCTAAGAATTGGGATGCTCTATTGGGGGGGGGGGGAGTTGAGGAATTGTATGGAAGAGTTGAGAAAGAATTTTTGTGGGAACTACTCAGTATAAATTCCTGTATTCCTGTTGAATTGAACTTACATGTATAAAAATATCAGAGTGGATGAAGATTTGTTGTTATATTATTCATTTCACAGAATATATAACCATTAAAAGAAACCAGTCAAATTCTATAGCATTTTCTAAGGAGGAAGAGAAAAATTTTTATCTCAGATTTATCCCCGTTTACAATCACATTAACTGTTTTGTGTGGTGAAGATAACATGACCAATTTCCATGGTTATCGGGCAATTTTAGATACCTGATGTACGAAAATGTCTCTTTTGATTGTTTACATTCCATGTCAGCTGAGCTCTTATTTCTATGTGAAATGTGATAAGGATTTCAAGACACTTGCAGCCTCACTCCCAAAGAGAGACTGATAATGTGGGGGGAAAACTCATCGTCCTTTTTACGGGAATAATGTTGATACAGGGCAGACATGTTTGGTGTCTACCTAATTACATCACAAAGTTAATAATTTAGGAAGTATAAAATGCTAAGCCCAGACTTAGTAGGATATGCACGATTTAATTGCCTTGCTAATCGTCCTAAAATTTGGTTATCAGTTTAATGGGCACTGGTGACTTGTAGGACCACTTGTATGTATTTATGGTATTACAGGCCTATCACTTATGATAAAGCATGGAAATGAGTTTCCTGTTAATCTGAGAAAATTTGCATACATTTATGAATGAAAGGAATTCTTGCATTCTAGAATAGGTTAATAACTCTTGGCAAGGATGTATATATATAATGCAAGACTACAAGATTCTTGGATGTTTTTTTTCTTTAAAAACAATTATTCCAATATATTTTTGGGATACCAGTATAAATTGAACATATTAATGACAGCCTCTAAAATGAACATGTGCAGATGTATATACAGTAAAACACGGTTATAACAAAGTGCCAGGGACGGGCGATTTTACTTCGTTATGAGCGTAATTCGTTATATCGGTCAAGTTTACAACATGTAATATAAACACTGGGAATGAAAATCACTTCGCTGTAAGCGTCAATTCAATATAAGCGTGTTCGCTATAACCGTGTTTTCCTGTATCTGCATGGCTAGGGGTAGATGGGAAAGGCGGGGAGGAAGGGCATCTTCGCTTATAGCCAAGTGTCATCAGGAGATGAGAAAAAACGAATCAGGACACTTGGCTGGCGAAGGTGGAGGAAGGGGTGCTTAAAGATTACTGGTACATGAATTTGGTCCCCATATTATGGAAGCAGATTAGCAATGAAATTCATATGAAAGTCAATATTTATACCAAGCTACTGCCTGATTTGTGATAAAAAAAACTTGGTGACAGTTATTAATAGCAGGGTCTGTCTTATATATGCTATCCAACTTAATATATGTATAGAGATACTCTGACTGTTTGTATGAGCATCAAAATGTTGTAAGGTTTATTGCTGTTTGCACCTTGTGACATGGACAGACACACTCCCTATATGTATTGTACAACCCTCAGTCTGTGTAAACTATGGTAATTCTGTCCCCATGGTAGACTCTGATCCAGTCTCTGAGTCATTTCCTTTGCTTTTTATGTGGTTTCTGTGGTTGTATTGCGGTGCCTTGAAGTGTGGTGACCTCTTGCCTCCACGCTGACATGCATGCTGCGGTTGGTCTTTGTGGTTGAAATAGTGGCTGCAATGCCAGTCCTTTATATAAGAGTGACCCGCAGACATACAGTAAAACTATAATTCTTCCCCCGTCCCCAGGAGTCACACTGCAGTACCAGTCTTTAGGGTTTAACCCGCGGACATTAAAAGTACATGTAATATAATTCCCCCTTGGTCATAATATCTCCATTCTCCAGACAGTGTTCAGAGGCCTCTTCATTAAATGAAGGAATTTTGTATCGGACAAAAACTGGAGAGCTAAAGACAAAGAGTCGAGTCTCAGAGAGAATTTTCTCGTTTTAATGGACAACTACATGTATGATATTCAATGCTAACTCAACTAGATTAAAAAATTGTTATCGAAGCATACTGCGCTCGATTTAAAAGCTTTATTGGGAGAATAGGTTTTCTTTCTTTTGTATAACGGGGGTGTAATGTCGTCTATTATAGGAATTAGTTTACAAGATGTAAAAGCAAAATATTAAAATACTATCTACAGATCTTAATGCATTTAAATGGTTCAGGGGAAGTGCTTTGAATACAGTGTGAGAACTACCCTCTCCCAGGCCTGCTTGCCGAGTATTACGTTACCGGGGGAGGTTCAGGGATTTCAGCCCATCTTTAGGGGAGAGGTATTGGCTCGGAACAATATAGGTGAAAATTGCAAGTCAATTAGGGACAGGGTTTTTTAGAAGTTTTCCGTTGAAGGTATGTAAATGCTGTTTGGAATTGGGGGAGGAAATTTAAAAGTGGATGTTGTATCTGTGAATCATGATTTTACCTTTAAAAAAAAAAAGAAAGAAAAAATCAATGTTTGGTACATTGGTTTGTTTGTCAGGTACATTGGGTGACTCACGTACGTAATTTTTTTGAGTCAAGTCCGACCCTGGTATCTATGTCTCAGAGATGTTTAGTACACATTGTTGCATTGTTGAATTGTTTATCAGGAGCTAAAGCTTGTGTCAATATTTACTGTATACATTAGAACTACAGAGAGCAAACCTCTTGTCTGACACAATGGAAGTATTAAACCTTAGTTGTTGGTTTAAAGAATAATTAAAAAGAAGGAAAAAAAAATGTTTTTTAAGCATGACCAGACTTTTAAGGTGAATGACATAATTGTTGGATAATTAATGAAATGAAGGAGAGGTCTGATAGTAGAAGATGTCAGGAGTTTAGTTTCCTGATCTTCTATCATAAAGTAGTGTGTCTCTGTCTTTATAGCTTTTGGCCAAAAAAAATTGTAAACCTATACACACTGTAGTAGATAAACTAAACAGACAGGCAAGCAGAGAGAGAGAGAGAGAGAGAGAGAGAGAGAGAGAAAGAGAGAGAGATTATGGAAATAAGTTGAACCTTGTTTTTAAATGGTTCTAAATGGGAGTGGGAAAAAACTAAGAGATATTCTAAATACTTAAAAAACAAAAATTAGTGGTTGAAACTTCTATAAATAAATTCAACATATCCATGGTATTAGAGATACGGTTATTTGAGATATTGGAGTTGAGCTGTACAATAGTTGATTAATGCAGGTTTTCTCTTATTCTCCGTAAAAATAGTTTGTACATTTTTGCTGATTTTTCTGTTTGTCAGTTTTGCTTGCAGTCTTACACTCATACTCAGGGCATGTTCAAAATGCCAATTTTTTCTTCCCCTGCTTTTTTGTAAAGTTAATTCTTAACAGGATATCTGGAACATATCTAGAGCATTGCAAAGCTGAAATGGTTGCGACACCATAGCAGACAGGTAGATCTGTGTAAATTAGTCTTTGTGACTGTAAGTGAGTAATTGTTTGATTCCTGTGATTATCGGTACATGTTCATTAGTCTGTGTTTGTTGACGCTATCTTAATTGCGGTGCACCGTGTGTGTTTGACATGGCTTGACACTGCTCTCTGCGTGCAAGCTAAATTACTGATATTGAGATTAAGATGGCTCTTTTTTTTCTTGGCGTTTTTCCCTAGCTGGTTTTCAAAAAAGGAAGAATCAGGTAATTTTGTCTTGACATTTGTTTTATTTTCAAGGACAACTTCAGTTTGGACAAAATTATCACTCAAAAGGGGCATTGAAATTTAAACTTGAGTTACATACACATTTAATGACCTTCTATTATAAAACCAGATGTTAGTTAAATTCAAAGTTATTTTGCTTGCATGTGGTATATATACATGTTTAAAAGATACCCCCCTACCACTTTCAAACTATATTTAAATTGAATTTTTTTTATAGACTGGCTTTTTATCATGATTCTGTTTGTGAAGATTGGACAAGGGTGAGATGGGACAACATCCCCCAGAAATAAATGTCATGAAGATATTTCTTATTTGTTCAGTTGAATTATCATGGTTTCGATTGGATGAAAATCCATATAGTTAAAGGCTCAGATTAAAAAGAATAGTTTAATTGGTATTACAAAAAATGAAATAATGGAGAAAAAGGACATTGAGTTATTGATCATATAAAGGATATGTATCTCAGTAAGTGAAAAGTCATGGGTAATTGACAAAGGTTACTGGTTCAAATCCCACTTAGATAACTTAATGTTGTGTGTTGTGTCCTTGGACAAGGAACTTGAATTGGACAATGGTCTATACTGTCCCATCCACGGGGGCTCTCATCCGATTAGCCAGGCAGAAAATGGAGATTAGTGTTGGTTCTTTGAGGCAAATGGCTTGAAGGATTTACTTACTCTAAATTCCTATGGGCATCATTATTCTAATGCTTGATAAATCATTGATAACTTTTTTTTTTTTAACAACAGCTTCTTTTATTTCAAAGTTTTGACCCAGATATGTCTGTCATTGCATGAAGTATTCAATGAATTTGGCATTAACCATGATGAAGATATTTATATTGCATTTCCTTATATAATAATTACATGTATTATCTTTGATAGGAAATCTATCTCCTAATGGAGAGGAGAAGAAACCCACTCAGGCATTACAGCTGAGCCTGGAGTTGGCGCTCAATGAACGAGATCTCATGCTCAGAGAGAACGCTAAGGCCGTAGAGGAGCGAGATCAAGCCATCAGACAACTCGAGCTGCTCAAGAGTGAGCGAGACTCAGCATTAGCCAGTCTCGAGAATATCACTGGAAAACCGTCCAAAAACACAAATACGTAAGTACACATGTAATATATATAACAATGTAGGTATTCATAAGAGAATATTATATGATATATCAGGTGTTATGAAAGTAAAGAGCAAAAAGATAATAAGAATAAGAGGACTAAATAACTTGTTGTTTCCCTCCGACTGAAATGTCACACTTTCATTGGTTTATACATGACACCTGACTGTCGGATATATCTCTATGTCCGTCTGGTGAGATTTAATATTCGGCAATATGACCGACGCTTTGCCTACTCATTTCAACACTTCATAATATTTAAGGAGGCTGATTTGGGTTTTTTTGCGTAAAAACTACAATAGCAAAACTATTAATTTTTTTTACCATATGTCATAAGTTTAAAGAAAATCGACCATCTGGTTTTCTTTAGGCCCATCTCAAAATAGAGGTATATTTACTATATGAATATAAAGGAAACTGTCCTTTTCTGCACTTCAAAGCAGCTTAAAAAATACTACAATAGCTTTTTTCTTAAATTGTTATTATATATGATAAGTAATGTCATTTCCTACCTTATATGAAAAAAAATACTAAATTCTACCGTCTGGTTTTTAGTGGGGGCCATCTCAAAATATAAAAAGGCACCAAGTTTTGCTATATATTTGGAGCATTACAAATGAAGATTGGTACAATATGGATTCATTCAAAAAATTTGGAAAATGTCCTCGAGGATAGCATCATTCTGTGTATTAAATTTCAACAGCATACAATTTTTACTTTGTCTTTTGTGTAATTTCTTAAAACGAACTCCTACAAAGCTTCATTTTATCATAACGTCATAAAAGCGCAATGGCACCCTCCCCTATCGCACAGAAAAATCGTTTAAAAAATAAAAATTTCCTTAAAAAATCTAAAAAAATTTATCTGTATTTTGTTTATTGTGTTCAATTTTATAAATGATATCGAAAAATTTCATAAGAAGTATAAATCCACTGTATTATACTAGAAAGTGCAAAAACATGCTCAATGAAAACTAAAGTCGGCCTCCTTAATACCGAAACTGCGATCAGAAAGTTTTTCAAATATTTAGAGTAGTTGCCCTTTAAAATTGCTTTGAATTGACATCACATTGTTGTATCTGAAGCAGAATAAAATGGTCGCGTCGAAAAATTTTTGAGAACATGTTTAAAATTTAACAGCAACTTAACATTGTAAGTAAACAAAGGTGCAGCGAAGATTTGCCAAGAGTATTTGAAATGTATATAGAATGATAATTTTGAAGAGTTCATTTAGGCCTATGTAAAATTGGACGAGATGTAAGGCGCTTTTATATGAATTTGCATAGATCATCGCTTTTTGTGAATAAATGTCATACATGATAGTTCTCGGGGAAAACAAAACACTTATAAGGTTTGTTACTGACTGACTACAGAAATATATCAAGTTCATCAATCTCATAGATGCAGGCTAGCCTTCACCTCGCTGTTTATGAGATTGATCAACCAGATATGTTTCTGTAGTCAGTCAGTAACAAACCTAATAAGTAAAATTATTCTCATTAGGTTTGTTTGAACGGTAGCTTATCGTTGATTATAAAGTGCATTCAAATTTTTGTTTACTTTTAAATGATTTTTTCTAATTTTGATTTATGCAGGAAATCGACAGAATTGAGTCCCCCTGCCCACAGGAAAAGCCAGAGGCTACTGGACAAGTTTAGAGAGATGGAGCCAGAGACAGATCAGGAAGATGTAAGTGTTGTCATGGAGACATGTAAATTACAAAGTGTTGTCATGGAGACATGTAAATTACAAAGTTATGTCATTGAGAGATGTAAATCCCAGGCGTGTTCAACAGAGCGAGTGCTCGCCAAAATTTCCTATACCCGCAACAGAAATTTTGGCGAGTTCTTGCAAGCGCTCTCTGCTGAACAGGCCTCTGGAAGTGTTATTATGGAGACATATAAATCAAAAAGTGTTGTCATGGAGACAAAGATATAAGGGGAAAATATGGATGTGTCATGTACATTTGTGTTTCAAAAATCATGTATGTAGTAGATTTACAGATTCTTTTTAAAAGAATTTTTCTAATTCAAAAGATAAGTTTTATATGGTATTAATGAATTTGGAAATGGAGAAGAAATTAAAAAATCAATGTTTTTGAATATTGATGCCTCAATTTTATTCAAAGATTTATTGGCTTGTCAATAAATGGAGCAACTCAAAATAGTCCTTACTCAACAATGTTATGAATGTTTTTGGTTGAGGATGAGTGAACATAAAATGATTAATAACATTAAAAAACTTACAAAAAACGATTTATATCACTATGCTTGAGAAACATATTTTGAAAAGAATACCCCATTTTATGGGAAACTTTATTGCAACACTCAGATTATTGTACAGGTGTTTAAGCAGTGAGTCAGATTGAAGTTTAATAAAGAAAAGAGTAAGGTTTTCAAACTATTAATGTTTTATTTTAAAGTAGTATACAGGAACATATGATATTTATTAATTACAAATTCTTTAAATTGAAAAAAGTACAATGCAGACACTTGTTGACCTAGAGAAATCAGCTGATGGTCGGGTATTCAACAGAGAAAATCTCACTATCTACTCATTCTGTACTCAACCTTGCGACATCAAACAATCTCTCCTCAATTTAAACCTTCTCTTTACTATCTTTTCATAAAAGAAGGAGAGATCTAGAACTTGTGGAGAATTTGCTAACCAGATCTGTAACTGTGATCTACAGAATTTGTTTGGTTTTGGAGTTATTCCCCTTTGGATGTTTTGCATTGACTTATAAGTATATAATGTGTTTGACAAATATTTCAATTCTTTGTGAAGGGCTTTGTGAAAACACCGAAACAGGTCAAGGTAAGATCTAGAGAACGTGCATGCCATTGACAGTAATCCCTAACACTACAACCCACCTCCCCCCTCTTTTATCTCTTTCCCCTATCGGCTTCATGATTTCACAGGAAGCAGATTTTAGTCTAAACTGTATAGCAAATGCTGGAGATGTAAGATTTAATTTTAGCATTTTATAGCTATATAATCATAAAACCATGTAATATATTAGAAAATTTCTTAGGAATGCTTTTTTTTTTTTTTTTGCCCAGTTGTAAGATAAAATAAATGTGATATATGGATAAATATATGTAACATATAGGGTGTGTGTGAATATGTAACTATCGTTGCAACCTCTTTCTTTAGTCCATCCCACCCCCACCCCCTTTCTCGAAAACAAAACATCATGCAGTCTTGGTTATTAATCTCAGCCTGATACATTTATTGTGACAATGGCTTGTTATGTGGGCTTAATTTTCTTGCTTGATATAATATACCATTGAGTAACAAAAGGCCTCTTTGATTAAACATTATAACCCAAAATCTTGCATGTTTGGCCAATATCTGAAATTTCAACAACAAAAAATGTAACTTTTTCATTTATGCATGTGATGAAAATGTATTAATCTACAGAATTTTAATATGATACTAATTATTATCTGATAACTGCATGTTTTAATGTAGTTTGTACTGATGAATGTTGTAATTGAAATTTTGATAACGTATGTTTTGATGGTTTTGCAGTTTACAGAGTAATCTCCCTTTTTACCAAATAGCCCCCAACAGATTTCTGTGTGACTGTGTCTCTTTTTAGTGTGGAAAATTATTTTCTTTTTTTTTCTTTTTTGTGGAGGAGGGGGCAGATATTCTGCCATATCATTCCAATACTGCTCGATTAACTTTAATCAGTTAATAAAGCTTTTACAGTAATGATATATAGGTATATACATATATATGAGGCAGGGAGCAAATTCTTGATATGTGCATGATTCCTTTTTTACTTGATGAAAATTTGTAGATCTTTTGGTGCTCAATATGTGCTGTTATTTGTGGGACAGAGTATGTGCTGTGTTGGCAAATTTTTTTTCCCCGATCAATTAGGAGATTCTTTATCAGGATAAAGATTAATCAGGACCTAGACTGGGTGGGCCTGTGGTCCAGATGCTAATGAAGGCTGTATGTCTGGTCCATATCAGTAAACGCAGGCATGACCCAGAGGTTCATTGATAAAATTCCACTATAATAGAGCCCAGTTATCAGGGAAAACAATTAACATTTTGTCACAAGACAAAGTAATTTACATATATATAATGAAGGAGGTACAAGGAGGGTGCTATGGTGATAAATGGAGGAGACATGTCTGACATCATATTGGTAGAAAATTTCAGGGTTTTTTTGCAAAGATTTTAACTTTTAATTGTCCTCTAACAAGTTCTAATGAGATTGTGATATTAAATGGTAAATAGGAAAGAGAATCTATATATACTCATATTTGAATTGATGATTTATTATACTGAAGACCTTTCCTTATAGTTAATTGATATGTATGAACAAAAAGTTATTCTATGCCAAACTTTAAGAGTAAAATTGTTAACAAGAAATTCTCAGTGATTTTAAGCACATGAGCCTGGTCTCGTAGATGGAGTTTCATTAAATACATAGAGGTCTGTATGATACACCGCAGTGTATTGCCGATAAACACCAACTGTCCAAATCTTGGCTGTCAATCCTCCTTACGTGTGTGACGGATGACGACTGGGGATGAGGTGGGAGCCTATAGCCGGTCTCTGCTAGGAATGTGTGTTATTTACCTGGATGGGGCCTCTGGCTAGAAACCAGGTGTGTATCAGTAATCTACAAGACTGACGGCATGGTCAGATAACCTGTAGGGGGCCCCTTGTAACAGGTAACAAGGGCTCCTGCCTTACCCATGTAACTTGTCAGGAATCAGGAGAGCTAAACAACTATCACAGGACTCAGTGATGCTCACAGGGCAGTGACTGACCGAGGGAAGCTGTTAGATTTCCAGGGGAATTTCTTAATTTCGTAGGAAAAAAACCTGCAGGGACAGAGGTTGCAACATTCCAGGAAGCTGACCACTGGGTGTTAGGACGGTAATCTCTCTAAGTCTCCGTCTTTGGGCAACATTTATTTTCCTAAAGGGAGCTAAAGAGAGGAATAATGTGAAAAAAGGCAAGGTGCAATATACTTAAAGAAAATTTCTTAATTTATGCACACCAGTTGTAGTGAGAACAGTATACTATAGTTGTCTGTTTTTCCCCTGTGTAATTAAGAGGATTTCATGAGGTTTTGAACTGTCTGCTCGCCATTGACCCTACAACCCAGTGACAAACTTGTCAGCAATATTCTGGAAGGGGCAGATGCTGCTGGTAGAAGATTTTCAGGCTATAGTGAATATATATAGTGAGTGACAGTGCAGTATGCATGGAGTCATTAACAAGATTCATATTTTGAACATACCAGATATCTGTCTGATCAATTCAGCTGATAATTTTTATTAAAACATTTTTTCACTGAAGGAGGAGGAGAAGCATTTTAAAGTGGAAGTTGAGGCTTTTGGACACTGCAGCTCTTTTACAAGTGGAGATAAAATTATGGGGAATGGCAAAGCCCTCCACCTGACGCTGTTAATAAGTGCATTTCCTGTGATTGATTTCAGTCTAAGTTTACAGTAACTTCTCTATCTGAAAATTACATTTACTTGTGATATCATCTGAGTTCCTGAGCAAGGTTGCAAGAAAGAAGGTTGTATTCCTGAGCCTCAGTGCATTTTATATTCTGTGTTTTAACAACTTATGTGTATATATATTTCTTTGGCGACACCTATTGGAGTCCATTCGTAGAACTTGCAGATTAGTTGCGATTCCTACATGAAGCCACCAGTAAATGAGTGACTGACTTTGCGGAGATCAGAGATATGAATTAGGCTTATATATTTAATATATAGGGATATAGATCTCTGAACTTTTTAACAAAAGGGGTTTCGGTGCGAACAGTGTAATACATACATAGGGAGTATTTAACCTCATTGGGATCACACTTTCTCTCTCTGCCGTTAGGGATTAACCTTTGTATTTCCTCTCAACACTGAGACTTTTAAAAATTTTGTCCCTAGCTTTAGATATTCCAGGTCCATACTAGCCCGAAAGGATTGCAGGTTGAAGTCTGGAAAAAGAGAAAAAGGACACTAGTCTTTGCCAGAATTTGTGTCTGATTTCATTGATAGTGATTTGCCTCTCCCTTAAATTGTGATTATTTTGGGGGTTTTGTTGTTTGTTATATAACTTGTGTTTAGGAAGTGGAACCAAAATATCATTGAGTTTGTGTTTACCTGTGATGATTCACACCTGGATGTTTACCTGATACAGGTGAGAAGGGGAAAGCTGAGAGGAGACGCAGCGGCAATTTGACATACATATTCATATTCAGGACCTCTAATCAGGTCGATTGGATTACATCACGGTAAAATACAATCTTTAAAGCTACTGTCTTATTGAGGGAATCTGAAGACCAGGAAAATACCACTGACTGAGAGAGGGGATTTAAAAAGTTCCTGAATCTACAGGACTCGCCGCTCCACAACAAAGGAAGCACTATCTCTTTGTACTTACTGAATCTGACCATCTCTCTCTGAAATTCTTTTTTTTTCTTTATCGCCTGCAGGGTGTCAAATTCTGGAGGTGTGAAATTTGTGCCGTGTTTTAAAAACAATATCCCCAAACAGACCTGGTGGATTAGAGGAGATATCTCATTTTAAAGGGACCTGATCGATCCAGCTTATACTTTCTATTAAAGATAAATAACTAGTCAATGACTATATTAAATGCATTCCTCTGACATGACACATGGACAGACACTGCATGAGAACTCAGCACATTTCTAGTCGTCTAGTTTGGGGTGAAATTTTAAACAAGTTTCGATCCCCTTGGTTAAAAAGAAATTTCATTCTCTCAAAAAAGTTATATTTTTTGGTGTTTTTTTGTTCGACCCTTTGTTGAAAAGAATGAAATTGATCTTTGTGTGACAAGGAATGATTTGCAGCATTGCAGGGACAAATTAATTGCGTCCAAGTAAAAGTTTAGTTTTTTTTGCTTTTTGAGACGTGACTGTTGCATGCAATGATATCTTTAGATGGACACCAATATGTTTGATAAGAAACATCCCTGGATTTAGCAAAAACCATCCAAAAAAACCCCAACATTTATATGAATGTGTTGCTATTAGAGAGGAAAGGAAAAAGGTGCATACAAGGAATTTTTAGAGGAACACATCGGGTCCTGGCTCTCATTGAATAGACATCATCATTGAAGCTCTCCATTGTAATTAAAGCTCCCAAAGTTTGCACAGTAGAAGTCAATTCACAACAGAAGATATTTAGTCCATTGTCGGGACGGAATGAGCAGGACTGACTGAATAGGGCCTGATCTACCCCCCCGAAAAAATAATACAGTTGTAAAGTCAACAAGTCTTGTGCACAAACAGGGATTTCTAACAAGGAATTCAATTCGCAGTGTACATCCACATTCCAATTTCGGGAGTTGTTTTGTTGAAAGAGTATGTGAAATCCTTGTTGGAAAGAATTGTTGTATGCTTTATAATACGAGTGTGTGACAATGCATAGGAATAACCCATTACGCTGGTCCAAGAGTCTGTCAGACCTACACGCCAAGAACATCAACTTCTGGCAGAATGTTCTGGACTTTCAGGTAAGACTACAATGTACTGCAGACCTTGTAACTTGTATAACAATGGCCTCCTCAGACCTTGAAGCTCCAGGCCCTGTGATGGCATCAGTTGTTTTTTTTTATTGATCCTTGCAGCCTATATGCATCCTGCAGCATGCAAGATGGCTTTTGTCCTTAATCATCCCTTTGCCATTCAGTTCAGGCTGATTTTGATTTTTGTTTTTAACAATTATTCAAAAATTTAAGTGCAGAAGTAAAGAAAGTCTTGATGAATCGTGTTTGACAAGTAGTTGATTCCCCGAAAGTTGTGGTTGAATTAAGGCATTGGAGTATCTCAACTTTATATAAGCTTATAATCAATGTTGTCTGATTGCATGTCACCATCATGCAGATGTTATCGATATTATCATGCTACCATATATCCTCAATCCGAAACAACAAAATTAACAGTATTATGGACTAACAGATAGAATTTTATATCCCCCAATATGTTGTGTGGTGTGAAGTACAGTGTTAGTAGTCCCTCTCCTTTCAAAGAATCCATTGCAAAAAAGTCAGGTAGTATGGTATGTCCCCCCCCCCCCTAAATAATTGACTCATTTAGAAGTGATAACAAGGCTTTCAGTTAATTATATAACATTCAGAACTTAATTTGTAGGCCTTTGCGGGACTAGATTATACACACATTTGCAAAAGATAACAAGTGAACACTCAATTAGCTCTTAATGGCAAAACTTAATTCATAGGCATTTGAACAGGGAGGCCGTGATGAACAGAGAATGTTGGCTTTGGGTACACAAGATATCGGTATTGTATCATGTAGCACTGGTTGGCTATAATCTCATTGAAGGCTGGTCATTACGATGATAAGGGCTATTTGTACATACTAAGTAAGCTTTTATCAAATGGGGTGGAAATGACCCGTAAATAGAGGGGAATTGAGTCATGTTGTTTGATCGCCAGAATAGTGATATACATTGTACCACCGGTGTCCCTATATTGTCTCGTCCATATATTGTCTTGTAGTGTTTTAGCTGGGTCTGACAGGCTATATAGTGCTATAATGTCTTAAATAATACTGCTCTTGTATAATTATAATGGCAACAAAAATAAATTTAATACACCTGTTTTGAAATGCAGTTTATTTGTAACTGTTTCAATGATTTTTCCATTATTTTAAAAGTATGAATACTTTGTTAGAAGCCTTATTTATAGTTGGTCAAAATGATGAATTGTACAGGAAACAAATAAATTTCATGCAGTCAAGATGTAGTTTTAGAGTACAGAGTTCATATTACATAATAAAGATGGAACCTTAAATTGTCCAAGGTGACATGTTACAAGTGATTTGACAAGATTAAAAACCAGAAATGTGTGGGAGATTTCTGTGAGATAGAGGTTATAGAGAAGATTGAAGGTGTCCAGATGGGTTGTTAACACTGCTATAAAACAGGTGCGTCCTCCCAGCTGATGACAATTACCAGTGTGTAACATGTATAACATTCCTCAGGGTGACATGGTGTTTTATGGCACGATGTTGTGTAACAGCATTGAGGAATGTGTTGGAGATCTGTGGGATCTCGGGGGGGGGGAGAGAGAGAGAGAGAGAGAGAGAGAGAGAGAGAGAGAGAGAGAGAGAGAGAACAGAGAGAACAGAGAGAGAGAGAAAGAGAGAGGAGAGAGAGAACCAATGGAAGAAAAGGAAATGTTATTAGAAAATAAAGAAAGATGGAATTTAATAAATGAGAAAGGAAAATGTTAAAATGATCAGGATGGATGGGGAAAAAATAAATAAAAGAATGGTCAGTGAAAGACAAAGTTTCAACATTATTTATTTATTAATAACTTTGCTAAGAAATGATTACAGGTACAACATGTACAAGTTTATGTGTGATGCAAGAGCTATATCTATGACAGGGAAATGAAAAGGTATTTGCAGGATACCATGTCAGATATGCACATGCATTCCTATAGGTTAGTGGTGTGTGACAGTGTAACCAGCGAGGCACCCTGGGGGCAGAACAAGTGTGGAAACAAAGGTGTGAGCATGAGAAAGTTAGTGGTGGCATCAAGGTGGTGCATATATAGAAAGATTCAAACATTAAAAATCTCAAATTATGTATTTTCATGAAGCACACTATTTCTATTCCAGTAAGTCTCAATTGAGAGTGAAATTAATTAGTTCATTTGTTAATTGAGTTATATTGGACTGTAATTGGGCAGGCATTACCTAATTGGTCAGGTTTATTGTTGGGCGGTAGGGGGTTAATTATTTTGTACATCATAAAAGTGTCCTAGGTTCTTTCAATGATTTTGAGTTCTCCTGCCTTTACAACATGTTAATTGAAAACCGCAGCATTCCATGGGAACTGATTAGATGCTGTCAGAAATTCATGGGAACAATGAGTATGTGACATATATATATGGTTTAGTCTATATGGTTCATACAGTATAGTTTGGTACAGACTGATAGTGGCTTCACTTAGCTAGGACCTCAAATTATTTTTTTGGATTTTAATTATTTATTAGGCATTCAGTCCCAGACAAACAGAGAGATTTTGATCCCTGCAATATGACGAGATTTCTGTGATTTATTAAGTAAAGGAAATTTATTTCAAGGGATGTTGATATCTCTGTGTTAAGGTGAGAAGCATTAACAGTCCTTCCATACATCAATGTTATATATATTGGATTGACGGAAAGAAAGAGAAATAAATGTATTAAGGAACTGTCAAATACTGCACTGTATATATGTAATGCTTTGGTCTATTTTTAACTTTTTTAAATTGAAACTGGTACAAAGTGAGATTTTCTTGAAGGTCATCCAAGTTACAGAGGGGTGGATGCAGATAGAGGTCACCTTGAACATTTTGTACGGGGCTCTAGAGGGGGACATTTCTATAATGTTAAATATTCCTACAGTATATTGTTACATAAGTAAAATCTGTTCAATTTTTTATTATCAAAAACTGAAAAGGTTGTATTTTTTTTTCAGGGTGTTTATATTAATTAAGTCATTGTTTTATTGAAATGGATACTCAAATAATATTCCAGTGGTTAGTTGACATTTTTTGACTTGATTATTATTTTTGAATTGATGATAAGAGTACAAACTTTAAGATAGAGTGATGGGTACAAATTGTAACAGTCATATAGCTGTATTGTCATGGGTTGTAACCATCTTTTGACTTGAGCTTTATATAAACATTGTACAGTATTTAATTCAGCTGTACTTGAATTGGAAATAGTTTCAGATACTATCTGCTTGTAAATTAAGTTACTGAAACAGTTCACAATGTGTGATCAGTGTACTGAGATTGGGGCAACAGGACTTGTAAGTTGACAGTTACTGCCATGAAGACTGTATATATACAGACGCATCAGCGTGGATTAGCTGTTGTGAGCTTATTCACTGGTAAACGACCACTGTAGAAGTACTACAATGATAATAATATGTACCATTGACGACTTTTTAGTCATTGGTGTATGCACCTCTCGGTTGACACTGTAGTTTAACTGTGATGCACTGCCAGTTGAATGTTTACAAAACTCTGTCTGATAGAATGGTGCATAAAATTTTTAATTAAACAAATTCTTAAAATACTTATATTATTATACACTTAAAATGGGTCTATTGCTTTTAATTTTTCCCCATCTATACATAAACCATAGACAGTGAAGCATTTTAAAAATAAGGCAGGAATTGGTATTTAATTCTGAAGGTCGTGTTGGTAATAGTTCCCCTCCCTTGGGGCCCCAGAATGATGACAGATAAGTTTTTTGCACAAAAATATTCAATCGCAGAGCGTGGACCGTGTTACAGTGTTAAAGATCCCGTGTCTGTGTCGGTGTTGTAGTATCGGCCGGGTGTGTGGGGATCTGATCGTAGTCTGGAACTGTGGGACATTCATTGATTTAATTAAAGGTGATTCTTCTTAATTAAAACTTATCAAGGAGGGATTTAATTCAGTCATATTATTGGTAAGTGTTCATTGATAAATTGAGGATAAAGTCAAGACAAAATTTTCAGAGATATTGTGTAACATCTCTAGTAGTTAACATCTAGTTTTTACCAAGGTGAAATTGAATTTGGATTCTGAGAATATTTCTGAATCAAAATTTGAACACTGAGGATTAATAATGTTTAGTTTAAAAAGTAGAGGTAATTTTTGTTTCTAGAAATATTTGCTAATATTATAGTATTTTATCGTGCAATTGTTAATGTAACAAAACCCAAGATATGAAGAATTTATTTATACTGCACACTAATGCATCTATTGTTTTCTAAGTCAATTTTCTGTGAATGGTATTATAGGTGACTGTTTGATTCTGAGTATCCTAAATGGAGATTGTAAAAGTGCTTACAAATTGACTTTTGCACAAAATATAGTTTTGAATTTTCTTGAAAAACGGTAGGCCACTTGAGGAATAATATGATATTAAATTATATTTTTGTCTTGTTTTATTTTCACAATTTTTGTATGTACATAGAACAGTTTGAACATCTTCCATATCAAGCAAATTATTTATCCATTCTTTGTGAATTGAAAGTTACTATGTTGTTGTTGTAATGTTGTAGATATATATAAGAAAATTTTTAAGACAGCATTAACCTTGAAGATTGAGCCAAGGTCATTTGAAGTCATCCGTAGTATAAAGTGACATGAGAAAGTTGGTCCATTAAGTGCATGGTTATAGAAAAGTGAAATAGGAAAGTTATTAGCAAACCAAATAAGAATGACCTTAATACTTTAGTCAAGGTCACATGAAATTTTTCAGATATAAAGTTGAATATGCAGTGGCATTGGAAGCAAATTGAAAGTGTGTGTGACAAGCCAATAAAATAAAAGGATTATGGTTACAGTTATGTCTAACTTTGCAAAAAAAGTGGGGGGAATTGGGGGGGGGGGCTTAGCCCCCTCCCTTACCCCTTAGCCTCCCGGTTCCGATGCCTATGATAATTATGTTAAATGCTCTTATAAGTCCACTCAGTGCAATAGTAGATGATGATAGTGAATTGTAAATGTATTGAAAGTCTAAGTCGAACTGTTAGTTTTAAAGCAATGACTTTTTATTGAGCTCTGTTTCTGATATATTGTTGAAACCTTGCTGTTTAAACCTGAGAAATGCAATTCTCAGTTTTACCTGCATACATGTGTATAGAATTTTGTCCATTAATGTATCAAATTTCCATAAGAATGATACATTAGAAATACCAGTTACATAAGATTCTGTCCCAAGGACAAAGGAAGTTAAATTTGATACACACCGCATACACAACAAAAGTTTTGGGATACAATTAATACATGCATTCGAAATGTATATATGGAAACCACCATTTATTTGTTTATTGAAAGTTGTGAAAAAGAGTGTGTAACTCTTATATATCTATCATCTACTAAAGAATGACTGGTGCAAGGACACCCCCCTCACTCCTTCAATTTTTTATACTCCCCACAAACAAAGTTTAGGGGTGGGGGAATCACCTTGTCCATCTGTTCATCTGTCTGTGCAATTCTGTCCTGTCCATGTCTTTCTTATTGAGGAACATTGAGAGTTCCTACTTCACATAAAGATTGCTTATGACCTTAGGGTGTCATGAACTTGACCTAGGGTCAGTTGTGCTAGTTCAAGGTCATTGTTAAAAAAAAATGCATAATTCCTGTCTAGAGCATATCTTGTATGGGAAAATAATAAAGAAGCTAAAATTTCACACAAAAATTGCTTGTGACCTGTAAATATGTCTTAACCTTGAGCTTTGGTCATTTGTACAAGTTGAAGGTCACTATAAGAAAAAAGGTGCATCCGTTAATTTTCAATAGAGAAATACTAGAGTTATTTTATTTTCTCAGCGGGGGGGGGGTATCAATATTGTGAGCTTCCTCCCAGTACCTCTAGTTTAACATCTGAAGCCAAACTCACCAGTCGTATGGTACATTTAACTTGGTCTACTTTTAAGATTGTAAAGAGATCCTGAGGTCTGGGGTAACATTATAGATTGGAAAGAAAAACCCCCCCAAAAAGGACGCAAGATTTTTTTTTCGCTTTAAAAATTGGGTTCTCAGAATCATATTACTGAAAAAAAAATTTGGACAACTTCATCTCACCAGGTACAACTTGACTGTAATTGATTGCTTGGTTATCATCATTTCTGAATCATAATGATTTGTGCAATATACATACTGATGTCATCTGCTGCATACCTGGTTCAGACGTCACCTTTGACCGCCCAGTTAATGAAAGGATGCTGAAGAAATGGTCATGGTGTAGAATTACTAAGATTCTGGCTCTTATATGAAAATGATCTACTTTTAATTAGTGTAATAATGTACAGATTTCTACCAGAGTTTTAACTTTTACTCTGTAGAGTGTATGTATATGCATACAGGCCTGCAATTCAATGTCAAATCAATAAACGAATGTTATTCAAAATATGCAAATACCTTACGAGACATTGTTCAGATACCTAATAATCGATGCCTATATGTTGGTTTGGAATTTCACCTGGAATTTTATTTGGAATTTGGGAGGTCACAATTCATTGTCAGTATTTGACAATGAATTGTCGAATTACTCAAAGTTTTTTAGGAAAGATCCTTAGTCTTAACTCTGAGTGAAACATTTGATTGTTGAATTTGTATCAGTGCATTTTAAATAAGATTCTCAAATTCGCTGGGGTTTTTTTTGCTTTTGTTTATTTAATACAGGTGTTCAAACAGGTATATAATAGCAAGTTATGTTCTTTTCCATCCCCAGGCACACATCTTATCTAGCTCCCTCTTCATCCAACTGTAACTCCTCCTTTACCCCCCCCCCCCTTCCCTTCCCCGTTCTTTCTCCTCCTTCCCCCCCCCCCCCCCCCCAGGCCGTTAAATTGGTAGAACTTTGTCCCTTATGCCCTAATTCACCCTTTATCAACTACACCTGGCTGAACAATTTCTTTTTACCTCGTGGATGGAATTCACATAAAAAGTGCATTGTTGGCTGAGTTACAGCAGATCTATAAATAGCAGCTGACAGCAATTGCTGATTCTTCCCATCATGCCTTGGGGTGTCTAGGCTGTGCTTGGTGTGTTGTTTGGAAGATCAGTGGAATTTTCGCGTGTGTGGCACTCCACGCTGAAGTCCTGATTGTTTTCAATTTTTTTTCGTAAAGTTCTCCCGGGATTGTGCTCTTTCAGGTGAATGGCTACCATTGTCAGTTGACCTGACATCAGAGAGAGGCCAGCACCTGCAACTGTTTTTGTGAGATTCAGGGGAGAGGATCAAAGATCTTCCTCTTCTCTCTTCTTTTTCGTGTGGAAATCGTGGAATATTATCCAAGGTGTAGAAAGAGAACTTTGGGTACTGGAAATTTTGAAGAGAATAACAGGGTGTGGACACAAGACTTGGAGTGTAGAATTCTCTCATTTTTTATTGCTTGTTGGCTGGACACAAATCTAATTTGAAGTAAAGAAGTAACTGGATGTCAGCAGATTCTCATCTGCATCAAATTTTAAAAAAAGAAAAGATTGAGTAGTCTGGTTGCTTTCATTAAAGGAATTGGTTCCATTGAAATTCTTTACACCTGTCCGAGGAAATATCAATATCGGATCAATGAACTGGCATGTGGAATCTAATTACAGTCCAGAATGAAAGGAGTTAAGATTTGGCACGTGCCTTAACCAGTCCATTTCTCTTGATCTTTTTTTCTTTTCATAAAGAGGGAGAAAAAATAGAGTATTGATCGATCCTTGTGTCTGAAACTTTGTGTGACCACTTTGTCAATTTAATGATACAGTGGTAGACCGACTAGTTTGCCCTCTGCAGTTGTATTAAATATCAGGACGTTTTACAGACTTTTTTGAGCTCAGGGGATCCGCTGTTTGGTGGGGGGGATATTTTTTTGTGCTTGTCCTTTTAGTCTTTGACTTTTTATGGGAAAAGATTTGCCATGAAGCTACCCTGCAATATTTGGAGGGAGCAGACATTGTTATTGGAGGTAAAGTTCTGTTTTTATTAGTTTCTTCATAATGCACATCAATAGTTTTGATCTTGAATTTTTTTCACAGTTGAGGTTGTATGAGGTATAATTAAATTATTATGTGGTGATTTTAAGTGTTTATGTCAAAGGTCATATTTGATAACCTTATGGGGGGGGACTTAAAAGTTCAAATACTTATTGACTAATATTTGAAAGAAAAAAAAGGAGTTAAAAAAAAAAATCTCTGTAAGTTTTACACCTGATTTTATTAAAAGAGAAAGAATTTTCCTTGTTTGTGAAGATTTTTCTCTTGGCATGAGTGTAAAAAATGTACATCATATCATATGATAAAAAACTCCAGAAATGTGCCAACACTAAATGAGACTGAAATCTTCCGAGTTAGGGAACCCAGTACCTGTCTGGTGCTGTCTAGGAAACCGGGCGTTTTCTTGGAAATTATTGCGCAACCTCGTGTACATGTGTGTTTTACAGTGGCATATGCCAAGGCAAAATATGATGCATCTCTCTGCATGAGGAAACGTGAGATTTTTCCCTGAATTCTGTGTAATTATGAAGAATAATTACAGTCGTAATGTGTAGGAATTTTATTTTCTGTTTTGTGATTTTTCTATGATTATAGCATTTTTCTTTGATGTTTTTCATTTGTTAATTGTTATTGTTCAAAATTAACACAGATTAACTACAATTAGACATCTGTGTCCTTTTGATCTCAGTTGTTTGTCAATATTAATCTCCAAAATAGCTTATTCACAGCATGATAGTCAGTTAATCCTTTATAACAGTCAAATAGTTCAATTATTAATAGTTTAAATTCTTTCAGATGTATAAAAAAAAGTTAAAATTATTGTCATAGAAATGTTTTAAATTCTTAGAGACCTATAGATTTTCTTGCCATTAACGGTATATAACACTGTATAATATGAACAAAGCAACAATAGAAGAAATCTTCTCAAACCTTATGACATCTGAATGATAGTTAATATGAATAGGCAAGAGATTTACCTGCAATTGGGTCAAAATTGTTAATTTTAAGCAGGCGTTATGACATTTATTGGTCTCCGCAATTTCTTTTCTTAAAAAGAGAGAATTAAGATAAAGCTAGAATACTTTATATTAGATTTTTTTGGCCAAAATAATCACAAATAATTGTTTTGAAAATAAGACCGATTGCCAATACAGAACTATTCCTGTTGACATCTGCACAATGCACAGATGGTACTTCTGGTGTTGTTTGCAAGTTTGTGTAGACAAATGATTGGTGTTATTATTTCAATTAGAAGGGGGAGAGATATTACTCCATAATTGCCCTATAAACACAAACAGTGTGTTAAGGGCTAGCTAATTAATCTGGGGGAACTTAATTACCCACCCTTAAGCCAATTATGATCGCTGTACAGTGTAATTTAATCTGCACAATGAATGGACATGAATAGAGCATTACAGGAAATTGAGAAAACAAATAGAACAGACAATTTCTGTGTCAGACTTACTGAATACTGTAGAAAAAATAATTAAGACTTGGGGTCATTTTGATCCAGAATAATTGGGAATGTAGCAGTGCTATCATCACAATTTGTAGGATCATTAGAGGATTTTAAGTTTTCCAATCTGTGTCATTAAGGATACGACTTATTCATTTGATAAATCTGGGATCAGTTGGAGATTTTTGATTTCTTAGTTGTGCCATCATTTTCTCGATGCGATGCACATTAAGGCATTAAATAGATTTGCCAATAAGGTATTTGTATTTGAAATTGAAAAAAGGGAACATCAATTTTGGTTCATTTATTTAAATTAAGCTTTGTTGTGTCAGCTGTATAGATTTGACTTGTATGTATTGATGAATACGTTAAATTATAAATAAATGATTATAATCAACTCTGATATCATGATATTATATCATATGCATGATATTGTGATATATCATGCATGTTTTGTCAATCATTGGCATGAAATGGACTCGATGATTTATTGTTTAAATACAGTATATGCAGGAGTTTTCTTTGTAATGAAATATTTAGATGAAAAAGTTCATGATTAAAGAAGATAAAATATGAGGTGGAAGATATAAGCCTCTTAAAGCAATATTGAATTTGATAACATTTGTGGTGATGATGATTTTGATGATGATGTTTCTATTTCAGGGCCTTGACAATGTTACCTGGGAGACACACAATGTTACCTTGAGAAGAGTAAGTCAATTTCTCTCTCTCTCTCTCTCTCTCTCTCTCTCTCTCTCTCTCTCTCCAAGAAAAAAAATCTTTTAGCATAAATTTTCAGTGGGCTGGTGATGCAAATGTGATGTGAAACAAGACTGTTTCAGAACTATAATATTTCTCACATCAGGATGTGTGTGGATTGTACAACCATATGTTTTAGGCATCGTTTTGACCTTGGAACTTATCTGTATGACCTTGGGATTTTATGATACAGCGATCTGTGTTATACTGACATATGTTGAACAGACGAATGTTTCGTAACTACGTGCTTCAGATTTAATTTACTTTGACAGAGGGGAGTATTTAATTTGTCTGATGACTTATATTAATCTTACAGTTGTCAATGAAAGATTATGAAGAAAAAATATGTGTTGCCTTAAAAACCAGTTATGTTTTAGATATGGCACATTCTGTTTATTTTTTTTCTCTAAAACAAAAGGAAAAGTTTTAAATTACATTTGCCTGTGTTGTTCAATTTTTCCAAATCTGATTAATTTCATCAACAAAGAAAGAAAGAAACTTAAAACCACTTTTTCTGTGTGTGTGAAAAAGCTTCATGTATGATATCTCATACCTTTTAAGGATTGTTAAATGGTTTCTATTGTATGTAATGTTATATTATGCATGTTTTGGACTTCCCACTTAAAAAGTTATTAGTGACAGATTGTTGCTATGTAGAATGTTGATCTGCTGAAACAGAAAAATATACATGTATAAGATTGATTTTAACTTTAACAAAAATGTTTTAGCAAAAAAAAAAAAGTCATTATTTGCTTTTATTGATATGATGTCAACTAAGACCTTGCATTGGTGGTCAATATTTTAAATATTTTACTGCTTGAATAGACCACACAAATTTTCCAACGTGTGAGATGTTTATACAGATGCTCTATATTATTAAATTTACGTGAATAAATGATGCATTTTACAGGTGCCAGGATTCGGATTTGGAATTGCAGTCAGTGGAGGGCGAGATAATCCACACTTTGCTAACGGCGATCCGTCAATAGCCATATCCGACGTCCTCACAGCGGGACCTGCAGAGGGCAAACTACTGTAAGTGATCTCTGTATTACACTGCAAACTACTATATTCAGTGTAAACTACTGTAAGTGATCTCTGTATTACAATGTAAACTACTGTATTACAGTGTAAACTATTGTAAGTGATCTCTGTATTACAGTGTAAACTACTGTATTACAGTGTAAACTACTGTAAGTGATCTCTGTATACAGTGTAAACTATTGTAAGTGATCTATACTTTGTACAGAGGTAAATAAAAAAATTGTGTATTCCAATGTAGAAAACTAGCATATTGAAAAATATTCTGGACAATTAAATCATCTGTTGAATCTTAAGTTTATGCAAGCACAGCTTTTATATAAGGAAAGAGCTTCTGCAATGGCATTGGGAAATGGATGAATCTGACAAGGAAAAGGACTTAGGAGAACTTTAAGTAGATTAACCCATCAATTGATGCAGGTATCTGCTGCCTCTGTGGCTAGTGCTTACTTTGTCTATTGCTGAGTTCAGGTTATCATGTTGGACCACCAAATTGATTTTTGAGGCATTGTAAGCTTAATTTTCTCTGGGGTTTTGGAAAATTAAAAATACAATTGGTTAGCAGTGCCAGTCAGATTGGAAATGCTGCATGCATGGGGCTCTTTTGTTCTCCTGAAGTTACCATTATTGAGAAACAATGTTCGATTTTATTTCCTGATAATGAGTTTGGATGTTTTTAATGGACACTGGTTAGTAGTGATGATTGGATGCTTTTTGAAGATGTAAAGGAATTGTTGATGAAATGTCCCGTCAATTGTATTGGCTAATGAACAACTCGTCAGGTGTAGAGAGTTGTATCAATTATCTATGAGGCCCTGGGCTCATCTGCAGTTGTTTTTCAATAGTTCTGGATTGCGAGATTTTTTTTTATATAAAAACTATGTGGATTAAATTTGTAAGGTAGGCACAATTTATAAATAAAAACCTATTTTAATTAACAAAGGAACAGTAAAAGAGATATAATTTTATGGAGATACCATTCAACTGCATTTCACTGTGCAACCCCAGATAGGGCATTATTATAGTTTGATGACCATGTAATGTTTTTGTATTGTATCAAAACTGAAAAGTCATGAATAAAAAACAGGATTTTACTTAAGATCAAGTAAAACATTTGTCACCTAGCTTTAAAAAGAATAGTTTCTACTACATGTATTACTGAGAGTATGACTTGAAGCATCCTTTGCCTCTTGTTTTAGGTATAGAAGCATAGCTTTTATGTTTATCATTGTACATTGCAGGATAAATGACCGAGTGATGAGTGTTAACGGGATCCCACTGGAGAATGTGGACCACAAGCAGGCCATTGCCGTCCTCAAAGACAGCGGCAACAAGGTCAACCTGGTCAGTATTACAGGGGACTCGTGCTGTAAATACAGGACTGTAAACTACTGTAAACTATAGGACTGTATACTGGAGTACACAAAATTTTGAATTGAGTAACAATTACAGGGCTGTATACTATTAGTTATCCAGGTTCAATCAAGGTTGTATGGGGATTTACCCCGGGTTGTATTCCATACACCCTGAGGCCGCAGGCCGAAGGGTCAATGGAGTACAACCCGGGGTAAATCCCCGTACACCCTTGATTGGACCTGGATAACGAATTTATTTCCTATGTAGACCAAATAAATCTGTTTACCACGTCCAATCAAAGGTGTATTACACTTTCAAGATATGCCATTTACGCATTTAGTGCATTGTGACGTCACATTTAGTGCATTGTGACGTCACGTTATTTATCCCCGGCTCAAACTAGGTGTACGGAAATTTACACCTGGCTCACTAGCCAATCAAATCTCGCATTACAAGCTACATAGGAAATAATTTTGTACATTAGGTAACAGTTACAGGACTGTAAAATGTTGTACATTTTGTAACATTTACAGGATTATTGGTTTATGATTGAGTGTTAATATAAACTGTAGTAAATTGGGTTATAATTATGGGACTATAAATAAAACCATTTTTCAAGTGATGATTACGGTACAGGAATTAAAGGAGTTGAAACTGCTGTAAGTGTTCATAGTTTATTATTACACTATTAAAGAATGAACAATGTTTCTAGAATTTATTATGATGTTTTAGGGTGTTTGAAATCCTGGAAGATGAAAGACAAAAGAAATCAATTTCTAAAGTGCTGTGTTTATTTTGTTAACCAGGTCATTAGAAGACGTGTACTAGTCCCCACATATACTGATGCAGAAAACACGCCACTCAAAATCACGCTCTCTCGGAAAAACCGACGAGAAGGTAAGTGTTCTTGTCATCTTGAGCTACATCTATGATACATGTACATTTTCCAATGATCTTAAGCTACATTGTATTTTATTGTTCAGAACTTTCAAAGTGCAGTGCACATGTAGGTGTGTGCATAGTATGTAAGAATAGGTTTAAGAGGGCTCGATGGTCATAGCGGTTTTTAGACTGTATTGCTCTCCTTTCGAAGAAGAGCTCTATATAAAAATATAGGAAAATAACAAAATTTAAAAGGTAAAATATATGGATTTTTTCTTTATTAAGAAATAGCAAAATAAATCATATCTCATGATTTTTGGTAGATCTGATGGTTGATATGTTGACCATTCAGCCACTCAATTCTTGAACATATATGTAGCTTAATACTTTTAAGTTTTTCTAACATATGGTTTTCTGTTAGGACTTTTCTCTATTACTTTTATCTTGTTTAAAATCAATTTTTTTATTTTAGAAAACTTGAGTAAATTATATATTGTGCTAAGATTTCTGAGATCATGTATTTTAATTCAGTCTTAATTCCCCTTGTTTGGTCGTTTTTACACCTAGATTTCGGAGTGGTTCTGGGATGCAAGTATTTCATCAAAGAAATCACTGGAAACAGTATAGCAGCCCAAGATGGCGGACTGAAGGAGGGAGATGTAGTGCTGAAGGCAAGTGCTTGATCTATACACCAGCGTAATATTTACTCATAAACCAAGGCAGATCTTCTTCCTTGGTGATTTGTAGAAGGAATGAAAATAAAAAGTGGCAGAAAAGTTGAATATGTCATCTTAGCCAGAAATCATTTGTTGTGATCTTAATACTAGTACAGATACCGGTAAACCTTAATACTGGTGCGTGTAAGCGGTAACCCTTAACACTGGTTTATGTAAAAGCCTTGAAGAAATTAAGGTCTTTGTATAGAGTCCTTCGCTGACCAGGTTCCTTGATTTACAGATAAACAGTACAGCTATGGAGAACCTGTCCCTGGTGGACGCCAAGAAACTGATAGAGAAGACCAAAGACAAGCTGCAGCTGTTCATCGCGAAGACTCGGTACGAGGACCGGGGACCAGCCAACAAAGCGCAGGACGATGGTAAGAGTTGTCTAACTTAGCGTTCACTGCTCTTAATGGAAAAACCAAATAACACTGGAAATAAATTAAATTGGGTATGTGTGTAATATGTTGTTTGACATAAGATTTCTTTGTTAATGTTTTAAGTTGTACCAAATTACAATTTTTTTTAGAGGGGGGGGGGGAGGGGGAGAAGAAGCTTGAGGTGGGGTGGATGGGTGAGGGAATGAACTCATTGCTGTATCCTTTTTTCTCTCTTTTTTTTTCCTCCTCTTCCCTCTAGTGTAACCTTGGAACATTCTCAATTCTGTTTCCTACTTTTGTGAAGGGTATACATGTTTTACTTAATGTGTTATACATTTTCAGGGAAAATAAGCACGACTTGCACGTCCATTCATACAGTTAGCAGACTTACCATTGTAATTTGTATTGAATAAATTCAACTTTGTAAGCTAGAAACTGATGTTTTCTTGCATCATCTTATGAAAATCATGGTAATAATGGCCCTTGTAGCAGTGCCCCTTTTTAAAGATTTCGTAACAAGAGGAGGAATCCCTTTCTTTTTTTTTTTTCACCCAACAGAATATTCATTAGGCTATGGCACTTTACAAGGAACTCTACAGAACAAGCGATCGGACATCGACAACGTCAACATATACAGGCCCTCCCTCTCTAGCCCGGAGGAGGAGATCTACAAGGGGCACCACAATTACCAGGAAATCCCCCCGGGGTCGTACCCCAACTCCGAGCATGCCCGGTACGACGGGAGGTACATCTATGACCACGAGGCCCCTCCCCGGCCCCCACTTCCTGATGAAACAGGTCAGTGTCAAAGGTCATGACGCATAGGTTAACAGTCTTGATAATATTTTCTTCACATTATTTAGTACCGGTAGATTATATTATTATATTTCAAAAATTTGTATTTTGCCAATTGCCAATCAGACATTTATACTCGTCATTACAGTAAATCTGATGAGGAGAATTTATACTGATGCATCGTTAAGCACTCCCGATCTGAAATTATTCCTGTACATGTTATTTATTTTAATTCCTGTTTAAAAAAAAGACATTGTCAAATTGCTCAAGTATCAGTATCTTAAAATTTTACTCGAAAATAAAGAAGAGAATTCATTTTGACTCCAATATGCATTGTATCTGTTCCAAATAGATGCCCCTCCCAGACCCCCCAGCCCAGGGAAGGAGCTGTTAAGGCCGGACGACTTCTATTCCCCACGTAGTCCTCGATCCCCCCACCCCCCACACTCACCCCTGGGGGACGGCTACCTGAGTGACCACGGACAGAGAAGACATGATGAGTAAGTTTAATCAGGCTGATGTACACTTAGATATACAGCGCTGTATTTTGTGATTTACTGGTACTGTAGATTTATTTAATTAGGCTGTACATTATCTGGATGAAATAAATTTTCCTACAAGTCAGTGTAGAATTGCTTTGGAAGTTTTCTGACTGTAGATATTTGTTTGCATATATTCGTGATATTTAGCAATGAACATGAATTAGAAAAAAGCTGTTCACTGCCAAAACACTGCCGGTAAATAGAATACATTGTCCCTAATTGTTGTAAGTTTACAGTATGTACCTCATGGTTGTACAACGGTAATTCTTACATGCCAAGGAAGTTGTTATAAATGCTAATGACTTCTTTGTCATTCATACTGTAACTCTCCAAAGAATACATGCCATGATAGTATGTTAGTAAATGTCTTGGCATAGTTTAGACAGTTAGCACTTTTGTACAAGTGGAACTCTCCAAAAGGCACATGCCAAGGAGGTAGTTAATGTCCAAGCTTAGTACAGACAAAAAATGAACACATGCCAAAAAGATTGTAAATGTTCTAGCTTAGTACAGAATGACTGGGCTGTCATACAAACTTGAATGCCCCAAAAGATACATACCTCAGAGGTATTAAATGTCCTGACAGAACAGTAACACTTATGCACTAATTGGAACTCTAAAAAAAAAAACATGCCAAGGAGGTAGTAAATGTCCTAGCATAGTAAACGAGATAATTATAATGACAAACAAGTATTTACGGTAATCCCTTTACCATCTTCAATGTGCTCTTAGATCATTAAAAATATACGTATCTATTAATTCTTTTGAGATTTCATGTGTAGATTGATGGTTGTTTATAGAAGACTTAATCATTTATTTTGTACATCTTTTTCAGGAGGTACGTTGGAAAGAGGAAAGACATAGTGTAAGTGTTTTAAGATGAAGGAAGGAAGCGGTATAAATTCATGTGTTTCGGATTGACTACTTTTACTTCAAAACATAAAAGACAACTATTCAATTGGTCTGGAGAACTTTATAACAGGTTTCTTTGATTTGCAGGCTAGACCCCCGCTTTGTGTATTTTGAGAAGGAGCCTGAGTTTGGCCTGGGACTGAGGCTGGCTGGAGGGAATGCCACCGGGATATTTATAGCCTCTGTGCAACCAGGAAGTGGTGCCGAGGCTGTGGGGCTCACCGAGGGGGACCAAATATTGAAGGTCAGTCATCAGATATACATGTATTGTTGAAATCCAATTATTGAAAGAACTGTAATGAAGTGCTAAAAATGAGAATGATTTTGTTCTGAAACTGAGAGAGAGAGAGAGAGAGAGAGAGAGAGGTAAAAGACTCATGGTTTAACTGAATCTAAATTACATTGAACTTTTTTACTTTTTAAGTTTTTCCTGTGGCTAGGGCAGTTTAAATTTTGAGATGTAGTAAACCAAGATTTATGTTTTAGGCCAATGATGTGGAGATCCCGGGCATGACCAGAGAGGACGCCGTGACCTACTTAACCAGTCTGGAGGGGCGGGTGTCCATGGTCGTTCAGTACAAGAGGGAAGGTCAGAGCAAAAACATTCTTTTTTTGTCTTTGTGTGGTGGGTGGGGAGCAAATGAAAACTAACTAATCTTTCTCTTGGATGATTTTATTAATTATGGAAAGATTGGTTGAAATTTCATTGTGTAGTATTTTTGTTGTAGTTTAGTCAAAATGTATTCATGCTCTGTATTTTTTGGTTGCTTTCAGAATATGACAGAATAATTTCAAGTCACGAAGCAGGAGACAGCTTCTTTATCAGGTAACTCTTTAAAAAACCACAAAACGCTGGGGGAATTTTAAACAAAATCGTACGAATAGGACGTAACTGCTGATATTTGACGTTGAAATTTTGTAAAATGGAATTTTAATGAAATTTAGGGGGAGGGGAGGGTTGTATTGGAATATTTTATCATTCAAATGTAGAAGTTCTAATAGATACACAATTTTTTACTTTACAACCAACTATTTTATGGCAGTCAAGAGATGAGAGAGTCATTGTTTCAAGGGTAGCACAGATCTAGTATACTGTATACAGGGTTATTTTCGCCCCCGTGTTATTTTCACCCTTCTACACTTGCAAACGGTTTCATTCCGTCTTGAATTCGCCCAGACACAGTTGTACCAAAAGGGAGATAATACGAAAAATTTTGAATTCGATCAGTCTTGAATTCGCCCGCTGACAACGAAGACTAAAGGGGTGAAAATAAAACGGGGACAAATATTTCCCTGTATATCAATATGTGACATATCTTGTAGGACCCATTTTGAGTACCAGGCCAAGGATATGGGTGAGCTGTCGTTTACAATAGGAGACATCTTCCACATCAAGGACACGCTGTTCCGCGGGGTCGTGGGGTCATGGCTGGCCATGCGTATAGGCCGCAACAACCAGGAGACCCAGAAAGGCTTCATCCCTAACAGGAACAGGTGGGTGGGGGTCAGGGTGTGACCGGGGGGTGGGGGGGGGATAGACTGGTGGATCAACTTTTGTTAAAAGTACTGTTTTGCATCAAATTTAAATCATGTTTGTTAAAATAAATCAGGTCTGTCAAGGTACAAGTCTCTACATTATCAGAACAATTTTAGAAAGTGAAGGTTTAGATACATGTAGATGGATTAATAATTTTTTTGCATTAAATAAGGAATTTACTTTACGATATTCTGTATAAACAAGGAAATAACCCGTGAATCCTAAGAGTATGTTCTTACCAACTGGTCTTGGTTAATGACTGTAAGCAGAAATTTCATTAGAATGTGACCTGATATTCATCAGTGGTTTAGCATTCATTTAACACTTGAAACTCAAAGCTCCTGTTTCAATATTTAGGGTGTTTGATTAATCTGCATTTTCTTGTCTTTTTTTTTCAGTGCGGAGCAAATCTTTTTATCGACAACCCAGACAGAGGCGGAGAAAGAGAACACGCCCACCAAAAGTCGCAGCCTCCTTTTCAAACGAAAAGCGGCGAGACGGAGCAAGTCCCTGGGAAAAGACCATTGGGAGGATGTCATATTCTGTAAGATTGCCTTTCTATTCTAATTTTAGTGTTCAACTTAATTAGGAGCTAAGGTGAAGGGTTTATAATTTTCTAAAGAAATTATATTGTTCTGTGTTTTTGGGTGAAGTTTATATTGTTCTGTGCTTTTGGGGGAAGTTCATCAAAAAATAGTCTGGATTTTGTTGTGATAACATGAGATATGTGTACAGGTTAACAAATTTAAAGTAAAACACTCTTTTAGAATCATGGATGATACAATACTTTAATGAAAATAGATAGAGGAGAAACTGGGTGAATTCCAATGTCTCAAATTATCTCTCTACAAACACAACTGTATTGGGGCAAATTCAAGAGGGGGGCGAAACTGTAAGTGTAGAAGGGCGAAAATTACACTGGGCGAAAATAATGTACCCTTTGTACAGTGGTTGTTATTCAATCTGACAATCCTCTGCAATTGCTTATCTATCGGGGATACATAATGAATATTGATGTAACTGTGTTATTTGTGGGGAGTGATTGCTTTGAAGATTTTATACAGCAAAGCTCTGTTTGGTTTTTCTTAGCTGAAAATGGTGGTAAGTGTGCCAGAACTGTGTATATTTACGTATTTCACATGCTTATTTTTTCCCCTTTTTTTTCCCTGTATGAACTGTAGCTGTCAGTAGTATGAATTCTTTTATGACATTGCATTATTTGTTAATACATTGTATAATAATGTTCACATTCAGTGGTAGTACTATTAATATTAATTAGTTAATGTTCACATCAATTAGCAATTTTAATATTGAATGATAATTAATATATTGGAAATAGCTGTGAAATGTACAAGTTGTTTTTAGGTGCACATTGCATTATCATCTTACTTGCTTTTGAAAACTGTAGACCTTTGTTGCAAAATTACGAAAAATGTGTCATGTAACAAATTTAGCACCTATAAGATAGCTCTTTTGAGATTTTGCACGTAGCTGAATTTTGGAATGATTATCTTTTACGATGGATTATAAGTTTTCAAAATTGCGATGAAGTTGGACATCATGGTTTTTTTTCCCTCTGTTTTTAAAATAGTTTTTACTATGTGTGTTATTATCATGCACGTTCATCTCAAACAATGAATGAGAATCTTCATTCTCAAATTCTCAGAGATTTTAAATTCGTTAGACAATTAACGGTAAGGAGAAATGCGAAATTCAAACTAACAATATTTCAGCAAAAGTTGCAGCTGGAAGAAAAGTTGCCCTGTTCACTAGCTTACTGCTTCCATCTTTGCCTTGGCAGAACTTGAATGATGGTTCATTATTTTTCGTCATGTCTGAATCATTTCTTGATGGAGATTTTACTTTGTACACTTGCATTTTAAAGCTTTTATGCTGAAATAAGATTTTGGCTTTAAAGGTTTGATCCAATGAAATCAGTATACACTTTACTTTTCCAAATTTATTTTTTTCTCTCTGTATACCGACATCATCATCTTTCAATATTCTTCTTCCAGTGTATTGTATTTTATTCTAGTAAATGACATAATTAATTTGAATGAAATTAATTTGATTCTATTGTATTATAAATGTAATTCTTTTTAACCATGTAATTATTTTGATTTTCGTCCATGTAATAAACTTTAGAGAAACTGTTTCACGTAACATAGTACATTTTTTTCTATCCATCAATCACTGTTTATATGGAGTTATTAACTTAAAATTTGAACTCCAGAACTTCAACTCCAGTAGCTTAGCACTTACCTTACAGAATTCAGAACAATTGCAAATGATACGATTACAAAAATTTATTTTTACAGTGTTTGCCTTTCAATCTTTTATTTATAATTATTTATACATGTATTACCGGCCGTATATAATTTCAATTCGAACTGTAATGAAATCCTCTTATAACAAAAATTTAAGACAATATAGGAAGTTTGGATATTACTTGTACAGTCATCAAAATTAAAAAGAGGGGGTGAGGGGGTAAAGAAACAGATATATGTGCAATCTTGGTATTCAGACTGTTATATGTACAATGCATTTTTATGTGATGTCACCTGTTTTATAATCTTTACTTCAATTAACTTGTCTTATTAATGTAAACATTTTTATCTTTTACAGCAAATCTGACCACGAAATTTCCTGCCTACGAGAGAGTGAATCTTAGAGATAGTAAGTAAATGGGACATCATTCTCTACCTGCTTAAGACTTTATTAACTTAACAGTGTAAATTGATTATGTTTACAAAATGGACGGTTTGTAATGGTGTTTATAACGCTTTGTGGTGCGGGAGGTGGTTCACTTGTACAGTGCTAGAAAGCATTTGATGATCCTCTTTTAGATGTTGAACAGAGTTTGATATGATTATACAGTGTTGTTTATGCCTTGACTTCTCTTTGTTTTGACAGCTGGGTTTGTCAGACCTGTCGTCATATTTGGTGCACTGGCCGACGTAGCCAGAGAAAAACTCCTTCAAGATTTCCCGGATAAGTTTGAATCCCCACGTAAGTATATAATACCTGTCAAGGATTTGGGGATAAAATTGAAAAGCATTTCAATATACATGTATTTCCATAGCGTTATACAAGTATGTTTAATTTGATTCACGGTTTTCAGAGACGGATGCAAGCAGCCAGGGTGGAAATGATCAGAGGAAATCCGGAATTATCCGACTTGGTGCAATCAAAGAAATCATCAATAAGGTAAAACATCAGCCATGTCTGTCCATCTGTCATTCTCTTTCTCTCTCTCTCTGATCCAGCAAGTATCTAACATAACACACTCGCTTTCTTTATTCTTTGAAGTGGCATTATTTAATGTGTTCCTTTACTCTTTACTTTAATGTATAAAATTTTTGCCTATAATAGACATAACAAGTGAACTGCACTCTTTTTCACCTAGATGCATAGCATTTTCAGGAAGTAACCATGCCTTGAAACATCAATTGACTCTATATATATATATACATACATTTATATCTTGATGCTCTTTGCTGGAAAATAAGTGGTCAAAGATAACCTTATCAAATCAGAGCCTAGATTTAAAAAATTCCATTGTACCATATCTATAGTTTAAAATTTAAATTAATTCCCATTCCAACATTCTTCTCTCTCTCTCTCCCACAGAGAAAGCACTGCCTGCTTGATGTAACCCCCCACAATGTGGACAAGCTGAACTACGCGCAGTATTACCCAATCGTCGTCTTTCTGAAGGCAGAGAACAAGAACATCGTCAAAGACTGCCGGGCCAAGTTTGCGAAGGGCTCGACCAAGAACCACAAGAAGCTGTTTGAACAGAGCCAGAAGCTGGAGAAGTTGTACCCTCATCTATTCACTGGTAAGGAACTCAAACTATAACTTGTTAAGTCTTGTGTAAATTAACAAAGGTAAATACAGCTGTATATAGAAGTATGTGGAATGTACAGGCATTTCAGTACTTTGATTCCTCTGTTTACAGCCACCATCAGCCATAACAATACGGAGGTGTGGTACTCGCGGCTACAGGAGATGATCCACCTCCAGCAAGAGCAGCAGATCTGGATGTCGGAGCACAAGCCAGAGGACAATGTAAACGACGACTTCCTATTCCCCATGGGCAGCCGGGCCAGCTACTCCCCAGCCCAGGACACAGAGCCGGGCAACACCCCCAAAACTCACCCAGACGACTTTGACGCCTCCCCCAAGCACAAGAAGAGGCTGGTGCGGTCGTCTTCAGACCCCAGTATTAACACCACTGACCGCGTCCCTGGCATACCCCCCTATCCAGCACCCCCCAGCTACCACAGATCTGTGAGTGGGCCGTCAGGCAGTCTATTCTTATGCCCTTTGTTAGGATGGAAGCCATGGTTGTTTGGAATTTGTTTGAAAAGAAAATTTTAATATCAAAATTATGTGCAGATGTTCAGAACTACAGGCTTTAGGATTTAACAATATATTTATAACAGAATTTGAATATCAAAATTTCTCAAAAGTTTTACTGGTGAATTGATGTTTTTTGGTTTGTATATGATTTTCTCAGTTCCCCCTTTTTGCAAAAGAAAAATAAATAACCAGTCATTATCACAGTTCCTAAACATACACATTAAGTATAACTGAAAGTTTCAATCAGAAATCTTGCAACAATAATACCATTCTAAACCATGTTAGCACACCTAGCAAACACAATGCTCACAAAGCAGATGATTTATTCCATATATTTCATTCATAGCGAGCAAATCTCTCACAGCACATCACACAGCCAGTTTTATAAAAGAATATCTTCTTGACCAACTTTTGTAATCCATTTCACAGTCCATTTCAACCGCATATCAAATTCCAAAATCTACCATAATTTACATCAATTTTGGTATTGCGATAATCTTTGTTGCAAGTTCTGTGTAAAATGCATCCCTGAATTATCTTAGTGTTGCCTGTTATGTAATAAAATGTGGGTTTTTTTCCTTACAGCCTGGCTCCCCAAACAGGAAGCTGATGGATGATCGTAGATATGTGGATTGTAAGTGAATGCTGCTTATCATATAGTAGTAGGGTTATTTTGTTCAGACCTTGTTATAACTCTTTATCTGATTGGCTGGAACAAATTTTTTTTTTAATGTTAAACACAATTTGATTGGTTAAAAAAGTTCAACTTTTATGTTTTCTTGATGTCATTGTTGTAATGAATATTCATGAACTCTTGCAGTTGATCGCCAATCAGAGGACAGGTACTATCCGTCGTACTACGCCTCCGAGAGCCTTCCTCACGGCCAGTTTCCTCACACGCGCTCCATAGAACCATACGCCACAATCAGTCACCACGAGCGCCTACGCAGCAAAATTCCAGAAGATGGTAAGATTTCATAACATATGCAAATACAGAAGAATCAAGGAGAGATTTATAATTGTTCCAGACTTTGACAAGTTTTACTTTAACATCATTCATTCAGATTTCCAATTTGTTTTGAACAGTTCATTTAAATTGATGTAGAAATCTTGAAAATAAAGAGTAACATCAAAATCCTCTTTTGAAGCAACTTTAACAAAGATTATGGCGTGTGTTGTTGATTGTAGGTCAGTGGTACAACCCAGCATATGATGACCGGGGGCCACAGAAATTTAATCCCGAATATCATCGCTCGGAACCAGATCTGGGTCGTCACGTCAATCATAATCGTCCATCCACCGCGTCACTGCCACCACCCCAGCCCCACCAAACTCACGACCCGGGTCAAGGTCAACCCCCTCATCCACAGCATCACCCACAGGTAGGTGGAGACAAACCTTGACACACTTTAATAAACACACAGAAGATGCTTGACTAATTGTATAATCTGAGTACTTGACCAGATTGTATTGTTTTTTTTCCATTCTCATATACTGTGAAATTCCATGATAATTTTCTTTTAAAATAATTTGATGCTTATTTTTCTATTGTCTTGTATTCTATCAATTTTGTATGTATATCTTATTTGCAACATTGATATGTAGTTTTTTTCAATTTTTTGTTCTGTGGTAGCCATTCCAGGAAAATGCCTCAAGCTACAGCAGTGATTCGTACTCCCGTTACACCTCAAATCCGGTCAATCGTCACGATGACTCCAAACTACGGGAGAAGTTTGGGAGCCTCGCAGTGGCAGCAAAAGGAGAGAGGTCAATAGGTCATGACCCCTACCGCTTCACGCGGAGCACGGCTAACCCTGTCAACACTGCCAACATAGATAAATCAAAACTCTCGGATCTCTCCGCTCGCTATAGGTAAGTACTCCGCCATCTGCCACAATCACTCTTATTGTGTATTGTTTGAAAAATTAATTTTAAAACAATTTCAAAAGACTGAAATGATAATTTTTTTTTTTCATTCTTTATTGACATTTCTAGGATTATAATTTCATTGATATTTCTGCAGATATTTTTGAAATCAGATTTCTGAAAAAAAACTTGAATATACTTAGTTCAGGATTACATGTGAAATGTTTCAGAAGTTATCAACAGTGAATAAGTTGCTCTTGGAGCTAATTTTCTTTCTAATTAATGACAATTTCAAGTTTGATCTGTTCACACACACCCTCGCATCATTTGGTTTGGTTTGCATTAAATCTATATTCATGTGTGGATTTTTAACATTTCTAAATAATAATAATATTAATTAGTTTTCTTAACTTGAATAAACTCTTGGAATCTTCCAAACCAACAACAAAAACAAACAAAAATTACCACAAATTTTAATTAGACTCAAGTAAATATGAATGGAAATAAGTATTATATATTTAAGTACGGTAGTTAAAACAACTAAAGTTGATTTGTATATATAATGGCTAGAGATTTTTAGGATGCTTATAGCTGTTTTGATAGTGTTCTAGATGTTTCAGCCATCGACAAAAATGACTTGCGGAAATAATCAGCTGATTGGACTATTTATCTTTCATTCAATAAATGTCATGCTTAAACACAAAGTGAGATGCTTGCCATTGATGAACAGAAAAGAAACGATAATATTCAGAATATGCTTTGTGTTCATGATTTGTAAAGTGATATTTGATATTTTGCTCTCCATTTTAAATAATTGATGATACATTGTTTACATGTACATGTATATATAATTAACAAGAGGATGTACCATGTCTGTATTCAGAAACCACTATTCAGATTTATCATATCATAATGTTATTGGCTTTACTATAAACAGAATCTTTAGGTTACCAAATCCAGTTGAATTTTCTTGAAATGGAAAATGGAAAGGGGGGGGGTATCAAATGCAGGGCTTTCGCTTCCAAGAAGTGCTATATTTATCTACAATTTTTTTTGAAGGGGGGGGGTGATAAAATTTTGGTTCATCAAGTTGCCAAACAGCGTAAGGATTGTTGTATTTACAGAATTTTTTCTTCTGATATAAAACATACTAGAATGAGCTTGTCATCAGCTTTCATGTCCATTCTTTGACACCATAAAAGTGGGTCATATTTGCAAGACAAACTTTGACAATATGTTTCTACTTTAACTTAATAAAAAAAAAAAAATTAATGCAAAAGTTTCCTGACAATGTCATTCCATTAAATTCTTAAATTACAATGAAAATATTCAATGGAGCTAGAGTCATTAGACTGTCATTGTCTATTTTTCTACTTTTATGGTGTTCTCACTATACTGAGATTGAAAAAAGAAAACCAAACCAGCAGCATGATTTTTTTAACAGAAAAGATGAGCATCCTCCTTCCCGCAAACAGTCTCTTCCATCCCCAGTCATTTCACCCCCAGTCAATCAGCCCCCCGCATCCTCCGCACCTTCCCATCATGCCCCACTGCAGCAGGACGGGGCGCCACCTAGGGTGAAAAAAGAGCCACCACCTGTCCCTGTCAAGACCTATCATCTGAGGGACCGGGGCATAGAGCCAGACGATCTCAAAATTCGAAATTACGAAAATTCCAACAGGTACCAGACATATGCCCCCCGCTCGTGGAGGTTGGGTTCCAGTGGTCTATACTACTGGACACTTTAAACTTGAATTTTATCTGGAAGAAAAATGTCTTAGAAAAATGAATGCTCTGAAATTGACTCTCAATATTTTTTATTTTTTTTTTTTATTATTGAATTTTTAGAATTTAGTTTGAAATTTTTAGAGTTATTCAATTCCAAGATGATTCAAATTTTGTTGGTGTGGAGAGAGAGAGAGAGAGAGAGAGAGAGAGAGAGAGAGAGAGAGAAGAGAGAGATTGTTTACAGTGCTCAGTGCCTCCAAAATCGATTGGTCTCCATTTCTGCCTTTCCTAAATATATTTCATTCATGACATCATGATTTTTCCTTTGCTCAAGAATTTTCAGTGTATCTCAAATAGACAATACATGTAATTGGAAAATGGAACAATTAATCTATTAATTAATTAACTGCACATTAACAAGATTTGAGGTTTTCTATCATTATTAACCTTTCCAAGTGTGTTGAAGTGTTTCACTTCTCAGTACATTATTAAATTTGGATTTTTGTTAAATCATTTAACATACATTGAAATTTTAATGCTGCTGGGAGGGAGGGGTTGTTTGGATGAATTATCAAATTGCTTCAAATGTTGATCATGAATTTCATTTTGCTTTGATTTATTGCAGACAGTATTATTTTTAATTAAATGGAAATTTTCTGAAAAAAAACTAAACATTTCAACACATTAATTTGGATTGGTCACCCAAGAAATGTAAAGGAAGAGACAAGGGCATTTCATTTTGCTTGTGTAATCAGAGGCTTCAGTGCTGCAGCCAGCTATTCAATAGAAACATTGCTCTCTGTCTGTGTTCTGTATGAGTAGACCTAGCTAACCCCATAAACTGAATGAACAATTATGCTAAGCCATTCATTCTTTACAAAAGTATAAGTTGTAGGGCATTAGAAGTCAAAGTATATACTCTGTTCTTAAAAAAAGAGAAATATTCTGATATACTTTATTAATATCATTTAAAATTGTAAAATTCTGGACAATTCTTTGTGTTGTCATTGTCGCACAGGGGGAAAGAACAGACTTTCTGTAAGAATCAGTAATGTTATGGGGTTCAAGCCTTGCTGGGTTCTTCCCTTAACCTTTGAACACACTATGCTGTTCAGTGTTCATGTTCAGTCTCTGTGGCTGATAGTTTGTAGTCTAAATTTTAACTCTGCAATTTTAAATGTATATTTACATCCTATCACGATTAAAGAATTACCATATGCTGCTTGAAAAGAGGGAATGTTATTTTTACACAATTTGAGGCGGGCAATTGTCGCATAGGGGGAAAGAACAGACATTCTATAAGAATCAGTAATGTTATGGGGTTCAAGCCTTGCTGGGTTCTTCCCATAACCTGTGAACACACTATGCTGTTCAGTGTTCATGTTCAGTCTCTGTGGCTGATCCACAAAGCTCTGAATTGAACCCCTTCATAATCAAAAGAATCATGTTTAATGGAAAATCTCAAAATTCATAAAAGAATATCATGAGTGTATAAAAGAATGACTGGAAATTATTGTCATGCAAGAGCTAGGTGTTCATACCAGCCAGATATGAGAACAATTGCTTTCTAGAGAGCTCAATTTTCAAGCTAAAAAAAAAAAGAAAATAAAAAAAATTTATATACAGCACATGCAAAAAAGGAAACACTGCTTATGAAATATTCGGAAACTCATTCTTTTTCTTTCAGAGCTTATAATTACGCCGATCCAAGCAGCTATTCAGGTCCAGACCAGAAACATCATTACAATGAACAAAACGAAAATCCATATGATTATGTTGCTCCTAGGCAAAACTCTGCCCCCCGATCTCGGACGTCGCCCAATCAGAACGCAGTGTACGCCCGGCCCTACGCCTCACCGGACCGACACAGCAGGGAGGGGTCGTACGACCGGGGAAGGTCATTCATGAACCAGATCTACATGGACACCGAGCAGCTACAGAAGTTGAGGGCCAGGCAGGAAAACCACCCCCCTCCTACCAGTAACCATGGCAACAGGGAAGTGACGGGAGCAAGGGATTCTGGGTACCCAGGTCCAGAGCGGCCGAGGTGAGGGGGTTACGACTCACATATTGGTGTTTTTGTGATTTGTTTCAAATAACTGGGTCTGCCTTTCAGGGCTCCTTAGCCTGTCTTCCTTCGCCGTCTGGATGTGTGTATCTATCTGTATGTGTTATAGAGAGACATTCTTCATCAAGTGGTCCCCCCCCCCCCCCCAAGTTTGCTTTATGATTTAAAATTCTTTAACGCTGTCTCTGCAAAAATTGCAGAACATGTATGATAGATATTGCTTTTTCATAATGTAGATTATTTCTGAAAATAAAAAAAGATGACAGATCTAGCATCAATGAAGCTTTATTAATTATTTATTTGGCTAAGGACATATTGAAAGTCTTACGAAACATGTTTTCTTCTGATCTCGTGATAAATGTTAGAATATCATATCAGCTGACGAAATTTAATGAAGTCTTGATGAAGAATGTGTCTACCACCAAAAATGTATGCAAAAGCAAAAATTGTAATCTAGATTGCATAATATGTATGTGCACGTTCACGAGGCGGTGTTAGTGTGTATTAACATGTTAACATCTCTATCATCACTCCTTGTCTTCTTTGGTTGTTAATTTGTGGATTTTTTTTTTTCATTCATCAAAAAGTTTTTACAGAATGATATGTAGTTATGTAATATTATATGAGATTTTGAAGTTTATAATTGCCTCCTTTTCCCCCTGTAAGGTCGAGGTAAAATTCAATTTCCCAGCTGTCTCAAGATTTTATTTTTTTCCAGAAGTTATGTATTAAATGTGTTAATTTATTTGAAAAATATTTTTGAAAATCATTTTAACTAGTAATTGTTCCTTTAAGTGCCATAATAAATCAGATGGAGAGAATTTGATAAATACTGGTTTGAATCTTGCATTGTGAGCATGTTTATGTGAGACTTAGATGCATGCGATACTCCAGAATTAGATTTCCTAGTAAGTTAGCATGTGCAAGTTTCACCATTCAAGCATCTTGTCTGTCATCTGTTACATGATAGTATCAAGGTCATTTGTAGGTCACATCTCAGCAGTTACTAAAGTGTCAAGGTCACGCTTGTTTAGTAAATAATGTCAAGGTCAGGTGTCCATAAATTGTCGACAGTCGTGAGATAGGACCACTAATTACCAAATATCTCTGATCACCAAATCACCAAGAATTTGGTCTCAGGATCTACATTGTAGAATACAGAATTTGTCTTTACATTTATGAGCGATTTAAAATGTAATTTAAGATAATGTTTCTGAGATTTGTGAGTAAATTCCTCGTGGATGATAAAGATGGCGCTTGCATTTCATCCTGAGACCTAGCCGTTTAATGTTTAGTATTTACAATAACAATAATTTTATGCAATTATTTAAATTCACCACTTTTACTATATATGAATATTCATATCCATCTTTATTATTCACCAACTTTGTGCTTTTTTTAGCACAGTGCAACAAGTGATTTATACCTGTCTTTAAGAAATATTTGATTTTGATTGTTAGCTTGTCGTTGTTTCATGCATTTTTCGTAAAATTAATATCTTTTAAGATCTTATGCATACAAGATATTCCTAATTTTTTCGGTAAGAAATTTATGGCTGCTACAGTGATGAAGTAAGTGTAGAAAATGTTCAGGGTAAAAGTGAACATTGCATTCTTGTTGAGGGTATAGACAACTCCATTTTAATATTAATAATATTTAATTATGTATTAGTTTCTTCCAGTCATAATTGGGAATTAACTCAGAAAATCTCTAATAATTTTGTAGTAGCATATTTGTATGGTATATAAAGGCTTATAACAGAAAATATATATTTTTTTTACACTTAATATATTTGTACATTTATTATATTTCATATCTATACTGTATGTCACAGAAATGCATGGTCAGCGAGCAGCTCTCTTAGAACATAGATATATAAGATCTACAATAGTGTCTTTGTATTGCTTTGTTATATGTATTCTAATAAACTCCTCGTCACAACTTCTGACCATAGTTCTGTTGTCTCTTCAACAAGAATGCAATCAGCTACATAAGATTAAAGTTGGAAGAGATGGGATGGGGGTTGTTTTGATAAAGGCAATAAACAAACATTACGATAATATACTTTATTATTTTGAGAAAATTGCTCATAATTCCTATCTTGAGAGTTGTGCATGTAGCTGCATGGATTGTTAACTTAGAAAACCTGTTAGATTCCAATGCATGAAAAGGCTGCATGTCAGGATCAGAATCCTGTAGGCTATCAAAGTTTTACAGGCTCACTTTTTTCCAGGTCTCATTTCCCCCTATATTCATATAGGAGGAATAAATAAAAGGGAGACTGCATTGATTAAAATTTGAGCTTGTTGAGCTTTTTTAGTTTATAGTGTTAGAATGATTCTGTTCTTGGTGGGAATTCTTATTTCCATTAAATATAAATTGTAAAAGGATGATAAATCTAGTTTATGATATATAAAAAGACCAATTTGTAGAGAAACGGAGAAGCTGAATGGACGATCAAGTTCTAGCGAGGGGATAGTTGGCAATGGGACTAGTTTCTCTTCATACAAGAACCTCATTACACCTGGTTTCTATGGCGCCATAAAACCATTCCACTCTGTCCGAGACGACGCGGGGTAAAGGCGACACACTTGTAGGCTAGTTCAAACTAGCGGTGATTGGGTCCAAATGCACAAACAAAGCACAATGTTGTCACTTTACTTCTTTAGATGAGTAGTCTCTTCAATAATTAGTCTTAAATGACTATTTTGCCCACTGCACAATGATCTATTATAGCCTCATTTGATAAATCCCCGTTTGTGATAATTGTATGCGTGAGACAAGGATCAGTGATTTTGCCTTGACTTTTCCTGCTTGCTGTAGTGAGTAGAATTATGTTAGCACCTATAGTTGAAAACATTCCCCACTAACAACAGTGTAACACATGATGAACATTAATATTTTATTTGATAACTTGAATTTATACCAGTAATCAGATATTATCCTTACATTAGGGTTAGCTTAGCTTATAATTAGAAACTGTTACATTTATTTTAAAAAATTATCAAAACTAGGATATGTTTTTAATTAAAAATCTTATTAGATTTGATTAAAAACCTTATCTTGTCACTAAAATTGATTATAAGCTTTATAGGTGTGATAATAAATGATAAAAAAATATCAACTGAAAAATTGTTAAATGTATTGTCGTACATTTATCTTTCTTTTGCATGGCCATTGATACATGTACTAAATTGTACAAGCTGATTCTTTAAATTGAAATTTGAAGATATTGAAGTTTAAAAGATAAACACATTATGAAATATGCTAGAAACATAGTTTAGTATTCATGTATTAAAATTGTAGCAAGAACTGTTGTTATAATACTTTGTGATAAAATAGATGATTGTTCCAATGATTTACTCATGCGTTCAGATGCTGGACTTGAAAACATTAAATACAGGAAGAGCTAGTCTAACTTTCTGATAGAAACTGTCAAAATATGAGTGTTGAAATCAAAAGAGACTAATTTGTTGTAAAGCAAATATTTTTGTGTTAGTGAAGGAAAAGACATAAATTTGGGGTGGAATAGTGGTGCAATTGCAGATAGAAAATACATGTTCTAGCAAAGATAAAGAAAACTAAATGCGAAGAAAATCCATTTTCAAAATGTGAGAGATTAAAATATGTTTATCTTTATATCAAGATTTAGTCCATTATGGATTTTCTCTTTGGAGATCAGCGTTTTGATCTACTTTCTATTTTGAGATTATGACAACATCTACAGTGTGTCCTACTTTATGTTTAGAGATAATGGTAACATCTACAGTGTGTCCTACTTTATGTTTAGAGATAATGGTAACATCTACAGTGTGTCCTACTTTATGTTTAGAGATTACAGTAACATCTACAGTGTGTCCTACTTTCTGTTTAGATATTACAGTAACATCTACAGTGTGTCCTACTTTCTGTTTAGATATTACAGTAACATCTACAGTGTGTCCTACTTTTTTCTTTAGAGATAATGGTAACATCTACAGTATGTCCTACTTTCTGTTTAGAGATTACAGTAACATCTACAGTGTTTGTGTTCTACTTTCTCTTTAGAGATCACAGTAGGACTGTGAACCACGAGGCCAGTGATCGGGAGCGGAGCAGCCACGAGGACAGCAGTGACCATGGCAGTGCCTTTGAAGCCTACAGAAAACCTGCCATGTCAACATTTGGCAAAGTGCCAGCTGGAAAAGGCTTTGAACCCAGCAAACATATAAGGTAGGTAGATGGAATGCATATTCATGAGCGTATTATGAATGTTTACTGGATTGGGCACCTTGAACTGGTAACAATGTCTTCTCTTGCAGCATGCAGCACTGTATTTTCGTTGACTTTCTAACTTCTTTATGTGTAGCTAGTGTTTCATGTAGTAGTTAAGACCAAATCGTCTTTATCCTGAAAGCTTCCATCCTTTTACATTTCATATTCTTGGTGGATTATTCATTTCCTTGAGTTTTCATCTTTTGATATTCCCCCTACTTTCACTTGGATAGACTTACTTTAGGGTCTTTTTATTTAAATTTCAGACTCACCTTTTGCATGTGTAATACATAATTATATTTTGAAATTGGTGATTTAGAACATCAAGTCCAAAGCCTGATAGTGCTACTGTAAGTAATGACTATGACGACACACACGTCACACATCACGTCAGTGCACCTGAAAGTGGTGACACTGACACAGTTCCTAAGCAACCACTGGATGAAAATGAGGCTAACCGATTAATGGAAGGCTCACAGCCAGGGCAGGAGGGGTAAGAGAACTCATGTAACCAGGAGATGTACCACAGTAACTATAAGGGTTCCCTGTGAATCATTGATGTACATGTTATTCATGTATTTATTTTTTAAACTATTAGTACCAGTGAAGTTTCGGAAAGATCAGCTGGTGACTGGCCTGATGTCAAAGGGGAGACAGACAACAAGATGCAAAATTACAAAGAGAAAGAAACAAAAATCTCAAGTGTGAATCAACTGGAAGGCAAACGGAAGATGGGCAAGATGCAAAATTATGGAGGGAAAGATAAGAAGGTTTCAGGTGTTGATGAGCCAGATGGAAAATATAAGGCAGACCAAACACCCACTTTTCTAGAAAAAGGAATGAGGGTTTCAAGTGTTGATGAACCAGGGAGCAAGTGGAAGATTGACGACAACACGCGCAGTTATGGAGAGAAAGCAATGAGGGTGTCAAGTGTTGATGAACCAGATGGCAAATGGAAGACAGGTGAGAAGATGGAAGATTCTGCCTATGACAGTGAGGAATTTAGCCCCACAGGGAGTACAGGTTTCCCAACGTATGACAGAACCAAGAAAATCGGGTTGGATATGGATGATGCCAATAGTTCTGAATATTCTCATGAATTGCACACAGAAAACTTTACAAAATACCCAAGTGCAAGCAGACATGCAAGAATTCCAGACAGAGCCAACCACGCTTTTGACAATGATGATGATGATGATGATGACAGTGATGACAATGAGGAAGGGGAGAAGGAGATGGGTAAAGCAATGAAGAAAAATGTTAAAGATAGCACTGATCTTTCTCCCCTGTTGAAATGGGATCAAGTGTCAAGTGATAATGCACCTGAACAACATGGAACAAAGCACCAAACTGGCAATGAGAAGGATAGCAAGACTGCTAATGATTATGCAAGGATGTCAGGAGTTCCAGTGTTAGAAAAAGGAGGACAGGATGCTATCCCTTCCAATCATATTACAGATTCTTCTTCAAGGCTGTCCACCACTCACGACAGAAAACCCGAGGGAACAGAAGAGAAAGCCATCCCCCCTGCCAGTGTGTTCAATTTTCCTAAAATGAGACTAGATAGGTATAAACTGGGAGATGACAAGAAAGTGTCGCCCACTAGTAATCGGCTGGATAGATACAGGGGCTTATTAGGAACCCATGGGAGAATGTCCTCCTACGAAAAGTCAAGCTCCGAGGATGTGAGATCTGGAGGTCCAGATAAAGAACAGAAAGAGATACATGAACAAAAATCAACAGAAAGTCTCAAAAATGGAACAAAAGATAATGATAAAATGAAGGACAACGAAACAGAAAGGAAACAGGATCGTGATGTGCAAAGTTCATCTTTGGGGGTTCATGACATGTCTAGCAAAGGGCTGCAAGGGAATGGCAATGAGGAGGAAGTAGAGGGAGGACTGGTCAAGAGTCCATCCAGTAGTACTCTAGTTGAAGACGACGATGGCTCGTCAACTGCTAGCGAAGGGTCGGTGATAAGGAGTCCGTCTATTGACTCACTGGAGGAGAGTAAAGAAGAGGTCAAAAATCCTCAGCTTGAAACGAAGAAGAGTCAAAACTCTTCAGAAAATTCAAGTAACATGAGAAAGGTAACAAATGAGGAAGACAAAGGTAAAAATGGAGAAAGATTGCCGGAAAAGTTTGAAAACGGTGATGCCAGGAGCAAGGAATTTGATAAAGGGGGTAGCAAGGGATTGAGTGTCCCTATCAAATTGCAAGCTGCGAGAAATACTAATAGTTCAAATGTGTCTCTTGAAAAGAGTGCAGTTGAGACCTCAGATAAAAATGCTCAAAGAAAATCCAACACAAACAATGGGATTGATCAAGAGGTGATGGAGATTTTAGATTATGATAGAATGTATGATCGGCCCTCAGTAGGACACTCTCTGATTCGCGGAATCAGTCACGAATCTCCGACTAACGAACCAAAAAGGTCAGAAGTCAGACAAAATCCCCAGGCCATCAACAGTCGCTCAGGGGGAAGGAGCCAAGATTTAAGAAAGGGTCAAGAAAATCGGAGAGAACCGCACAGCTACGTCAGACGCGATCAGTCTGCTGAGAGAGTCCGCGTCTCTGTAAAAAGCGATAAACAAGGTTACGAAGTAACGCAGGAGAAACAGACCATTTATAGAACATACAGGCGAACGTCGGGAATCACGAAAAGAGACGTGTTGGCCTACAACAATGACATCAAGGAGACCTGCGTGGACGATATCTACGACGACGATGTCAAAGTCACCAATGACAAGAATAAGCCCAAAACGACCTCCAAAACTGTCTTCTCCAATCATAATGGACAAGGAGATCCGGACATGGCAGATGACTCTGCGACTTCTGATGAGGAACCTTTTGCTGTGAATCTGCGACAATTGAAACTCGAATCACTTAACATTGGGTAAGAAAGTCAGAAGCACCTGGACAGAGAATCTCTGAGATGCATAGACAGAGCCCAATACATATCTCACTAGGCAGAGATGTATTTATCGATATTATCACAAGAACAGATTTACACCTGAATACTATATGGAATCTCATGTACTCTTGTATTAAATGAAATCTTGTAGAATCAAGAAATAAATTGGCTTCATTATATCATATTTGGAGACTCATACTTGTATATATATAAATGGATTGACTAACTAATGAAATTCAAAGTGTCTCGCATGCTTTCCATCAGAACAAGTGTGTAGTTTCTCAGCGTCAAACTTGGCTTAAAATTTTGTCACTTAAGTCACACAAATTAGGATTCAGTTGGTCCTTTGTGTAAGTTAACTTTGTTGGCTTTTTCAAGTTGTTCACTTGCCATAGCACTGAACATAGAGGAATAATCCCACCCAAAATTAGTCTGCAGTACGTGATGTTTGGATTGCATCATTTCCTGTGAAAAGTTGGTATCCAGAATGTTCGTATATCTCTATCTTCAATCCATTGGATCCTTTGTGGTATATGTACAGGAATGGAAGCTCTCTGACAGCCTGATCATTTGGTCATTTTGTACATATTGTGCTAATGACATATATTTGCAAGCTCTCAGTAGTTTTGGTGCATGAATTTTAGAATTTGCATGTTCTGTTGTAGTTAGATTTTCCTTGTCATTTTTTAGCTATGTACATACATGTACCGGTAGTTGTGATGGAGTTATACCATGACTTGGATATCTTTAGATCTTTAGTTAGCATCCTATGCCTGTTTTAGTTTTTCTTGATTTAGAGAGTTCACAGCACAGTCTTGTAGAAATTTTATTCGCACAGAAGCCCCGATCCTGACAATGAGAGGGAACTCTTCTGATAAGGGAGGTTACTTGTATTTGAGGAGAAACTGCTCTATATAAATTTTAATTCATAAAGATTGAAATTCTGTCATTCAGGCTCTAGGGCCATGAGCTCAATTTTGATCTCAGTCTCACTTTTCTGCTCTGTATTCCTTTTGTATAAGTGAGACAGAGATCAAACAAAAGTGAGCTTGTTACTAGTTACAATCATGGGGAGATAGAAGATAAATCTGATGATTATTTTTATTACTAACTTATCAAACAGCATTCTCTGGTTAAATTAAAAAAACAAAATTAAGCTTCAAGTTATGAAATAACGGGGTTGGGTGTGGTAATGTACCTTAATTGTGACTGATGCCTTGAACTCTCATCTAAACTGAACCCCTCGACACTCATTATGTCCAGAGTTCACCATTAATTTATGAAAAAATACAAAGGAGACTTGACACAAAATATATTAATTGGGTGTCAATTTAATGGTTTAATTGAAAGAAATGAAAAATTGAATAAAAAAAACATTAAATGACAAAATTTGTATAATTTTGATGAATATTATCAAATTATAGCAGCCATGTTGTTTTGGTTGAACAGGAAGTCAAGAGTGTTTGAGGTGTCTATCTTTTGGTTTGGTCTTTTTTTCTTTCTGTAGCGCCACTCTCTCTTCTGATACTAACCCACCTACAGCACCTACGGTAAACTCCTCCGCGCCCCCTGGGGAGAGTGCGCAAAGGTCAGAGGACACTGACCAAGGGGCAAGCGATAATGCGGTCAAAGGTGAAAGTTCAAACATTGAGCAAGTCAATGCTTCCAACACTTTTCTTGTTGGGTAAGAACAAAGTCAAAATTGTCCCCATAAATCCATGTCCTTTTCCCCCCTTAAGGTTAAAAACCATTCTTTGCTGATAGAATATACTACAGGTAGGGTCAAATTCAAGAAAATAATCAAATCCAAAATTTAGATACAAATATGTGTTTGATCTAGTAAGATTATCACTCTATCTGAATGAATTCACAGATTTTCAAGTAAGCATAATTATGTAACACATTTATTTTAAAAAGATGTATCTATTCAGATTTTCATGTATCAAACTTTGTGTACGTAGGCATGCTGCTGTATTATGGCTGTCAAAATATATACAGTCAAACTTCTTTATCTCGAACTAGATGGGACTGTTTAAAAACTTCGAGATATCCGAGTATTCGAAATATCGAGGGTAAAATACTTAAAAAATTAGTGGTTGGGACTTACAAATTACTTCGAAATATCAATTGTATTCGAGATATCAGTGTTCGAGATATCAAAGTTCAACTGTAGTACAAATCAATTTATCAGAAAGTTAAGAGCTTAAATATAAGATTTATAGTTGGAATTTTCATATTAAGCTGAATTTTTAAACCTAACAGTTGACCACATATGCATTTAGAAAAATATCTAGAATTCATATTCATATTTTTTTTTCTTTTAAAGAATTATGCATGTCAAATGTCAGTTTAACCTTTTGAATAGAAAGTGAGAAAATTTCAAAGTGCTTTAATTCATAGATATAAAAGTTCATGGTTGAAATATATAATTAAAACAGAATATTTATGAATAAAAGTTTGATGAATTGATGAAATCCAAGGTAACCATTATTAATTGTGAAAACAGTAAAAAAAAGAAGCTAACACTTGACTGTTGACTTTTATTTAGGTCAGATAATGGTCAGCTGATCGAAGGAAACCACACAGTGGTGGCTACAGCCAGGGGTGTGTTTGACCATCAGGGAGGGGTGCTGGAGTCCCCCGAAACAGGTAAGCTAGATGTACATGTATAACTCACCTGTTACAGGTACATGTTATCTGTAACATGCTTGATACAATAACACACCTGACACTGTTAAACTGTGTAACACCTGCTGAAGGTACATGTAGATTGTACATGGTTATCATCCGATATAGAGAAATTGTAGTATGCCTCTAGGTAAACTGTTACACACTTGCACATTTTTTTAGCATTTGAATTGTTTGGATAAGATGACGTACAGCATAAAACGAACTTAATGTTATCCAATGAATATGTGTTTCCTCTGACAATAAGATGTGTATACATATATTTCAGGTGTCAGTATAGTAATTCCCAAAGGTGCTATTCCTGAAGGAGTGAGCCAAGAAATCTACTTCAAGGTGTGCAAGGACAACAACATTCTGCCACCTCTAGACAAGGATAAAGGTTTGTACTCCTGTCCAAAAATAAAGGTCTTGAATGCTTCAAATTGGTTATAGGCCTGTTGTGTTTCTTTGATGTAAAAAAAGTTTTCATGTTTGATTTATTAAAAACAAGTTATTTTACACTGTAATCAAAATAGCATTGTATTTGAATGTTTTTTCACACATTGTCTGTTGGTAGGCAATCATCAGTTTATTTAAAAGTAAACATTTATCTTGAATTTGGCCAGTACAGTATTTGTTTTTGAGTCATCATTTAGGGATTTTTTAAAAATAAGACACTTGATTTTGTTATTGCTTAAAACTGTGAAACATCGAACAAGGTAACCTTTAAAATACCTGACACAGGTAAACTGTAACACACCTGGCACAAGTAACCTATATCTCACCTGACACAGGTAAACTGTAACACACCTGACACAGGTACCGGTAAATTGTAACTCACCTAACACAGGTAAACTGTAACTCACCTGACACAGATAAACTGTTTCTCACCTGACACAGGTAAACTGTTTCTCACCTGACACAGGTAAATTGTATCTCACCTGACACAGGTAAACTGCATCTCACTTGACACAGGTAAACCGTTTCTCACCTGACACAGGTAAACTGTTTCTCACCTGACACAGGTACACTGTATCTAACCTGACACAGGTAAATTGTATCTCACTTGACACAGGTAAACCGTTACACACATGACACAGGTACCGGTAAACTTTAACACACCTGTTAGGTAAACTGTATCTAACCTGAGACAGGTACACTGTATCTAACCTGACACAGGTAAACTGTTACACAATGTATTTTGTTTTGAGCAGGGGAGACCCTCCTGAGCCCTCTAGTCATGTGTGGACCGCACGGCCTCAAGTTCCTGCTGCCCGTGGAGCTCCGTCTCCCTCACTGCGCCTCCGTCAACCCGGACAGCTGGTCTTTCGCCCTCAAGTCCAGCGATTCTCCCACAGGTGAGGAGCATGTACTTTATTCTCATCACAGTAAAACATGGTTTCAGGGATTACAAGTAAAACGAATTCACACTCATAGACGAGTTGGTTTCATTTCCCTTAGAAATGCATTATAAACTCAAAAGATATTATGGATTACACAAGAAACAAATCCGAATTGCTAGTCCCTGTAGCTATAGTTATAAATATATAATTTGGAGTTGAAAACATTTTTTAAAAATTCAAAAGATTTGACACCATATTCTTACAACTTGAAACTCAAATTCAAAGTATTCAGATTCCTTGCAACTTTTTTCTGTTAAACTGTAATAGTAAAAGGATGGATCCTGAGGGAGATGATAAGCTTCCTTAATTTGAAGTCTACTATTAATGTGTGGCATCATCTTTGCAGGTCACCCCACTCAGTGGCAGAATATGACCTTGGCTGGTATGGACGGCGTGGCTCAAGGTCGTGTGGGTAAAAACAGTGTTTCTGTCCTTGTTGACCATTTCTGAGGAATATAAGAATCATGGTCCGTGTCCAACATTGACTTCCTACTGCTGGTTGGCCATAGAACCAAACACTTGTAAGACTAGAACATTTTGTACTTGTGTGCAATGGTGAACAGGCAGGAGAGAAGACTAATCATGTTGGATTGATAATGAATTAAAGGCAGGCAGAAGGGTGGAGACTTTTGGAAAACATAACAAAAAAACAAAACAAAGCTTCAAGGATATTCATTTTATTTTTGATGTGCTGTGGGTTGATGGACGACTTGAGAATCATGATATAGCCAATGGGGGTCGTGAATTCAGAGGTTTCTGATTGGTTGTGATAAAACATTACATTGTTACATGTGTAAAAAAAAAAATTAAAATGTGCTGAACAGTCATATTAAAAAAGGCTTTTTATTTCTTAACTTGAGCAAAATAAATGCATGTTGCCCTACATGGATTATAGACCCTGCCCACCTACAATCCCACCCCAAACACACACAGTCATCTGTTAAAGATTTATTTTTATTGTACATGGTTTCTCATAGTTAACAGTCAAAATTGTTAATTTTGTTTTTTGTTTAAAAATTATATTATATATTTTTGTAGCAACTAAAGAAGTTTTTTTTTCTTTGTCTTTAGTTGTTTGACGTTAAAAAATAGATGGTTGTTTGAGCAGTGATTGTGAAATGCTTTGTTGATGATGAATTTGTATGCAACAAGTGTGTGTGTGTTAATACAAAACCTTGTTAAATGCAAAATGATTCAATTTTACTTAGTTTTACTCTGCGTACATGTTAAAATTATGCAGGGGATTATTTTTTATGCTTTTGCAAAGTGTTAGTTGAATTGTTGCATTCAGATTATTTATGAAGACAGATATCTTGTTATTTTTTTATAACCATTTTAAGGTTGTATTTGATTTTCAACAGTTAACATTATACAGAAGTGTATAGGCAGATATTAAAGAGAGAAACTGATAAACAACCAATACCCAATGTTTTCTGTGCCTATTTAAGCCAGTACTTGTATCAAACTAAAATCAAAGGAACTGAGACTTATGCAATAACCTTTAGGCAGATTTACTTGTATACGTTTTTTGTGGTTATTTAATTATTATTTTTTATTTTTTTTGCAATATAACATTTGAAATTGCTGATATCGGACAACTTGTACAAAGACAATCATTTGTTTTTCGACTTTTGCATAACATCAGAATAACGAGTTTGTTTGTCCAACCCCGTCCTCTCATTGACAAATTAAACCTGTATCCTCCCAGACTGCAGGAATCGACCCAGCTAGGAATTTTCTAGCCTTTTAGACGATTTCGAAGAAAGTTCTGACACATTTGCTGGTCGATTTTTTACAGTCTGTGAGTGATCTCCCTTGATCTTTGAAAATCACACAAAAATTCACATAATTAATGTTTTTAATTTTGATTCATGAAAAATGTTCAATTTTCATTAATAAAAAAAATCTTCATGCTTTTAAAATCCCATGGACCTTGCAGGAGTATAATTTTGTTTGTTGGTTGTGATATCTAGTTTTAATATGTTGCAATATTTTGAACTCGTTGTCTTGAAAAGTATTCAAAGTTTTGTCTTTATCTATTTGTAAGCTATATATGTATAATTTTGTTATGGTTGTGAAACATTTGAATAGAGTCCGAAATAGGTTACAACTGAACAAGAATTCTTATTTTCTCTATGTGTGTATGTCATTTTTAGATCACGGACAATTATAAGATAATACTCAAAGACAAAAGTTTGTAACATTTCATATCTTTTTGTCAACCTATTTCATTTATTAACCATTGAAGGAAAAAAAATCATTGCCACATTTTTTAAGAAATAATAAAAATGTTGATTTTTTTTTTAACCTTTAAATACTGTACAATATTTTTTAGTTATGCAGAAAAGATGAATTTATTTGTTGGGAGAGTTTTGTCAAAAGCATAGGTTACGTTATGAATGCAGTATTTTTCATTGTCCACATTTCAGGTAGAAAATCGGTATACCATTCATGTATAATGATGTATAAAAATATAATTGTCGATGATAGCACCATTATTTATAATAACTATGCATGCCAGCCACTTATTATTTTTATTTTTTTTTTGTTGCCTATGACATTGCCTAGGTTGTACATTGTCTTATATGTGTAACAGTTCATGAGCAAACTCTGCATTTTATGAACCATATGTCAGTATCATTATACGTGTATTTTTCATTGTATCAACCATCAACTTCATCAATATGTGCACTATTGGTCTTCCATATAAAAAAAAAACCAAGATGCTTCATTATTGGAAAATAATAAAAAATATTTACATTCCATACTTTTTTCGCATACATTTTGTTATGTTTTGATAAGTCTGAACTCCTGTAAGAAGGATAATCCTGTAAGAGGGATATTCCTGTAGGAAAGATATTCCTGTAGGAAGGATATTTCTGTAAGAGGTATATCCCTGTAGGAAGGATATTCCTGTAAGAAGGATAATCCTGTAAGAAAGATATTCCTGTAAGAGGGATATTCCTGTTAGAAGGATATTCTTGTAAGAAGGATATTCCTGTAAGAAGGATAATCCTGTAAGAAAGATATTCCTGTAAGAGGGATATTCCTGTAAGAAGGATATTCCTGTAAGAGGCGTAATATAACGCCTCCACTGTTACAACGCGCTTTGAAAAAATTAAGCATTTTGGGGGAAAAAAATTCAAAGTGCAGATTTGGGACCAAGTCAACGCAATTTGAATTTCTTTTCAAAACCAGATGTGGTCGATATTGACGCTTTTTAGGATAACAATTATGCTGGGTTTGGTAACTTTCAACTTTCAAATATGATAGAAGATTATTTTTAACAAGTTTGGCTCAGTGAGATACTAAACAGGAAACCCATTGAATTTTAGCTTACCTGATATGCAGTTTCTTGATGGTAAAAGTTTTCTCAAATTGATTATACCCATTCCTTTGGACTTTTAAAAACTGCTTTTTAAGTTAGAGTTTAACTAATTAAATAATTTGATTAAGTATCTATATTAGGAAACAATATATTGTTCAATGATGTCTTTTTTGTTTTTCTTGGTCGATCAAAACTAAAGCTACATTGAGAACACGGACTGACCTCAGACTTCCAATTAGTTGTAGCTACCATGGTGATCTTCACATATATGAAGCAATTGTGATTGATGACCTGGGAGCTACAGTTCCTTAGATGTACGTGTTAAAAAGTTGTACATAATTTACGACATACAAAACCTTGCGCTAGTTTTGGACCATTATATGCACACAAATAATGTAAAAATAATAAGTATCATTAAATTCTTCAGATGTCGTTGCTTTACTTGCTTCAGACTTTTTTAAAAACAAAATGAATGTATGTTAAATTCACGTGCAGATCGAGTCACCAATTTTAGATGTAAACAAACTACACATTACTTCACTTTACGAGGCTGGTGATGGTTAAAAGAATATCGGAGGCAAGTAAAGTAAATTGACGATATCGGTAGTAAAATGTCCGAGTTTTTTATGGCGTCGAGCAAAGCTCGAAAGCCATCTAGGGATCGTACGGCCGGAAGTTGCCAATTCTAAGGAGCCAAACAACTCAAATGAGTGCAAAGTTTTCTTATGTGTTCGAAGAAAAAAAGATGACATACTTCCATTTTGAGCAGAACTGTACATCAACAAAACAAGTTGGCAGATACAAAAATTGTTGAGGTCTTTGATAATGTTAATATTTTATTGTAAACAATATGTCTATGTTTCGGCGGATGAATACACTTTTACCGAAGAACATGCGATAGTTAGGCCTACATACTCAATTTGTTTTTGAAACATACCTGCCTGCAAAACAGATTATTTTGTTTCCAAATCGAATGTTAACAATGCACAGATGTTGATCTTTTAGAAACAAAACTTCCTACAACGGTGATATATCTACACCAAAAGTAATTCTAAACCCTCTACTTTCACTTCGTAAACAACAGGAATGGGTGCTTTCTTATTTCTACCCCTGTTCTTTTCGGCCCGCGTCATTTGGACCCATGTATATTTTAAATCATCAAATTGATAATAAGAAACAGAGTGTTTATCAGCAGTATACAATATAAAGAATTAAATACAATCATACTTTTGATATACAAATATATTCTGTTTGAATAGAGAAAAAATATCTGAAAAAATTTTAACTTCTAAGATATTTTTAACTAGCATTCAAATTTTTTTAAGAATTAGGTGAGTCAAATTGTAATGAATTGTAATTTAATGAAATATGTGATAAAAAACATAATTTTTATTTATTTGAAAGTAGTCAACTAATGTATTTGTCTTTATATTTGTTTAAAATAGTAAGTATAATTGATACCAATTTTCTAAATGAAGGGTCAATAACAAAATTAGAATGATATCTGAAAAAAAAAATCATACTTCATTTTGAGTTTTCCGTATTAAGTTGACTGCATAAAATCCATATAAAATATCTGTTTTATTAAAATTGACCATCCGACTCAATTTTTATAAACATTAATCTCCAGCAAAACAATAAGAAAAGTTGATCTCAAGTACAATCATATAAGATCATACTTTGTTTAAAGGATTTTTTTTAATCTATAGTACCTAAATGTATGTGTGATCAATGAAGGAGAACCATAAACAACACAAATAAAAAAAAATATATGCATTTTTGTTAGGTGAGGGGTTTATTTTGAATTTAAAAATAATAT